>CM054057.1:522295356-524725103 GCA_028641055.1 Alopecurus myosuroides | reverse complement strand
ATTTATAAGATATGCGAAAACGTTAGCTTGGTCGACTCACTCACATTGCTATTGAAAAAACCAGGTCCTCCAGCCGTTGCCGCCGTTGGATTGACTAGGAGGCTGAGCTGCTGCTGCTACTCTCCTCAGATGCCAGGTACAGGCTTCTCGATCACGGGGAGCGCACTGTGCTGACGACTTCCTCCACTCCGAAGCCGGGGACAAGAACAACCCGTAGGCACCTCCTGCTGCATTTAACTGGTAATTTTGTGCTATTCCGCCTAACCGTTCAATGCAATCATTGGTGCAGAGAAGTGGGTCATGTGCCTCTATTTTTTGTGTTGAACTCCTCGTGTAGGCTAGATCATACATAAGTTCCGATTTACCGCTAAAATTTAAAGTAAAACAACACTGGGCTATGTTTCTCCATTTTGTGTCCAACACCTGATTCAGGCAGAGAATATGGAATATCATATTATGTTCATTATTCTGTGAATCTATTAAAGCATGTGCTCATTTATATGATTTGTCATGCTATTCTCTAAACCTTGAATGTTGTTGCTTATCTCCGGGACCGGTTGATGGTTCCTTGTATTATTTTGCTGCTGAGAGTTAATGATCTCTTATCCCTTGTATCAAGTTGCCTACATACTGATTGAATTTTGGCGTTATACCTTCCCACGGGGAGGGATCAGCCCAACGAAGCAGTGGCATTATGATGTGGACCAACTTGTGCTCTTTGTGATGTCATCTCTACCCTCGTACGAGATTGGCAACAAGAAGCTCATGGTGCTTGCAGACACACCAAGGTCATCGTCACCGTTAACAGCGGGAGAAAATACGTGTTTGTCGGACTGTCGGTGTTCTCACGAAGGCGGTTAGCCTTGGAGGGTGGAGGCTGGCACTCGCCGGTAAGATTTCCTTTTCTGTATTCCACCGGAACTTTGCTTAGTGGCTGGTTTTCTATTTAGAAAATCTGCAATGCAAGTGAAAATGAAAGAATAATATCTCTTGACTTCTCTATTTTAGAAAGTAGCTAGTCAAGCAATTTGTACTGTTGGGCAGTTAAATCTCCTCGTTTTACCATCTTACAAGCTAAATTCACAGTTTATTACATTCTTCTTGTGCAGATGAATGACCGTTGGTGATTCCATCCGGCATGACAGCCATGTTCCGGCTCCGGCGGTGCTGCTAGGCTGGCAGAAGCCACCCGTGCTTCGCGCATGGTGGTAGACTTGGCTGGCTTCGACAACCTCCTCGTCTGCCGCCGCCATGTCACATCCACGATGGTAATGATATTCGGCCTCGGCTGCACTCCACTTCGCTGAGCTCCTCGGGTTCTGTTCTTCCTCTTCGGGCTCTAAATGCATGCTTTTGTTTGCCATGTATGATTAGTGTTCAGGTGCTACTGTAAACAGTTTATACATATAAAATGATGAAGCTGGATGCCTCTTGATGACTAGTCAGATAAGTTTCTGATAACAAGGAGGCTCTTTGTGGTCATTTTCTTTTCAAGAGTTGTTTTACTTGGAGAGATGAATTTTTAGGCTTTAGCCTCCAAGTTGCACTTTGTTTTCCCTGTGAAGTGGGCAATGAAGATAAATAGTTACCCAAAACCTTTCCTTTTGCTAGCATAGAATGCAATATTTATGTGTCGTTGCACGTGTCTTATGTCATGTACTTCAACTTTACCGGTTACCTAGATGGAGCATTTAGGCCATGGTTCTACTTATAAGAATGTAATCATACTGTTAACCTGCTCTATTACATGGAGAATGAAATTAAATTGTTAACTTATTTTATTTCAGGCCCCTACATTGACAAGAAGTGTCAGGGAAGAATTATTGATGGGACATGCCATAAGTCCGTAGGAACTACCTCCATATTTGTGAAGAGGCGTCAAAGGTGCGTGCTATATATCCTGACATGCATTCTTTCTAGTTTTATCTCTTGTATTTTTTCTTAGTGAGATATAGGTTGTCGCTGGCTGGCTGACGAGTGAATTCATTTCTGCCACGTTGATGTGGAATTATCTTGTTTCTTAGATGTTGTCCACTTTCTGCACATGGTGTTGATAGTTTGGGTTGGTTCCGATTAGTGAATCATTTATGCTATGTGTTTTCTTATAGGCAGGTTGCATACATGACTGTGTTTTGCATAGCAATAAGGTCCAGCGTTTTGGTAGGTTTGTCGGGAAGAAAGGAGTCTGACATGGATTTTCTTCACCAGAGTTATACACGAAATGGATGGTGTCTTTGTGTTTAATAAGACCTAAAATAAGTGTTGCTGGATTACTACTTGATCTGTGCTTGGCCGCTGAATGATACTAGATGTATTTTCCTTGATTTTGTAAGATGGGCGCACATTTAGAGGAATGAAGATGAAATTTTGTAGTTTGTGTGTGTAGGAAGTGATGGTGTGCTTTGTTTGTTGTCTTCATCATATGTCGTGCTGATTTGATTTGACTTGTTTGCAGGTCGTTGGAAGAAGTCTGGGGTTGAAATGAGCGCAGACTATTAGGCACGCATTTATTTAGGCAGGCGGCGGTTGACTTGAGCAGACACGTCATCGATCCAGGGCAATATTCATCTCAGCCGTACGTGCATCGGATCGCTCCAGCTGAGGAGAATAGGGATGGAGACGAAAAGTAGCATATTCCCGCCACATCCCTCCGCCACATTGGAACCAAAACCTTAGTCTAAAAATACTAGTACGCCATTGTGAGGGTCCGTGTGCAGGATGTGGTCACCTGTTCTTAAGGAGGAGTATGTATGACGCTGTTTAGCCTTAAGGACAAGAGTTGAAAAATAGGCCTCATGTCGTCACCTGCCATCGGAGCCGATTTTCAGAACTATGTACGGTTGGGTTTTTTAGAACTAGCCCTTCCCTAGATGTTATCGTGGTTGATCTTAAGTTGCCTTTTTTTTTTTTTTCCTCTAAAGTTTTGTTCCTTTTGTCTTAAATTCAAGAGCACTATACTCGATTCCTGATGGTCACGCGTGAGGTGCGATCCCTGATGCTCGAATTTCCGGCGTATGCTCTATTGTCGATAGAAATAAACGGAACAACATTCCCAGCACAAAGAGTTATTGCCGTGAAATGATTAGAAGGCGAGGGCTGTTTGAGTTTCGATACTTGAGTTGTATCCGACCCGTCGGAAAGAACTGACGTACGTCGTCGTTTGCTCATCTTGTCTGTAGCACTGAACAGGTCGGTTCGTCTTCGTCACTTGGCACACGGCCTCGTATGTGAGACGTGAGGTCGGTAGCCGGCCCGCTCGCCCATGCACGCGACGACAAGCTGCTTGCGATTCGATCGGTCTGTATATATACCCACGGCCGCGATCGATGCCACTCTCGTCGACGTCGAGATCGGGCACGAGTTCAGTTGAGGTAGCATGAGGCCGTCGATCGTGCTGTTGGGCGACTCGATCACGGAGGAGTCGTTCGGTGAGGGCGGGTGGGGCGCGTACCTGGCCAACCACTACTCCCGCTCCGCCGACGTCGTCCTCCGCGGCTACAGCGGCTACAACACCCGCTGGGCCTCCCTCGTCGCCCACCGCGCCATCGCCACCGTCTCCTCCGCCGTCGCCGCCGTCACCGTGTTCTTCGGCGCCAACGACGCGTCCCTCCCCGACCGCGGCAGCGCGTTCCAGCACGTGCCCCTCCCGGAGTACAAGGACAACCTCCGCGCCATCTGCGCCGTGCTCAAGGTCCGTCCGTCCGCGCGCGCGACGCCGCGGCCCATTTCTGTACTTTGGCCATCGTGTTCTCAGTTCTCTTCTCACATGGTGCGACGTCCTGTTTCAGGGAAGGTGGCCGTCGGCGGCCGTGATCCTGATCACGCCGCCCCCTGTCGACGAGCGCGGTCGCCTCAGGTACCTTTACGTCGGCGACGTGCCCGGGCTGCCCGAGCGGACGAACGAGGCCGCGGGGCGGTACGCGCGCGCGTGCGTGGAGGTGGCGAAGCAGTCCGGGTTCAGGGTCATCGACCTCTGGTCCAGGATGCAGAAGTTCGCCGGCTGGGAGACGTCGTTCCTCAGGTACGACACGCGGTGCACGTCGACAACTCTGTTTTTTGCGCTCCGGGACATGGAATCTTGCGGAAGGTGACGACGTTTGCTGTGTGCGCGCAGGGATGGGCTGCACCTGACGCCGCGTGGAAACCGGCTGCTGTTCGAGGAGGTGGTGCTCGCGCTCAAGGACGCCAACCTCAGCCTCGAGGCGCTGCCGGCCGACCTGCCGCTCTGCAGCGACATCGACCCCAACGACGCCGTCAAGTGCTTCCAGCAGTGATGATGAGATTTCGGAAGACCCCGATCGATCGATGTGCTCGCGGATTTATTTTCTTGGTTTCTACTGAAGATTAATTTTACGTTTTCTCTTTATGAACACACACGTTGGATTCTCATGCTGGATTGTATGCATTCGTTATTTGTTTCGCGATGAGGAATAATGATTCTGATATACGGAGTACTACAGTAGTTCATATCAAACTTATCTCGGAAGCAAACTGTATTTTTGGGATTGTCGTGCCAGCAGATTGCCCTTGCCGACCTACCGCGCGAAATTCCAATTTTGTCGCAAATAACTGGGCCTCTGGGCTAAATAACAGTAGCCCAAGCGCTCAAAAGGAAGTGGTAGTGCAAATTGAAACGAAGCCGCACTTGAACTCGTTCAGCGCCGAGATATGTCACGGTGTGTGCACGCTGTGTCACATCGGCGACTAATCCATCGTGTCAGGGGTAAGTGCTTTCCTTTTCTTTTTTGTTTTCCTCCACAAGTAAATACGGAAGTGGTAAGTGGTTTTTCTCCATCTATTTTTTTATAGAAAGTAGTACCTGCATATATTTCATTAAATAAGGACGATAAGAGCTACTTACTCCATTCCAAAATATTTACTTCTATTTGTCTAACTATAGATATATCTAAATATATTTGAGTCGAGGGTGGGTTTACCATCCGGTCAACCTCGGCACGTGCCCGGCCTCGATGCTGCCACATACAGGTAGCCTGGCCAGCTGCCAGAGCGAACCCAACCACTAGAACATCCATTATAAACAATTATGGCATGTAAATATGCTCTATTGTTTCTAAACTGGGCCAACATGGCCATATTCCTAGCAGCCCTAAGTAGCCAAAAGGCCCATTAGCTCGAGCGCTGAATGGTTTGTTTGTCACACAAGTCACGAAATGATGGAACGTCTCGTCGCGTGTTCCTCTCTGCCTCGAGGCGACACGCCCGGACCGCCGACACGGCGACGCCAAGACAGGGACGACAGATGGTGCGCGGCCATGGCTCCCGTGAGTTCGTGACTCCGTCGCGAGGCAGCGACTTGCGGAAGCGTAAGCGGCATGGCAGGCTTGTCGGGAGATTTAGCGGCGGCGGGAGTTCCACTCCGATGGCGGAGGCTAGTGACGCGTCGGCGCGGCAGCTACGAGAGGCCATGAATTCCCAAGTTGTGGAGGGCCAACACATCGATGCCGAAAGCAGAAAGCAGCAGTAGAACGGCGACGACGCCGAAGTCGACCGTGACCAGCCGTATACAACAACTAGGCGACTTCTCTCTTCACGGTATTATTTTGTGAATTTACATCGGCAATGTTATAGTGCTCAATTGTTCAAATTTCAGAACTAGGGAGATATTTTGTTCGCATGAGGAATTCGCCCCAAGTGGAACCACCGCAAGACCCGCAACCAAGAAATGAAGATGAACAAAATTTGATCAGTGCTGACGAAGATGTCGACGAGGTTGAGGAATGGATTCAGCAGGAAATGCTTGAGGAGGAACACGAGGACCATTTCTAGGAGAATGGAGATGATGAGCCGTTTAATCCGGATGAAATCATGTGTGATCCTGCTCTTAAGCAACAAATTGAAGATTATCCTCCGGATGTTCAAAGCCAAGCGAGAAGAGCATATCTTTTGAAGTGTCCAATGCAGCCAACCGTGAATTTTTCTGTCGGAATGTTTGGAAGTAACAGCTGCAAATTTTCTATAGGCTGCTATAAGAAGTTTGATTTATAGTGAGTCTCAAGATGCCGCATTTTGTTTCTATTGCTTTCTCTGTAAGCAACCATGTAGTGATACACACTTTGGTTATGATGGCTTCAACAAAACGGGGTATTATGATTAGAAGCATGCGTACGAGACATTTTCCCTAGATGTTGGTGGTGTAGATAGTGCACACAACAAGGCAAGGTTGTATTGTGATTATTTCCATAATCAGAAACAAAGTGTACGTCTAGTAAGATTGCTAGGGCGTCAGAAGAGTCCAAAGTACTATACATAATTCGTTTGACCTCTCTTGGGGATGCACTCTATCTATCTATCTATCTATCTATCCATCTATACTTCTTATAAAGTAAAACCCCACTAACATGCGTTAGTTATTTTTCTATCTCAACATGCAATCTATCCACATCATCCATCCACTTAGCCAATCAATTGTCCATATCATCTCCTCTAATATTATTAATTATTACATGCAAGCTATATATCATACATTTTATTTGTAACCATCCGTTTTTCAATTTAATGATTTATGCAATATACATATCATAGATTCTTTAAACCATCCAATTTTCAAACTAATGGTTTATAATACGCATCACATGTCTATAAAAGTATCTCGAGTATGATCCCGAATTTTTCATATTTCTTTAGATTATATAATGTATCATGCTGTTTTTCCCCAAAAAGGAGGTTAAGACCCTTGGTCTCTGCATAAAAAAACACACATGCCATTCACTATAAGGGATCCCCACCGCAACGTGCGGGGTATCCTTATAGTATATCTTATTGCTCAAGTCTTAGCTTTTCGTGGACATGATGAGACTTCCAATTCATTGAACAAGGGTAACTTTCTTGAGATGGTAGATTTTCACAAAGTTAATGATGAGAAAGTGCGACATGTTTTTGACCATGGTGGAAGAAATTGCGAGATGCTTGCTGCAAAAATTCAAAAGGATCTTGCGAGGTGTTGTGCAGAAAAGGTCACCAATGTGATGATGAGAGAAATTGGTGATAAGAAATTCTCCGTCCTAATTGATGAATCACGTGATATTTCCATGAAAGGTCAAATGGTTGTAATGTTGAGATTAGTAGTGGTTAATTATGATATTTACCTATTATTTCATAGTTGTTTAGTATTTTTTTAACTTCTTACTATTGTGTTTGATGTAGGTATGTGAATAATGAAGGGAAGGTTGTGAAACGATTTCTCTCTATATATAATGTACATGAGACTACATCTGCCGCACTAAAGGAATCTCTTATTGGCATTCTTGATCATTACAAGTTATGAATTCATAGGCTGTGGGGACAAGGATATGATGGGGCTTCAAATATGAGAGGTGAATTCAATGGTTTTTCAAAAGAAAGTTCTTGATGAAAAACCATATGCTTTCTATGTTCATTGTTTTTCCCACCAGCTGCAATTTGTAGATATATCTGTTACTCCTCCATTAATGATCTGTTTGAGCATGTCAACTTGATTGTTAACACAACAAGTTCATCTTGCAAAATAAGAGATTCATTGACAAAACAACATCATTAAAATATTTTAGGTAAGCTTGAGAGTAGTGGAATATTTAGCGGAAGAGGTTTGAACCAAGAAACAAATTTATCTAGAGTTGGGGATACTGTATGGGGCTCACATCATACAACTTCGCTTCTTTTAAGTGAAATGTGGAAGTCCGTATCATTTGTGCTTCGTCGGGTCCATAATGAAGGGTGTGGACTGATGCTATTTGATGGTGTGTTGGAAACCCCAAGAGGAGGGTGTGATGAGCAAGCGGCAAGAATTTCCCTCAGTTAAGAACCAAAGTTATCAATCCAGCAGGAGGAAGAGGGTCTCAGGAAGGTTGATGCCACTGACGGTGGTGCTGGCGCTTCACCGGTGTTTGCAACAACGTGGAACCTGCACACAACACAACCAAAATATTTTGTCCCAACGGTACAGTGAGGTTGTCAATCTCACCGGTATTGCTAAAAACAAAGATTAGATGTATAGTGTGGAAAATGATGTATGCTTGCAGTAAGTAAAGAAAGCAGGAAATTGTTGTGGTTTGTTTAACAGTGTGGAAAATGGACCGGGGTTCATAGGTTCACTAGCGGTGTCTCTCCATAAAGAAAACATGCTAGGTGAACAAATTACATCTGGGCAATTTACAAATAGAGGTTGCACCGTAGTGCACATATATGACATGATGACTACTATGATATTTAGTGCGGACATTACAACAATATACATAGACCGAAATCCATCTGCATCTATGACTAATAATCTACCCTCAGGTTATTGATGACCCAGAAGTATAGGGGGTGTATCGCAGTACTTTCGATAAATAAGAGTGTCGAACCCAACGAGGAGTAGAAGCTGTTGACAAGCAGTTTCGATGAAGGAATAACTGCAAATACTGGAAAATAGATTTGTAGGGATTTTTGATATTGCAGATAAATAAAGTGCGAGTAAATAAAATTTAGTAGTAATAATTGCAGCAAGTGGCCCAATCCTTTCTTCATCAAAGGACAAGCCGATGGGTTTACTTATGATTAACAAACGTTCTCGAGGACACACAGAAGGTTTCTGTCAAGTGCTTTTGTTCCATGCAACTGAATAATATTAGGTGTTTTGATAACTGTTGTGTGGATGAACCTATGCTAATGTACCGTCCCATCCAAGACTAATACATACTTGTGATTATACCCCTTGCAAGCATCCGCAACTACAAGAAAGTAGTTAATAAATAAATCTAACCACAACTTTAAACTCCGGGATCCTACGCTCCCTCGTGTAATGGTTTCCTAACGGGGGTTTAGGTTTCTGTCACTCCGGCAACCCCACAATTAGTACCCAAATACACGATGCATCCCCCTAGGCCCATAAATGGTGAAGTATCATGTAGTCGACGTTCACATGACACCACTAGGAGAATAACACCACTACTCTTTTTTGAATGGAGCAACCAGGCCATTGTTCATTGCTTCAGTCACCGAGCGTGGCACGCTCTGTAACACCAAAGTTCAAACTTAGTTTTCGTACATGGATCCTATTTCGGTTCTCATGGCAGTGTGCACAAGCTGGTAGCTAGCATGGCTCTCCTATAATAATGCAGTACGTACTAATGGTTCCACCTTTAATTGGCACCTCGAGATGTAACCGCCAAACTCTGGAATCGGACGGTTCGACAAACGGCACCGATCGACCGCGTCAGGATTAAGGAGCCGCTCAATTTCTGGCCGTTTTGTGCTCCAGCGAATTCGGCCTGGGGTCTCAACGGGATGCGGAGGCACTACACGTTTGAGCGTTTACTATGCCTGCATGTTCTCCACTTGAGCTTTTCCAAGGATGGCTATCGACCCATGCATATGCGAAATCGGGTCAGGAGCTCCCGATTATTAACAGGAAAGAAAGAAAGGCACGCGTGAACGGGATATGCGCTGCATGTACATATACTTACTATATGGACTCCTTTTTTTTTTGTGTCCTTTCCCTCCCGATGGATGCCGTTTGATTTCCTCTTAACATATAACATAATAAAAAGAAAAGCATGAGCGATATATGAACGGGGACGGATCCGCACGCCCTAGTATCCCAAAGTATTCATACTAGGGGAAAATAAACAAAGGATCGGACGAGATGATGCAGCCATGCTTACCTACCTGCCTGCAGCCGGGCATCCAGGAGGAGTCGACGACGACTGCTCGCCATCCTCTCCTCCGGCAGGAAATCGAGAGCACCGGCGCCGCCATCGCATGGGAAATGGTCTGATCGATGGCCATGTGCGTGCCTGGTGTGTGCACGTGCGCGTTCAGCGTTCAGCTGTCAGTCGGCAGCAGCCAAGCGCCGTGTGGACCGACAGGTCAAGGCAACGGCAGCGCAGCGTACCAGAACGAGCACCAAAGATCCAAAGTCACAAGTCACGTCGCGCTACCCGCCCGCGGCTATGTGACCGTGTCCTCATATTTATAGAGCCGGAACAGACATGGATGGAGGCAACAAAAGATACGAGTTTGAATTTTTTTTTTCCCGTTCCAGGGAGAGGTAGGAGGGCGGGAATGTGAATTTTCGGCCCTCTTGATCCGTTTATTGTTGGGAGCCCCTCCATTGAACCGTCAAGATTGGTTCATTGTGCCGTGGATCGATGACGTGGCGCAAACCTGCGATTTGATCGACTGCATGCACGCATGCCTGCCTGCCGTGGTCATTCAATCGAGGGAGCGGCTTGATTACCTTCCTTTTCCCAAAACCAATCTAATCCGCGCCCCAATTACTTGTTATTTGGAGGGGTTACTTTCCTAAAATCTAGGGAGGGATGGCGGCAACAACAACGGAGGGATTCATTACCTTCCTAAAATATAGCATCCACATCTAACAATAACTTGCGCTGAGAGGGGGAGTGCAATCCAAGTGAGGAGACATTAAGTGCCCACTGTGATTGGCATGGCTAACGCTTAATCCTCTCTGCTGGTTTCTCTCCAGAATCAATACCTGCCCAGAATCATCAATCAGGATGCAGGTGGGACTACCTGCAGGATGCCCGCGAAACACCCGCATATGCCCACGCAATTACGTGGGATTATGGGATTATGTGGTAGCCCTCCCTCCACACCGGAATAAATACCTGCCCAGAATCATCAATATTTGGCCATGGCTACCATGCGGTCCTGAGATTGCATTGACTATCTCTCGCTATCATTATTCAATCCTACCGGGCGGAAAGGTTATTATCTATCTATACCTTGATTATGAGCTACTCCAGGCCCGGTTGTTATTGAAAACCTGTCGTCCTTTGTTTGCAAGGTACGTTGTGTTTCGGGACCGTCACAGACAAATGTGTGAACATTCCTCTGGCACCAGATGGATTTGCTTCGCATGCAAAACATTACCAGGTTTTTTCTTCCTTGCAAGGAAGCAAACTAAAGAACCATGGAGAAACAGCGCCAGCAAGAAATTATTTGAAACAATATTCTAAACCTCTACCAAATACAGTTCCATACAGTTCATGTACACTCACGACTCATGCCTAGCTAGCTTGCCACTTGCTCTAGCAGTGGTAAGAAAGTGAAGAAATAGTGCACAAAACTCAGTTCAATATGCTCCAGACCACACAAAGTGACCAGCTCGGTTTTTCTTTCCGGGACTAAAGCTGCCTAGCTCGCGGCATTGTGTACTGATTCTTCTCCAGCACCAGGAGTCCACTTAATAATTTTCTTGCTCAAGGAAGAACCACTGCTAATAGGTTAATTACCAACAATGCTTGAATTGCCAATCTAGCTTGAACTGGACCAATCATAAAAAGCAGATAGGAATTTTTTTGGAAACTCAACTACACCTACAAGGCTAAAGGTCCAAATCAAAGGCTGCTAACATGCATGATTTCAGCGCCAGCATTGTTCTCGCCCATGCCGGCCACCTGGTCACATGACACAACCATCTCAGCCTAACAAACATGTCCATGCGTGCCCCTCTGGCAAAAAAAAAAAAAAAGAGCATGTAAGGCCGATCGAATCCTCCAGCATTCCACTTGTACATATTGCAGATGCTACCGCCCCACATACACCTCCCCAGCGTCACAGCTGACGGAAGCAGCCTGTCATCCTCGATGTTTCACCCTCCCTAGCACCAGACACCACTGCAGATAACAAACGAAAAGGGCATCATTAACATGTTCATTACAAATACACGACAACTGCTAATATAATTAGCAATACTGCTTGAATGACCTTTTTGGGGCACTTTCATAACATTCATACTGGCAAGTAGTACTACTTAAGAAACTAACAGATGCTTATTACGCTACCGCTCCTGCTGTGACATTAAGGTATTAATTGACAGAATTCAACTCCAAAGAGAAAGAACGCTTGCCAAGATTTCAGTGCAAACAAATACACCTTCTGGCATCAAGTACTACGACAATGATACAACTAAATTCAACAATATTACCAAGCAAATGTTGTAGCTGC
Source organism: Alopecurus myosuroides (assembly GCA_028641055.1). Lineage (NCBI taxonomy): Eukaryota > Viridiplantae > Streptophyta > Magnoliopsida > Poales > Poaceae > Alopecurus > Alopecurus myosuroides. The sequence continues at coordinate 524,713,154 of CM054057.1, read as the reverse complement.
AACAGCTGGACACAAATCAGCTGGAAGCACCACGACGCCAGACCAAGAAGAATCCATCTAGAAATAACAGGAAAAATGTACCATGTAAATATAATTGCCTACAGTGTGTGGGTACAGTTTCAGCCTGTGGACACACTACTGCATGCATTAATAATTCACAATACATTATACATACATTAGGTTTTGATTATCGGCCGAGCCATGGTCTCGATAATAAACTAAAGCCATAAAAAAAGAATGAAACCTGGCCATGCAATCAACTAATAACTTTTTATATCACACTTCACACGCCAAAAAGTGCACAAAACATTCTCTCAAAACACAATCGATCGATTTCTCCCAGATCGGCCAACCACATAACATAACATAACCAAGGATTAAACCTTGGCACATACATGACATAAGGAATACTCACCTTAAGGCTAAAACCATTGCACCCTAGCCTCAAGGAGGAACTAGTCGCAAAATATAGCAGCATCGACAAGACAAAAGTTGCAAACAAGATGATGTAAAACAGAACTGGTACCATTTTTGTGAAAAACACGTCCATTCAGCTATGACTGCACAAAAATAAACCTTACTGTATTTCTACTATGTCTCGGCTTCCAATGTTAGTTGGATATTCAAAATTCTGCCAACATAGTGCTCAATGGACAAAGTTATGCATAGCAAGATGCTTTTTTCCAATTATTTGCAGTCTGATACTCAGAATAGTCCTATAGCATGCCAAAATAATCGTGTAAACAGTGCAGGGTCATGGTCAACAATGGCTAGCAAAACACGCTTACATGGCCGTGCCATGAAGGCCAAAACCTAGAGCAACCACTCAATACGATAAGATCCAGCCAGCAACAATTAAGTCAACATTGAGACCTCTAAACTAAAAAATAAAGTCCAGATTACAAAAAGGAAACACTCGAGCATGTAATCCAGGTTTAATTTTCATATTGAAATCCAACTAAACCTAAATAATGCCCAAAATGCTAAATATTTCGATTTCGCGCCGCGAGACCGGCATTAAAGGCAAGAAGGTTGTTCCCTTCCAATCATCAAACCATCGGCTAGATGGGCTGGGCATGGATATCACAAACCACGTATAGGACACAAGGGAAAGGGAAGCGGATACTCACCTAAAACCATCACCCCGCAACGAGGACAGAGTTGAAGGAGGAAATTGTTGACCAGAGCATGGGGGTACAAGCATGTTGCGTTGGACTTGGGACTGTCTGTTCGCCTACAGCAAGAACAATGGTATGACTAAAAAGCTCTCATGTTTTTACCAAGAGAATGAACTACACAGTATAGCATATAGGGCAGTATGAATTGAAAAGACAAAGTTGCGAATAAAAGATGATATAGCAGGATCGCTTGCTGTGAGTACCACTACCAACACAATTAGACTAAAATAATTAAGGCAATGCATCCAGCCAACAACAAGTAAGCAATCATTGACCCCTTTAAGTTCAAAACTAAGCTCCAGATTACAACAGGGCAAACACTTAAGCAAAAATAAAACACAAGTAATGTTAAATATTTACATGCAGTCATCAAGCCCACAGTATGAAATCAGCCCAGCCAACATAACAACTTGGCATACCAAAATAAATACCGCTCATGGATAATTCTGCTGATGTGGAAGTATTTATCTCATCATACACACAGCAGCTTGCAAAATCATTGTCAACGAGATGAACACTATGCATATAAAGTAGGGCTAGCAAAAATATCCGGGCTCGACAAACTGTGTGAGCTCGATTGGTGATTGCCTCGGCTCGACACCTAAACAAGCAAAACTCAAACTTCCTTTGAGGCTCGCGAGCTCGGCAATCTCGAACTCGAAGTGTTCGATAAGGCTCGGATGAGGTCATTTTCCTCCGAGTAACATCGAATCGAAAGTAGGTTTTAGACTACAAATTGCTAGAAGCTAAGAAAAATAGATGCACTCAATCTGTCCAGCAATTCTGCTAGTCATTATGCCCAAAATGCAGTCTAGGAACCACAAAACATATTCACAAAGTCCTCAAGTACCTATTCTTCCGATCAGATCAAATCATATGTGTGCCAATATAAATGAAACTATTTACACCTTCAAGCACTGTGATTGAGTGGCAATTGGAGTTAACCCATCGATTTTTCTCTAGGGATATCAATGTCACAACATAAGTGACTTAGACAAATTCTCAATCATAGTTACATACTTGCTGTTGGTTTCGGGTTGCTGCATGTGTGGCATGCATGGCACAGCAGGCAAGTTGAGCTCAGAATCTAGATCTAACTCCTTCTCTAGCTAAAGGTAAGATGTGACAGAATCCCGTTTCCAACCTTTTTTAGTATGTCAGCTAGAAAATTTACATAAGTACACAAAATTTCATTTCTATCCTACATAAACAAAATTTCTCTTTAGACATGGATAGCTATGAGAAAACCAGAGATAGAACATGCAAACAGAAAACTACAATCCCACAGCTTGACAAGATCGAAATTATGTGCATAGTAGGTGCAACTAAGCTTAAGCAGTAAACTAAGCATTTATAAATAATGAGGTGCATGAGTACAAGACAGCATATGGCCATTTGGTTCCTTTCCTCTAATCACAAACAACAGCATCAGCAGCGTGATTACATAACAAGTTGAAGGAATCCAGTTCACAACTTCTGATGTGCAACAACCTGCCGACTAAGCGGTAACACCATAACAAAGGAGCCTACTAAGCGATAACAAATTTCTATTATAGGTGTCATTCTCTTCCAGAAGAAAACACTGCCTGTGATAGCAAATTTCTATTATAGGTGTCATTCTCTTCCATAACAAAGGAGCCTACTAAGCGATAACAAATTTCTATTACAGGTGTCATTCTCTTCCAGAAGAAAACACTGCCTGTGATAGGTGTGCAACAGAACCAAGCGTCTACTTTATTTATAATCAAAGACGGTCCACAATAAGATAAGAAAGCAGTGCTAATTGCGTTGTGGAAAGGACCCAGCTTTGCTTGTGATGATAATTGCTAATCACCTAGCTAAAGTGGAGTGCATATCATGATGTAGCCACTGCCATCCATCTATAACCATGACATCTCTTTGGAATTGAAATTAATCGTAACGGAGGCACAACCTTGATGACTCGACGGCAGCGATGGACTTGCAGGAGAAGATCCTGTAACAAAATTCGTCGTGCTCAAAGAACTTGCACATCCACTGGTCCGACGCCTCCGCTCGTCCACCTACTATGCTCCTGAGCCAATACACAATTTTAAAGCCCTTTGAGAAGAGCAGCACAAAATAGTGCCAACTATGAATAAATCGGTTGCAATTGGATATGTGGCTGTCAAAAAATACGCCTTAATGAATGTACCCGTCTAGAGAAGCAAGTTTATTCAAGAAGATCAACATGGTGTCTCAAAGATACTTTTGGTGTTGTCAAACTACTCGAAACAAAAGGAAATTATAGCATACAAGAACCCTTATAATACAATTAACACACCTTATAAGCAATTCATTCACACATTTGTAGTGATTGCAAACAAAATACGGACTCCATCAAAGGACAGCGCAACAGAGCTGGAAACTGTTTGCGCCTGCTCGACAAAGTTTTCTAGGCCAAGCAGCAGTACGCTGGTCACTGGCATCTCCATCAGCATCGTCGTGGCTGATGGCAACAGAGTCGTTGGCAGTGAACCCGGACGGCGAGGGCCTCACACCAGTACCACTAGCGCTGCAGCACAACAACAAAGGACAGCACGAAATCAGGTCCAAAAATTAATCACATCTTGGTTGATGTTGTATTACAATTCAAACATGGTGAATCAATTACATAGAAAACAGCGAGTCATCTGCATCATTCATGCCTAGCTAAGACTGAAAGCAAAGTTGTGAGCTTTCTTACATGGCTAAATTACTACTGATTGAAGGTAATAATCTTATGGTTATTTCTATCACATGCCTATACTGAAACCATTCAAAGTTGTGAGCTTTCTTGTTACATGCCTACATTAAACTCGGCGGCACGATGGCGGCGCAGGGGAATCAATCAAGGATGCATTTGGACATGAACTCGATCTGCTACGTATTAAACATGTAGTAGTAATATTTTCTACAACATAAAGCTGAGCTCAAATAGTCGGCAATGGAAACATGATGTTTAGGAAGACCAACCACGCTGGATTGTTCAGTCTAGTGAGCAGCTCAACTGTGCCCAGTCAAAGTGCCCCCAGCCCCCGCGTCGCTCCCTGCGGGCGACTCGGGTGGCGAAACCCTAGCCGCCACCGAAGCCCACCCTCCCCACCTTACCCCCTCGCCGCCGCCGGAGGATGCCGATGGGCGAAGCCCTCACAGGCGGACGGCGGCGGCAGGGCACTCGTTCTGTCCACTGGCGTGCTGGTTCCGACGCGGCGGGAGCGCGTGGTGGTGCTGCTGGAGGTTGAGCTGCGATGGCGCGCGGCGCGAGTGGCGATGCGGTGGCGGCGGCCGGCCAGTGGCTGCGCGCGGCATGCGAGCGTGGTGCTAGTGATGGCCGGCCTCTGGCGGCGCGCGGCGGCGGTGTGGGTACCCGGATCTGGGCCTGCGCTGGCCCCCGAGATCCTCTTCGCCCCCATCTGCAGCCCTTCTCCCTCCTCCCACCCCTCCCGGATGCCGCTGGTGGAGGATGCTGTGCGGCTGCACTAATGTGCCCCGGCAGATCCCGGCGGCGGAAGATGCGGGCCGGTGCGGCGGCGACCATTTTTTGTGGTGGCGCGGTGCAGGTGGATTTCACCCGCCAACGCGCTCCCAGCGGTAGCCGACCTGCTGACGTTGCGCTGGCCGGTGCCTCCTCCTGCGATGGCAATGTTCCTAGGCCTCCCTCCCGGTGCGTTGGTCTTCTCAGCGACATACTTCGCCACCGCTAGTCTGCCCCTGCATCGAAGGTCTTTGGAGGTCTATTCATGGGTCGGGGCGAAATCCTCGCGCGGCGACGGCCTGCGCTGTCAACGGCGACGCCCGAGGGTGCCGTTACCTCCTTGGAGGCGTTGGCTTGACCCTGACCGGACTTCCTCCTCGAGCACCAGGAGAAACCCTAGGTCTGACGGCTCGGACCGGGCAGCGGCGGCGTCCCAGCGCCGTTCCCCTCTTGAGGGCGTTGCTTTGGATGCAAGTGGAGTACCTGATACAGCGCGGCAGCTGGAGGTTGGCGATGGGTCGCGTAAGCCGCTACACAGGGAGCGGACCTCCGTGGTGCAAAGTTAGCCAGCGCCGGCAGCCTGACGAATGCTACATCAGTTCTAATCGGGCCCTGCCTTTCACCTGCCAACTCTCTAGGCACAATGGGTGTGAGGTACGTTGGCCTGGGCAGTCCTAAAGCTGTAAATGTCCTTGGAGGTGTCTGGCAATGGCGATGACGCTGCCCTGCTGCTCCGAGTCTCGACGCCTCGCCATTCTTGGCTGGAGGCAAGGCTGGTGAGGCCTAATGTTGTTGTTGTCTGTTGTTGAGGGCACCTCCTTAGCTAGTTTTAGTCACTTGGTGAGGACGGACGTGTGTGTGTGTGTGTGTGTGTCCCTCTCTGGAGGTTGTACCCCTCGATGTCTTCCTGTTCAATGAAATGAAACGCAAATCCTTTTGCGTTTTCTCGAAAAAAGCAGCTCAATTGTTTGGAAGAAAACCTAGACATTTAATTAACTCTTCTACATATATTATTTAGGTGTAGAAGAAGGTCACCCAAAAACCTGAACTTTTTGTGAGCTGAAATTCGGGATAGATGTTTGACAGTACATATAGTGGAGCTGTTGGCCGGTCCACAAACATAACACTTGGAAGCAGAGTTGTGACGGGGACCTGCACCTGCACGACAAGCGGGCCTGTGGAGACGTGGGGGCATGAGGTCGTCGTGGTGCAGGCACCAACAGCAGGAGGATCTCCTCTCCTCGTCGTCGTTGTCTCCAGGTGCAGAGGAAGGAACACAAGTGAGAGGAAATCAAGTTGTTGAGGCGGAGAGGAGATGATATGTGGATCTTACTCTCGCAGTGTGAAGGTGTACACCATGGGTGAGGTAGTCCGAGTGTTATGTTTGCGGGCACGAAATCGACCAGATCTGGTGGTGGGGAGAAAGGAGAGGGTGGGTTAATTAGACGAGGGCGGCGAGAGATCAGGTCGACGGTGGCGTACTGCCCAGAAGATCGAGCGGCGCGTTGAGAAGAGAAGAATGGGGATCCACAGACCAATGGAGAGCCCGATGCGTCGCGAGCTATCTCACCCGACGAGTCCAACTGTGTGCTGGAGGAAAGACGCGAGTTTTGGGGTGTTGGATTGGCAGAAGTTGGACGGCTCAGATCGCTGCCTCTTTGCCATCTCGTTGGCTCCCAAAATTACGACTCTACTTAATTGCCCTACGATTTCCCAGAGTGAGCGAATTAATCACGCATATAGAGGAGTGTGTATGGCTCGGTCCAAAATAAAAAATTATTACGTGACTAGGTGTTGTACGTGTAAACTCTTTTTTTTTTCTTTTTAGATATACACTCGTATCAACCTATCTAGATAGTACCATGTTATGACACGAGCAAGACCAACACGGCAGTTTCACCCACCCTAAACTACTCGCCACAAAAGTCCTTAGCTAGTCCATGCATGGAGAAATAAAACCATTTGGCATCTCACTCACATCCTCTGTCGTCGAGATCTTAACAAAAGGCATGGGCATCTCATTGTAGATAGCAATCCAGAATAGCTATGCTAACTCAGCCCGTTCACAGTTTGGTGTCCAACCGGCTAAACCAGGAGCCCAGCCCGGACCGCACCAGAAAAACGGCTTATTACGGTTTCACTGGTTTTTGGTTTCAGCCCGTGAGCAGATCACCAGGAGCTGGTTTGAGACGGACTCCACGTGAGGAAACCGTCTAACCCGTTCTGAATTGCACACAGAGCCCCCCGCGTTGGCCCTAGGTTACAGCGGAGGTCAAGAGTGCCAGTCCATGGCAGCGAGCAATTCGGGAAGCCTTCTGCGGAGGCATCGGTGGAGGCTACCGGCTGACAGCGCCTTCTCCTTGGCGGCCGGCGGCTGTTTCTTCTCCACGGCAGACGGCGGCCGTTTCTTCTTGTCGAACGACGTCCTGATCGTGGTGTTCGTGGGCGGGAGGAGCAGTGGCCGCGGAGTGCCAAAGGCTGACAAATTACTTGTTGCGTGGATTCGTATTCATATGCGAAGTCCCGGCGGCGCCGCTCTTTCCCTTCCTACCAGTGCCCGTCTCCCTTTGATCACCAAACGGTGCGAAACCAATTACACCGTACAATCAGCCCGCACCGGCCCGGCAAATGAACTTCCATCTAAACTGTCTAAACCGGACCAGCCCAAGTAAAACTATGCCACACGGACTGGTTTGAGGAACCTGCAGAAACCGACTCAAACCGGGAATGCACAGGCTTAATGCTAACAGTACAAAACTCAATTAATTTGAGTGCCTTATTGCTAACAAAACAAGCAGAGAATACAAATAACTTGTGACAGAGCAACAGTTGCTTACCCAACCACACATGACAATCACGCAACTGCAGCCGACCCCGATCACCGACCCCTTTCCCTGCACAAGTCGGAGCCGAGATGGGCAGTAAATTAGTAACCAAACATGTGATACTCTGCACTATCTGCAATAAACCGGAACACTAGTAACTAGTAAGAAAGGACGCGGTGCAGACCTAAAATCCTGACTTCGATGTGCTCGAACATTGGCGTGTTTTTGAGCATGGAGGGTACTGTCATGAACCTGACACTCTCTCGCAGATGAGCACGTTCTCCAGCTGCAATACCTTCCCGTCCTGCATCAAGAAAATCATAAAATCAGTCCCTCTGGGCAATAAGATAGCAGCAACATCATGGCACTGTACAAGAGTGAGGAAATGATGAAGAAAATGGCAGGGAAATCTGATGGTTATTACTATTGGTTGGAGGGCAGACCTGTTACATTCCTAGACTGGAACCAACCAAAGTGTGAGCTTTCTTACATGCCTAAATTAAATTTGGCATAGAGATGGCTGTCGCTAACCAAATGAAGTCTTGGACAGGGTTAAGAACTTAATGCGCGGAATTACAGGATTCTCAAGTCCAAAAGAGAAAAGAATGAGGGATCTAATAAAACCACATGGCTGTAATCATCTCTACTAAATACGTTTTTTTACCATGGACAAAATCATGGAAAAGTAGCAACATTGGTCTATACTTGTAGAACCAAACCAGGCCATTAGGGCCTGAATGATGGTCAAGGTTGCTTGACTCTCTGGGCAATAAGACAGCAGCAGCATGCCTACTTTACAATAGTGAGTAAATGGTGAAGGAAATGGCAGCGAATATTACAGTTATTACTATTGATTGAAGTGCGGACCTGTTAGATGCCTAGACTGAAACCAGCCAAAGTTGTGAGCTTTCTTATACATGCCCTAATCAAACTGAGCGGAACAATGGTTGCGCGGGGGAATCAATGAATCAAACCACGCAGCTAGACATGAACTCAGTGTGCTAATGTTGAACATGTAGTGGTGATATTTTTTGCCGGAAAGTAAGCTGCACTCGCATAATCAGCAACAGAAAACCACACTGGATTCAGTATGGGGGCAAGCTAGTTTTGCACCTGACGTGTCAATCGTTCAGAGGAAACCTAGACATTTAATTAACTCTCTGGAGTCTGGACTCATTCACGTGTAGAAGAAGAGAGGAACCAAAAAAAAAAAGATAACCTGAACTTTTTGTGAGCCGTGACTTGCTACATATCTTTGATTCGTGTGTAGTCGTTGTACTGGAACAGAGAGGGGAGAGCAGACTGAGACCACCTAGAAACCAGAACTTGTGAGCTGAAATAAGGTACGGATTTTTTATGTACACCTAGAAACCAGAGGGGGTTCTCACCTGCACTGAACGCGTAGGCGGACGCCGTTGAACAGCCAGTAGAGGTCCGTCGCGTGCGTCTCCTCCCGCCGCCGCGGGCGCCGGAGACACCGAGACGCGCCTGCCGCCAGACGAATACGTGGCCCCAGCACTTCCCGGCGACGCGGTCAGGCAAGGTCGATGGAGCCGCGCGCGACGACGCACGCGGGCACCGGCGAGCAAGCCGAGCCGCTTCGCCTCGTCGAGCAAGACCGCGGCCGTGCCGTCCATCGTAGGCGCAGGGGAAGGGGGAGGGCAGTCCATGGGTCGCGTCGCCGTCGCGAGTGCGGTGCCGCCATGGCGGATGCGCGGGGAATCGGTGGTTGGAGCGGCGGCGGCGGCGCCCTGGGAGGAAAAGGGGATCTGATTCGCGTTTAGGTCAGGAGAGTGATTTAGGGGTGCAAGTGCGTGTGTTTGGTTTTTCCTCAAGTGCGCTCGTGCGTTGGATCAGATGTGTAGGTGATGGACGGCTGAGAGGCGCGATCCGCGTGGACTGCTATCGGCTCATCTCATTGGCCCGGGGAGTAATTTTTTTGGAGAAGAAAGATGACTTTAATTAGGGAGAGGAAATTAACGAGTCAGCTCCCCCTTTAATTTCGGCTGTGATTTTTCCTACTAGTTTCTCTCCCTTATTCATGCCGGAAGGAATTAATCTTGTGATATGAGGCCGTCCGTAACGCGAAACAACAAAGCTGTATCTTAACGATTCCACCTCAGCATGCGGGACGTAAACAAAATCAATATTTTAATCTGCCGTTTCTTCCATGCAGAGAAAATTCCGCAAACCTCCAACAATTGGGGCAGTTGTCGCCGCAAACTACAACTATTGAGGCAAGTTGCAAAGAACTACAACTTTTGGGTATATCCGTTGCACAAAACTCAATTACACGTTTAGCTCGTTTAACAGCGCATCTGACGAGGTATTAGTTCTAACAAGACCTACTACATCTCATCTAGACCCCGGGTCGCACCTCCTAGGCGACACAGGGAACCCTAACCCGCGCCGCCAACCTTCCCATCTCCAGCTCCCCTCGCACGCGCCGCCGCCGGAGGAAACCGCCGGGCGAAGCCCGTGCAACGGACGGCGGCGGCGGGGCTCTCGCGTGCGCGTGGCTCCAGGTGGCGCCTCCGTCGGGATCTAGGGGTGGCTCGGCCATGGTGCGGCCGACGCGGCGACCTCGACGGCCGGTGTCGCTCTCGCCTCTTCGTCTCGCAAGTCTGAAGCGCCTCTCAAGCGGCTCCGGATCGGCGGTCCTGCAGATGGTGGGCGTGGGGCTGGTGGCGGTTGGCGGCGGGGTGTCCGTGTGCTAGGCTCCGGTGGCCGCACGACCTGCTGCTATGGAGTTACAAGATTCATGGCAGCGGTATGTAGAGGTTGGGTGTAATTTGTATCTCCGTGATATTAATATACATTTTCCTTTAAAAAAACAGCGCATCTGAAGTCTAGGCCCCACGCTGTCACTGCCAACTTGGACTCCTACGTGGCAAATCGTGTCTACAAGCATTTTGGATGCTAGAACCGAAAGGAATATGAATGTTCGGTTTTATATCTTTTGGTCTGCTGTTGTGTGTTCTCGCAATTATATAATAATCATGAATGTTTATGACATTTCAAAACTGAATATTCGAAATTGGTCCAGCCAGACCAAGGTCTAATGCTTAAGGCTTGTAGACACGGGCACTGACAGCATGGGGCCCAGATGTCAGATGCGCTGTTAAACGGGCTAAACGTGTAATTTGAGTTTTGTGCAACGGATATACCCAAAATTTATAGTTCTTTGCAACTTACCTCAATAGTTCCAGTTCTCTGCAACAGTCACCCCAATTGTCGGAGGTTTGCGCAATTTTCTCCTTCGATGCATGTAGGCATTTATTTCTCCTGATGCTCCCATCGACCATGCATGGCAATGATTGGCAAACCATTCTTGATTACCGTGATTTACGTAGCTAATTACTCATTTGTTTTGGGTGCCGTGTCAGGAGCCGTAGCTAAAATAGGAGCCGGTTCTTCTCTCTCTCATCATTAAATTGCCTTCCACGTAATCAACTAGCTGACGTAGACATCTAAGAAACGACACACACTGGAGCATTACGGAAGGCCTGAGCTAGTGCCGTGGTCACTAATTGAGGGTCTGGGCTCGAGGGAAGGCCTTTATTACTTTCCATTTTTCAAAACCAATCGAATACCGTGCTAACCTGGTTGCATGATACGATCAACGGCAACACGGCCGTTTAACTAACCTAAACTACGCTCAACCTTAACTACTACTCGCCACTAAACTACTATACTTACTTCTTAGATTGTCGATGACCTGAAGGCGAAGAAAAAAAAAACTCGTGCCACTGCCGCTGCACCACCTATGGCATCAGAGCATGGACACGCGCTCAACCATCCTAGTCCACACACACACGCCGTCAATGTCACGGCATCTTACATGTTATCTTGCCTAAATTCGAGGAATGAGACGAAGATACTAGGTGTACAACAAAGAGAGATCTAGCACATATTTGGGACATTTATGTAGCACGTGCGACAAAACGAAGAACCTCGTGCCAGATGTCCCCGCCGTCGACCTACGACATCAGAGCATGGACACTCGCTAAACCTTTCAAACCAATATGCACACACACCCCGACGTCACGACATATGGGACATTATCTCGCCTGGAGTCGAGCAACGAGACGGGACAGTTGTGTTCGTCAATGAAATAAGGGGACAAGGATGAAATAAGCAAATTTACAAGCATTTCTGCATTTTGAGTTTTTTTACAATCAGATAAGACAATTGCAGAGAAATTCAGAGTAAATTTGTAAGATGCATATTGTGGCCTTAGGATGTTAAATTTTATGGAGTATTCCATGAGAGATATATTGTCTAACACTCTTGAACATGTATATTTGTATTTTCATGAGTGATATTTTTGCCTAACACTCCTTAGTAGGATATAATTCATAAGAGATAATTTTGCTTTATTGTTGTTTCTAAAGTATTTTTAACTAATTTTAGTACATTTATGTGATGGTGAATTTTATGTAAAGACACGAGTGTCCATCATGTGTTACACGCGCGCTCACATCGTTGGCATGAGACACATTTAAATGGCTTGGTAAAAACTCGTTAAAAGAGAACTACTATACAAAATCAGTGTTTTTAATTGTGGATTGTGATTCGTGCGTTGCACTTGCACTTTAACTAGTATGGCGAAAATAGCAAGTGGTCCGAGCACATCTGGTCTACCGACGAGCGCATACCCTCTTGTATGGGTTGTTTGGGGCGCAAGCTGACATGTGACTCCTCCCCTACAACTCTGCAGCCACCCCCAAGCGGCCGATTTTTTTATTGGTTTCCGGTGGCTATATATAGCTAGTAATAGTTGTTGTTTCATGATTTTATTTGGAAGTTTCCGTTAGAAATAGGCACATGCGAGATATTGATATTTTGGATTTCACGTGATGGAAAATATATATTAGTTTTAATTGAAAAAATAATAATACAAATAAATGTCGGTAAAGTTACTGTGAGTGCTCTATTACACATATAGTACTCGGTATTTTATGTATATACTAATATAGATCTCAAGAAAATATTGCTTTTATAATTCCCTCTAGCATTTATTTCCAAAACAAACAAACAAATCTTAAACATGCGGCCACGAAGTACATAGGTGGATAGCTAGATTTACTATGTCGTGAATGGGTCGATCGAGTTGAGACATCCTGCTCTTGCTTGGGTACTAGCTACTTACGATCATTGTCATTCATGTCCTGACGTATGTGATTTAGAAAAGGCTAACTGCGCTGCACGTGGTGCCAAACTGAGCTAGCATGCAATTCTCCAAACTCCACATGATTGAGTTACATCACGGAGATATAGAAAAGTAGCAAGATGGTTTATGAGATCTTAGTATATATATATCATGCATGACATGAGGTGCCAACGCATGTATAAATCGTCCTTGGGCAACGTGGGTGTGGATCGAGCCGCAACATGAGTTTGAATTTATTATATATTGATTTCATTAAGAGCAATCTTGTTTTTGCCAGGTTAGCCGTTAGCACCACCAGCCTTCGGTCGGCTCCCCTCCGTTCATGACCTCTTAGTCGTCGTTGGTGAGGGGTTCGCCGGATCTCGCTTGCACGGAAATGTGTAGTTATAACGTTAGGCCTAGGGCATTTGTAGGTTCCGACGAGGGTGATGGAGGTGAGCAATAAGAGAGCTTAAGATCCTCCTCTGATGCGGGGCTGATCTATAGTCGGTTCAAGTGGGGATGGCATGGAGGCGCATTCTTGTGGTGCACTTCTATCCTCAGGATATGTTATGTCAACAACGCTCGTTCCAGCATCGGAGTGGAGCTCGAGAGGTTGTTATGGAGAGGACGTTAATGTCAGTATGCGTCGGATGTAGTGAATCTTTTGCTGGATTCGTGGTTGGAGGCTCACTAATTTGGTTTATCTCCTCGACTTCGTCGCATGGGGTGTCAGATATGTAGCTCGATGACGTGTCTGTGGTGGTTCCCGACCAAACTCTTTCAGCTGCAATGGATTTCCATTAGGGATCTCATTTGTGACTACGGAAATTTGCAGACCAGCAATGGAACTCGTTGATATTGGGTCAAAAGGAGATATGTCCTCTTTCCTTGGGTGGCCGACGCGGTGATGCCGGAGGCGACTGACTAGTGTTGGTACCAATCTCTAGTGTTTTTTGGCTCTATATTGCATTTTCCTGCTTGGACGAGGATTCTTTATGCAAAAACTTACTTTCTATTACCTTTATCTTTATTTATTTTTATGATATGAATGAGACACATATATTGGATTAGTAAGTCCCGTATGTACGTCGAGTATACCACCAAGTGCTATTAAAGTACATTTTTGGGGATGTTTTCTACCCGAGACGCTAAATCATGATCAACCGACTTATGACAGCTAGCAGACAAGAAAAATACATGCCTAGGGCCTAGCATTCTCCAAGGTCGCCACCCATTCATCCTCTCCTCCGCTCTCGCTTGGAGTTCGTGGATTGCGACCTCAAATGGCTTTGCAATGAAAACACTATGGGTTTTGTACGTGGCCTAGCAAGGCATGGGTGGCGAACCTTTGCTACGATGGAAGCAAGTTTGTCGAAGTGGAGGAGGTCGTCCACGTTAGGAGTCTCCACAATAAGCAACGATATGGTTATGTGCATGTGAGACCATGCATGCCTAGGGCCACCACAAACATGATATCGGGATTGTACTGCTTGATGGTCATGTCGATCACAAATACTGTCTCGGGTTTGGGCTATGTGATGATCATGTCGATTGCCGGCTCTAGTGGCCTCGTCGCCATTGTGTTGGGGAAGACCAACACTGCCGTCGTGGCCCACTTCCACAGATTTGATTCAAACATCGTCTTTTGGCAAATAATGTGGGGCGAACCATATGGGCAGCTAGCGAGTACGACTGAAGATGAAAGGATGACGTGGGTTTGGTTCGGCTCTTATGTAGTACGCGTTGACGGCTGCTGTAAAACACTTGCGGAGAAAAATCGGTTAGGTTAGATATATATGTGTAAAGTAAGAAATATACATATTAGCGGTAGGCCAGTAGCCCGGGTTAGCCTGGAGTACACCACGTATGGCTCCGCTACACATGCATACGTAGCTTGGAGTGCAATTTGCATGATACGATTTCAAGTTTTGTTTAGGAGCGTTCCTCGTACAAGCTGCATGCATCACACTCGTACGGACACACAATCCATCGCCCGAGCAGGAAAATGACAGTTGCGTACAACTAATCGGAAGAAATAATTACTCCCTATCCATAAAAAATGTCGCCCATTTTTTTATGGACCGTGCTACACCGAGATTGACCTAGTTTTAGTCTAACGGGAGGTCAGTTCCGACATACCACAAATGGAAAGGACACCTTCCACACGCAACCCAAAAAGGAAATACACTACCCATCGCACACATTTAATTTCGAAATCCAAAAATTCAAAAGGTCTTTTAATTCAAACCATTTATCCGATTCAAGAACCGTTTTCACCGCTGGGCTAGCCGCGACGAGATCTTCGAAACTCCATGTCGATATGTTTTGACAACTTTTTTTTCAGCAAAAAGTTACATCCAGCAAAAATTTACATCCGACTTTGCTGAGAAAAGTTACATCACATCCGTACTCTATACGCACTCCATCCCACGCATTTAATTTCGAAATCCAAAAATTCAAAATGTTTGTAGTTCAAACAATTTATCCGATTCAAGAACCATTTTCACCGTTGGGCTAGTCGCGACGAGATCTTCGAAACTAGATCACATGTCGATATGTTTTGACGACTTTTTTTTCAGCAAAAAGTTACATCCGAATTTGCAGAGAAAAATTACTTCCAGCACAAAATTACATCACATTTAGCATAGAAAGTTACATCCAGCAAAGTTACTTCCTCCAAAGTTACATCCTCAAAAAAAAGTCGTCAAAACATATCGATATGGGATCTAGTTTCGAAGATCTCATCGCGGCTAGATCAATGGTGAAAACGGATATTCAATCGGATAAACGGTCTGTGCTAGAAAACATTTCAAATTCTTGAAATTTGTAATTAAATGCGCAAGTGGAGGCATGCAGTGGCACGCCACGCGACCTCGTTTTTGGCTTGAACGATGTCAGCCTGTAGTTAGAATATGTGTTTTATAATAAGCTAGTACAAACTTTGTACTAAGTTTTTTTTAGGGTTACAAACTTTGTACTAAACGAGCGACATCAGAAAAAGTAGTAAAAGAAAAAACAACTCGCGGTCCATAGTCAAGTTTGGCCCAACAAACTCGGCAAGCCACGTTCGATTGCGGGTCTTAGTCTCGGACCGAGCAATCAAAAGTTGCCACCTTTGTTTCGCTTTCCCGCCCGCATGAGAAACATGCACGGACATGCCAAAACTCGTCGATAACTATAGGTTCTTTGCATGGAGTCATAATATGGTTAGATGCCGTATTTTTATGTTTGTTTATTCATATAATTAACAAATAAAAAAAGCATAAATACCTCAACATTTTGGGTGAATAGTCAGCATGTGTCATCTTGAAGACCGCAAAATAGGGGGATATACATTAAATAAAGCCAAAATTTATCGTAAACCCTAGATTTTTGGTGTGGAGTTCTAACATGCATATATATAAGGTTGTTATAAAAAGTAGAAATATACAATTTTAAAGTAGTAACTCCTTACATAGAGGACTATTTCGTTGGAATTTTCTAGATCTTGTGTAGAAAGCTCCTTTATTTAAGAACTATGCATATAGTTGTGAGCTATTCTTATATTCCTATGCTATAATAAATCAATAACACAAAGGAAGATACATAAAATCACTACTTTGGGAGAAGAGTTATCATATTTTCATTGTAGGGGCAGTAGAACGGGGGACACATGAAATCACGCCAAATACTACCACAAACTCTCGGTTGTATGCTTGGAATCCTAGATTGCGTATATTGGTGTAGATAGTAAATTCTAGTACAGAATTTTTGACATCATGTAAAAAAATTCCCACTTTTAAACAACCGAACCAACTTTTGTAACAACTTGATCTACGTGTAGTTGGTGTTGATCATATGCCCTATACCATCATTAAAAAAACTAAAAGTCGTATTAAATCACCACTTCTTATGAAATGTTGGCACATTTGCATTACGAGAGACGAAGAACGGGTGAACACATGAAATCGCACCAAAAAACGTTGTAAACTTTAGCTATTTGGGATGGAATCCTAATATTGGTATATAAGGTCAGTGCTAAAGAGGAAAATCCCGTACAAAACTTTTAATTGGCACCTACACAAACTAAACTCCCACTTCAGATCAACCGAACTATCCTTTGTAACAACTTGGACTATTTATAAGTTGGAATTTCCCTAAGCCCTATTCTATCACTACAAAGTAGAAAATCATAAAAGATACCTATTTCTATGAAAAGTTGGATTATTTTCATTATGAGGACAATGATCGTGTGAAGACATGAAATCACACAAAATGACACATAAAGTTAAAGGTAATATACATATATTAGAATTAAATGATATAGTCTTGCACTCAAACGATATGTGATACGATAGGAAATAATCGTCTAGCGACATGAAATATTTTGCATCAACACATTTGTGGCAAAATTTAGGGTGTCAGTTGCGAAGGGTGGGCTATAGTACATCGCTTTGGTGTCATGACACAATTCACGTGTTCTCATAGATCTTCGTAAATGGTTACTAGGGGTCATATGATGCCGACACCGTAGATCAATTGATTTAACACGACATTATTTTCAAGCCACTGCCTACGATCTAGAGTAGTCTAGGTCTACCATTTAGTTCTAGGTTTAGGTTGTAAGGACTTGGGTGTAGTTAGGGATTGAGGTTTAGAGTTTAATATAGGTTTTATACTATGGTTTAGAGAACAAAGATATATATATATCAAAACCCTAAATCTTGACCCTTACATATATACACTAGAACCTAAGATAAAAAAAAGCTAAGTCGATGAGGGCTTTCTAACGCTCCGCCTCCCTCTCCCTAGGGACGGAGACGATGCTCGGTACTGGAAGGGGCTTAATTAGGTTGGAGGGGGCAAACGGGCTTAGACCTACCAATTATAAGGATGATAGTTAGCGAGTTTATGAAGAGAATCAGATTGTTGTGAGCAGGTTAGCCCCTGCTCGTATCCCCTTCCTACGTCCCTGCCCCTCCCCGAAACGCCTTCTCGCTTGTAGTAAAAAATTAATGCTCATGAAAAAGGCAATGATAGCGAATTCTCTGCACACCCGATCTTAACACGCGACCACAACGACAAGAAGACACATGAAATGACACATAATAGCTACAATATGATGCATAACATAAATAACTTACTAATGCACGCGCACGCAAAATATAACATGAAATGGTAGGTAAATAATGTTCTCATAGAACTTCGTAAATGGTTACTAGGGGGTCATATGATGCTTACATCATGGACAATTCATTTAATGACGTTATTTTAAAACCACTTCCTAGGGTCAAGAGCGGTCTAGTTCTCGGGTTTAGGTTCTAAGTGCAAGGACAATAGTATAGTCGGCCCTTGGCTTCAAGACAATGCCATGTCACCTGTAGTCTACCTATAGCCAACATGTATAACAATTATCTATAAGGAAGTACTACTTTATCAATGCATGACCCACCTGTTACTCTCACATAGTGTCTAAGAGCACGTGCTGCAGCTGGCTCTCGCATGAGAGTCCACTTCCGTTCTCTCTTCTATCCTCTCTCCTCCAACTAAATACAAATATATTAGTTAAATGCTTATAGCCTACTGACTGTACCTTATTGTACTTGCTATAAGGACTTCACTATAGCTAGGTGTTGGGGTTTAGAGTTTAATATAGGGTTTAGTGATCAAATATATATCTAAACCCTAAATCTTGACCCTTACCTATATACACTAGAACCATATATAAAAATCCGAATATATAGACCAAGACCAAGATCTAGACCTACACACTAGATCCTAGACACACGTTTGAACTGAAAGGTCCTTTGAAAACCCTAAAGCTTGACCCTCACCCCAAATTATACCTAGATCCTATTCCCTAGACCTAGATAGTACACCATTTGTCGTAAATCAAACGATTCTAGAAAAAAGAGGAGAAAGTCATGATATATCACCATTTATGATGAAACCCTCGTGTAGATGTTGCAAATCCTATTGGATAGGGGTGCATGAAATCATGCAAGGAAGGGTAAAAAAAGTCCCCCCTCTTGTCATAATGAGCTAATATGGGTGTATACGGGGTGCATAGAGGAAAATTTAACACATAACTTTAAATTAGCAAGATGGCCCCGATGTCGCCCGCGAGAGGGAGAGGAGAAGGGTCGTGGCCGGCTGTGGCGAGGAGGTAGGGGCGCGCCCGATGGTGCAAATCTGAGGAACCCTCCCCCGTTTCCCACGGGAGCGACGCGGGAGAGGGACGGGGGAACAAGTGTCTTTGGGCTCCGTTATTCGTTTAATGAATGGAGCTCATAAAAATTCAGTTAACATATTGTCTTATTTACATTGATCATATAACTGAATGCATATTTTCTAGTGATTCATTTTGAATAAAAACAATAACACCACTTTGATTTTTAGAGTTTTTCCTAAACTTCTATGCTTTATACCGAGTCGCCGCTGCTCTTTGCCTCGTTCTCCCTCAAAAAGTGGCATAGCGTCCTAGGACGTATACTCCACCACTGGATCACACACGGACCTAACGGTTGTCACCTTTTACACCGACTACCATGACCGCTTCCATAAAACTCCGTCTTGCTGGACCAGGAGCCAAGCTCATCAATGTTGTCCCATGACAAGATACTCCATTCCACCACCAAAATGGACGGTACCGAGAGAGTACCGCAATGTAGTTCGGGATATATATATATATATATATATACCGAGGCCACGGCTTGTTATCCAATGATAACAATGTTAATGGACATGGTATTTGTGTCTCTAGAGCCTGAAGGGGCTAGATTGGTGTTAGTAATACATATAATGCGTCAGGTGATGGGTTGTGTCTGCAGTTTTATTATTTCCTCCTTCTAAATCAGGTGGGCTATTCCGAACATTTTAAGTTCACAAGAAATAATAGTGGTTAGCTATTTCTATAACATTAAATAAGGGTTAGCAACCCCTTGACCAAGCACACGGTTCGAGATCTCCTTTGCCTATCTGGATGTTGGCAGCCCGAGCATATAACACCTTTCAGATTGTCGTGTTACAACATCGTATGACGAGACTAGGTATTACCAAAAATATCACCGACACGCTTCATAGATGGAGTAAGCAAAATCTGATGAATGCGGTACCCTTTTGAATGTATATCTACATAAAAGTATTTATGGTTTAAGGCGAAGACCGAAATAATCAGTGACAATACTAGAATAATTAATATAAGTTAAAATTTCAATCATTTGCCAAGTAGACTAAATGAAAGATTCATTGTCACGTCTGGCTTGACATATCCAAGTATGTTTAATAGATCCAGATAAACATCTAGAATTTACATCCATTTGAAGAAAATGAAACTAGAAATACAATTTATCTGGTTTTGCGTTGCTCACAATTTGTTAGATATTTTATAATATTCCATGATTTATTTAACAAAAATGACCGACTAACGTGCCCTCGATCTAGCTGTGCCATCGAAAGGCTCATGGATCACCGCGCAAATCTGGTGATGCGAGAGTTGGGCGTGTCACAAACAACCTCATAGTAGTTGAGGTTTCCGGTCTTCATTTCATGTGAGAATTAAGAAAATTGTAGTAAAAAACTAGGTTTGGTAAAAAAAAAAACCCTCTCAAAAGGTTGTGCTTCTTCAACCATGCCGATGTACCCTCACGCTCAACTACTGGCGGCGAAGACATCCAAGTGCCTCCAGGTGTAGGTGTTAGCAAAGATTTGTGGAGTCTAGTGTGTTCGTCAGGCTTTGCACCATGTAAAGAAGGGCTGTGAGATCGGTGTGATCGTGCATGCAGCTTTGACTAGCCCATGCATTGTTTACCTTTTGCTTTGAAGATGGTGTGCACGCTGAATTAATGGGGCGTATTAGCCAGGAATCCCGCGTGTCATTTATGGCTCCAAATCCAGGAACGCATCATCGGACGAGACAGCCAATGAGAAGGCGAGAATGGCCTCCTCGTGGATCGTCATCTCGGCCGTCAATGGCACAACCCGCGCCGGACTTGAAAGTAATTCAGCCCCCCCTCGTATTGGGCCAAAGAAAATAATGGCCCAATACGAGGAAACGAGACGACGGGCTCTACCTATCTCATTCCTCTTCTTTCTTTTCTCGCGAAGAACGTGACGACGAGCAGACCATCTCCTTGCCGCCGCCTATCGCCACCTCCGTCGCCGGTCGATTCCGGCCGGGTCTGGCGACTCGACACCCCACAGACTACCACCCGGATATCACCACCACATCCTCTGCCGACCCCACGGCCTGGAGCTATCGAATCGCACGCAACCCCATAACCTAATCTCGATCCCCTTTCTCGCCTCCGCCGCCACCATTGATCCCCTTCCTCTCCACCCCCGGCGCACCTCCCTCGCCCGTTTCCAAGCCGTCGGTGCCGCTCCTGGTCGTCCCCGACCCCGCCATGGAGGGCTTCTATCCGGTGACGACAACCACAGCAAGGGCGAGATCATTCCCCGCGCCCGCGCCCTCGCCCTCGTCCTCCACAACGAGCAACCACAGCAAGGGTGAGATCCGTCCCGACTGTCTCCTCCGACCTGCTATCAACGCCGGTGAGACCTCTCTGCCTCATCCCCTTACACCCAGCAATCCTCTCTTGCAATGTGAAAAACACAATCTTGATACTGCCGTATTAGTTTTTCCAGCCGCTCAAATCTTTGAACCATTTCCCTACATGTACGGGACCTTTTCACCCATATGAATGAACCACTACTAGTAAGTGCTAGGTATGGCCTCATGGATATATGGATGATTACCATTTTGTGCTATGCAAGAAAGAGCAAGAACTCATCACTCTGATTTTCTCTCTCTAGGAAAACACCTAGGTAGCAAGCGGGTGATTCCGCTCTAGATTGATTATTGGGAGCAGTATAATTGTTTCTAGTAGCTTCAAATTTATAAGATATGCGAAAACGTTAGCTTGGTCGACTCACTCACATTGCTATTGAAAAAACCAGGTCCTCCAGCCGTTGCCGCCGTTGGATTGACTAGGAGGCTGAGCTGCTGCTGCTACTCTCCTCAGATGCCAGGTACAGGCTTCTCGATCACGGGGAGCGCACTGTGCTGACGACTTCCTCCACTCCGAAGCCGGGGACAAGAACAACCCGTAGGCACCTCCTGCTGCATTTAACTGGTAATTTTGTGCTATTCCGCCTAACCGTTCAATGCAATCATTGGTGCAGAGAAGTGGGTCATGTGCCTCTATTTTTTGTGTTGAACTCCTCGTGTAGGCTAGATCATACATAAGTTCCGATTTACCGCTAAAATTTAAAGTAAAACAACACTGGGCTATGTTTCTCCATTTTGTGTCCAACACCTGATTCAGGCAGAGAATATGGAATATCATATTATGTTCATTATTCTGTGAATCTATTAAAGCATGTGCTCATTTATATGATTTGTCATGCTATTCTCTAAACCTTGAATGTTGTTGCTTATCTCCGGGACCGGTTGATGGTTCCTTGTATTATTTTGCTGCTGAGAGTTAATGATCTCTTATCCCTTGTATCAAGTTGCCTACATACTGATTGAATTTTGGCGTTATACCTTCCCACGGGGAGGGATCAGCCCAACGAAGCAGTGGCATTATGATGTGGACCAACTTGTGCTCTTTGTGATGTCATCTCTACCCTCGTACGAGATTGGCAACAAGAAGCTCATGGTGCTTGCAGACACACCAAGGTCATCGTCACCGTTAACAGCGGGAGAAAATACGTGTTTGTCGGACTGTCGGTGTTCTCACGAAGGCGGTTAGCCTTGGAGGGTGGAGGCTGGCACTCGCCGGTAAGATTTCCTTTTCTGTATTCCACCGGAACTTTGCTTAGTGGCTGGTTTTCTATTTAGAAAATCTGCAATGCAAGTGAAAATGAAAGAATAATATCTCTTGACTTCTCTATTTTAGAAAGTAGCTAGTCAAGCAATTTGTACTGTTGGGCAGTTAAATCTCCTCGTTTTACCATCTTACAAGCTAAATTCACAGTTTATTACATTCTTCTTGTGCAGATGAATGACCGTTGGTGATTCCATCCGGCATGACAGCCATGTTCCGGCTCCGGCGGTGCTGCTAGGCTGGCAGAAGCCACCCGTGCTTCGCGCATGGTGGTAGACTTGGCTGGCTTCGACAACCTCCTCGTCTGCCGCCGCCATGTCACATCCACGATGGTAATGATATTCGGCCTCGGCTGCACTCCACTTCGCTGAGCTCCTCGGGTTCTGTTCTTCCTCTTCGGGCTCTAAATGCATGCTTTTGTTTGCCATGTATGATTAGTGTTCAGGTGCTACTGTAAACAGTTTATACATATAAAATGATGAAGCTGGATGCCTCTTGATGACTAGTCAGATAAGTTTCTGATAACAAGGAGGCTCTTTGTGGTCATTTTCTTTTCAAGAGTTGTTTTACTTGGAGAGATGAATTTTTAGGCTTTAGCCTCCAAGTTGCACTTTGTTTTCCTGTGAAGTGGGCAATGAAGATAAATAGTTACCCAAAACCTTTCCTTTTGCTAGCATAGAATGCAATATTTATGTGTCGTTGCACGTGTCTTATGTCATGTACTTCAACTTTACCGGTTACCTAGATGGAGCATTTAGGCCATGGTTCTACTTATAAGAATGTAATCATACTGTTAACCTGCTCTATTACATGGAGAATGAAATTAAATTGTTAACTTATTTTATTTCAGGCCCCTACATTGACAAGAAGTGTCAGGGAAGAATTATTGATGGGACATGCCATAAGTCCGTAGGAACTACCTCCATATTTGTGAAGAGGCGTCAAAGGTGCGTGCTATATATCCTGACATGCATTCTTTCTAGTTTTATCTCTTGTATTTTTTCTTAGTGAGATATAGGTTGTCGCTGGCTGGCTGACGAGTGAATTCATTTCTGCCACGTTGATGTGGAATTATCTTGTTTCTTAGATGTTGTCCACTTTCTGCACATGGTGTTGATAGTTTGGGTTGGTTCCGATTAGTGAATCATTTATGCTATGTGTTTTCTTATAGGCAGGTTGCATACATGACTGTGTTTTGCATAGCAATAAGGTCCAGCGTTTTGGTAGGTTTGTCGGGAAGAAAGGAGTCTGACATGGATTTTCTTCACCAGAGTTATACACGAAATGGATGGTGTCTTTGTGTTTAATAAGACCTAAAATAAGTGTTGCTGGATTACTACTTGATCTGTGCTTGGCCGCTGAATGATACTAGATGTATTTTCCTTGATTTTGTAAGATGGGCGCACATTTAGAGGAATGAAGATGAAATTTTGTAGTTTGTGTGTGTAGGAAGTGATGGTGTGCTTTGTTTGTTGTCTTCATCATATGTCGTGCTGATTTGATTTGACTTGTTTGCAGGTCGTTGGAAGAAGTCTGGGGTTGAAATGAGCGCAGACTATTAGGCACGCATTTATTTAGGCAGGCGGCGGTTGACTTGAGCAGACACGTCATCGATCCAGGGCAATATTCATCTCAGCCGTACGTGCATCGGATCGCTCCAGCTGAGGAGAATAGGGATGGAGACGAAAAGTAGCATATTCCCGCCACATCCCTCCGCCACATTGGAACCAAAACCTTAGTCTAAAAATACTAGTACGCCATTGTGAGGGTCCGTGTGCAGGATGTGGTCACCTGTTCTTAAGGAGGAGTATGTATGACGCTGTTTAGCCTTAAGGACAAGAGTTGAAAAATAGGCCTCATGTCGTCACCTGCCATCGGAGCCGATTTTCAGAACTATGTACGGTTGGGTTTTTTAGAACTAGCCCTTCCCTAGATGTTATCGTGGTTGATCTTAAGTTGCCTTTTTTTTTTTTTTCCTCTAAAGTTTTGTTCCTTTTGTCTTAAATTCAAGAGCACTATACTCGATTCCTGATGGTCACGCGTGAGGTGCGATCCCTGATGCTCGAATTTCCGGCGTATGCTCTATTGTCGATAGAAATAAACGGAACAACATTCCCAGCACAAAGAGTTATTGCCGTGAAATGATTAGAAGGCGAGGGCTGTTTGAGTTTCGATACTTGAGTTGTATCCGACCCGTCGGAAAGAACTGACGTACGTCGTCGTTTGCTCATCTTGTCTGTAGCACTGAACAGGTCGGTTCGTCTTCGTCACTTGGCACACGGCCTCGTATGTGAGACGTGAGGTCGGTAGCCGGCCCGCTCGCCCATGCACGCGACGACAAGCTGCTTGCGATTCGATCGGTCTGTATATATACCCACGGCCGCGATCGATGCCACTCTCGTCGACGTCGAGATCGGGCACGAGTTCAGTTGAGGTAGCATGAGGCCGTCGATCGTGCTGTTGGGCGACTCGATCACGGAGGAGTCGTTCGGTGAGGGCGGGTGGGGCGCGTACCTGGCCAACCACTACTCCCGCTCCGCCGACGTCGTCCTCCGCGGCTACAGCGGCTACAACACCCGCTGGGCCTCCCTCGTCGCCCACCGCGCCATCGCCACCGTCTCCTCCGCCGTCGCCGCCGTCACCGTGTTCTTCGGCGCCAACGACGCGTCCCTCCCCGACCGCGGCAGCGCGTTCCAGCACGTGCCACTCGCGGAGTACAAGGACAACCTCCGCGCCATCTGCGCCGTGCTCAAGGTCCGTCCGTCCGCGCGCGCGACGCCGCGGCCTGTTTCCGTACTTGCCCATCGTGTTCTCAGTTCTGTTCTCACATGGTGCGACGTCGTGCGTGTTACCTGTTTCAGGGAAGGTGGCCGTCGGCGGCCGTGATCCTGATCACGCCGTCCCCCGTCGACGAGCGCGGTCGCGTCAGGTACCTTTACGTCGGCGACGTGCCCGGGCTGCCCGAGCGGACGAACGAGGCCGCGGGGCGGTACGCGCGCGCGTGCGTGGAGGTGGCGAAGCAGTCCGGGTACAGGGTCATCGACCTCTGGTCCAGGATGCAGAAGTTCGCCGGCTGGGAGACGTCGTTCCTCAGGTACGTACGAGTGCACGTCGACAACTCTGTTTTTTGCAGTCCGGGACATGGAATCTTGCGGAAGGTGACGACGTTTGCTGTGTGTGCGCAGGGATGGGCTGCACCTGACGCCGCGTGGAAACCGGCTGCTGTTCGAGGAGGTGGTGCTCGCGCTCAAGGACGCCGACCTCAGCCTCGAGGCGCTGCCGGCCGACCTGCCGCTCTGCAGCGACATCGACCCCAACGACGCCGTCAAGTGCTTCCAGCAGTGACGATGAGATTTCGGAAGATCCCGATCGATCGATGTGCTCGCGGATTTATTTTCTTCGTTTCTACCGAAGATTAATTATACGTTTTCTCTTTCTCAACACACACGTTTGATTCCCATGATGGATTGTATGCATTCGTTATTTGTTTCGCGATGAGGAATAATGATTCTGATATACGGAGTACTACAGTAGTTCTTATCAAACTTATCTCGGAAGCAAACTGTATTTTTGGGATTGTCGTGCCAGCAGATTGCCCTTGCCGACCGACCGCGCGAAATTCCAATTTTGTCGCAAATAACTGGGCCTCTGGACTAAACAACAGTAGCCCAAGCGCTCAAAAAGGAAGTGGTAGTGCAAATTGAAACGAAGCCGTGTTGACAATATAAAAACACGTCTAGTCTTTTCCATCAGTTCGGACTTTTGGGATAACACGTACAATTCTATATGGTATCAGAGCCAAGAGGTCTCGAGTTCGAGACCCTGCTCACGCAGTATTAAAAACAAACAAAAGAATGAAAGATTCTGCGGCCCGCACCAAACCCACGCTAAGTACTAAAATAGCCTAGACGTGAGGGGGAGTGTTGAAAATATAAATACACGCCTAACCATTTTCCATCAGTTTGGACTTTTGGGATAATTGGCTAGCACGTACAATTCTATAAGCCGCACTTGAACTCGTTCAGCGCCGAGATATGTCACAGTGTGTGCACGCTGTGTCACATCGGCGACTAATCCATCGTGTCAGAGGTAAGTGGTTTCCTTTTCTTTTCTGTTTTTCTCCACAAGTAAATACGGAAGTGGTAAGTGGTTTTTCTCCATCTATTTTTTTTTTAGAAAGTAGTACCTGCATATATTTCATTAAATAAGGAAGATAAGAGCTACTTACTCCATTCCAAAATATTTACTCCGTACTTGTATTTGTTTAACTATAGATATATCTAAATATATTTTAGTCGAGGGTAGATTTACCGTCCGGACGACCTCGGCACGTGCCCGGGCTCGATGCTGCCACGTACAGGTAGCCTGGCCAGCTGCCAGAGCGAACCCAACCACTAGAACATCCATTATAAACAATTATGGCATGTAAATATGCTCTATTCTTTCTAAACTGGGCCAACGTGGCCATATTCCTAGCAGCCCTAAGTAGCCAAAAGGCCCATTAGCTCGAGCGCTGAATGGTTTGTTTGTCACACAAGTCACGAAATGATGGAACGTCTCGTCGCGTGTTCCTCTCTGCCTCGAGGCGACACGCCCGGACCGCCGACACGGCGACGCCAAGACAGGGATGACAGATGGTGTGCGGCCATGGCTCCCGTGAGTTCGTCACTCCGTCGCGAGACAGCGACTTGCGGAAGCCTAAGCGGCATGGCGGGCTTGGCGGGAGATTTGGCGGCGGCGAGAGTTCCACTCCGATGGCGGAGGCTAGTGACGCGTCGGCGCGGCAGCTACGAGAGGCCATGAATTCCCAAGTTGTGGAGGGCCAACACATCGATGCCGGAAGCAGAAAGCAACAGTAGAACGGCAACGACGCCGAAGTCGGCCGTGACCAGCCGTATACAACAACTAGGTGACTTCTCTCTTCACGGTATTATTTTGTGAATTTACATCAGCAATGTTATAGTGCTCAATTGTTCAAATTTCAGAACTAGGGAGATATTTTGTTCGCACGAGGAATTCGCCCCAAGTGGAACCACCGCGAGACCCGCAACCAAGAAATGAAGATGAACAAAATTTGATCAGTGTTGACGAAGATGTCGACGAGGTTGAGGAATGGATTCAGCAGGAAATGCTTGAGGAGGAACACGAGGACCATTTCTAGGAGAATGGAGATGATGAGCCGTTTAATCCGGATGAAATCATGTGTGATCCTGCTCTTAAGCAACAAATTGAAGATTATCCTCCGGATGTTCAAAGCCAAGCGAGAAGAGCATATCTTTTGAAGTGTCCAATGCAGCCAACCGTGAATTTTTCTGCCGGAATGTTTGGAAGTAACAGCCGCAAATTTTCTATAGGCTGCTATAAGAAGTTTGATTTATAGTGAGTCTCAAGATGCCGCATTTTGTTTCTATTGCTTTTGTTAGATTGTATATATGGTCTGTATACGTGTTTTACACGTATTGTACCTCCTGTTGTAACCTAACCCTAATATGGCCTTTAGTGCCTTTATAAACCGGAACCCCACGACCGTATCGTGTGTGGCTTCCCCCAAACCCCTTGCTTGCCTTGTTTACATGGTATCAGCTTCACCCCGATCCTAAAACCCTAGCCGCCGCCGCATCCCTTGCCTCGCGCCGCCGGCTCGCCTTCCGCTGCCCTCCATGACGCCCGCCGCCGCCGCCGACTCCGTCCTGGGTGCCCTCGTACCCTTCACCAATGACGCTGTCCTCCCTCCTGGTGGTGCTCCGCGTCGCGCCGGCCCCATCGTCCTCTCCTTCGCCGCGAGCAACTACTCCAAGTGGGCGATCTACATGCGCGTCACCCTCGGCCGCGCTGGCTACCTCGGCCACGTCGACGGCACCACTGCCGCTGCTCCGACCAACGAGGCGTGGTGCACTGCGGACTACGCCGTCCTCAACGTCCTCCATGCCGCCATCGACGAGGACGTCGCCGACATGATCCTCGCCTCCAAGCAGAACGCCCGCGAACTCTGGCTCGCCGCGCTCGAGCTCTTCTCCGCCAACAAGGCCAACAAGGCCATCTACCTTGATAACGAGTTTCGCCAATTGTCGCAGGGTTCTAGCTCCATCCACGAGTTCTGCCGCCGCCAGAAGCAACTCGCCGACGCCCTCGCCGACAACGACTCGCCCGTCTCCGATCGGGCCCTCGTCCTCAACACGCTGAGCCGGCTCTCCACGGCGTTCGCCTCCGCCGCCACCATGATCTCCATGATGGACCCGCTGCCCTCCTTCCTCCGCGTCCGCTCCATGCTGCTGATGGAGGAGATGCAGCAGGCTAACTCCGCCGCCAACGCCGCCTCCTCCGCCCTCGTCGCCCAGGCCCGCGCTCCTCCTACACCTCCCGCATGCACTGGTGTGGGTTGCCGTGGCGAACAAGCCAAGCCCAAGCCGGCCAACCAAAACCATCGCGGCAAGAACAAGAGCAACGCCAAGAACGCCACGGGCTCCTTCAACACCACCCGTGGCGCACCTCCTCCCCCGGCTGGTCCCTGGGTGTGCTTCTCCCCGGGTGCTGGTGCGTGGCGCGGCCCCTCCGGCCCGAGCATCCTCGGACCACGGCCACAGGCGTACAACACAACAGCCGCACCCGTGTTCCAGTCCTCTACGCCGACATCATCATGGGACACCTCGGCCTTGCTCTCGGCCCTAAACAACATCGCCATGGGCCAAGGAGGCTGGGTCATGGATTCTGGTGCTTCCTCCCACATGACGCATGACGAGGGTAATCTCTCCACTCCCTTGCATCTCCCTCGTCCGCATGTCGTCACCGTTGGCGATGGCAACACCATGCCCATCTCCTCTTCTGGTCACACCACACTCTACACACCCTCCGGTCACGCTTTTAAACTCAATCACACTCTGCTTGTTCCGCGTCTAGTTCGCAATTTACTCTCTATTCGTAAATTCACTCGCGACAACTTATGTTCTGTTGAGTTTGACGCCTTTGGTTTCTCTGTGAAGGACCTGAAGACCCGTCGCGTGATTCTTCGGTGCAATAGTGATGGGGACCTCTACACTTTTCCCGGCACCGCCACGTCGCGTCCGCGTTCGTCCACCGCCATGATCGCCACCGTGTCCGCTGATCTGTGGCACCAACGTCTTGGTCACCCTGGTCTTGATGCCATGTCTACCCTTCAGCAACTATCTGCTATCCGTTGTAATAAAGCGCGTCGTTCTCATGTTTGCCACGCCTGCCAACTTGGCAAGCATGTCCGATTGCCGTTTAGTCCGTCTGTTTCAGCGTCTAGAGCTTGCTTCGATTTACTTCATTGTGATTTGTGGACATCACCTATAGTCAGTATATCTGGATTTCGATACTATCTCGTTATTGTTGATGATTACTCTCATTACTATTGGTCTTTTCCACTCAAACAAAAATCATGCACTGCTCGCATCCTTACTGCGTTTTTTGCGTATGTTCGCACTCACTTCAGTAATCCTATACGCTCTCTACAGGCAGATAATGGCACCGAGTTTCTTAACTCAACCATCGATGCACTCCTCTCTAGCAACGGAACTGCATTGCGTCTCTCGTGTCCCTACACGTCCCAGCAAAACGGCAAGGCTGAGCGCGCCATACGCACCATCAACGACACTATGCGCACTCTTCTTTTTCATGCTCATTTACCTGCAAAATTTTGGGCTGAATCCCTTGCTACTGCTACCTATCTCCTAAACAGACGCCCTTGCAAAGCTATCAAATCCGCTGTTCCCTATACACGTCTTCACGGTGTCAACCCCTCTTATGCTCCACTACGGGTGTTTGGTTGTCTTTGCTATCCTAACACTGCCTCTACCACCAAACACAAGCTTCAGCCTCGGTCTCTCCCGTGTGTCTTCCTTGGATACCCATCCAACCACAAGGGCTACCGATGTTTCGATCCAGTGCCAGGCAAAATACTAATCTCGCGACATGTTATTTTCGACGAGCATGTATTTCCGTTTCAGGTGGCTGCTACTACAACATCCAGCGTATCGGTGGAGCCCGGGTACCTCGATTTCCTCCTCGATGGCCTGCCTACATCACCGAGCCCGAGCTCAGTCTCGGCATCGCCCACCCCGGCCTCCTCGCTTACTCCGGGTGGCCTCTCTGCCGTGCCAGAGCCTGCCACGACAGCCACCCCCACCGCGCCAGCCTCGGGTGCTGTTTCTGCACCGGACACCACTGCGCCGGCTGCTCCTGCTGCATCTCGCCGCGGTCCCGCAACGCGCCGTCCTCGCCAACCTGCGGCCCCGCCATCGACCACCACGACCACACGGAGTGGCCGTGCTGTTCGGCCGCTTGATCGTCTCAACCTCTCCGCTGTTGAGACCCCCGTTGCTCCTGTTCCAACGACATACCGGCAAGCAATGCAAGACCCCCGCTGGCGTGAGGCCATGGCCTCTGAGCATCAGGCTCTGATTGACAACAACACGTGGTCTCTGGTTCCCCGTCCACCCCGTGCAAATGTCGTGACAGGAAAGTGGATTTTTCGGCACAAATTCCACTCTGACGGCCGTCTGGCACGCTACAAGGCACGATGGGTCGTCCGCGGATACTCTCAACGTCCCGGGGTCGACTACGACGAGACATTCAGTCATGTTGTCAAACCTGCTACTATACGGCTTGTTCTGACAATTGCCGTTTCTCACTCTTGGCCCATTCGTCAGCTGGATGTCAAGAACGCCTTCCTCAATGGTAATCTGGATGAAGTGGTTTACTGTCAGCAACCACCTGGATTCGTTGATGCCGCTCGCCCTGATCATGTTTGTCGTCTTCACAAGTCCTTATATGGTTTGAAGCAGGCTCCCCGTGCGTGGTACCAGCGGTTCGCCACCTATCTGGCTACATTGGGTTTCACCGCCTCGGTTACGGACACATCTCTGTTTGTCCTTCGGTCTGGTGCTGACACAGCCTATTTACTACTCTATGTCGACGACATCATCGTCACGGCCTCCTCGACAGCTTTCTTGCACCGCCTACTTGCTCGACTGCACACGGAGTTCGCCATGACAGACCTGGGAGACCTCAGTTTTTTCCTTGGCATTGCTGTGACCCGCTCCTCTACAGGCTTGTTTCTGTCGCAGCGGCAGTATGCCACGGATCTCCTCTAGCGTGCCGGCATGTCCAACTGCAACTCCGTGCCCACTCCGATTGACACTCATGCTAAGCTCTCAGAATCTGCCGGTGATCTCATTCCTGACGCCACCGAGTACCGCAGCATTGCAGGCGCCCTCCAGTACCTCACACTGACGCGCCCCGACATCTCCTATGCCGTATAGCAGATTTGCTTGCATATGCATGCCCCTCGAGCACCTCACCTCGCACTGATCACGCGTGTGCTCTGATACCTCAGTGGCACCTTGGAGTTCGGTCTTCAACTGCATGTTTCTCCATCTACCTCACTGACGGCCTACTCCGACGCGGATTGGGCTGGTTGCCCGGACTCTCGACGCTCGACATCTGGTTACTGCGTTTATTACGGCGACAGTCTCATCTCATGGTCCTCTAAACGCCAGACGACAGTGTCTCGTTCCAGTGCGGAAGCCGAGTATCGTGCTGTTGCTCACGCCGTGGCTGAGTGCTGCTGGCTTCGGCAACTTCTCCAGGAACTCCATCGCCCTCTAAGTTCCGCCACCCTGGTCTACTGTGACAACGTGTCTGCCATCTACATGTCGTCCAACCCAGTTCAACATCGACGCACCAAGCACATCGAGATCGACATTCATTTTGTTCGTGAGAAGGTGACTCTTGGTGAAGTTCGAGTTCTCCACGTTCCCTCCTCGCTTCAGTTCGCCGATGTGATGACTAAAGGGCTTCCAACTCAATTGTTTCTGGATTTTCGGTCCAGCCTTTGCGTTCGAGAATCTCCCGCTACGACTGCGGGGGGGGGTGTTAGATTGTATATATGGTCTGTATACGTGTTTTACACGTATTGTACCTCCTGTTGTAACCTAACCCTAATATGGCCTTTAGTGCCTTTATAAACCGGAACCCCACGACCGTATCGTGTGTGGCTTCCCCCAAACCCCTTGCTTGCCTTGTTTACAGCTTTCTCTTTAAGCAACCATGTAGTGATACACACTTTGGTTATGATGTCTTCAACAAAACGGGGTATTATGATTGGAAGCATGCGTACGAGACATTTCCCCTAGATGTTGGTGGTGTAGATAGTGCACACAACAAGGCAAGGTTGTATTGTGATTATTTCCATAATCAGAAACAAAGTGTACGTCTAGTAAGATTGCTAGGGCGTCAGAAGAGTCCAAAGTACTATACATAATTCGTTTGACCTCTCTTGGGGATGCACTCTATCTATCTATCTATCCATCTATACTTCTTATAAAGTAAAACCCCACTAACATGCGTTAGTTATTTTTCTATCTCAACATGCAATCTATCCACATCATCCATCCACTTAGCCAATCAATTGTCCATATCATCTCCTCTAATATTTTTAATTATTACATGTAAGCTATATATCATACATTTTTTTTTGTAACCATCCGTTTTTCAATTTAATGATTTATGCAATATACATATCATAGATTCTTTAAACCATCCAATTTTCAAACTAATGGTTTATAATACGCATCACATGTCTATAAAAGTATCTCGAGTATGATCCCGAATTTTTCATATTTCTTTAGATTATATAATGTATCATGTTGTTTTTCCCCGAAAAGGAGGTTAAGACCCTTGGCCTCTGCATAAAAAAACACACATGCCATTCACTATAAGGGATCCCCACCGCAACGTGCGGGGTATCCTTCTAGTATATCTTATTGCTCAAGTCTTAGCTTTTCGTGGACGTGATGAGACTTCCAATTAATTGAACAAGGGTAACTTTCTTGAGATGGTAGATTTTCACAAAGTTAATGATGAGAAAGTGCGACATGTTTTTGACCATGGTGGAAGAAATTGCGAGATGCTTGCTGCAAAAATTCAAAAGGATCTTGCGAGGTGTTGTGCAGAAGAGGTCACCAATGTGATGATGAGAGAAACTGGTGATAAGAAATTCTCCGTCCTAATTGATGAATCACGTGATATTTCCATGAAAGGTCAAATGGTTGTAATGTTGAGATTAGTAGTGGTTAATTATGATATTTACCTACTATTTCATAGTTGTTTAGTATTTTTTTAACTTCTTACTATTGTGTTTGATGTAGGTATGTGAATAATGAAGGGAAGGTTGTGAAACGATTTCTCTCTATATATGACGTACATGAGACTACATCTGCTGCACTAAAGGAATCTCTTATTGGCATTATTGATCATTACAAGTTATGAATTCATAGGCTATGGGGACAAGGATATGATGGGGCTTCAAATATGAGAGGTGAAATCAATGGTTTTTTAAAACAAAGTTCTTGATGAAAAACCATATGCTTTCTATGTTCATTGTTTTTCCCACCAGCTGCAATTTGTAGATGTATCTGTTACTCCTCCATTAATGATCTGTTTGAGCATGTCAACTTGATTGTTAACACAACAAGTGCATCTTGCAAAATAAGAGATTCATTGACAAAACAACATCATTAAAATATTTTAGATAAGCTTGAGAGTAGTGGAATATTTAGCGGAAGAGGTTTGAACCAAGAAACAAATTTATCTAGAGTTGGGGATACTATATGGGGCTCACATCATACAACTTCGCTTCTTTTAAGTGAAATGTGGAAGTCGGTATCATTTGTGCTTCGTCGGGTCCATAATGAAGGGTGTGGACTGATGCTATTTGATGGTGTGTTGGAAACCCCAAGAGGAGGGTGTGATGAGCAAGCGGCAAGAATTTCCCTCAGTTAAGAACCAAAGTTATCAATCCAGTAGGAGGAAGAGGCTCTCAGGAAGGTTGATGCCACTGACGGTGGCGATGGCGCTTCACCGGTGTCAGCAACAACGTGGAACCTGCACACAACACAACCAAAATATTTTGTCCCAACGGTACAGTGAGGTTGTCAATCTCACCGGTCTTGCTAAAAACAAAGATTAGATGTATAGTATGGAAAATGATGTATGCTTGCAGTAAGTAAAGAAAGCAGGAAATTGTTGTGGTTTGTTTAACAGTGTCGAAAATGGACCGGGGTTCATAGGTTCACTAGTGGTGTCTCTCCATAAAGATAACATGCTAGGTGAAAAAATTACAGCTGGGCAATTTACAAATAAAGGTTGCACCGTAGTGCACATATATGACATGATGACTACTATGATATTTAGTGCGGACATTACAACAATATACATAGACCGAAATCCATCTGCATCTAAATAATCTACCCTCAGGTTATTGATGACCCAGAAGTATAGGGGGTGTATCGCAGTACTTTCGATAAATAAGAGTGTCGAACCCAACGAGGAGTAGAAGGTGTTGACAAGCAGTTTCGATGAAGGAATAACTGTAAATACTGGAAAATAGATTTGTAGGGATTTTTGATATTGCAGATAAATAAAGTGCGAATAAATAAAATTTAGTAGTAATAATTGCAGCAAGTGGCCCAATCCTTTCTTCATCAAAGGACAAGCTGATGGGTTTACTTATGATTAAACATTCTCGAGGACACACGGAAGGTTTCTGTCAAGTGCTTTTGTTCCATGCAGCTGAATAATATTAGATGTTTTGATAACTGTTGTGTGTGGGTGAACCTATGCTAATGTACCGTCCCATCCAAGACTAATACATACTTGTGATTATACCCCTTGCAAGCATCTGCAACTACAAGAAAGTAATTAAGAAATAAATCTAACCACAGCTTTAAACTCCGGGATCCTACGCTCCCTCGTGTAATGGTTTCCTAACGGGGGTTTAGGTTTCTGTC
The DNA here is from genome assembly GCA_028641055.1 of Alopecurus myosuroides. NCBI lineage: Eukaryota > Viridiplantae > Streptophyta > Magnoliopsida > Poales > Poaceae > Alopecurus > Alopecurus myosuroides. Next base: position 524,677,903 of record CM054057.1, on the reverse strand, counting down.
ACTCTGGCAACCCCACAATTAGTACCCAAATACACGATGCATCCTCCTAGGCCCATAAATGGTGAAGTATCATGTAGTCGACGTTCACATGACACCACTAGGAGAATAACACCACTACTTAAATATCAAACATTAAATATTTTCAACATTACTTCACTACTAACAACTTGACTTCTCCCATATCCTCAAGTACAACACGAACTACTCACAAGACATCATATGGATCATAATCAGAGGTGATATAATGGATGATAACAATCTGGTCATAAAGTGCAAACACCGATAAATCTCACAAGCATCAACTATTAACAAGTAATCCACACCGGGAGAGAGATCTAATGCAAAACAACGATAGAGGCCCCTAATTGTTACAACGGGATGACGGTGGATGATGGGGTGATCGTGCTAGTGGTGATAACGATGATGATGACGATCTTGATGATGCTCGGAGCGGTGACGGTGACGATGGCGGTGATTTCCCCTCTCCGGAGAGGAATTTCCCCGGTAGATTTCTCTCTGCCAGAGAGATTTTCCCTCTCGGGTGTTTCCGTCCCGTGGCGGCGGCGGAATAATTCTTCGAAGATGTAATGAGGCTTAGGGTTCCCTAGGGGCCAAGCACGCGAAAAATACCCCCAGAGGTGGGCCAGGGTGGCCACACCCCTAGGTGGCGCGGCCAGGGGGCGTGCACCCCTAGGTGTGGGCCCTTGGTGGCCCCCTCGGCTCTCCTTCTGGCTGGGTTCCTCCTCTGAACTTTTAGGAACCCCCGGATGCCCCCCTTCTTCTTCTGATCTTCTGAAATATGGTATCTCGATGGTGCTTTTTCCATCAGATTTCTGGTCCCGGTGTTTATTCTCCAAAAATTATAAAACATGCAAAATAAGATAAAATAACATAAGGGATGCATCATAACATGAAATATATCAATGAATAACAGAAAATTATGATATAAAATAGTGATGCAAAATGGACGTATCAGTTATCATCTGAACCCCTTTAGGTATTAAGTTGCAAGCAAGGGATAACTGCATTAAACAAAGTGTGCAATGTCAGCAATGATTATGCACGCAGGCACTCTCACCAATGTTTTCTCCCTAATGGCAACAACACATCCTCCCCCTTCACGTTTCTGTCACTCGAGCAAGGCGGTGAGGAGGCATGAAACCACGATCAAGCATAAATACTCCCTCTTGGAGTCACTAGCAACTACTTGGCCAGAGCAACCACTAGCAACGGAAAGCATGCAAGATCACAAATAGCATATGCAAATAAAGACTATAATCAACTTGGCATAAGTTCAATATTCATCGGATCCCAGCAAACACAACATATAGAATTACATAAGATCAATCTCGATCATGATAGGCAGCTCACGAGATCTAAACATGGAGGCATATGAGGAGAAGACAAGAATCTAGCTATAGCTACGAACCCGTAGTCCAAGAATGAACTACTTAGGCATCACTCCGGAGGCAGGCATGGTGATGTGGAAGTCTCCGGTGATGATCTCCTCTCCGGTAGGGTGCCTATTTTCCCCGGAAACGGCGGCTGCGGAACTTTTCGGGGATTTTTTATCAGGTGTCTAGGGTTTTCCATCCGGTGGGATTAAATAGGCGAAATGGCAAAGGCGGTGGAGCTCCAGGGGGCCCACACCCATAGCTGGCGCGGCTAGGGGGCCGCGCCACCCTATGGTGTGGCTTCCCTGGTGCCCGTCTTCGACTCTTCTTCGGTGTTCTGTATGCTTCCGGGGAAAATAGGCACTTCCGGCTTTGTGGGGTCCAATTCCGAGAATGTTTCTAGAACAACTTTTCTGAAACCAAAAACAACAGAAAACTGGGAACTGGCACTTGGCATCTTGTTAATAGGTTAGTCCCGGAAAACGTATAAAAATGCTATAAATAAGGGAGAAAACAAGTAGCAATTGACATAATATGATCATGGAGCATCAGAAATTATAGATACGTTGGAGACGTATCAAGCATCCCCAAGCTTAGTTCCTACTCGTCCTCGAGTAGGTAAACGATAAAACAATAATTTCTAAGGTGACATGCTACTAACATAAAGTTGATCGATCTAATGTAAAAGCATATGCACGCTGAGATCATAGAACTTCAAACACAAACATGATAATGGAACTTTAATAACAAAGCATAGCAATTACTTTGCATCACGAAGAGTATTTCATATAAAAGATCATGAATAACAATCAAAAGAAAGGTAGATGTTTGTTTCAGGTATAGAAAAAGCATGGCAAAGTGATATTTCGCTAGTCCTTAAGAGTGGGGCAAAACATAAATGCCAGGACACCTTCAAAGTTCATGAAGAAGACTAGAACAAATAATTTCACATCATAAAGTAATTATTGATGTTTATGGGACAAATGCAGATAGAACTCAGAATGGCAAAAATGCTCTCTCAACTATGCATAAAGTTAGAAGATGGAGACTCAACATAAAAGAAAAAGAAAGCCCCTTCGCAGAGGGAAGTAGGGATCACTCATGTGCTAGAGCTTTTATTTTATTAAATGGAGGTATAAAAAGTTTGACAATGAGTGTCTATATTTTGGGAGATGTATGTTAATGTCAACGAATGGTAAACAGAAAGTACAGTACGTCACAAGCCAACCGGATTCACAAGAGCGGCTCCCATGGTGAAGGACGCAACTGGTGTAGAAGGTCATCCCTTTTTATCTTTTATTTACACAATTATGGTTTGACTGATAAATCAGGGGCAAAAATAGTGAAGATAATTTGTTTGTATTAATTTGGGGCTAGGAACCCCGCTGCCAGCTCTTCTATCATTTGGATAAGCGGATGAAGCCACTAGTCCAGTGTGTGAAATCCAATCAACAAGTGAGATAAAGATTCTCTATTGACGTTCTCATGAGCAAAAACAGGAACATAAAGAAGGAGTAATATTAAAGGTTTTAAAGGTAACACATGAGTAATTTACTTGGAGTGGCTGTTAAATACCACATGTAGGTAGGTATGGTGTACACAATGGGAAAAACTTTGGTTTAAGGGAGTTTGGATGCACGAGTAGAGCTCATACCCAGTACAGGTGGAGGCTAGCAAAAGACTGGGAGCGACAAATCAAGAGAGCATAAGATCCATAATCATGCATAGCAACATAAGAATCATTAATTAAATCATAAGAAGTATCACAAGTTCAAAAACTAAGTGGTCATGGAGGCTATTAGTGACTGGTTTGTAGTCATAAACATGGTGTGAGCATGCGCCAAGTCAACCAAATAAAACATTCGAAAGAGAATACCATATATTGATGCTTTACTATGACAAGAACAACTCATGAATCTTTCAACACATATTAAAAACTCTCAGATATTTGAGACTATTCATTCTACTAAATAACCACAAGGCTTTAAAACTAAAATAACATTTAGCATGGCATGAAAAAGTTATAGCCACAGTCTATACAAGCTTCTACTAGTACTATTATAAATTCTACTTCAAGCAACAATTTTCTTCTCCCAACAAGCACCATACAAAACATGCTTTAACAAAAATACTCTTTATGATACATCAAGCAAATATGAGAGTACTCACATAACACTACTAAAACTAACAGAGCTAATAAGAGATGCATGCAAAACAGGACATAAATAAATGCATCAGCTAGACAGAGATTAAGAATACAATGTATTCTCATGAAAAAGCGGAGCATGTCACTCCCCAATAAAAGAATGCTGGGGTCCAACCAATCTTATGGAAAAAAGAAAAAAAAAACTGAAAGCAAAAACAAAAACAAACTGAAAACAAAAATAAAAGACGCTCCAAGTAAAGCACGTAAGATGCGACCGAATAAAAATATAGTTTCACTAGAAGTGACCTGATAATTTATTGATGAAGAAGGGGATGCCTTGGGCATCCCCAAGCTTAGACGCTTGAGTCTTCTTGGATTTTTCTGGGATGTACCACCGGGGAATCCCCAAGCTTAGGCTTTTCACTCTTCTTGATCACATCATATCATCCTCTTCTCTTGACCCTTGAAAACTTCCTTCACACCAAACTTCTCACAATCTTCATTAGCAACGTTAGTGCAATAAAAATAATAAATTAACATGGTTCAGTTTAAACACAAGCCTAACACTCAAAAACATATTAGATACTTTCAAAACTTCTTTTAAAATTCTTTTTCTCAAAAGAACACCAAAAGAAAGAGATTAAGATGCAAATGCAATAAATGGAAGAAATCTGTCAAAACAGAACAGCAGATAAAGATCAATTTTTTCAAAAATCTTCTGTTGATCAAATCAAAAAGTGGTCAACTAAGAAAATTTGCGTATATAACTCAGGATTATGCACAAAAAAACTCAGCTCATTTTGAGTTTTCTGTGAGTTTTTACGGAATTAATAGTGGACACCAGAAATCTGTTTCCTGCGCAGAAATCCGAAATATAGCCTCAACTTTCCACTAGAGGCTTTACTTGGCTCAACAAAAACACAAAATAAAAGATACATTGGGGTTTCTAAGGAAATAGACAACACCCAGGTGCAAAGCACACCAAAGAAAACGGATTGAAAACAACAAAATAAAACGGGTTGTCTCCCGGTAGCGCTTTTCTTTAACGCCTTTCAGCTAGGCATAAAAGGGTAACTCAAGTATTTTCAAGTGAAGAAGAATCAACATCATATCTTGCTCTAATAATATATTCAAAAGGTAGCTTCATCTTCTTTCTAGTGAAGTGTTCCAAACCTTTCTTGAGGGGGAATTAACATTTAATACTCCCCTCTTTCATATCAATAACAGCACCAACAGTTCTAAGAAAATGTCTTCCCAAAACAAGAGCATGGTTATTAGAAACCTTTTTGCAGTTCTACTAAGTTATCCTGATATCCACCAATAGTTATCCTGGTAGTTGCAACAGGTAAAGATGATATCTAGGAACATTTATCCTGTCAGTTTGCATCAAGTAAACATGATATATACCAATAGTTTTCATGGTAGTTTCACAATGTAAACTTGTTGTCTAGGAATAGGTATCCTGGCAGTTGCATGAAGTAAATCTGATATCTACCTGGCAGTTTTGCAGTAAGGAAACATGATTTCAACATGATATATAATAATAGGTTTTTTACACCCAGTATCGTAGATAGGTCGTAGGATTTCTGGTAAGTCTACCTTGGGTATCCGAGTTGGAAACCATGAAATTTCCTTGGTTTGATCCATCAGGTTGTAAATCTTCATGATCATCCATTTGTTTGTACCTGCAGTTTTTTTAGACAGAACTGGAACATGTTACTAATGGAAATTATTTCATTTTGCTTCTTGCAGCAGGCTTTAAATCAGCTAGAATGGTGCAGGATTTCTGTTTATTAATTGGATCACCAAGCTAGAATGGAAACCAAGGCATAGTCTTCTAGTCCATATGTCAAAATTCACTAGCTAGTTTGTGTTTCTTTGTCCTTTAGTCTATTCTGTTTTTGTGGAGAACCAGATGTTGTGACAATATTCATATGTGTGTGTTACCCTTGTCAAGTTTGTTCTGCTATATTCATGGGTAATCTAAAAACATGGTTGTCTTGTTCAAGTTTTGTGGGTAATGCAACTTTTGTGATCAGAAAATCTCATGTGTTTTTTGATCAGATCATTGGATTTTAATGCAACTTTGAAATCATTTGCTCAGTGTTGAAAAGTAGAGTGTTGGCATCAGATTATGGTATTAAAAAGTAGATCATATCAGCGTTGGTTTCAGCTTAGTACAGGTAGTTTAGCATCAGATATAGTTATGTGTTGGTCTCAGTGTTGAAAGTAGAATCAGATCTTGATAGAAGTAAGTGATGTGTGGGGAGGTGGGGGTAGGAAAGTTCATACTGTGTTGTAGATCAATTTTCTTAGGAATTCTAGTAGAGTTCCAGATCTGGCAATGGTGCTCTTGCCCTTGCTGGGCGATCTCGGCCAGCGACCCGTTTTCTGCGGGGGGCGTGTTTTCTTGCGAAAGAAGAAGGTGCGGGTAGCGTTTTATAGCTGGCAGGCTAGGGCTTCTAGAGAAGGGACAGACCCAAAGTCCTGGCCCTGTTAGCAGCTCAATTTCTTGGCCCACTGTCTCGCGCGCTTTCTCTCGTACGTACTCGACGACGCGGGGTGGGCCAGTTTTCTAGCACTCTTCGGACCTGCCGCCGCTCGGGAGGACTAAATAGTGGCGCCGCCGCGTAGTCCTGTCCAAGATTAAAATCCTTGCATGGTATATTCGTAGAGTGTTTATCTTAACCAAAGACAACCTTGTTAAACACAAATATCATGAAATTACAAAGTGTGTTTAATGTCCACATGAGAAGACGATCAAACACTTATTCTTCGAGTGTAAGGTTGATCGTACTATTTAGTCTGCCATCCAGATAGCTTCTAATTTGTATCCACCATGTCCCGTTGCAAATATTTTTTGCAACTGGTTATATGGTAAAGATCACAAGTTTAGAACTCTTATTAGGGTGGAAACACCAGCCGTGATGTCGTCGATTTAGCTTTATAGAAATGACAATGTTTTTAACAATAAATATTCTTCTCTCGTGGAGGTAATTACCGATGCACTATTTTACTCAGTTCGTCGTCCGCATCATGACATGTGGGAAATGGAGATCTTTTTATGTAGGCGTTTGCAATTTTATCCAACATGGGTGGCCACGTGATCTTCGGACCCCCCTTCTCCCCGAAGATCCATGGGTATTTTACAGTTTCTCTGTATACTTGTTCGTAACGGTGTGGTCACGGCTATGTGCATCCTAATTATGCAAAGACCGTGTGTAATACTTAATATTCTTAAATAATAAAATGTCATTTATGGAAAAAACTATTAGCACAACATGCAACCAAAAATATATATTACATGCAAAATGAAATAAGCCTAAGTAATTATCTTTCTCTAACGAAGTTGGTTGCATATAGAACTACCCTAACTCGAAGCAATGTGCGAATAGACGTGGATCTGGTGCTGTGGGGTAGTGGTATCACTAACTACAAAAAATACCACTTCAATCTCTAATCTATGCTCCTTTAAACAAGCCCCTCTAAGGTGATTTTACCATCTTCGAAAAACAATTTGAGAAAGGAAACCAGCCGGTACCCCCCGCGTCGTCTCTCCGCACGAGACGACCGGGGCGACCTGCCCTCCCGCCGCCCAGCCAGCTCCCCGCCTCCCTCCCCTCTCTCGCCGCCGCCGGCGGGCGCCGCCAGGCCTTGCCCGCGCGGGGTCGACTGCAGGGCCGGTGGCGGCGGGATCTCTTTTCCCCGTCGCAGGGGCCCAGCTCAGGGGGGTGTTGCTCTGCGGTGGTGCTCCTTGGCCGGCGGCGCTCCGGCCTGTGCTGGATGGCGGCGGGGCGGTGGTGCCACTAGTTGGTGGAGTTGGTGACCCGGCGAGGGGCTCGGCCGGCGGCGGTGTCCGGCCCAGATCTGGGCCCTTGGGCCCGATCTGGGTCCCAGCGGGCTGACCTTGCTCTGTTGGGTGGCCTCTGTTGGGATGGAGAAGGACCTCGTGACGTTGATGGCGACATCGGCGCCGGGTTTGCTGCAGCGCGCCGGCGAGAACTTTACGGGCCCAGATCGGGCCCGACCGGGCCGAGTGGTCTGGTGTGTTCCTGCTGCTGCGTCTGGTCTGCTATTGCCTTTGGCGGTGGAGGTTGTTCCCTCCCACGTGGCTTCCGTACCGCCGTCTCTCGTCCTCGGGTGTTCCCTCTCGATCCAACCGACCTCGCAACGACTGCCTTGGTGAGACGATGTTGATGGACCCAAGTCTGTGGTGGCGCATGTTGGTGGGCGGTGCGCTTGGTGGTGCCGACGGAGTGTCAAGGGTGGTGGTGCGTTAGGGTCGGGAGAAATCCCTGTCGGCGCTTGCCGGCACCGGCGCGACGACGCCTACGGGCGTCGCCGTCCTTCCTGAAGGGTTTCGGGAGTACCCTTACCTCACCCCCTTCCGTGTACCGGGAGAAATCCCAGGATTAGTCCGGGCAACAGCGGTGGCGCCGTTGTCTTCCTTTTTTAAGGTGTTGCTTGGTGCACGACATGTCGGAGGCAGGGGTGTGTGGTGGGACAAATCCGGTGGGCGCAGCGGCGGAGGGTCCTTAGCATTTTAGTCGATCCGGCGTTGGTGGCATTTTTTCTTCTTTTGTTCTCTTGTTTTTCTTTTGGGCTTTTTTGTGTTGTTTACCCCAGCTTTGGTCTCACGGTTGTATGGTATGGTGCTATATTAATATAGCGGGGCGCAAGCCTATTTCTAAAATTAGAAACAAGCCCCTCTAACGACATGCACCAACCTAACAAACCAATAGATTTTCTAGCATGGCATGCAATCCCAGGATAGTAGTTTGCGTTGCGCCGCTCAGCGCTCTTTCTCCAAAGGATATTATGTATGTAAAAAATATGAACGATGGACGCTACAAATCCTTATGGCGGTAAAAATAAGATCGTGCGGTTCCTGCAATGGATTAACACATACTCTTTCAAAAAAAGATGCTGCCTACATACTCTATCTTAACAAATTAATAAGAAAAACAACATCTTAAAAATTCATACTATTTGAGACAGTACGTATATTTATTTTAAACAATTTCGTCTACCTTGAGATAGACATTAAAATGTGCATCGACTAGATATAGAGGCTAGGTTTCCTCGTTTAAAATAAAAAAGACATTAAAATGTTCCTAAAAGTGGAACTTCGTGAGATTTTTTTTTACCAACATTTTATCATGATGATTACGAAGAATAAGATGTCACGACCCCGGACCCAAAGATATACATACTGTTATGTGCTCCTAGCCATGGACTCACAAGGGCTTCAGGGTTACCAGCCCCGACCGTAACAAACAACGGCAGGCAGACTGGATTCATCGGCACGTAGTCCGGATCCCCAGTCTACTACTCCTTGTATCCATGCTAGTCATAACCAACTATGCATATCAAAGCGTCCACAAATCGAATGAAACTGAAGGAAACGGGACCAAAGCTATACAGAGATGCTATGTGTCCAGAAAGTGCAACAACAATCGAGGGTTACTGGGGTTACCTCGCCCTAGGCCGATCAAATCGACAGGCGGGCTCGGACATGGATCCTCGGCTCCACAACCCCTCGACTGCGACAACTATGCAGGCATAGCCAAAACTGTATAACAATGAGCTCGAAACCAACAACCGATCAAAGCAGTACTCTAAACATGAAACTTGTATTAAACAGATGTTGCTAGAGTATAGCTTACAAACAGAGGTCACACGACCCAACATTACATCAGACAACGGAAGGCAAATTATGTTGCTAATCAACAAGAACCAAAAAGGCCTAAGAGGCCGCAACATAAGGCGACGTCCCAACCCATAGATTCCAGGCTGCTACCTGGGAACCCCGAACTACTCGTCGATGTCCACGTTGAATCACCACCGATGTGAGATCTTCTCCTGAACAAAAATTAAGCAAACCTGAGTACGGGAGGTACTCAACAAGACTTAGTTAACCTATTATATATATCTGCTATTTCGAAAAGGGTTTCATGAAGGCTGATTTGCGTAAAGCAATCTTTGTTTTTGCAAGTTGAGGAAGAAATAGCACGTCTCATGGAGTATTTTGAAAACAGATGAGAAAGCTACTCAACTACTGAGATCATCATCTTTTAATCCACCGAAACATACCAGCACCTCGTGCTTCAAAGATCACCTCCTCCAGTTGTTCCACACTAACTCATGCTACAAGGTAACCCCTCTCGGCATCTCCGAGGAGGCATCCTTCAATCGTTATCAGCAAGTTTTAGTCATTCCGTTTAAGTTGTCTATGATCACAGAATCCGTCACCAAGTCGTCTTTAACCGCAGACACGGCTTTTCGAAAAGATTTAACCCTGCAGGGGTGTACAACTTTACCCACACGTACCAACCGACTCTTAGTGCCACCAGGGTTAGCACTAGTCCGGGAAGTGCCGGCAGAGGGTGGTCGATTCCCAGCCTTTACCTTGTCGAACCATATCCATGAGTCAACCCAAACAGGGCCACCCCGTCAACAGGGAGTTGGCCACCTCCTGACGGCACCTGTTCTGTGAGTCGGGAACAATGATCCGTGTACGTCCATCACTTGTCCCGGTCACGACCTAATTTTCTCCAAAACATTTTCCGACTCACACGCAGATGGAAATCTCAAACTACGTGGCTCATGGATAAGGTTAAACAAGTTAGTTAGCCGGGCGGGGTTCATCGGCCCACGTGTGGCTGTACGCTCAGTCTTGGCTCGAAGGCGAGAACTCGCTCCTAGGGGCATGAACAAGACAACACGCCACAACCCATTGTGGCCTCACATCCATGCCGTGATTAGTCAAGTTATCAAAGATAATCCAATCATAAACACCTGACATAGTAGATTCACGCATTTGACCAGATTCATCAACTAGGCATGGCTAAGCAAGACTCACAAGGTTTAGCGAAGCGCGCACAAACAAACCTATAGCTGCTAGGTGAAGTGGATCAGGATATCTAGGTTATGCAGTATATAGCAGAACTATATCTACTGACATCAAATAGTTTGGAACCGAATGCAAAGTACGAGATTCAAATCACTTTGAAATCATATATGAGCAGATAAGAGGTTATGCTTGCCTTGGTTATAAGAAAACCAGATAAAGTCTTCAGGAATAAGTGCTTGACTTGTCGGTTAAGATCAAGTATTCGTCATGGATTGCTGGCCTTCTCTTCGGAGTCGGATTCTATCGAGGGGGAAAATAACACCGAAACAAAGAAGAACAATCAACCATGGCATCGATGCAATGCACAACATGTATGCATGAGCAAGTTAATGCACTGAAATAAAGCCCTAAACATGATCGTTGGGTTGCTAGGGTTCATATGTCAGTTAAGCATTTTTACTGAATTTATCACGGAATAGACCCCGGAGGGGGTTTCGGGCGATTATGAACATGAGTACCATTTTAGTTGCTCAAATGGGTTTAAAAACATCATAACTAGGTTGCATTTGTCATTTTGAGCATTTTGGTATATAACTTTTAGTTTTCTAATTTTAGTGAATAAAAACTTATTTTTCTATTTTTAAATGAATATACAATATTAAATAAATGGTCATTTTTGGACTTTCTCAAAAATGTGTGAAAATGACATTTTTGGGTAGATCTCATTTTTCTGATCAAAACCATATTTTTACTTTATTTTGTGACTAACAGAATAGAAGTTATTCATTACTCAAATTAATTATTTTTCTGTAATTATAAAAGAGGTGGGGCCCACGTGTCAGTTTATTTTCTTTTAAACCTTTTTAGAAAAACAGGAGGGCTGGCCCACGTGACGTCACCATGACGTCACGTTGACGTCAGCAGCTGGCCGGAATGCCTCTGCCCTGGTCGCCGGCGGCGACTGGGTGCACGCGGGGAAACGCGGGTGGCCGCGTTCGGACGAGGGGGACATGGGCTACCTATTGGTAGCGGCGCCGCCCCCTAGATGTCGCCGGAGTGGCGGCAGCGTGCGGCCGCGGCGGCGACGGCCACGGTGACCGGCGGCAGGGGGAATTAGTGCACGGGAACGAAGCGGAGGGCACGGGGAGGGTGAGAAGCTCACCGCGAACCTCGGGACGTGGTCGTAGACGGACGAGGTAGTCGGAGACGGCGGCATCGAGCTCGACGGACCACGGCCGGACTTGGAGAAGACAACGTCGATTCCGGCGATTGGTGGCCTCCCGGGAAGCGTGAGTACTCGAGGAGGCAGAGAAGAGGATGACGGAGCGGATGGTGTCCTCGGTGGAGCCCTACGGTGGCCGGAATAGCGACGGCGAGCGGCCGCCCGTGACAGTTAGGGTTAGGGTTCCGGTATTAGCAGGGACAGAGGGAGAAAGGTAGCTCGAGGGGGGGTCTGCGAGTTAGAAGCGATCCATACGGCTCTTCGACGTCCTCATCCTTCGCCTGCGGCGCTGGAAGCAGGAGGTGGCGCTGCGGTTGCCTCCCTGGCCGGCGACAAGGAAGATGACGCCAAAAACGAAATCACGGATAACCCCCTGGAAGATTTGGGGAAAAACAACAAGGTCATTTTCTCTTTAAAACAGAACAGAAAACAGAGTTTTAGGGACCTTTTTGGAAGAATAAAAATTGACAAAAATAGTTTTTGGAAACCTCACAAAATTTCCAACCTTGCCATATTTTTGTTTTCCAAATTTGAAAATGTTTTTAATACAAATTTTGGGTGACCACTTTAAATGATTTTTGGTCATTTCTTATTTAAATTCAAATTCAAAATTGGATGAATTTTTTTCCATGCATGCTATGACATGAACTCAACACCACACACCCTAATGTTAGCAAAACTGGGATGTTACATAAGAGTAAGACATATCTGGTTAGAAACTACCCAGTAGTAAAAAAGAAGCTTATGTTGATTTTGATATTTCGTAAATCGGGTAGGCAACCACACAGATTGCCACTTGCATTGGAGGTACAGATACATGCACAAATGCTATGCGGCTATTTTTTTTCTTTTCCAACAAGAATCTAAAACAAGCGCATGTTCATTGGACATGACCATCGTGAAAAAAAGGGCATCCACAATAATCAGTTCTGTTAGCAATATATAGGGGTGGGCATAAAAAACCGAGAAACCGAACCCGAACCGAGACCGAACCGAACAAACCGAATTATAAGGTTAATTCGGTTTTCGGTCCATATATCGGTTCCCAACTTTAGAAAACCAAAATTATATCGGTTAGTTCGGTTTTTAGTCCATGTTAACCGAATTGACCGAAATGACCAATTCATCATGCAATCAAATATTTCAAGACCATGCAACAATCTATATCTAGGGAAATAAATCAGTTGTCCCATTAAAAATATCTATCATTGCCAACAGAGTCTCCACCGAAATCCTACTTATTGATTTCTCTTATGTAACTGTAATTAAAGTTCACAACAAATACATACTCATCCATATGTCGTGTAATATTAGCTTCCATGACACTAGGTTCACACGTCAATGTCGTCCCGGCAAGGCTCCGCAACCCTATCCACACATTTTTGCGATCTAATTGTTGATTTGAATTTTTTTGCATGTTACAATCTCGGTTAATTCGGTTTAAACCGAAAACCGAACCGAATTTCTGAAGAACCGAATCGTCGGTTCTGAAAAATGATAGGTTAATTCGGTTGTCACTTTCTAAAAACCGAATTATTATAAAACCCGAAAAACCGAACCGAAAAGACCGAAAGAACCGAATGCCCACCCCTAGCAATATATATATATATATATAAAGCTAAGACTAGGGATCTCGTTTTCCCTTCTACCACACAAGTCCAGCACAAGGGTTCGCCTCTACTGAACGTCTCTATCATTGCCCCCGCCGCCGCAACTTCTATTATTCTCTGTCCTATATTTGCTTTATCTGCTAGAGCAACCACTCCTCCTAAGCGTCAAGGGGTCAGATTGATTCTCCGATGATCTAAGGGCATCTCCAGCCGTCCCCCCAGAGCCCCCCAGGGGTTTTTTTCGCGGCGGAAGCGGCGAATAGCGCCGCTTCTTCACCACTCGGCCCCCCCAGAGGCCCAAATAGCGCCGTTTCGGCGCTAAATAGCGCCGCCGCACCCAGGCCAAACCCAGCCCGCTGGGTTCGGCCTGGGGGGGCGAAACTGCGCGGCCGCGCGCGTGGGCCAGCTCGGTCAGCGACGCGACGAGAAAGCGCGGGAACAGAACCGCCCGTGATCGTCTTCTCGGCTACCGCGCGGTCAAAGGCTGCCGGCGTTTATGGCGTGGCGGCCGCCCAGTGCATGCGCCCCACCCAAAGGCTGCCGGCGTAATGGCGTGGCGGGCGGCAGCGAGGGGACGCGCGCGCGCAGTAAATGCCCGGCCGCTCGCCGCGCTATAAAACCCCCCGGCCGCGCGGCGCGCCCCACCATTCTTCACACCGGCGACCTCTCCTCCTCCCCTCTCTCGACGCCCTCCTCCTCCCCTCTCTCCACGAAGATGTCGGACGGAGCTGCGGCGAACGGCTTCCCGCGCCACAACCTGCGCCGGAGCGAGGCAATGGCGCTGTACCGCGCGGGCTATCCTTGCCCGCCGGACACGCGCCTTCCTAGCTCCGCCGCGGGGGCGAGCCGCTGGACCCTCAGCGCCGGCGGAGTCCCCGTCCCTCCCCTTCCCTCCACCGACGCCGAGTTCCGCCGCGCCATCCGCGAGATGCGCGACGGAATGGTAAACCCCCAGAACTACCCGCTCACCGGCGTGGACGAGTTCTGGTGGGGGCGGCTGACGACACGCCGCGACCGCGAGCTGGACTCCGAGAACGACAACGACCCTGTCGACGGGCGTTTCAACGCCCACGGGCGGCGCCGCTGGTGGAGCGCCCCTGGCAGGAGCCTCGAGGAGGTCCTCCAGCACATCAACGCCGGCAACCAGCCGCGCCTGGAGATGCCGCCGCCGCAGGCCGCCCAGCCGTGGGCGGCACGGCGGACCGGCGCGTCTTCCTCGACCGCGACCTCGAGCTCCTCCGCCGGCCACTCTGTCTCCACCTCCCCCCCCTTTCTCAGCGCCGGAGCGCCTGCCCGCAGGCGCAGCGGCGGCGCGCTCCGCCTCGGCGAGCCACGCTTCGAACGCGTGGTTCGCCCGAAGACGGAGAACGCCGGCGACGACGGCGAGGACGAGTGGCCCGACCAAAAGGTCGCGGAGCAGCTGTCGCTGGACACGCTCCAGCCACTCGACGTCGACACCGCCGCTCGGTGGAGCCTGCGGGACACCACCGAGGCGGAGCTCGAACTTCAGCGCCGCCTGCTGGCTGAAGCCGAGCAACGCAAGGCGGCGCGCGAGCGTGAGGCCGCCGCCAACGCGGCCCGCCTCCGCGTCCCTCCCCCGCCGCCGCAGAAGGAGACCGAGTACGTCATCCTCGACCCGGACTCCGACGACGAGGCCGCGATCCAGCAAGCCCTCGAGGCGAGCAGGTGGGATTGCGGCGGCGGCGACGAGGGACGGGGGGGGGGGGGAGCAGGCGCCCCGGCGACGCCCCCAGCGACGACGACGACGACGGCGACGACTACAGCCAGGCGATCGCCGCCAGCCTCGGCCTTAAATAGTTTGTTTTTAGTTTAAATTTTTCGTTCTAGCTTTAAATTCGCGCCGAATATGTACGCAGTTTCCAAATTTCAATAAAATTCGACTAGTTTTGCAATTGCGTTTGTTTTGGGCCGATTCTTGGGCTCGGGACGCGACTGGGAAACGCGCCCCCCAGGTTCCAGAATAGCGCCGTTTAGCGCCGCGGCGGCCCCAAAACTGCGGCGTTTTGGGCCCTGGGGGGGCGCAACGACTGGAGATTCCCTAAAAACTGTACGTGCTGGGTAGGGCGTCTTCTCACCCAAACAAGATTTAACATATATAGTAGTCCCATGAGTAGTATGCGAGAGAGAGAAGTATGCACAATAACATAACACACTGCAGCAAAGAATACTTCACTAAATTTGAAGGAAAATGCAGCTTACTCCAATTCACACAATATTGGAAGACGTCATTTATTCTGATTTTCATGCTTAATTCACAACTCATGTTCGACTAGTAATGTTATTTACTCCCTCCGTTCATAAATAGATGACTTTCACTTGTCCAAATATGAATGTATATAGATATGTTTGTGTCCAAATACATTCATATTTGGATAAATGGAAGTCATCTATTTATGAACGGAGGGAGTAGAATCCAAGGCATGATATTCCATTTCCTCTAATAACATGACAGTTTCGAATTTTCTTAATAATAATCATTAATTAGGTCACGCTTATTAAGGGTAATTAATGATTACTGCCCTATGGAGAGAGAGGAAGGTGGGGATTTTACATTAATTAGCCCGCTTATTTAAGACAATTAATGATTACAGACCTTATGGGGAGATAATTTCTGGACAAATAGTTTTTCACTAGGCGACTAACAATTCTGGACGGAGGGAGTACAAGACGTCGTTGACTTTGCGTTAGAGTTAAATAAACTGACGGTACTCGAACTCTAATGGAAAGCACAATACGGTACTCGTAGTTAGGAATACGCTCAATACGGTACCTAAACTTGACATGTGGTGATTATAAGGTCACTGGCTCACCGTATAGCTCTGTACTTTTCTAAGCATACGGCTCAAACTAACACTCTTACATGCGGGACCCAGTTGTCAGTTCGTGAAAAGAAATTAAAGAAGTAAAATAGTGCCAAAAGCAGGGATCGAACTCCGGTTGCCTGGCAACGGAACCAAGCCTGTCACCATTGGGTCATTCAAGTTTGCCAGTTTTATTTGTAGGTTGCCGGCTTTAATTAAAATATGTGTATGCTACGTGTGCAGCCAGAGCCAGGTACTAGTCGTGCGCGTACGTAAGCGTGTGTCCGTGCACTTAGCCACTCGTCTGCCTGCGTGCATGAGTGTGCGTGCACTGGCCGCTCACGTGTGAGTGTGTGTGCGTAGCCACGAGCATGCATCGTCCTCCTGCATGCCACGGCTGCGGAACCGCGAGCAGCTTGGCGGTCGGCGCCGGCGACGGGCCTTTGGCCACCATGCAGCGTTTTCCATGCATAGTTGCGGACGTCGGAGGTTAGTGCAGCGCGTTTCCACAGTGTTCGCCGCCAATGCAATGACGAAAGGTCACGCACGGGAAGACCTTGTGGGGCGACGAAGACGGTGAAGTGGCATGCGTGCCCCGCTCGTACTTGTGTGTGCTCTGCCTATATTTTTTCGCTAGTCGTGCATGAGCATATGTTATAAATAACTGGCCTGTATGATTTTTGCACTAATGTTGTCTTGTTCGCTTGGCTAACAAGCGCGATCGGTTGATGCTACGGATCTCAGGTTCGAATCTTCAGTCCTCCACTATGTTAATTCTTTTATTTCTTTCCTCCAACTGACAGTTGGGTCCCATATGTAGGATTAAACTGTGTTATAAGAAAAATACGGAGCTATACGGTTAGCAGTGACCGTATAATCACCGCATCTCAAGTTCAGGTACCGTATTGAGCGTATTCCTGGCTACGGGTACCGTAGTGTGCTTTCCGCTACGGGTACCGTATTGCGTTAATGACCTCTTACGGATTTGATAACTTATTTTTTGTTCAAATATTTATCTTGAATTTAGACTCCTGGGAGTTAATCTCCCCTATGCTGTATGACATGACATGTCCTTGCTTTTTTTTGTTCTGATCCATGCACTGGTTGTTAGAAAAAAAAAACTCTGGTACAAATATGCAGTGAAATGTTCAACAAAAAAAAAAATGCAGTGAAAGTGTCAATTAGTATCTCCTCTTTTGATCGTTTGGCGAATTCTGCAGGTATTATGCTTTGCAAATTGCAATCCAATTGAACAAAATGCTGTATTGAAATCGAAAACCAAAACCTTGCTTCAAACAAATTGTAAAAAATCACAGCTAATACAGTGTATCTCTATATATTACATCATTGAAAATGTTACCGGACTGTATCCAAACCAAGCACGTCGTTAGCTGGAATTCACTAAATTTGAAGGAAAATACATCTTACCCCAATGCATGCATACACAGTAGTGGAAGATGCCATTTATTCTGATTTTCATGCGTACTTCACAACTCATGTTTGAGTTGTAATAGTATTATCTAGAAGCCGGGGGACTCTTAGATTTCAGCTTACCACGTACGATGGGTTACATGCAAGAGCTTGCACGTCGGGGCGATCGAGGTTACTAGCTTAATGGTGCTGAGGGTCGGGGCCACCGGGGCTCGACCTCTTCGACTCAGGGTACGGCATCGCCGCCCTCCCGGCTGACAAGTCATCAGAGTCTGCCGGCCGCGAGAAGACGACGGCGCCATTGCTCCCGTCGATCAGCATTCTCCGACCGACGGTCTTCACCTGCCCGAGGCCGGCCTCGCAGCGCGAGATTGCGGACAGCAGCAGCAGGAGGAGCACGGCGCACATCGCCGGCGCCCTCAACGAGCTCGAGCTGGACGCCATGAGAGGTGGGT
This sequence comes from Alopecurus myosuroides, assembly GCA_028641055.1. Lineage (NCBI taxonomy): Eukaryota > Viridiplantae > Streptophyta > Magnoliopsida > Poales > Poaceae > Alopecurus > Alopecurus myosuroides. The sequence continues at coordinate 524,659,970 of CM054057.1, read as the reverse complement.
GGGTCTACGTGATATATCAGATTAGCTAGCAGCAAGCTTCGTCGAGCGATGCTATGTCAGTCTAGCTGCGCCGGTCGACGGTGGTCGAGTTCGGTATACGATGTAGCTGCACGACGCCGGGCTTATTTATAGGGGCGCGCTCGTGCAGACCAGAGCGGTTTGCCGTTAACTATGACCAAATTAAGCTTTGACATGGACCCCTGCCATGGTGGAGTCGCGCCTGTGTCGCACTGACAGACTGCCACGAACAAACGTGGACGAGGGCGATGACCTTTACGACAAAAAAAACATGACACCTTGCTGTTTTGCCAATGGCCCGGCCTGTGTGCTGTGTCGGTCTAAGTTTATCTTATATATGGGCATGTTGCACACTAAAATTTGCATGTTGCACATTAAAAATATAATCTCTTACCATCTTTAGCCCCTCGTCATGAGATTTGTCGGGGGAGAAATCTCGCATGCATGAATGTATTAGTGCAGATATGACTAAGTTGTTTGTTGGACCAACCGATGCCATTATCTAGGTTCATAGTATGTATGTACTGAAAACCGGCCGTTGTATGACATGAGCAACTGAATCTGTGGGAAAATGGTTATTGGTTTCAAACCGTCGTATGACACGAGCAACTGAATCCGTGTGAATGGTATCTAGAACCAGATCATCTCATGTTAATCAGCAATTGCCGTAATCCTAAAACTACTAGTGGTTTACTTATTTGTTTTTTTAGATAGAAGGCAATAATGCCCCGCTTTGAATTAACAAAGCCCCATAGTTTTAGCGGCAATTATAACATGTTGAATAAACAACTTACAGGCCATAGGAATCTAAACAACTAATGCTCCTAAGCCACAGTCAACAATGCACACACCCAAGTAGGCAACATGTCAAGAGGGAGGCACCGATGGAAGCAGGACGCTGCCTTCTTCACCAGGCCACACCTAACCCCACAGTTCGCCGTCTTTGCCTCCTGAAGGGACACCGTGTCCCTCCCCTAGGTTTGAAGGCACCGTACCGTCGGGGGGCGAAGAAAGTTCACTTGAGAAAACTCAGGACCGAGAGAGCTAGGATGTCGTAGAGGATGAGAGCACAAGCGCTCCGGGAGCTCCATCCATTACCACTGCCACCACAGACACACAACAACAACAGACCGAAGCTGCTGGACGAAGGCGCGCCGAAGAAGAAATGCCAGAATAAGACAGCCACACCACCGCGGTGCGCAAGATCACCAGGCTTGGACTGTCATCGACCAAAATTGCCGTTTTTTCCATGGAGGGGAACCCTTCCCCTCTCACCCAGGCTCGTGGGAGTCGACCTGCATGCGAACAGAGGCAACAAGGCAACAAGGAGCACCGAAGCAAGGCAACAACACAACAACACGGAGAGATGCTGCTGCCGAACAGGCCAAGCTGCCACGGCCATCGCATCAAAACATGCATTTCAAACAACTCCCAAGCATTCTCCAATATGACGCCTCCACGAAGGGAAGCAACGTCGTAGCGCCTCCGCCAGCCATACATGGAACAAGGCTTTCGCCAAGCAGAGGAGAGGGAGAGAGGGGGCCAGGTACCTTGACGAAGCCTTTTAGAAGGAAAACGACGCCCGCAGCGTTGCTGTCGTCGTGGACAACACCGCTGACCAAGGGTTTCCCCCGGTACCGCTGCACCTCGCACCAACCACCCTACACGGCATCCAGAACCGGACAGAGGCCACCAATGTTCCGGATCTAACACGAGAATGAACGTGACAAGCTGGGAGGAGATTTCACTTCAAATCTGGGGCAAGGACCGGCGAATCGGCTCCTAGTCGCGAACTCCAACCTCTGCCACCTCGGCGCCCACGCGACCGAGGAGGAGCAGTCAGCACGAAGCACACTCGTCGCCTGCCATTGGGCTGACGTCGTTCCTTTCGCCTGAGGCCGCCGCCTGGCGATCGATACCCCACCACCCAATATGGAGTGGCGACGGACCCGCCGCCAGCTCCCTAGACGTCGCGAGGACTTTGCTTGGGGCGCCTTTGGTGGAGGTGAGGTGGCTGGAGGGAGAGAAGGAGGGGAAAGGGGGCTAGGGTTTCGCCCCTGAGTCGCCTCCGGAGAGACAACGCGGGGCGGAGAGGAGGGTGGGGAGCCTCCGTCTGGTTTAGTTATTGGTCACCACAACAACCATGTCCATTCGCTACTGGTTCCACTCTGCCTAGGCGCACGTGCACACCCACATAATTAATTTGAATAAAAGACTATATCAGCGTACACCGTTTATTTTCATCAAAACAAAGTACGCTATTTATAAATTGATCTCCCTTAAAAAATTGAGTTTGAGATTGATCAAGTCATCGAGCTTATGTTAAGTACCACATTTGTGGACTTCACGCGTTATCGAAGAGAGGAATATCGTAGGACACGAGATATATCATGTAATTCTGACAATGACATCTCTACTGATTGTAGGAAGCTATCATAACCATCGAAGTAATTTAGGATTGGTGTTTTCCTTATCAATTTAGTGCCTCCTCTTTATCTATTGGATGTTTAAAAGTTGTTTTCTTTACATGCCTAGTGTCCATAGGTGCGTCCCATGGGGCGTTTTTATTTGAACAGTGAGAATTAAGTTCGTACTCAGTCAAGTCCCATACCATTGGATTTAAATCATGATTCGTGCACCTTTAAGTTACAAGTTGAGTTTTCAGACGAGATTTTTTCAACTTTGCAGCTGTGAAAAATGTTTCTAACCGTTAAATTTGCTTCGTGATTCGTGTTAAGCATGACTTGCAAAATGCGATACAACTGAGATTTGATGATGCCATCCGACTAAGAACTAACTTAACTACAATATCATATCAACCACTACAGGAAACGCCGCATATGCCGACGGCCATAAGCCGTCGGCACAGGCTAAAAAGCCGTCGGCACAGCCTGTGCCGACGGCCGCCGTCGGCACCTTGCCGTCGGCACATCCCACGTCGGCACATGGCCAAATGGCCGTCGGCACATAAAAAACCGTCGGCGTAGGCTATGCCGACGGCAAAGCCGTCGGCACACTAAGCTCTATGCCGACGGCAAAGCCGTCGGCACAATATTTCCAAAATTCGAATTTTGAAAAAAAAAAAAAAAATTTTTTTTTTTTTTTGAACTTTTTTGACATTCTATTCCAGAATTTTTCACTTAGCCACATATTTAATCTCTAATCTCTAATTACACAATTTATCTAGTCAACATACTTAACTTAGTCAAACTTCCCATTCGGTCACCCATCCTGAAATTCCTCCAGCCCAAGCACGCTTAACCTTTGAGTTCCTTACAAACTAGATTCCATATGAGATGTGAGAACTTACTGATATTACTATCATATCAATCATATTAACCTGTGGAGAATGATGTTAAACTTTTCTATTGTATAAATTTTAAAATATATTTGAACAAATAACAATGATTATATAATTATATTTATTGACTAAATAACAATATAATGTTAGAAATTACTTTATTTTGTGAATAAATTATTTAATATACAATAATTTATATCTTTAAATCCGTAAATCGAAATTTGACAAATAAAATGTCTAAATCGATTAGAAAAATTAGAGAAATTCAAATATGACATCCATATCATAAAAACATCGATAGTTTAGAAAAAAAATTAACTCTTTTGATGAATAGCCATGGTGGCCATTTTGACAGTTTTTGCCGATTCAGCTGGAAACAGGCCAAATGACGGGTGTAATGGCCAAATCAATGGCATAGTTTGTTTAAATATGCCCATATTCCACACAAACATGCATATTGGAAGCACGGACAATGTTCCCGAAGAAAGTTTTCCTTTTCATTCAATAAAAAAACCATTTTCCATCTTCCGAGTGTGAAAAATGGCTTTTTTTGTGAAGCATCAACCATAAATATGTTGCAAAACCTGGGAGCTGCATTTTTTGAATATACTAGACCATGTTATATGCACGAATAACCAATTATTTTCCTCTGAAAAGGTTTTCATCAACCTCTTTTGAAGAACACAAGTTTCTGCCGATTCAGCTGGAAACGGGTCAAATTTGAACTACAGGTGCCTCCTAGTTTGCTCATGATTTTTTGAAAAAATCATTTTTAGGTACACAAATACCTATTTCATCAGAGATACACCAAGAGTTTCTCAATATTCAAGCCCTAGATACGAACGGTCATGCCCGCCGTCTTGACTTTTACCCGAAACCGACTTAGAAAATTCCAGAAATTTTAAAAAACCTCAAAATGATGCAAGACCTTCGCGTGGTGTCATTATATATGTCCTAGTATCCACAAAAAATAATAAACTTGGAATACGACAGTTGTGTTGAAAATATGTTCACATAAATGAGCTATCTCCTACGAACATTCTAGGGTTTCGGGCCAAATGACGGGTGTAATGGCCAAATCCATGGCATAGTTTGTTTAAATATGCCCATATTCCACACAAACATGCATATTGGAAGCACGGACAATGTTCCCGAAGAAAGTTTTCCTTTTCATTCAATAAAAAAACCATTTTCCATCTTCCGAGTGTGAAAAATGGCTTTTTTTGTGAAGCATCAACCATAAATATGTTGCAAAACCTGGGAGCTGCATTTTTTGAATATACTAGACCATGTTATATGCACGAATAACCAATTATTTTCCTCTGAAAAGGTTTTCATCAACCTCTTTTGAAGAACACAAGTTTCTGCCGATTCAGCTGGAACCGGGTCAAATTTGAACTACAGGTGCCTCCTAGTTTGCTCATGATTTTTTGAAAAAATCATTTTTAGGTACACAAATACCTATTTCATCATGATTTTAAGGTCCCCCTAGATTTTGGTTGGATTCAGACGCCCCACAATTCTCTCAGACGAAACTGTTAACCCATTACTGTTAGTTGCGTTATTTTTTATGATTTTTTTCTAATTATTTAGCTTTAACAATATGCATGATAATTTAGATATATTTCTCCTCTTCGAAACGAGCTAAAGAACGTCAAAATCCGAGTTGGAACGCAAAAGTTATGATCAAAACGGTGATTAAGTCGAAAAACAAAAAATTTGAGCTTGGCTATGCCGACGGCTTTGCCGTCGGCATAGCTCAATTTTTTTTTTTTCAATTCTGAATTCCCTCTTAGGGTCGATGCCGACGGCAGCCGTCGGCGTAGCTCAAAAAAAAAAAAAAACAAAAGGCCGACGGCATTGCCGTCGGCACAGCAAATTTTTTTTTTTCGCAATTTGGGATTTGCTCACTAAGCCTATGCCGACGGCCCCGACAAATTGCCGTCGGCATAGGATTTGGCCGTCGGCATATCGGCCCATTCCTGTAGTGAACATTTCAACTGAGAATTAGCCATACCCATATCTGATGTATTCCCTCTTTTTGTTGGAAACTCAGTTGTAGTTTCGACTTTAAAATAGCAAAATAGCTGTATTGTCCTTGTAAAGATGACAGTGGGCCGAAATGGGGTTCCGACAACGCTGGCTTGGGCCTGTCTTTTTATTGCAGGGTAACGCTGGCTTGGGCCTGTTCCGTGTGAATTAAAAAGTGTGTTCTGGGTACATGACGCTGGACTGAACGGAAATAAGGAGGCCGCACTAGCTACTACTCCCCCGTTCAACAATAAATGACTTCTATTTATCTAGAAGTGAATATACTTAGACATGTTTCAGTGAAGGAGTAGTATCGACCGGCCATCAGCCTAACACGTGAATGGTACAGACTCCACACCTCAAGTGCGATCACGTGATTCTTTAAATAGAATGGTGACTTCATCAATCTCAAGACCAGGTATAGAATGTGCGTGTGTTAGTTCATAGGGATAAGTGTACTGTGTTTCTCAAAAAAAAAAAAAAACAGAAATTTCTGTGATCGTATTATTTTTCGTTACCTACATACATGTCCCAAGCCAGATGTCATATTTCCGTAGGCTGGGCGGATGAGATGGCCACATTTTTGTCTTCCTGAAGTACTCATTCCGTTTCTAAATATAAGATGTTGTAGATATTATTCATATTGTCTAGATACATACTAATATGAGTGAATATATACACTAAAAGTTGTCTAGATACATACTAATATGAGTGAATATGAAAAAGGACTCAAACATCTTACATTAAGGAACGGAGGGAGTACCACCGTATCGTTCCCTTTATTTAGCACCCAAAGTCAGGGAGATAGGTCGAAATGGGGAGAACTCATCCTTTCCTAGAACTTCAACGCAAATGAAAATATGTCAAAATCTGATTTGTTGCATGACGCCTCCGAGGGATGCATGCTATGCATGGCGACGTGGGTAATGCATTACCTAAAGCTTTACGCCGGGAGTTCTAGGAGCTCTCTCGTGCGCTCTGCTCATGTGGTGTAGCTGGCAGGTGGGGCCTAGGTACAACCCAAGTCCAAGCAAGCACGACCGTCCCGTCCTCGTCCGTCTCTCTCCTCTCACTGCCCTAGGCTAGCACCTTCTCTCCTCCTCAATCAACACGGCCGCCGTTGTTGCCGCACCAGACATGATGACCACGGCCGACGTGTTTCTTCTTTTCTATAGCCACCGCACTTCCCTACGCCTGCCGCCGCCGCGGCCGTCCCTCCTCCTCATTCACGTGCTGCCCGTGTCGCTCCCAGACCAATGGCGCGCTCTCGACGCTCACCTGCGTCGGCGCCATTTACGGCCTGCTCTAGCCCACCCTCCTTTTCTATGGTCGCTAAGTCCGTCTCTCGTGAAGCAGGTGGACGAGGGCCCAAGACTCGCACTACATCCCCTTCAAAGCCGACTTCCTCTCCAACTCCAACAGGTAAGATAGAACATGCTCGTTTGTTGCACACTAGGTGTTCGATGATTTCACTAAAAGGAAAACCTTCATGTAACTGTATTATTTCAGTTTGATTTGTTCAAGAGGAGTAAAACGATTGTCAGATTTTGTTTCTTCTATAATTGCTAAACAAGCAATGGAATTCTAAGTAGCCAATTGTTGCAACCAAATATTGATTTTATTAGTGCTTTTTTACCTCATATATATTGTTCTGACTAGGTCCTATGGTAGTGATATGGATGTTAAGGAGGATGGTGCGAACGGTGAAACGTGTGGGGCATGGACTGTGGAGGATTGAGCCCTCAACACCATTGTGCTTGCTTGCTTGGGGGAAATGTATTTGCATACTTGACAAAAGGAGGCTGTCCGAGGGTGTTTTTGCTGCATCATTACTTTTAGACTACTTGCAAAATAAACTGCAGGAGGTCATCAAATCAGAGCATGTTGGGAAAGAAGATGAGAGGTTATTTGCTTCAGTTTAGCTGTGTGCTATCTTCATCAAGTTTCTCTGATTTTCACGATCAGGTTCAACATTAGTTTGACAAAAGAAAATTAACTCATTTGACATTCTTACAATCCTGCTATGCCAAGTTTGGTTCTAGATAGAAGAATTACAATACTGCTATGCCAAGTTTGGTTCTAGATAGGAGTATACTCTAAATCTCAGGAGTACACATATTGCTTATTTGCATCAATAAATTAGTTAGATCTTATAGAGTTTTGTGATGTGTATATCTGAGGTTGCATTTATGATGCTTAAATAAGGAAGCAACACCTTATGGCCCCCTTTGGATCCGTCTCATATCTATAAAATATATTAATATAGATCCAAGACAATTCGAGAAAACTACCCAAACTAAAAGCATGTTTCTCCAACCAATTTCCAGTCCAAGTTTAGATAGTACGGAGTCATGAATCCATAACATTCCGACCAATTAAAAGTAAATTTGGTCATATGTGGTCATATTTGAAAATTTTCCTTTTGAGTATTAATTATGGTTCGTAATTATTCGTGTATTTCTTGATTTTCTGTTTGAACTACAACTATGCCCAATTGAATGCAGATAATTTGGAGGTGCATCAGATTTTGCACATATCTTAGGTTTCATTAAGATTAATGATTCAATAGGTTGAGCGGAAGGGCGGGATCGGAGGAGAATCAGGAGATGGTAGAACTAGACATCTCCATATAAGCAAAGGTTGCCAAGAGGCGTGCGACCGATTTCCAACTCTTGTTTTTTTGTTTGAGGGGATAGATTTCTTGATTTGGATGTCCTACTGATGTTTCAGGGCAACGTGGCGCAACAGAAGGATACATCTACATGATTTTCACAAACTTGACCTCCACCATGGTATGTGCGGTGGCCAGTCTCACTAGATGGGTTGCTTCTGGTCAAGGTGACTCTTGCGTATCTATCATGACATTACAAATTGCAACCATGCATGCTAAATGAGAAACAGTCCATGAAGGAGTCTTGAAAAGCAAGGTGCATATTTTGTTCGATTAAGATACGGGGAACAAATCTGATGCATGGCGACACCTTGTGATCGGAAAAAACCTGATTCCTAGGAAACTACAGACCAGCGCGGCAATGCCTCATGATCAGAAAAAATCTGTGGGGAGGGTACAGTTGCGCGTTTAGCTCGTTATCTAATTGATTAATGTTGTGTCTCAGCAAAAACTTCACTGCCGCTATTAATTTATCGCTTTAAATCCAGCGGCGCAGCCGTACGAGCGGCCACGTCCTGGGTGGAGTGACCGTGGCTAGAGGGAATTCTAGGTGGAGATTCTGATGGTGATATATCGATTCAAGCTGGGGCAACGTTGACTCAGTTCTGCTATCTTCCTCTTCAGGTGGACGAGTGCACACAGTCAATTTTGTTCGCAGCTATCTTCATTCTGCCACGGCGAGCTGGAGTCCAGTCCAGCAGTATGGTGGTGAGGGAGATCGAATTTGTGGTGGGATTCTTCATGAAGCAGCTGCAGAAGCTAATGCAGGGAAATTACGGTCTCGGTCCAGTGGTAATGCTCTCCATGCCTCAGATCCACACCACCCGAAAAACCTCCAACATGATCTTTGTACCTCTTACTTTCCAGGCTGCAAAATGGTTTCCCAGATTTGCTGTAAGGTATGTGCACTATAACCAATAAAAGCAGCCTCTAAACTATTTAGTGTTTCCGTAGTGTAGTGTAGATGATAGAAAGAACAATGCATGATCACTGTAACTATAATCTCCATGTGTGTTATATTTATATCCAATAACAAAATGTTTCCGTAGCCTAGCTATTTTGCGGTCTTTGTTTCCATTCTTTTTACCTATGAATTGTACTGTATTGGAAGGATTCGATCAGTCCTCCCTCTCTCTTTTTTTAATGGGCCCCCCATCTCATGTAAGTTCAAGTCACACACCAACAATGGTGATTTTGGATTCGCAAAAAAAATGGTGATTTTGGAGTGGTAGTACAGCCAATTTGCTTCTGATACCAGGGAATGCAACATATACTCCCTGATCCCTGAAATAATGTGATTCCACCTTCACTATGTGTTTTAGATGCGCAAATTTTTAACCCTCCACTTGGATTGCGCTGCACTGTATTTTATTGCACATATACATTGAATCTTTGGGCTGGATGGTCCTTGTTGCTTCTTGTTCTATATCATGCCATGTTCTCTTCGTGGCTTTAATAGTCATTATGATTCGAAATTTCTAATTGGAAATACGAGTAAAAAGATATTTTTCTATTTTTATTTAGAAAAAAATGCTTTTCAGGTACAGTTCGCCACGCGGACGCATTGTGGCTTCAAATCCCTCCTGCCTGGGCCTCGCAACACTTTCCATGCCAGTCCGTGAACGTGTGGCCGCTGGAGGGAGATGGTGGCGTTGAGGCCCTATGTTGGAGCTGACACACAGCGGAAGCGCATTGAGCGGTGCCAACATGACCGGAAACCTGGAATTGGAAGTATTCCAAAGTTATAGGTATTCACTTCAGAGCTGCAGGAAGATTTGAATCGCTGAAGGAAGGAGTTCTCTTCAGAGTTGCAACAACATGCATGTATATGCTGGAGCCTGGAGGTAGGATTTGCCTTCCATAATTAATTGGGCTTATGTCGTCTCCCAGATAACTGATAGTTGTGTTTTGATTAGAGGGATTGCATGCCCTTTATGTTCATATTATTCTTAGGTTGGATATAAATTCGTAAAATCGTTCATTTGCTTCAGAGTTCTGACTGGTAACACAAAATAACCACTCTACTTTTCCTTGACACGTAAAAGCCACATTTTTTAGACACATAGTCATACATTATACGGTTTTTCCTTTGCTATGAATACAAATAAGTAAATTACTTTGGTTATAAATAAATTATGTTGAGAGAAAAATGATACACTTAATATGAATGTAGTGAACTGAGATTGTGTTGGGTACTTTAGAGTGGTATACATCACATATTGTCACACTAGGGAAATGGCAGATAGCGGTCCTTCGCCAGGATGGATGGAAGAGATTACTAGGTATTTGGTTAAGCTCTCACAGGACGACGAGCTTGACTAGAACGTATATGGAAAGTACGGTTCAGTCCTTATGTTTAGTTATGCCGTTCCTAATACGTGTATGCCAGTCTACTGTCTTAGCTGTTCCCGCGTTGTTTTTGCAGGGCTAGCGGTGTTACGTGTTGAGTTCTGACTTCTGAAGCACGTGATGTTGTTCGTGGGAAGCATCGAGGATTGCTGTTGCAGACAGGTGACCATTCTTTGTGCATGTGGTGTGGAGGTGGCTGTGTAACATTTTGATAGAAGGTCTCGTGTTCCATCTGTGTGTGTTGTAGATGTATGTTAGCATGGCAAGCGTCTGCAGGAAGTTGAATGTCGGTACGTTTGGACTTCTGTAGGGATTTTTTGTCAATGCCGTTCTGTTTTCAGGGGAGAAATGTACTTGCTTTTTTTATCATAACCCGCCGTGCTTCTGTGTGCGGCTGCCTGTCCGTGCAAGGCTCTGGGCACGTTTCATTTAGTGGTGAATGTCTTGTGTTCCGCCTTTGTAGACCGAGATTCCTGGCGAGATAGCTGTTAGGTGTCTTTTAAAGATTATAGTTTTTTATTGCATGATTTGTAGCGGATCATCGGCATCCTTCCTGTGATGGAAGTACCCTACCTAATTACACAATCAAAGTTGACAACACATTACAATCAAACAAACAATGATAGATTCATCACACAAGTGACGTCGTGCAACAACGTTAGGCAGGCGGCGCGGCGAAGCGCGCGTATCCGTCTAGTCATGATTTACATGGCGCCCTACTTGATGACTTACGGCGTCATGCATAGCATGACACTACAGAGCCATGCAATATATAACCATGATGTTCTACCCATGACGCCATGGAAGAAGGGTGAGATGGTGGGATTGTCTAGTGATTGAAGAAGTGTTCAATGCTGCTCTGTTTCTCTCGGACACTCTCACTTCTCAGTCCTTCTCTGACCATTGTGTGTGATCCCGCTTCAGCAGGTAATTAAGCCAGTATGTTAAATGCAAGTAGTTTGTCTTCTTGCTCACTCCTCTCTCCAAAAAAGGGACATATAAATCTCAAGTTTAGCTGAGATCACAGGTTCACAAGAGTGCTGAATCACCTGTAATGAAGGACCATAGTCCAACATTATATCCACTAAAAAGGATTGAATGGAGTAATTTTATCTTAGAAAATACACCTAAGATATCGTATCACTAGTTGAAACAACAGCTTTCGTCCAGGGTTAGAAAAGGAATTAGTCCCGGTTGCATCAAAATTCAGGACAAATGCTATGCACTGGTCCCGATTTGTGCGCCCGAGACAGCAGAAGTCGCCTAAGGGAATTGGTCCCGGTTCGTTAGCAGGCATTTGTCCCGGTTTGTGGCACGAACCGAGACCAATGCCTCGCCACAGGCCACGTGGCACGCGCAAGGGCATTGGTCCCGGTTTGTGCCACAAACCGGGACAAATGCCCCCCTTCCCCCTACATATACTCCCTCCCAGCTGCCCCCCTTCCCTCTGTTTTTTTCTTGGAGGAGTGAGAGAGGTGGGTGCTATTGTGTGTTATTTTACTATGCACACGAGGTGTTCGACGAAATACCCGAACCACACATTAGCTCACAGAAAATGGTATCTTCGACCGAGGTTAGCAAACTTATCTTGGTCATCTGTAATTGATACATAAAAAAGTTATATTTGTCGATGTACTGTGGTCATTTCTCTATTGAAGATGTTATTGTAATATTTTTTGATAAACTTAATTATACGATGCAGATGGATGCACGGCAACGATGGATGTACGGTGACCGACGCACTTCCGAGTATATGGCAGGCCTGAATGCATTTCTCACTTAGCTCAGGCGAACAAAGATAACGGATTTATGTGTTTCCCATGTGTTGATTGTCGGAACGTTAGGGAGCACTCTTTCTCGAGAGTACTTCACGGCCACCTACTTCGGAGAGGTTTCATGTCCAGCTATAATTGCTGGACCAAGCATGTAGAAAGAGGGATTCTGATGGAAGACAATAAAGAAGAAGAAGAAGAAGAAGATCCTTTGTTCCCGGAATACGGTGATACTGCAATGGAAGACAATGCATAAGAAGTAGGTGATCAATAACGGGCATTAGAAGAGCCCGATGATGATCTTGGCCGAGTTATTGCTGATGCAAGGGAAGACTGTGAAAGTGAATTGGAGAGGTTGAAGCTGGACAACATGTTACAGGATCATAAAAAGTTGATGTACCCAAATTGCGAAGATGGCAGCACAAAGCTCGGTACAACACTGGAGTTGCTGAAATGGAAGGCACAGAACGGTGTGACTGACAAGGCATTTGAGAGTTTACTTCAACTAATGAAGCCGAACCTTTCAAAGAATAACGAATTGCCTGAGAGTACGTACGAAGCAAAGAAATCTCTCTGCCCTCTAGGATTAGATGTGCAGAAGATACATGCATGCATTAATGATTGCATCCTCTACCGCGGTGAGAAGTACGAGAATTTGGATGAATGTCCGGTATGCACTGCACTGCGGTATAAGATCAGAGCAAATGACCCTGTTGATGTTGACGGCGAGCCCCCCCCCCCCCCCCGTAAGAGGGTTCCTGCAAAGGTGATGTGGTATGCTCCTATAATACCACGGTTGAAACGTCTGTTTAGAAACAAAGAGCATGCTAGGTTGTTGCGATGGCACAAAGAAGACCGTAAGAAAGACGGAAAGTTGAGACACCCCGCCGATGGATCGCAGTGGAGAAAGATCGAGAGAGACTTCCCGGACTTTACAGGAGAGGCGAGAAACTTATGGTTTGGTCTAAGGGCCTGTTTGTTTGAGCTGTGGCTGGCTGGCTGTGGCTGTGGCCGTGGCTGTGAAGGGAAACCTGCTGTGCAGGGAAAGCTGCTTATATGAATGTCACTGTTTGGCGACTTGGCTGGCTGTCTAGCTGTGGATTGAGGATAAGTCTAAAATACCCTCAGAGTTCTGAGTACATATGTATTTACTGATTGCAGAGTATAATCGTATATATCCCTATAAAAATACCAGTAATACATAACATTAAGCAAAATAAATAATTAATAGGATATAGATTTGTTCATAATTAATATATATTAATTCAAACTACATGTCTTACACATAATAACTAGCTAGCACGAGTAGATCATCTTCTTCTCGAATCGAACAATGCGGTAGCAATGCTTTCATGTCATGGTGTTTGTTCCACTCGGGGTCAACACATAATCGAACACTGCGGTAGCAATGCTTTCACACGTAATAACTAGCAAGCACGAGTGTCACCGGCTAGTGTTGTTGACTGCCTTTCTATGCAAAGAAAGTGATAAATTCTTCTCAAATTTATAAAACTAGGCTACAAAGAAACATCACAAGATTGTCTACAATTTCTATGCACTGATATAGAAACATCACGAATAAACATCACAAAATTTCTATGCATCGATACAATTCATCTCAACACAGGTCAACAACACAGGTCACCGGCGGGCTCGATCTGCTGGTCACGGGCGGGCTCGATCCGCTGGTCACCGGCGGGCTGCACGGTCTCCTGGCTTCGTTCAGCCGTCCGGGAGGAGTTGCAGTTCAGCCGGCGGGGAGCTGGGAGGAGATCCGGCGGTCCGGGAGCAGATACGGCTGGCCGGGCGGAGCTGCTCGAGGACGGCGGTGGCAGAGAACAACGGGCGGGAGGAGCAGCTTGGGGGGACCACGGCGGTGTGGACAAACTTGGCGGTGGCGTGGACGAGCTAGGCGGCGGGGAGGAGGCCGGGCGTCGAGGGCGCGCGCGGGGACAAGGTCGCGAGGGACGATCTTGGCGCGGCGGCGTGGACGACCTTGGTGGCGGTGGCGTGAACGACCTTGGCTGCGGTGTGGACCGAGCTTGGAGGCGGCGGGGAGGAGGTTGTCGGCGAGGGACGAGTCGTGGCGGCCGGACGGTGAGCGAGGACGCGTAGGAGGCCGTCGGGCGAGGGCAGACGAGGACGTCGAGCGAGATGCAGAGGGCGGGAGGTCGACGGCCGGCGGCGGCTGGGACGGAAGCGGCTGCGGCGGCGGGGATGGGACCGCGGCGGTGGCGGCGGGGATGTGAGCGCGGAGGGGAAACCCTACCGGTCGCTTGGTTCGAGGGTCAGGGCTTGGCTTCGATCTGGGCGTGCGGTTGGTGAGGGTTGGATTCGATCTGTGCGTGTGGAAAAAAAATTGCGGTGGCATTCGCTGTAATTACTCTGAAACGACTTGTCCATTTCCAGAAAACGATTCGGAAACTTTGCGGGAAGCCAACGAAAGCACCCTCCGACGTGCTTTCTGTTCGCTGTGTATTTTCATCAGTGGCTTTCCAAAGCCCAAAGCCAAAGCACCCCCGTTTGGTAAGTTTGGACAGCTTTTTCCTGTGGAAAGCCAGCAGAAGCCAAAACAAACACCCCCTAAGTACAGATGGATTTAATCCTTTTGGGGAGCAGAGCTCGAGTCATAGCACCTGGCCCGTGACTCTATGTATGTACAACCTTCATCCTTGGTTGTGCATGAAGCACAAGTTCATTATGATGCCAGTTCTCATCCAAGGCCCGAGGCAACCTGGCAACGACATTGATGTGTATCTAAGGCCATTAGTGGAAGAACTCTTACAATTGTGGGGCAAACCAGGTGTACGTGTGTGGGATGAGAACGAACAAAAGTCATTTGACCTACGGGCATTGCTGTTCGTAACCATCAATGATTGGCCTGCTCTTAGTAACATTTCCGGACATACAAACAAGAGATACAATGCATGCACACACTGTTTAATTAAGAATGGCAGTGTTTATTTGGATAAATGTAAAAAGATTGTATACCTGGGGCATCGTAGATTTGTTCCGATCAAGCATCCCGTAAGAAAGAAAGGAGGGAAGTATTTCAGAGGTGAGGCAGATAACCGGAAAAAGCCTGACCTCCGTAGTGGTAATGTTTTATTCGATATGGTCAAGGACCTAAAAGTAATATTTGGGAAGGGTGATGGCAGCTAACCTGTTCCGAACGGCCCTGATAAGCGCGCACCCATGTGAAAAAAGAAATCTATATTTTGGGAGCTACCCTATTGGAAAGTTCTAGAGGTTCGCTCTTCAATCGACGTGATGCACGTGACAAAGAATCTCTGCGTCAACCTGCTATGCTTCCTGGGCGTGTATGGGAAGTCAAAATATACGCCAGAAGCACGGGAGGACCAGCAACGTATGAAAGACCCAAGCAACAAGCACACGGATACAGGGCGTCATTACTTAAGCAGCTACGCTCTTACTAAAGCAGAGAAGGAAATATTTTTTGAAGTCCTTTACAGTATCAAGGTTCCGTCTGGCTTCTCGTCGAATATAAAGGGGATAATAAACATGGAAGAGAAAAAAATTCCAAAACCTGAAGTCTCATGACTGCCACGTGATTATGACGCAGTTGCTTCCGATTGCATTGAGGGGGCTTCTATCGAAAAATGTTCGAGTACCTGTCGTGGTGGTGTCATGGCAGATGCCATAGGATGGCTAAAGATGTGGGGACGAAGGACGCTGGAGGTGCTCGGGGAGGGATCACGCGACGTGTAGCCACGTGAGGTGAAGATCAAACACTTCAAACAACACGATCTACCCAGGTTCAGGGCCCTCGTGAGGAGGTAAAACCCCTACTCCTGCCTTTCTCTATGTATTCTGGTGTCTCACCGAGTAGCCACAGTACAAATGTTCTTGCTACCGAGTAGCCACTCTTCTCTCTCCGGGTAGGATTAGGTCAAGAATCTCTACGTGTGAAGTGTCCCTTGTGAACGTGTGAAGCATGCCTCGCGCAGGAGGCGGCTGGGCACCTTATATACCCGGTGCCCAGCCGGATACAGCCAAATACAACAAATGTCGACATTGTGTGCACATCGCCCTTCTTCCGAGTTCCCGCTGACAGCTTTGGCTTCTAAGCTTGTCCTGATGCAGAAAGTCGTTGGGCAAAACCAAGTAACCAGTCTGTTATCACTGTGCGAACACAGAGTAGGTCCCCCCTATCCTGCGACGCCCTGCTGACAGACTGTCGCTGTCAGGCACGCCGTCCCCAGATGAACAGTGCTGTGAACAGTGCCAAGTACGGACCCGGGATACGCGGGATCCTGTGTCAGAATGGCTCCTTTGACTTCTGGCCCGAGTAGGTTCCCGCCAGTTCTACTCGGGCCAACTCTTCTACTCAAGCAAATATAACTTGCTTGATATCTCCTTCTGGTCATCTTTTTGTGAGACCGAGTAGCAGTCGACCGGGTAGCAAGTACCGGGTAGACGGCTACTCGACCAAACTTCTCTTCTGACTGTTGCCTTTACCACTTGCCTTTACCCTACTCGGGGGTAACCCCCCGACAGTACCCATTGTGAAGCTATGTGCATTCCTCAACGCAATATCTCAGAAGGTAATCGATCAAGAAATTATGTCAAGATTACAGAGGGATGTGGTCCAGTGTCTTGTTAGTTTTGAGTTGGTGTTCCCACCACCCTTCTTCAACATTATGACTCATCTCCTGGTTCACCTATGTGAAGAGATTCATATTCTCGGTCCGGTATTTCTACACAATATGTTCCCCTTTGAGAGGTTCATGGGAGTCTTGAAGAAATATGTTCATAACCGTGCTAGGCCAGAAGGAAGCATCTCGAAGGTCTATGGAACAAAGGAGGTCATTGGGTTCTGTGTTGACTTTATTCCTGACTTTAAGTAGATTGGTGTTCCTGAATTGCGGCATGAGGGAAGACTGAGGGGAAAAGGAACACTGGGAAAGAAAACAATGATACCCAGGGACGGGAATTCTTTCACTAAAGCACACTACAGAGTTCTACAAAATTCCATCTTCGTGGCTCCGTATCTCGAGGAACACAAGAATATTGTATGCTCCACAAACCCGGGGAAGGATGACTCATGGATTAAACGCAAACACATGGAGACTTTTGGAAGTTGGTTGCAAACACATCTTATAAATGACACCACTGTTGAAGATCAGCTGTACATGTTGGTCGGGTCACCATTTTCGACTATTGGGAGTTTTCAAGGGTACGAGATAAATGGGAATACATTTTACACGATCGCCCAAGATAAGAAGAGCACCAACCAAAACAGTGGTGTCCGCTTTGATACAACAAACGAGAATGGAAAAAATGACACATACTATGGTTATATAGAGGAGATATGGGAACTTGACTATGGACCTTCTTTTAAGGTCCCTTTGTTCAAGTGCAAATGGGTCAACCTGAATGGAGAAGGGGTAAAGGTATACCCGCTTTATGGAATGACAATAGTGGATCTCAACAATATTGGTTACAATGACGAACCATTCGTCCTAGCCAATGATGTGACTCAGGTCTTCTACGTGAAGGACATGTCCTCCAGACCGAAAAAAAAGAAAAAATAAGCAAACAAATACATCATAGGATGAGCCGAAGCGTCACATAGTTCTTTCAGGGAAAAGAAACATCGTGGGATCGAGGACAAGACAGACATGTCAGAAGATTATAATAAGTTTGTTGAAATTCCACCCTTCACAGTGAAAGCTGACCCAACCATCCCGTTAAATAATGAAGATGCTCCATGGTTACGGCCGAAGCGATCATAAGCAAGGGACTAGGGTTCCTGGAAGCACGGACAATGTTGACGAAGGAGGTGTGCCGCGTGGCGCGGGAGTTGTGACGCGTGGCCAGGAGGGCGCGGTATAAACTGCCGCGCCTCGAGCGTCTTCTCCTCTCCACGCGCCCACTCCCCTCCACGCACCATCGCGCCGCCACCATGCCTCCGAGGAGGAACAACACCACCGGCTTCCGCGGCGTCCGAGCACGGCAGAACGGAATGTTCAGCGTGCCACATCCCTCTGGGCTCCTTTGCGACGGCGGCGGAGGCCGCCCGTGCCTGGGACGCGGCTGCCTGGCGCCTCAACCGCCCGCGGTCGTTGATGAACTTTAACGACTGCCAAACCCTCTGGGAAGCGGAGACCAGGGCGCCGAATCCGCAGATCGTCACTACCACCGACCACCTCCACCTCCGCCACCGCGCGTTTCAGGGCCTAGTTGATGCCAGGGGTGACCGCGTCGTCCGTGAGTATTACCGGAACAATCCAGGGGAGGAGAGCGCCGACGAGGAGCTTTGGCAGACCCGCATGGCTGAGCGGGCGGAGCGCTGCCTCGAACGCCACCTCGCGTTAGATGCCGATCGGGAGGCGAGGATGAAGGCGCTGCAAGAGCTCCGTCGGGCCGACCACGCCGGCGAAGTCTGGGCCTCTGACGATCCGAGGTGGGGGCCTATCTCGGACATACCATCATGCACCTCTGACGGCGACGATGACCCAGAGGAGGTCACCGACGAGTTCCCCGACGACGACGACGAGGAGTAGTGTTCGTCTGTTTTCTGTTTTTAATAAAAGAATTTTTATTCCGGCGAACTACCGCGCGCTAGCGCGTCTGTTTTCTGTTTTGAATAAAAGAATTTGTCGCACCGGCGCTCGCGCCCATGATGCACACAAACATGCATCTTGGATAGATAAAAAAGGCAGTACATAATGGCAAGAGTGGATCTAAACCTAAACCGAGAGCATAGACCTACATAATGGCAAGACTGGATCTGATCTGCTAGTCATACTCCTGCCTAGGCCTACTGTATTCTGACTCGTAGTCGTCGTAGTCGCCTCCGTCGTCGTCACTATCGTCGGACGGTGCTCTAGACTCCCTCGGAGGATCACGACGCCAGGACTGGGCGTGAGGGTAGCGCAGGCGGGGGTTATCGCCGGCCCTGATGTAGTTCATAACGCTCTGAAGAGTCCGTCCGCGGCCCCACCACAGCTGACGACCGGCCTCGTTGAAGTTCGAAGAAGGCGTCCCAAGTAGGGCGGTAGTCAGGATTCCAACTAGGATTCCTCCACTGCTCCGGCGTGAGCTCGTGGTAGTAGGTGTTCGTGATGGCCGCCCGACGCGCCACACCTTGAGGAAGAGGAGGGACCGGCACTCCTCCGACGCTCAGCATCCAACCGGCGGGAATGCTGTAGCCGAGCGGCCAGGGGTAGTTCGAGGCGGAAAGTGCCTCCGCCTGGAGGAAGGTTAGAGTGGGTACGGTAGAAGCCATGAGAGAGTGATGAGTTTATATGTGTTTATGCCAATGCTGGCAATGCATACATATATATATAGTGAGAAGAAACAAACTCTTTAGTCCCGGTCTGTTTTACCAACCGGGACGAAATGGTTCGGGTTTCGTTGGGGAACGGATCGTCCCTTTAGTCCCGGCCTGTTTTACCAACCGAGACTAAATGGTTAGGGTTTCATTGGGACCAATCAGAAAGAATAACACGGATCGTGTGTTTCTTTCAAGCGCTTGTGAGTCGTTGGATCAGGGGTGTGTTTCTTTCGAGCTGTTGTGAGCCGTTTGATCAGGGGTACGGTGAGTTTCTTTCGAGCGGTTGTGAGCCGTTGGATCAGGGGTGTTTCTTAACCGTTGGATCGAAACCCTAGCACAACACTTTGTGAGCCAGAGGACCCTATATATAGCCCACCATCATACACCAGTCAGTTCATCGACCAAATACAAATCATCCGGATTCGCCAGCATACGTCCCGTTGTGCATTTGGTATGCATATATGCACTCAGTAGACACGGCAGGGCTATATGCTGGCGATACCGATTGTTTTGTTCTACATCCCCCCTTTAAGGTTTGATACATCATTCAGTTCATCGACCGAATACAAATCACCCGGATTCCCCATCATACGTCCGACCGTTCTTTTGATATGCATATATATGCACTCAATAGCCACGGTCGGGCTGTATGATGGCGATACCGATTGTTTTTTTCTACATCCCCCTCGAAGGTTTGACAAAAGGTTTGATATATCATTCAGTTCATCGACCAAATACAAATCACCCGGATTTGCCATCACACGTCCGACCGTTCTTTTGATATGCATATATGCACTCAATAGCCACGGTCGGGCTGTATGATGGCGATACCGATTGTTTTGTTCTACATCCCCCCTTGAAGGTTTGATAAAAGGTTTGATACATCATTCAGTTCATCGACCGAATACAAATCACCCGGATACGCCATCATACGTCTGACCGTTCTTTTGATATGCATATATGCACTCAATAGCCACGGTCGGGTTGTATGATGGCGATAGCGATTTTTTTGTTCTACATACCCTCTTGAAGGTTCATCGACCGAATACAAATCATCCGGATGCCTTGTATGCGACGAAAGTATGTATATGCATGGATCAACTGGTCTGATATCGACTTATTATAAATTTAACGTACATTGTTCTGTATTTGAAACGTGTGGAGTTATTATTTGAAACATAAAGGATATAATGGAAAACAAAATAAAACAATAGAAAACATAAAGTAAATAATGGAAAACATAAAGGAAAACAATAGAAAACATAAAGGAAACAATAGAAAACAAAATAAAACAAGAGAAAACAAAAAAGTATACAAGAGTAAACAAAATAAAACAATAGAAAACATAAAGGAAAACACTAGAAAACATAAAGGAAACAATAGAAAACAAAATAAAACAAGAGAAAACAAAAAGGAAACAAGGGAAAACAAAATAAAAGAATAGAAAACATAAAGGAAAACAATAGAAAACATAAAGGAAACAATAGAAAAGAAAATAAAACAAGCGAAAACAAAAAGGAAACAAAAAAAACAATAGAAAACATAAAGGAAAACAATAAAAAACATAAAGGAAACAATAGAAAACAAAAAATAATTAAAAATAGGGCATTCGTCCTGGTTTTTGCAATCTACCGGGACGGATGCCCCCCCCCCCAACGCGCGCGTTACACGTACCCCTGTGAAAAAAAGGGTGAGGCATCCGTCCCGGTTCGTAGGAACAACCGGGACGGAAGACCCTTTCGTCCCGGTTGTTCCTACGAACCGGGACGAATGCCCCTCGCTATATATAGGTGTCGCCTCCCTCCCCAAAATCATCACCGCGCGCAGGGAACGGAATCGATAGCGCCGCCAGGCTGCTACACAGGAGCGTCGTCGTTCTCGCGCTCACCGTCGCCGTCCTTCTCCGTCTGCGCACGCCCGTGGAGGAGCGCCCGTCGCCATCCTTCTCCGTCGCGCCGCCCGCACCGCCCTCCATCGCTCGACCCTCGTCGCCGCGGCGCAACTGCCCGCGGCGCGCCCTCCGTTGCGCCGCCAGTGCCCTCGCCGCCCTCCGTCGCGCGCCCGAGATACAGGAGGTGGGCACTGCCTCCATCGCCCTAAACAGAGGGCTTTTTTTTTCTTTTTTTCTTTTTTACTTACTGTTTTTGTTTTTACCTTTTTACTAGTGTTAGAAATGTTAGAATCATTAGTTAGGAATTATTAGAAATGTTAGGAATACTAGAATTTTTAGAATTGTTAGAAAATTTTAATGTTAGAATTGACTTAGGAATTTTAGAATTGACTAGGGAATTTTAGAATTGTTAGAATTAATTGACTTAGAAATTGACTTAGGAATTTTAGATTTGACTTAGGAATTGACTTAGGAATTTTAGAATTGTTAGAATTGACTTAGGAATTTTAGTGTTAGAAAATTAGACTTAGAAAAAATTTAGTGTTAGAAAATTAGACTTAGAAATTTTTTTACTTAGGTATTTAACTTAAGAACTTTTAGAAAATTTCACTAAGTTAGTGTTAGAAAATTTCACTAAGTTAGAATAATTTCACTAAGTTAGAAAATTTCACTGAGTTAGAAAATTTTCACTAAGTTAGAAAATTTCACTAAGTTAGTGTTAGAAAATTTCACTAAGTTAGTGTTAGAAAATTTTACTAAGTTAAAAAATTTTAGTAAGTTAGAAATTTTCACTAAATTAGAAAATTTCAGTAAGTTAGAAAATTTCACTAAGTTCAAAAATTTCAGTAAGTTAGATTTTTTACTTTGTGTTAGAAATTTGGAACTGTTATTGCAGTTTTATTTTGATGTTCGTTTGATCTTTTGAATAAATGCCGATGATTGAAAGAGTTGGTTCACACTCAGATGGCCTTAGTGGTTCGGTGTGTCTTGTGATTTTCACAAAGTTAGGATCTTGTGCATCCCACTTGGCGCACCGGGTCCACCAAGGCTGCTTGTATGTGTCCACTCTAAATATGAGGCACACAGACCGATGACCATCTTGTTCCTGTTAAGAGGTACTACATGCGGTGGTGATCCGGGAAAGGAACGAATGCGAGGGTTTCTGGATTTCTTTCGAACTAAATAATGTCACATATGTAATATGGTTCGTGAGATCCGGATGAAGCTGAACCATTTACTGCACATTCGTAATGGTGACATTCCTCAGAAATCCCTTCCGGGGTTATGAAGAATGTCCCCATTATGTATGTGTACAAAAGGGTCTAGTTTTTTCCGGATTTCACTATTACATATATGATTTTTTTTAGTTTCAGAGAACACCAGAAACCCTTCCTTCCCCCGCATCGGCATCACGTGTACTTACCTCGTAACAAGCACAAAATGTGAAGGTCCAACTTCACATCAAGACCAGATGACCATCTTGTTCCTGTTAAGAGGTACTACAGGCGGTGGTGATCCGGGGAAAGGATGAAGATGAGGGTTTCTGGATTTCTTTCGAACTAAATAATGTCACATATGTAATATGATTCGTGAGATCCGGATGAAGCTGAATCCTTTAGTTCACATTCGTAATGGTGATATTCCTCAGAAATCCCTTCCGGGGTTATGAAGAATATCCCCATTATGTATGTGTACAAAAGGATCTAGTTTTTTCCTAATTACACTATTACATATATGATTTCGTTTAGTTTCAGAGAACTCCAAAAACCCTTCCTTCCCCCGCATCGCCACCATGTGTACTTACCTCGTAACAAGCACAAAATGTGAAGGTCCAACTTCACATCAAGGCCCTATGACCATCTTGTTCCTGTTAAGAGGTACTACAGGCGGTGGTGATCCGGGGAAAGGATGAAGATGAGGGTTTCTGGATTTCTTTCGAACTAAATAACGTCACATATGTAATATGGTACATGAGATCCGGATGAAGTTGAACCCTTTAGTGCACATTCGTAATGGTGAGATTCCTTAGAAATCCCGTCCGGGGTTATGAAGAATGTCGCCGTTATGGATGTGCACAAAAGGGTCTAACTTTGTTCGGATCTCACTATATTACATATATGATTTTGTTCAGTTTCAAAGATGTGCAGAAACCCTTCATTCCCCGCATCGCCATCACGTGTACTACCTCGTAGCAAGCACAAAATGTGAAGGTCCAACATCACATCAAGGCCTAGTAAGAAGTATGACTAGCAGATCAGATCCACTCTTTCCTAGGAAACACTAGTACAGATCCCTTCATTAGTGGCGCACCAAAAAGAGATTCTGTGGCGCACCCCGGGGCCACAGGGGTGCGCCACAGAACACACGCCACAAAAATATTTTCTGTGGCGCACCAATCCCGTGCGCCACAGAAATACTTACTTCTATGGCGCACCTCCAACCTGCGCCACAGAAAGGAGCATTCTATGGCGCACCAGAAACATGCGCCACAGAAATATACAGATTCTATGGCGCACCCGTAGGGATGCGCCACAGAAATAAGGTGCGCCACAGAAAACTTTACTGGTGCGCCACAGAAAAGGATGATGTTTTTCGAAATTTAATTTGTTTCTGCTGTATACAGTTTGAATATACAGGAATTATACACAGCAGTGATATTTGACAACATATAACATACTACTGATATTTTACAAAGTTACTTAATCACAATAGTGATACATAGTGCAAAGTATCGATTTTGTCTCAAAGTGATCACATAGTTACTCGAGTTGTCAAACACATCATCGAACAATTATTGTCACCACATAGTTACTCGAGTTGCCAAGTTACAAATGCCTAAGCTAAGATGAAATAGACTACAAGCACGGCGACGATGGTGAGCAAGAACGGTAGCTTGATGGAGGTCTTCATCTTGTTCTTCTGTTTCGACTGGTGGTCCCTCCACTTCGCAACCGCCTCGTGTCTAGTCTCGTATCCTTTATAGCAGTTGCCGCTGAACTTGTCCACCTGTGCTTTACAGTCCTTCCACTCGTCATAGACTCCTGGAACCCGACCCTCGAACACCACGTAGTACGTCATCTATATAGATAGACACAAAGCATATTAGTAAGTATAATGCAAAAAACAACTAAGGCATATATGTTCACCAAAAACAACTAAGGAAACAAAAATAAGCATCAAAGATATACAACATAAAACTAGGCCTAAGTTTAGAGCTAACTAATAGTAGCTAGCTAGGCCTAATTAAGTTTAGAGCTAACTAATAGTAGCTAGCTAGGCCTAAATTTAGAGCAAACTAATAGTAGCTAGCTAGGCCTAAGTTTAGAGCTAAACTAATATAGTAGCTAGGCATATATATATATAAGTTAAGCAAATTTTGTTAAACAAACTAATAGTAGCTAGCTACGCACACCTCGATCAACGATACCTCTTCTGGAGAGGCGCCGAAAACGGCTTATATAGCTCCTTCGTCATCCACGACCTACGATCAGCCTGCCGCTCTAGGAGTTCCTGGATATCCCTCTGGCATAACCCTATGGGCTGGTTCAAGGACCCTCCCTTTTTGTTGACATCTTCAATGATTATCTCCGACAACTTGACTTTGATACGATGAAAATCTTGCATAAGATCTTCCTGTGAGATTTCCCCCGCCATTTTGTTGGACCAGTCTCGGAGTTTAGAAGGATGATTCATATTATTTGCATCGCGGACAATCCCTTTGAGGTGATGGAGGGCATAGAAGGCCTCCTTTGTGCTCCAAGCCGGCTACTTGATGCAGGGGAACTCGGTCACGTGCCTGAACCCGTATTTGCCAGTACCCGGCCTGATACATTCTTGTTTCTTTTGGAATGTTCCTCCATTTTGGGCGTAGCCGTTGAGAGCCTCATCGAGAACACTCCTTATTCTGGTGTAGTCTTTCTTCTTCGTCTTATTCGACGAGTCGAAGTACTCGGCTAGTGACCACTTTGGGCAAAGCACGATGATTTTGCAGTATGTGTCCCTGCTCAACACATGCAATCGAATCCAGGATAAGCAATGGATGAAATCTAGAAAAAAAAACATTAGCTACGATGGTCGCGAGACTTACTCGGGAAAGACAGGCAAAAGAATGTCCATCTTGTTCTCACTGTTTCTCAACATGAAGCTCTCGAGGTACTTCACTGCCTTGGTCCGTGAACTTGATCCTTCCTCCAGCTGGCTATCACGCATGTAGTAGGGATCCGCTACCATAACGTACGGGGGTAACTCTCGCTGGATCTGCAGCTGAGCATTGAGCGCGTATAGGCGGACCAAGTTATAGTCCAGCCGTCTCGAGTGAAACAGATTGAAGATATCCTCGTACGGTATGAAGAAAAGTCCCGCGGGGTCTTCATGGACGAAGTCCGGGCCCTCTGGCACCTTGACCACGAACGCCGGGTAATTTGGAGACTCTTCTTTAAGAAGGAGGCCCTCTAGCATCACGATAATGTTCTGCAATGTGAGCATTGGTCCAGTTGCCCCTTGTATCTCGTCCGGACCCAGTATCGGTTTCCCAGCTTCATGCAAGCGGGTCAAGCCATCCTTACGGGGTCGTACCACGGCGTCGGCCAAGATCTTAGTATGCTGGACCTTTTTAGCAGGTCTCTTCCTAATCTTCTTGCTGGGGGTGGCCTGATCTGCTGCGGGAGCTGGGGGTGCGGGAGCTGGGGTGCGGGTGCTCGGGACGACCCTAGGATTGTCTTATGCAGTGTGCCAGGGCTGAATACTGTACCCTCCGGGTAGGTCAGGCGCTGCGTGACTTCAGTACGCCTAGGTTGATCGTCGTGACTGCGGAAGGCTTCATCGTCACGATCCATATCAGGCATGTACCTATCTTGGCTGTAGCCCGTGTTGAGGTAGGCATTGATGTCGACATTGTCATCGTAATGATAGTCATCGACACCGGCTCCAACAAACGGGTTGTCCACGTCCTTTGGTGGTGACAGCGGCTGTGATGCCGGCGGTTGAGGCACAACTGCATTTGATGATCTTTTGGGCGGTCGTTGCGGCATATTTCCCAACAACACTTTGTGCCTTGTGGTGGTGGCAACAACCGCCGGTTCCTTCTGGGTGGTGGTGGCGACGACTATCGTTTCCTTCTGAGGGGCGGCGGCCTTGGGTGCTGTCTGGAGGGCTCTTTGCTTCGTGGGCCGGACGATCTTATTGAGCGGGGCCATAGGGGATGTGGCGCCGATGTTGCGCTTGATCACAAGACCCCCCCAAGACGAATCTGGCTCTTCGGCCATTTCATCACCCAAGTCGTGCAATCTCCAAGTACCAAGGTGTCCTCCTCGTCGCAGCCTGGAGGTTGAAAGGGGGGAGGACGTCGCGATATTCCGGCACTACATTGGCCAACTTCACCTTCATCACGTTCTCGTCCATTTGAGAGTGGTGCATAGTGCGTTCCCCCGGTTGTATAATAGTGCCGGTAGCAACATCCACCAACTCTCCGCCGGGCACCACGCGATGCAGGAGCACGCAAGGTTCGTCCTGTTGGGCAACATACCAGGCATCATGAGATGACAGTCATCTTGAGAAGGCGTAGTTAGATCACGACTAACTAATTAGTTACCTTGGTGATGGCGTCGAGCTCGGCGGGTGTCGAGACAAGGGCGACGGTGCCGGCGGCCGGCCCATCATTCTTCGGCATTGCTGCGGAAGGGGGCGGCGATGTGACTAGAAGGAGCGGCGCCGGCGTCTGGGGGGTCAGCTGTTGCGGCGGCACTTGCTGGTTCATGCTTGAGTTGCTGCCGACGAAGGTGGGCAGATGGATCGGTCCAATTTGACCCCCCGCATTCCAAGAAGCTATCCCCTCCATCAACCCAGCGGGGATGACTTCCTTGAGCCTCTGATCCACTAATTTATTGAGCGCGTCGGGGTCCACCTCTCTGCTCTCAAGTTTCTTCTCTAGAGCCGCCATCTTCTTCTTCAGCTCCGCGACCTCCTCATCATCCTTAGTCGATGTCGTCTTCCTCTTCTTTCTCGACGACTTGGCATCTGATGCGTAGTACTCGGCTACCTTCATGTTTAGCCCAAAGCCGGAGATACGGCCAGCTGACGTCGGCGGGGCATCCAAAGGCCTTTTCTTGTATGCGTTCGTCGCCCTATTGAAAGGCGTGTCCCACCGACCCGTCGACCCTTCGGACGAGTGGTCAGATTTCTGCAACTCCCTCTCCTTCGGACAAAAGGAAATTAAGGTGAGCCCATTATCTAATTATTAGATCAATGCAATATACATGTACTTGAGATATATGTGTCCTTACCAAATGTTTCTCGAATTCCTTCACGTCCTGGTCTTTCGTCACGAATTCTCCCGTCTTCCAGTCTAAAAAGTACCGGGACCGGACAAAGTTCCTAACTTGTATATCCGTGATTTTGTGCCAGGGGTTATCTTTTCCGAGACGTTCCATCTCGCGGTCCTCCTTCTTCCAAACAGCCTGTTTTCCTCGGTAACCACCGCTTCCGCAATGTTGGTGCCCTATGTTTTGTTCCCGCATATCCTCCCCCCATTTTGTCCATTTTTTACACTCCTCGGTGTTCATGTACGCCTTCAGTATGTCGAAATCTTCTTTCTCGAGCGTCGGGTCTGTGCGACGGATCTCCTCCCAGCTTTTACCTTTCTTGATCTTCTTCTTCACCCGGGATTTCCAGCTGCTCAACGCGGTGCTCATCTTCGTGATGGCTAAAGAGTCCACCCTTTTGTTGAACGGCTCCGGGAACGTGTATCGCTGGTGAAGCTTCTTCAGGAGGATTTCGACCAAAGCCTTGTTTTCGCTGCTTCTAAGGTCCGTCGTGTTGATCGACATGCTTTCCCGCACGATGCACCCTAGCTGCATGCCGTACCCTGAGGAAACCGCTTCAGGCGCCAATGGTAGGCCACTCGGCGAGACCTCGGTGATTGTATCAGTGACGTTCGCGAGCACTTGCGGCCTACGATCCTTCCTAGGGGCCCGAGGCTTCTTATCCTTCTTATCGGTCGTCGGGGCGGCGACGCCGCTACCACTAGCCGCCGTGCGGTCAGTGCCGCCACCATCGGTGCTGTCATCCTGGTCCTCTTCCTCCAAGTACCCCCAATCAACATCACCGCCGTCCTCCCGGTCCTCTTCCTCAATTCTGGTTGCAGCGTGGGCATCCCAGCCCTCTTCCTCGGCACCGGCTTCGGGCACGGACCCGTGCTTGGAAGAGCCAGACATGTTTCTGTACAACAGATTGTTTCTTGAGATTGCATTCAGGCAGCATTATATATAGAAAAAGGCACAAGTCAAAAGCTCACGTCACAATGTCCAATGATGCTTGATTGGACATCTCTCTATACTCTCCCTTTGTAGTTTTTGTGCATTAAGAGAACACTCGTGTATAGAGAATAGCTAAGGATTTCCTAATCTTATGTATATTTATATCAGACCTCACATAGAAGCTCTGATCCCCTTCCTCCCCTCCTGACAAGAGCGGCCGAGACCAACCTACCAGTTGTCGCCCTCGCGTCCAGATTCCTCTCCCTGTTGCTGTTGTCTCTGTCAGTGAGGCGGTAATTCTGGTAAATCTTCCTAAGAGGGCTCTTATATGTACTAATGTTTATATCTTCCATGAGGATCTGATTGTGGTAAGTGTTGTATTTACTATATTCGTTTTCCATCACGGTCGATCTGGTGTTTAGGTTGTTTCTTTCATACTGACGTCAAGTTGGATGCAAAAGTTTATGCTTTCACCCACTACATTGCTTGATGCTGTCAATGTAGTATTCTGTGTGTCCCGTGTGTTTGATACACGATGTCTAAATGCACTAGCATCATTTTCAGGTTGCCTTGGTTGTTGGAGACTGTGAACAAGACAGTTTGTTGGGTCTTGCTTCAAAAAGAACGTTTGTTGTCTCTTCAATGGATTAACTTCTGCCGATATCTTCAGAAGTAGCTAGCATAGTATACGAGGCATAATTTTACATGATTTGTTAGTTTATCTCATTGTGTTTTTCATCATTGCCTTTCTGTCATACTGATAACTTAACATCTCTTCTTCATCTTATATATCTTACAGAGAATTAGTATTCACGACCTAGCAGGTCTGGGTACACACAAGGTACGATCATCTGAACTATTATGAAGTTTTATCTTACCAGCCAATGTTTTAAATACAAGTAGGAGTACTCAACTTCCAAACATGGATTCTCATGGAAAAAAAAGCGTGTGCGCTTTAGAACTGTTATGTAGTTTGTTAAATACAAGTACCAGTACCCACCTTTCAAACAGATTCTTACAAAAAAAAAACGGAATGTGTGCGCTTCAGGTTCCAATGGTTGATCTTGCTCCTACAAATAATTTTGGTGGCTCCTATAACTAATACTCTAGCTATCCTTTCACATCCATGTTGCATATTTCCCTAATCATCTATCTTCTGCGATCAGCGGTGGCATGGTGTTGGCTACATCACTACATGGTTGTCTTCTCATGTTTCATCTAATCCCAACATATCAAAATATCTCCAGTGTTCATTGTATGTCTCACACTGTCATAGGGAGTCAGGCCATGGACATACAGGATCATCCACACCAGGCTGCAAGTCTGAACTTGGGTTTTCAATCAACTTAACGCTTCACACATGACACATGGGGGGAACACCAGGTATCAGTAGATCATTCATGCCCCTTTGCATCTCCCAGCTTCGGTTGTACGATTATTTTTATATTACAGCAGTTAGTAGCAGTTGTACATAATGCAGTAAGTTTTAATTTATTTTTACGACTGTATTTCAGCACTGAAAGTGAACTCGGAATCAAGAACAAGATGAAGATTTATTGTATTCAAGAAGTTGAAGCTGCAGAAAATCACAGACGAATCCCAAGTACTTTTAAAATTCTTTTTCATACCAGAGCAAAGTAAATTGCAATAAACAGAGCAAAGTATTTAACATACCCTTTTGATGTATTTAATAATCCAAAGTGTTAACCCTTTTGATAGCCAAGATTGCAATAAACGGAGCAAACTAAATTGCAATATGTTTGAACTTCATAACGGCATATGCAAATGAGCATTATTTTCGTACAGTCAATGCTATTTTTTGGTACCTGAAAATCATCTCTAATGCCCGCGGCAACGCGCGGGGTATCAACAAGTTCTATATAATTTACCAGGCCCACCACTTCTCCAGTTTCCTGCTTATGAGAACTACGTTTGGGAGGCAAGCTTGATTGATCCATGTCATTAACAGCTAAGATCTTGACAGCTTACATCATAATTATCTACTACAAGTTTAACAAAGTGAATCACAGCTAAGCAAGCAAAGCAACCACTGGTTTCACATCAACTGGCATTTTTCAGACACCACTTGTCAGATAAGCAGAGGACCTGCATAAAAAAGCTGAGCATTAATAAGTATTTACCTATAGGCTCTAGCTAATTTCTTGCAGAGTTTGTTTGTCTGTATACTGGTAGTAGAATTGTTTGGTGCATCGATATAATAATTCTGAGAACACCAAAGCTAGCAGTGATCTTAAACTGACTTAGATGGTTATTATACACGATAGTCACCACATACACAACTAGATCAAACTTGACAACCATGGAAGCAACAGAAAGAAAAACACAAAAAAAAGCATCTCAAGCATAAGGTGGTCAATATGCGTCAGGATAGTCCCATTCAGAAAGGAGAAAGAATTGCACATGAATATGATAGTGGATGTTGTGCCAAACTAATAATGAAGACTATATAATAATTGATTCGACAAAAAAATTCGGCATGACCTTTGCTAAAAAAGTCCATGCCGGAGTGCCAGAAATTCGCTGGAACGGAAATGAATCGACGTTCCGGCGAAACATTGGCAACTCTCAATGTGTACCTGCACAACAACCATCCCAATCCCCTCAATCTACTGCCATGTTTGGACCGGGTTGCGTTCGTTCCTTCTCATGGCCCCTCTCGGTTCACATTGCATTCTCTGTCATGAGTTACAGGATCACTTGCCACCTGTGAATGTCTGTTTCTCATATATGGATGGGCATATGGGCCTCATAAGTTGGCAATTGATATGATTAACCAGAGTACAAGCTGTAACATAGGATTTATCCTGCTCCCGAGAGGAAAATCTGACTTAATCAGTTATTACAGGGAACAATTTATTCGCAACCAAACTTATCTTTCCTGTTTATACACTCTTTACAGCGGAAGGGTATTGAGAAAAGAAGCATAACAAAACAATGCATGGTGTTTGTAACCACATTCATTTTGGGGCCGTGCAATTAACAGTAGGTGACTGAAGCTACTACCAAAAGGAGTTCGAGCGATTATTAGAAGCAAAGTTAAAGCAAAAGGAGTTTGCTACAAGGAGGTGATCACATGGGTGTGTTCATGTTCATGTGCATGCTAATCAAGGCAGCGGGGCGAGCAGGTACTCGATCAGAGAAGCAAAACAGGGGGGCGGGGCGAGCAGTGAACCGACCTAGGGCTGGGCGCGGGGCGAGGCACCTCGGTGGGGCGAACGGCGATGGCGACGGCTCCCTGCTCCTTCTCTCGCTGACGGTGGCGACGGCGAGGTACTGCTCCCGGCTCCTTCTCTCGCTGGCGATGGCGATGGCGACGGTGAGGTACTGCTCCGTGCTCCTGCTCCCTGCTCCTTCTCTCGCTGGCGATGGCGATGGCGACGGTGAGGTACTGCTCCCTACTCCTGCTCCCTGCTCCTTCTCTCTCTGACGGCGAACGGCGATGGCGACGGCGGATCGCGAGACAGGGGAGGGGGCGAGACAGGGTTTCGAGATTTCGATCTATGGCAACTGTACTGGAAGACAGCGCGCGTGGGACCACATGTCATAGACAGGAACCAAATTTTGTGGCGCACGGACAGAGGGATGCGCCATAGAATTGTGTTGTGTGGGCAGATTTGCGGGGCCACATGTCATAGACATGAAGGAATTTCTATGGCGCATCACTGTGGAGATGCGCCACAGAATTTAGAGAATTCTATGGCGCACCGTGCACGACCGTGCGCCATAGAATAGTGTTGTGTGGGCAGATTTGCGGGGCCACATGTCATAGACATGAAGGAATTTCTATGGCGCATCACTGTGGAGATGCGCCACAGAATTTAGAGAATTCTATGGCGCACCGTGCACGACCGTGCGCCATAGAATTGTGTGTAAAAATAAATAAAACATAAACACTCTGTATATTGACAAATGTGTGTTAATAGCCTATTGGTTTGGTTGTGAGGTAAAAAACCCTGGACTCATGGGTTCGAATCCTAGTGTTGCCCCACATTTTTTTTAATATTTTATTTAATTAGTTATAATTAAAGAAAGAAAGAAAACAGGAAATTACAATTACAAAAATAAAACACACATTTAATGTTAGAATATATTTTTATATAACGTCTCACACACACACATGGTTGTCTAACATACACATGCGCATATATACATAATAAAGTCTTTTTCGTCTCGGTTCCGATCTAACTTAATTAGCGTCTCTTGCCCTTTTTGTTGGCGACTGAATACTTTATGCCGACCACCTTGAGATTTCTTCGCGTGAACGGACAACCGTGGGTAGGTAGGGATGTCTTCCTTCTTACTTTACCAGTAGTAGGCATGTCGAAGTGCTTGTCAAACTCCTCCTCGATCTTCGGATCACCGTTCTTGTCCAAGTCTTCCTCGTTGGCGTCTCCTTCCATTCCGATGATGCTCCTCTTGCCCCTCCTCACGACAACACGGCTAGGCCTTGACGGGTCGGTGATGAAGAAGCATTGGTCAACTTGGCTAGCGAGTACCCATGGCTCATTTTTCGCGGATGCGTTCTTCGATTTGGCATCGGGTATAACCATTGTGGTGAAATACCGTCCTTCTTTCTTGACATTCTTGGCCCATCTCACACGGAACATTGGCACCACCGTCTCTCCGCAGTAGTTGAGCTCCCATATCTCCTCGATCTTTCCGAAGTATCTTTCTTCCACATTAGTCTCGGCATCGCCATATGATAGCATAGTTACTCCTGAGTTTTGATTTTCGCTACTCATGTCCTTGTCCTCGGTGGAGAATCTGTAACCGGAGATGTCGTACCCCTGATAGGTCCTTACGTTCTGCCCGGGGCCCTGTGATAAGATGTATATGAGTTTTTAATCTTCCGTAGAAGGCATTTTTCTCCGTGCTTCAATCAGTTGACTTTGCTTGAACCAACGCGTGAAGCCGGAGTTGTGCTCTTTGGTTACGTCTCCCATCTTCCTCGGCCCGCCCATTTCAATATAATTCTGATTGATTAAGCTTTTGTGCTCTTCCACGAAAGGCTCGATCAACTTTAAGTGTTGTAGCGCGACCCGGTGAGCCCTATCAAAGTCGTCGTGTCGTTTTTGAATGCCGACATGGACGTCGCGGCAGCCCTCGCGGTGACCGACTCCGTTGAGTCTGCCAAGGTGCGTCCTGGTGGACAAACCGACATCCTGATCGTCTTCGGTGCTTAGGTAATTGTCGCAGAAAGAGATGCACTCGTTGGTTAGAAATCCTTTGGCCATGCTTGCGTCTGGACGGGCCCTATTGCAAACGTATCCTTTCAGGACACCATTCTGCCTTTCCATCGGCATCATGTAGTGCAGAAACGTCGGGCCGAGATGCCTGATGTCATCAATGACATGGAGAAGGAGATGTACACATATATCACAGAATTCCGGCGGGAAGTAAATCTCGAGCTCGCATAGTATCACCACGATCTCATCCTGTAGCATCTTGAGCCGCCTCACGCCGATCGATTTCCAGGTGATAACGTCGAAAAAGTTGCAAAGGCCAAACAACGTATCACGGACATGCTCGTCCATTATCCCTCGGATCGCAACCGGAAGTATCTGCGTCATGAGCACATGACAATCGTGAGACTTCATCCCGGTGAACCTCTTCTTCGCTAAGTCCAGATATCTGCTTATACCCCCTGAGTATCCGTGAGGAACTTTGACTTCTACGAGGCACCTGAAAAACTGCTCAAGCTCCGGCGGACTCAATGTGAAGCAGGCAGCGGGAAGCACCACGGTGTTCTTCTTAGCCTTTTGCGGGGAGGACGTTGAGTCCCTTCCGTCTTATCCTCATCGTCATCATCATCATCACTATCGGCGGGGACCTGTAGATTTTTCCTAATGCCAAAACGTTTTAGATCGTATCTTGCTTTCGGCCCATCCTTGGACTTCTCCGAATTGCAAATAGTGCCAAGCAGACTCTCCGTAACGTTCTTCGTAATGTGCATCACATCAAGGCTATGAGGCGCGTGGAGGACCGGCCAGTACTCCAAGTCGTGGAAAACAGACCTCGCTTTCCATACACCCAGCAGCGGCTCTGGCTTGGGTCGTTTCTTTCCCGGCGAAGGGCACTCGTCCCAATTTTTCAGAAGCTCGTCGATTTCTTCGCCGCTCCTAGTGCACGGGGCTCCATCGGGCTCGTCTTTACCATTGAACAACTCACCGCGTTTTCTCCACGGGTGATCCAGGCGAAGCCACCTTCGAGCCCCTGGGTACACGGTTTTCGAAGACCCAGGATCCCTTGGTAGCTGGAGATGCGGGGTCCCGTCCATGCACTTCACGCAGCCGCAGAATCCGTGGCCGACCTGGGCAGATACATACGCGTAACCAGGATAGTCTGTGACCGTCGTCAGCAACGCGGCTCTCATATGGAAATAATCTCTAGTGTACTCGTCCCACGTACGGGGTGGCGTCTTCCACAACGTGTCTAACTCGTCTTTCAGCAGCCCGAGATACAAATGCATGTCGACACCTGGTTGTTTTGGCCCCTGGATGAGAATACTCAAGTGTATGTACTTTTGCTTGGTGCACAGCCACGGGGGTAGGTTGTAAGGCCATACAAACACGGGCCAGCTGCTATGTGTGCTACTCTGGTTGCCAAACGGATTGAGTCCATCGGTGCTCATACCCAGCCTGACGTTCCTCGCGTCGCCCCCAAAACTCGGGAAAGCTATGTCCAATGCTTCCCACTGGGCAGCGTCTGCAGGATGTGTCATGATATAGCCCTTCTCCGGATCTTCTTCCGGCTTCTCCCTTTTCGCGTGCCATTGCATGAGCTTTGCTTCCTTAGGGTCCACGTAGTACCGTTGAAGACGGGGAGTGATAGGAAAGTACCATACCACTTTTCGAGAATTTTCTTGTTGTTGGTTCCACACTTGTATCGTCCGTGGCCGCACTTCGGACATGTGGTTGTGTCCTTGTACTCCCCCCGATAAATTACACAATCATTGATGCAGGCGTGAAATTTTTTGTGAGGTAGGTCAAGAGGGCACACGACTTTCTTAGCCTCGTTGATACTTCTTGGCAATGTGTTCCCCTCGGGAAGGCGATCGTGCCAGAATTTCAAGTTCTTGTTGAAGCTCGAGTCGGTCCATTTGTTTTGCGTCTTCATCTTCAGAGCAGCAAGCGTTACATGCAACATCGTATCCTCGGGGCGGCACCCAGGAAACAACGGAGTCACCCCGTCTATCTCCATTTGCGCCAGCTTGGCTTTCTCCCTAGCTGCAGCTATGTCGTTGCTCGTCTCCTTAAGCAGCAGATCCTGAACATGAGAGTCCCGCAAGGCAGAAATTAGCGGGGTCTCCGTGTTCACGTCTTCATCGTCATGTCGATCTTCTCCGCCGACATATCCTTCTTCATGATGATCTTCTTCGCCGTCATTTCCTTCGTCACCTCGCTCGCCCTCTTCTTCGTGCACAACTTTTGCTGCCGGCAGGTGCCACGTGGTTGCGGTCGTCAAAGAAACCGCGTCTGAGAAGGTGCTCCTCCAATTGTCCGGAATCAGGGTCAATCCAGCGCACGAGTTTGCATGATCGACACGGACATCTTATCTGCCGCCTGTTGCACCGAATCATGTCCGCCTTCGCGTCTTTCTTGTATCTAGCGATTCGAGCAGAGCTCATTTCTAGTACCATGGTTGCCTGCACAGACACATAGAGAGCAGAAAATTAGAACCACAACATGCATAGTCGCCGGAAAAATTCGGCATGACCTCTCCTATAAGTAGGACATATGGGGTACAAAAGTTTGCCGAAATGGAAGTGAATCAACATTTCGGCAAACATCCATGCACACCATGACCGCCCACACGCGCGCGACAATCGATCGGTCCACCTGCACATGCATGACAAACACCCATACACATCGATCGATGGCCACACGAGACATGCACCTCCAACTATACTCACCTCTAGTAGATTCGATACCGAGACGCGAAAAGAGCAAAGAGAGGGAGGGACCGGAGTATAGATGGAAGTAATTAGGCCCCCCCAACAACAAAAAACTTCACCAACAATTATACATCGAATAAATAGGTTCACCTACCAAAAAAAGAGAATTAAATGTGTAAAAATGGAGTGGAGAGAAGGGGGAGGCGAGTGAGCAACATACACTTGGAATGAAATGAGTGGGGGGAGAGAGGGGGCTGCCATCTTTATGTGCACAGTGCACATAATTCTGTGGCGCACCAGCACATAATTCTGTGGCGCACGGTTCTGCTGCGCCACAGAAATACCATATTCTGTGGCGCATACGTCAAAATGCGCCATAGAATATGGTATTTCTGTGGCGGAGCAGAACCGTGCGCCACAGAATTGGTATTTTCTGTGGCGCACCAGGTGGAGTGCGCCATAATAATGGGGCTTCTGACACACAGTCCAGTGATTGGTGTGGGGCCCACTCTGTTTCTGTGGCGCACGCTGTGTTGATGCGCCACAGAATTGGAATTTTCTGTGGCGCACCTGTGAGCATGCGCCACAGAATTTCTTTTCTATGGCGCACGCATAATAGATGCGCCACAGATGGCGTTCCATAGAATGGCATTTCTCTACTAGTGAAACTTGTGACTCGAACGGTGCATTGCAGATCACTTCCTCTTCTTACAATGTTTTCACACATGATATGGATAATCTGGGATGCTATAACTGTTATGTCCCGTTCGATTCGCAACTTTACTCGACAAGACTCGATCTGATCTGCTAGTCATTGTCACACCCCAGTTTTTGGATTCTTGTACTGTGCTCAAGAAGACAAAAATTAGGGCCAACATTTTTTTTTCTAACAACATGATTTTTTGAACTAACATGTTTTTATGATCTTAATCATATTTTCAACACAAGTTTTGTTTCTAGATAAAACCAATACCAATTTTTCTGAAAACACTTCTATTATTTTTCCTGATATTTTTCCTGAGGTTTCCCTAATGTTACTTGAGTGGATTTTTATTCCAATAATTGGATCATTCTTGTTTTCATCTTAAAATAAACTTTTACCTTTGTTGGATCCAAGAAAACAACATTTCAAAAAAGATTTATGAAATTTTTCTTTTAAGTTTTCTATAGAAAACAATCCCTGAAAATATAGCCAAGTACCTCTTTTCTACCCTTGTTTTCACTAGGCTATAAAATGTTATTTTATGTTTTCTTGACTTTTATTTGATCCTTGGTATATGTACTAAAAATACATAAGCTTGGTTTTCTTTGTGGATTAATAAAAATTATCTTTTGCTTGCTGTTTTTGTGGTATAAAATTAAGGCAGAAAAGGGCATGTTTGGAAAACAGAGAAAAACAGAAAGTATACCTTTTTCCACAATGTTTTCATGGCCTTAAACTATTTCAAATTTGATTTCAAAAGATGTTTCTGAAAGTTTATAACATGGTTAACAAGTTCC
This sequence comes from Alopecurus myosuroides, assembly GCA_028641055.1. NCBI lineage: Eukaryota > Viridiplantae > Streptophyta > Magnoliopsida > Poales > Poaceae > Alopecurus > Alopecurus myosuroides. Next base: position 524,621,969 of record CM054057.1, on the reverse strand, counting down.
CACTTTGAAAACAAATTTTGGAAACCATTTGACCCTTGAAAACAAACCAAACTTTTTGACATTTTCTTCTGTTTTCAACACTTTGAAATTTTTCTAAGTCTAATCTGAATTTTCTGAATTTTGTGAACAGTGTGGAATACACTTTTGATCTGATGTTTTCTTGGTTATTCTTTGATAATTTGGAGGTGTGACCATGTCTAATGTGTTGACCTCAGTACCCACTCGAACCAGGATGCATTGGTTTGCTTCTAGAAGCCTTGTAGGTGAAGATATCTAGAGAGAGAAAGAGGTGAGATGGAATGGTATGGGAGCCCATACTTTTACCCAATTGACCTAGCCCTTTCCTTTCCAGGCCACCCTGGACTTGACTTTTCGTGGTCTTGCTCTTGGCCAGCATTGCATTGAGTGGGAAAGACCAAAACAACCCCCTGGCTAGCTCATGCCATCCATTGGCATTTAGCCCGAGCCCTCCTCCTTCCCTTTCTTTCCCTTGCCTTCGAGTACAAGACCCCAGAGCCTCTCCCTTGCGCCACACTGCTCCCTCACACTCTCACATCTCACCCAGGTCGAAGAGAGGCAGATCCATAGCCCCTGGAGAGCGTGCTCGTGCCGGTGAGCCCGACAGTCACCATCGGGAGCTCGAGGTTGCTCCTCCCTTCCCCGTGCTCTCCCACCCCTCCTCTCTACCATGTATCGCCTCCCCACACTCTCCTGACCCTCCATGACCTGCCCCCGTGGCCATTCGCTTGCTGGGAAACCGCCGCCGTCGGCCTCGCCGCCGCGGACGCCCGGTCGCGTTCCGCCGCCTGGAGCCGCTCCCGTCGCCACTGACTACGCCCCGTGACACCCCTCGACTCCACCATCTCCCCCAAGCGCCACCCCTCCGCAAGCCCACGGTGAGCCACCACGAGCCCTCCCGTCGCCGGCCGTATCGAGACAGAGAGAGAGGAGGGGAGAGGAAGACGACGCCTGCGCGCCGTTGGATCTTCGATCCACGGCCGCGCTTAAACCCGCGCGTTCCCGTGCCCTCGCTCGCGCGCTGAGTGGCATTGGGCCGCGCCCGCAGAGAACCAGCCCACGCTGTAGTTTGTTTTTCTTTTAAAGTTTTTCACAAAAACGTGACTGTTTACTTTTGACTTGGGAAAAATACCAAACATGCAAAATAAAATCTACCAAAAATCATGGATCTAAAAAGATGTTTTCCTAACCACATAAAATTTGTAGATCTAAGATTGGACGGTTATTTTGACCTCAATGATTGTTTTGCCACAAAGTGTCTGTGAATTTGTTTTGAACATAACTTTTTGGATCTGTAACCAAAATGGTCAAACTAAAATGTTTTGGATAGCTCTTGAGTAGATCTATCCATAGGACTTAGAATCACATCAAGGTGAGCTACCAAATAGAAATGCCATAATTTTGGTAAAAGGCCAGTAGGCTCTTCTGTGATTTTTAGAGTGAGTTCAAAAATGATTTTTGAAGTAAATCCAACTGGATAAGTTTGATATTGACTAGATATATCTAATCCTAGCTTAGATTAATTTTTGGAGTCCTATATTATTTTTGGTGAGCAAAACTAGATATAGCAGGTTTTCTGTTTTTGTTTGTATGAGTGTATTTGTTTGAAATGAAACGTGTGATTGTTTAAATCTTGTTTCCTAGCATGTATGGGGTTGTTATCACTTGTTATTAAGTTGTTTCCTTGGAGTATATCTACCTTAGAAAGTGTGTGCATGTTTGGAAAGTTAAATAAAAATAGGAATAGCAATTGTTATCTTCTAGTTTTATTATTTGAAATTATTGTGTGAGCTAAATCATTGTGTGCTTGATAGACTAAAGTTTGTGCTATATTTGCTTGAGTCCAGTACCATTTTGGTACTGTTATTTTGATGTTATTGTCTCTGTTAGCTTGCATGTTGTTTTATAGCAAAGCATGTGTAAGTTTTGTTATTTGATTCCCTAGTATTGTTTCACTAGAATGGATAGCCTTGTGTTATTTATTTTGTCATGCACATTTTGTCATGAGTAACCAGAGGCTTTGTACCTCTTTTTCCTTTTTATTAGTGGTCCCATAACCCACTGATCCCATTGCATCTTGGTTGAGGATGAAAATCCCCAACCATACATGTGTGTGAAAATAACATGTTTTATTATATGGTTGATTATTGTTTTCCACCATGGAAACTAAATTGTTTGTTTCAATTATGCAAGTGAAAAGTTTATTTCTTATTTGTAAATACTGGTATGTTTGGGTGTGATTCATTTTATAGCATAATATTCCTTAGGGGTATCATGTTAAGAAATGTTTCCCTATTGTTTGCTTAAATTTAATTGTTTTCTAATAGAATAATTCCTCGTGATTGATAGATTGTTTGTGAATGAATTTTTAATTGAGTGTTTGGGTTTTTGAAAAGGTTTAGTTAACCTTTCATTGAGTGCATAGCTACTGGTTGTGTGGTTAATACCTTGGTTGCTTGCTATTTAATCTTTTAGAAAAGCATGTATTACTAGAATGGCTTTATGCATGCTAAATGGTTATTTCATAGAATTATTTTATGGTATTGCTTACTAGAATGTGTATGGTTTGTGTACTGTTAGTAGGTATATTTATGTTCATGACTTGCTTGTTTAGAGTTAAGCATCATTGTAGAATTGTTTGCTTCTCTAGTGTTGAACTAGTGTCACCACTAGAAATTGTGGTTTTGCTCTAGTATTGGTATCTTTTATTTTATGAGTGTATGATTTATTCTAGTATATTTAGGAAGTTATTACTTCTGTTATGATGCCATTAATTCTTTAGTTGCTTCTGCTATAGTTGTAGAATACGATTATTCTTATAGTATGCTTGTGTAGAATTTCCATACTAGTATGCTAAATGCAGTCCTGTTTCTATGATTATTTGATAGGAGTATGTCGCACCCTGACTTCTAAGGGATACTCACCGCACGAACTGGATAGCAGATGCTTGGATTATGGGGCATAACTGCTCCCACGTCCCAGCTTCCTGGTAGGCCTGCGCTTATGCGCGACAACACAAGCTCTGCTATTCCATCGTCGATGTAAACTATCCACTAGAAATCACAGGCACTACCATTGACGTACTTCATAACAATCACGCACTGTACGTCAACGGCTTTGAACGAATGATAATCACAACATATCTCTAAGACACAAAAGATTGAAATAAAGTTGCAACTGGCCTTCATTAAGGCAGAAATAGCAAATACAATCATCCAGAGGACACATGTCCCAACATGTCATTCATTACATCAGCGGAAGCAAACAAAGGTGTCTGAGTACAGACAACACTGAAGGCTTAAGAAGCCGGAGGGAAATAAAGCAAACGAAGCCCATCCACGAAGGTTCTGGATCCTGCCCTGGTCCAGCTATCTACTCGTCTGCAGCGTCGTCAAACTCCACGAAATAGCCGTCCTGGGAAGCATCGTCGCCGTAGTCGTACTCTGCGTAAACCACAGCCCCAACGGGGTCAGTACATCCAAGTACTGGCAAGCAAGACTCACAGTTCATCAAAGAGTTACCCGTCAACACAAGCATAGATGCTTGGGATCAACGGAAGGAAGGGGGTGATATAAAAGTTGCTGCTGGCTGCGCTAACCAACTACAGAAGATAACTACAAGTTCCGGATAACAGAATAAGATGAGATCGAGGATTGTAACCAACTGAAAGATAACTTCAACCAAACCCATCCTGGATCTCGCCCCTTATCCAAAGAAGCAATCCGAGGATAACTCACACAGTTATGATAAGGTGAATCAAGTTATTGTGTGAATAACCTATTACTAGTCAGGTTATTAAACAGTGGGTGAATCATGATTGATCATTAAGTTGAAGTTGTCCTGAGTACTTGTTAGCCAGTACTTTCACCAAGTAATCCATAACCGCGGAAAGCACGGCTTCTCGAGAAGATTATCCCTGCAGGGTTGCACCAATTTGGCCGTACACTCATGAATAACCCGCCAGATGGGATGCCTCCCACCAAGCGGGGCACTCAACACAACCAACCATTCCTCGCATCAAGCCCAAAGCACCTTGGGCGCACGGCTAATCGAGCCCAGAAGAAAATGGACCCTCATAGCACTCTAAGAACGTGTCCCCCTATATGCCGACTACAAAAGTTCCACCCTGCGCTGGGCTCGCAAAAACATGCATGCGGCAAATAGAAAGCACGAACTAAATGAGATGATTTGGACGAGATGCGAATCAGGTCAAGTTGAGGGGGGCGCCCATACTCGCTTCCCAAATGCGGGTAGTGCGCTCATCATGGATCAGTAGACAAGACCCTTTTCCTATTAGGGTCGACACTAGCAGGCTTCAAAACCTCTCATGGGCCTCCTGCCGGTGCCTTATCATCAAATTATTATTATTACCATTAGCAATTAACAGGATTGATTGATTAACATCGAGCCCCGGTACAAATAATAAGATAGTAAAAGTAGTAATCGACAACAGACTCGAGTAAAAGCAACCCTAAGCATGCTAGCTAAGAACAGGCACAAGCAAAGGCTGTAGGTATGGAGGTGAGGCAGTATCATTGGTTCAGGGTATCATGTGATAGGTTCGGAGAACAAGCAACGATACATATGGCTAGCAATAATAGACAAAAGGATAGTATCGACAACAAGTGTGGAAAGGAAACTCGATGATTCATGTGAGTGATAACTTGCCTGGCAGCTCAGTATCGTACTGGGCTAGGTCCTGGGGAGTGGTGTCGTAAGGATCGTCGGTCTCAACGTAGTCGTCGTCTAACCGAGAAGAAGCAAACAGACAAATCAGGTATGTAAACAAACACTGACATGGCATTATGCACAATCAAATATGATGCATGACAATTAATAGATGCAACAAAATAAACTATTTGATATGATAACACAATTTAAATGGACTGATATGCAACTGTGAGTTGCATATGAAAAGCCCATGGAATTTGGTTAGATTATTTGTTTTCCAACTAATCAACAGGTGATAATGGATTAGTATGATGCATGCAAAAGGATAACAGCAAAATAACAACATTAGAACCAATTTACAATAGGTTGTAGCAATTTAAAAGTTTGTTATTAATTTTGGAAAAGTTTGGGTGCATTAAAGGTACCACACATGTAGTTGTTGTTTTCAACCATTTAAAAATGTTCAAAACAAATAACAAAGTTGATATTTGAAAAGAACATCAAATTCTGGTTGGATTACATGTTTCACAATTTAAAAATGGACTTTGGATTATTTAGTTGTGAATTAAACAAAATTAAACAATTTTTAATTGAATTAAACATGAGTTAAATAGTTTAGGCAATTTAAATTGTTCAAACCAGAAAACAAAATTTATATTTGATTAGAGCATTCAAAAAGGTGTGAAAAACATATTTTAGTTGGATTATTTGAAAACAGTATGAATTAGTTATGAATTATTTCAAATTGCATTTGAATTATTTGGATTTGAATTTAAATTGCATTTTGAAAATTCAAACCAGAAAACAAATTGCATATTTGGAAAGGTTATGAAATTTAAATCAAGTTTCATATAAAGTTTGAATTTATTGGACTTATAAAATAAAAGATATGGAATTTTGAAGTTTCTATTCAAATCTGATATTTAAAAGAATTAGAAATTAAAAACAGAAAAGGTTTTAAAACTTTTTATACGCACTGGACACACACCCAGCCACTGCCAGGGGGCCCCAAGGGGACCACGTGCTTGCGTGGCCAACGAGTGGCTGACAGGGGGGCCCGCCCTGTCAGCGGGGCAGAGGAAAAAGATGTGGGATTTAATCCCGCGAGGGCAGGGATCGAACCCTGCACCTCTCGCTCGCGCTGCTCTGCGCTGAACCAGTGCGGTACGATTCGATGTGTTGACAGTAGTACACGCGCTGGGAGGATAAGGTGTTGGCCGCGGATCTGAATTTTCCTGACGAACAAAAACATCTACGACTGACAGAGAGGGAGCGGCCGGCGGCGATCACCTCGGCGGCTCGCTGGTGCGTACGCGTGTTGGCTGGTGGTGATGTGCGCGCTTGCGGTAGGTACCAGGGAGGAGGAGGAGGAGATCACAGTGGCTCACCACCGCTGTAGTGGGAAGCAGAGGCCCGTGGAAGCTTTCGGCCGGCGGCGATGTCGCAGACGGCGGCGGCGAATTCGTGGTTCTCCGGGCTAGCTAGGGTGTCTAACAGCGAGAGGGAGTCGAGGTGGGTTAGTTCCCGCGATCAACGAGGAAGGAGGAGCTTGGTAGCGGCGGCTGCCATCGAGGGTTCAGTAGAGGAGCGCCGGTGAGGTTCAGTACAGCGGAGGAGGGAGGTGAGATGGAGACGAAGGCGGCTGCGGCGGAGCTCGAGGGGTGGAGTTAGGGTTAGGGTAGAGCAGGGGCCCTAGGGCGCGTTATATAGGCCATTGGAGGCCTGGATCGCCGTCGGAGGAGATTTCTGCCGCGGTGGCGCGCTGGATGCACGCCGTACGCGAGGAAGGAGACCGATTAGACGTTGCACGGATCTTGAAGCAGCGAAGGGGTACGGGGCTTAAGTGATGGGCTGGGGCGCGCGCGGGTAGGCTTAGCGGGCTGGGCTTTTGCTATCTGCTGCTCGCGCGCGCTGCTTTGCTTATTTTTATTCTTTTCTGGGTTTTTTTTTTTTTGTAAATTGCTTTTGGAATAAAGTTGTTAAGGTTTTGTTTGAGGAAAATTCTAGAAAAATTAGGTTAAGCCTTTTAGTTAAATAGAAACCACATTATCAACTTGGCTTTCAAAAATGAAATTTTAAAATCATAGTTAGTGTTTGAAAACAAATTTGGGGTATTTTCATATTAAATTTATTTATTGAAAATAACCATTTGAATAGGGTTACCCCTAGGTTGTTTAACATGATTTTACAATTTCAAAGTGTGGTGAAATTGATGGATTCAAAACAAGTACTGATTTGAACTTGGTTTGAAATTTAAAAGGTGATTTGAGAATTATTGTTTGAAATATTGGTTGGGTTTAAAGCAACAATTTAATAAGTGAGAAAAGGAATAACATGGTTGTTCTTAGTTGTTATTTTTTTTTTCCAAAGTTGTAACATAGCAAGTATGAAAGCAATGTTTGAAAAAGATTTGAATTTGAGTTGTGAAAACAAGATAAACAGATAGAAACACATGCAAACAATAAATAAACATGATGCCATGATGCATTGCTTGAAATAAAACAAGGAATCAAACATTCTAAGGGTTGTTTTCATACTTGGATGTTACAAAACGCCCCCCCTTGAAGGAATCGCGCCCCGAGATTCCCTACTGAGAAGTGAAAAGGTCCGGATACTTCTTGCGAAGATCCTCTTCGGTCTCCCACGTTGCCTCTTTATCGGAATGATGCGACCATTGGACTTTCATGAACTTGGTGCTCTTGTTGCGAGTCTTACGCTCGGTCTCATCGAGAATACGAATAGGGTGCTCCTCATAAGACAGATCATCTTGCAGCTCAATAGAATCATGATCAACTGCACGATCTGGGTCTTTGAAACACTTCTTGAGTTGTGACACGTGAAACACATCGTGCACCTTGGATAGTTTTTCTGGAAGTTCAAGACGATAAGCATTCTCTGCACGTCTTGAGAGGATGTTGAAAGGACCAATGTATCTTGGTGCAAGCTTTCCTTTCACACCAAAACGATGAGTGCCTCTGAGGGGAGTTACACGGAGATATGCCTTATCACCAGGTGCATAGACCATATCCCTGTGCTTGCTATCATAATAGCTCTTCTGACGAGACTGAGCAATCCTAAGATTGTCACGAATGATACGAACTTTCTCCTCGGCTTCCTTAACCATGTCAGGGCCTAAGAGTGAACGTTCACCAGCTCCAGACCAATTGATTGGACTCCTGCATCTGCGACCATACAGTGCCTCAAAAGGTGCCATGCCTAGGCTTGCCTGGTAGCTGTTGTTGTAGGAGAATTCAGCATATGGAAGGCAATCCTCCCATTTCATGCCAAATGAGATACCACATGCTCTGAGCATATCCTCGAGAATCTGATTGACTCTTTCGACTTGCCCCTGAGACTGAGGGTGATAAGCTGTGCTGAACAGAAGTTTAGTGCCCAATGCTTCTTGAAAGCTTTTCCAGAAATGAGAAGTGAAGATGCTTCCACGATCTGAGCTTATTTCCAATGGTACACCATGAAGAGGAACAATCCTTGCTGTGTAGAGCTCTGCTAACTGGCTAGCTGAGATAGTTTCCTTGACAGCAAAGAAGTGAGCAACCTTAGTGAGACGATCAATAACAACGAAGATTGCATCGTTGCCTTTCCTGGACTTTGGAAACCCAGTAACGAAGTCCATTTCAATCATGTCCCACTTCCAGTCAGGAATTTTCAGAGGTTGGAGTAGACCTGCTGTCTTTTGATGGACTGCCTTAACACGTTGACAAACGTCGCATTCAGAAACGTATTGAGCAATTTCACGTTTCATGCCAGACCACCAATACAGAGTCTTAAGATCCTGGTACATCTTTGTACTTCCAGGGTGAATGGATAGAGGAGTTTCATGAGCCTCCTTGAGAATGATATCCTTGAGACTTTGAATCTGAGGAACTGCAATGCGTCCTTCAAAGAACACAGTTCCCTTGTCATCAATTGAGAAGGACTTGAATTTATCACTGCCCTCCTTGATTTGCTCTACCATCTTCTTGATTTCATTATCACGAAGTTGTTCAGAACGAATCTTGTCCTCGAGAGTTGGGCTGGCTGTCAAGCTAGCAAGGTATCCTTCAGGAACAAGACCAAGGTTTAGCTTCTGGAATTCTTCATGAAGTGGAGGTTGGCTTTCCATGATCATGAGATTATTGCAATAGGATTTGCGACTGAGAGCATCGGCCATAACATTAGCCTTGCCTGGAGTGTAAGAAATGGTGAGATCAAAGTCCTTAATCTTCTCAATCCATCTCCTTTGCCTGAGGTTCAGATCTGGCTGAGTGAAGATGTATTTCAGACTCTTATGATCGGAAAAGATTTCAGTTTTGTTACCCAACAAGTATTGTCTCCATTTCTTGAGGGCAAACACAACTGCTGCAAGTTCAAGATCATGAGTGGGATAGTTTTGCTCATGTGGGTTCAACTGACGTGAAGCATAGGCCACAACCTGACGTTCTTGCATAAGAACTGCTCCTAGGCCTTGGAGAGATGCATCACAGAATATCTGGAAAGGTTTGGTAGTATCTGGACCAACCAGAACAGGTGTGGAAGTGAGTTTAGCTTTCAGGAGGTTGAAACTCTCATCACATTGTGGAGTCCAAACGAACTTTTTGTCCTTCTTTGTGAGATCAGTGAGAGGTTTAGCAATCTTGGAAAAGTTTTGGACGAAACGACGGCAATAGCTAGCCAAGCCAAGAAAGCTTCTGACCTGCTTCACCGTCTTAGGGGGTTTCCAATCAACAATTGCCTTAACCTTTTCAGGATCAATGGCAATGCCTTTGGCAGAGATTATATGACCAAGATATGCAACTTCTGGAATCCAGAACTCACATTTGGAATACTTGGCATACAGACGATGCTCGCGAAGTTTCATGAGAGTGAGACGAAGGTGTTCTCCATGCTCTTCCTCGGATTTTGAGTAGACTAGAATATCATCAAGATATACCACAACGAACTTGTCGAGGTATTCATGGAAGACAGAATTCATGAGTCTTGAGAACGTTGCCGGTGCATTGGTGAGACCAAATGACATGACGGTGAATTCATAAAGACCGTAACGAGTGGTGAAGGCTGTTTTTGGAATATCTTCCTTTCTGATCTTTATCTGATGGTAACCCATCCTCAAGTCCAACTTTGAGAATATTGAGGCTCCAGCAAGTTGATCAAAAAGATCATCGATACGAGGAAGTGGATACTTGTTCTTGATGGTTTTCTCGTTGAGAGGACGATAGTCAACCACGAGTCTTTTTGTTTGATCCTTCTTGGCAACAAACAGGGTTGGGCAACCCCAAGCGGAGGAACTAGGCTGAATGTAACCTTTTTCCATGTACATATCGATTTGCTCCTTCAACAATTTCAGTTCAGGAGGAGCTATCTTGTATGGATGCTTAGAGATTGGAGCAGTACCTGGCTCAAGCTCGATCACGAACTCAACTGCTCTGTCCGGAGGCATCCCTGGCAATTCTTCTGGAAAGACGTCAGGGAATTCACAAACCACCGGAACATTTTCAATTTCAGGAAGGGGTTTGGCATCGAGGTTGAACAGCTGAACAGAACTTGATCCATATGGAGAATAGACTATCTGGCCTGAAGTGTGAGAGAGAGTTATTGACTTTTGAGCACAGTCAATTTTAGCTTTGTGGGTCTTCAACCAATCCATACCCAGAATGACATCAATGTCAGAATTTCCCAGCAACATGAGTGAAGCAAGGAATATGCGTCCTCCAATTAGGATTTCATTGTCCATGCTTATCTTGGAAGTCAACATTTGCGGTCCCGGAGAGTGAACAGTCATTTGATTGCTTAGCGGAACCAGAACTAGGTTGTATGCTTTTGCAAAAATCTTTGACACGAATGAATGCGATGCTCCAGTATCAAACAACACTTTAGCTGGAATAGAGTTTACGGGTAATATACCGAGAACGACGTCAGCGGCTTCCTCAGCTTTGTCGGCCTTGATATGGTTCACCCTCGCGTTCCTCCCGACAGGCCTGTTGTTGGAGTTGAAGGCTTTAGCCGGGGGAGCACGAACCATAGCCTGGTTGGTGTTGGGGCGAGGAGGTGGAGGTAGCTGCCTCTGAGTGCACTTATCAGCGTAGTGCCCAGTCTCCTTGCACTTGTAGCAAGTGACGACACGAGGAGGACCTGGCCTTGGCTGCCCCATTGGAATCCTCTGACCCTGCATCTGAGATGGGTTGGGCGGGCGGGGACCAAAGCCTGGAGGAGCTTGGGCATTTGGAGCCCGAGTGACAGCACCATTTGGCACCCAGATGCGGCGCTTCTGCGGAGGGGTGGTCATGTTGGAGGAGGAACCACCCTCACGCGAGTGCTTGCGGGACTCTTCGAACGCCTTGCGCCCATTCTCCTCATTGAGCGCGGTGTTCACGAGCTCAACAAAGTCCTTGCACTTGATGTTGGTGAGAGCGTACTTCAGTTCCGGGTTAAAGCCTCGGCGGAACCTTGCCATCTTCTTGGCTTCGGTGGACACTTCGTCACCAGCATACCGAGCGAGGCGATTGAACTCGTTCTGGTAGCCGAGAACGTCCAGCTTGCCCTGTCTGAGAGAGCAGAATTCCTCACGCATCCTTTCCATGAGACCATCCGGGATGTGGTGCTTCAGGAAGGCATCCTTGAAACATCCCCAGGTGATAGGATAGCCAGCTCTCATGGTCTGGTAGTTCTCCCACCAAGTAGCTGCCTGACCCTTCAGTAGGTAGGTGGCATACTTGACCTTATCTTCCTCAGCAACATGAGCAATCTCCAGAGCCCTGTTGATCTCCCTGATCCAGTCATCAGCATCCAGAGGCTCACGTGTTGCCACGAAAGCCCTCGGACCCACGCTCAGAAACTCCTTGATGCTGACTCGCGGAGCATTCTGGTTGTTGTGCTGGTTAGCCTGGATCTGGGCCATCTGAGTCACCACTTGGGTCATCTGAGCCAACAGTTCCCCCATTGGTGGTGGTGGAGGCGGGGTGTTCCTGGTTGGAGGCATCCTGAACAGAAATGCATTTTAGCACAACAATACAACAGGATAGACTTGGTAACCGAAAGATAGATTATTCCGACGCATGAATAGATAACCAACAGGTACATCATCACATGTTCAAATACATCAGAATATCCAACAGACCAACACATGGTTCGAAAGACAAGGATAACTAAACATAGCTAGAAGCGGATACATCGGTACTCTCATGCTCATCACGCAGGACGGCGGTGAGTAGTACGACGAGAGATACGGTGAGGAGGAACCCCACGGAAGTAGGTATCACGACGATCCCTGTAGATAGGAAATGCTCTGAGAGCAACTCTCGGAGTGGTGAAATAGAAGGCATCCTCTTCCTGTGCTCCATAGCGAGGAATCCCCGTGTAACCTGCACCGAGGTGGAGAAGTGGACCTCTGACCGGCTCGTAACCTCCAGCATCTGGCAACGGAAGACCAGCTGACTGAACGATACGTGCAAAGCGCTCGTCTCCAACAAAGTCTGTGGTGTACGTCGCCAGACGGGTGAGAGCAAGGTGGAGCTGCTCCCTGACTGAGGCTAACTCCTGAGAGAGTGTGGAAGCAACTGCGTCACTGTGCCTCACGAACTGGGCAGTAGTGTGCAGCCTGGAGCTATCAGACTCGTAGGTATCCAGGTCGCGGTGGTCAGTGAAGTGAACTCCCGCTGCCGTGATGTAACCACGGGGGATGTGACGATAGATGGAATCATCAAACCCCCAGTAGTCAGCACGTAGAACGGTGAGACTCACGTACGCTGCCTGCTGCACGGCCATATCCACTGTGGAACCTACTGCCTCGTAGCTGTGAACAAAGCTCCTGCCATCATCCGACAGAATGTAGACGATAGCTCGGTAGAAAGTCTGCTCGAACTCGCGCTGGTGCTCGTAGACCTGGTACTCTGGTGCCCAACGGAACCCCAGATAGGTAACCATATCCCTCAGCATCTCCGGATAACCGGCGGTGTCCTCACAGCGAGTCATCCTAACCACCTGCGGGTAGAACCTGAGATCCATCTGCAGATGATCGGGAAAGGTTTTGATTAGGCTCCGGTAGAAGAAAAGGATGTGGAACTCAACAAGGTTCAACGGACGATAAGGATGTTGAAAAGAACATGATATTGAAGCAACACTGGGAAAACTTGACCAAAAGTCCTGAGGTACTAAGGAGAACCCAAAACACGTGAAATCCTAACTTGAAAGTTTAGGTGAGAACAGAAAACACGTTGCACTTCCTTACCAGAAAAGGGTGGGTGGGTGGGGAAAGAAGAAAAATGACAGAATTCCTACTCTCACGTTTCATTTTTCCTATATAGCTACAAAATAGTTTCTAGACTCAACTGCGACCAGTAAAAGGGATCCTACAGGCAGACAGGCTCTGATACCATTTGTCGCACCCTGACTTCTAAGGGATACTCACCGCACGAACTGGATAGCAGATGCTTGGATTATGGGGCATAACTGCTCCCACGTCCCAGCTTCCTGGTAGGCCTGCGCTTATGCGCGACAACACAAGCTCTGCTATTCCATCGTCGATGTAAACTATCCACTAGAAATCACAGGCACTACCATTGACGTACTTCATAACAATCACGCACTGTACGTCAACGGCTTTGAACGAATGATAATCACAACATATCTCTAAGACACAAAAGATTGAAATAAAGTTGCAACTGGCCTTCATTAAGGCAGAAATAGCAAATACAATCATCCAGAGGACACATGTCCCAACATGTCATTCATTACATCAGCGGAAGCAAACAAAGGTGTCTGAGTACAGACAACACTGAAGGCTTAAGAAGCCGGAGGGAAATAAAGCAAACGAAGCCCATCCACGAAGGTTCTGGATCCTGCCCTGGTCCAGCTATCTACTCGTCTGCAGCGTCGTCAAACTCCACGAAATAGCCGTCCTGGGAAGCATCGTCGCCGTAGTCGTACTCTGCGTAAACCACAGCCCCAACGGGGTCAGTACATCCAAGTACTGGCAAGCAAGACTCACAGTTCATCAAAGAGTTACCCGTCAACACAAGCATAGATGCTTGGGATCAACGGAAGGAAGGGGGTGATATAAAAGTTGCTGCTGGCTGCGCTAACCAACTACAGAAGATAACTACAAGTTCCGGATAACAGAATAAGATGAGATCGAGGATTGTAACCAACTGAAAGATAACTTCAACCAAACCCATCCTGGATCTCGCCCCTTATCCAAAGAAGCAATCCGAGGATAACTCACACAGTTATGATAAGGTGAATCAAGTTATTGTGTGAATAACCTATTACTAGTCAGGTTATTAAACAGTGGGTGAATCATGATTGATCATTAAGTTGAAGTTGTCCTGAGTACTTGTTAGCCAGTACTTTCACCAAGTAATCCATAACCGCGGAAAGCACGGCTTCTCGAGAAGATTATCCCTGCAGGGTTGCACCAATTTGGCCGTACACTCATGAATAACCCGCCAGATGGGATGCCTCCCACCAAGCGGGGCACTCAACACAACCAACCATTCCTCGCATCAAGCCCAAAGCACCTTGGGCGCACGGCTAATCGAGCCCAGAAGAAAATGGACCCTCATAGCACTCTAAGAACGTGTCCCCCTATATGCCGACTACAAAAGTTCCACCCTGCGCTGGGCTCGCAAAAACATGCATGCGGCAAATAGAAAGCACGAACTAAATGAGATGATTTGGACGAGATGCGAATCAGGTCAAGTTGAGGGGGGCGCCCATACTCGCTTCCCAAATGCGGGTAGTGCGCTCATCATGGATCAGTAGACAAGACCCTTTTCCTATTAGGGTCGACACTAGCAGGCTTCAAAACCTCTCATGGGCCTCCTGCCGGTGCCTTATCATCAAATTATTATTATTACCATTAGCAATTAACAGGATTGATTGATTAACATCGAGCCCCGGTACAAATAATAAGATAGTAAAAGTAGTAATCGACAACAGACTCGAGTAAAAGCAACCCTAAGCATGCTAGCTAAGAACAGGCACAAGCAAAGGCTGTAGGTATGGAGGTGAGGCAGTATCATTGGTTCAGGGTATCATGTGATAGGTTCGGAGAACAAGCAACGATACATATGGCTAGCAATAATAGACAAAAGGATAGTATCGACAACAAGTGTGGAAAGGAAACTCGATGATTCATGTGAGTGATAACTTGCCTGGCAGCTCAGTATCGTACTGGGCTAGGTCCTGGGGAGTGGTGTCGTAAGGATCGTCGGTCTCAACGTAGTCGTCGTCTAACCGAGAAGAAGCAAACAGACAAATCAGGTATGTAAACAAACACTGACATGGCATTATGCACAATCAAATATGATGCATGACAATTAATAGATGCAACAAAATAAACTATTTGATATGATAACACAATTTAAATGGACTGATATGCAACTGTGAGTTGCATATGAAAAGCCCATGGAATTTGGTTAGATTATTTGTTTTCCAACTAATCAACAGGTGATAATGGATTAGTATGATGCATGCAAAAGGATAACAGCAAAATAACAACATTAGAACCAATTTACAATAGGTTGTAGCAATTTAAAAGTTTGTTATTAATTTTGGAAAAGTTTGGGTGCATTAAAGGTACCACACATGTAGTTGTTGTTTTCAACCATTTAAAAATGTTCAAAACAAATAACAAAGTTGATATTTGAAAAGAACATCAAATTCTGGTTGGATTACATGTTTCACAATTTAAAAATGGACTTTGGATTATTTAGTTGTGAATTAAACAATTTTTAATTGAATTAAACATGAGTTAAATAGTTTAGGCAATTTAAATTGTTCAAACCAGAAAACAAAATTTATATTTGATTAGAGCATTCAAAAAGGTGTGAAAAACATATTTTAGTTGGATTATTTGAAAACAGTATGAATTAGTTATGAATTATTTCAAATTGCATTTGAATTATTTGGATTTGAATTTAAATTGCATTTTGAAAATTCAAACCAGAAAACAAATTGCATATTTGGAAAGGTTATGAAATTTAAATCAAGTTTCATATAAAGTTTGAATTTATTGGACTTATAAAATAAAAGATATGGAATTTTGAAGTTTCTATTCAAATCTGATATTTAAAAGAATTAGAAATTAAAAACAGAAAAGGTTTTAAAACTTTTTATACGCACTGGACACACACCCAGCCACTGCCAGGGGGCCCCAAGGGGACCACGTGCTTGCGTGGCCAACGAGTGGCTGACAGGGGGGCCCGCCCTGTCAGCGGGGCAGAGGAAAAAGATGTGGGATTTAATCCCGCGAGGGCAGGGATCGAACCCTGCACCTCTCGCTCGCGCTGCTCTGCGCTGAACCAGTGCGGTACGATTCGATGTGTTGACAGTAGTACACGCGCTGGGAGGATAAGGTGTTGGCCGCGGATCTGAATTTTCCTGACGAACAAAAACATCTACGACTGACAGAGAGGGAGCGGCCGGCGGCGATCACCTCGGCGGCTCGCTGGTGCGTACGCGTGTTGGCTGGTGGTGATGTGCGCGCTTGCGGTAGGTACCAGGGAGGAGGAGGAGGAGATCACAGTGGCTCACCACCGCTGTAGTGGGAAGCAGAGGCCCGTGGAAGCTTTCGGCCGGCGGCGATGTCGCAGACGGCGGCGGCGAATTCGTGGTTCTCCGGGCTAGCTAGGGTGTCTAACAGCGAGAGGGAGTCGAGGTGGGTTAGTTCCCGCGATCAACGAGGAAGGAGGAGCTTGGTAGCGGCGGCTGCCATCGAGGGTTCAGTAGAGGAGCGCCGGTGAGGTTCAGTACAGCGGAGGAGGGAGGTGAGATGGAGACGAAGGCGGCTGCGGCGGAGCTCGAGGGGTGGAGTTAGGGTTAGGGTAGAGCAGGGGCCCTAGGGCGCGTTATATAGGCCATTGGAGGCCTGGATCACCGTCGGAGGAGATTTCTGCCGCGGTGGCGCGCTGGATGCACGCCGTACGCGAGGAAGGAGACCGATTAGACGTTGCACGGATCTTGAAGCAGCGAAGGGGTACGGGGCTTAAGTGATGGGCTGGGGCGCGCGCGGGTAGGCTTAGCGGGCTGGGCTTTTGCTATTTGCTGCTCGCGCGCGCTGCTTTGCTTATTTTTATTCTTTTCTGGTTTTTTTTTTTTTTTGTAAATTGCTTTTGGAATAAAGTTGTTAAGGTTTTGTTTGAGGAAAATTCTAGAAAAATTAGGTTAAGCCTTTTAGTTAAATAGAAACCACATTATCAACTTGGCTTTCAAAAATGAAATTTTAAAATCATAGTTAGTGTTTGAAAACAAATTTGGGGTATTTTCATATTAAATTTATTTATTGAAAATAACCATTTGAATAGGGTTACCCCTAGGTTGTTTAACATGATTTTACAATTTCAAAGTGTGGTGAAATTGATGGATTCAAAACAAGTACTGATTTGAACTTGGTTTGAAATTTAAAAGGTGATTTGAGAATTATTGTTTGAAATATTGGTTGGGTTTAAAGCAACAATTTAATAAGTGAGAAAAGGAATAACATGGTTGTTCTTAGTTGTTATTTTTTTTTCCAAAGTTGTAACATAGCAAGTATGAAAGCAATGTTTGAAAAAGATTTGAATTTGGGTTGTGAAAACAAGATAAACAGATAGAAACACATGCAAACAATAAATAAACATGATGCCATGATGCATTGCTTGAAATAAAACAAGGAATCAAACATTCTAAGGGTTGTTTTCATACTTGGATGTTACAGAGTATTATCTTGTGTGATGATTGTGTTTTAGATTATTTTTATGACTTGTTACCATTGATTTTTAGCTACTGTTTTGTTGGTTTATTTTCATGATTGATGGATTCCATAACTTTGAGTAGACATTAGCATAGTCAATAAATAGTCTATTCATCTGTGGTGTGTTGTTTGCTGTTTGGAAAATTGTCTGAGTGATTGCCTCATCTGTGGTGACTTATGCTATTGATGTGCTAGTGTTCTTGTTGTGCTTAGTAGCATCTTGTTATCTAAGCATTAGTTTAATCATGAACTTGTTTGGTTATGATTGCATGTATGTTGCTAATACCCACTGCCATGGGTATTGCTTTGATTGATTGTTTTTATTTTAGTAACCTCACCTTTTGTGCCCACAAGCTATATTTTTAGCTTCTTGGATATCTTATTATGAGAGTGGTACACCACTCCATATATGGTATTTAAGATGTGGGATATGGTTCTCAACCATATGCTTGTTTGACGATAGTTTTGGACCGTGAGAGTTATGTGAGGCAGTTTTGGCGATAACGTTTGAAAGATTGCGCTAGTATACATTTGCTTGCTGTATGTGTTGTTTAGTTTAGTTGTTTGTCCTTTAGTTCTGAGTGTGTGTCTTTTATCCGTTTACGGCGCTAGAAAACGAAGAAGAAGAAGAAGAAGAAGAAGCAGTTGTGGAGCTGTGCGTCAAGTTCAAACTACTTCAAGGCCAGGGACACTAAGAGTTTTAAGGCAAGCCATCCTGATGCTTGTTGTTATAATACACTTATCATTATCTATTATGCATGTTTTACTTCTGAAAGTTTTACAAAAACTTTGATTGCCAAAAACTATTTTTGAGTGACTACTACTATTATATATACTATGCCAGTAGTTGATACTTGGTGTTACCAAGCCCATAGCCACCATATGGTATTTATTACCATCAAAAGTAATAGTCCCTAAGTGGACAACCCAAAATTTATGTTTTTGCAAAACAAAGATTTTTATGGAAAACCCAGAGAAAAGGTCGAGCCTTATTCACCGGAGAAATGTTGGAGTGGTCATTTTTGGAAAAATGGTGTTTTACAAAAATGACACATAACCTAGTCTTTGTCGGACAACCTTTACCGTATTGCCACCCTACCCCAACATGGGCACGGGGCTTAACTTGAAGTTTGTTCTTGTTAGTGTGTGTTCTATCTCAATTTTCTATAAGGGTGTGAGTTACCCTTGAACCGAAATGCCGTCAACTCATGAAACACAAGGCATATAAAGTGAGGGATTAAGTTACCCCCCAGGTGCGATAGTTGGGTCTCCTGCCGTGGCGATGTGCGACATGGTGCCGGGGAGAACAAACCCAATTGAAGAGATAGACATATTCTAGCTTGGACATAGTGGATGGTTAGGACCAGTTATCTGATGTTTACATATTGTTGTTACAGTACGTGGTTGTTCACGGCAGATGTTCTGGATCTGGTGGATGTATACACCTCTGCAGAGTACAACTATTTCGAAGCAGCTGCGTCCTCGGATATGGAAAGTTGAATGGCCATGTAGCTAGCATTGTGTCAATGTTTTCAAAAAGGTGTTGGGCTTATGAAGTATCGAAAGGAGAAAATCTCGTACCGTGGAGGTACCGATGATGAAAATCCAGAAGTTGTTTTACAAGAAGTTTTGCAAAGAGAAAACCTTCTTTTACAAAATGAGTTTATAAAACCTCTTGTACATGTGATATCTACAAGAGAAAGAAAAAACTATATTATTTTCTTTTGAAGTATCTTCTTCAACGAAGATACAGAGATTTTCAAAATCAACTATGATATGTCTTACATATATCATTGATAGTGAACCGTACTTATAGCCTACCTATTCCACCATATAAGCATACTTGCATTTGATAAGTTACATGATGGATGTCTTGCTGAGTACATTCAAATGTACTCATATTGGTTTCGTCCCTGGTATGAACTTGCCAGATATTGAGAAGGAGTCTCAGAAGGAGATCAACGAGGAGGAGTACAGAGCTCATGGCTTTGCGAATTAGGATCATCTCCCGGTCAGCAGCCTGTAGGTTAAGGCGTTACTTGGGCTCTACTACGTATTTGTGTGTGTTAGTCTTCCGCTGTGTGTGTTGTGTGTTTGCCCTGCGTGGTAGCTGTGTAGACCTGGTCATATGACCATGTCCCCTTTGTAAGTGTTTATGCAACCGTGTAATGGATATTGTATCTGTGTGCCAACTTGATATGTTGTTCACGACTGGTGTGATCTGGAATCGTGAATGTATGCATATCGAAGGTGTCCTTGAACAGTGGTTCTGGGGGACCTTATAGTCATACTCCTTACTAAAGTTCAGAAACCCTTGTTCCTGTTAAGAGGTACTATAGGCGGTGGTGATCCGTGGAAAGGATGAAGATGAGGGTTTCGGTTCGAACTAAGGAACGTCGCATTTGTAATATTATTGTTAGTGAGATCAGAAGAATTGGGTTGCACCGTTTGGTGCATATACGTAATGGTGATATTTTTCATAGCCCCGGGCGGGGCTATGAAGAATATCATCGTTATGTATATGCACGAAATGGTCCAACTTTGTTCGGATCTCACAAACACTTACGTATGTGATTTTGTTTAGTTTCAACGAAGTTCAGAAACCCTTGTCTTCATCCTTCCCCGCATCGCCATCACGTATACTACCTCGTAACAAGTACAAGATATGAGAAGGGCCAATTCGATCCTTTGTGTTTAAATTTTATCTTATTTATGTCATATTTCTCCATTTACTATTTTTTACTAAGTTAGAAACACTAAGGTATTTTATTTAATTAGGAATATTTAGTTAGTCCGGGTCTGTTTTTAGCATATGTCTCTGTTGGACCCGTCGGGCGATGTCCGGGACTGGGCCCCGTCGGGCTGGCACTGGGAGGTCCTTACCACCGGGACACGCGGCTTGGTGAGAAATCCAGGTAACGTGGTCGACCCGGATATTCTTTGGTGGCCATCGCGTGGGCCACGGTCGGTGCGGAGAGAGCCGGCCCCTGAGGAGGTGGTACATCAGCGTATCAGGGAGGAGGACGAGCACGTCCGTCGCTACATGTACTTGCTCGATACGGAGTATAGTAGCAGTTGGTCGGTTATTCGGAGGGTTCCTTACCACGTGAGATATGACCCTGTGAGGGTTCCTTACCTATGGATGCGTAGCACCCCGCGGCTTAGGACCCGGTCGGATTTAATTAGTTTGAGAGATGTCATGAATATGTATAAGTGATATTATTCGATCGTGATGTATTAGGGTTAAATAAAATGAACCCGAGCTATGTAACTCTTGGTGTTTATTGATACGTTTAAATATTTTATCAATGTTGCTTTCATAATTGAAATAAGGATCTGGAACATATTGATACTCTTTTTTCTAACTTGTTTAGGCATAAGTACCATTAGCTATTATCTATAAGCATTTTTGATGAAATGGATCTGGAACATATAATTACTCTTTTTTCTAACTTAGGGAATTTTGACTTAGTGAATTTTGTGTATTTTCAGAAAAGTATGGAGCCAAGAGACGAAGATGCGGAAAACTTGCTCGCGGGTTTAATCCGCGGGCCCGAGGGAGAGACCGATGTGAGCCAGTGGATGAACGACTCCGATGAGGGAGATCCGGAGCTCACCCGAGGAGACGTCTCTGCTGAGGGAGAAGCCGACGGCTCCGGTGAGAGAGAAGCTAACGACTCCGATAAGGGAGCAACCGACGGCTCCGGTGGAGCCGTACAAATTACAAACACCGGCTCCGAGGTGCATATGTTAATTAATGAATCATCCGTTGTCTATATACATGTATTAACAATCTTTATATGTTTTAGCCATCCGGTTCAAGCATATCAACCAGAAAAAAGACTAAACGAGGCGCAACAAAGAAGTTAAAAAATACAGAAATATATAGGATCGAAATGATCACAGCAGACGGCGCACCCGAGCTTCCCGCTGATGTTGCCCAAAAATTTGTGAAGCAATGCGGAGTGCTAGTTAGGGATCACATCCCGATCACTGTTCATGAGTGGAATGAGCCAAAAGATCCACGGAGACAAGGAATTTTATTTGTCAGCAAAAAACCAAAGATCATCTTTTCAAAAAGATCATGTGTAATTTCACCTTACCCTTGCCGGAGGTGGACGAGAATGAGGCGGATGAGAATGAGGAGGTAGATGGTGAAGCCGATGTTACTAAAAAGAAACTTGAGTTACTGGAAAAGGTCAAGGCGTGGACTCTAAAAAAGATGGCCGAGCAATTCAAAAACTGGAAGAAAAAATTGAACCTTGACTTTGTTAAGAAAGGCAAGACTCCAGATTTCACTCAAGGGTATGAGAAAATAAAACCCTTATGGGTAGACTTTGTGAAGTACAAGCTGTCAGAGAATGCAACGGAAAGGTCAAAAACAAATAAGGAAAACGCTGGCAAAAAGGTGTATCACCATATTATGGGGCAAGCTGGCTATAAGGGTTCCATGCCCAAGTGGGAGAAATAGGAGAATGACATGCTTGAGAAGGGGATCACTCCCGAGCCGTTCTTGTGGGTCGAGCGGACAAGGTCATGGTTCTATGGGCATGGGGGCAAGTTGGACGCCGAAGAAAAAACAATCTATAACCAAAGGCATAAAGAGAATCCTCTACCCATAGAAGATCTGAGAAGCGCAATAAAGGACGTTCAAGAGGGGAGGTTCGTGCCAGATTGAGAGAGCGAGGAGCCCACACGCGCCCTCGGGAATAAGGAACACGTAGGGCGTACACGAGACAAAAAAGGCAATCCTCCGTGGATTATTGGGTTTGACGACACCAAAAAGAAATACCCCGATAGAAGTCGTCAACGGAAAAAGTACGTGGAAGCAGAGAGTCAGGCAAACTGGAGGCGTCAACTTGAAGAACAGATAAAGCTGATGCAGGATGTAGCAATGCAGCAGCAGGAGCAAATTAACACACTTAGCTAGCAGCTAGTGTCTACCGGCGTACCACACATGGTAGAAGGTGAAGTCGATGCTACCGGTGCCGCACATTCTCATCAAAAAAGCAGTGTTGCGTCCACGCAGCTCCCGGGTGATGATGCACCGCCGATGATGCACCCGGTGGATGATATCACAGAGATGACAACCTGTGAGCTCCACGTGAAGGTCGTCAATATAACCATCAAGGCGGCGGTCGGCTATGTCTTACCAATTGGCAACGAACCAACTCACCATAGTCTTCCGGTTCCACGGGGCTACGCTGTTGTTGGGGTCGATGAAGTTGTCAACGGATTCGAGCGGGTGAATCTTGAATTCCCTGAAGGTGAAGACGAGAGGTGACTGAACTCGGAGAAGCCAAGAAGTTGACCGTTCTATGGCTAAAGGAATGCATTGTGCTTCCAAATCAGACGGCAAGGCCATCGACTCCTCACCATTCTCCAGCGCAACAGTCTCCAGCGCGGTCGTCTCCGCCATGCATGCCGTCTCCAGCGCGGTCGCCTACTCCGTGCACGTCTCCAGCGCGGTCGCCTACGCCGCCGCGTCAGCCTTCTCCGCCCACTAAGTTTCTGCCGAAACGGAAAAGATCACCCAAACGTCAACGGTCACCCCTCCCGAAGGTACCAAAGGAGTTACCCAAGTTACCTTACGACTATACTCCTGAGCAAACCCAGGAAATCGCAAGGGACGAATACGAGGCGTGGAAATCGAAGCGGAAGGAGAAGAAAAAGACAGATTTCCCCGAGACCGAAGAAGATATAGAACGAGCGTGGAAAATGGTGAAGACTCTTCATCAACCCGATCTGAGTCTGTCATCTGACTATGACCGCTCTATTCTGAAGTCACATCAGGAAATGGTGCGGTCGACGAAGAGTATTAGCGCAAGCGGGAAAAGGGGGAAATCAGTTGCCCAGTTCGGAGAGCAGAAAAAACAATCCATCTCCCCGCTCAAAGTGATTTCCAATACCCAGGTGGGGCCGAGCACTAATGCTGACGAGCAAATTGATCCGGAGTTTATAGAACTGTACGGAGAAAGGGCAGCTGCTGCGGGTTTGTCGATTGTTGAGTATATGCAAACAGTAGACTACTTCCCCGAAGCTGAACGTGTGTACAAATACCAGTACGGGAATCTTCTCGTCAAACCCGAGGAGGTAAAGGATCTACCAACCAAAATGCAAAAAGTGCATAGTTGGTATATGGAAGCCGCTGCGAAATCTCAGGACTGGATATGTCTCGCACATAGAGACGAGCACTACGGGTATGGAGATGGAATGGTTCTGATTCAATTTTCCGAATTGTTTCAGTTATTCCAGCAGCAGGCCCTGACAAATCTATCGTCTATTGTCTGTAAGTACTTATTTCTCTAATTAAGTCTCTAGCTAGCTCACCTCGTTCATTGCATATTCATATATATATATATATATAGTGCACTCATTATATTATAATTGCAGAATGAAGATACTCGAATGCAAAAGAGGACAAATCTATGGTATTGGGTTCATTGACCCACATTTTGTTAATCATAAGACTCTTGAGCTATCTCCCAAGGATACAAAATATAATATTCTGAGGGAAATAAGGTTTCAACAACACCGACGGGAAATACTATTTCCTTACAACTTCGGGTGAGTGTTACTGTGTTGTACACATTCTGTTTTCCTTACTCGATGTTTATTGTATAATTGATGAGTTCTGCGTGCGCATCTTCCACTATATTCTGCTAATCTTCCAAGTTGACAAAGGAAAAGTACTGGTAATGGACCCAAAACGTAAACCCCTAGCGATGTGGGTGGACATGCAGGAAATGATCCAGCGGTAATTTCAATCTTTATTAATTTCAGTCTTTATATATGGCACTATATCGACTACTTTGTTTCATTTTCGGATATCAAGTAATTACTAACTCTTTTTATTCTTTTTCTTTCCCGGGCAGCGTTTGGAAGAGGTTCACAAAAAAATCTCCTGGTGAATGGAAATCGGAGCTTACATTTGATATTGTGGAAGTAAGTACTACTATCTAGATCCGCGCACCTCCTTGATTCTAGTGTCGATATCATTATCATGGCTGGTTGATTATTATTTCGATTGAAACCATGTTCTCGTAAAGTGCTTGCAACAGGGAGACGGGAATCACTTGTGTGGATACTACGTCTGCGAGTTCATTCGTCAGACGACCTATCCCAAGGGCAGAGATTTAAACCGCCTTCATGTACGTCAGTCGTCAATTTTTCTTATTACCATCTATTTTAGTTACTTAGTTTCATTAATATATATTGATCACTCTTCTTTTGTATTAGATCGAACGGCTCCGGGACGGTCTTCTACCAAGGGACCGCATACGAGCAAATTCAGGAGGAAATTGCGGGATTCTTAGATGCAAAGGTCCTAAATGTAAATGGAGAGTACTATAGCGCCGGTTGGAACTGAATTTGATTTTGTAATTCATTCCATCGATCATGTAATATGCTCGATATACTTAGCTTCTGTAATATAAGTGTTCCTTCTTTTGCTATATATATGTATTACTTATTCACTCGTGGGATCCGGGAGGTCCGAGGAGGGGCCACCGGGGCTTCTCTCTTCTCGTGGGATCCGGGAGGTCCGGGGAAGGGCCACCGGGCTCCTCTCTTCTTCTGGGATCCGGGAGGTCCGGGGAGGGGCCACCAAGGCTCCTTGTCAGTGTATGGTGACAGGGGTATCGTAAAATCGAATTGATCGCAAAACAGAAAATAAAAAGGAAAACAATAAAGAGAAAAAAAAACTCTGCTGCTGCGCAAGAGAAAATGACAAAACTGCTGCCGCGGCAGAGTAGTCATTCATCCCGGTTCGTGTTAAGAACCAGGACGAATGCCCCTGGCCAGGTTCGCCACATGGTCAGCCCCATTTGTCCAGTGTCCTGGCACAACCGGGACCAATGGGGAAGAACCATTTGTCCCGGCTGGCCCATCCCAGTTGCACAACCGGGACAAATAGCCCTTACGAACCGGGACTAATGCCCCTGTTTCCACTAGTGTGTATCCATATTTACCAAGAAGGACAAAAGGCAACACAAAGGGTACAACCCTCCACACAACGCCGACATGCACAAAACAAAATACACAAAAACAATATTAACTCTCGTCTTCCTTCAATTGTTTGACGACTACAAGAGTTTGAAACACACACTAAACAAGCAGAAAACAATGGGACACCTGCAATCCTTTTCGCCAACCAAGGTTTTGAAAATCGAAAAAGTGACTCGTCATGAACAACGAGATTGAATAACCGCTGAAGGAACATCGGCTGCGGACACACTCCAAGCAGCACATGCTTACTTCACCACCAAGGTGGATGGGTGGAGAAATTGAATCTTGTCGTATACCCAAAGGAAAGAATAGATCCAAGATTTTGCACCAGAGACCAGTAGAAAAAACTTACCTTGGAACGACACACCATCTACCATGGTCCAAAGTAATCCAATAGATCTTGCAGCATCTACCCTCCCAGCACTTCGTGACGCTAGATCGAACGTTGACAAGGTACGAAGAGACCAGAGACCTTATTACAACGTGGCATCGATGCCGATACCATTAGGGAGACCATCCTAATGAAAACAAGGATCTGCAAGTAGAACGAGTCCCAACCCCTCTTGTCATCGACGAGATCGCCGGATGGGGAGGGGAGGCGGCGGTGCTAGGGAGCCCTAGTTTGGTGGAGGAGATGTGATGTGAGGCTACTAGGAACTCTCCGATATTTAGGAAGTGCATCTTAATCCGGTGCATACATATCGACTTTAAAATTACAATTTAGGATATACATCAGATAAAATACCCATGAAATTTGGCCGTTGTATTCGATGTTCTATCAATGAGCCGAAAAGAAGTAAAACTTGTCGTTTATTTTCGTCACGTTCTTCACGAGTTACAAAACTCATGTTTGAGTTGCTAATTCTCTAGAAGTCGAAGGACGAAGGACTTATAGATTTCAGCTTACCACATAACATAAGTCCTACTAGCTTTTAGAGGGAGTACATAATACGAGTAGATATATAATAGGCGATGGAGTGACATACAAAGCTTGGGCCACGGACCCTACTAGCTTAATTAATGGTGCTGAGGGTCCGGACCGCCGGGGCTGGACCTTTTCGACTCAGAGTACGGCATCGCCGTCCTCGCAGCTGACCAGTGACCAGTCCCCGCCGGTGGCGAGAAGACGGCGGCGGCATTGCTCACAGTGACCAGCATTCTCCGGCCGCCAGTCACCACCTGCACCGGGAGGCGATCAGCAGCCTTGCCGTGCGAGACTGCTGACAGGAGGACGAGGAGGAGGAGAGCGGCGCACTTCGCCGGCATCCTGAACGAGCTCGAGATGGACGCCATGGGAAGTATAAGGTATCGAAATAGCTAGCTAGCTTCGTCGTGTGAAATGCTAATCTGTGCCAGCCGGTGGTAATTAAGTGGATCCAGTTCGGTACGACTACGAAGTA
Organism: Alopecurus myosuroides; assembly: GCA_028641055.1. NCBI lineage: Eukaryota > Viridiplantae > Streptophyta > Magnoliopsida > Poales > Poaceae > Alopecurus > Alopecurus myosuroides. The sequence continues at coordinate 524,595,146 of CM054057.1, read as the reverse complement.
GCAGCACGACGCCGGGCTTGATTTTATAGGCGCTCGCCGAGAGCGGTTTTTCCGTTCGGAGAAAACTAAGCGTTGCATGCGATGGTGGAGTTCGCCTGTGCGGAACGACGAGGGCAATGACCTCACCACCCTCGCGCGATGAATAAACACGACAAAAATTTGTGTGGATGGCCCGGGCCGGTTTGCGTTGCCATGTTGCACATACGGAGTAGTACTGTACTATAACAGACTTTCCCTTGGAAGCCTCGCATGCATGAATGGAACGCGGAATGCCCACCCCGACCCCACGTTGACGTATGGAGAATTTGTGCCTGCTTTCGAATTTTGCATGTCAGTCCTTCCTTGATTTCCTAATAACAAACATCCCCATCTATTACATACCGCCACACACCACGCAAACCCTATAAAATGCGTAACCCTAACCGCCGCCGCCTTCTGCCCCGTCGTCGACCGTGTATTCCCGGCCTACTCGGTTTGCCTCTCTGGCGGCGAGAGGGGGTGGGGATCTCGGACCTGCGCTCGACACTGTTGTAAGGGCACTAAAGTCTCGAGTTTGGTTTTAGGTTTTGTTCTCCCTAACGGCATCGACGAGGTAGTGGCGACGATGGCGTGTTGGAATAAGATCTCTCCGACCTCTCTCTGCCTCATCAACATTTCCGGTGTCGACGAAGGGCCAATGAGGGTATGTGCTGCCAGATCTCTTTTTTTCCTCTTTGGATCTTGATTGTGTCGTTCAAGGGAAGTTCTCGTTTGTCTGTACTGCAACATTTTTGATATTCGTGCTTTTGGGTCTACATCAAGGTTTGGTTTCTCCAACGCTCTAGATTGGTGGCAAAGTATTGCAAGCATGAACTAGGGGTGTGTCCCCAACCGATATTTCTTTAGTGCTTATTCAAACCCATTGTTCGTGGCAAGTGACTACTGCGGTCTTCAAAGCCTTTATTGGCAAGGGCGTTTGCAGGTGTATTATTATTTTTCTTTTAGTTGAGTGCAGGTTTCGAACTCCCACAGTCGTTGAATAATCAAAAGAAGAAGACGGCTAGTATGTTTTTCACGATAATATTTTGTACCGGTCGTCTTGCGTCGAGTTGTATCTCATTTGTACCGGTTATTGTTCTTCCTCATAAGTACCAGATATAAAGGGATTGCGGGGCCGAAATAGAGGGCAAAAATAGAGGATATCATTAGGAAGGGCTGCCACTTCAGCCGACGTTGTTGCGGTCGACAACCCCACCATCTCCTCTGGATCTGTAGCCCGCTTGCTGGAGGTCTACATACATATCCCTCGCACTACATGAGCGTATGGCATATCGGGGCGGTTAGGTAGGGTGACACAACACGAAATTGCCTACAAAATAGTTTTCATGGTGCATAGGCAGTATGACTTTTTACATCTTCCACCTTAAGAGGCGGTTTACAAAAGAGAGAGAGAGCTCGTGGAAGACTTGAGAAATTGAAATATTTGTCCATTTTAGTTTCTGTTTCTTCCTAACATGAAACTAAGATGTCACTGTGTGTAACACATCTAATGGGAAGTGGAATGAAGATAATGCGCTTTACTCTTTCATTTGTAGCTGGATTACCCCTTGGGTTGGGCTAACTTGAATCTGCTTTGTTTAGTTTTGTGTCAACGAGCAAAGCAGATAGATAGACAAGCGCCATGGTATATTCTATACAAACACTAAAATGCATCGTAATAGGTTGAGTCAATTAATATTTGGGAAGAAGGGTAAACAATAAATTAGGGACTGTAATTAAAGAACTGAATAATTTCAATTAGGCAAGTATACACACCTCATCTCCAACAATGTTCGGTCACTCTTCACCTGGTGGAGCATGAAAGGTTGGTTGTATAAGGAACATGTTTGCAAGTTTAGTTTCTTGAGTTTAGCATTGTTTTCCTGTATGCGCTCCAATCGATCAAGTTCATTTTATGATGCAGAATTAACTTCTTACTACAAAGTCTTTCTTTTTCGTCAAACCTTCACCTACTCACAAGTCATGGTAACATAAGGGAAAGTAATTTGGATTGGTTGCCATGTTTAAAAAAATAGATGGAGGGGGTATCACTAGTAGAAAAAAGGCCTTCGGTACGCCAGCATCAGTCCCCAAACGTCGCGCACCGTGACTAATGAGTCTTTAGTCCCGGGTCGGGAGGAGACCCGCGACAGAAGGTCATACGTCGCGGGTTGGGAAGCGCGTTGCGGCGCGTGGAGGGAATTAATTCCGGTTGACCTGGCCGCCCGGAACTATTGGTCCTTTATTCCCCGTTCCCGTGGCCAACCGGGACTAAAGATCAAACTTCTCGCCTCCCCCGCGGCGGTTTTTATTTCACGAGCGAGGCAGAAGGGCGCCATTCCACTCGCTCTCTGTTTCTTCCTCTCGCTCTCTGTACTGTACTCTCTTCTTTCTCCTCATCTCTTCTCGATCCACCAAGCACACACACGCAATGGCTGAAGTTTGGCAGCAATACGAAGGTCCCACACCATGCGGCAAGGTTCTGGACGTGCTCTACACCAACAGTTCCGAGAGGCTGCCCTTGGCTCTTGGTTATTTGACCGAGCTCTATCTTGCATCTCTCGATGAACACCGGTTCTTTGGGCTCGATCTGGAGTACACGGCGAATCAGAGGGATGTTGCCGTCATCCAGATTGCGTTCAAGCAGTCCGTGTTGATCTTCCAATGGTCAAGGTAAAGCACACGTACAATCTTGCATAATTCGATTTTTTTGTTGCATGTGAAGAATACATGTGTTGCAACATATCTAACACATATCCTATTTTTGTTGTTGCAGTAGTTCAAAGCATTGTCCGGCCCTTGTTGATTTTCTTGTCAACATGGGGTTTGACTTTTGCAGCGTTGACATCACGCAAGACCGTGTGAAGTTGATGCGCATTGGTATTATGATACCTGAAGATCACTACATTGATCTTCAGAATCTTATCCAGTTGAACGGGCCAAAGACCGGGATGGCTGTCATGGCAACTACCTTCATCCACCAGGGCTACGACAGGATGAAGACTGATTTCCCCTCGAAGAATCACCGTTATTGGGAGAAGACCCCACTGGACTTGACGAACGTCAAGTATGCCGCCATAGATGCATATGTCTCGTACGAGTTGTTCCGCATCTACTCGGCGGAGCCATAGATGTATGCGTTCGATATATATGCGCGCATGTAATGGGTATCTTAGTATATATATGTAATGGATATCTTTTGTGAGAGTTATGTTTGTGTTATATGATCGACTCTATGTTATGAATGTGATCGACTCTATGTTTGTGTTATGTGTGATCGACTCTATGTTTGTGTTATGTGTGATCGACTCTATGCATGTAATGAATATTATTTGTATTATTGTTCTTCATTTTTGATATATTTTTTCATTTTAAGATTTTAAAATGAATTAGTATTATTTTTCTTCATTTTTTGATATATTATTTGTATTTTTAAGATTTTAAAATGAATTAGTATTATTTTTCTTCATTTTTGATATATTCTTTTCATTTTAAGATTTTAAAATGAATTAGTATTATTGTTCTTCATTTTTTGATATATTATTTTCATTTTTAAGATTTTAAAATGAATTAGTATTATTGTTATTATTTGTATTTTTAAGATTTTAAAATGAATTAGTATTATTGTTCTTCATTTTTGATATATTATTTGTATTTTAAGATTTTAAAATGAATTAGTATTATTGTTCTTCATTTTTGATATATTATTTGTATTTTTAAGATTTTAAAATGAATTAGTTTCTATTTTTCTTAATTTTTTGATATATTATTTGTATTTATTCAAAATTATTAATTACATAATTACTTTTGTTTATTAAAAGATTTATTTGAAATTCAAACAATAAAGAAATGTGGCATCGACCAACATGTTAATAAGATTGATATGATACTACTATCACATACATGCGTGAGAAACACTTGGATTCGGGACGGGATGGAACTCGGAAGTTAAGCGTGCTAGTGCTAGAGTAGTGGGAGGATGGGTGACCGAGCGGGAAGTTTGACCATGAGTAAGTAATTTGACTAGAGATAATCTTAGTTAGACGTACACTAAGCAAATAATACAAATTCTGAAAAAAAAAGGAGTGAAAAAAGGTGAGAAAAATAATTAGAAACCAAATGAATTAAAAAAAATTACGAAATAAATCTAGTCCCGGTTAATGTGGCCAACCGGGACTAAATGTCCTCCGCCACCCGCCCACGTGGACGGGCCTTTAGTCCCAGTCCGTAAGTGGCGGGACTATAGGCGGGGGCCTTTAGTCGCGCGTAGCTAGTCCCGGTTGCCCGGAGGGGATTAATGGGCCTGGCGAACCGGGACTGTAGGCCTTTTTTCTACTAGTGTATATACAAGGGAAAATGCTAGGATCGGAGCAAAGGCGTAAGTGATCACCAGCAAACTGAAGCATGGACGGGACTTTCGCCATCAAGACATCGGCGTTGCGGCTCGTCGGGTTGCGGCTGAGGCAACGGCTGGAAGGGGTGACTTTTAGGCGGTGGCGTTAAAAAGCGGCATCGACAACGCAATAAATTGGTGGCTTCGATGGTTTTTTGGTGTGAGAGGGCGATGAGGTATTGTGGATTTGGGAAAAGGGTGGAGGCAAGATATGCATTTTGAGGTGCACCACTATCAAAATTAACACCGTCGCCATGAAGGACCACCCGTCGGGAAAAACGTTTGACAGCTTTGTGATGTTCCGTGATTCCGTCGCACCTAACCGTCGTGATATGCCAAACGCTCGTGTAGCGTCTATGAAATGGGTGAAAAATGCATGTTTATGTGTCGGATCTTGATACGTTCAGGAAACAGATCTTTTATAACTTAAATTGCATGTATCTTGTTGAAGCTTGATGGCTAGTGAATGAAACTGACTAATAATATCACCTGGACAAAGGAAAAGAAACATGAAATACACAGCCAATGTAAGGGCATCTCCAGTCGTTGCGCCCCCCAGGACCCAAAACGTCGCTGTTTTGGGGCCGCCGCGGCGCCAAACGGCGCTAATCTGGAACCTGGATGGGCAGGCTTCCCAGTCGCTCCCCGAGACCAAGATTCGGCCCAAAAAAACAAGATTTGAAATTAGACGCATTTTATTGAATTTAGGCAAAGTTCGTATAATTTCGACGCGAATTTAAACTAAAACATCGAGAAGTAAACTAAAACTATGCGACGACTATCCTAGGCGTCGTCGTCTTCATCGTCGTCCTCCTCGTGGTCCCCCTTCGCCACCATGGCGAGCCGGTTGGAGGGACCAGCTTCGCTGTCATCCTTCGCCGCGGCGAGCCGGTGCCGCTCCGCCCGGCCTTGCACCCGCAGCCGGTGCAGCTGCGACTGCTCGGAGGGCTGGCGGTTGCGCCGCTCGCTCCGCAGCGTCACCTGCCGCAGGTCGGCCTCGTACGGCGCTATTTGGGCTCCTGGGGGGGACCGAGTGGTGAGTAAACGGCGCTATTCGCCGCTTCCGGCGCTAAAAAGGCCGCCTGGGGGGCTCGGGGGGGGGGGGGGGGGCGACTGGAGATGCCCTAAGGGCGTTGTGTTAAAGGAAAGACTCGGAAATGAGCATGAGAAGGTGGAGGGGACATTTTGAAAAATGGCAGCACCAGGGATGCAAGTGGACAGTTCAATGGGCTTGGTGGACAGTCCGCCCCATAGTTTTTCTTTTGGGCCTAATTGCAAAACGATTTGGTTAGTACTTGCATTAGTGCGTGACTAATATAGAATCTGGCGGACGGAACTGGAATTTCTGGCGCCGGCATCCCGCATGAACCTCCAAGCATTGGACAGATAAGCCAGGGACGTCAGCATGCATACGGGAGAATATTTTTTGGGCATGCATGATAGGTGTGCATGTTCCGGCGCCGAAATACAGACTTTGTTTGTTCGACCAAACCATCGTTATCGAGGTCCATTTGTCTGGTTGAAAACCGGTGTATGACGCGAGCAATTAAATCCGTGGGAATGGTATCTTGAGCGAGATCACCTCACGCGAATCAGCCATCGCCGCGGCCTTCGTCTGGATATGTATATTCCATCGCTTCTTAGGTACAGTACAAAAGTAGTAACTTCTTGTTTGTCACCACATGCGTCAACCTTGTCCCAGTTCGACCCACTCTAGGTACGTACGCGCACACCATTAACTTGTCAAAGAGTTGTGTCCACGTACGTACACGCCCATTTATAACTCGACCTGCCTTGCCAAATTGAAGTTGAGATCGATCGAGTATAATCGAGCTATAGGTGCTGGGTACTAGCCTTTATTCAGAGTTCCCTTTCCAAAGGCAGTAACCACCCTAGCAAAGTACACACTTTGTAGGCCATATTACACAAACCGGCCGGTAGGTAGCTCACTGGACCAGCTAGCTAAGAGTATTTCCACCGGTGCGACCAGGGTCCGACAAGTGTTGCCGACGAGTGCTATTGGGAGCACGGCACGCTGCCGCTGTATTGGGAATGTCTCTTTCAATCGGCGCGTCCCAATAGGTTTAGAAAAAAATATGGACGCAAAATAAATTTAAAAAACTGCTTTTTCATTGCAATTTAAAGAACTATTACAAAACTTTGACGAAATTCGACGAACCCAACCGAAATGATGTGTAAACTAAACCATAGATCTAGTGGCGAGTTCGGCTTCGACCTTGAGGAATTTGCATTTTGTTGGCCCGTCGGAGTCGATGGTGGCGACACATGCGCTCAGGCCTTGAGGAACTTGCATGCCTCAATGGTCTGCCAACGGTGGGGGCGATGGCCGACGCAGGGACTCTTCGATCGCCGTCTGCATGCCACACCACTGGGGCTCCGACCAGTCTCGTCGTCCTTGCTGAAGGAGTTCTCCTCAGCTGGTGCAGCTCCGACAGTAGGCTCTACGATGACAGTCTCCTCCTTGGTCTCCTCGTCGCCCCAGTGGCCGTCGCCCTCGCCGGAGAACCTATAGAAGCATCCTTCGTACTCCTGCTGCACCTTGCCGTCCCAATATGGTGACGACCACTGGTACTCCGGGTTGTGGCGGATGTCCACCGGCAGGCGCTGCCACTCTTCTTTGATGAACTCAGCCGCGCCTAGCCCTTCAATGGTGGTGCGGCCGGAATGTTGGCAAAGTCATTGTGCGATATGCTGTCGTTGGCGCCGAACACCGGTATGTTTGACACCATGAAGCGACAAAGTCCTTCGACAGTACGCGTCGTCCGTCAGGACCTGTAACGATAGGTGGTGTTGAGCAAGACGAGCTCGCGGGAGTGTAGTGGCGCATGAAGAGCGCAGCCTCGTGCTAGTCGGCCTCGCGGCGTCCCTCGACGTGTTCGTGGTCGTCTCGGCCTGCATCTGCCGGCACCTCCGCGATGCCACTTGGTGGTGCCTCGCTTCCTCGGTCTCCGCCTCCTCGCGCTGCCGCTGCTGCTGGTGGTGCAGCTAGTGTCGCGAGGCGCGATCTCGGGTGACAGGAGCATGTCAGTGTAGTTCTTTTTCCATCGGAAAGGGGGAGGAGGAGGCTAGTTTGCGTCGGTAAAGTGATTGTGGAGAGGGAGAGAGGAGTGTGCACCGTCTTTATAACCGGCCTTATATAGAGAGTCGGACTAGGGTTTACAGGAAAGGAAACTATTCATATTAGGAAAGTATCTCTAATCGTGGACGTCAAGGCGTGCGACTTCTTCTCCATGTCGGACTGTGTATTGGGCCGCAGTCTGGGTCTTCTATAATCCGTATTCCCGTGTGTCGGCCTACTGGACCGCCCGGTGAAGCCTTCCACTTCACCACTAGTGCGCCACCCTACGCAGGCCGGCTTTTGGCCAATACCGGATAATACTCTAATTTGGCATATTCCCAAAGGGAGGGGGGAGCGGTGTTGGGTATCTGCCATTAATGTTGAGCATATATTCCCCTGCCTTCCGTTAACGCCGACGGCGCGACGCTTCGCTCTGATGACGCGCCACTTCATTATGCGCCCGCCGGGGAACCGGTGCGCCATTAATTTGTGCAGACCTGGCCCTTCGTCGCCCTTCCGCTTTGACCTCGTTTGCGTCGCTGAGAGGACAGGCCCGTCCAGCAGGATCCGACGTGGCGTGGTTGCCGGCACTCCTGATAGCGACCTAACAAACAAAGGCCGAAACGGGATTGCCGGACACAGGTCAAGCCTGTCTGGCAACTTCGCCGCTATTGGGAGACCCAGTGAGGGAGCAATTTCGTGGCAGCACGCAAAATAGCCCTACTGGGGGGCGCTGGCGGAGATGCTCTAACTCAGGCGTCCAGTGGACATTCTGTGCATCTTCAATGCCTCTTGATGTTGCGTTGTGTTGCGGGTGTATTTTTTTGTATCAGCTTGTTGCATTACTATATCTAGGGCGCTTCAAACTATCTATATGTCTCCGAGAGGGTATGTAGGTCAGGTAGATCCATCGCCCGGGTCCGCTAGCTAGCTAGGGCGCTCGGTGTCACTTTCCACCGGCCCATTCTATATATAGTACGCAGGCAGTCCTAATTCTGGCTCCAATGGCAGCCAGGTTAAGGAGACCTCCACGGCACGCACGCACTAGGGCGGCCATGGCCATGGCCATGCATGCACGAAGCTGGGCGGCCATTGGCACCTTTCGTCCTTTCCCGATAGGCCATGCGACTCTCCGCGAGGAAGAGAAGCCGGATGCGGAGACCAGTGGGAGAGTGGGGAGGGGGGGACTGGGGGAGGCAGTCACTGTTTTGATTAACAATGCCGGAAGGTACAGGCCACCGGTCGAGTGCTGCATTGCTGTTTGTGTTTGTTGGAGAAGGAAACGAAAATGCTGCCGATTGAGAGCACTGAAGAAAATGTGTGCGGCCCGGTTGCAAATACTCCATCCGTTCCAAATAGATGACTTCCATTTGTCCAAACATGTATCTACGTAGACATGTTTTAGTGTCTATATACATGACAAATGGAAGTCATCTACTCCCTCCAATCCGATATAAGTGTCGGGGGGATTTGTATTGCCACGGTAGAAAACGTGTATAGAAGTTCTGACACATATTACGGATCGGAGGGAGTAGTATTTTGAAACGGAGGGAGTACAATGGACGCAGAAGCTGCATATATCAACAGGAATTCAGATGTGAGGTCAGTCGTATTGGCTGGGAGGAAGTAAACCTCTGTGAGGTAGCAAGCATTTTGGGTATGCATGTATGGTGCCATGTGAAAGCCGCATTTTGGTGCCATAGGAAATACAAGCTAGGTGCTTTTGTGACAGTGCTAGGTGGTCCCCAGGGCATAGTTGCGAACTTGCAACTAAGATTTTAAAAAAACAAAGATGCGCGATGTGCTCACCTTTGCAATGGCAGTTGGAATGATTCTGAGGCATAGCTGGAAAGATTCATACGACGTCACCAACCCAGGCGGATGCAAAGATGATCCGAGAATCTGAGTGTTGTCAGGTAGTAGTAATTCTGAGTTGGATCTGATTCCGTTCTGTATGAGTAGAGCAGCACTACCATCGTAAACAGGGGTTACTTTCTGCCGAAAATCACCAGGGTATCAGCAAGGGCGAATGGCTGTACAAAGGAAGCGACGGAATATACATCTTGCTACGTAGAGACACTGCCACGAGGGGCTCAAAATGCATGCACAATGCTACTGTGGAAGGAAAGGTAGCCTGGTGACACCGCTCTGCGTATCGTCCACGCCGTCGGAGTTGTCTGAATCTGTGAGCGCAGGTGCACTTCCTTGCTCCGAGTCCGAGGCGGGACCTTCTTCTCTATCCGCGAATTGTGGAAGGATTCTCAGGCAAGCGTTTGGCTCCTGGCCTACGACTTCCCACTTGAGGTTGAAGCTTTCGACGAGATTCACTTGGGAGGAGATGATGGTCGATGGTCTGGGCAGTAGCTGCACGCTCTCCCCTTTCGGGATAACTACTTGCTCCACTGCTAATCTTGCTTCCTGTTACCAAAGAAACAAAAAATTACGATCAAGAAAAAGATGTATCCAGGACAAGACGAATGTGATCATGATACCTCCAAAGCATCGGTTTCCTCTGATGAGCGTACTTCCTCCTTATCCTCAAAATCCATCAACCCATCCATGTGATCATCCACAAGGACACGAAGGGCCCTAGTTATCTGCACCAGGGAGTTTGTCTACAAAGATAAAAAAGAGTAAATGCTTTCGCTTTAAAAAGATTAACAGCGCGTTGAACACGAAAAGCGCATATGCAATACCTTAGCGAAGAAAACAGGTATGTCCTGTGATTTCATCACGGCCTGAATCTGAGAATTCTTCTTGAGCTTTGATTGCAAAGCAATCACTGCATCAGCTTCGCTGATATTGTATGTCAAAGTCACCATGTCTTCCAGCTCCAGTTGTTTAATCGCTTGCAAGGCAATTTCCTCGGATATCTAGAACAGCCTATCCAATAAGTTTCAAACTAAGTACTGAAAATTCTACAAATATTTTAAATCAAGGAAATCACAGCTAAGAAACCCATCAGTTCACCACTGTCTCGTTGCAGTGACAGGAAGAATCCAAAAAGGAAGGAAAGTGGCATAAGTTGTGAAACAACATTACACTAGCACCATGCAGCACTTTCCAAAATCCCCTAAGGCCCTGTTTGGAATGGGGTAAAATTAGCGTGCCCACAGGTATTTAGTTCAACTTTGAGCTAAATACCGATAAATCCCGGTGGCCACACTAATTTTACATCCATTCCAAACAGCCCCTAAGGCTGCAAGACTTTTTATCGATTAAGGACGATCACTGTACACAGTGATGGTGGATATCATGGAGACTTGGTAACAAGTTTAGTGTACTTTCATACCTTACAATTTCGGTACTATACAGCCAAAAGCAATCAATATCCATACCAAATAAGCATTGCACTAACACCCCAAAAGTAAATCCTTAATAATCATGTAAACGAACTACTGAAGAAATATTGAACGTCAAAGTAAGTGACCTATTTCTTGGGATGTTACTGCCCCAGACTTGGGATGTACACTGAACCCATGTAACCTACTAGTATTCTGCCTCCTAGGAGGATTGTAACCAAACTCTATCTTTTCAATGAAATAAAATTCTCGAAAAAGGAAATGACCTATTTGAAGAAATTCATACCCCATAAGCATATAGATTGAAGCCGGCCTCAGATTCATTAGACACCTCCATATGTCCTTTCGCAGGATCAAGATTAAATGCAGTGTCCAAACTTGTCCTGGCATTACTTAGAGAAGCAACTTCAAATTGAGATGCAATTTCATAAGGAACACGGCCAAACTGATCCTTCTGCGCGGGAACTTCCTGCTGCGCTGGCCCGGTTGAACCCAACTTCCGAATTTCAACATTAGGCAGCCTGCCTGCACCAATAAAATAAAATTTGATAATATTGGAGTCACAGCAACATGTAGAGTACGAGAAAAATCATAGCATCAAATGTAGCAAGGTAGAGTAGTTGATTAATGCAAGAATCATAGAGAACCTGCAAGCAAAGCATCAACTGTAGCTTCCAGACAACGATGGACGCGTAACTCTGTTTTCGACACAATCTCTACAGCATATGCGAACGTTGATGGACCCTTCGCTCTAGTACAGTTTTTTGGACCCTCCTCCTGCTTGCTTCTTCGTCGCCAAGGGTGACACTCTTACAGAAATAATGGAGCAATTAAACTTATTGAGAAGGATGTAAATCAGTAACTATGGGGAAACAAAAACAAGATCTTTTGTGCATTCCACAAACAAAGCAGCATATATGGTACACCAAACTAGCGTCTGGATAGTGAGAAAACTGTTAGTATTTAAAGTTTCCTACTGTTAGTACTGAAACTGGCACAACCCACATCACCTCAACGTGTGTCCACGTGAGCTGCCAATTATCACTGACAGCGGGCTCCACCAGTCAGTAACGGCGTCAATTCGAGCTAAACGACCAATCGGTGTTTATTCTGAAATTTATAATGTGGACCGGTTGTTTTATGCTACGAAAATGAAAACTGGTGTTATTTGGTGAATTTGGACAGCAATGTGGTGGTTTTATGCTATTCACACCTTTTAAGTAGATAAGGTAATAACATTCCCTCTGCAATAAATATGTATTGCCCCAGGTTTGCAATTCGATATAAGTTTCTAGATATTTAAACCATCATTGTCAACAAACAGAGAAGTAAAAGGTGTAGACTGATATCACAATCTTGCTATGCTCAGTTTGGAGCATGTAATTTTGTATGTTCGTGTTTTAAGCTACATGAACAGCATAACATACTATCACCAAAACAAGGACAGATAACTGAAAGTCCTAGGGGATAAGGTTATTTGGATGAACTACATCATTTCTTCACAACTTCAATTGACATAGTACAGTTCCTCTTGCTGCAGTGTGAAAATACAATATTTTCATTACAGTAAACGCAATTAAGTGCAGAATGCCATACCTGTATTCCTCCTACAAGCATATCTAGTGATGGATTCATGGTCAGGTTTTCTATTGTTACACCATGAGCGGAGGCAACAAGTTGTATACCCCGCTGTGCAATGGTGCTAGCAGCCATAGCCTCTAGCTTAGTTCCAATTTCATCAATGACAATCGCCTGAGGCATATGGTTTTCCACAGCTTCTATCAACACCTGATTAATATTAAAGAAACAAAATTATTATACATGCTAAGTGGTGTGCTAAAAAGAGGACATCAGTGTTCATTACATGTACAGAATGGTCTGACACACTACATAAACAGGTACATCTGTTTTAAGCATGCATGGCAATGCCGGGTAATAGGCTTGTGAGTAGTAATAATAAAAACATATACACTTGTGCATACTTCACACGGCAATAGGGTATACTTTAAGAGAACACACCTTATGTTGCATTTCTTGGTTAGGCACTTGCAACCTACGGGCATTGCCTATTCCTGGGTGAGGAATATCACCATCTCCACCTATCTCATTAGATGTATCAACAATCATCACCCGCTTATCGTAATCATCTGCTAGCATACGGGCGATGTCTCTGCAAGATGAAGCAATAATTTGATGCTTAAATTGACAATGTAAACTCTCCTGATTCTAGTTGTTACACATATGTATCCATCCCCAGTACACAATATAGAGGTTCATTAGTACAAGGCTACCTTATGACAGTTGTCTTCCCCACCCCTGGTGGGCCGATGAGCAGCAACGATCCACCATCCTTCACCAAATCCTGAAGCAAAATAGCACTACCCGCCACAGCCCTCCCGACGCGGCAAGTCAATCCCACAATGTCTCCCTTCCTGTTCCTAATCGCGCTGATCCGGTGCAATGTACGGCTAATTCCGGCACGATTGTCCCCTCCAAAGTCCCCAACCTACTACCAATAGAAGAGCTAAATTGGGTCGTCGGGTCATAATGCAGCAGCAGTATCACGGTGTGCAGGTTAAGAGCAGTCGTGGTATGTGAGGTTGACCTTCGCGATGGCGTGGTGCAGGTCGTCGAAGGAAATGAGGCGGTCGGAGAGGAGGAAGTCACCGGAGGGGAAGCGGGCGAGCGGGGGGCGGCCGAGGTCCATGACCACCTCCACCAGCGCGGGAAGCTCCGGGTGGCCCTCCACTTGCCGCCGAAGCTCCCCAGGGAGAAGCTCCAGGAGCCTTCCCAGCTCATCTTCGAATCCCTCTGCTCCCGCGGTCTCGCCTTGCGTGGCGCGAAGGGGAGCGCGGCGCCCGCTGACGCGACGGAGGGAGAGTGGGCGAACGGTGACTGGGCCGGACGTGACTGAAGCGAAGCGACGGGATGGGGGGAGCGGGAGTGGATACGGTGGAATGACGGAGACCCGTAGGCGGAGGTGGAGCGGCGGCGGCGGCATCGCGGAGACCGCGGGCACGAGTGGAGGGGAAGAATTGAGGATGGGTGGGCGCGAGATGCTCACTGTCGTTCATGTGTAACCGTTTTTAGATAAAAGCCATTTTTTTTTCTTAGAAACACAGTACAAACGCGCATAACTCACGCCTATAAACGCACACGCTATCCCTTTAAAGCAACTCCGAGAGATTGAGTCGGCGGGTCTTGAGATTGACGAAGGGAACATCGCCTCCCATGAAAGAATATTCCGGTTATATACGATACACATGTATCAAAACTGAGTTTTGAACTCTGGTGGGCTGGGGGTACAACCACCCTCCTAACCATCCAACCATAGGTTGTTTCGCGATAAAAGGCATTGAAATGCCCGACTTTCACTTAGCAAAGACCCAAGTTCCATAGGAATTCGATACACGCCGCGATATGCCAAAATAAAGAAAAACATGTTGCGGCATATAGTTTGGCCGATATACTATGAAGATCAAGCTAAACAACTAGAAGACATCGGGGTGGGGAAGGGAGATAATGTGAACCTTCTTGAGCTCCTCAATGATCCGCTTAGTTCCCTCCCTGTCTATCTTCTTAAGCGAGAGCGTCTAAAGATGCAAAAAAAAATCATGGATTTGAAGATGATTCCAGTCAGGTGGCGGATAATCTTATGTCCAATAGTATGTTTATTTCCAATATGCCGCAGAGTCCACGATTGAGCAAGAAAAAATGCCCAAGACAATCTGCAAGGCGAACCCGAAAGACCTGAGATGATGGCGTGCCATTGCGCGAAATTAGCTGGGTTTCAAACCCTCCCTAGGACTCAAAGACATTCCATAAAACACAAATTCACATAGACGAATAAGGAGTCCAAAATCATTTTCCAGAAGGTTTAACGAGTTGCGGTACGGTCTTATACGACTGTACTTGCCATCGTACCGTGTAACCATCTATGACTCCACGTGCCAGTACCATTTAACGAGTGACAGTATGGTCGTCCATAACCGTACCAGTCACCGTACTAGAGAGGAGACATCGACATAGGAGGCAAAGCGGAGATTGTCAGCGTATCAGGAGAATGTGGCCGTCGTAACGACCAATGGTACTGTGGCGACCGACCATACCGGTCACCAGCGGCGGAGGCGGGATGCAACCAAGACTCGGGCCAACTTCATATTAAATGTTGTAATTAGCCTAAATCTATGGCTAAACGACGAGTTTTTGCTAGTGTATAGGTGAAACAAAAAATCTACACCACGGGTCATGGCCAGGGTGCCTGGGGTGTAGCTCCGCCCCTGCCGGTCACCGTACGAGGGCTCGTAGGCACCGCCTCTTCAAATATATTTACCCCGTGCCTTCGGAATTACGAGGAGACACACAGAGCAGCCGTTAGACCTGAAACTCCACCAAACTCTAGCCACCGGAAGTGAAAGGACATTTGTCCCCTAATCTTATTTTGATGTTTGATCACAACACTCGGAAGTTTTAACCATTTTGCCCAAGTACTTTAGGAAACAAAGCTTAAGATGCAAATGGTTAAGGACACAGAAATGGAGAAAGAAAATCAAGTCAAAATAGATGTTTATTGAATAAAAGAATCAAAGGAAGAAAAAGAATAGGGAAAAAGGAGAAGAAAAAGAGAAACTGGGTGTCTCCTAGGTCGGACGGCTCGGATGGGTGGTCGGCCTTGGCGTAGGATTGCCGGCCCAGGACAGACTCCAGGTCGGGCTCCCTGCTTCCAGGCTGGCTGGCTGGCTCTGCTCGGACTGCGGGCCGGGCTCTAGGTCGGGATTCCTACACAGCTAAAAAGCCCCTCAGCGACTGTTTTTTACCTACCACTATAAATATGGGCCTTCTTCTACCTTTAGGAGGTCACTTGAAGCTTCTCTTTACACCATTTGTGACCACCTCAAAACTCACAGATCTCTCCAAATACCCAACCAAATCTCTTGATTTCTTGAGATTTGGAGGATAGACACTAGATCTACATCTCCACCAAACTGATTCGTCACAACCCCACTAATCCTTTAGGGATCTTGAAGTTCTTGGTTCATTGAAACTGAGAACCTAGTGAACGGATAGTATGGTCACCTAGATGGGGTGAATAGGTGCTACGACTAATTTTAATTCTTTTTCGATTTAGGCTTGATACAAAGGTAAATTCTCTAGATATGCAACTACGGTGAATTTACCTATATGAAAAAAAAAACATACGAACACAAAGTAAAGGAGAAGGAACGAGGTAACCGATAACGGAAGCACGTGGAGACAAGGATGTAATCATGAGTTCCTCCTTTTGAGGGGAGTATGTATCGTTGGAGGGGTGTGAGTTTAGCCACGAAGGCCTACTCAACGCCACAAAGGCCTCACCCTATTCTCCGATGAACCTCGCCACAAAGGCCTAGTTCACCTTCCACTACTGATTCCCTTCGAGGTGGAAATCGGTGCCTTTACAATGAGCTTGAGGCACACACCCACAACCAAATTGAGGCCTCCCAAGAATCACCAACAATCAACAAGTGAGTAGCAATGGGGTCTAGATTTCCCACAAGGAAACCATAGACTAGATTCCCTCAAATGAATGGGCGGGAAATGAAGAACGGATCGGTGAAGATGTAGATCGGGGCCTTCTCCTTCAATGCTCGGAAGATCAATGAGTTTGGGTGGAGGGATTGGGAGATCTAGCTTGGTGGGTGAGCTCAATTAATGGAGCAATCAATTCTGGAGATGCTTGAGCTTTGGGGAAGAAGGGGATGGGTATTTATACCCCCTCACCTATTCTAGCCGTTGCAAGCTACTAACCCCGGAGTCTCCGGTCTAAAGGGGTCGGAGTCTCTGGCCAGGTCCGGAGACTTGCAAGAATCCGGGGATACTCCGTATAGGGCATCTGTTTGTTTGTCTTTGAAATTTCACTAAGGGGCCGGAGTCTCCGGGGATACTCCATACTAGGCATCTGTGAGTTGTACCAAAGAGCACACTAAGCTTCACTAAGACGGGGCCGGAGATTCTGGTAGAAGTGTCCGTCCAGACACCCCGGAATCGCTGGTCAGGGGGTCCGAAGTCTCCGGCCTAAGAAGAACCAGACGATATCTGACCAAAGGGGAATTTCATCTTCACAAACATGTTGTGGGGCAAGAGTTTCCGGTGGAAGAATCTGGTGCAGGCACCCCGGAGTTTTCGGCCGGGAGGGCCAAAGTCTCTGGCCTAGAAACTCCAGAAAACAGTAGAAGATAGCACAACACATTTCTATTTTATCACTATGCTTTTATGTTGAAACAACCTAACCATCTAAAGCACTAGTCATACGGATAGGTAATCACCAGTGTTGTTATCTAACACTCAAAACAAAATAGGGAGAACACAAAATGTTCTTTCAATCTCCCCCTTTTTTATGTTAGATGACAACCCTAGGATTTGCAAAAAAATAAAGCATAGAAACCACTGAAAATCATGTTACAAGATAGAAAAGGCTCCCCCTAAATGTGTGCCCTAAATCTTTAGGAGGCTCCACTTTTAGGTGGAGGACTCAACTTGAGTTACACAACAAACATGATAGACAAGAGACAACGAGTAAATGGTGGAGATCATACCTTTTGCATAATGATGAGACTATATTGAGGATAATGGCATTATAGAATAATGATCTCGACCATAGATAATAATCCATGTCTCACAACCAATACCATAGAGTAACATAGTTCAAAGACATAAAAATCAAATAGAAAATAGTTCAACAAACAGAAACATCAAATGAACACAAGCTTTAAAAAAATGGTAAAAGCAAATGCTTGTGCCCGTCCCTACAAATCCCGTTACCTACTAGAGCAACTTCTCCCCCTTTGGCATCGAAACACCAAAAAGGAGAGAAGAGAGATGCTACGGATCCCATAGATCACCCGGAGTCCTCATCCACTCCATCAAACTCGAAATCCTCACCATCATCAACATCTTGCTTTCCTTTCCCTTTGACCACATTGGAGGTGGTGGGCTGAGAAGAGATGTCACTGAAGGCAGCCAATTTGACGACATCGCAGTTCCACTTGTTGTATGAAATGGTGGAGTCAGACTTCTCACTATCATCAGAGTTCTCACCCTCAGCACAGCAGGCTTCCTGGTTCCTTGAATCTCCTCCATCTTCTTGAAGAGAATACCCTGATTATGGACGATGTTCTTGTTCTGGACATAAAGATCATGGTTCTCCTTATGGATCACAGTTTGCATGCATAGTAAAGTACTATGAAACCAGTTGAGCTATTTCACCTTTTCCTTGGTTGGAGGGGAGAGACGATCAACACTGGAAGAGGAAGAGGGCATGGCATTATTCCTCCTTGAACGAGGAGCAGGATCCTCATCCTCAGTGGAAGCAAAAGGATCATGAGGAGGAGCATCTTCATGACTCAAAATTTGGAGCTTCTTGAACTTGTGACAAGTGAACCCCCTAGGGTCCAAACCTTGAACCTTTGTCAAGATAAGCTTCATGACATATGGAGCATACACAGGGGTATTCTTATCCATAATGGCAAAATGCATCCCATAAAATATGAAGTCTAGAACATCAACTTCTCTCCTCTCACAATCTGGGCGAGCAAGGAAAGTCTTGTGGGAATTGTACAGGAGGTTGACCAACCCACCTCTGATCTCATCAAGGTTCCCTTCCTGAGGAGCAATGTTCTCCCTGAACATACGTAAAAGAATGTTGTAACCCTCTTGAGTCCACTAGCCTGTCGAGGAGCTCCATTGGTGCAATAGAGAGGGCCAACTTGCCCTTGTTGGGATCCACACCAATCTGATGCATTCTCTTACCAGCCTCAATCTCAGCCCTGCAAACTCATACCCAAGCAAAGCACCAAACTCTCTGAAGTTGGAGGAAAGCTTGGATGGTTCAATCATCCACTGGAAGGACCGCAGATCATCAGTATCAAACACCACGGTGGCAAATAACTGATGCACCAGGGAAACATGGTGGCTCTGCTTAATGACCATCAGAGGTCCTAGACCCATCTTCCTCTCAACGCAAAGAGCTTCAGCAAAGTATTCCTTCCTCTTAAGATATTCTATGATCAAAGGATGATGTGGGAAAACTGGCTTGCGCTTACTGAGCTTGTCATAGATTTCCATTTGAATCAAATTCATCTCATGCCTAGGATAGTGAGGATCCTCAGAGTTACATGGAAAAACAAAAATCCTCCTCTTTCTCATCTCATGAAACTCCTCCTTAGACAACCCACTGATCGGTTAAAATGCCATAGATTTCCATTTGTACATAATGTCACTGAAATTAGTAAGTAAAAATGCCTTTATTATGATCTATGTTTCCGAGTTCTATCTGATCGGTTATACCCAGTCACTTGGCGTGAAGATTATGTACTATCGAGCCATTTCAAACACTAAGGACAGTTAAGGCATGTAAACCAGAGAATTTAGAAGATAAAGGAATTAAAACCCGGAAAACTTGCAAAGACTTATAAATTAAAACTGCAAAAGTGGAGTACTTGTTTATACAAATGATAGATAGCATTACAATGAATATTACATTGTGAGAATGGTAATGCTTCTATTTTTGCCTGCCTTCAACCCAGGACTTAAGCAGCTTCCTCGGGATCCGAGTCTTCCTCCTTGCTGCTGGATTCCTCCGGAGTTGTCGGAATTTCCTCCTCGGGGTAGAAGGTGGAGATGTTCACCATGTTGGCAATCTTGGTGGCGTGGCCTTTGATAGCATCAAAGATGCTGGCCCGCTGAGCGTCCTTGTATCCCTGAGGAATATCGGATGCCACGCGCCAAGACTTGGTGGTGGTATAATGCATACGCATGAGCCCAATGGCCATGTGCGCACCACCGCGAGCCGCGGAGCGGAACCAAGACTCCTTGCGGTTTGCCACCTCGACAATCGCCTCCGGAAGTTTGCTGACTTCCGAGAACTCACCTGATTTGTCGGGAATGTACTTCTTAATAAGTAACATCCCCGTAGCTTTAAGTGCGGTGAAGATCTTCTCGAAAGCCCGGATTCTTTCGATCCGGGTTAGTTGGCGGCTACCTTCTGTTTCAATCAACAAAACAAAGTTAAGGAAACCAGAAGAAGGGAAAAAGGAAAAATCCGGCAAAAGTCAAAAAAACTTACCGAGAATCCGGTCCATCTCCGTGCCTTCCTCCAGGCGCTGGTTCAGAGCGTTCTCCAGATCCCTGATGGTGGCTTTGTCCTTCTCGGCCTGGTTGGAGGCCTTGGACTCGGCAATGCCGACAGCCAGTTGGCTGTCCTCCAGGTCCTTCTGGAGCTTCACATTGATCTTGTGAAGCTCCATGTTTTCCTTACGGAGGTTCTCCGCATTGCGGGCATCTTCAGCAATTTGTTTGGCTTTCGCCAAAGAAGCTGAAAAGCAAGTAAACGGAAGAGTTAGAAACTCGGAAAAATACTTAGAAGATTTCAAAGCAAAAGCAGTGAAAAACTTACCTGTTGATTCATCCAGCTTTTGCTGAACGGAGGCCAGCTCAGATTCCTTATCTTCAAGAATATTAAGAAGGGTTTCACCTCCTTATTCTTGATGGTAAGCTTTCTGAAAATCTCCATGTTAATGGTTTCAGCGGTTGGCTGAAACACGGAAAAGAAACAAAGCGCTTAAGTCAAAAATCAAGCAAGGTAATGATAAAAGCAGTAAGTCAAAAAAGTATGCTTTTGACAAAATGCATGGGGGCTAGAGATATTACCTGGCTCATCCGTTGAAGACCCGACAAATTCTCGTTGAATTCTTTTGCATACTCTGCAAAAAGAATCCCGACGTGGCAAAGGTCGTCCTGGATGACCTGCCGAGGTGAAAATACGAAGTTATTCCTTGCAATAAGCCCGCCTTGCGGCCAAGGACGGATTAAGGGAGTTGGAGCGAAGTGTTTTGTCGCCCACGGTTTGATATACCCGTGTTCGTCAAAGGGCTCCTCCTTTACCTTGAACTCCTTGTTGAATGTCGGGATAGGCTCCTCCTCTGGAACCCGAGATGGACCTCCCGCCTCTGGCATCGCCCTTTCCCTCGCGTCCGTTTCCGGCGCAATGGGCTGGCTGGTCTGCTGGGTTTCCTCCTCCCTGGCAGCCATGTTTTCCCTCGCAGCTGCGACCGGAGTGTCGGGAGCAGCAGCAGGAGAAGGTTGTGTCCCTCTCCGGGCCACAGACATAATTTTCTTCCGGCCTTTTGGCTTCAGTGTTGTTGGAGCCAGGCTAGAAAGAGAAAATCCGAGAAGTTAGAATTCCGAGAAAAGAAAAGAACTCCTGCGAAAAAAAAGCAGAGGAAAAAAAAACGCGGATGATTTACCTGGAAGTAGCGACGGGAATTCCGTCAAGTTCAACCACTTCTTGAGAAGTGGATGGCTTCTTGCGTTTACGTCCGCCTGCAAAGTTGGCACGCATTGCATCCAACTTGGCATCGGTCGCAAGATCCTTATCGGCGAGATTAGCAAACTGTGGAGAAAAGCACAAAATCCGGCTAAGTCAGAAATCTGAGAAAGATAAAAATCTGAGAAACTGCCCAAACAGGAAAGAACATTACGTTTGGAGCTGGATTTCCCTCGTGATACATCTCTCGGCTTTCTTCATATTGGTCGCGAGTGGCGACCAAGTGATTTACCCGCTTTTTGAAGTCCCTCTTGGAGAACGCTTTGTACGTTCCCCTGATTGTATCCTCCAGGCCCTTGTATTCACACAGAAGCCGGGTTCCGTGATAAGCCAAAGGTTGGATGCGTCTCCCGAACCAACACAGAACTGTGTCGGTGCCAGTGAGAGGAGTGGAGGAGACGAGTTTTGTGATGCGCTGTTTGATGTTCATCAAATCATCCGGCAAAGACTGAACTGAGTCCACTGCCCAATTATCTTGGGGAGTGGCGGCAGAGTTGACAAAAGGTGGAATTCCCGTTTCCTTTCCAGGAAATGGGACATCTTGGTGGTAAAATAAGGAACCCGTCCAAAACTTGACGGATTCCGAGGTTTTGATTTTCGGAAACCAATCCTCCTAAACCTACGGAGGGTGAAGGAAATGGTCCCGCGGGTGGGGAGAGCGCCCTCAGAGGGGTTGCGCTTCACCCCGAAGCAATATTGCCAGAAATCTAACCCAGGTTCTAATCCTAGATACCCTTCAAAGAGGGCCTGGAACCCGGCTTGATAAAGAATGGAATTGGGAGGAAGGTTGTGGGGTTGAATGTTGTAGTGGTTTAGGACTTGGAGGAAGAAGGCAGAAGGTGGAAATCCCATACCTCTGCTAATGTGGGAGGTAAGGAGGGTAAGGAGAACCCTTTCTCCGGCTTTTGGCGTCGGCTTGGAGTCGTCCTCCTCATGCCGCCATTTCCCCTTTAGAATCATCCCTTCCTTCTCCATTGTTGAAAGGAGGGAAGGAACCAAGTTATAGTGGCACCAATTCCCGGACACTTACTCTGTATCTTCCTCTGCTCTGGCGGCGGCCGCGGCGGCGAGTTCCTCAATGACGAGAGTGAGCTTCTCTTCCGCTGTCTCGGTGGTGAAGGGCGGAGACGGCGCGGCAGATGATGATGCCATGTTTTCGGCCGCGAGAGAAGGATCCTCGCGAGCCAAGCCACCGATGTTTTCCTCCGGCGCGCTCGCGGCGGCGCGGCTGGGAGAATCGAGCTGAGGATCGATATCGTCAATGTCGAGGGCGACGGAGCTTTCCCCCGTGGCACGCGGTGAATCTCTGGTGGCAATTCTTGGGTGGCGCGGGGAGGATCCAGAACCTCTGATGGTGTTTTCCGGGGATGGTGTGGACGCTCGGGCTCTGCTCACACTTGCAAGCTCTGGCTCGAGGGCGATGGTGCTTGGGGGCTGGAAGAGGAAGTGAGAGCGGAAGGGAAACCGGAGAACCCGAGGGCGACTATTTATAGCCGGAAATGCATTAAGATATGCGCCAACGGCTATTTTAACCGTTAGATCTTCGACGCGTGTCACGCCAGAAAATCCGGGAAATGAGGAGGCGGAGTGATAAGTGTTATCCCCTCATTTCCCGCGAGAATCTGTCAGAGATACGTTTCAGGATTTTGACTGAGCCCAAACGTCCGTGATGTCAACACGTTTTCATCGCTGACATCACGAAGTTCCTTCTCCACGAAGGCTCGTGGAAGAAAAGCCGGATTCTGGTAAATCCGAGTTTTGAGTTACACATCAAGAAACTCCTTCTCCACGAAGGCTCGTGGAATAAAAAAAGGCGGATTTTGATGAAATCCGAGTTATGAGTTATGAAGTTTTGGGAAAAAGAAGAATCGAGACAACGCGCTAGCATTTCTCGGAAGGGAATATGAATTAACGAAAGGTGGGAGAATGAAGTCTCAATCCTTCTTGGGGGCTACTGTCATATATATACCAATTAGGGGTATATCCGGCATTGTCCAAAACAGTAGGATTACCAGGGTGTCCTGATTGGTAATGGATCACAGCCCATTAGGTGGCCTAGTAAGCTGACGCACAGAAGCCGGATTCTAGAAGAACCCGGACCACGGCCCAAAGTGGTGCGTCTTGGAGTAGAAGGCAGATTCCTGCTTTCCAAGTTAGATACGTTCTGTAGTCTTCTAGGTTTCCTTTCTGTAATCCCTAACCCGGCTATTTATATAAAGCCGGACGGGAGAGAAGAAACATATAGACAATTAGCTAGAAGCCAACTCGCCAAGAAGTTGATCCTCGCCGAGTTAGCGAAACCCTACTCACATTGTACTTTGTATACTTCAGGTTTCAGCCCTGATTTAGTGAGATTGCAGGAGTAGGAACGCCGCCTAGTTGCGACGTATCGAACCTGGGTAAATTTGGTGTTCCTAGTTGTCTTACTACCACGTCCCCCCACGTCTCTACCTGTAGGCTCATGGCACCCCCGTATATGAACTCTACTACGATGTCTCGACAGAGAGTGTCAAGACCATCAAACATAACAACCCTTTCATTTTGAGCCTTCAAGAACTTGGCTTCCTGAGCAGCAGCACGCTTGGCATCCTTTTCCCTCTGCCTCTGGACAGACTCGGGAACATAGTACTCTTGTTCTTCATCAAAATGGAGGGGATCTCCCTTACTCTTTGACTTGCGGGATTCCCTGTTGGGATTGGAAACCACAACCTTAAGCCTCTTGCTCCCCGTGAATGTAGAGTAGTAGGAATAGCAGGGGGTCATGAGCATCTATGTCCCAAAGTGGAGAAAAATAGGCACTTGTAGTAGTCTGTTTGTCAAAATCTATAACTACACCGGAGTCTCCGGGGTCAGGGACCAGAGTATCCGGCCTAGGCCAAAATCTTCGATCAACATGACCTGACCACGCAGAATCAAGGTTTTGGCACAAAATTAACGAAAACAGAGTACAACAAGGGGCTATTAAAATACTAAACCAGCAGCAACAACAACATCCATAGGAACTTAGGTATCTTAGTCCACATTCATCTAGGTTATACTAGAGAGGAGGTGGGGAGATTTCAACCATTTCGTTCCATGGAGGAGGCTCCAAACAATGGGGAGAAGGGTCCCCAACGATGGAGAAGGGGAATGGGGTGTTGATCTAGCGGATCCGGAGGCAGCAGGGCGCCTCCGATGAATTTCATGGAGGGGGCAGCGGTAGGGAGATAGACGGGGGTCGGGGGTAGAGAAGAGGCAACTGAATCGGTTGCCCTTCACCCTGATCCCCTTTTATTTTTTAGAACTGCCGCAGGCCGGAGTCTCTGGGATAAAGTGGCCAGAGTGTCCGGTCCAGCCGGAGTCTCCGCCCCTTTTATTCCGGAAACTTCGCCAGACCGAAGTCTCCACCCTTTACAGGTTGGAGTCTCCGGCCCACTTCCTCCAGAAGATAGGTTTTATGGATATGGGAACATACATGTGGGACGGATGGAAATGGGGCCCCGAAACCCGCAAACCCGACGGGTACCCGCCTTAAATGGGGAGGGTTTGGTAAAATGTTCGACCTGCCAAGTCTAATGGGGCGGGTATGGGGGTGGCAAACCCGGATCCGCATACCCGCAAACCCGCTCTAAGTTCTAATCATATCACTAATAATCCTATGCCTAACCACACGTCCACGAGCTATGGACCACAAACCTTACACATCACATGGACGTGTTGGAATTTGGAATCCCGGAGACAACACAGGTACACATGTGTCTATTTCCACCAACCTCATCCCAATATTCCATTGTTTTATTCCCCACATGTGTCGGTGTCGCTACTTAAATGGGTACCCGTTGGGGCCCTGAACCCGTCCGGGTCGTGGGTATGGTAAGAAATGAGACCCGACAAGTTAAATGGGGCGGATATGGGGGCGCCGACCCGGCCCCGAACCCGGTGGGTGCCATCCGGACATGTGGCTAGATGAGCAGTTTTTAGAGATGAGAAAGGCTTGGGATTTAGAAGGAGTCACTGATAGGGTCGGAGCTACTTGACATATGCAAGAAGCAAATGATAAATGCAATTTGTCAAGTGTTGCCCACAAAAGAGAAATAACAAAAAATGAAAACAACCAAAAAAAACACCCAAATAAGAACCAACTCTTCAAAACAATAGGTTGGTGCCCTAAGCCACCATGTAAGAGATTATGGTATGGCACCAATTCTCAACATTTTAGCTCACAATTCCACATTAGAAATAGAGAGATAATAATGATTTTTTTTTCTTTGGGCATAATGGGGGAGGAAGAACTCAATGTGTTAGGATAACACCCCCCTATGTCCATGCCTACACCTAAACCCAAACACATAGTCAACTATAAGTGTGTGTGCAAGATCCTTAGGTCAAACTCCTTGAATCGATGATATTTAGCTCATTCCTCTAACATGAATATTGAATCATCTAGAGGATTCGTGAATATGTCCACGAGATTATCCTTCGTTGGGACATAGGCTAACTTAATATCACCTCTTGCCACATGATCCTGGATGAAATGATGACGAATATCAGTTTGGTTCGCCCGTGTGTGTTGCACGGGGTTGTAGGCTATCTTGATGGCACTCTCATTGTCACGTAACAGGAGCACCTTATCCAAGTGAACATCATACTCTTTGACGGTTTTCCTCATCCATAGCAATTGGGTGCAAGCACTAGCGGCCGCCACATACTCGGCTTCGGCGGTGGAGATATACAATTTTGCTTCTTAGAAGACCAACTCGCCAAATACCTACCAAGGAATTGGCAAGCCTCGGAAGTCGATTTCCTGTCATCTTGATCACCATCTCAATCCGGGTCCATGTATCCTTTGAGAGAAAATTGTGCCCCCTTTAGGTACCACAAACCAGATCTTGAGGTACGAACCAAATATCGAAAGATCCTATGGGCCGCCACCAAGTGGCTTTCCTTAGGAGCCGTTTCATATCTTGTACACACTCCTACACTCAACACAATATAGGGCCTAGATGCACAAAGATAAAGCAAAGAACCAATCATATAATGATACAAATTCCGGTCACATCTTTACCATCCGGATTGCACTTGAGATGGCATTTGGTTTGCATTGGAGAGACCTTCTCTTTAGAACCTTGGAAGTTGAACCTCTTGAGCATGTCTTGGGTATACTTGGCTTGAGAAATGAAAGTCACATGAGCCAATTTCTTGATCTCAAAACCAAGGAAGAATCATCTCAAACCTGTGAATCATAACCTTTGAAAATTCATCATTGAAAGTTTTGTTAGTTGAGCCAAAGATAATATCGTCCATGTAGAGTTGGCATATGAAAAGCTCTCCTTTTACCCTCTTTGGGAAAAGGGTGGGGTCGATTTTCCCAACTTCAAACCCACAGTCTTGCAACAACTCTCTAAGGTGCTCATACCATGCGCTTGTTTAAGACCATAGAGCGCCTTATCAAGCTTCTAGACATGGTTAGGGAAGTTGGGTTCTCAAACCCCGAAGGTTGCTTAACATATACCTCCTCTTTCAATGGAACATTTAGAAAATCACTTTTGACATCCATTTGTTGCAATTTAAAGTTATGTGAAGATGCACATGCAAGAAGGATACAGATGAACTCAAGGCGAGCCACAGGATCATAGGTTTCATCAAAGTCAATCCCTTCCACTTGAGAGAACCCTTGAGCCACAAATATCTCCTTGTTCTTGAAGATCCACTTGGTGCCAATAACATTGCGGCAATCTTTGGGCTTCTCAACTAGCTTCCACACTTTGTTGGGTTCAAAGTTATTGAGCTCATCATTCATAGCTTCCAACCAATCCGAATCATCAAGAGCCTCAAACACTTTCTTTGGTTCCACCATGGATATGTGAGCTTGGTTCTCACTAAAGCTTGCCAATTGAGATCGTGTGTATCTTTTGTTTTGCACATCACTCAACACCTTATTATCGGAAGCATCAATACGCTTCAAGGCTCTAGCCACTCTTGTGGCACGATGGGATTCGATCTCCGCATTATTGCAAGGAGAAATAACTTGATCATTTGGGTCCCCGTCTTAACCGAAATGTTGTCCTTGATCATCATTATGGCTTTCTTCAACTTGAGATGAAAAAGTTGATCTTTGCCTTGACCTTGGCTACCTTGAATGATATGAGTCCTTGGTTCTTGCATAGAAACTTGGTTAACAATAGAAGGGTCTTGAACTTGTTCTTGGGTTGATGCATCGCTTGCTCCCTTGGCATGATCTTCCAATGTAGAGGAGGGCTCCACTTGAGTAGAGCATAGTCCTTCTCAAGTCGCCACAAGGTGTCCCTCAATGGGGCGAAAAATTCCACACCCATTCTTACTATGGCTTCTTGAGAAATTTCAACATCTACATCGGAAACACGAAATTGCGCCACTTGGGAGCTACCATTTTCTTCGAACACCATAATACTAGATTCAATGACAATCTGTGAGGCCTTGTCAAAGACTCTATAAGTGTGGGATTCGGCACCATAACCAACAAATGTACCCTCAATAGTTTTAGCTTGGAATTTAGACAAACGAACACCTTTGATCAAATAGAAACACTTACAACCGAAGACACGAAAGTAGGAGATATTTGGTTTGTTGCCGATGAGAATCTCATATGGAGTCTCCATTAAGCCCTTGCAAATGTAGAGCCGATTAGATGAGTGACAAGCTGGAGATGGCTTCGGCCCAAAGATATTGGGGATACTTAAACTCCACGAACATGGTCCTTGCCATATCCAAGAGAGTCTGATTCTTCCTTTTGGCTACACCATTTTGTTGTGGGGTATATGAAGTGGAATATTGATGACGAATACCCTCTTCACTAAGAAACTCATTAAGGGTGTAGTTCTTGAACTTGGATCCATTGTCACTCCTAATAGCCATGGTGGGAACATTGTGTTGACGTTGAACTTGATTTGAGAAGTTGATGACGGCTTGTTAAGTCTCACTCTTCAACATGAAGAAATAGACCCATGTGTATCTTGAATAGTCATCCACAATCACCAAGAAATACTTCTTGCCTCTAAGTCTTTCCTCGGACGCGGCACCAAAGAGGTCAACATGGAGAAGCTCCAAGATCCTCTTTGATGAAATACTTGTCTTGCTTGGATGCAAAGAATGATGCGTCTTGCCTCCAACAAAATCCCTAGACACACTATCTTTGGCAAAGGAAACATTTTATTTTAGTTCGAGGATGTGGACACCCTTGTGAAGGCTTTTCAGAGTTCTCATGTTGACATGGGATAAGCGGCGATGCCACAACCTCCCCACGTCGGCCTTACCGAAGAGACACATTGTTTGAGTGTTGGTTGACTCCGAAAAGTCTACCACATACAACTCATTTTTGACATGCCCAATGTAAGCAACATCGAGAGATTTGCTCCACATGATGACCACCTTGTTGGGATCAAATAAAACGGAGAACCACATCTTCCCTAAAGCACGAACAGAAATTAAATTGGAACCAAGGGATTCGACAAGCATGAATTTTTCAAGGGTGATATTAGGAGCAATAACCACCTTTATGAAACCCTTTACCTCATATTTTGATTTATCTCCATAAGTGACGGTTTCCTGATTTGTATTTGGTCTTATCTCCATCATAAGTTCCTTGCTTCGGGTCATAGGAATTGTACGCCCACTATCAAGTATCCATTTTGACCCACTGAAAGCATAGTCTTACAAGAAATCATTGACTTGAGTTAGGACGTGAGGAGGGTCCTCTCATGTTAGCAGCAAGGGTATTTGGAACCCAAATAGAGTAATCAATGAAACCCTCAATAGAACCAACATAATTATCTTGCACAGCACCATAATAATCAACAAATAAGAAATGGTGTGGATTGTTAGTTCCCGCGGAGTTACTACGAGTAGTGTTGTCCCTAATGACAATACCACTCGCACCAACACTCTTCTTTTCTTGTGCAGGTTTGGCTTTGTTCTTGTTCTTCTTCTTCTTGTTGTTGTTCTTGCTCTTTGCAACATAGCCAAGATCTTGCTTGCCATTTTTTGGTCTAGGAGAAACCACTTGTGGCTTAGGAGCCACACCCTTCTCAACACTAGGGCCCTTGCCCTTGATTTTTGTTATCTCTTCCTTTAACCTAGAATTCTCCTCAATAACATTTGCATGATCACAAGAAGAAGTATAAGTACTAGACACATTTAATTGATCTAGTTGAGTCTAAATTTGTTGACAAGACTTGTTGAGGGTAGAGTGTTCACTCTCCAAGGCCTTGTGAGCCTCGGTGAGGTTCTCTAGTGTAGGGCCCGCCCTTCGAACCACTGTTCAAGGACGCCCTCGATATGCATACATTCACGATCCCAGGAATTCAGTCGTGAACAACATACCAAGCTGGTACACAGATACAATATCCATTACACGGTTACACAAACCCTTACAAAGACGCATGGTCACATGACCAAGACTACACGGTTGTCACGCAGGACAATACACAACACACACAGCGGAAGACTAAACACACACAAAACGCGGTAGAGCCCAAGTCACGCCTTAACCTACAGGATGCTGACCCGGAGACGATCCTAGTTCGCAAAGCCATCAGCTCCGTACTCCTCCTTGTTGATCTTCTTCTGAGACTCCTTCTCAAAATCTGGCAAGTAGATACCAGGGGCGAAACCATAATGAGTACATTTGAATGTACTCAGCAAGACATCCATCATGTAACTTACCCAAATGCAAGTATGCTTATATGGTGTAATAGGTAGGCTATAGATAGGGTTCACTATCAATGGTGTTCATATAGGATGACACCACAGTTGCAGTCAAGTTAAATCTGTATCTTCGCTGAAGAAGATACTTCAGAAGAAAATATTATAGTTTTTCTTTCTCTTGTCGATATCACATGTACAAGAGGTTTTTGTAAAACTTGTTACAAGAAGGTTTTCTCTTTGCAGAACTTCTTGGAATTAGTTTCCAGATGTTTTCTTAGAGTAGAAAGATTTTCTCTGCAAAACTTCTTGTAAAACAACTTCTCGCTTTTCATCATCGGTACCTCCACGGTACAAGGTTTTCTTTCTTTCCGAACTTCCCGAGTTCAACACTCTTTTGAAAAACATCCGTTTGAAAACATTGACACAATGCTAGCTACATGGCCATTCAATTGTCCATATCCGAGGACGCGGCTTCTTCGAAAAAGTTGTACTCTGCAGAGGTGTACACATCCACCAGATACAGTACACCTGTCGTGAACAACCACAGACTGTAACAACAGTATGTAGAACATCAGATAACTGATCATAACCTTCCACTATGTTCAAGCTAGAATGTGTCTATCTCTCAGTTGAGTTTTACCGGTCATCCCCGGCACCGAGCTAATCCCCGCCAGCCAGGATGCCTCAACTGATGCGACCGGAGGGAAACTTAATACCACACTTTTTATGTCTCAACATTTGGAGTTTTGACGACGATCGGTTCAAGGGATTCCGTCCCTTATAGCGATTGAGATAGAACACACACTAACAAGGACAAACTTCCAGCTAAGCCCCGTGCCCATGTTGGGGTAGGGTGGCAGTACGGTAAAGGTTGTCCGGCGAATACTAGGTTATGTGTCATTTTTTGAAAACACCAATTTCCCAAAAATGACCACTTCCACATTCCTCCGGAGAATAAGGATCCGCCTTTTCTCCGGGTTTTTCCATAAAGCCTTTGTTTTGTAAAAACACAATTTTAGGGAGTCCACTTAGGGACTAGTATTTGTGATGGTAATAAATACCACATGGTGGCTTATGGGCTTGGTAACACCAAGTATTGACTAATGGCATAATAATATATAATATTAATAGAAGTGATACTCACTTCAAAAATAGCTTTCTTTTGGAAATCAAAGTTTTGTAAAACTTTTCAGAAGTAAAACATGCATGATAGATAATGATATGTGTAATATCAGCAAGCATTAGGATGGCTTGCCTCAATCTCTTAATGTCCCTGGCCTTGAAGTAACTTGAACTTGACGCACAGCTCCACAACTGCTTCTTCTTCTTCTTCTTCTTCGTTTTCTAGCGTCGTAAAGAATACAAGACACACACTCAGGTCTAAAAGACACACAACTAAGCTAAACAACACATACAGCAAACAAAAGTGTAATAGCGCAAACTCACAAACGTTATCGAGAAAACTGCCTCACATAGCTCTCAGGGTACAAAACTATCGTCAGACAAACATATGGTTCAGGAAGCCATATCCCACATCTTACATACCACATATGGAGTGGTGTACCACTCTCATAACAAGATATCTAAGAAGCTAAAAATATGTCTTGTGGGTGCAAAGGTTAGGTTGCAAAGGTAAAACAAACATACAGAACAATACCCATGGCAGTGGGTATTACTCACCACAAGCAACTATCACTTAATGTGTTCATGATTTTAGTTGGATGTTTTAGTTTCATAGGATACTCTTAAGCACGACAAAAACACTAGCACAACAAATAACACAAGTATTACACTCATGCTAAGGTACACACTCAGACAATTTCCAAACAGCAGGTAAACACACCACAGATGAATAGGCTATTTATTTACTACCTTAGTGTTTACTTGAAGTTTTGGAATCCATCAATCATGAAAATTTAACAAACAACCAGTAGCTAATAACCAAAGAATCAAGTCATAAAAATAATCTAAAACACCATCTTCACTTAAGATAATACTCCTATTAAAACAGGCATAAAACAGGACTGCACTAATAGCAGACTAGTATGGAAAATCTACACAAGCATGCTATAAGAGATAATCATTAATCTACAACCATAGCACATGCAACTAAATAATTTATGGCATGATAACAGAAGTAATAACTTCCTGAACATGCTATAATAAACTCATACACTCATAAAATAAAGGTTGACAAAACTATAGCTAACATCACCATTTTCTAGTGGGGACACTAGTTCAATACTAGAGAAGCAAACAATGCTATCATGATGCTTAAACCTAAACAAGAAAGTCATGAATATAAGTGTACCTAATAACAGTACACAAATCCTAATAATTCTAGGAAGCAAGAACATCAAAATAGTTCCATGAAACAACTATTAAGCATGCACAAATTAAATTCTAGCAGTTTATGTTTTCTCTAATCATTACTAGCAATCAAACAATGTATAATTCACACAACCAGTAGCTATGCACTTAAAGAAAAGTAATCTAAACCTCTTCAAAAATCCAAACACTCAATTTAAAATCATTCACAAACAATCTATCAATCACAAGGAATTTAGTTCATTTGCAAATAATTTAATTTAGCACACAATAGTGAATCATTTCTTAACATGATACTCCTAAGGAATATTATGCTAACAAATGGATCACACCTAACATACTAGTATCCTCTGATAAGAATTAAACTTCTCACTTGCATAAGTGAAAATAAACAATTATATTTTCCATGGTGGAAAATGGGAATCAATCATATATGTCGGATATATACTGAATAGGGGTATAGAAGATGGTAGACCAAGAGCCGGACTACCAGGGTGGCCTACATGGTAATGGGCTTAGGTCCATTGGGCGGCCCAGTAGTCCGACGCGCAGAAGCCGGATTCTAGAAGAACCCGGATCACGGCCCGCGTGATCTGGCTTGGAGGAGAAGACGGATCCCTTGCTTTCCAAGTTACAAGTTAAACGTAGTCTTCTAGGTTTCTTATTCTGTAAGCCCTAATCCGGCTATTATATAAAGCCGGACGGGAGATAGATTAAAACAAGTTCAAGCTCTACGCAACTCGCCGAGAAGCTCATCCTCGCCGAGAAGCTAGATCTACACCCTCACATTGTAACCCTGATAAACGGGCTTTAGTCCCAATTAGTGAGAAGTGCAGGAGTAGGTACGCCGTACTGTCGCGACGTACCGAACCTGGGTAAAATCCCGTGTTCTGTGTTACTACGCTATCCCGTTACCCCACGTCTCTACCGTAGTCTCATGGCACCCCCGTCTATGAAAACTACTACGATGTCTCGACAGTTGGCGCCCACCGTGGGGCAAACGACGTCAGACGTGAAATTCCGATCTGGGATACTTGGCGGAATTGGAAGATCGATCACTGTCGGAAGCTTGGAGTTCGACGACGACGTCGGCCGCTTCCTCGACAACGGATCCTATATACCGGCGCAAAACCACCTGGTAAGTGCCTGCGTGTTACCGATCGGATCTGCTAACATCTTTATCGGACTAACTGCAGAGGCAATAGGGTTTTGCGGTGGAAGCAAATTTATCCCACCCGCCCTATACCCAGTCGAAGACGACTATGATGCCGGATTCTGCTCAGATCGCCGACAAAAAAGTGATACACACTTTATCGGCATGGTGCAATCCGAAATCGCTGAAAACACGGATGACGGAAATCCCGTGCAAGAGGCAGATAACAACCTACCCGTTATAGAGACGGAAGAAGAAACACCCGTCACAGAGGCGGAAGATCCGACATCCGTCAACAAGACGATGAACTCGGAAGCAGAGTCCGTGCTTGCCGCCATTGAGGCGAAGTTGGAGTCGGAAACCGGATCGGATAACTTCGACTCCGAAGACGAAGACGAGGATGCCTTCATAAGAAAGGTTAAGTCCTTTCAAGAGGGATTCCATGAAGTGCTAATGGCAAAACCAGCTGATACAACGGGCGCCGGCAGCCAGGAAAGCCCTAAAACCCCTCCGCCGGTGGAAGAGAGAGAAGACGGAGAAACTTCTCCGATATTCCCCAATGTTAAGGAGATGACAGAAGATGAGCCTGTCAAAAAACCTCCCTCTTCCAAGAAAAAGCACCGTACTTCTAAAAAACTCCAATACAAAATCCGGAAGAAAAAATCAGCCGATCTCGCTGATGAAAACCTGGAAGTTGGAGATGTTAGCGGCACAAAGCCAGCGGAAAAGAAATCTAAGGAAATCACTGCTCCGCCAATGACGGAACAGGAAGAGCAAGAGCTATTACAAACACCAGTGGGACCAGATGAACCCCCTGAGATGCTGGAAGCCAGGAGACAAGCTTTCCAACGGCAACAGCAACATCTGCTTAGATCTCGGCAACATCTCCAACAAACCCATAATGACATCAAAGTCATGAAGGAAGAAATAGAGGAGTACGAGAGAAAGCATAGATCCGCGTTAAAACCTACTAGGTTACCCGGAATCGCAAAACCGGAAGAACTGCCGCCAAAAGAAAGGTTCTATAACCCATCTTGGCAAAAGCAGTTAAACGGCAAAGATGCCAAGGGCGAACCAATATACAAAACCGCAGCGGAAAACACGGAAGCAGCGTTCGCCATCCTAAACAACGACCTGTACTCCAACGGGGAAAAACTCCAAGGGGTGTATTCTTTCCTAGGAAAAGCATTACAGCAGCAACAGCGAGGCCAAGAACGATCAGGGAGACTGCACGATAATTCCGCCCTCTGCAAAACAGCTACTTGCGCCGCTGGAGCACCTGGACCGGAAGAACCCGGAGATTCAGATAAAAAAGAGGATCCGAGAAAAGACAGGAAAAACCCAGACAACAGGGACGCAACGTCTAGAATCGGACCTCATCTCCCGAAAGATGGATATAAACCACACGATCGGGAAGACAAGCACCGGAATGACGGCAAAATAATGCCACCTCCGAGAAACCCAGCTGAAAAAGCTGGAAGATATGATATACCTCACAGACGTGAAAGATCCCGGACACCTCCTAAGGATAAGGAAAGGCATAGAAGCAGAACTCCGCCTAACCCAAAAGGACGTGAACACGGAAGAGATAGAGATAACCTCGGAAAAGCGCGTCCGCGCAACAATGGAAACGAAAGGAGCAGATCCCCTTCTGTCCATTCAGCCGGGAGATATTCTGCACACATTGATAGAGCAGAAAAGGATGAT
Organism: Alopecurus myosuroides; assembly: GCA_028641055.1. Classification (NCBI taxonomy): domain Eukaryota; kingdom Viridiplantae; phylum Streptophyta; class Magnoliopsida; order Poales; family Poaceae; genus Alopecurus; species Alopecurus myosuroides. The sequence goes on along the minus strand of CM054057.1, from coordinate 524,560,142 downwards.
CTATACTTTGGTCCTAAGTGTTTTACTGACAGGATCCGAAGGATAACCCTGCATTCTGGCTTCGCCAAAGTTGGTCCAACCTACCAAAAATATACCGGCAGCACAAACCCGGATACCTGGCTCTCAGATTATTATACAGCCGTCCAAATCAACAATGGGACAGACCTGGAAGCTGTCAAGTTTCTTCCCCTAATGTTGCTAGACGGAGCCAGAGATTGGATCAATGGTTTACCATCAAGAACTGTCGACAGCTGGGATGATATGGCTAGAGTATTCACTCAGCATTTTCGGGGAACATACAAACGCCCAAATAGCATCAACCAGCTGAACCGTTGCACCCAATTTGAGGACGAACCATACGTGGATTTCATCTCCAGATGGACTGCAATGAAGAATAGTTGTTCTGGAGTAACTGACGTACAAGCAATGCATGCTTTCGTCAATGGCCTAAAACCCGGACTCGTACCGTTCATGGTTGGTTCTAAACAGCACAAAGATCTCGGATCTATGCTTACAACCGCTAATGAGCAAGCTACAGCCGAAGATGATATCAGAGCAAGAGGAGGCAATATTGAGTCACTAATACTCGCCAAGAAAACCCCTCGTTCTGACAAAAAAGGAACTCCAGAGTCAACGACAAAGCCCAAGGAGGTCAACATAGCCTTTGGAGGAGATAAGGGAAATAAGTGGAAAGGTCGCAGCCCAGATCCAATCAATTACACTCCCGAAGAATGGGAGAGAATTAAGTCGGAACCCTGCGTCCACCACTCGCAATTTGAGAAACCAACCCACACAAACGCGCAATGCCGGCTAAACAAGCATATGAAAGGCAATGCAGGATCCGGAAATAAAGGGAAGGGTTCCAAAAGGAAACCTGCCAAACAAAAGCCAGAAGCTGAAAAAGAAGACAGTGAATCGGACACTGATGACAAAATCCAGGAACAACAGCGAAAGGGCGAACCCAAATTTCCGAGAGTTGACGGAGAAGCAATGCTAACTTTCTTAGCAACCCCGTCAGCAAAGGTGGCCAAAAGAACACTTCGGGAAATAAACGCGGTTGTTCCGGCAACCCCGAAATTCTTGAAGTACTCCAACACACCGATAATCTGGGATCAGTCTGATCATCCCGGAAATATCCCTGAACCGGCACACAAGCTCTTGTTGTCAGCCCTATTGTCCAAAACACTAGGCTAAGAAGAGTACTGATGGACGGAGGATCCAGCATTAATATAATGTACCTGGATACACTGAAGCACTTGAAGATCTCCGAGTCCCAGCTCAATTACAGCAATATACGCTTCCACGGCATTGTTCCTGGCAGGCAAGCACGATCCCTAGGAGAAATTTCCCTAGATGTCACCTTCGGAGACAAAGATCACTTCCGGCAGGAAAAAGTATCCTTCGAAGTAGTGCCGTTCGAAAGCGTGTATCACGCAATACTCGGACGTCCAGCTTTCGCCAAATTCATGGCAAGATCCTGTTATATCTACAACAAGTTGAAAATGCCAGGACCCAAAGGAGGAGTAATCACCATAGCCGGTGATTTCAAGCTGGCAAACGAGTTGGAGAAAGAAAACGACCTTTGCGCTCAGAGAGTTATAGCAAAGGAGGAACTGAAGGAATTAGCCAAGGAGGTATCGCCGAAAGAAATGCCGGCAGGAAAAGAAACTCGGAAGCCAACAGATAGCTTCAAGGCGTCCGAGAATACAAGAAAGGTAATCCTAGATCCCAAAGATCCGACAAAATTTGTCATCGTAGGGACTGGGATGACCGACAAATAGGAAGGCGAGCTCATCAAGTTCCTCCGTGAGAACTGGGATATTTTTGCCTGGTGTCCAGCTGACATGCCAGGCGTACCCAGGGAACTTGCTGAGCACCAACTCAAGGTTATTCCCGGATCAAAACCCGTCAAACAAGGTCTCCGTCGATTTGACGGAAGAAGACGGAAGGCTATTGGCAAGGAAATTATCCGGCTTTTAGCAGCGGATTTCATCAAGGAAGTAATCCATACTGATTGGTCCGCAAATCCGGTATTAGTGCCGAAGAAAGACACCACTGCTCTTAGAATGTGTATAGATTACACAGGATTGAACAAGTTGTGTCCGAAAGATAGGTTCGCATTACCGCGGATCGATCAAATAATAGATGCCACTGCAGGCTCCGAGCTTTTATGCTTTTTGGATGCATACTCCGGGTACCACCAAATACGCATGAAAAAGGAAGATCAAATCAAGACTTCTTTTATAACCCCGTATGGGACGTACTATTACGTAACCATGCCCTTTGGCCTGAAGAACGCAGGTGCAACCTACCAGCGTTGCATGCAACGCTGTTTGCATAGTCAGATTGGCAGAAACGTCCATGTTTACGTGGACGATATCGCCGTCGTAACCAAAGAAAAAGATACACTCCTTGAGGATTTGCGAGAAACTTTCGAAAACTTACGCACTTACAAGATGAAGTTGAATCCATCTAAGTGCGTATTCGGGGTTCCCTCAGGAAAACTTCTGGGTTTCATTGTTTCCCACAGAGGAATAGAAGTTAACCCGGAAAAGATCAAGGCAATCTTGAACATCTCAAAACCTACATGTGTAAAAGATGTCCAAAGATTGACGGGTTCCGCTGCAGCCGTCAGCAGATTTATCAGTTGGCTGGGGGCTAAAACCTTACCACTCTACAAGCTGCTGAAAAAATTCGACAAAGTCAAGTGGATTGCGGAAGCCTGGGAACGTCTAGAAAGTTATGTACCTTTCCGTACTTAGTTCAATTCTATGTAAACATCTTTTGAGATCATGAAATAAAGTTGTCGGAATGCTGTCATCCATTTTCTTTATAAGTGCAAGGTATTTCCGCCTCATCTATTTCCCAATGATCTCACAAATTTCTCAATGTTAACCCAAATTGTGCTTGCGTACTCGGCGTTACAAAACTGAATGATTTTTCAGCCTGTTAACGGCTAAGGGAAACTTGAATTGCCTGCGTGCCCAAGTTTCACTTAAAACTTTCCTTGTTTTCTCTAAGTCTTATCTGATTGTGTGTGTGTTGGGTTACTGGAACTAGTCAGTAAAAATGCCTTTAGCATGGTCCATGTTTCCGAGTTTCAAAACTGCTTGGTTCGTCCCCAGTTACTCGGCATGAAGATCCATATTGCTATTTGAGCCATTTCAAACACTAAGGACAGTTAAAGCATATACACCAGAGAACTTAGAAGATAAAGGAATGATAAAATCCAAAAAACTTGCAAAGAATTTCATAATTTAAACTGCAAAAGACGGAAGTTTCATTCATACAAAAAGAAGCATTACATTTTGGATTACATTAAAAGAACAGTAATGCTCCTATTGTCTAGTTTTGCTATCCAGGTTCCAGTTAACCCTTCAAGCATCTGACTCCTCCTCGCTGCTTTCGTCTTCGGGGATCGGAGGGATCTCCTCTTCTGGATAGTTGACGGAGATATTCACCATGGAGGCAATCTGGGTGGCGTGGCCTTTGACTTCACCAAAGATGGTGTTTCGCTGAGTATCCGTGTATCCTTGAGGGACACCAGAAGCCACGCGCCAGGATTTGGCAGAGGGGTAGTGCATGCGCATAAGGCCGAGGGCCATGCGCGCACCACCCCGTGCAGCGGAGCGAAGAAGGGACTCCTTGGACTCCGCCACCTCCATGATGGCACTCGGAAGTTTTTCAACCTCCGAGCATTCCCCAGATTTTTCGGGAAGAAACTTGTCTACCAGCTGCGTGGCAGCAGCCTTGAGCAAAGTCCATGTCTCCCCGAAAGCTCGGATGCCTGCAACCCGAGTGCCATCTGGGGTATCTCCTGTTTTTTACAATAAAACACCCAAAAGGGTTAGACGGAAAAACAGAGAAAGCAAAACATGGACAGATGATAAATGAGTCAGAGACTTACCGATGAGCTTGTCGATCTCGGAAACTTCCTCCAGGCGAAGGTTCAGAGCGTCGGTCAAATCCTGAATGGTGGATTTGTCCTTCTCCGCCTGTTTGGAAGCCTTGGAATTGGAAATTCCAAGGGCCACGTTGCTGGCTTCCAGGTCTTGTTGTGCTTTCACAAGGTTCTTGTGAAGCTCAACATTCTCCTTGCGGAGAATTTCGGCATTGCCAGAATCTTCCGCTGCTTGTTTAGCCTGGGCTAATGCAGCTGAAAAGCAAGAAAAAAATCCGAGTTAGCCAGTTTTTCGGAAAAAACTTAGGCAAATGATTGAATCGGAAAATTCAGAAGGAAAATGCTTACCTTGTGTTTCCGACAGTGCGAGCTTAGATGATTCCAGCTCTGCCTCCCTTTCTTCAAGAATAGAAAGAAGACTTCTAACTTCTTTATTCTTGATGGTGAGTTTCTTGAAAACTTCCATGTTGATGGCTTCGGAGGTTTGCTGAAACATAGCAAGGAGAAGAATGAGTACAAAAAACATCAAAGCAAAAAGCACGCATTTTGTTTAATGCTTGGGGGCTAGAGTTATATACCTGGCTCATGCGCTGCAAACCTGCCAAGTTTTCTTTAAACTCTTTCGCGTATTCCGCGAAAAGATTCCCGGCTGCGTCCAGGCCGTCGTTGATAGCTTTGAAATCCTTGTCAAAGGTGGGAATTTCCTCGTCGAAAGTCCGAGAAAATTTTCCCACCTCTGGGGCCGCCCTTTCCCTCGTGTCCGTGTCGGACACAACGGGCTGGCTGGGCTCCGGGGGCTTGGTGGTGGGGGCTGCAGTAGGCTCTTCCACCATTGTGCGTGGCGTGTCCGGGGCGACGGCGGGAGAAGGTTGGCTGCCTCGGCTGGAAGAAACCTTGTGTTTCTTCAGCTTCTTCGGCTTCAGGGTGGAAGGCTGCAGGCTAAAAACATAAAACCCGGAAAAGGTTAAAACACCGAAGATGGATGAAAAAAGTTCCCATAAAAGAAAACTCCAGAAGAAAGAACCTGGAGGTGGCGACGGGGATTCCGTCAAGATCGATAATTTCTTCCGAGGAAGTTATCTTCTTACGCTTGCATCCACCTGTAGCGGCGGTGCGCAGCGCGTCCAGCTCAGCCTCGGACACCAAGTCCGAATCTGAAAGATCCGCGAACTGTGGAACAAGCAAGATCAAAATCATAAGCTAGGAAATCCGAGAAAAAATAAAACTGTACCCAAATGACTGAAAAATTACCTTGGGAACCGGATTTTCGGCCGTGTACATTGGCCGACCCGCCTCGTATTGGTCGCGTGATGCGACCAATTGGTTGATGCGCCGGCGAAGCTCCTTTGCGGGCCAATCCTTGGCGGATGTCCGCATCGGATCCTTGACTCTCGTGTATTCGCACAGGAGACGGCCGCTGTGGTTGGCTAGTGGCTGCATCCGCCTAATCAGCCAGCATAGAACCGTGTCCATGCCGGTTAGAGGCGGATCCATGGAGGTGAGCTTGGCGATGCGCCGCTTGATCTTTAATAGATCTGGCGGCAGAACTTGGACGGCTTCTGTTCCCCAGTTATCCTGGGGAACTGCGGCAGTGTTCACGAAAGGTGGAACCCCGAGAGCTTCCTTAGGGAAAGGCACGTCGGGGTGATAAAAGAAGGAACCCGTCCAAAATTTGACGGATTCCGAAGTTTTTATCTTGGGGAACCAATCTTCTCGGAATCTCCGAAGAGTGAAAGATATGGTCCCGCAAGTCGGGAATGCGCCCTCCGAAGAGTTCCGCTTAACCCCGAAGCAGTAGGTCCAGAAATCTAACCTAGGTTCTAGCCCTAAGTAGCCCTCAAACAAAGCCTGGAAGCCGGCCATGTAGAGGATGGAATTGGGAGGAAGGTTATGGGGCTGGATGTTATAGTGAGAGAGAACCTGGAGGAAGAAGGAAGAAGGCGGAAGCCCCATACCTCGCAAAAGGTGGGAAGTGAGAAGCACCCTTTCGCCATTCCGTGGCGTTGGCTCGGTCTCTTCTTCCGGCAGCCGCCATTTCTTCTTGAGAACCAGGCCCTCCTTTTCCAAGTTTGGAAGGAGAGCCGGGGGAATACTGCAGGTACTCCAGTTGCCTGCAGATTCCGCTTCCTCGTCCGCTCCGGCGGCGGCGGCGGCGGCGGCCTCCGCGGCGGCGAGTTCGTCGCCGAGGAGCTCGATCTTTTCCTCCGCCGTTTCAGGTGCAAACGGCGGGGTTGTCGCGGCACTCGATCCCGCTATGTCCGCGGCGGCGGAAGTATTTTCTCCGCCCGCCGCGGAAGCCGTGGTCTTCTCCGGCTCGCCGCCGGAGTGCGTTTGCGATCCCGGCTGTGGATCCAGGTCGCCGATGAGCTCGTCGATGGCGGCACGAGTGGGCGAGGACGGCGAGGAGGCCATCTTTTGGTGGCGCGTTGCGTTCTGCGTGCTTGGAAGCTAAGTGCGACTGGGACAGGGGACTTGCTCTCGAGCTCGCGTTCGCGTCAATGGCGTGGGTAGTGAGGGAGTGATGAAAGTTTCTGATGAGGACGATGATGGCTATTTATAGCCGGAAAACCGTTTAGATACGTGCCAACGGCTCTTTTGACCGTTGGATGCTCGACGCGTGTCGCTCGCCGGAAAATACGGGAAATAAAACGGCAGGGGAATGATGGCTATCTCCTCGTTTCCCGTGAGAATCTGTCAGAGATACGCTGAGGGGTTTCCCGCGTGGAACCAAGCGACGCTTGCGTCAGCATGTTTAAGACGCTGACGTTAGAAGTTCCTTTTCCGCGAAGGATCGCGAGAAGAAAAGCCGGATTTTCATGGTTCCGAGTTTTATGTTACCATCTCCTTCAAAAGGAAAGTAGAAAGAATCAAGACTGCTGAATCAAGATTTCCCGGACAAAATGTATTTGACGAAAGACGGAGAATCAGAGTTTTGATCCTTCCTGGGGGCTACTGTCGGATATATACTGAATAGGGGTATAGAAGATGGTAGACAAAGAGCCGGACTACCAGGGTGGCCTACATGGTAATGGGCTTAGGTCCATTGGGCGGCCCAGTAGTCCGACGCGCAGAAGCCGGATTCTAGAAGAACCCGGATCACGGCCCGCGTGATCTGGCTTGGAGGAGAAGACGGATCCCTTGCTTTCCAAGTTACAAGTTAAACGTAGTCTTCTAGGTTTCTTATTCTGTAAGCCCTAATCCGGCTATTATATAAAGCCGGACGGGAGATAGATTAAAACAAGTTCAAGCTCTACGCAACTCGCCGAGAAGCTCATCCTCGCCGAGAAGCTAGATCTACACCCTCACATTGTAACCCTGATAAACGGGCTTTAGTCCCAATTAGTGAGAAGTGCAGGAGTAGGTACGCCGTACTGTCGCGACGTACCGAACCTGGGTAAAATCCCGTGTTCTGTGTTACTACGCTATCCCGTTACCCCACGTCTCTACCATAGTCTCATGGCACCCCCGTCTATGAAAACTACTACGATGTCTCGACAATATACTTAAAACATGTCAATTTCTCACATGTGCATGGTTGGGGATTTTCATCCACAACCAAGATGCAATGGAACCAGTGGGTTATGGGCCCACTAATACCAAGGCAAAAGAGATACTAAGCCTCTGGTTACTCATGACAAAAATTAGTATAACAAAATAAAGTAACACAAAGCCATTTATTCTAGTGAAAACAATACTAGTGCAAGAATAACAAAACCTACACATGCTTCACTATAAAAAAAAGCATGCAAGCTAACAGAGGTATTAGCTTCAAAATAACAGTACCAAAATGGTACTGGATCCAAAGAAATCATATCACAAAATTTAATAAAGCAATCACACAAAGATCTAACTCTCACAATAATTTCAAATAATAAAACTAGAAGGTATCAAATGCTATCTCATTTTTATTTCAGTTTCCAAACATGCACACACTTTCTAAGGTATATGTACTGTAATAAAACAAGTTAATAACCAGCACTAACAACTTTATACATGCTAGGGAACAAGAGTATATCAACCAAACATTTCATCTCAAACAAAAACACATTCCACAACAAAAACAGGAAAGCTGTTGTTTCTAGATCTGTCTACCAAAAATTATATAGAGCTTCAAAAATTAATATAAGCTAGGATAAGATAGATATAGTCAATACCAAACTCATCCAATTGGATTTGCTCCAAAAATCATTTTTAAACTCCTTATAAAAATCATAGAAGAGCTTACTGGTCTTTTAGTAAACTTGATAGCATTTTCATTATATAACTCACCTAGATGTGGGGTTAGGTGCGTTGGATAGATATTTTCAATACCTATCCAGAACAGTTTAGTTTGTTTCATTTGGTTACATACTTTAAAAGTTATGGTCAAAACATCCTCACTGATAGTCTGTGACAAAACATTTATTGTGTTCAAAATAATGGCCCAAAAGTAGATCTGCAAATTTTTCATGGTTTAGATTTCCTTTCTTTAGGTCCTTGAATTTTTCCAGATTTAATTTCACAGTTTAACTATTTTTCACAAGCCCAAAGTGGAGGTACAACTTTCTGTGAAAATTTATATGAATAAACACAACTGCCACGCGGGCTGGTTCGGATAGCGCCCGGCCCAGCTAGCGGCTGCACGGCCCAGCTGCGCTGGACACGCGAGCGCAGGCGCGGGAAACACATGCGTTCAACCGCGGCCGTTGATCAGGGATCGAACGGCCGGCGCGCTTCTTCTTCCTCCTCTCACCTCATCTCTCTGACCCAATCTGAGAAGAAAAGGGCGCGGCCCTAGCTCACCTTGGGGAGGCTCGGGGAGGGTTGCGGGCGCTCGGTGGTGGTTGCTGGGTGGTCGGGCATCGAGGGGCAGCGACGGTGGCGCTCGGCACGGCCTCACGGGGTGGAACGCAGCCGGCGCTCTGCGTGGTGACCGCGGCGGCGAGGTGGACAGCGGCGGCGCCTCCGGTGGTTAAGGAAGGTGGGGTGTTGTCTGGGGGGTTCAGGGGATCGGGGGGGTGTCCCTAGGGTAGTGAGAGGGGCTGGGGTAGAGTGGCTCGGGCGGGGCTTTGCCGTGATCGTGGTGGTCACCCTGCGGGCTAGAACTCGAGCTCGGGTGTCTTATAGGTTAGGGCTCGGGTAGATCTCAACCAGGGGAGTAGAGAGGAAGTGTGGGAGGTGCAAGGCACAAAGGTGAGGTCTCTGATCTTTTATAGATGAGGGGGGTGAGGTTGAGGGCAAAAAGGTCACCTCGGGTGGATGCCAACCCTTGGCATGAGCTAGCCCTAGGGCTTTAAGTCATTTCCAACTTGGTTCTATGGGTGCCCTAGGTCAAGGCCACGAGTGGACAAGGTTTATCCAGGCCAAGGAGAGCAAGTGGGAAAGTGGCTATGACAAATGAGTCAACACAAGTGGGTTCCCATACTTGTCCTAGTCACCCTTCCCTCTCCTCTCTTATGTACACCCACAAAGCTTCTAGAAGGGATCCAAAGCATTATTGGTTGAGTAGAAACTATGGTCAACCAGCTAGGTCAGGCCACACTTCCAAAAGATCAAGGAAACAACCAGAAATCACAGTGCAAAAGTGTATCTCTTACTGTCCACAGAAAAATTTAGAAAATTCAGTCTTTAGGACTTAGAAGTTTTCTAAGTGTTGAAAACAGACAGAAAGTTGAAAAAGTTGAGTTTGTTTTCAGTGTGCAAATGATCCTCAAAATTTGTTTTCAAAGTATGGATTTGTTAACCATGTTATATACTTTCATAAAAAACTTTTGAAAACAAATTTGAAATAATTTAAGGTCATGAAAACATTGGAGGAAAAGGTATACTTTCTGTTTTTATCTGTTTCTCAAAACTGCCTTTTTCTGCCTTAATTTTATACCATAAAAACAACAAGCAAAAGATACTTTTTATTTCTCCAAAAATAAAAGTGAGCTTATGGGTTTGTAGTACATATATCAAGGATTAATTAAAAGTCAAGAAATCATAAAATAACAATTTATAGCTTGGTGAAAACAATGGTAGGAAACATGTACTTGGATTATTTTTCAGAGGTTGTTTTCTATAGGAATGTCAAAAGAAAACTTTCATAGATCATTTTGGAAACTTGTTTCCTTGGATCCAACAAAGTTAAAAGTTTGTTTTAAGATGCAAACAAGAATGGTCCAAGTCTTGGAATAAAATTCCAATCAAGTAACAATAGGAAAATCATCAGGGAAAATAAATAAATAGGAATATCTCTTAGAAACATAAGGTATTGGTTTTATATAAAAACAAGACTTGTGTTGCAAATATGTTTAAGATTACAAACACATGTTGGTTCAAACAATCATGTTGTTATATAAAAAAAAATTGGCTCTAATTTTTGTCTTCTTGAGCACAGTCCAAGAGTCTAAAAACTGGGGTGTGACATCTAGCTCATCGGTTAGTTTTTCATGAGCAACCCCAAACTCAACCTTCTTGTTTTTAGCCCTTTTATATTTATAAATTGCATGATAACGTTATTTAGTGATTTTAGAAACTAACTCATTATGTGACTCTTCAATAGTCTCAAGTTTCTCCTCAAGAGATACTCGAAGATCATGTTCTTCCTCAAGAGCATTTGAGAGGTAACCTTTTTCAATGCAATCTTCCTTCTCGGTCTCACATTTCTTCTCAAGAGACTCTTGTGACTCTCCAAATTGGCTCATGCAAAGATCAAAGTACCTCTTGGTATCACCTTGCAATTTAGTCATAAATAGACTCAAAGAGGCAATTTCATCTTCAACACTAGGACTAGCAAGGCTATTCTTTTCACTTTGAGTCTTATAGTTGGAGGAAGATGATACCTCGGTGGCCTTTTACATGAAGCACTTTGCGGAAGGTTGAGTAAGATTATCATTGGGGGATTCAAATAGTGATGGAGATGATGAAGATGCAATAGCAATAGTGTCCACTTCACTTGTGGATTCTTCTTCTTCATCACCGAAATCATACTCTTATTGAGTCACTAGAACATATCTTGATGATGGTTTCTTGTTGAAGGGCTTTTCTTATTGAAGTGAGGCTTCTTGTTGGGGATCTTTGACTTATCCTTGAGAACAAGCTTTCCTCCATGGCTTTCCCTCTTCTCGAAAGGGCACTCGAAAATAAAGTGATACTTGTCTTGACAATTGAAACAAGCCCTCACTTTTTGGGTCCTTTATTTGTCAGAACTTGACTTGGTCTTCTCCTCAATATATGTCTTGTCCTTGGCACTGCAAGAGTGATATAATCCTTAAGAACGAGGTCATACTCTTGATCATTTAGTGGAGACAATTTTTCTCCCGACGAAACATCTTCTTGTTGATCCACCATCTTGTTCACAACCTTGTCCTTCAATGAAACGGAGTCTCCTTTTTGCATTCCAATAGCACGAGCACGAGTGCCATGAGCAAGATTTGTTTGAACTTTAAAGGAGGCGATTTCTTGCATCACCTTGATTGAGGTCATTAGATGATAATTGTGTATTCCTTGTAGGCTCTTCAAGTCCACGGGCTCAAATGGCATGAGGGCACTCACGTACTTTCTCTTGATCCAAGCATCATTCACATGAGTGGAACCAAGACCACTAAAGGCGGTGGCAAGGGTCTTGAGTCTCGGATACATGTCCTCATGGTTCTCACCATCAAGCATATATAACCCTTCGGCCTCATTGCTCAAGGTATCATAGATATTCCTATTCATGCTTTCATTGCTCTCAAACATGGAGATCAGAGAATCCCATGTTTCTTTGGGTGGAGTATTGTTGAAGGTGAGACATGTGGTTTGGACCCACGGTTTGTTGAATCATCAACAAAGCGGTGTAGTTGAGTTGGTAATCTACCACTTCTGTTCTTGTCAAGTTCTCGGGGGTCATGAGGCTTGTATCTATCTTGAACGACCCTCCAAAGCTCAATGCAAGCTTTCAAGTGAGTTTTCATGTAATATTTCCATTGACTAAAAGAACGTGCATCAATTTTTGGAGGTTCGCCTCTAGGGTTAATATGAGGATGTGGGATAGGAGGATCGGGAGAGTACCGTCCTTCAACATTGTGGTACTCTTCCTTCTCATCCTTTCCCTTAGGAGATGTAGTGTGTTTAGAGGAATGAGTTCCACTTTTAATTCCTCCACCCTCCTCCTCATCTTTTTTATTCTCCGGAATTTCTTCCGAAGGAATAGAAGATGAAGATTACGCACCCTTGGCTTTCTATAGTTGCGTCATTAAATCATGCAACTCCATTAATTTGGCATCAATTGATGAGGTCAAGGCATATTTCATTTCCTTGAGATCATCCATAGTGACTTGTGCCGCGGGCGCGGCAGTTTCCCCTTTGTTGACCATACTAAACTCTTAGGCGGTTAAGCCAAAAATAAGAGCCAAGGCTCTAATACCAATTGAACAAATAGTATGGGCACCTAGAGGTGGGTGAATAGATGCTATGACCAATTTAATTCTTTTTCGATTTAGGCTTGACACAAAGGTAAATTCTCTAGATATGCAACTACGGTGAATTTACCTATATGACAAGAAGAAAATAAACAAAATACAGACATAAAGTAAAGGAGAAGGAACAAGGTAACCGATAACGGAAGCACGCGAGAGACAATGGTGTAATCCCGAGTTTCTCTTTTAGAGGGGAGTACGTCTCATTGCAGGGGTGTGAGTTTCTCCATGAAGGCCTACTCAACGCCATAAAGGCCTCACCATATTCTCCGATTAACGTTGCCACAAAGGCCTAGTTCACCTTCCACTATTGATTCCGTTCGAGGAAGAAATCGGTGCTTTACAATGAGCTTGAGGCACACACCCACAACCAAATTGGGGGCTCCCAAGAATCACCAACAATCAACAAGTGAGTAGCAATGGGGTCTAGGTTTTCCAGAAGGAAACCCTAGACTAGATTCCTTAAAGTGGATGAGGAGGAAATGAAGAACGGTTCAGTGAAGATGTAGATCGGGGCCTTCTCCTTCAATCCTTTGAAAATCAATGAGTTTGGGTGGAGGGATTGGGAGATCTAGCTTGGTAGGTGAGCTTAATTAATAGAGAAATTAATTCTGAACGAGCTTGAGATTTGGGGAAGAAGGAGAGGGTTATTATACCCCCTCACCGATTCTAGCTGTTGTAGGCCACTATACCCGGAGTCTCTGGTCTAAAGGGGTCGGAGTTTGCGGCCAGGGCCAGAGGCTTGCAAGAATTCGGGGACAATCTGGGGATACTCCGGATAGGGAATCTGTATGTTTGTCTTCAAAAATTTCACCAAGGGGCTAGAGTTTCCGGGGGTACTCCGTACTAGGCCTCTGTGAGTTGTACCAAAGAGCACACCAAGCTTCATTGAGAGGGGGCGTAAGATTCTGGTAGAAGTCTCCGATCCAGACACCCCGGAGTCTTCGGCCAGGGGGACCAGAGTCTCCGGCCTAAGAAGAACCAGACAATCTCTAACCAAAGGAGAGAACTTCATCTTCACAAACATGATGTGGGGCCGGAGTTTCTGGTGGAAGAATCCGGTGCAAGCACCCCGGAGTCTCCGGCCTGGAAACTCTAGAAAAAAGCATAAGATAGCACAACACTTTGCTATTTTATCGGTATGCTTTTATGTTGAAATAACCCAACCACATGAAGCACTAGGCACATGGTTAGGTAATCACTAGTGTTGTTATCTAACACTCAAAACAAAATAGGGAGAAATCAAAATGTTCTTTCACCTTGTTTATCTTAGTTCATAGGAGCTTGGAGCCTTGTTGGTGTCCCCAAAGCTTTGGGAACTCGTGGATTTTGTTGCTCAAAGTCTTGGGGGCTTCCAGAATTTGGTAAGGATCCTCCATGTTGTGTACTGTTCCTCATGCTTGTATAGGTTCTAGTTGTCAACCTCAACGATAACATAGTGATTTGTGTCTCATCCACTTTGGTGGTTGAACGAAGGAGATATGATGTGCCATTTGACGGCTACTCGGTGTTCCACTTTGGTTGCACCACACCGCTCTAACAGAGATTAGCTTCCATTGGGAAGTGAACTTCGGGATAAATCTCTGTGTCGTTGTGTTTGGTTATTCCCCATCTGTTCTGAGATATTTTGCAATGTGAGATCATTGCTCATCCATATTGCTTGCGTACCAAGATCCCATCTTATTTCCCGCCCTCTCCCTTGTTCGCTGCAACACGAACGACCAGAGCCATGTTTAGGCATGCGGGGGAGTGGGTCAGTGAGGGCGCTAATAGGTTGGAGGCCCGAGTGGTTTGCATGTAGTCCTGCCTTCAAAAAATAATCCAAAACTCAAGGCTGGTGGTGAGTCGAGTTTGTTCTTCCTACGGGAGTTCTACGGAAAGAAAATATTTTGGTAGCTTGACCAAAGAGTTTTTATTCCCAAGGATAAGGGAGACGTGCGCGTGGGATACGTGGTAAGGAATCTCCAAGGTGCTTAATCCAACGGTTGTAGATATCTCGAAAGCAGATCGGATGGACAGTTTTCTTAATTTTTTAGGATTAACGTGGTAACTCCTAGGGAGTATCCTAGTTAGTAATTATAAGATGCTATTTGAGTTCCAAAGACCCTTGTGACTAACAAGAAAGGACCCATCCAAAAATGGGTACCTAAGAAAAGAAATTGATTCATTGTAGGTTTGTACTTACGGTGGAGGAACTTGGATGATTGATAGCTCCGCACATATGCCCGGAAGTAAAGAAGCACTATAAGACTTAAAACTTCCACTCATCAAGTTCTCACAAGTCACCATTGGAGATGGTTGAAAAATTAAGGTATTGGGACACGACAAGGTGGTCATTTCTCCGGATGTATCCATTGAGAAAGTCCTCCTTGTTGAGTCCCTTGGCTACAACCTACTCTCTGTTTTAGAACTTTTTGAATGTGGTTATACATGTGTTTTTAGAGCTCACCACGTGCTTGTCTTTAAACTATTTCTCTTAAAATAGCCTTTGTTGGATTTTGGAAAACAATATGTATGTAGTGGATTTCTCTAAATAAATTACACATATTGCCACATGTCTAATGGCTAAGTCCGACGTGGAGTGGCTTTGGCATCGCCGCTTGGGCCACGTCGGCATGAGAAACTTACAAACTCTTGTGAAGGGTGAGCACGTAGAAGGACTAACAAGTGTGAATTTTTTCCAAATATCGTCCTTGTAACTCTTGCATAGCCGGAAAGATGCATGAGAAGAATCACCCCAAGAAGTCAATCATTTCCACAAAGAGGCCATTTGAGCTTACGGAAATGTGGAGTTACCCCCGAGGGTGATACCACTCCTCCCATTGTCGTTAGATCATCTTTGATATTTGGACCACATACACAGTTCACTTGTTGTATGTTATGAACCAGAGTGATTAGAGACTGATACAAACACTGCTAATAGTCTGCGCATCTGTGTCCTACCAAGGTTGGACCACATGCATGTTTCACTGAGTAAATATGCACCCCGCTGACATCATCCTGAATGCTAAGAAAATTCTGACAATGTCAATGCTGCATGCACATGTTTACAGCCAACTGGATGAGTTGATCAGGGTTACGGAGCCAATTATGTAGGTCTTTCCAGATACATGACATCATACTCCCTCGTTCCTATATGTAGGGTGTATAAGGTTTTGGCACGAATATTAAGACATGCGAATTTAACACATGTTGGATTCATTTGCACCTCAAAAAAATTGGGAGAGAGAGTCCCTAACAACCATAAATTGGAAATAATACATGTGTAAAACACCGAATTTGAAACAATTCCTCATTTGGAGGTATAAAATTGTCCATAAATCACAATACACCTTATATTATGGATTTTTTTCTTAAAACCTTATACACTTTACATCAAGGAACAGAGGGAGTGGTACAAATCATGAGGAAGCCATCGAACGACAAACAAGTGGGGTGGTATTGCCCTCGGGGGTAACAAATCCTCACTCTTTGAGCTTATTCATTTGGATTTATTCGGGGCTCCTATATATGAGTCTTGGTGGAAAGAAATATTGCTTGGTGATTGTTGATGACTATACAAGATACATATGGGTATTCTATATCGAGAAGAAGAACGAGACCCAACAAAAGTTTATTGTTTGGGCCACGGAAGTGCAACATCAATATGATACAAAGATCTTAGCAATAAGGAGTGATCATGGATCGGAGTTTAAGAACTAGCACCATGGATGAATTTTTGAGTGATGAGGGGATAAGACATCTATTTTCCGCTGCATACACCCCTCAACAAAATGGTGTGGCGGAGAGAAAGAACCGTACACTCAATGATATGGCAATAACTATGATGGCCGAATTCAATTCCCTAAATAACTTTTGGGGCGAAGCTATCAACACCGCTTTCCATCTATCCAACCGTCTCTTTCTCTGTCCGATGATTGGCATGACTCCATATGAACTCCTAACCGGTAATAAACCCAATCTCAAGTACCTTTGAGTTTTGGGGTGCAAATGCCAAGTCTACGTTAAAGGCACTAGCTTATCTAAATTTGATCGTAGAACTTTTGAAAGCATATTTGTTGGTTATGCTACGAACTCTCATGCTTATAGAATCTACAACATATACACTCGTTGTGTTGAAGAATATATGAATGTGAAGTTTCATGAGGATAATGGCTCATAAGTGGAGCAAATTGATTGTAGGTGATGAACCTCCCTCCATAGCCATAGGAAGAATGGGTATAGGTCCGCTCATATCCGTTGGGGAACACCTTGTGGCGAATGAGGATGGGACAAGATCTACGCAAGGGGATCCCTCTACTTCAACCATTAATCAAACGATATACCAAGATCAAGAACAAGACCTTCAAATTGATACCACTCATCAAGAAAGTGATCAAGATCCACCCAATGATAATGGTGGTCATGATATTGGCTACTCTTCACCAAGAACCCCACTCCGGGTAGATCATGGCCTTGATGAAGGTGATGAAAAGTATGTACCTCCAAATGAGAATCCCGATGATGCACTCATCCATAGGAAACCTCGTCTAGCCGCGAGATTGCATCAAAAGTCACATTATCAAAAGAATGTTATTAGTGGCTTGGGAAGAAGTGTATCTACTCTGGACAAGTGTTCAAGTTTTGTGGTCTTCACTCCTATCTCTATCATGTTGAATCTATCAAAGTGTATGATGCTCTTAAAGATGAAGGTTGAGTTCAAGCTATGCATGAAGAGCTCCACAATTTTGAAATAAACAAAGTATGGTCTCTAGTGGAAAGACCGAAGGATCATAATGTCACTGCAAAAAATGGGTGTACAAGAACAAGCAAGATTCTCATGGGCAAGTGGATCGCAACCAGGCTAATTTGGTTGCTTAAGGCTACTCTCAAGTCGAAGGATTTGACTACGGTGAAACTTTCATTTCCGTAGCTAGACTTGAATCCATTCGTATATTACTTGCATTTTCCACTAGTCATAACTTCATCTTGCGTCAAATGGATGTTAAATGTTCGTTTCTAAATGGTCCCCTAAGTGAGTTGGTATATGTTAAACAACCTCCAGGGTTCGAAGATCCCAAGTATCCTAATCATGTCTAATTACTTCATAAGGATTTGTATGGCCTAAAACAAGCCCCACGTGCTTGGTATGATCATCTAAAGGAGTTCTTAGTAGATCGTGGTTTCGTACTTGGGTTAATTTATCCCACACTTTTTACAAAGAGTGTAGATGGACATATCTTTGTGTGCCAAGTATATGTTGATGATATTATATTTGGATACACTAATGTGGCTTTTGTAGAACAATTTTCTAAGCTAATGACAAGTGAGTTTGAGATGTTTATGATGGGCGTTTTGAAGTTCTTCCTCGGTTTTGAGATCAAGCAATATTACGAAGGAACTTTTATTTGTCAAATAGAATAAATTTAGAACATGCTCAAGAAATTTGATATGATCAATGCTAAGCCATTGGGATTTCCAATCTCAACAAACATGAATCTTAAAATAGACCATGAAGGTATATCGGTTGCTCCAAAACTATATTGTTCTATGATTGGCTCTTTGATTTATCTTTGTGCATCTAGACCGAATATTATGTTTAGTGTGGGTTTGTGTGCAAGAATCCAATGTAAACCCAAGGAAATCCATATGACTGCGGTCAAAAGGATTCTTAGGTACTTGGTTGACACTCCCACTCATGGTCTTTGGTACCTATCAAATACAAGTTTTGATCTTGTGGGATATTCGTATGTGGATTGGGGAGGTGAAAAAGTGGATAGAGAATCAACCTCTGGTGCTTGCCATTTTCTCGATAGGTCACATGTGTGTTGGTCTTCCAAGAAACAAAATTGCATTGCCACCACCTCCATGGAAGCAGAGTATATTATCGCCGCAAGTTGTTGCTCTCAAATATTATGGATGAGGCAACGTCTTAAGTATTTTGGAATTAAGATAAAGACAATACCTCTTTTATGCGACAATGAAAGTGCTATAAAAATTTCCCATAATTTGGTGCTTCATGGAAGTACCAAGCATATTGATATTCAGTATCACTTCATCCATGACCATGTGGCCAATGGAGACATTTCTATTTCATATGTCAACACCAAAGATCAACTTGCCGATATTGTCACAAAGCCTCTTGATGAAAAGAGATTCAAGAAATTGAGGATTGAGATCAATGTCGTATGCGAAAACAATTTTAGTTGATTGGAAATATTGCATACACACCTTGACTAGACTTCTATTTGGCTTTTAGATGCATGCAGGAATATAGGGGGAGTATAGGTCAACTCATGAGTCAACACTATTTTTATAATGCATAAATCAAAAAAATCATTCATAATGGTCACACTTGTGAAAAGATGTGCTTCAATGATGAGTTTCGACAATGCACCCAAGATATATCTTCGCGGTGTCATATCGAGCATACTCATACATGGTGGCTATGGCCACCGACCCTATCAAGGGATTTGGACTTTGATGGATTGTCTTGGAAAGTTATTTGCTTCTTTATTCATATGCATATTTGTTCTTCATATTCCATATCACATCCAATGTTTCTTATTTGGGGTTTTTCATTTTTCTCCCATTGGAGGTGTGAAGAAATCATCATGCTAACATTTGTTTCCATGCTAATATTTGTCTCCATGTGCCCATTATCATCCTCTAAATCTTTCATATTCCATATATCAAATATTGCATATGTAATAGTGTACATGGTCAAAACCCTTAAAAATTGGAACTTAAACAAATTAATAATAATAATAAATTTTGACATGGTCAAAACCAAAAAAAAATTGGAACTCAAATTTTTTTTGGTTGAAATTGGAAGGAAAGCCGGCCAGGAGGCCGGCTGGGTCTGTGTGGTGCCCGACCTACGTCTGTCTTCCCGGCCTAGGCCGGGGTTCAGGCCGCCTGCTCGCTTGGTCTGGCTCTCGGGGACAACTTAACCATGGGGACGGGGACGGTTTCAACTAGTTCTTTTCTTCTTCCTCCCTCTCCCCAACCCGAAAAATACCATGGGTGCTCTCCCCCAAGGTCCCCTCCACCCATCCTCTTCTCTCTAAGCCCAATCCCAACCTCCCAACCCCTCATATCTACTAACCCTAGCCCTGATCTCCCCTCTCCTCCACAAGGAACCTCCATTGGTGGGAGTTTGGGGGAGATTTCCTCCATTGTTGGTGCTCTGTCAAGATGTCGTCCAACTCCGGTATTGCTTTGTTTTTTCCCCTCTATTTATAATCTTTGTCATCTCTTAGAAATATCCTCCTTAGATATTTTACCTAGCACACTCCCCTTTAGAGATTTAACATAGAAATATAGGGTTATTTTGCGGTATTCCATGTTAAGGTTCATCCTAGTGCTATTCTTAATTTACCTCACAGTTGTTTTTCTAGTGACCCAACACTATGTTATCTTGGTGTTATGGAAGTTCATATGTTTTTTCTCACCAAGTCATCCCATTTTCATTTAAGTTTAAGTCATATCCAACATATTGCTTTATCTTAGCACTCTCAGCACTAGGGCTTTCAATTAACTCTTTCAACTTAGAGACATCGTCTATATTTCGTTCTTGTGCCCCTAGCAATTTTATTAATCACTATCAACCAACACTCTCACCTTTTGACCTATTAAGAATCTAAATCTTGTATAATGGTAATTGATCTTAATAACAACTCTTTTATCTAAAACCATTTCCATTCTGACCATGTACACTCATCGTGCATATACATATACATGTTCTCTCCCTCACAGGCTCCGGCTCTCCTTCTCAAACCAAGGGCAAAGATCCTGCCATTTATGTTCGTCAGAGGTCAAAGAAGAGTGTTGTTGCGGCTTGTAGTTCCACTCCCATTCAAAGGAAAGGGGCATCACTCCCTGTTAACAAGGATGAGCCAGTTCATGATAAGTGGGGGAATCTCAACACCGAGGACTGGGAAAATGACCGAATCAAGTTTAATCCATATGCTTTCTCTCACCGTACCTGCCGTGACACCCAGTTTCTATTGCAAGATGCATCAGCAGGTTCATGAATTTTTGGTCTACAAACTCAACAAATATCATGTGCCTTGTCAAGAATATAGCATGCGTCCATTTTCCTTTGGGGGCATCTTGCATTTGGGGATATAGGTATATTAGGAATATCGGGGATCTTGCATTTGGGGGCCTTTGCATAGCATGCATCCATTTGCCTTTTATCATCGAACTTGTTTTGTTGTTGGTTGAACTCTTTATTTGGTTTATGGTTGTGAACCCTGGTTGCCATTGTAAGACTATGTTATTCTCAGATTATCCATCTTATGGTGAAGACTATGTTATTCTCGGATTATCTATGTTATGGTGAAGACTATGGTGAGCTGAAATTCTATCCTTGATTACATAGTGATTGATGTGGATACATGTCTTACCTTATTATCTTGATAAATGCTAATAGATGTAGTATATAATTCTATAGAGTAAATTCCTACCTTATTATCTTGTGGTCATCTTGAAAAATGATCTAGCTCTAGAAATAATCTTGTTCTATAAAATTTAGGTGGAGCTAGGAACCCCATTTAATTGTGCCCCTTTGAATGATAATAAAATTTGTAATTGTGGGCAAACAAATAGGGGGGAATCTTATATATTATTATTCCTTTGCAAATTCTTCAATAAAATATCTTTTTATGCAAATCCTTATGTTGTCATCAAACATCAAAAATAGGGAGATTGAAAGGACATTTGTCCCCTAATCTTATTTTGATGTTTGATCACAACACTCGGAAGTCTTAACCATTTTTCCCAAGTGTGTTAGGAAACAAAGCTTAAGATGCAAATGGTTTGGGACACAAAAATGGAGAAAGAAAAACAAGTCAAAATATATGTGTGTTGAATAAAAGAAGGAAAAAAGAAAAAGGGAAAAGGAGAAGAAAAAGGGAAACTGCCTAGTCGGCATGGTCGGGCTGGGTGTCTCCCAGGCCAGGCGGCTCAGGTGGGTGGCCAGCATTGACGCAGGATTGTCGGCCCAGGTCGGGCTCCCTGCTGCCAGGCTGAAAGTGCATTCTCGATATCTCACTGTTTTGTGTGTTTGTTAACAACATGAAGAAGTTGCTAACCGTATGTGCTATTTTGTCAAAGGATTGGTCTTAAATCAGCACGTATACGATGTCAAAGAAATGGTGAAGAATTCGAACATCAAATGGAACTTACTGGCCTTTAACAGAGTTTCAAAGGAAAGGCTGGAAAATTCCGGGGATCCGGAATGCTTCCGGATTATTCCGGCTACTATGGGAAAAGGCTCTGTTGCAATCCGGAATATTCCGGCAGCCGGAATTTTCCGGGGCCATTCCGGCCGCAACGGAAAAATGTTCTGTTGGCATACGGAATATTCCGGGGGTCATTCCGGCCACAACGGAGAATTGTTCGGTTGGCATCCGGATTGCGCTGGAATATTCCGGGGGTCCGGAAAATTCCGGACCATTCCGGGCTGGTCGGAATCTGGCCCAAAAACGGCTAGTTTTCTTGGAGGCTATAAATAGAGCATCACTTCTCTCTCCAAGGGTTAGCTCTCCCCAGCATTGAAGACACCATTAATGGAGCTCACCCACTAGCAAGATCTCCTTCCTCCTCCACCCAAACTCGTTGATTCTTTGAGGATTGAAGGAGGACCACCGGATCTACATCTTCACCAACCCGTTCTTGATTTCCCCCTCTCTAGCTCGAGGGATCTTGCCTAGGGTTTCCTCTTGTGGAGAACCTAGGCATCTTGTTTCTTGTTGGTGATTCAAGAAGAGTTGGGAGCCCCCAATTAAGTTGTGGGTGTGTGCCCCAAGTTGTTTGTAAAGGATTTGATCCCCGCCTCAAAGGGGTTCTATAGTGGAAGGTGAACTAGGCCTTTGTGGCGAAGTTCATCGGAGAATAGGGTGAAGCCTTAGTGGCGTTGAGTAGGCCTTTGTGGCGAGCTCACACCCCTCCAACGAGACGTACTCCCCTAAAAAGGAGGAACTCGGAAATACATCGTGTCTCCGTGTGCTTCCATCGGTTACCTCGTTCCTCCCTCTCTTTACTTACTTGTACTTGTTGCATTAATTGCTTGTCTTGTCATATAGGTAAATTCACCACTAGTTGCACTATCTAGAGAATTTACCTTCTTGTCAAGCCTAAACTTTAAGAAAAATTAAAATTTGTCGTAGCACCTATTCACCCCCCCTCTAGGTGCCCATACTTTGCTTTCAATTGGTATCAGAGCCTCGGCTCTTCTATCGGGCTTAACCGCCTAAGAGTTTAAGTATGGGAGATGAGATGGATGACGCTCCGTCCGATGGAAATGTGTCCATGAATGATCTCAATGCTTTGAAAGAATCATTGACCTCATCCATAGACACTAAATTTGAGGAGTTGCGTCAACTCATGACAACACTCCTCAAAGCCAAAGAACCGGAGGTGGTCGACTCATCCCCTCCGGAAACGGAGGGTGCCAAGAAAGGGGTTGATGGTGAACCACTTAAAACTGCTTCCACCGAACAATCCGCTAAGAAGGGTGCGAGTGGAAAGGAAGGATATCATGCCGTTGAAGGCCAATATTCTCCCGATCCTCCCATCCCTTTTCCTCATATAATTCCTAGAGGAGATCCACCTAAAATTGATGCATATTCTTTTCGTGAATGGCAATACTACATGGAGACTCACTTGAACTCTTCTTGTATAGATCTTTGGAGAATCACTCGTGATGGATACAAGTCATATGATCCCAAGAATCTCACAAGAAGAGAGGTTGTAGATTGCCAACTCAATTACACCGCTTTATCCATCCTTCATCAAGCCGTGGGCCCTAATCACATGCTGCATCTTCAACACTTCTCCACCGCCAAAGAAACATGGGATGCACTTGTCATCATGTTTGTTGGGAATGAGAGCATGCAAAGAAATCGCTATGACACCTTGACCAATGAGGCCGAAGGATTTTTCATGCGTGATGGAGAAGATCACGTTGACATGTATCGAAGACTCAAATCTCTTGCCACCGCTTTCTCTAATGCGGGTGCAACACATATTGATGATGCTTGGATCAAGAGGAAGTACATAATTGCCGTGATGCCTTTTGAGGGCACGGATATGAAGAGCATTCAAGGGAGACATGATTTCTCCACCATGACCTCAACCCAAGTTATGCAAGAATTGTGCTCCTACAAAGTGCAAACCAAGAATTCTCTTGACAACCGTGCTAGGGCCATTGGAATGCATCAAGGAGCTTCCGTTGCTTTGAAGGCCAAGGTGTTGTCAAGATAAGTTGAGAATAATGAAGATGGTGAAGAAGCATTGCCCCCATTGAAGGAACAAGAATATGATCCCGTTCTAAAGGATCTAATTGCTCTCACCGTGCAAAAGTTTTGGAACAATCCCCCTAAAGGCAAGAAATTTGTTGAGGAGAAAACCAAGTCTCGTTATGGTAATGATGGGGCTCAAAAAGTGAGATCTTGCTTCAATTGCCAAGACAAGTACCATTTCATTGCGGAGTGCCCCTACGAGAATAGAGAGAACCATAGCGGCAAGCTCATCCGCAAGGACAAGTCCAAGGTTGAATACAAGAAACCTCATTTCAAGAAGAAACCTTTCAACAAGAAAACCCCCACCAAGTTTGTGCTCTTGACTCAAGAGGAGTATGATTCCGGGAGTGATGAAGAAGAAGAAACAACAAGTGAAGTGGCCGCTCTAGCTATTGCTTCCACTCCATCTTCGCCATCTCTCTTTGAATCCCCCAATGAAAATCTTCCTCAACGCAATGCCAAGTGCTTCATGGCTAAGGCCACGGAGGTATCATCTTCTCCTAACTCTAAGACCCCTAGTGAACTAGAACATATTGCTAGTCTTAGAGAAGAAGAGGAAAGGGCCTCCTTGGACCGGTTTATGTCTAACATGCAAGGGGAGACCAAGAAGTACTTTGAGCATCTCATGAGGCAATTGTGAGAGGCCCAAGAGGCCCTTGAGAAGAAAGGTGAGGTTGAGAGAAGGGATGCGGATGAAATTGCATCCCTCTCAATGACTCTTGAAGAAGAGCATGATGGTAGAGTTTCTCTAGAGGATGAACTTGAAACTATTGAAACTACCCATAATGAACTTGTCTCTAAAATCATTAAGGAACGTGATCTCGCTATTGCTAAATATAAAAAGGCTAAAAAGTACAAAGTGAAGTTTGGGGTTGGTCATGGTAAACTAACCGAGGAGTTTGAAAAGCTAACCAACGCTCACAAAGATTTGGAAAGCCAACACTCATCCCTCAAAGAGTTGCATGAACAACTTCAAACTCAACTCACTCAATCTAACCATCCTAGCACCTCTACTTCTTCTTGTGATTATGCAAATATTATTGAGGAAAATGCTAGGTTGAAGGATGAGGTAGCAAGGCTCAAGGGCAAAAGCACTCAAGTTGAGAAGGTGGTGTTAGCCACCCCACAAGTGGTTGCTCCAAGCTCAACGCGGTCGTCACTAGACCACATTTGAGTGCTCCAAGGCAACAAGTGGGTAAGCAAGGTCTTGGCTATGTAGCCAAGAGAAAGAACAAGAAGAAGAAGAACAAGAAGAAGAACCAACGTAGTGCTTCGGGTAGTATTGTCATGAGGGACAACACTACTCGTAGCACACCCGCTCGAGCAAACAATGTTGCCTCAAGTAGTAATGTCATGAGGGACACCACTACTCGTAGCACCTCCGCGGGAACTAACAATCCACACCATTTCTTATATGTTGATTATTATGGTGTTGTGCATATGTTGGTCCTATTGAGGGTTTCATTGACTACGCTATTTGGGTTCCCAAGACCCTTGTTGCTAACATGAAGGGACCCAACTCGGGTCCTAACTCTAGTCAATGATCTCTTGCAGGACTATGCTTCCGGTGGGACTAAATGGATTCTTGATAGTGGATGCACTAATCATATGACCGGAAGCAAAGAACTTGTGACGGAGTTGCAACCAAATGACATCCAAGCAACCGTCACTTATGGGGACTCATCCAAGTCTAAGGTATCCGGATTCGGCAAGGTTGTGGTGGCTCCCGATATAACTATCGTGAACGTCATGCTTGTCGAATCCCTTGGTTACAATTTACTTTCCGTCCGCTCTCTTAGTAAGATGGGGTTCTCCGTCTTCTTTGATGGTGATATTGTGGTCCTTTTGAGGAGCAAGACTCTTGACGTCGCTCACGTGGGACATGTTGAAAATGAGTTGTATGTGGTAGACTTTTCGAAGTAAACCAACACTCAAGAAGTGTGTTTTTTCGGGAAGGCGGACTTGGGATGGTTATGGCATCGCCGCCTATCCCATGTCAACATGAGAACTTTGCAAAGTCTTCACAAAAGTGGCCTTATTGTTGGACTAAAAGAAAATGTTTCTTTTGCAAAGGATCGCGTTTGTAGGTCGTGTGTTGAAGGGAAGATGCATGACATTGCACAAGGCCAAGACTATTATTTCATCAAAGAGGATCTTGGAGCTTCTCCATGTTGATCTCTTTGGTGCCGTGCCCGAGGCAAGTCTTGGCGGCAAGAAGTATTGCTTGGTGATTGTCGATGATTATTCAAGATACACTTGGGTTTATTTCTTCAAGTGCAAAAGTGAGACCCAACAAACCATCATCGACTTCTCCAACGAAGTGCAACGTCAACACAATGTGCAAATCATGGCTATTAGGAGTGATAATGGCTCGGAGTTCAAGAACTATACATTGAATGAATTTCTTAGTGAAGAAGGCATTCGTCACCAATACTCCGCCACTTACACTCCTCAACAAAATGGTGTTGCCGAAAGGAAGAATCGCACTCTCTTGGATATGACAAGGACCATGTTGGCGGAGTACTCTTCTCCCCAATATTTATGGGCCGAGGCCATATCCACCGCATGCCACTCCTCCAACCGCCTCTACATCCGCAAAAGGCTTGAGCAAGACCCCATATGAGATCCTCACCGGCAACAAGCCCAACGTATCCTACTTCCGTGTATTCGGTTGTAAGTGCTTCTATTTGATCAAGGGTATTAGGTTGTCGAAATTTCAATCCAAAACTATTGAGGGTATTTTTGTTGGTTACGGTGCCGAATCCCACACTTATAGAGTCTATGACGAAGCCTCACGGATTGTCATAGAATCTTGTAGTGTGGTTTTTCGAAGAAAATGACGGCTCCCAAGTGGCGCAATTTCATGTTTCAAATGTAGATGTTGAAATGCCTCAAGAAGCCATAGGAAGGATGGGTGTGGGATTCTTCCGTCCCATCGAGGGACACCTTATGGCGACTCGAGAAGGACTATGCTCTACCCAAGTGGAGCCCTCCTCTACATTAGAATATCAAGCCAAGGAGCCAACTACTACACCTAACCAAGAACATATTCAAGACCCTCCTCTCGTTGATCAAGTGACTCCGCAAGTCGTACCCACTCCTCTCACTAATGCGAGTCAAGATCAAGGCCAAGATCAATCATCCTCTTCATCCTCTTCTCAAGTTGAAGCTAGTATTGAAGATATTGTCAATGACGATGTTGATGATCAAGGCCATGATGGTCAAGATGGGGACCCAAATGATCAAGATGATCAAGTGATCCCTCCTCGCAATAATGAGGAGATCGAAGCCCGTCGCATCAAAAGGATAAGAAGAGCTTTGAAGCAAATTGATGCCCAAGATGACAAGGTCTTGGAGGATGTTCAAACTAGAAGATCCACTAGAAGGCAATTGGCTCATTTTTGTGAGCATCAAGCTCATATCTCTATGGTGGAGCCTAAGAAAGTGTATGAAGCTCTTGAGGACTCCGATTGGGTTGAAGCTATGCATGATGAGCTCAATAACTTTGAGCGCAACAAAGTTTGGAGATTGGTTGAGAAACCCAAGGATTGCCACAATTTTATTGGCACCAAGTGGATTTTCAAGAACAAGCAAGATGAGAATGGCATTGTCATTAGGAACAAGGCAAGATTGGTCGCTCAAGGTTACACCCAAGTTGAAGGCATTGACTTTGATGAAACCTACGCGCCCGTGGCTCGCCTTGAGTCCATCCGTATCCTCCTTGCTTATGCTTCCTCACATAATTTCAAATTGCAACAAATTTATGTGAAAAGTGCTTTCTTGAATGGTTCACTAAAAGAGGAGGTATATGTCAAGCAACCTCCGGGGTTCGAGAATCTCAACTTTCCTAACCACGTTTACAAACTTGACAAGGCTCTCTATGGTCTCAAACAAGCACCTCGTGCTTGGTATGAGCACCTTAGGGAGTTGTTAGATGATCGTGGTTTCGAAGTTGGGAAGATTGACCCCACTCTCTTCACCAAGAGAGTAAAGGGAGAGCTTTTCATATGCCAACTCTATGTGGACGATATCATCTTTGGCTCAACTAACCAAGCTTTCAATAATGAGTTCTCTAAGCTTATGACTGACAGGTTCGAGATGTCTATGATGGGTGAGCTTAAATTCTTCCTTGGCTTTGAGATCAAGCAATTGGCTCGTGGGACTTTCATTTCTCAAGCCAAGTATACCCAAGATATGATCAAGAGGTTTAACTTCCAAGATGCTAAGATCAAGACATCTCCTATGCAAGTCAAGTGTCATATCTCTCGTAATCCAAAAGGGAGTAAGGATGTGGACCAAAAGCTTTATCGTTCTATGATTGGTTCTTTGCTCTATCTTTGTGCATCTAGGCCCGATATCGTTTTGAGTGTAGGTGTGTGTGCAAGGTATCAAGCGGATCCTAAGGATTGCCATTTAATGGCGGTTCATAGGATCTTTCGTTATTTGGTTCATACCCCAAGATTTGGTTTGTGGTACCCAAAGGGGGCACAATTTTCTCTCAATGGATACACGGATTCCGATTGGGCGGGTGATCAAGATGATAGGAAGTCAACTTCCGGGGCTTGCCAATTTCTTGGTAGGTCCCTTGTAAGTTGGTCCTCGAAGAAGCAAAATTGCATCTCTCTCTCCACCGCCGAGGCCGAGTATGTTGCCGCCGCAAGTGCATGCACTCAATTGTTATGGATGAGGCAAACTCTCAAGGAGTATGGAGTTCATTTGGATAAGGTGCCTCTTTTATGTGACAATGAAAGTGCCATCAAAATTGCATACAATCCGGTGCAACATACAAGGACCAAACACATTGAGATCCGCCACCACTTCATCCGTGATCACGTGGCAAGAGGAGACATCGCACTATCGTATGTGCCCACCAAGGACAATCTTGCGGACATTTTCACGAAGCCACTTGATGATGCAAGATTCTTATTCTTGAGGAATGAACTAAATGTGATTGATTCTAGGAGTTTGACTTGAGGATCTTGCACACACCCCTATAGATGAAACGTGTTCGAGTTTAGATGTAGGCATGGACATAGGGGGAGTGTTATCCTAACACATTGGGTTCTCCCTCCCCCCATTATGCCCATAGCAAAAATTCATTGTGATCTCTCTTTTTCTAATGTTGAATTGTGAGCTTCAATGTTGAGTATTGGCAATGCCCCCAAGATATATCTTCGCGGTTGCATACCATGAACTCTTACATGGTGGCTTAGGCCACCAACCTCTTCCCACGTGAAGAGTTGGTTCTTAGTTGAATATTTTATGGTTATGGTGTTTTCTTCTCCGAATACTACTTCTCGTTGCTATTTCGATCTTATTTGCTTCTTTTCCGAGAAGTAAGACTAGGAAACCTAACCCTTGTGTTTTTGCTCTATTTATCCTCCCTCATGTTCATATATGCATATGCCATACTCCACACATCACACATCATTCCTTGCCTTTCAAAAACTTGCCCCCCGAAATTTTTGGAGCTGATTGTTGCTCCTGCCGGAATTTTCTGGCCATCCGGAATTTTCCGGACCTTTCCGGACAGCCGGATTACCCCGGAATATTCCGGACCTCCGGAATTTTCCGGGCCATTCCGGATGGGCAGTTTTCTTCTATAAATACCCCGCACGCACGGGAGGACGTTTTTTCCTCCACTTCTTTCTCTCCTCCCGTGCCCTAGCCGCCTCCTTTCGTCTATTTCGTCCCCGTTGCCCCTAGGGAGGATTGTTGGATCCCTCCTTTGGACAAGGACATCCCCATGGACGGTATGTTGTTTGGCATCTCTTATTTTTCGTTTTGATTGGTTGATTTTGGCTCTAGATGCAATCTCACTAGGGTTTGATCTAGTTCCAAGTTCTATCAATGTGTTCATCTTGCCAATCACTACCTAGATGCCATGTTTTTCTCTTGATCTAGTCTAACCACTCGATAAATCTAGACTTAGATCCAAATCATAGTTGGTGACCTTCCCACTTTTTCCAGCACGTAGATCTATTCTAGGCGCATCCTCTCTGGTATTCCTAGATGTTTGGTGTAGTTGTGAGACAAAAAATTCGAAGTTTTGGGCAGTTCCTCGAATCAAATCGAGGAGCCCGGAATTGCTCCGGAAAATTCCGGCCCAGCCGGAATAATCCGGATCTCTCCGGAATTTTCCGGATGCTGCCAGGAATTCGAGTTTTTGCACTACACCAAACCTTTTGGAGTTCCTTTTGACCCGAATGGCATATGCACTTATCTTTGCTACTCCTTTATCCTCTATTCGCAGGTCCTGGAGCTCATACTGGTCTGAAAAGGAAGCAATCTGTTTCAAGGGGTGCTCGTCCGGTCAGAGGACGGGCTGGATGTTCCTCCTCCTTTCATGAGACTCGTGAGGATGCTAACACTGAATCGGTTCCTGAGTTTGATCTGAAAGGTTGCTCCATCCCTCAGTGGAAGTATATCAAGCGGAAGAACCCTTACCGCTTCCCTAATTCCACCTGTGAGGATCCTCGGTTCTGGACAAATCTGCAGCTCAAGTGTTGGGATGAGTTATATTCTACCCAGCAGCCTCTTACTTGTGTGCAAGCCCAAGTGGACATGGACGTCTACAATAGGTACAAAAACTCCGAGCTCCGCCATGTGCATGCCTGTTTGGAGAAGCTTGGCCTGATGCCTCTGTTTGACAACACTGAGAGTGAGTTCTGCCCGGAGTTGGTTGCTCAGTTCTACTGCACACTCCATGCTAAGGGTGATGCCACACGCTCCATGACTTGGATGTGTGGGGAGGAGAAGATCACCAGCAATTTGACTGAGTTTGCTGAGGCCTTGGGCTACACCTGGACTGCCACCTATGCTGATCACGGTTACAGAATTCATGATGCCCCTGAGTATGATATCTCGAGTCTCGGATTTCTGCTATCCTCCCAATGCTAAAGGCAAGACTAAGCCTTTCAACTCCAACATGTACCCCTACTACAACTTGCTCTCCAAGATCTTCCGTGCCTCCATTGTGATCAAGGCCGGTGACTTCTCCGCTATCAGGGCCTTCATGGTGAACCTCATGTTCCTCACAAGGCCTAAGAACCAAAGGAAGATTGATGTGATGGATTTCATCTACCGGGAGATTTGTCTAGGGGTCATGGAGAAGAGGAAGCCCGCTTATGGCCCACTCATTCAGAAGTTCATCAATTCCAAGGTAGGGGTTGAGATCATGGAAAACTATGAGGTGATCAAGTGCAAGAAGATGGCTCCTCGGTTGATCAACGGTGATGAGATTCGGGAGTTTGCTAAAGGGAAGTCCAAGTCCCCCTCGGCCACTCCTTCTGCTTCCTCCAGTGGCATTCCTGAGCGTCCCTCTAGTGGAATTGCAAAGTTCTTCAAGTCTATGTTCAACATGTGCAAGGACACTAGGGCCATTGCCCATGAGGCGCGTGAGTTGGCCAAGGAGACTAGGCGTATTCAGAACGCCGACCGTAGGCTTGCTGGTTTTGATGTGCCTGCCGATCCCACTTCACTTGCTGCTGCCGATCTTGTCCCCATTGAGATGCCCGAGATCCATGATGATGACTTCTACTTCGGGGTCCCACCGGCAGATGTTGATGAGGAGGAGCATTCCAATGATGACGATGGCTTTGATCCTGCTGGGCTTGGAGGACGTGATGATGAGGAAGAAGGCGATGATGAGGAAGGACATGGAGAAGATGACGACATGGAGTGATCTCTTGGGGCGCTAGTGGACTCTTTGTCCCTTTTTGGCGTCTTGATGCCAAAGGGGGAGAAGGAGTCCCCCATATTAGGTTTCCACGGGTTTTGCAAGGGTTGGGGCACAAGTCTTTTGCCTTTGATTTCGATCTTATAGGCTTGTGCTCCGGTATCTTTATTTCATTTCCTCGTTTTAAAACTTCGTTCTATGTGTGTGGAACCTCGTGACGTATTCGTGTCACCCTTCCCGTGGTTATGTTACTATTATCATGCGTACCATTATTGTCTATCTTTATCTATGCATGTTGTATGAACTTGTTTAGTCGGCTTGGTGTTTAAAACATAGGGGGAGCAAAGCCTATGAAGTGTGTGTCTCACGACACACATCGAGGAAGAACTCTGTTTATTTTTTGGACACCATTTCTTTAGTTCATATTGTTTTATCCCCGTGAAATCTTTATGTTGTCATCAAACACCAAAAAGGGGGAGATTGAAAGTGCATTCTCGATATCTCACTGTTTTGTGTGTTTGTTAACAACATGAAGAAGTTGCTAACCGTATGTGCTATTTTGTCAAAGGATTGGTCTTAAATCAGCACGTATACGGTGTCAAAGAAATAGTGAAGAATTCGAACATCAAATGGAACTTTTCTGGCCTTTAACAGAGTTTCAAAGGAAAGGCCGGAAAATTCCGGGGATCCGGAATGCTTCCGGATTATTCCGGCCACTATGGGAAAAGGCTCTGTTCAATCCGGAATATTCCGGAAGATTCCGGCAGCCGGAATTTTCCGGGGCCATTCCGGCCGCAACGGAAAAATGTTCTGTTGGCATCCGGAATATTCCGGGGGTCATTCCGGCCACAACGGAGAAATGTTCGGTTGGCATCCGGATTGCGCCGGAAAATTCCGGGGGTCCGGAAAATTCCGGACCATTCCGGGCTGGTCGGAATCTGGCCCAAAAACGGCTAGTTTTCTTGGAGGCTATAAATAGAGCATCACTTCTCTCTCCAAGGGTTAGCTCTCCCCAGCATTGAAGACACCATTAATGGAGCTCACCCACTAGCAAGATCTCCTTCCTCCTCCACCCAAACTCGTTGATTCTTTGAGGATTGAAGGAGGACCACCGGATCTACATCTTCACCAACCCGTTCTTGATTTCCCCCTCTCTAGCTCGAGGGATCTTGCCTAGGGTTTCCTCTTGTGGAGAACCTAGGCATCTTGTTTCTTGTTGGTGATTCAAGAAGAGTTGGGAGCCCCCAATTAAGTTGTGGGTGTGTGCCCCAAGTTGTTTGTAAAGGATTTGATCCCCGCCTCAAAGGGGTTCTATAGTGGAAGGTGAACTAGGACTTTGTGGCGAAGTTCATCGGAGAATAGGGTGAAGCCTTAGTGGCGTTGAGTAGGCCTTTGTGGTGAGCTCACACCCCTCCAACGAGACGTACTCCCCTAAAAAGGAGGAACTCGGAAATACATCGTGTCTCCGTGTGCTTCCATTGGTTACCTCGTTCCTCCCTCTCTTTACTTACTTGTACTTGTTGCATTAATTGCTTGTCTTGTCATATAGGTAAATTCACCACTAGTTGCACTATCTAGAGAATTTACCTTCTTGTCAAGCCTAAACTTTAAGAAAAATTAAAATTGGTCGTAGCACCTATTCACCCCCCCTCTAGGTGCCCATACTTTGCTTTCACAGGCTGGTTGTCTACCTAGTCGGCCTAGTCCGGGCTGGAGGTCGGCCTCCCTACATCTCATGCCGGGCTGCTCGGGCCGCAGGCCGGGATTCCTGCATAGCTAAAAATCCTCCCAAACAACCATTTTCACCTACCACTATAAATAGGGGTATTCTTCTACCTTTAGGAGGTGTCACTTGAAACTTCTCTCTCCACCATTTGTGACCACCTCAAAACTCATAGATCTTCCCAATTACCCAACCAAAGCTCTTGATTTCTTGAGATTTGGAGGAGAGCCACTAGATCTACATATCCACCAAACCGATTGGTCACCATCCCACTAATCCCTTAGGGATCTTGAAGTTCTTGGTTCATTGGAACCGGTAACCTTTTTGCTATTAGTTCATTGGATCTTGGGGCCTTGTTGGTGTCCCCGAAGCTTTGGGAGCTCGTGGATCTTGTTGCTCGGAGTCTTGGAGGCTTTTGGGATTCAGTGAGGACCCTCCAAGTTGTGGAGTGTGCCTCATCCTTGTAAAGGTTCTAGTTTTCAACCTCAACGGCAACATAGTGATTCGTGTCTCATCCACTTTGGTGGTTGAACACGAAGGAGATACGGTGTGCCATTTGACGGCTACTTGGTGTTCCACTTTGGTGGCACCGCACCGCTCCAACGGAGATTGGCTTCCATTGGGAAGTGAACTTCGGGATAAATTTCCGTGTCATTGTGTTCGATTATTACTCAACATACATTTACTTGTTGCTACTAGCTTAGTTCTTGAATATCTTGTGCTAGTATTATTTGTTCATCATATAGGATTGTTCACCTAGTTGCATAATCTAGACAATCTATATTTGATCAATTATCCTTAGTCGAAAAAGAATTAAAATTTGTAGTTAACCTATTCACCCCCCAGTTAACCATCTCGATCCGTTCAAGAATGCATCCGAAGGGGGAATTTGCAGAAGGGAACCCATCTCCATAAACACCATCAACGTGAAGGCATCCACATCTATCTCTATCGTCATCACCGTCATGTACATTTATGTGATAGAATCTCTCACCCATCTCGTTGTAATTATAGAGCATCTAGTTTTGTATTTACACATGTATTCATTCATACAAACATTTTCCATTTGCAATAGAATCATGATGATGTTTACTTCCTTCATGTGCGAGTAGTTTCGTTAGTTCTTGGGGAGATGGGAAACCCTAGTACCACTATGAATTGAGATAAATATGCAATATTTTCCATTGACTGTTTGTGATAACAATCCTCGTGATGTTGGTGTGAAGTCTACCACTCCAATATTTTCCTACGGGACATGAAGTTGTTGTTAGTGTTGATTCGATACAGACTGTTTGGAGTGAGAAAATAGACAAAAAGTCACTCCTCCATTTTGTTTATTTCCAACGTGGGAGTAACAAAGACTCAAGTACCAATACTGCATCCACGGGGAGACACTTAATTAGTAGTACCAATTAGGCGCATCGCCAATCATATGGGATATTAGTGGTTGTGAGTAGTGTGTTGCCTAGATGCACCCAGGGCACACTAATTTATGGAGTTCCGCCCTAAAAAAGCATTCATATGCAGACAACATACATGCATAATCAATCCAGAAATATGCTAGTGGTAGAACCATACTCCCCAAGAACGCTTTTATCTCTATAAGAGTTCCAACCACTTCACCGCTCCTTAGTTTACTCTCATTTAATTTACTGTTTTGTTCACAATCACAACCATCAACGTTTTCAACACTTTCCTGCTTGCTTGGGTCCGAAGATAATTTGCAGGCACAAACGAGGAGAAACAATCAAAACTAAAAACACAAGGCCATTTCCATAGCTCCACCGTGATTAAATACTCTTATTTCGAAACTAGTTGTAACAACTCTTTGCACTTGCAGACATCAGGACGCAGCGGCTGCCGACAGGATCCGGTGTCCGACCGGCGAGCAACACCGCTCGCCGATAGATCCTTCCCAATACTACCATCGTTGAGATCCCTCCGTCCACGGCTGCGCCTGAGCCACCTCGCTACATCTCGGACGTTGCCTCGCTCCCATGTCGGCGAACCACGCAACCCACCTTCTCGCAAGGATCCCTCCGCATCTCTACTTTACCGCCTCCTCCCCCAAGTGCAATCGCCCGAAGCCACCATGACAATCCAACCGCATCCCATAGATCGACATACCCAGCAGTAGCCGGAAGCCGAGGGGAGATGAGGAAGTGGAAGAGGGAGAAACTCAGTGTGCCAATTTGACTAGTGCATCTTTATCTGTAGTTACACGCCAAAGACACCCAGGATGTGGTGTACAAAGGTGGTGTATGGAAGAATGATTCTGTACAAATACTACATCAGGAAAGCTCTGATGTTTGCATGCTCAATGAGCATGGTTTGGAAGATTACTCCCTCTACGTACGCAGTTATTCAACAGAAGTTCAGTACAAGTGGTAGAGGTAACTAGTCAAAACGATGACTTAACTTCATCTGTTGAACATAAAGTTACTGATAGGAGAGAAATCTGGAAGATGAGTGAGAAAATAGGAACTAAAATTATGAAGCAATGATTTCAATAGTGATATTTTTTCTTATTCATTTTTCTACGAGAATATGTTTTCGGTAGCGCCAACTTTCTTCCCTTATTTGTTCGGTCTCTTGACCGACTTTCTACATCGTGGGTTAATGGATCACTACAGAAAATGGACGATACGCCAACTGCCCTATTCCCATCGGCGTATGGATAGGCCGACGATGGCCGTCGGCGTATAGGCCTGTCGGGCTGCATCGATCCCGTCAGCATAGAAAACCTTATCAGCGTAGACTGGGGCAGTCGTCGTCGTATAGATAGGCCGATTTTTTTTGATTTTTTTTCTACAATTTTTTTGAATCGTTTAACCAGTTAATTCCACATATTTATATTTTCTCTAATCAGTCTTAATTTAAATTTAAATCCCTCGCTTCTACTAACATTTCCCTATCGGTCACCCACTATTCCCGTCCCAGCACGCTTAACTTTTTAGTTTATTTCCTATGAGCTGCCTAGAAACAACAGATGTTTTGCTGACAATAGTATCCAATCGATTTTGTTAACCCTTGGACCATCATGTCACACTTCTTTATTTTTTGAATCCAAATAATTATTTAAGTAAAAAAATAATAACTAATAATAATCTTGAATTTAAATAATAATTAATATTTTTCCTTTTTATTTAATATTGAATAATTCATATCTACAAATCCGTAAATCAAATTTTTTTTAAAAAAATGTCTAAATCGATTAGAATGAGAGAAATTCAAATATGACATCCATATAATATTTTTTCATCATGTATAGGACTTTACTAAGTGGGATGTTTAGTGTCACCAAACCAAATTAGGTGCCGAAACGGGTTTATGGAGAAAACATGCCAAACTTAAGCACCAAATAACCAAACCATGTTGGAATATGCCAAGATATGTCAAAGTGGAGCACAATGGTATTGCAAACAAACATAGACCTAGGTTTGTGGAGTTGGGCGCGTAGTATAGGGCCACCCCCGAGCAAATTAGGTGTCGAAACTAGTGTTCCTCAAGAAATCATGCCAAAGTTGGGCACCAAACAATCATTTTTTTTAAATACTAGGCAATGTTATATGCATAAATAATAAAATTGTTGCCTCTGAAAAGGCTTTCATCCACCTCTTTTTAAAAACACAAGTTTTTACCGATTCAGTTGGAAATGGGTCAAATTTGAACTACAGGTGCCTCGTAGTTTGGTCATGATTTTTGGCAAAAATCATTTTTAGCTACAGAACTACCTATTTCATTAGAGATACTCCAAAAGTTTCTCAATATTCAACCCCTAGCTACGAATGGTCATACCCGCTGTCTTGATTTTTTTAATCGGCATAGAAAATTCAAAAAAAAAAATCAAAATGACGTAAGACCTTCGCATGGTGTCATTATATATGTCATAGTATACACAAAAATAACAAACTTGGAATATGAGAGTTATATTCAAAATATGTTCACAGAAATAAGCTATATTTTACGAAGATTCTTGGCTTTCGAGCCAAATGACGGGTGTTATGGCCACATCCATGGCATAGCTTGTTAAAATGTGTCTATATTATACACAAACATGCATATTGGAAGCACGGACAATGTTGGCGAAGAAAAATTTCTTTTTCATTATACATAAAAACAATTTTCCATTTTCTGAGTGTGAAAAATCGATTTTTTTGTGAAGAACCAACCACGAATATGTTGCGAAACGTAAGATTTTTTTTGAAAATACTAGACCATGTTATATGCACAAATAACCAAATTGTTTCCTCTGAAAAGGTTGCCATCCACCTTTTTTGAAAAACACCAGTTTCTGCCGATTCAGTTGGAAACAAGTCAAAATTGAACTAAAGGTGCCACGAAGTTTGCTCATGATTTTTTTGCAAAAATCATTTTTAGGTGCACAACTACATATTTCATCGGAGATACACCAAGAGTTTCTCAATATTCAACCCCTAGCTACGAACGGTAATGCCCGCCATCTTGACTTTTCTTTAAAATCGGCACAGAAAATTCAAAAAATTCCAAAAAAATCAAAATGATTTAAGACCTTCGCATGTTGTCATTATATATGTCCTAGTATAAAAAAACAATAAACTTGGAATATGACAATAATATTGAAAAGGTCTTCATGGAAATGAGCTATCTTCTACGAAGATTCTTGGCTTTCGGCCAAATGACAGGTGTTATGGACACATCCATGACATAGTTTGTTAAAATGTGCCCATATTATATATAAACATGCATATTCAAAGCACGAACAATGTTGATGAAGGAAATTTTCCATTTCATTGCACAAAAAACACCATTTTTCATTTTCCGAGTGTGGAAAAAAGTTTTTTTTGTGAAGCACCAACCACAAATATGTTGGAAAACTTGAATACATTTTTTTTAAAAAAATACTAGACCATGTTATATGCACAAATAACCAAATTGCTGCCTCTAAAAGGTTTTTTTAGCTTTTATGACAGTAGGAAAGGCTCCTACCTTTGAAAAGGTTTCCATCCACCTCTTTTGAAAAACACAAGTTTCTGCCGATTCAGTTGGAAACGGGTCAAATTTGAACTACATGTGCCTCTTAGTTTTCTCATGATTTTTGGCAAAAATCATTTGTAGGTACACAAATATCTATTTCATCAGAGATACACCAAGAGTTTTTCAATATTCAACCCCTAACTACGAACGGTCATGCTCGGCGTCTTGATTTTTTTTAAAAAAACTGGCATAGAAAATTCAAACAAATTAAAAAAAAATCAAAATGATGTAAGACCTTCCCGTGGTGTCATTAAAACAAACTTATACCCACTCTTTACCATATTTACACTGGTTCGACCGAAGTGAGAGTTTCCACCTATAAGTCCATAAACTCACTAGAGAGAAAACCGATGATGGTGAAACCGCTAACATCCATAGTGAATATTGGACATATACAACCCAAAACACATTTGTACACACTTGGTATGATACCACCTAACTTTTGGTTGGATTCCGACGCCCCGGAGCCCTCCCTGACGAAACCGTTAACCCTTTATTGTTAGTTTCATTCTTGCTCATGAAATTATTTGAAGATCAATGTAGCTTGAACAATATACATGATGATATAGATCTGTTTCTCCTTTTCGAAATGAGCTAAAAAATGTCGAAATCCGAATTGAAATGCAAAAGATATGATCAAAACGGTGAGTAAGTAAAAAAAAACAGAGCTAGGCTAGCCGACGCATTTCCGTCGACGTAGCTCAAAAAAATATGCCGATAGCTAAAAAAAAGGGTAGACCGACGACATTGCCGTCGACGTAGCTAAAAAGCCGCGTTGGGGTCTACGCCGACGGCCCCAATATTTGGCCGTCAGCGTCTTGATTGTGTCTCGTAGTGGATGGGAATCAGATGCATTCCTATTCGGTTTAGTATAATAAATTTTTATTGGTTGGTTTACTTGATTTTTTGACCGAGACTCTCTTGAGTTTTGCTTGCATATTCAGGTTTTGATTGTTTTGTCTGTCCGTCTAACTGAGTTGTAAACCAAGAACCGGTGGAGGAATTTTGAGTACAAATTGAACAGAACAGAGCTATTACCCCGGGTTCTATCCAAAGAGGAGGAGCCAATGCTACGTCTATTAGCACCAGTCAAACACAAGTGTGAAACATCTTGTACTGTCTGCTGAGCTTGACGACCATTTAAAACAATGTTAAATATGTTGCACATTAAAAAAACTGCTATACTAATATCTTTGTATGTATGCTACCTTATTCCTTTATGATAAGTATGAGTTAAGAAACACCGCATAAAAGTCAATGCAACAAATCTATCATAGTTCTATTGTCATCATATTTCCTGCTTGCTCTCCCTTGAGAAAAGTAGGGCGAGCCATCACATGAAATACCTGTCATTACAATCCAAAATCCCTAAGCACAAAATAATCAGCTTCAGTTGTTTTTGCTTGGTCAGTTTTGCTGGCATCTAACATCAACTACGACATGTTAGATACCATTTAACATGTTTGACGGTGATCCATAGACTTTCAAAGATAGTCCCGAGACATAATGACAGCACATGGCGTTTAACTATTTTCTATAGAGTAAATAAGACATGTTTGGTAAAACTCAAGAGTGCAAGACAACATTGGACCGGCGGTTTGGGCAATACTATCAATGTATTCAATAACATTGCAATTTAGCCGTAGTACATCTCTTTCAATTCAATTCATATCGTGAATAATATTTCTGTAGTGCCGTAGCAGCGTACAGGTTTTTTGCTAGTTATATTATAGTTTTCCCTTTGTATTGAAATGTAAAATATTTTAGCGTTTTCTAAACAACATATTTCTAGACACGTTTTAGTGTGTAGATTTATGTGTATATCTCTACTATTAAAGTAGCGTCCGTGATTGCGGTACGTCTTACCCGCAGGCTTCCACTCGCTGAAATAACCGGATACGGCTTGCCCCCACGAGAAAACACATAACAAAAAAAAAACTCAGGAAGAACCGCACCTTATCCCTTCCACAATACTTACGAGGCAACAAACACAATCCCTCCATTGCTGCGCCGCCGCCGACCCAGCCCAAGCCGATGTCTGCCGGAAAATGAGCTTCGTCCTGCAGCACAGCTAGTAGCCACCGATGCCCCGACGTCGCCTCCGGAATCCCTGCCGCACCTCCACCCAATCCTCCGGCGCCGCCTCAGCTCGAATGGCAACCGCCGGTCAGCCTCGTGTGAGTCAATAAGTGGCAACCGCCGGTCACCTGCGTGCGCAGCAACTGCCGATCATGGAGGACGTGATGTTACGGCTTCGACCAGTACAAAATCATCAACGCCCCTGCCCCCTGCCCACACTTGTCCTCCACTTTTCCTCTCGGCTCCCGTCCGCTGTCTCGAATTCGGCGACTGGACCCGCTGCCGCTGCCAGGATCCTCCAAGCGAAGGTGCGTTTGGACGCCGCCGACAGTGGCTGCGACGTCGCGCCTTCCATCTTGCTCGCCCCTTGCAATTTATCAATTGCGCTTGCGAAGCGAGTTCCAGGTCGAGCAAAGTCAGTTTGTGGACTCTGTGAACTTTTGTGAAGCGATGTTTCTCCTTTGTGTGATTTCCCTTGCAATTACCTGATGTTCGAGTGTTCTGTAGAGGATTCATAGAGAAAGCCAAGAGGAGAAGATTCTTGTCCACCGCTACCAAAGACCAGATTGCAGGTATATGCAAGCACTTATGTACCACCAGTTGCCTTAGGACTTGAGCCAAGAGATGAATGCACGTGCTCTGGCACATATTTCTCAAGAATTTTTCACCATACAAAATGCACATAAAAACATTATTACGATAAGTGTTTTCATTTTTTCTTGCATTTTTCTAAGACTTCAAGCCTAAGTCCGGAAGCTTTGAATCCGTGCATGTTGCCTGCTGGGTACAGACTAAGCATTATTTGTTGTTGTGTTGCTTGTAGATAGACAGATAAAAGGAGATCTCAGTACCTGTGAACCTTAATGAAATAAAATAGTATTATTTGTTGTTGTGTTGCTTGTAGATAGACAGATAAAAGGAGATCTCAGTACCTGTGAACCTTAATGAAAGAAAATAGTAAGGAAGTCTGAACCGAAGAGCGGGAAATATTACAATATATGCAACCTGATGGATGAAATCATCAGAGTGAAGACAATGCCGGGAATAGTTTCCATGTCAAGTCTTCTTGCCTCAGCTAGCTAAGCATAGTAAGGAAAATGCTTCTTGTATTTGTTTAGTAGATTGCTAAAAATTGTTAGTTCAAGCTAGCTGACTTCACGTGCTACTTGGAATAAGAGAGGGACATCAAGTTCAACATGCTGTATCATGTCCATTGACCACTCCCTGACTCTAATTCTCTTTGAAGACCATACAAAAAAAATACTTCTCTTATTATGTGTCGTTTATAATTTCTCCTGCTCCCGTCGTGCACCGTCGGCGAGCCCGCTACGCGCGCTGCTGCGGCGATTGGGGGCCAACGAGGGTGTGCCTTCAGCGAGGCAGGTGAGGAGTTGCATCTCCACCCCCTGGGTGTACTTCATCATCTGTAGCTTCTGTAGATTTTGTTGTTTGTTCCGTTATTTTGATGCATGTGCAACAAATTTTGACGAAGATGTAGATTTCTGATGATGTATGTCTTTGGTGAAAATTAGATAGAAGAGTTGATTTTCGAGAACGCAGATTGCTCTATCAGACCACATACAAATTAGCATACTGCCATCTTATATCTCTCAAAAATGATTCTATGACGTTATGACCTTCGGCTCCCTAGCATTAACATCTGTGGCATTGCCCATTAGAGAGGTCTCGTTTCCTAAAAGCCAAATGGCTTTAGATGTGCACATCTTTTGAGGCTGGGTCATGGGGTGTGAACTGTAAAGCCAAATGGACTATTTCTTTTAACCTTATTTTTGAACAGCCGCTGCCATATGCTGTTGTCTGTGTTATTGTGGAGTGGACTTGGTAGGAATCCATCTTTTATAGTGCAAATTGTGTGATTTATTCTGGAATGTCCCGGGTAGGAATTTTTTGACACAGAATAGTTTATGCTGACTGGTTTTAGCTCTATATAAAAACAGATGCCATGAAAATGTCAAAACAATATATGCTGACTATGTTTAGCTGTACAAAATAACATATTATCTGGTACTAAACTTCTTGTGTTTAGTCTAAGTTTATCACTTCATATTGCTCTCTGGAAGCATCATATCATTCATCAGTCCAAAGCACCACCAAATGATGTTTTCCCTTGACAATTTTAGAGAGAAAGCCATGACAGAGAAGCCTCTTGTCCAGCACACCAAAGACTAGATCGAAGGAATCCTGCCCTGTTACCCTCATATAGTTCGTCTTTGAGCAGTAGTACTCGAGTTTATAACTAACTTATTTTTCTGAAATTTTAACATTATTGACTATGAGTGACATGGGGCTTTCTTTCATGGTTAGACCACAAAAGTAGTGGTTTAGTTTTAGGCTTGTAGCTTGGATTTAGTTCCAGTTCTGTTTTTTGCTTGTTCAGAGTTCTCACGTCCATTTTATCTTGAGATATTACTACGGATGAATGATTAGATCGGTGCGGAAGTGCATATTCGAGTGCTAATTTCAGGATGCTCCTATAGTTCGCAAATATAGAGTGCCGATGAGCTGATGTTATAGATTTGCAAATATAGAGTGTTGATGACCTGATGTTGTAGATTCAATTTAATTAGCCTGAGAGGTGCATCGTGTCACTTACAATCAGCATTCCAGTGTAAGCAATTATCCGTGTTGTGTCAAATGGAGCACATATATAAGATCCAAATCTTAGAGTGTTAGAAGGGATTCTGCTTCTGGATTTTTAGATGGCAGTAATGATACTATAGGTTCCTGATCTTTTTGTGTTGATGCTTCTTCAAGTGAGGCCGTCTGATGATGCTTCAGCTAAAGTATGACTGCTTCTAGGACAAGTAGGCTTCAGTATTAGCTGCTTCTTGCATGTGCAAACTTGTTTAAATAGAGACCTTAGCATGTTCGAATTTGACTCCAATAATAATATGTGCATGTGCATTTTCAGTTCATTGAATAAATGATGCACTTGGACAAACAACAAGTGTTACGTAAATGATTCAATTGCGGAGAAGCGGTAGAAATAAATTATATAAGATTTGGCAAGCACAAAATCATAATCAGTTTGAAAAATGAGTGTTGCTGCATCTTCTTGTGACAAAACATCTTCCTGTGGTTCACGTCTACTCATGCTTCTTTGTGTATTGTCAAGAACTTTGACTCCATGCACTCTGCATTGCCAAGAACTTCTCACCATCACTTCCGTAGTAAAGATTATAATGCATGTACTCTATCGTGACAATTACTTTAGCTAATGCTTCCTTGGAAATGATTATGATTATGATGCGTGCTTGCCTGTGATCTGCTGTTGCTTGTAGACGTCGGGGCACAAAGGATTTGGAGGAGCTCGACTAGAACTAAGTGAGCAAAGGTGTGTTAAGTGAAGCCAATATTTATAAAGTGATGATATTGCGTGGTTTGTTAGCGTGTTCCGAATTATCTGATTGTAAATTTATAT
Organism: Alopecurus myosuroides; assembly: GCA_028641055.1. Classification (NCBI taxonomy): domain Eukaryota; kingdom Viridiplantae; phylum Streptophyta; class Magnoliopsida; order Poales; family Poaceae; genus Alopecurus; species Alopecurus myosuroides. The sequence continues at coordinate 524,516,592 of CM054057.1, read as the reverse complement.
TTCCTCCTACCTTCTGTATATGCAGGAATTTTAAAACTTAAGAAAGCATATAAGCCAGTTGTTTCACTTTACAGTGATAAAACAAATGCCAAGTGCTTGCAAACTGTTAAACTTCTTTCCAGGGATATGACAAAAATATTTGTTTCCAAGATATCTTTAAACCTGGACATCTTTTTTGATCCTCGCCTAGAAATGGACACTTAGCTCCAGGCCAGCACATGCTAACAATATGTTGATTATCTTTCCCATATAGTCTTGTGGGTTTTTTTTTTGCAACTTTGTAAGTTATCGACCTGCTTATGTTCAGTAAATGCAGTGGTATGTCACTATTTTATTTAATTAGCCATTTTTTGTTACCAATTAATCATCTCCGGTGATGCAAGTAATGATATTGCTATACAAGGAAGCTAACTTCAACTTGCCATAAATGTATGAGCAGTCACAGTAGTGTTTTAGCCATTCACCTAAGACTTTTAGAGCCATTTCTTAACCATCTAACTCAGGCTCAGACCTAAGGGATCTTAGACCCAAAACTTCTCTGTGAATCTAACCATTATTGAGTATTTGCTTATCATGTGCAGTATAATAGTATAAGAGCAACCATTAGAAGCGTGGTGAATGTATTGAGTAGTGGAGTATAAACTATGTCAACTGCCGACAGTCTTTCTTCCATAAAAAAAGAAATTACAATTTTCAATTCACTTGACATGTGAGATTAAATCATTAGCTGAGTCATGTTGATAAGTGGATGTAGTTGGCATAGTGGCACCTTTTATTTGTTCAAATGGTATGCATATTCAATTATGCTCACTAGGCATTTTAATTGCTTCATATTCTTAGTGCCTCTCTTGGTGCAGTTGTAGAAGAATGGATTATGTGTACACTCTTGTATGTCCAATCATGTAGTATTTGATATATTTTTGTCATATAGGTTCCAGGTTGGATTTCCCATTCTTGAACAAATCCAATTACACATTGCAAACATATCTTCATTTTCCTATTTCGTACTAGATACCACCATTTTATGTGCCTTATTGTGGTTCTATTTTTTCCAGAATATAGTCATGTGTTTCCTTTTTTCTTGTTATTTTCCGTGCTAATTTTGCTCCTGTTTCCTTTTTTCTTGTTATTTTCCGTGCTAATTTTGCTCCTGTATATGCTTTCCTGTCTAATACATGACTGTTTTTAGTTCTGGTACACACCTTTTACAATGCAGAGAATGAACGTCGGTATCTTTATTACGTAGATGTCACCCATTAAACTCCCAAGTAAGTGGACGTTTTCGGATATCAAAGAAATCCTGGAGATGTACGGCAAGCCTGCCATCTTCCCAACGGTGACATGCAACCCAAACTGGCATGAGATACAAGAAGCACTACTTCCAAATCAAACCTTGTAGGACCAACCAGATCTCGTGGTCCAAGTGTTCAGGTCCAAACTGGAGACGATGAAAGAGATGCTGACAAGTAAGCATATCCCAGGCGTTCTAAAGGTGGTAGAGTTCCAGAAGAGGGGTCTCCCCCATTGCTCATTTCATGTTGATGTAGCTAGACCACATTCGAGTTGCTTTCTTGATGATGATTAGTCTTTGAAAATGTAATGCGTACCAACAGATCTGAGACATGCATATGTGCATTTGAATCATACTTTGCTATCTTTTAAAAATACATGAACATTTATATGTACTTCATGTTTACATATGTGGCGGAGAAAAAAGTTACGCCGTAGCAAAGTACGTGCATTCAACTAGTCTTACACTAAAACACGTCTAGATACATGTAGTCTAGGAAACGTCAAAACATCTTACATTATGATACGGAGGGAGTAGTAGGCCTGTAAGTGGGCAAACCCACTTAGCCCACTTATGTCCACTTAAGTGTAGGTAGTTCAATTTTTGACCGTCAAAAATTGAACTACCTACACCTAAGTGGACATAAGTGGGTCAAAAATTGAACTACCTACACCTAAGTGGACATAAGTGGGCTAAATGGGTTTGCCCACTTACACCCCTAGGGAGTAGAGTAGCTCGGGTTTTTGTAGCCCTATATTTCAAAATTTTCAAACCAATATTTTAAAGTTTTAAAATTTTCGCAAAGAAATATGGATATAGCCAATACCGTATCCTACAACTGTGCAAATTTTTGATCCAAAATTCTTTGTATTTTGAGCTAAGTAAAAGGAATAAATTATGACAAGATTAGAAACCGCGCTATTCATATTGGAGACCTACAATTTTCTCTTTTTTGTGTAGCGTAGAATACTGCGTATTTAGGATTAAGATTCTATACACTTGTGTAGGATATATTCATAGCTATGTGTGCATTTTTTTCGATTTTTTTATAACTTTAAAATTTTGTATCTTGAACATTCGAAATAAAGTTCAAAATGAAGGACTACATTTAGTCCGGACTACAGCACACCGCACTTGGATATAAAGATTCAAAAAAATCAGCCACCGGCGGTGCGGTTCCGCGGCCCGGTTGGACCAAACCGCTGACAAGAGAGGCCTCACGACCCCCACTCCGCGAGTAACCAACCAAAACCGCACCCGCACTTCCTCTTCTTCTTCCCGCCTTCCCCCCGTGCTCCTCAATTCCGCTTCTCTCCACCCGGCAACCTCCCAAATTCTCCAACCCCACGCCGCGCGTGGCGCGAAACCCTAGCCCTGGTCCAGTGTATCGCCGTCTCCGCACAAATGGTGGGGCCTCCTGCCCCCGCCCCCGCCTCCCGCTCCCGAACATCCGCGCCCGCCCGCCGCTGTGCCCGCCTCGGCCCGGGGTGCGGCGGTGGTCAGCAGCCCCCTCCCCCGCCACCGTCAAGCCCGCCTGCGGGGAATTCTCCGGGAAAAAAGGAGCCCCAACGCTTGGTACCCATCCGCCTCCGCCCCCGCGTCCGTGGCCTTCCCTCGGCGGCGCCCTCGTCCTCGCGGATACGACGCGAGGCCCCCAAGGCGCCTCAACGACGGACAGTACAGGAATGCGCGGAGGAGTGGGCGGAAGGAAAGGCCGCGTCAGGTGCTCCGGAGGAGGACTTCTTCCTCCCTTTCCTCCAGAAAGGCGCGCCAAGGAAGGTACGTGCACGCGGCCTGCAATACTGACAATTGGCAAATGATTTCCTAGCTCTTCGATTTGTATTTGCTCGGTTCTGGGTTAGGACCTGATCAGGTTAAGATCATATTGATGGGCTTCCTGCAATTTCCTTTGGTTGAATTTGGTCCCCGAGACCATGAGAGTTCCAAGTTTTTACTACTATATTGTGGGTTTGATTTTGTTACGGCAGACTGGATTGTCGTATTGTGGTCTAGCGGAACCAGATAATTCCTCTGTTGTCAATTTTGCGTGTCCAGATATCTGTACGGGCGTCAGGAGTAGATGTTCCTGTGATCCTGATTTCTTGTAAATACGAGTTGCACTCGGAGTGTAGGAACGAGTCTTGGTTGATGTGATCTTCCTAAGACATGAATGGAAGCCCCCTTCTTTCTCTCTTACACAAAGCCGTGGCGAAACAGTGTCAAACCTTCCATAATATAACAAAAGAGAAGCACCAATCCAAGCTTTAGTAATATGGTGTTCATACGCACTTCTGTGTGTTTTTTAAAAAAAAAGAATGCTCCACTCATGAGCTATTTCACTGTTCTCCCAAGGATCTCTTCTGCTGGGAACTTGGGGTAGACGCTAGACTACCTTTTATTTTACCAGGGTCTAGTTTTCTTTTTTATGTCTATATGCTTTCAGTTGTTTACAGATATGAGATATTGTTTGCTGCTGTTGTTGGTGTTAATCATTGGAAAAAAAGGATAGTTTCCCTGTTAACTTTCTATCTGAACTATAAACTACACTTCGAGGTGGTCAGGTCCTGCAGCAAACTCTTTTCCATGGCCACAATATGCTGCTTGCATTTACTATTGGACAAAAAATAAATCATATTGACCTTGCGTTATTTGCTAACACTGCTGCATTGAATAGCTTGTTAGAACAACAAATAGTATTCTATCCATCAGAAGATTTACAACACTAGTTATTAAATTGTTTCAGGAACCTACCAGATTTCAATGCATTTATGCATATGTAAAAATTGGTAGCGTCATTTTAAATGCACATATTCAACTTATTAACACTTTCTATATCTCTTTGTACACAGCCCTATAGAACACATGCTGGAAGTAGTGTTTGCAACATTGTGTGCTGTAACTGTCGATATGCACCAATTACTGTCTTGTTTCGTGAAGGGATTAGATAACCAAAATATTAGGTTTGTAGAAACGGGATGAACTGATAAATGGGGGTGTCCGTCTGGTGATACGGAACTCAGGATACAGGAAGAAAAGGAAAAATACAAGTGTTTGGAACAAACAACATTGAACTTCAATATGGTTATTATTATCATTTTATCTTCATAGGATCCACACTGAGAAGATATGGATAAACTAGATGGATTTGGATACCAAACACAAATTTGGAGAAAATACAGGCACCATGGATGTCCAAATCAATGGAACAGGGAATTTAGGGCCATCGTCACATCAGAAGATGTTAGTCGAAAAACTTCCTTTTTGTACTTCCTCCGATCCATATTAATAGGTGCTGAAGTGGATGTATTTAGACATGTTTTATTGCTAGATACATCCACTTCAGCACCTATTAATATGGATCGGAGGGAGTAGGACAATTGGACTGAGGGCACAAACTCTGTTTTCCAAGAGTTTCTCATGGATACAGAACATGGAATATTTTGGAAACATGATACAAAATGCTAAGTCGAATTATTTTTTCCTCAAACACGCACTTCAATGGGCATCATTTTGTATTGGTAGAATAAAGTGCCAAGATGGCGCTGGACTTACAAGCTAGCCCAAAATGCAAAACCTGGAAAATCAGAGCTCTCCAATAGGAAAGTTGAAAAGAAGAACTTATGGAATTCTATAGCATATAAAACATACGAAGTGGACAGATAGTGGCAAATGAAGTTATATCTGCACAGCACAGTGGAAGAGGGAACCATTCTTCTTTTTAGTTGGGGTGGGAGATGAGATTCGTTATCTTAAACACAACGACAGCACCAGAGTGCCTACAAGAGCAGAGTACTGATCTGGAGACAGCCTGAAGAAACTGAACTATTTGAAGAGGCCGATATTTTTCCGGGTGACTCCCATGAAAACTCTTATGTTTATGTTCCTGGAATGTTCTTTGCACAATGACGACTTGACAACCTGTACAAACAATTGCTGCATACGTGATCACAGGCTCTGATAGAACTGACAGAAGAAGACGTTAATATTGAGAGTTCGGTTAAAGAGAAGTGTCATACCATTTCTTTTAGTCATTATCTGTAGCTCTGGTTGCTGATAAATAAGGGAAACACAATCCTGGACTATGTAAATCTTTTTATAGGAGACATCAAGGTGATCATCGCATGGAATCTTCAGTGTGGACATGCAGTCAGACTCTTAATAATTATTTCAAGAATAGGTGAAATCTTGGATAAGAAGCGAAGGATGGATGCTGAGTAAACTTACTCTAGTATTTTGGTCCACTTGGAAGCTTCCACATATATGATACTGTAACCAAGTGTTTGTGTATCCACACAGTATTGCTTGGATGTGTACTCCGAATGATACGAGCCTGTTTTTAACTGATTTACTGAAACAAAGAAGTTTTTAAATCATTTGGATTCAGGTTGAGTGCCCGATTTGCTCGAAGAGTGTGTTGCCTCATGAAAGGACACAATGTTCAGGTCATCACTGTGAAGTAACCTTGCATAAGGTTTGCTCTGAAAAAAGTGATGGACTCTGTCCTCGACATGTAAGTTGTTGAAACCAAGCTATTGATCTAACGTTTTTTTTTTCTTCATTTTTTTACCCCTAGATTGCAAATAATGATATACAACATATATGTTTGTTCATATTAATGTAAATGCCTATCTGTGCGTCCAATTAAAATTGGTATTAGTATCTGTTAGCTCTCAGTAATTTGTGATGATTCATCCCCTCATATTTCTGTTAACTGCGCAGATATGTTTTTACTGCAAAAGGAGAACAACTTTGCACCGTCTGAAACATGTAATGCCTGCATGTACACAATGCTCTCTGCATGAAAACAGAATGGCTGAGTCTATTGGCCCTTCAAATATAATGATAAGTTGGAGTATTTGGCCATCAACGAGTGAGGTTGATCTATTGCCCTATTGGGTTCTCTGTCGTTAGTTTTCTAATGCAATTTGCAACTCAAGTCCCTACAAAAACATAGTAGAGGGGGTATTGTTGGGTTTTAACCAGTATCAGGAGAGTTACTCCTAGATAATAGCAACTAAGAACTACAGTTTGTATCTAGATACGGATTACAATCAAGAACATAGCTATAAGCTTTTAGGCTCACGTACTGATAGTCTTTTTACCACATCAAGCATATGTGCATATTTCATAGCATCAAATTTGAAGGTCTTACTATGAAACATCAGCTAGATGATTTTGCACCCTGCTTAAGGTTTTTTAACTGTTAATATATTGACAGCAAGGGAGGGCATCATCTATTAAGTTGGTTCGCGAAAGGACATTCACCAACTTTAAATACCTCGAATATGCATGCCAAAATATTCTCTGTTGACTAGTTTGCCTTACATGATCAATATGTCTTAACATTCAACATTTTATTACATGCCGTTTGTTTTATTGCAGTTTAATGCATTTTTTTTTCATTTCTTAATTGCTGTAAGCTTCAGTTCTTGCTTTCTTGTTTTGCTGATGACGTGAAATTTACTTTTTACAGGGTGCAGGTCCTGCATATGACATTAAGGTGGTAGCACTTTTAACTTATATTTTGGCGAAAAAACACAATGTTACTTTTTATTTACCAATGGAAACAATAGATGGTGTTCCCGTATATATTTGATTTTCTCTGATGTTGAACACACAGAAATTCTCCAATTTTGGTTCTCTGTTGTATTACCTTCATAAAGTGTGATTTGGTTGGACTTAGACGCGGTCTACCTGTTAGGCTCTTACATTTCTACTTTCTTTATTGCGGATATCCATCTATGCCTTGTATTTATCTGGGATGATCTGTTTTGTTGCAACGCACTGAAGAAAATAAATTAATTTCTGTATAATTCTGCAGTTCAATGTTTTTTTGCAGTTCTTGATCCGTATTCTTGTTGAGAATTGAGTCATTTACAGGAAGCCTTCCGGCGATTACCTCTCCCGTATGCTGACCAAGTGTTCAATATCGACCCTATTAAGAAAGAGATGGAAAGTCTGACAACTCCACCTCCATATGTACATTTGAAGCATAGTATCCTTTATGTGGCTCGAAATTAAATTAGTTGACCAGTTTTCCTTTTATAAATTTTTATTTTATCTTTCAACTTTGGAATATTTAATTACCTTAATGGGCTAAGATGTTTATTTTGTCAAGAAGAAATGTGATGGTGATGTTTTTGAAGCTAAATGCACTGATTGTGACCCTGGTTTGACCTGTCAAATAAGGTGCTCATGCAGGTAAAGCCAATTTTATTTTTCTGTGCATGCTTCTGGGAGTCTACTTATTCTCTCATCAGAATTTAAAGTGCATATAATCCTAGAAATATCTTCCAGATTATTGTGGTCATTTCTATTAATGCATCGAACCCAAATCTTATGTTTTTTTGGGATTTTTTTTATTATGCTCCATTTTAACATTATTTTTGTCCGATTTTTACTGTAGTGCTGTATCCTAGAATTTGGGGTATGTATTCTATAAAATGCATCCGTTCATTAGATACAAATGCATGTTTTTGCTGACAGAAGTTACTAATTCCTACAGGTCTGTGTTCATTAGCTGCTCTCAGGCCTGCAATTGTTCAAAGAAGTGCTGTAATAGACCATTTCGTAGAGAGAAACGGATAGAGATTGTTAAGGTAAGAATTTCAGCGGACTCTTCTTCTGTTCGTGGCTTTTTATTTTTTGAGGTCTCCTCTGTTTGTGCTATTAGAATGCTAAAAGGTATTTGAAGGTTTTAACTTGCATGACTTCGTTTACATGTTAACATACCATTTCATTTCATGACTACTCTTCATTCTTCTGTTTCTGTAAACTATTTTGCTTCTCTACTTGGATTTCTAGGCCTAATTTTTTTTCTTGAACACACCCCAAAGCGCACATTGTATTTCACGCCTAAACTTGAGTGCTCCACCAATATAGATATTTATTTTTTATTTCGATTTAATAATTTACTTTGGTAATATACCCATGATTAATAATTTTTTGTGTGGCAAAATTAACTTTCTGATGGAATTCTTCTAGACTCAGCATTGTGGATGGGGTGCTATAGCATTGGAAGCGATTGAGAAAGGTGATTTTGTGAAAGAATTCGTTGGAGAAGGTATTTGAGATTCATACTTTGGTTTGCTTTGTAATCTGATATAGGTCGTTTAAACCCATACTTCTAAGACCGGCCACACTGTGACGCCGGTTCCAATGAATCTTTGAATCGGTCCAAAATGGCTGCAGTGTGTAGAATCGGTAGTGGATTTGACTGGGCCCCACTTTTCCTTTTCTTTTTCTAGTCTCTCACTCACAAATCTGTCACACGGTCCCACATATGCATGCAAGAAGCGAATCAAAACTAGGAACCGCTTCTCTTGTCAGAGCTTTGTGAACCGATACCCTGCAGTGTATTGAACCGGATGAACGAGGCCTTGGAATCGCTTCTCTCTCACAGTGTGCTTGGTCTAATGCACTTATTGCATTAGTTGCTGCTGCTTGCATGTCTTCTGTATCTTAAATTACTGTAGAATGATTGAAAGAACTTGGAAGATACTTATTGTTTATTAATGATGACAAATTTATTTAATTAGTAGGTCAACAATAGTTGTTTCCTTTCCTTGCCTGTTAACTTTCCTGATAATCCTATTTCACTTTTTCTTGTAGTTGATCTCCAGAATATTACTTACATCTGGTTCTTGTTTTCATCATGAGATTTCTTAAGTTAATTTCTAGAAAACTGGTTAACCTCTATTCGCCTACTTTAAAATTTCCGTATTATGAAAACACCCATTTTCGCACATCAATATGCCAAGTTTTACATTATTTTGGTTTTATTTTTTCTTGCGATTTTCCTTTTTTTGCGAATATGTACAAGATGTGTGTATCATTTCATTTATGAACCACGTACACAGTCCCCCAATATATTAAAAATCTCTTGAGCATCATATCCAGTTTCCATGCTTATAGTTTATACAGGAGAAAACGTTCTTGTGATTATTTTGCTAATGATTTTCGACAAGCTATTCTACTATTGTAGTGAAATATTTCTGTTAACTTAAGTTCCCTGCCTCTCTGTTGAAATCAAAAGCTATTTATAAAATATATATTAGAAGAATCTTGATTTATTTTCTAAATCATTTTATATTACTTAACCTCATTCCAGTTGTAGATGGTGTGGCATGTCGACAGAGGCTCCAGGACATGAAACAGCGAAGAGATGAAAATTTCTACATGTGTAAAGTCAGCAAAAACTTTGTAATAGATGCAACATTCAGAGGAAATGATTGTCGCTTTTTTAACCACAGCTGCATGCCTAACTGCCAGTTGGAGAATTGGTAAATGTCTTAATTGCAGATGCTTGGCGTATGCATCTCTGAGCCTTAGATACCTATTATTTTGGTGATTTAGTAACTTGCTGTTCGTTTCTTAATTCTTATCGCCAGGCAAGTTAACGGCAAGACAAGGCTAGGCGTGTTTGCTTTACAGGCTATACAAGTGGGGGAGCCCTTGACCTACAATTACAGGTACATGAAAAAGACTCAATCAGCCTTTTGCCCCAGTTTAGTGCCAGAATTTTTTTTTGACGTGGAACGCTGGCATTCCATTATATTTGAACGGTAGCATCACCGTACAGTGCCCTGCTTACAGTATCAGGAACATGGTCCACCCATATTTGGTGATAACCAGGTGCCCCAGCCAGGCCCAAAGCAGCTAATTCATGTGCTGGCTTATTGCACATACGTGGTACATAGGACACTTGAAAGTCGAGAAATTCAGTGTGAAGCAGGAATTTTATCTCCATGAACAGAGCACCCAAGGCCGAAAGATCATACTCTGAGGATGTGATAGCTTTCTGCATTATTTGGCAATCAGTGGCAATAGCTAACCGTCCACAGCCCATTCTCATAGCCATCTCGATGGCCTTCAGAGCAGCATACGTTTCAGTGTGTAGAGCATCAGAGGCACCCTGGATTGACCCAGCTTCAGCAGCAATCAGGTCCCCTACGCTGTCTCTTGCCACCGCACCCCAACCTCCTTTCTCAGTTGCTGATACAAAGGCTCCATCTGTATTGATTAACACCCAATCAGTTGGGGGTGGCTGCCAGCCCTGAACTCTTTCCATACATTTCCTTGGATTCTTCTTTAGATGGATATCCCACTCATTGACGTGCATATTGACAGTATAGCATAATTCTTGCAAAGAAAATCTTCTTTCACTCCGATTTGCTTTATTCCTCTCAGCCCACCAACACCACAGGAACGCTACACACTTCATCTTTTCATTATGAGGAAGTCCAAGGACGTTGTTAATTACCTCCAACGCAGATCCCAGGTCGACGAGTCTGAGTCTAATTGGTTCGAGCTGAAGTTCATGCCACACTTTCTTTGCCTCAGGGCATGTTACAAAGAGGTGTCCCCCACTCTCAAACATAGTATTACAGACAGCACATCTAGTATCCAGCTCGATGTGTCTTTTTTCGATATTCATCCGAAGGGGCAGACTGTCAACGCCAAACCGCCACAGAAAATGTTTCACTTTTGGCGGGCACTCAAGTTTCCAAACACCTCTCCATATCTCCTTACTCCATTCACTTCCAGTCCCTCCCGCGGACGAGCCCGCCTGACGATCATCATTCACAGACAGCGAGTATAGCTTATAGGCGGACCTTACTGAAAAAATCCCCTTTTGATCTGGGTGCCAGGCCACGTGGTCATCAAGCTGGTCACATATGGGTATTTTCAAAATTTCTTTGGCATCCTCTTCTGTAAACGTTTGCCGTACAACGGTTTCATTCCAGCTCACTAGGGCAGGGTCGATCAGGTCCTCTACTACATCGTAGACTGCATTCCCTCTTGGGAAACTGGGTCCTCTAGTTGCATTAGATGGGATCCAAGGATCAGACCAAATTTTTATTTTGGATCCGTTTCCAACTCTCCAAATCACCCCAAGCTTTAGGACTTCGACACCTTTTAGGATACTTCGCCATACGTAGCTCATTCCGGCAACAGGTTGGGCATGTAGGAGATCTCCATCATTAAAGTACTTAGCTCGTAGCACACGGGCACACAAAGAATCTGGTGCTTGGAGCAGCCTCCATCCTTGTCGGGCCAGCATGGACATATTGAAAATGTGGATATCTCTGAAACCAAGCCCCCCCTCCTCCTTTGGCTTCATCATATTCGGCCAGCTCACCCAATGTGCTCTTTTTTCGTCATCCATATGGGACCACCAGTATCGACATATCATCTGTGTTATGTCATCACAGAGACTTTTTGTAATGTCAAAGCATGACATCGCGTACGTCGGTATCGCTTGAGCTACAGCCTTTATAAGGGTCTCTTTTGCCGCCTTCGACAAGAACCGTTCCTTCCATCCAATGATCCGCTTCCAAATTTTCTCCTTTATGTATTCAAAAGCCTTCTTCCTATCTTTCCCAATGTATGTTGGCAGCCCCAAATACTTTCCTCCTTGTGCTTCCGAGTTCAGTCCTAGAACATGCATCACAGCAAGTTTGAGTTGTCCTGGTGTGTTTGTACTAAATAAGATAGAGGATTTATCCTTGTTTATGACTTGGCCCGATGCAGCCTCATAGGCTTGTAGAATTGAGTTAATGGCATGTGCACTCTCTGTTGTGGCTTCCATAAGCAGCAGCGAATCGTCCGCAAATAGCAAGTGGTTCACTGATGGTGCCGTTGGAGCCAGTTTAATCCCCTTAATTTGACCCAGCTCTTCTGCCTTATGGATCAGTGCTGAAAATCCCTCCGCACACAACAAGAATAGGTAGGGAGAGATGGGATCCCCCTGCCTTAATCCCCTTCCTGGAACAATTGTGTCGGTAACATTTCCATTCACCTTAAATCTGTATGTAACCGATCTGACACACTTCATAACATTGTCCACAAACACCCGACACATCCCAAGCTTGATCATGATATTTTCTAAGAACGCCCATTCCACTCTATCATATGCCTTGCTCATGTCTAACTTGACTGCCATGTACTTTTCCTTTCCCGATCTCTTTCTCTTCATAAAATGGGACATCTCATATGCAAGAATGGTATTATCCGAAATAAGTCTGCCCGGAACAAAAGCACTTTGGTTTGGTGAAATGATTTCATCTAATATACCTTTCAAACGGTTGGCCAAAACCTTTGAGATGAGCTTATAAACGACGTTGCAAAGACTAATTGGGCGTAAGTCTTTCATATTTTCTGGGGTTTGAACCTTCGGGATGAGCACAACAATAGTTTCATTCCATCCTTCAGGTATACAGCCTCCTCGCAACACGTTCAAAACCTCCTCCACAACTGTATTACCAACCGTCTCCCAGAAGTGTTTGTAAAATATTGCCGGCATACCATCAGCCCCCGGGGCTTTTAAGTCTCCAATACTGTCAAGGGCTTCCTTTACTTCCTCCCTTTTGAAATCAGCCGCTAGAACTTCATTCATTTGTGGAGTGACCCGGGGATGTATGTTCTCGAGAACATGGCTTGCATTCGCACCTGCCAAGGGGGTAAACAAGTTAAAGAAATAGTTAGTGACGAGGGTCTGCAAACCCTCCTCCCCTTGCACCACCTCTCCATCGCCTCCCTTCAGCTTGGCTATGGTATTTTGTTTCTTTCTCTCCGTTGCACAAGAATGGAAATATGCAGTGTTGCGGTCACCCTTCTCCAACCAGTTGACATGTGCTCTTTGCTTCCACGACAATTCCCATTGATCTTCTAGCCTTTCTAACTTGAAACGCAGCCTCTGCTCCTTTGAAATATTTTGTGCAGTGATCCCTCCTCTTCTACACTCCTCCAGTTCTTCCTTAATATGTTTTATTCGGTTCTGTAAGTCACCTAGAACTTCCCGGCTCCAACCATGCAGCTCCCTGGATACTGTTTTAAGCTTCTCTCCTATTTTCTTCTCTCCCCTTGCGTCTGCCAGCCCCCAAGCATTTTGGTGTAAATATGTATGCATTTCTAACACCATAAAATCGTAAACGAGGTTAATGTGCGTAGGTACGCACTCATGCTTAAGTGGATCTTTTTCATGAATAAATTATACCAGCATTTTTTTCTGGTGCTCCCCTGTAATCATTCAGCACACATACTTTATTTCCCTGGCTTCACATTGGTCAACTAAAAGTGAACGTTTCATGACAAAATAAAATGTTACCAACAGTAGTAGGTTAACCTGGAATGGATATCTGCAATGGTGGTGCTAGATCCAAAACCCCGCAGTGTCAACTCGTCTGAAATCTTCCTAATTAACTTAATGTATTATGATACAATATAAAAACAACATAGCAACAATTTGCATGTGGCACCACCATCATTGTTGAAGTATAGTTTTGAGATCCTGTCTGTATTTTAACATTTCTTAACAAAATGGTTTGATTACTTGTTGACCATAAGCATAGGGCTGAGATCATAATGGCAAATGTATCTTAGTAGAATATTTTAGCATCCAGCAAGCACTAAGAAACCTTTCCTATATTGCAATCAGTTGGCAAATTATTCTTCAAACTCCATAGAAGAATCCTGTTATCTTGGGATAGATTTTTTTATGATGTACACTATTATCATAGTTTCATTTTGCTCCTTTTGTAGATTCGAACAACATTTCGGTCCACAGACAGAATGTTTCTGTGGGGCTGCAAACTGCAGAGGGAAACTGTGATAGGTAAAGATTGAGCAGGGAGAGAGGTACATAATACTAGGCTGAAAGCAGTGGTAGATAACAGGAAATGGAATGTACAGTGAAGATCTATTGAGCAGTACGTTTCTTTCTCTGAGCTTTTCAGAAGAACGAGTATCAATGATATTCATTCTCTCCCGTAGGATGCATCTTAGACATAGTGTTTGCTTAACTTCCGATGCTCCTTCTGATTTAGGATTGAACTACCCACTATCCTCTAAGTGTACAGGTTTTACTCTGTAATATTGTGGATACACAACAGATGCCTACAGATGTTGAATGCACTAACTGTTTAGCTGGGCCTTTTTCTATCACATTCTGGATCCTGTAGCGCAACCTATGTCACTATGTGTTTCTCCGTTGACCAAGTCAGTGCTGTAGCTAATTTCAGATGTTTGTAGGAGAACACCTGATAATGCTTGGAATTGTTTCTATATCGCTCATGTAACCCAAGTTTGGCTGTTGCGATCCATATGCCTTTTTGGGGGAAAAAGTTATCCATATGACCTCAGACAGTTAATACAGTATCTTATTAGCATTGTTTCAATGTTCAGAATTCATGGATAAGCGGCTACTGCTAGACTGCAACCTCGAGCATTTAGGTGCAATGTTAGATGTAAGTTCAAAAAAAAAAGTGCAATGCTAGATGACGGGCATATAAAATGGTACTTGCCTGGACGTGGAGTCGTAGGTAAGGCATGTCCGCTTCAGACTAGTACTGACCAGACCAGGCACCAGCGGAGGTACCATTTTTTGTTTTGTTTTGAGAAAGAATATTGCACTTTATTAATCAAATACGTAACATCATTATAGAGTTCAGACCGGATCATATCCGGGATAACACCAAATGAAAACTTATCCGGGATATCACCAAACGAAAACTTACAAGATAGACGTTCCGAGGAACGGGCTAAACAATGTGCGACCACATTCGAGGTGCGAGCAACATGCTTAAAGATACATGAATTGAAACCAGCTGCTAGGGTCTTCATATCGGCCACCACAGAACCCAGCAGAGACCGATCCCGCGTCGGCGAAGCCAGGCGCTGTACCACAGTTAGGCAGTCACAGGCCAGCACTACCTCTTGAAAGCCTTTGTCTCGAAGTACTATGGTCTTATTGCCATGCCTTTAGCAATCTCAGGTGCAGGGAAGTCAGGCAACCCCTCGCTGCAGGAGAGAAAATGTTAGAATATTTGGCCCAAATGAGTGAGCTGAAATATTGGGCCCATATGTGGGTAACCCAATAGCAAATCCTGAAATCTCAAAATGGCCCATGTGTACAAGTGAGTGGTGGGAGTGGGAAGTTTAGTCCCACATTGAAAGTTTGAGGAGTTGCACACCACCTTATAAGGTGGAGTGTTGTAGGGATTGTATGTGAGTGAGAACAAGAGAGCCTCTCGCGCACTCCTCCTCCGCTCGCTCGTCTCGTCTCGACACGACACGTCGCGTCGCGATCGCGTTTCGTGAATCGAGCCTCGAGCCGAGACAAGGTTTTGCCACACCTCGTTCCTTGCGCCGCCACCGTAGTCTACTCCATCCCGAGAGCCGGCGTCCACCGGCGAACGGGAGAGCAGGTCTCCGGAACCAGTCGCCCTTGTGATCCTGTACGGGAGAGGGCGAATTAGGTTTTTGGGAAGCGCTTCGCGCGACTGCTCGCTGCTTCTACGACGGCTCGTCTGCCTACCAAGTCAGGCGGTGCTGCGTACCGCCGTCTCAAACGTCGTTTACTCCGACCCGTCATCGCCAACGTTGTCATCAACAACGTTACCACAAACGAACGGTACGGAATCTGCGTCCTGATCTGTCTGTTTAACATGTCTACTGTTTACATGTTTAGAGAGATCGTGCTGCTATTGTTCATGCTGTCTGCTGCATCTAGTATGTTAGAGTTTCACATGTTAATAGCTGCTGTCATCATGATTTATATTCTGGAATTAATCGTGGAAATTATGCCTAATTATTCAACAATCCAAAAACCTAATTGTAGGCAATTTCCTGAACTGACTATGGCCCACTTAAGTGATTCGATGAAACCGGATAGGTTCAATGGTACCACCTTTAAGAGATGGCAACTGAGAAGCCAACTGTGGCTCCAGTCCATGAAAGTGTGGGACATCGGTGCGTCCGATGCTGGCAGTGAGCTGTATATCATGGAGAGCTTTAACGACTACAAGATGGTGAATAACCGTTCTGTAGTCGAACAGGCTCATGAGATACAGTGCATTGCGAAGGAGCTTGATCTGCTCAAGTGTGTGATTCCTGATAAGTTTGTGGCTGGATGCATTATTGCAAAACTGCCTTCTTCATGGAGGAGTTTCGCCACATCTCTCAAACATAAGAGACAGGAGATATCAGTTGAAAATCTGATAGCGTCTCTTGATGTTGAGGAGAAAGCTCGGGCAAAGGACACAACTGAGAGAGGTGATGATTTGCAGTCTAGTGCCAATATGGTGCAGAAAAATCATCACGTCAAGAATAACAGCAAGAACAAAGGGAACTATAAGGCCCAGTTCAATGGCCCTGTGAACACTACTGCCTTTAAGAATAAGAAGAAGAAGAAGGTGCTGAACAAAGCTGGGCTCGAGTGCTTTACGTGTGGAGCGCTCGGCCACTTTTCTGTGGACTGCCCAGACCGTGCAGACAAGAAAGGGAAGAAAGGCTCCAAGAATGTCAACGTGGTGACCGCTAGCAACACTGATGGGTACGGTAATATACCGATGGTACTTTCAGTTCTTCAATCTCCATGTTGGTGGATTGATACGGGTGCTAATGTTCACGTGTGTGCTGACATCTCTATGTTCACTTCTTATCAGGTCGCACGGGATTCCTCCGTCCTAATGGGGAATGGGTCACATGCTTCTGTTCGTGGTGTTGGCACGGTAGATCTGAAGTTTACTTCGGGGAAGATCGTGCAGCTGAGGAACGTGCAGCATGTCCCTACTATGAATAAGAATCTCGTCAGCGGCTCCCTTCTTTGCAGAGATGGGTTTAAAGTAGTGTTTGAGTCCAATAAAGTAGTTGTGTCGAGATTTGGACAATTTATTGGTAAAGGCTATGAGTGCGGAGGCTTGTTCCGCTTTTCTCTTTCCGAATTTTGCAATAAGTCAGTAAACCATATTTGTGGCAATGTTGATTCAGATGCTAGTGTTTGGCACTCTCGTTTATGTCATGTTAATTTTGGTTTACTGTCGCGGCTATCCAGTTTAAGTTTAATTCCGAATTTCACCATTGCCAAAGGTTCTAAGTGCCATAGTTGTGTGCAATCTAAGCAACCTCGGAAGCCTCACACGGCAGCTGAGGAGAGACACTTGGCACCTCTAGAACTCATACATTCTGATCTATGCGAGATGAATGGTGTGTTGACAAAAGGTGGAAAGAGATATTTCATGACACTCATTGATGATGCTACTAGATTCTGCTATGTTTATTTGTTGCAAACTAAAGGTGAGGCTTTAGACTACTTTAAAATCTATAAGGCTGAAGTTGAAAATCAATTAGAGAGAAAGATCAAGCGTTTTAGGTCGGATCGTGGTGGAGAGTATTTCTCTAGAGTATTTAATGAATTCTGTGAGGAACACGGTATTATTCACGAGAGGACGCCTCCCTATTCGCCACAATCAAACGGAATTGCTGAGAGGAAAAACCGCACGCTGACCGACTTGGTGAACGCCATGTTGGACACTGCTGGTTTATCTAAGGCATGGTGGGGGGAGGCTCTGTTGACTTCGTGTCATGTCCTGAATAAAATTCCTAACAAGAATAAAGAGAAAACCCCTTATGAGGAGTGGGTTGGGAGAAAACCATCACTTTCTTATTTGCGTACTTGGGGATGCTTGGCAAAGGTCAACGTTCCAATTCCAAAGAAACGCAAACTCGGACCGAAAACAGTGGATTGTATCTTTCTAGGTTATGCTCAGCGTAGTATTGGTTATAGATTTCTAGTGGTTAAATCCGAGGTACCTGATATGCATGTTGATACTATTATGGAATCTCGTGATGCAACATTTTTTGAGAATATGTTTCCTATGAAAGATATGCATAGCTTTGCTGAATTTTCTTCTGAATTAATTCCGGAATCTAGTACATCTAGTGATCATACTGAACAACCACATGATGAGAACGCCCTTGAGAAGGATGACAATGAAGCTCCTAAACGGAGTAAGAGACAGAGGATTGAAAAATCCTTTGGTGATGATTTCATTGTGTACCTTGTGGACAATACTCCTACGTCTATTGCAGAGGCATTTGCATCTCCAGATGCAGATGACTGGAAAGAAGCTGTCCATAATGAGATGGACTCCATTCTTTCTAATGGGACGTGGGAGTTATCTGAACGACCTTATGGTTGTAAGACAGTGGGCTGTAAGTGGGTGTTCAAGAAGAAGCTAAGGCCTGATGGTACTATTGAGAAGTACAAGGCACGGCTTGTAGCCAAGGGCTACACTCAGCGAGAAGGCGAAGATTACTTTGACACCTATTCACATGTTGCTAGACTGACCACCATTCGTGTACTACTTTCCCTGGCTGCCTCCTATGGTCTTATCGTTCATCAAATGGACGTAAAGACAGCTTTCCTTAACGGAGAGTTGGAAGAGGAAATTTATATGGATCAGCCTGATGGGTTTGTGGTAAAAGGTGAAGAGAGAAAGGTGTGCAAATTGTTAAAATCTTTGTATGGACTGAAACAAGCACCTAAGCAATGGCATGAGAAGTTCGACAGAACTTTAACTTCTGCGGGCTTTGTCATTAATGAGGCTGATAGGTGTGTATACTATCGCCATGGTGGGGGCGATAGTGTTATATTATGCTTGTATGTTGACGACATACTGATTTTCGGTACAAGCATAATTGTGATCAATGAGGTCAAGTCTTTTCTATCAAAGTGTTTTGATATGAAAGATCTGGGAGAAGCTGATGTAATTCTGAACATCAAGCTTATTAAGGATGAGAGTTGGATTACGCTGACGCAATCACACTATGTTGAGAAGATCTTGAGCCGTTTCGGCTTTATTGATAGCAAGCCTTCTCCAACACCTTATGATCCTAGCGTGACGCTTCGAAAGAACAAGAGGATTACGAAAGATCAATTGAGATACTCTCAAATAATCGGTTCACTCATGTACCTTGCGAGCGCGACGAGGCCTGACATCTCTTTTGCTGTGAGCAAATTGAGCAGGTTCATGTCAAACCCGGGTAATGATCACTGGCATGCACTTGATAGGGTCATGCGCTATCTGAATGGAACTATGAGCTATGGGATTCATTATTCAGGGCACCCTGCTGTGCTTGAGGGATATAGTGACTCCAACTGGATCTCAGATGTAGATGAGCTCTACGGCACAAGTGGATATGCATTTCTTCTTGGAGGTGGCGCAGTGTCATGGAGGTCTTGTAAACAGACCATATTGACGAGGTCAACCATGGAAGCAGAACTTACTGCTTTAGATACAGCTACTGTTGAGGCAGAATGGCTGCGTGAGCTCTTGATGGACTTGCCGGTGGTTGAGAAACCATTACCGGCTATCCTCATGAACTGTGACAATCAAACGGTGATTGCCAAGGTGACCAGTTCTAAGGATAATGCGAAGTCATCAAGACACGTCAAAAGACGTTTGAAGTCTGTCAGGAAATTGAGAAACTCCGGAGTAATTACTGTTACGTATATTCAAACAGACAAAAACCTGGCAGATCCCTTTACGAAGGGACTATCACGTAATGTGATAGATAGTGCATCGAGGGAGATGGGTATGAGACCCGTAAGCGTTACACCATAGTGGTAACCCAACCTATGTGATCGGAGATCCCGTGAATTAGGACCTGGGAAGAACAAACTAGTGGTTTGACTGAGGAGAGTATTTGGTAAACCCTCTCTAAGTGATGATGCATAACTCTCAAAGAGCTGTAAGGCAGGTTGGCAACATGCCTTAATGTGTTTATGTTGGCTATTCATAGCAAAGATGTTGTCCTACAGAGCATTCTTGAAAGAAGACACCTATGTGAGTCCGACTGTAAACGTCGCAGTCTATGAGATTTGGGTGATCTCTAGTAAACTCATGAAGAGACCACGGAGTATGACGCATATGCTCCACCCGCGGGGTAGGCTACTGGCAGCCAAGTACTAGTTATGACTTTGAGTAAAGTCTATTGGCACAAAACTTGCAATTCAAGGCATAGTCCATTGTTCAAGTTGTTGATAGATGTAGCTTAAGGCTCTAGGCGGAAGTTCAACTTAACAGTCTCTGCTGAAACACTAGTATATAAACAAGTAGCGAGGATTGGCAAATCTTCAAATGGGCATTTGAGATCTGGTGGGGGATTGTTAGAATATTTGGCCCAAATGAGTGAGCTGAAATATTGGGCCCATATGTGGGTAACCCAATAGCAAATCCTGAAATCTCAAAATGGCCCATGTGTACAAGTGAGTGGTGGGAGTGGGAAGTTTAGTCCCACATTGGAAGTTTGAGGAGTTGCACACCACCTTATAAGGTGGAGTGTTGTAGGGATTGTATGTGAGTGAGAACAAGAGAGCCTCTCGCGCACTCCTCCTCCTCCTCCGCTCGCTCGTCTCGACACGACACGTCGCGATCGCGTTTCGTGAATCGAGCCTCGAGCCGAGACAATACTTATGTTTATTTTGCTGTTTTGGAAAACCGATTTCGTAGTCGTGACGGACGCGTCACAGCTGAGGCGGTTCGGGTCGCTCCCCGTATCGCGTGCTGCAACCGACTCGGACGTGCGGCGTGGGCCTCCCACGTCGCACACGTTAGGGTTTTTCCAAACCGCACTATAAAATACGCGCACCGTGGGCGCTGTACACACACCGAACCAATCTAGGTTTTGCCACACCTCGTTCCTTGCGCCGCCACCGTAGTCTACCTCCATCCCGAGAGCCGGCGTCCACCGGCGAACGGGAGAGAGCAGGTCTCCGGAACCAGTCGCCCTTGTGATCCTGTACGGGAGAGGGCGAATTAGGTTTTTGGGAAGCGCTTCGCGCGACTGCTCGCTGCTTCTACGAGCTGGCTCGTCTGCCTACCAAGTCAGGCGGTGCTGCGTACGCCGTCTCAAACGTCGTTTACTACCGACCCCGTCATCGCCAACGTTGTCATCAACAACGTTACCACAAACGAACGGTACGGAATCTGCGTCCTGATCTGTCTATTTAACATGTCTACTGTTTACATGTTTAGAGAGATCGTGCTGCTATTGTTCATGCTGTCTGCTGCATCTAGTATGTTAGAGTTTCACATGTTAATAGCTGCTGTCATCATGATTTATATTCTGGAATTAATCGTGGAAATTATGCCTAATTATTCAACAGAACAAAGTTGCCCCGATAATCACGGATCACCCCCCCAGCCCATGCGATGTCTCACGGATCAACCCCCCCCCCAGCCCATGTGATGTTCAGCGGGGAAGAGTGCAGCATCACCATTCATACAGACCATACCAGCAGGTGGAGGAGACCATTTAGGACCTGAAGCGGTGATCTCACGACTGATTGCTGGTTTGGTTTTCGAACAAAACTGGATAATCATCTCTACGTAGGCAGTGATCTTCGCTGCCACTCGAGAAGGATGCAGCTCCGTGCCATTGTTCCTCAGGTTGGTACGAGCATTCCAGATATGCCAATAGGTAACCGCCATAGCAGTCCTTGCCGATGCCGTCTCACGCTGAAGGAACTCGAAGATCCATTGTATTGCCGAAGCTAACTCCTGACGCCTTACTTTAAAAGGGAAAGCAGCCTTGACTAAACTTCAGACTTCCCGTGCAAAGGGGCACAACAAAAACAAGTGTTCCACATTTTCTAGCCTCCCACAAAATACGCATCGACCATTAGCTGGTATCTTGCGGTGGGTTAGCTCAGCCCCTGTCGGCAAACAGTCATGTACCATTCTCCACAATACGATCATCATCTTGTTGGGTGCCTGAATGGACCAAATTGACTTCCATTGTTTTGATTCTGCCCTCTGGTCTGAGCCCTCACCCCGTCCTTCCGAAGCTCGATTGAAGAAGAAATGCTCAATTCGTGCCAGGTTAGAAAATCCTCCCCGCCGAGACGACTTACCGGTATCTGGATAATCGTCTGGGCTAGGCCATCATGGAACAGAGCAGAAATCACATCTATGTCCCATGCATCATTTGATGCATTCATTAGAGTACTCACTTTGGTCTCTTTTTGAATCTCCGCTAGGGGTTTAAGAGTACATGGTTGGTGGCCGGGTATCCATCTGTCCTCCATAATATTGACCCGAGTCCCATCTCCAATACCCCAGCGCAGTCCTTTCATTAGTAGCTCCCTCCCAAATAGGATCGATCTCCAAGTACAAGATGATGCTCTTGGTTTAGTGGCAGCAAGTGTGAGTATGGGAAATGACGTCCTTTGAGAACCCTTGCACATAAGGATGTTGGCTCAGTGATCAGATGCCAGCATTGTTTCCCTAACATAACCTGATTGAACAAGACAAAATCACGGAAACCCAAACCGCCAAGGGATTTAGGGGTAGTCATCCATTCCCATGAGTGCCAATGCATTTTCCTTTTGCCGTCCTCATAACCCCACCAGTGGTTAGCCACCGATGATTTCATTTTGTCACATATCTGTATCGGCACCTGAAAACAGCTCATGGCATATGTAGGGACTGCTTGAGCCACCGCTTTCAGCCACGTCTCCTTCCCAGCTCTCGAGAGAGGCCGGCCCGAACAGCTAGTAACACACTTCCACACCCTCTCCGGCAAGAATTTGAAGGACGACGTTGCCGCCCTTGCAACCTCTGTCGGCATTCCAAGGTAACTATCATGGAGGACCTCATTATCCACCTCCAATGTTGCCTTGACTGCATTCTTGATATCCCCAGGGCATTTATTCCCGAAGAAAACGGAGATTTTTGTAAGTTGATCTTCTGACCAGAAGCTTCGCAATATGTATCCAAAGCTGATTTAAGGGCCCCAACACTCCAGTTGTCACTTCGTGCAAAAAAATATGTTGTCATCTGCGAAGAAAAGATGTGATATAGGAGGGCCTCATCGACCATTTCGTAAACCTTGTAGCTCACCGAGAGTCTCCCTCTTCTACAAAAGACATGTCAAACCTTCCGTGCATATAAGAAACGGGTGAGGGCTAATAGGGTCACCCTGCCGAATTCCTCTCGAGGGTACCACTGGATGTGTAAGATCACCATTCACTCTCACAACATATCTTGCATTAGTCACACATCTCATAACTGAATTAATCAAGCTAGTTGAGAGCCCTAATTTACAGAGGCGGCCATGAAGATACTCCCATTCGATACGGTCATAAGCCTTCATCATGTCAACCTTCAAAGCAAAGAAAGGCCGTTTGTTCTTCTGTCTCCTAACAATGTACAGACTCTCAAAGGCCACGAGAGCATTGTCAGTGATTAAGCGACCTAGAACAAAGGCACTTTGGAACTCCGAAATGATGTCAGGTAGGAACACCTTGAGTCTATTAGCCACAACCTTAGAGGCTAACTTGTATAACACTTTAAAGAGACTAATAGGACGAAACTAGGAGAGGTGTTTAGTATTGGACACCTTAGGGATCAGGACAATAGCAGAATCACAAAAACCTTCCGGTATATCAGCACCTCCCAAGAAACTCCTAATTGCATCACATATATCCTTCTCGAGCAAGATCCAATGGGTTTGGCAGAACAATGCAGGAAAGCCATCCGGCCCTAGTGTCTTAGTTGGTCCCATCTGAAACAAAGCCGACTTGATCTCCTCATTGGAATAATCCTTACACAAGTCAGCATTCATTTGATCATCAACCTTCCTAGGGATAGCATCAATCACCTGATCCATAGATAAAGAGGGTTGCGAGGTGAATAACTCCTCATAGAACTTATGCACTATCTCTATAATCTCGGGTTGATCAACACACAAGGAGCCATTTTCCCGTACCAGAGCAGAGATACGGTTAGTCCGCTTCCGTGCTGAGGCTCTCGCATGGAAAAAGGTTGTGTTATGGTCTCCTTCTCGGAGCCACTCAACTCTAGAGCGATGTCGAGCCATGATCTCTTCCCGCTCGAACAGTTCACACAGCCGCCGTTCAACATCGCGTTCCTCCGCTAAATTTTCAGCATTCACAAGACAAGACCGAAGATGACAAAGTTTCTTCTCCGGTTTACGAATCTGGCTGCGGACCAAACCAAATGTGGACCTGCTCTAGTTTCGTAATGATGAGGCCATTTGACCCAACCCAACCCACATGGTCTCGAGGGATTTCGGCTCGTTCCCGTGAGCTTACCAGGACGATTCGACCACCTCAGGGTAATCATCAGCACGCTTCCACATCGCCTCGTATCGTAACCCCTGTTGCACCGGCAGCGAGGCCCTGGGTGGCTCACCTCCAACAAGACGGATGTGCAGGGCATAGTGATCCGAAGATGAAGTGATTACGTTCTCCGCAGAGCATGTCTCAAACATCTCCAAGAAAGCATTGTTGGCTACCCCACGATCAAGGCGGACCCGAATATTCGACTAAGCATCTTGCCGGTTTGACCAAGTAAACTTAGGTCCTATGAAACCAAGATCCGCGAGATTGCAAGCGTCCAAACAATCCTGAAACTGCTCCATCTGAGCCTCAGATATGTCTCTTGAACCAAAGTGTTCATCAGCACACAAGACTCCATTAAAGTCCCCAAAGCAGATCCATGGACCATTCCATTCACGACGAAGCCGACGGAGAAGATCCCAAAAGATATATCTTTGATCCCTCCTAGGCTCACCATATAAAAAAGTAGCTTGCCATGGTCTCATATCCTCCGCTGTCACCGTCATATCAATACAATGAGCGTTGACCCCATGAAGAGATAGAGAGAAAGGATGCTTCCAAAATAGCGCAAGGCCACCACTGCGACCCTCGCAACTGACTGCAAACGAACCAGAGTAGCCCAACGACCACATGAAGTTCTTTGCTCTCGAGTCCCATGACACGTCCATTTTGCATCACTATTTTATATTGTAATTTACTGTTATTCGTGGGTATATTTCATATTATGATGCATTACTTATGTTATTACATCTTATTTTGCATGTTTCATAATTATTGGAGAATAATCATCGGGACCAGAAATCAGCTGGAAAACGCACCGTCAAGATACACTATTTCAGAAGAAGGGCGCATCAGATAAGTTTTAGAACACCAGATGAGGGAGCCAGCCACGAGGGGAGCCAGAGGGGGCCACCAGGGGCCCACACCACCTGCTGACGCCCCCCTTGGCTACGCCGCCACGTGGTGTGGCCACCCTGGCCCACCACTGGCAGCCCCCTCTCGCGTAATTCATCCCCAGGGAACCCTAAGACCTAGAGAACCATCAAGGAAATATTCCGCCGCCTCCTCGAAAAAAAAACAGAGAGAGAAAAGTTCTCCGACAGGGAGAAATTTTCCTGGAAATTCCTCCCCGGAGAGGGGAAATCATCGCCATCGCCACTGTCATCGCACCGAGCATCATCAAGATCATCATCGTCATCATCATCTTAACCAACACCATCATCCTCACCATCCACATCCGTCCCGCTGTAACAATTAGGGTTCTATATTGTTGTTTTCCACTAGATATATCTCCCAGTGTAGATTACTTGTTAGTAGTTGATGCTTACGAGATTTATCGGTGTTTGCACTTTATGACCAGATTGTTATTCATCATTATATCACCTTGATGTCTGAGGTAGTGAAGAGTGCAGCGGCAAGACTTCCCTCAGAAATGAAACCATGGTTGAATCGACCAGTAGGAGGACAAGCAATTTCCGAAGGTGGATGCAGCTGAGGTGGCAGGGCGCACTACCGTTTCAGCAGCAACGTGGAACCTACACAACACGATCAATTCACTTTTCCCCAACGAAGAAGTGAGGTTGTCAATCTCACCGGTTTTACTGAACACAAAGAGGTTAAACGTATGGTGTGGTAAACAGTATGAGAACAATATGAAAATAACAGTAGTAGTGTGAAAACAGTGGAAGCAGTGTGAAAACAGTGGAAGAAGTGTGTGTATTATCAGTATGAGAAAATGGACCGGGGTCCACAGTTCACTAGTGGTGTCTCTCCAAAAAAGATATCTAACATGCGGGGTGAACAAATTACAGCTGGACAATTGATAGATAATGAAACATGCATGACATCATGATTACTATGAGATTCATGTGGGCATTACAACAAGATACATATACCGTCATCCAACTCCATCTATGACTAATAATCCACCCTCCGAATATCATCCGAACAAATGTTGGGTATTAAGTTGCAAGCAACAGATAATCGCAGTAAGGAAAGTGTGTAATGTAAACAAAGTAAACATTGTTGTTTTCTCCCTAATGGCAACATCACATCCTCCATCCGTCACGTTTCTGTCACTCAAGCACATATGCAAAGGAGGCATGAACCCACTATCGAGCATAAATACTCCCTCTTGGACTCACTAGCATCTACTTGGCCAGAGAATCTACTAACAACGGAGAGCATGCAAGATCATAAATAACATACACATGAACACAACATGATATATTGATAATCAAGAGACATAGCATTCAATAATCATCGGATCCCAGCAAACACAACGTGTAGAATTACAATAAGATGATCTCGATCATGTGAGGCAGCTCATGAGATCTAAACATGAGGCATAAAGAGGAAGTACAACCATCTAGCTACTGCTATAGACCCGTAGTCCAAGTATGAACTACTCATGCATCACTCCGGAGGCGGGCATGGTGGTGTAGACCCCTCCGGTGATAATATATGGGAGAAAGGGCGATGGCGGTGGGTGCCCGAGGGGCCCACACCACCCCCAGGTGAGGCCAGGGGGCGCGCCTCCCTATGGTGTGGCCCCTTCCGGACCTCTTAGGGACTCCGTGGAACCTTCGAGAATTCTAAGACTTCCGGGCTTCAAATTTTCTAATTCCGAGAATATTTCCAGAACAACTTTTCGGAAACTAAAAACAGCAGAAAACAGGAACTGGCTCTGTGGCATCTTGTCAATAGGTTAGTCCTGGAAAATCCATAAAATGACATAAAGTGTAAGGAAAACATGTAGCATATGGCATGAAAACAACATGGAACATCGTAAATTAAGGATACGTTTATTACGTATCACACCTCTGATTATGATCCATATGATGTCTTGTGAGTAGTTCGTTTACTTCTTGAGGACATGGGAGAAGTCAAGATGTTAGTAGTCGATATACTTTGAAGTAATATCTAATGGTTTGATATTTAAGTTGTGGTGCTATTCTTCTAGTGGTGTCATGTGAACGTTGACTACATGACACTTCACCTTTATGGGCCTAGAGGGATGCATTGTGTATTTGTCTACTAATTGTGGGGTTGCCAGAGTGACAGAAACGTATTAGTCCTAGTTGGACGGTGCATGACACTTCATCTTAATTACTTCCTTGTAGTTGCGGATGCTTGCAAGGGGTATAATCACAAGTATGTATTAGTCCTAGTTGGGCGGTGCATTAGCATAGGTTCACCCACACAACACCTATCAAAACAATAAATATTAATCAACTATATGAAACGAAAGCGATTGTTGAAATTCCCATGTGTCCACAAGAACGCTTGGTAATCATAAGTAAAAAAACCAGCTTGTCCTTTGCTCTAAAAAGGATTGGGACACTCGCTGCAATTATTATTAAAGTCTTTTATTTACTTGCACTTTATTTATCTGTTATATCAAAAACCACCAAAAACATGTTTGCTTGTGTTTACAGTGAATCCTCTATCCAACCTGCTTGTCAACACATTCTGCTCCTCGTTGGGTTCGACACTATTAGTTATCGAAAGTACTACGATACACCCCCTATACTTGTGGGTCATCAAGACTATTTTCTGGCGCTGTTGCCGGGGAGTGAAGCGCTATTGGTAAGTGGAATTGGCAAGAGAAACTTTTACTGTGAGTTCTATTTTTATTTCTGTCTGCTGCTTTATTTTATTATGGAGAGTCCATTTGGTTCTCTATTTAGGAGTACTAGTGCTACTGTTAATGTAGTAGATGACCCGCTGGCTGCTCATTTGGATCCTTTTAAAATACCTATGAAAATTGTTGAACGTGTTATGGATAACTGCTATTTTGGAGATGGAACTCTCATCCCCGTGACCATTTACTCTTTATATATGAATTATGCGAGTTATTCAGGTGTGCAGGTATTACAATGGACCAAGTTAAGAGGAATTTTTCTCTTTATCACTAAAGGGCAGAGCTGCGGAATGGTTTAAAATGTTGAAGAATGGTCAATCTATTGGATGGGAGGAAATTGTACCTCTCTTTTATTCTAAATTCTATCCTCCTAGTGAGATTCATAAAGATCGGAATCAAATATATAATTTCTAGCCTCATGATGGAGGGAGTATTTCCCAAGCTTGGGGGAGATTGAAGTTATTAATGCTCATATGTCCTGTTCACGAGCTCCCCAATAATATTCTTATCAATAATTTTTATCCAAGGCTTCCTCTGCATGATAAGAATTTATTGGATGCTTCTTGTTCTAGATCATTCACACGTATGAAATGAGAAGCTAAATGGGAACTTCTTGACCGTAATCAAGAAAATACTGAAGGATGGGAGAATGATAAAGGTAGAAAGTCAGGTATAAATTATGATTATGAATGCATTAAATCTTTTATGGGAACTGAGGATTTCTATAATGTTAGTGATGTTTGTGGTCTGGACTCT
Organism: Alopecurus myosuroides; assembly: GCA_028641055.1. Lineage (NCBI taxonomy): Eukaryota > Viridiplantae > Streptophyta > Magnoliopsida > Poales > Poaceae > Alopecurus > Alopecurus myosuroides. Next base: position 524,487,975 of record CM054057.1, on the reverse strand, counting down.
CAAATCTTTCCAAATTGTTTTAAGACCTTTTCCTCCTATCTTGATATTTCCAAAAAGGAGTTGAACAAGTGCCATGCACCATATAAAGATACTGTTAATTGTGTTACTGCTAGAAATATAGAAATTCATGTTGTTAATCCTGTTGTGCCTGAACCTTATATTGAGAAAATTCCTTTCCCTGCCAAGGTAAAGGAACATTCTATTATAGCTAGTGTGGTCAACAAAATTACAAAGAAATCTATAGAACCTGATGAAAAAATAGCTGTTGAACCTACAGTAGCAATAGTTAAAGACCTTGTCTTTGAAAATGTAGAGGATGGACACATTATCTTGTATGTGGATGCTTCTAATATTGTTTCACATCATAGTAAGTCCAGGAAAACTAGTGTTCCTGCGCTTTCTGTTAGGATAGGTGATCATTGCTACTATGGTTTGTGTGACATTGGTGCAAGTTCAAGTGCTATTCCTTATGAGCTTTATAATGAAATTATGCATGAAATTGGTTCTTGTGAACTTGACGATGTTGATGTGGTTATTCAGCTTGCTAATAGAGAAACTATCTTTCCAATTGGTATGTTAGAGATGTAGAAGTTTTATGTGGTAAAACTAAATATCCTGCTGATTTTCTAGTACTGGGTACAGCTACTATGAAAACTTGTCCTATCATTTTTGGTAGACCTTTCTTGAACACTTGTGGTGCTGTTATAGATTGTAAGAAGGAGAAAATATTGACTAAATTTGATGGAAAATCTTATGAGTTTAATTTTTCTAAATTTGCTAGAGCTCCTTATGAAACTGAATTTCCTAATGAAGATTTTATAGTTGAACAACTTGCCTCTTTGCTATTTCTCCTAACAATGCTTTGCAGCAATACATGGAGGACCACGAAAGTGAGGTCTTTATGGAAGAAAGAAATGAGATTGATGATATTCTTCTTCGTCAACCAGTGATGTTGAAACACAATTTACCTGTGGAAGACTTGGGTACCACATTACCACCCAAGGAGGATCATGTTTTTGATTTAAAACCTTTACCCGGTGATCTTAAATATGCTTATATTGATGAGAAGAAAACATATCCTGTTATTATTAGTTCTAAACTTTCAGGTAAGGAAGAGGAAAGGTTATTCGAAATATTAAAGAAACATTGTGGAGCTATTGGATATACTCTTGATAATTTGAAAGGGATTTCCCCTACTATATGTCAGCATGTTATTAATATAGAAACTGATGCAAAGCCAGTAGTTCAACATCAACGCCGTTTAATTCCTAAGATGAAGGAAGTGCTAAGAAATGAAGTATTAAAACTCCTTGATGCTGGTATTATTTTTCCTATTGTTGATAGTAGATGGGTAAGCCCTGGGCATTGTGTCCCTAAGAAAGAAGGAATGATTGTTGTGCCAAATGAAAATGATGAGTTTATTCCTCAAAGAGTCGTAGTTGGTTATAGAATGTGCATTGATTTTAGGAAAGTTAACAAGGTTACTAAGAAACATCATTATCCTTTACCTTTTATTGATCAAATGTTAGAGAGGTTGTCTAAGAAAACTCATTTTTTCTTTCTTGATGGTTATTCTGGGTTTTCTCAAACCGCTGTTAGAAAACAAGATCAAGAGAAAACAACTTCTACTTGTCCTTTTGGAACTTATACTTATAGACGTATGCCTTTTGGTTTGTCTAATGCTCCTGCTACGTTTCAAAGATGCATGTCTGCTATTTTTCATGGTTTTTGTGAAGAAATTGTGGAAGTATTCATGGACGATTTCTCCGTCTATGGGACTTCTTTTGATAACTGCTTGCACAATCTTGATAAATTTTTGCAGAGGTGTGAGGAAACTATTCTTGTTCTTAATTGGGAGAAATGACACTTTATGGTAAATGAAGGAATTGTTCTTGGTCATAAAATTTCTGAAAGAGGTATTGAAGTTGACAGAGCTAAAGTGGAAGCAATAGAGAAAATTCCATGTCCCAGTGATGTTAAAGGTATTCGTAGTGTTCTTGGTCATGCTGGTTTCTATAGGAGGTTTATTAAAGATTTCTCTAAAATATCAAAGCCTCTTACTAATCTTCTTCAGAAAGACGTACCTTTTGTTTTTGATGATGATTGTAAGGAATCTTTTGAAACTTTAAAGAAGGCTTTAACTACTACTCCTATTGTTCAACCACCTGAATGGAATTTGCCTTTTGAAATTATGTGTGATGCTAGTGATTTTGCTGTAGGTGTTGATCTTGGACAACGAGTAGATAAGAAATTGCATGTTATTCATTATGTTAGTAAGACTCTTGATGCTGCTCAAAAGAATTATGCTACCACTGAAAAAGAGTTCCTAGCTGTAGTTTTTGCTTATAGTTGATGCTGCTCGAAAGAATTATGCTACCACTAAAAAAGAGTTCCTAGACCTTATATAGTTGATTCGAAAGTTACTATTCACACTGATCATGCTGCTATTAAATATCTTATGGAAAATAAAGATGCTAAGCCTAGTCTTATTAGATGGGTGCTGCTTTTACAAGAGTTTGGTTTACATATTATGGATAGGAAGGGTGCTGAAAATCTTGTTGCTGATAATTTGTCTAGATTGGAAAATATTTCTTATGACCCTATTCCTGTTAATGATAGTTTTCCAAATGAACAGTTGGCTGCAATAAAAGTAAACTCCTGAGATAGTCCTTGGTATGCAGATTATGCTAACTTTATTGTTTCCAACTATTTGCCTCCAACATTTACATCTCATCAAAGAAGAAAATTCTTCTATGATTTGAGGCATTATTTTTTATATGACCCACACTTATATAAAGAAGGAGTAGATGGTATTATGCGAATATGTGTTCCAGAACATGAACAACGAGAGATATTGAGAAAGTGCCATGGTAGTGCTTATGGAGGACATCACGCTAGAGATAGAACCGCACAGAAGGTTCTACAATCAGGTTTTTATTGGCCTACTCTCTTTAAATATGCACGAAAGTTTGTTTTATCTTGTGATGAATGTCAAAGAGTTGGTAATATTTCTAGACGTAATGAAATGCATATGAATTATTCTCTTGTTATTGAACCTTTTGATTGTTGGGGTTTTGACTTTATGGGTCCGTTTCCTCCTTCAAATGGTTATACTCATATACTTGTTGTTGTTTATCATGTTACTAAATGGGTAGAAGCTATACCTACAGAGAGTGTTGATGGTGAAACCTCTTTAAAAAAATGCTTAAAGATGTTATTTTCCCTAGGTTTGGTGTGCCTAGATATCTTATGACTGATGGAGGTTCTCACTTTATTCATGGTGGTTTTAAAAAGACCCTTGCTAGATATCGTGTTAATCATATAATTGCCTCATCTTATCATCCTCAAACCAGTGGGCAAGTAGAATGATCAAATAGAGAAATTAAATCTATCTTGCAAAAGACTATTAATAAATCTAGGAAAAATTGATCTGATAAGTTAAATGGTGCTTTATGGGCTTATAGAACTGCTTATAAAAATCCTATGAGTATGTATCCTTATAAAATGTTTTATGGAAAGGCTTGTCACTTACCTTTAATTAGAACACAAAGCTTATTGGGTAGTTAGAGAACTAAATAGAGATTTTAAACTTGCCGGTAAGAAAAGAATGCTTGACTTGAGTTCTTTAGATGAATGGAGAAGTGAAGCCTATGAAAATGCTAGACTCTTTAAAGAGAAAGTTAAAAAATGGCATGATAGGAGAATTATTAAGAGAGAATTTTATGTTGGTGAGAAATTTCTATTGTATAGGTCTCGTCTCAGATTTTTTTCAGGAAAATTACTCTCAATATGGGAAGGGCCTTTTATTATTGAAGAAGTGTATCGTTCGGGTGAAATTAAAATTGATTCCCTCACAGATAACACTACACAAGTGGTGAATGGTTAAAGACTCAAACATTATATTTTCGGAGATTCTTATGATGAAGATGTTGATACTATTCAAGTGGTGACTCCGGAGGAGTTTATTTAAAGAGAAGATTCCAGAAACTGCAGAGTCTGTTTTCGAATAGGTAACAGTTCTGTTAAGAAAAGGTTTGTGTATTACTTTCCAACTTATATTTTTGTTGTTTATGGAAAATATGAAAAATAATGAGCCGGAAAAGGGTAGGAGTCGGTGCCCGAGGGCACCACACCACCTGGTGGCACGGGCCCACCCCTGGCCGCGCTACCATGTGGTGTGGGCGCCTCGGAGCCCGTCTCCGACCCGTTTTCGCCATGCACCTTCCTTTTGTTACGTAGATTTTTTCTATATACCCCCCTCCGAACCCCCTGAGGTCCATATATCGTTTGCTCGTCGTGTTTTTGTTTCGATCAGTTTCTGTCAGGATCTGTTTTCAGTTTTAGAGGCACCATGGTCTCCGACAACAACAACAAGGGGAAGGGACCGATGGAAGATGATCTCCATGACCCGAAGCTGGAGGAGATCGAGAGTGGAGCTTGTCGTGGTGGTGTCACGGCAGATGCCATGGGATGGCTAAAGATGTGGGGACGAAGGACGCTGGAGGTGTCCGGGGAGGGATCACGCGACGAATAGCCGCGTGAGGTAAGATCCACACAACACAAACAACACGATGTACCCAGGTTCAGGGCCCTCGTGAGGAGGTAAAACCCCTACTCCTGCCTTTCTCTATGTATTATGATGCCTCTCCGAGTAGCCACAGTACAAATGGTATCTCTACCGAGTAGCCTCTCTCTCCTCTCCGAGTAGAGCTAGGTCAAGAACTTAGGGTTTCTAGGGTTCACTATGAGCATCTCTTGGTCTCTGAGAGCGTGTCTCGCGCAGGAGGCGGCGGGGCACCTTATATACATGGTGCCCAGCCGGATACGTCCAAATCTAGACAAGTGTCGACATAGTGTGCACATCGTCCTTTCTCCGAGTACCCGCTGACAGCTTTGGTTCCTAATCTTGGCCGCTTCTGTAAAGTCGTTGGGCAAAACTAGGGGACAGACTGGTATCACTGTACCTAGGCACAGAGTAGGCCCCCCTTATCCTGCCACGGCCTGCTTCCATGCTGTCACTGTCAGGCAGGCCGGTCCCAGATGAACAGTAGTTCGAATGCTGCCAAGTACGGACCCAGGATACGCGGGATCCTGTGTCAGAACGGCTCCTTTGACTTTCTGGCCCGAGTAGGTTCCCGCCAATTGTTCCCGCCAATTGTACTCGGGCCAATCCTTCTACTCGAAAGGATAGAACTTGATTGATATCTCCTTTTGGTCATCTTGAGGTGAGACCGAGTAGCAGTCGACCGGGTAGCGAGTACCAGGTAGTCGGCTACTCGACCAAACCTCTCTTCTGTAAGCTGCCTTTACCACCTGTCTTTACCCTACTCGGGGGTAACCCCCCGACAGCAGTCCCCGAAGCTGGTTGAGTCTTGTGAACTTGTTCACTAGGCTCTGTCAGCTTAAAACCAGCCTTTGCATCTCAGCCCTTGAACCTCAAGATGCCGAGTAGAACCTCCGAGTAGCTATCTGGAAAGTACCTTGAGTTTCCTCTTTCCCGAGTAGCACTTGCTTTCTACTCTGTAACCGAGTAAAAAGACTTAGAGAAATTTCTCAGATTGAGCCTCTGCAGCACAGAGCACAATCCAGCCCTTCGCGCAGCAACTGCACACGTGTCAAGCATCCACGACCTTGTCGTTTCGTTGCCCAGGACACGACCTGCCACGCGTCCAGTTTTCACGCAGTGGGCCCACCGGCCGTCATGTCCCATCAAGTGTAGTTATAGGCCACGATTCGGTGGTGGGATCAACTGTGGCCATTACGCGCGCAACCGGCGCTTGTGTGCGTTTCTAGCCGGCCACAGGATCCACCACACGCCACAATCGATCCCACTTCCACGACGGTAACGGTAAACTCGCGAAGGAGATATAAATACCCCCGCCGGTAACTTCCTTTTCCCCTTCCCTTGCACTATTCCTTCTTCGTCTCCTGCTCTTCTCCGCCACCGAGCTCTCCGCCGCCGCGCAAGCTTTCGCGCCGCCGCGGACTCAATCCCCCAACCATCTCCTTCGATTTCTTCCACCTTCCCTACTCGCAACAATGGCCAAATCTGGCTGGGCCGGCTCCTCCGTTACCGCGGAAGATTGCGCCTGGCTCGTCAATACCAGGCGAGTCCCTCCCGGCGTGGAGTGCCGGGCGCCGGACGGTGAAATCGTGCCGTCCCCGCGGGAGGGAGAGCGCGTCGTCTTCCTGGCGCATTTTGAGCGCGGGTTCGGATTGCCCGCCTCCGATTTCCTGCGGAAGTTCCTCAACCACTTCGGCATCCAGATGCACCATCTGCCCCCTAATGCCGTCGTCTTCCTCGCCTACCACGCCGTGGTCTGCGAGGCCTTCCTCGGCATCCGGCCCACGTGGGAGACGTGGCTCAGGTACTTCCACCTGCGCCAGCAATCCACCGGGAAGAAGGACTCCGCGGGCGTCGCCCGCGCCACCGACACCGGCTGCGCCATGATGGTGCAGCGGTCCGGGACGAACCACCCCCGCATCAAGGGGCTGGACTCCGTCAAGCTGTGGCAGAAGACGTTCCTCTACGTCAGGAACGTTGCCGCCGCGGAAGGAGCCCCGGTGAACGATCGAATCAACTTGCCCGTTTGGAGCAATCGCGCTCCAATCGGGATGTACTGGAAGGACAAGCCCGTCAATGACGATGACGCCATCGAGATGGAGAATAGACTCGGCTGGCTGAAGGCGCAGGGCCTCAAGAATGACGACCCGGTGGCCTGCTGGATCCAGCGCCGAGTACTGCCCTTGCAGGAGCGCTGCCATCTCATGTGTTACATGGGAGGCCCCCGCGACTGCACCAGGACCACCACCATCGAGATCGACAACATCGACGTTCCATGGCACGCAAGGAACATCTTGACGACGAATCTTGGCGACCACTGGCAATACGGGTTCGTCCCGTACAGCCGTACAAAGCCAATTGAGCGGGTACGCCTTTCTTACTTTGCTCTCTGCATACACTTTCTGAGTAGATAACTTTTCCTTCTTGCGTCAACTAGCAATTGCCTCGCGTTCCGAGTAGGACATCTAGCCGAATCGCCTTAGGCTTAGTATGCTTTGTGCTTGCACACCTTGCCGGATAGCCTACTCGAGAATGATTCTTAGGCTCAATGTGCTTTATACCTGCACGCCCTTCCGAGTAATACCTTTCGGCAAACATGCTTAGGCTTAGTATGCTTTGTGTTTGCACGCCTATCCGGGTAGAATGCTTAGTAAACTGCCTAGGCTTTGTGTGCTTTGTACCTGCGCGCCTATCCGAGTAGAATTCCTTCCTGGCACTCGGCTAGTCTGTGATCCTTCTCTGTTTTTCAGGTTCTCACTCGCCAGATAATCGAGAGCTGCGAGGTTTTTGAGGGCAACTGGTCTCCTGATCGCGAGGAGGACGATGTGCCCTCTTTCGATGCCGCGGAGCAGACCAACCTCTCTCGTTCCCCCATTGCTGACAAGCGCGACGCTCTCCGCACCTGGTCTGATGAAGACTTTGACGGTAACTACCCTTTCATTCTGTTTGTTTCCGAGAAGCACCAGTTCCTCGTTTGCTGTTTCTGATTTTTTCCTCTTTTCTCTTTGATTCTCAGATGAAGTTGCCGCGGACAAGGACGACGAGGACGAAGACGAGAACGAGGGCGATGGGCCCCTAGTCGTCAAGCCTCTGTCCGTCGCCGCTCCTGAGACCCGCAAACGGGCTGGTAGCGGAGCACCAGCGCCTCCTGCCAAGCGGAAGAAACCCGCCGAGAAGAAGGTGGTCGTGAAGAGGTCCAGACGAGAGCTCAAGTGCACCACCGCGTAAGCCCTCTTCTCGGTCGCCTCCCTTCTCGCGCTGTGCTATTTTCCCCAATCTTCTTCTAATTTGTGATTTCCCTTTCTCTGCAGACCTCCTATGGACGCGAACGCAGCTCTCGCGTCCGACCAAGCTAAGGAATCATCAGTACCTCTGATCAATCTGGATGATGACGAGGACCACACCGCCAACACTGCTGCTGCCAATCCACAGGCCGCTGATGCACAATGAGCAGCGTCAGAGCCAGCGGCGCAGGACACTACCGTCCACCATGAGAGACCACCTTCTCCTCCGGCTAGCAATGCCGAGGAGAGCCAAGATCAAGTGATGCAAGACAACACCGCCGCCGAGCGGCCTGAAGCAGAGCAAGAGCAGCCCACCACAGGGGCTGCTGCACAAGAGAATCTCGCTGCCGAGCAGCGAGTAGAAGACACCCCCGCCACGGATGCCACCATGACGGATGCTTATCCATTGAGCAGCGTGCAGCCGGGCGGCGCACCGAGTAGCGCCCAGCCGGGAGCTGCACAGGGCGACGGATCTGCGGCACCACCAACTGCGCAAGGCCCTACACCACCAACTGCGCAAGGCCCTACACCACCAACTGCGCAAGGCCCTACACCGCCAACTTCCTCCTCGCCGCCGCAGAGTAAGGACGCATCCAGCCCTCCTGCCGGGCGAGTAACCAGGCAGCGGGCCCTGGATGCTTTGAAGGATGAGGTTGTCAGAAGGGCGGCCGAGAAGGAAACTGCTGAGAAGGCCAAGGCCGCGAAAGAAACTGCTGATAAGGAAGCTGCTGAGAAGGCCAAGGCTGAGCAGAAGAAAGCCAGGGCTGAGCAGAAGAAGGCCGAGAAGCAAGCTGCCGAGAAGGCAGTCGCCGAGAAGGCGAAGGCCCAGACTGACGGGAAGAAGACTGAGGATCCCGAGAAGCAGAGGGTTGAGAAGGAGCAAACGAAGAAGCGGGCCAGAGACCAGAGTACATCCTCAGGCGGAGCGCTCGTGATCCACGAGTCCGGCCCGATTCCTGCTGCGCTCTCTGCAGACGCTCGCGCTGCTGGCCAGCCTTGCTACCCGGAGTATATGATTGAGGTTAGCCATCAGCACTCCATCGGCTTCCCTCCCAAGGACAAAGCTTTAGCTATCCAGAGGGGAAGGAAGGTTGTAGCCATGAACTCCCCTCCTCCAGATCCAAGCCAACACCAGTCTGTCAACATTGCTTCTCGTGGAGTCCAAGACAAACCAATAACTTCCAAGGGTCTTGAACAGGTATTGGACACCGTTGGCCACATCAATGCCAGGTGGGACAGCAGGGTTCTCGGGGAGGAGAAATGGCACGGCCTGACCCTTGGCGGCATCGACCACATGCGCGTGGATTGGAACAAGGTCGATCTGGGACACAAGCCCATGTCCGTCTCCACCGAGACCGCAACCCTCGCAGCCAAGATGTTCCTGCACCGCAAGAACGCCGAAGACATCGAGCAGTCCTATGCAGTAAGTACTTCTTGCCTTTTCCGAGTTGAATTTTCTTCTCTTCTACTCGCCTTTCTTCTTTCTTACCATCACCCCCAGTCCCCGAGATTCGGGTCGAGTAGACGGATACTCTCCGAGTAGCCTCCTACTCGGGCTGAATCTTCTCTGCTTTGCCTAACTCACTTTCTTCTCGTTTCTCAGGATAGCGTTCTTAAGCGGACCCACTTGTACCGCATTCTTCTCTGGAACCATTCCATCGCCAGGAGGCGAATTGCTGCATTAGAGAAGGAAAAGGCAGTTGCTGAGGCAGCCAGCAAGAACACCAACGACAGCACCCAGCAGCTGGCTGCAGTACAAGGTACGCTTTTAGCTACGCGGTTTCTGCGTTTTATGTTTACGCCCGCTTCTGCTTTCTTATGCGCTAACCTTTCCTTCTCTGCAGAAAAACTGAAGGCCTTAGCAGACGAACATGAGAAGTGCCGCAGCTTCGTGGAGAACTCCGAGGCCACCATCAAAAGGCTAGAAGGTAAGTTTGTTGTTTACTCGGTTTGACTTTGAATTTGTTTCTTCTCTGCTCCTCTGCTAACCTCATCTATCTCTTCGCAGAAGATTACAAGTTGTTTGCTGAGGCACACCAAGATTGTGTCAAGCCAGCAGAGGTGCAGAAGCAGCTGTCCGACCAGGCCGTTGAGCTGTTGAAGGACCACACCACGGAGACCGAGAAGCTGCAACTCCAGTTGCAAAAGGCACTCCAGGATGCCGTCAAGATTGGCGCCGAGAGGGACAGAGCCATTGCCGAGAAGGCCAAGGCCGAGATAACTTTCCGAGCCAAGGAGAGGGCCCTTGAGCAGGAATGCGAAACCTTAAAGAAGACCAACGCTGATCTCTTCGGTCAGATGGATAGCTTGCGCCTGATCCAAGAAAAGCACATTTCTAACGAGGAGTCCTGGAAGACCCAGCTGCAGCGGCTGCGCAATGAACTGTCCGGTAAGTCTTTTCTTCGCTGCTTCTTTTCTTCTCGGTCGTATTTCTTCTCGGTTTTCCTCTACTCGGTTCTTCTCTTCTCGGTTCTGAAGTTACCACATGCTATTTCAGAGATCTGGCCTCATCTTGACTCCCCTTCTGCGCCTACGGTAGCCAAGGCCCAAGCAGCTCGCCTTGCAAAAGGTGAGGCAGCAGATACCAGAGCCGAGATTGAGGACAGCTTGCTGGTGCTCAAAGGCTATTTCGAACAGCTGGCTGGTGTCGGAACTGACTTGGTGCACGAGGGCTTTGAGCTCCACAGGCTGTTTTGGCCTCATGATCTTCAGCCAACCACCATGAAGGGCCTCGCCTTCAAGCTGAAGAATGTGAAGAAGGAGTTGAAGAAGTGGCGTGCTTCAGGAGCCCGGGCTGGTGCGGACGTGATGCTTCTCTGCATCGCATCCTGGTATGAAAACCTCAACATGCAGCTCATCCGCGGGAAGCGCAATAATTCCAAGTGGGAGGTAGATCCCGACTGCGTGGCCACACGCAAGCAGATCGCCTACGAGGTCGCGGAGTGCGCTGAGACGGAGACCTTCATCGAGGGCCTCCCCGAGCCCGACACCGAGTACGAAGAGGAAGAGGAAGAGGACGACGAAGTAGAATCCGACTTGGAAGGCCTCTTCGACTCTCCTGAGGGCAAGGCCGGGAAGGGGAAGAACGTCGCCGTCGCGAGTAGCGATGAGGACGAGTACGCCCACATCGACACCGCCGCACTCGACTTTGGCACCTCCTCGGGTGCTGCTCTCGACGACACGGTGCCCCCTCCTGGCCAGGCTTCAGGCTCCTCTTCGGCTCCAGGACTCGTCTCGGTTGCCACGGCCACTTCTGAGCAGGCGGCCACCCAGGATGATGCCGGGATGAAGGAATCCGCCACCGTCCATACGGAAACGGATGCCACCCACGCCAGCGCTGAGGAGGATGCGGCAGCCAGGGCCACCACCGAAGAAGCTGCTGCCAAGACCGCCGCCGAAGAAACAGCAGCCAAGGCCAGCGCCGAGAACACTGCCTCCAACTGATTTTATCTGCAAACTTTTTCAACTCGAACACTTATCAGATCCCCGGGATGCCGGGAGCAGATGTAATAGACTATCTTTGTTTTGCTTGCTACTCAGTTTTTATGCCCACTCTGTTTATTTCGACATTAATCAATTTGAACGACGCTGGCTTTATGCCGAGTTGCGTTTCCATGCGAGTCCCCGAGTTGCATTTCTTATTCACCCTATCTTTTCATCTCTGCTCTACCTGCGACTTGTCGCTTTTTTGGTATTCGAGTCACAAGAATCAAGTAGTAGGGCTGCAAATACTTAGCCGCTAGAAACAATCATGGTAACGCAGCCCACCACTTGGCCGAGAAGACGAAAACAGGGAACAAAAGTAACAAACAATCTACTCGGTTCCTGCACTCTTTCTTCCTTAGCGATTTTCGTGTGCTCATTGACCTTTTGCTTGTTCCCTTGCTTGCCATGAAGCCGGGTTTCGGACAGCAGCAGAGTCGAAGAGTTGGCATATAGGTTTAAACACACTACTCAATGCACTTATGAGTTCTGAAGTGGAGCAACCGAATAGACAAAGGATCAAGCCGAGTAAAAAACACTTAGAGCAATTTTGGACGAGGGCAGTCCCCGAGAACAATTTCAGATTGCAGAGTAGAATTTCAACTCGGATAAGAGGGTACATACACATCTTTGCTTACGAATGAAAACGACGAAGTAGCGCTACATTCCAAGGGCGCTTGGTTTCCTCTCCAGCTTTATCTGCCCTGTTCGCCTGCGATGGGCGCACATCTACAAGGTAGTACGCATCATTGTGCAGCGCTTTGCTCACAATGAAAGGCCCTTCCCAAGGAGGAGACAACTTGTGCATCCCGGCTGTGCGCTGCACCAGCCTAAGAACCATGTCTCCTTCTCGGAAAACCCTTGGGTTCACCTTTCGGCTATGATAACGCCGCAGGTTTTGCTGGTAGATAGCCGAACGTGACAGAGTCAGCTCTCTTGCTTCTTCAAGCAGGTCAACGTCGTCTTCTCGAGCTTCTCTCGCCTCCACCTCAGTGTAGAGGGCTACTCGGGGGGAGTCATGCTCTAAGTCTATTGGCAACACGGCCTCAGCCCCGTATACCAAGAAGAATGGCGTGTAGCCGGTTGACCGGTTAGGGGTAGTCCTTAGACTCCACAACACCGCTGGCAACTCTTCTAGCCAACACCCAGGTGTTTTCAGCAATGGCTCAATCAGCCTTGGCTTGATGCCTGCCAGTACCATTCCATTTGCTCTCTCAACTTGCCCATTGGAGGCAGGGTGCGCGACTGACGCAACGTCTAGTCGGATATGCTTATCTCTGCAGAATCGCACCATTGCCCCCTCTGCAAAGTTGGTGCCGTTGTCGGTGATGATACTGTGCGGGTAGCCATATCTCATGATCACATCCTTCACGAACTTCACAGCTGTGACCCCATCGCACTTCCGAATAGGTTTCACCTCGATCCACTTGGTGAACTTGTCCACCATGACCAAGATATGTGTCATATTGCCTTTAGCCGGCTTGAAAGGACCAACCATATCCAAGCACCAAACAGCAAATGGCCATGTGATAGGAATTGTTTTCAACTCGGAAGCAGGCATGTGAATCTTACTTGCGAACATCTGGCAGCCGGTGCACTTCCTCACAATATCTTCAGCTTGCTGCAGTGCAGTGAGCCAGTAGAAGCCATGCCGAAAAGCTTTCTTGACCAAAGCCCGAGATGAGGCGTGATGCCCACATTCCCCTTGATGTATCTCCACCAGGATTTCTTCTCCCTCTTCCGGGCTCACACAGCGTTGCAGCACACCAGTGGCACTTCTCTTGTGCAGCACATCTCGGACTATGGTGTAGCCCTTTGACCTTCTCTGAATCTGCCTTGCAGTCACCTCATCTTCAGGTAAAGTGCCGTCCCTTAGAAAGGATAATATGGGCATAGCCCAACTCGGTGTCTCCCGTATGGGAAACACTGGTTCGTCCAGTTCCATTGGGACAGGCTCTGGCGGTTGCACAGGAGGAGTAGGAGCGCTTCTCTGCAGCCCAGACCGATTGGCGAGAACTTCTTCAATGAACGCAACAGCCTCTGGGTTGAGGGTGGCAGTCCCCGAGTACGGAGTGGCAGTCCCCGAGTAGGGAGTGGCAGTCCCCGAGTAGGGAGCGGCAGTCCCCGAGTAGGGAATGGCAGTCCCCGAGTAGGGAATGGCAGTCCCCGAGTAGAGAATGGCAGTCCCCGAGTAGAGGACGGCAGTCCCCAGGTTCCCTGCAGCACTCTCCCAGTCAATCTCCATTGGGTCAGATTCTTCACTTGGCAGAGAAGGAACAAAGATGGATTCCGAGTTGGGGGAAGGCTTGATGGATGGCTTCCTCAAATGCTCCAAGGCAATCCCTGCCGGGATGGACTGCCGAGAAGATCCCAACTTGGATAGCTCGTCTGCTGCTTCGTTCTCTGCTCGGTGGATGTGCTGGAACTCACAGCCTTCGAAAAACCCAGTCATTGACTGCACCAAGAAACGATACGATGCCATGTTGGCATCCAAAGCATCCCAGGTACCCGAGACTTGCTGTACCACTAGATCTGAATCACCATAGCATATAATGCGCTGCACACCAACCTCCTTTGCTACTCGCAAACCATGCACCACTGCCTCGTACTCGGCTACATTGTTGGATGCCTTGAAATGAATTTGCAACACATACTTGAGCTGATCTCGCTTGGGTGATGTGAGCACGACGCCAGCACCAAGGCCCTCCTTCACTTTCGAGCCATCAAAGTGCATTTTCCAATAGTTGGAAACTGGAGCAGGGGGTTCATACTGCATCTCGGCCCAATCCACAAGAAACTCCGCCAGGACCTGAGACTTGATTGCTTCTCTTCTCGCATACGCGGGAGCGTATGCGGCCAGCTCAATCGCCCACTTGGCTACTCTGCCACTCGCCTCCTTGTTTCCCATGATATCCGAGATGGGAGCAGAACTCACAACAGTGATGGGGTGCTCCTGGAAGTAATGTTTCAGCTTCCTGGCGCCCAGGTACACACCATATGTCATCTTCTGGTAGTGCGGATAGTTTTGCTTGGAACTGGACAACACTTCACTGAGATAATAGACTGGGCGCTGCACACTCTTGCCTTCTTCTTCTCGCTCCACCACTATCACCACGCTGACTACTCGGTTAGTCGCAGCAATGTACAGCAGCATATGCTCCTTGGGTAGCGGACTAGCCAAGACGGGAGCGCTAGCCAGCATTGCTTTCAGCTCATTGAACGCCACGTCCGCTTGCGGAGTCCAGACAAACTTGTCACTTTTCTTCATCAGCTGGTACAGAGGCAGAGCCTTCTCGCCCATTCGGCCCAGAAAACGGCTCAGAGATGCCAGACAACCCGTGAACTTCTGCACATCCTTCAATGATCTCGGCAAAGACATGCTCTCAATAGCTTTTATCTTAGAAGGATTGGCTTCAATGCCCCGACTAGAAACCAGAAAACCGAGTAGCTTCCCAGCTGGTACACCAAAGGTGCACTTACTCGGATTCAGTTTCATTTTGTACTTGCGTAGGTTAGCAAAGGTTTCCTCCAGGTCGGCAAGCAGAGTATGTGTTTTATTCGTTTTGATGACAATGTCATCTACGTACACCTGCACATTCTTGCCGAGCTGGTCGTGCAAGCATTTCTGCATGCATCTCTGATAGGTTGCACCCGCATTCCTCAAGCCAAAACACATGACACGATAGCAATAAGCCCCGTACGGGGTAATGAAAGCAGTCTTTATTTGATCAGCAGGATTGAGTGCAATCTGGTGGAAGCCAGAATAGGCATCTATGAAAGACAACAGTTCACAACCAGCAGTGGAATCGATCACCTGATCGATGCGGGGTAGCGGGAAGGGATCCTTGGGGCATGCCTTGTTCAAGTCGGTGTAGTCGACACACATGCGCCATGCAGTGGCAGCCTTGGGATCTTCCTTTTTCTTCTCGACCATGACCGGGTTGGCTAACCAATCCGGATGCAGCACTTCCATGATGAAGTTACTTATCAGCAGCTTGGTGATCTGATCACCGATGGCCTTCCTTCTCTCATCTCCGAAACGGCGCAAAGCCTGCTTCACGGGCTTGGCGTCAGGGCGCACATGCAAAGAGTGCTCAACCAACTCCCTCGGGACTCCTGGTAGATCTTCATTGGTCCAGGCGAACACATCCCGATTCTCACGGAGGAAGTGGATGAGCGCGCTTTCCTATTTCTCCGCCAACCCGGAACCAATGATGGCCACGCGCTCCGGGAACTCGGGGTCAACCTGTACTGTCTTGGTCTCCTTGGCAGCTTGGAAAGCAGTACCATGCTGGGTACTCGGCACACCTTGTGCGCCAGCTTGTGCGGACTGAGCCATGGCCACCACCTCGTACATCTTCTTCTTCTCGGCAGCAATCACCATCGATTCCGCCAGCTGGGAGCTAGCAGAGGCACACTCCATGGACTTCTTGTAATCTCCCGAGATGGTGATGATGCCATTGGGACCAGGGATCTTCATCTTCAGATAAGCCACATGTGTAGAGGCCATGAACTTGCTCAGAGCAGGCCTGCCGAGTAGAGCATGATAGGGGCTCTGATGATCCACCACTTCAAACTGCAGGCGCTCTGTGCGGCAGTTCTCCCGGGTACCGAATAGCACATCAATCCACACTCGGCCAATCGGGTTGCACGAGATCCCGGGCACAATGCCATGGAAGGTGGTCTTGCTAGGCAGCATCATGTTCTCGGCCAGGCCAAGCTTCTCGAGTGTGTCCTTGTACACAATGTTGATGCTGCTGCCGTTGTCGATTAGCACCTTGCTAAACCTCACATTCTTCTCGGGACCCAGGAAGGTAGGATCCAGCACCAAGGCATAGGTACCCGGATTGGGCATCACCTTGGGGTGATCTGCCCGAGTCCACCTGATCTCCTGGTCACACCAATACATGTAGTGAGGGACAGCAGGAATCACTGCGTTGACCTCCATGGCCCGCCTGTGCTGTGACTGCTTGTCGACTGCCTCAAAAGTGAAGATCATATAGCTCTCATGGTGCTCTTGGTACTGGTTGGAGCCATTGCCCCCATTGTTGCCATTGTTGTTGTTGTTGCCTTGATAGTTGTTGTTGCCTCTGCTGTTGTTGTTGCGGTTGTAGTTGTTGTTGTTGTTGCGGTATCTCTCATTGTTGAAGTTCCGGTTGGCTCCTAAAGCCACCTGGTTGACATTCTCTCTTCTCGGGTACACTGGCGGCCGAGCTGCGGGTGCGCGAGTAGGCTGAACAGTAGCATTGGCGGCTGGCAGAGGAGGAGGAGGAGGCAAGCCATCATTCTTGATCACATCCCACCACTCGCACTGCCGAGTAGTGTGGTTAGCAGGCCTCGAGGGATGATGAGTGTGAAAGCTGCATGGGCCATCCTTCATGTCATCGAAGACAAACTTCTTCGGCTGCTCGGAGTTCCCACTACCCGACTGAGAGGCGCGAAATGGCTTCTTGTTGCCTTGGCCCTGGTTCTGGTTCTGCCCGTAGGCTCCAGCAGGTTTCTGCCTTTGGCCACCACCGCCTCCAACATTCACTGCATTCACCTCTTCGGGATCATACCGAGTATCTACTCGGCGCTTGTTGCGGAACTCGTTGCGCTTGCTGCTGTTGAAGTTTCTTCTCGGCTCAGAGGAGTCCATCAGTGGCTGAGTAGGATCACCGAGTGCGTACTGATCCGCAATCTTGATGGTCTCGGCCAGGGTGTTCGGCATCTCCCTCTGCAATCTCTGCCAAAGCATGCTGCCATGTCGGCAACCCTGCGCGAACCAAGTGATGGCCTGTGCTTCATTCACACCCTCACAGGTGTTCCTCAAGGTGCTCCACCGAGTAAGGTACTCGCGGTCCGTCTCGTCTTCTCGCTGCCTGCAAGCCGACAGCTGCTGGGGCCTATTCGGCCTCTTGTATGTACTTGTGAAGTTGCTGATGAAGGCATCCGAGAAGTCCAGCCAGCAGTTAATGCTGTTCTTGGGCAAGTTGTTGAGCCAAGTGCGAGCTGGACCCTCTAGCATCTGCGGCACATAGCGTACCGCCCATCTCCTGTTGCCATTCGCGATATGGACCGCGGTGACGTAGTCATTGAGCCAATCTTCAGGCTTGGTGCTGCCATTGTAGCTCTTGGTGCCTCTTGCGAGCTGGAAGCCCTTCACGGAAGGCTCGTTCATGATGCGCGGGCCAAAGCACTCGGGGCCGGGAGGACCCGTGCTCTCAAGCCGCGCCGACAAGCTGATACGGTCCAGCTGGTGCCTTGCATCTCCAGGCGCCAACACGCGCTCACCAACACGGTCATGAATGTCATAGCCAGCCATCTCCATAGCCGAGTAGCCATCATCATACCTATCCACCTGCATAGCTGCGGGCTGCTCCACCGGGTTGGCGACTGGTGCCACTGGGCGCGGCTGCTGCCTCTGCCGAGTAGGCTGAGCCGCGGGTTGCCGAGAAGTACCCGGACGCGCGGCTTCTCGGGCACGGCTTTGAGCTTGATGGGCTTGAGAGCCTGCTCTTGCAGCGTTGTGTTCCTGCCCGGGCTGCTGCGGCACAGCAACCTGTTTCGCGGCAGCAGCCGGGTCATACACCTGCATTTGCCTGTCTCTACCCGAGCGCCCGCTGCGGCTCTTCTCGCGGCTAGGATGCGGAGATGAGGCCTGATCGTTAGATCTAGCCGCGTGCGAGTGAACCACCTGCGAAGCTCCAGCTCCCGGGTTGGCTTTCCGGAACTCCTCGTTCTGCCTAGCGGCCTCCAACACCAACTCGTTGAGCCTCTCCTGCTGCCTGAGACGCGCCTCTCCATCCAGGCGCGGCAACTCGGCAGCCACGGCCTGTGCAGCTCTGAGCGTCTTGGCGGGTGTGCTGTACCTTGGCCTTGTGAAGGTGTTCGCGGTGGCGGACTGCGCGGGCACCTCCGCAACTGTCGCCATCTCGGCATCCAGGTTGCGCCGCGTAGCGCCTACTCTGCTAGGCCTCCTGGCGACCGGCGTGAAGCCGTGAGCCTTGTTGTACTCGAGCTGGTCCAAACTCAGCTCAAGCCTGATCTTCTCCAACTCCGCCTGCTCGGCGAGCAGCTCCTGGCGTTGCCGCTCGAGCTGCTCCCTCGCGGCTAGGAGCTCGATGTCGGTGGGAGTGGGCATACCGGTTCGCGCAGCAGACGCGGGGATGACCGTAGATGTGGAAGGTGGCAAGTTGCTCTCCTTCTCGTAGGGCCGGTGGTTCCTGCCACCAGCAGGCGGGTCGTCAACCTCCTCGACGACGGCCGCAGCGCCAGTAGCAGCTGCGCCAGTGTTTGCCGCCAAACCCGTCACCATCACCTCAGTGCAGCATGCAGAGCTGCATGCAGGCCTTCCGCGAGCAGCAACCACCGCGGGAGGATCTTCCGCGTCATGCACCAGCTCGGGGTAGGCGCTGTTGGCGACGGTGGCGACGTAGACGAGGTGAGAGCCGAAGGAGATCACCGAGCCGCCCTCGGGCATGGCCACGCCGCCGAAACAGCCGGCGTTGTCGGTGACGAAGTCGAAGGAGCCGAATCTGTGGACAAGGCCACAAACTACGCGCTCCGCTGATGAAGATCCCGTCCGAACAGAAACTCCAGCCAGCGCCGCTGGTTGCCCCACGGTGGGCGCCAACTGTCGTGGTGGTGTCACGGCAGATTCCATGGGATGGCTAAAGATGTGGGGACGAAGGACGCTGGAGGTGTCCGGGGAGGGATCACGCGACGAATAGCCGCGTGAGGTAAGATCCACACAACACAAACAACACGATGTACCCAGGTTCAGGGCCCTCGTGAGGAGGTAAAACCCCTACTCCTGCCTTTCTCTATGTATTATGATGCCTCTCCGAGTAGCCACAGTACAAATGGTATCTCTACCGAGTAGCCTCTCTCTCCTCTCCGAGTAGAGCTAGGTCAAGAACTTAGGGTTTCTAGGGTTCACTATGAGCATCTCTTGGTCTCTGAGAGCGTGTCTCGCGCAGGAGGCGGCGGGGCACCTTATATACATGGTGCCCAGCCGGATACGTCCAAATCTAGACAAGTGTCGACATAGTGTGCACATCGTCCTTTCTCCGAGTACCCGCTGACAGCTTTGGTTCCTAATCTTGGCCGCTTCTGTAAAGTCGTTGGGCAAAACTAGGGGACAGACTGGTATCACTGTACCTAGGCACAGAGTAGGCCCCCCTTATCCTGCCACGGCCTGCTTCCATGCTGTCACTGTCAGGCAGGCCGGTCCCAGATGAACAGTAGTTCGAATGCTGCCAAGTACGGACCCAGGATACGAGGGATCCTGTGTCAGAACGGCTCCTTTGACTTTCTGGCCCGAGTAGGTTCCCGCCAATTGTACTCGGGCCAATCCTTCTACTCGAAAGGATAGAACTTGATTGATATCTCCTTTTGGTCATCTTGAGGTGAGACCGAGTAGCAGTCGACCGGGTAGCGAGTACCAGGTAGTCGGCTACTCGACCAAACCTCTCTTCTGTAAGCTGCCTTTACCACCTGTCTTTACCCTACTCGGGGGTAACCCCCCGACAGAGCTGAAGGAGATTTAGAAGAAGACACATGCGTGTACCCTCGCGCCACCATTGGAAGCATTGGAGTGGTATCAAAACCCTTAAAATTCAAGCAAAGGGCACAAATGAGCACTGGAGGGAAGGTTCCACGTAACTTCTTAGCTTCAAGGACACCACCTTCAGGCATCAAAAACCCTTTCCATACTTTAATCCATGAGCATCAATTTAAGCGGGTTCCTGAGGCAGAGTTGCCTTCTTGCTGAATATGGATCGTTCTAACAATGCAGGATAGGAAAGCCCCCGATCTGAAGAGGTGTGGGGGAATAATTCCAAGAGTTAGGACTCAAAGTCTGACAAGTTCGCAGACCGTATTGAGCACAATACGGAGCTGATACACATACTCACCTACGCGATTGATGATTTGAAGGATTCGGTTGATAAGCTTATTGAGAAGAATTCACCACCACCACCGAAGTAATTCGTCATTGGTATTGGCATCCCCTTGGCTTGTTCCAAGCTTGGGGGAGTGTCGCGGTATCACACCTTTATCTTTCACCTTTTTACTTTTTGGTAGTGTCATATCATGAGTAGAGAAGTTATCATATAGGATGGTTTGCAGTGTGGAAGTATCTCTCCTTAAGTTGGTTATCTATGTATCCCTTGGTGTCAGTTGCCGTTATGGAATATTGATGAGAAGTTTTATCATTTACTCTCTGCACACTTTGTTTTAGCTTGCAATTTCTATTATATGGTTAATCTTGTTGTTAGTATTGGTATCAATATGGGAGCATCAAGTTAATATGTTTGGTTTTGGCAAACTTAGCATTGGTCAGTAGCAACAATAATTTGAGGCTTAAGTAGAAAAAAAGGGAGATGCATGTAGATATATTGTTCCATGATCTTTCTTTCTTGTTGGCTCATAAGATAAGTATTCTCAAGTTAAGATCGTTTGTACTTTCAAGGAAGATTGCATGATTATTTCTATCACATGTATATTTGCTTGTTTTCCCTCAACTCTTATGCTTGCTACCTAGCCTTGCTAGCCAAAAACCTGTACCGAGAGGGAATGCTTCTCATGCATCCAAACCTTGAGCCAAAAAGCATGCTATTTGTGTCCACCATACCTACCAATATGTGGTATTTAACCGCCACTCCAAGTAAATTTCTCATGTGCTACCTTTAAAACCTTCAAAATTATACATGTTTTGTGCCCCTGTTTTAGCTCATGAGGACGTAGGTAGATTGTCTTTATTTCACTCGTTGATTGGACTTTACACACCTGGACTAGCGGCACATCCTCTTATCCAACTGCTAGAAGATCTGGCAACGGGGTTCCCAACCCCAAACTTAATTACTATAAATCTCTCTTCACTATTTTTGCCCTTGATTTATCAGCCAAAGCACAATTGTGTAAACAAAAGAGAAGAGGGATGATCTACTACCTCAGTAGCGTCCTTCAATGAGAGCCGCGCTTGTAAGGTCTAGTTGGCTTGTGACTTAATGTACTGTTTGCTTACTGATTCATTGACATAAACATACACCTCTCTCAAAATTGTTTTCATCACCTCTGTTTATTAAATAAAAATCTCTAGCACATAAGTTAATCCCTGCTTCCCTCTGCGAAGGGCCTATCTTTTACTTTTATGTTGACTGAGTAAACCTACTTCTTTCTATATTAAGCAAACATTTGAGTTGTTGTGATTCAACCATCTTATGTTGATTTCTTCAATCATGTCTTTTATCCTTCCTTGTTTAGTACAATGTTTTTATGTGAATGAATATAACTTTGAAAGTTATCAATGACTGAAAAGAGACTGTTATGATTGAGGATGTTAAACTCTGCAATATAAGCTCTAATATAGAGACTCTGGTCGAAACATAAGTACAATTTGTTAATTGTTCTCTGACCAAGAACAAGGTTTGCCATCACCAATTATGATTTCCTTTTTTCACCTTTATTGTGACTCCCTCTACTAGTTTCAAGTTGAGTTATATGAGAGGAATTTGCAGTCTAGAATGACTTGTATATTGATAAATATGATGCCTCTTGTCTGTATTTTTTTAACGACACTTCACTCCATAAACATGTGATCATGTTTACTGAGCTCAGTTTTGCTTGGGGACAAGCGAGGTCTAAGCTTGGGGCGAGTTGATACGTCCATTTTGCATCAGTATTTTATATTGTAATTTACTTTTATCATCAGTATATTTCATATTATGATGCATTACTTATGTTATTATATCTTATTTTGCATGTTTGATAATTATTGGAGAATAATCACCGGGACCAGAAATCAGCTGGAAAACGCACAATCAAGATACCCTATTTTTGAAGACCAGAAGAAGAAGGGGGCATCAGAGAAGTATTAGAAAACCATACGTGGGAGCCAGCCACGAGGGGAGCCAGAGGGGGCCACCAGGGGCCCACACCACCTGGTGGTGCGCCCCTGGTCACGCCGCCACGTGGTGTGGCCACCCTGGCCTACCACTGGCAGCCCCCTCTCGCGTACTTCATCCCCAGGGAACCCTAAGACCCAGAGAACCATCTAGGAAATATTCTGTCGCCTCCTCGGGGCGGAAAACAACAGAGAGAGAAAAGGTCTCCAGCAGGGAGAAATCTGCCGGGGAAATTCCTCCCCGGAGAGGGGAAATCATCGCCATCATCACCGTCATGGCACCAGGCATAATCAAGATTATCATCGCCATCATCATCATTACCAGCACCATCATCCTCACCATCCACCTCCGTCCCGCTGTAACAATTAGGGTTCTATATTGTCGTTTTCCACTAGATCTCTCTCCCGGTGTGGATTACTTATTAGTAGTTGATGCTTCCAATATTTATTTGTTTTTGCACTTTATGACCAGATTGTTATTCATCATTATATCACCTCTGATTATGATCCATGTGATGTCTTGTGAGTAGTTCGTTTAGTTCTTGAGGACATGAGAGAAGTCAAGATGTTAGTAGTGGAATTATGTTGAAGTAATATCTAGTGGTTTGATATTTAAGTTGTGGAGCTATTCTTCTAGTGGCGTCATCCAAACATCGACTACATGACACTTCACCTTTATGGTCCTAGAGGGATGGATCGTGTATTTGGCCACTAATTGTAGGGTTGCCGGAGTGACAGAAACCTAAACCCCCATTATGAAAACGATGCACGAGGGAGTGTAGGATCCTAGAGTTTAAGGTTGTGGTTAGATTTATCTTAGTTATTTCTTGTAGTTGCGTATGCTTGAAAGGGGTATAATCATAAGTATGTATTAGTCCTAGTTGGGAGGTGCATTAGCATAGGTTCACCCACACAACACGTATCAAAACAATAAATATTAATCAACTGTATGAAACGAAAACGCTTGACGAAATTCCCATGTGTCCTCGAGAACGTTTGGTAATCATAAGTAAAACAATCGGCTTGTCCTTTTCTCTAAAAAGGATTGGGCCACTCGCTGCAATTATTATTACTGTCTTTTATTTACTCACACTTTATTTATCTGCTATATCAAAAACCACCAAAAACTTGTTTGCTAGTGTTTACAATGAATCCTCTATCCAACCTGCTTGTCAACACCTTCTGGTCCTCGTTGGGTTCGACACTCTTATTTATCGAAAGTACTATGATAAAACCCCTATAATTGTGGGTCATCATCTCACATCTTGGTTTCAGACAAGAATAGGATCTCCGGTCGGAAAGTCTTCACTACCCAGCAAAGTTCACCTACTTTCGCATCCGACCCCAACCCGCGACAGTTCCAGGCCAATATACTCATTGTGTATGGTGGGACTGTGCTGCATTCTGCGCCGATCAAGAAAAAGAAGTCCTTTGCTTCTTGAACGAGTCTGAAATCTCACTATCATCAGTAGTCACTGGCTAGGCGTTGAGATCACCAGCCACCACCATCGCCAACTCTCCAACCTGTTCCGAAGGTACCTCGATAGAGAGGTGTTTAGTCACATCTCCCTTTGCCGCCTTTTGCTTCCGCCCAACTGTTGTTGGTCTGACAGTTTTAGACTATAACAAATCTTTCCCGGCACCATCAACACGTCCACGGCCCCGTCCTTGACCTGATCGGCCTCTGCCCCGGCCACTGTCACGTCCAACCCCTTTGAGTGGGGAAGACACCTACTGTTCCTCTGCTGGAGAAGAAGAAGAAGCATGATCCTTTGCGTTTCGATGTGCTCTCCCTTGGGATGATCCACCCGAGGAGCCCCGAGCCTCTGGCACAGAAAGTCCACCATCCACAGATGAGGCATTGGTCCCAGACTTTGAGTTGCTACGCTTAGGTTCGTCCGGCACCGACAGACGCTTAGCCGAGTAGGGCAATTCTCCTTCCCCATCACGCTCTGCTGGTCCCGAGCAAGCTAAGGTAGTGTGACCAAGTGTTCAAGGTCGACCCCCAATTAACCAAGTGTTCAAGGTCGACCCCCACTTAACCATGAAAAACTTCCATGGAAAGAATTGTTTTGGTTTCATAGGCATGAACACAAGTGTTCAAGGTCGACCCCCACTTAACCATTACTCATCTTTCCAATAACTTTCGTTTTTGAAAATATTTTTAGATACCAAGTACAACTATTTTTTTTTTGTAATTCGTGTTCCCTATCCATAACTAAAGATAGCAAACAACTTAAAACTGAAAAATAAAACTACTTATAACTGAAAGCAAAATTACTTAGAGACAAAGCAAACAAGTGCACACAAGAACATTCAGCCCACGCTATTGCTCCCCAGCAACGGCGCCAGAAAAGGTCTTGATATCCCACAAGTATAGGGGATTGTGTGTAGACTTTTCGATAAGTAAGAGTGTTGAACCCAACGATGAGCTAAAGGTAGGATAAATATTCTCTCAAGTTCAATCAACCACTGATACAACTCTACACACACTAAACGTTTGCATTATCTAGGAAATAAAACTAGAGCAATAATACGGGTAAGAGAGATAGCTTTGCAAGATAATAAATACAAGAAAGTAAATGTTAGTGCTGCATCAATAAAATATACTAAGTAGACATAAACTAACAGTACCATGAGTGTGGAAAAGTGGTCGTAATTGTGGTGGCTTTGTCCAAGATTAATTAGTGAAGATATCGGGTTCATTGTCTTCGATGCAGTTTTCTATGTGGGAGAGGCAAAGCTAACAAGCTCTCACTATCCAATGATTGCAAGTACTTATGATTGGAACTCTAACAAACATCCGTAACTACTAGAAGATACATTAAGGTAAAAATACCCAACCATAGCCTTAAGTTAATGGTCCTCTTACTCCCATACGTGCAACTAACTGGTTTGAGTCCTTAGGTTTCTGTCACGCCGGAAGAACTACGCCCTTTCCTTTGCACATACTACTAAACCTATGGTGTTGATCCAAGCACGCACAAATATAATGGAAACCAAAGGACAATACCATATCAACATACAACTCTAATGAACCAAAGACATTCAACCAAGCAATCAAAAGACAAATAAACTACACAAACATGACATAGATCATAGGATAAATATTATAGCATCAAACACCATGTTTACATAGGACGGTACAGAGGTTTGTGGGATGATGAACCATCATGGCGGAGAGGATGGAGAAGGGTCAGCACGTGAGTTACAGGGCGGCGCCGGCGGCCGTCGGCGGCGCAGGGGGCTCCTCCTGCGCCGACCGGCCATCATGGGGGAGCGCCGCCCCTTAGCCCCCTTTCTCCATGGCTTCTTGGTGCTGTATATGAGCCCTCCCCCATGGAGATGAGACCATGGGGGAGGCAAAATTCGTGGCTTTTTGGTGGCTGCCCAAGAATTAGGGTTTTCCTCTCCTTATATGTGATGGGACAATGCTCCCCGGCCCTTCAATGGATGACCCCTTGATCCAAAGGCTCTTGGGCAACTATAGAACCTTCCTAGGGACCCGTCTCAGCCCCAAAGTCGTGGCTTGGCCTAATCCATCAAATGTGGTAAGAGTTAGACTCAATCCCGTCACCGATTCCCGTAATCAGATATATATCCTCCAGTAAAATGGGTCCACAGGTCGAATACAAACTCGGAATGGGCTTTTCTTGGGATTAAATGGAAGGTATGGAAATGGCCAACAACTTTGTAGGCAATTTGATCTTCAGTTGACGTTGTCTTTGGGGGTAAAACTGATGATCTCTAAAAACTGTTGGTGGACAGATTTCTGGAAAGTCAGAGTCCTTTTCCAACAAGTCTCTTTTTGTGTTTTCTTGTTAATTCCTACACACCAAAGAGTAAAAAAAATAACATTGTGCACTCTTGCAAATATTAATAGGTTAGTCCAAATAAATCATAAACTTTATATAAAAACAAGTGTCAAAAGCATAATATTAGCATGAAACAATCAAAGATTATAGATACGTTATGGACGTATCAACATCCCCAAGCTTAATTCCTGCTCGTCCTCGAGTAGGTAAATGATAATAAACTAAATTTTGATTGTAAATGCTATGATCAGGTCCTTAACAATTGCATGATGTATGGATAGTAAAACTTAGCAATCATGTTACCTAATGAAAAGTATCAATGAACTAAGAGCTCATAACATGAAATTTATAAATATCAACAAGATTGTAATGATCATAATAAAGCATGGTAGAGTGGTATCTCGCTTTCCCTTAATTGTGGAGAAAAACATAAATTCCAGGGAACCTCTAAAGTTCAAGGGAAGACTAGAAGTAAAGACATCAAAGATACAATCATCAAAGTTATACCACAATCAACTGTGCTTTGGGACAAACACATCACACTAAGAATGACAATTATGCTCTCAAGAAGGTGCTCAAATAATATGGTGGAGACTCAACATAAAATTAAAAGAAAGGTCCTTCGTGGAGGAAAGCATGGATCACTCATGTGCTAGAGCTTTTATTTTATTAAACAAAGGTATTAAAAGTTTGACACTCCTCCCATTTATCTTACACAAACCATGGCAAACCGAATCCTTGGGTGCCTGCCAACAATCACATACCATGGAGGAGTGTCTATATTTTAAGAGATGTGTATGCTAGTGTTAACGAATGGTAACAGAAAATACAGTACGTCACAAGCCAACTAGATTTCACAAAAGCGGATCCCATATGAAGGACGCATCTAGGCAGAAGGTCATCCCTCTTTCTCTTTTGTTTACACAATTATGCTTTGACTGAAAAATCAGGGGCAAAAATAGTGAAGAGAATTTGTTTACATTAATTTGGGGCTGGGCACCCTCTTGCCAGCTCTTCTATCAATTGGATAAGTGGATGAAGCCACTAGTCCAGGGTGTGAAATCCAATCAACGGGTGAGATAAAGATTCTTTATTTACGTCCTCATGAGCAAAAACAAGAACACAAAACATGAGTAATTTTGAAAGTTTTAAAGGTAGCACATGAGCAATTTACTTTGGAGTGGTAGTTAAATACCACATGAGAGTTTATAGTGGACTCAAGGATTTGCACGAGTAGAGCTCATACTCAGTGCAAGTGAAGGTTAGCAATAGACTGGGAAGCGACAATCAAGAGAGCAATAATTACCATAATCATGTTTGCGACAAAGTAAAATTAACCGAGGCATAAAATTGATACTAGAACTCTGACGCAAAATAAATCATCGAGGCTTATTGACTTTTTTCAGTCTTAGCATGCGTGAGCATGTGCCAAGTCGATTCAAATGAAAAAAACTGAGGAGGATACCACAATTCCATACCCTACTATGAATAGGACAATGCATGTTAAGATCAAAATGACATAATATACACTATTATCAAGTTGAAACTAACCATAAGGAAACATAACCTACTAAACAATATTATTTGCACATCATTTTTAAGTTTACTAAACTTTGAACCACCTCTCTAAACAGGAGATAAATAAAAGATATGATGATCAATTTATTAATATAGCTGGTGTTTGATGCTAAGACAAATAAATAGTAAGATACAGACGCTCGAAGTTTATTCAAGTTTCTATGTTGCTAGAAAAACAAAGTTTAAAGGTTTGAAAACCGAGAGGTTGTTGATGAAGAGGGATGCAGAGAGATCCCCAAGCTTATGAGTTTGGCCATTCTTCAATATTTCTCTGTTTGGTGTTCCTTCATTCTCTGTGAAAAAACTTCAACACAAAAAATTTCCCCTTCTTTTCTGCGTTTAGACATTAGTGCAATAGATAATATTTCCAAAGTGCTGCTATTAAAATAAATATTTTTTTTAGAGTTAAAGAAAGTTTTCTTAAGTGTCCAACTTCTAAATAATAGGTAAGACCTAAAAGGACTCAAATGAAAACGTAAAAGAGGCCACTCTTGCAACAAAAGTCAGAATCTGTTCAGAAAAATAACAGCTGGAAAACGTAATTTTAAGGTGCACTTAAAAATGTCAGATTTTTTTTGCCAATTTTTGTGCATGCAGAGGATTAGATGATACATAATCTGTAAAAAATTTGTGACTTTTCAGTTTTCCGGTAAAATATGAAAAATCGCGCAGTGGGCAGTAGATGCTGAAAACAGAAAAGCCATTTTTTACATATGTATCAACTAAGCCAAATGGGTAAAACTTGGTACTTTATTTTTGATAAACTAAGAGACCAGAGGCTAAACAAGATCTAAACATTCTAGCTACATCAAGGGAAACAAAAAAAAACTAAAATTAAAAATAAATGACACTCCAAGAATAACACATAATATATGAAGCAATAAAGATATAGTGTCTTGAAAGAGGACCTGATATTTTTGTTGATGAAGAAGGGGATGCCATGGGCATCCCCAAGCATTGACACTTGTACTTCTTGGATATATCCTGGGGTGACATGGGCATCCCCAAGCTTGAGCTTTTGTCCATTCTTCATCTTCTCGTATCATTCTTCTCTCCCTACACTTGAAAACTCACTCCATACAAAACTTTACACAATCTTCATTAGCAACGTTAGTGTAACCAAAATATTAAATCCACTTTGGTTCAGTTTCAACACAAGTATAACACCCATTAAAATATTAGCTACTGTCACAACTTCTTTTAAAGCTCTTCCCCTAAAAAGAACACCAAAAGAAAAAGATTAAGAGGCAAATGCAAATATTGGCAGAAATCTGTCAAAACAGAACATTAGGTAAAGATCGATTTTTTCCAAAATCTTATGTTCATCAAATAAAAAAGTTCAAAAGTAATGAAATTTGTATAACAACCTGGGGCATATGCAAAAAAAGTTTCATCTCATTTCGATGTTCTTTCTTAGAGAAATAATTTTTTTGGTGGAAGCACATAATCTATTTTAGGACAGTAACTTCCCCAAATCTTACTTCCTCTCTATTAGAGTCTATTATTGGCACAAAAACAAAATAAAAAGGATAATAAGAGGTTGCTATAGAGGTAACAGCTTCCAAGACTCAAATAAAACAAAATAAACTTAAAGAAAACAACACGAAAACGGAATAAAACATGGGTTATCTCCCAAGAAGTGCTTTTCTTTAACGTCTTTTAGCTAGGCATGGAAAAACGAGGGATGCCTTGGGCATCCTTAAGCTTTGATGATTGAATATTCTTGAATATTTAATTGAGGTGCACTCGGCAGTTCCCAAGATTGAGCTTTTTCTCTTCTCATTTATCTCGTATCACCATCTCTATTTGATCTTAAATACTACATTCACATAAAACTTGACAAAAACTCATTAGTAGTGTTAGTACTCATTAAATAAAATCCGCCCATGTTCAAGTTTTGACAAGTTTAAAATAAGATTACCTACTGTATACTAACCAATTTATAACATTTATCGATGAAATAAAGATTATAAACATTGAGTATAAGCACAATACAAAATAAGCATGACAATCTGCCAAAACTGAACAGTTTGTAAAGATGACAGTTAACGAGATATCTACGTAGCTCAAATCAGTAAATGTACTTCTAATGAAAGAAATATAATAATCATTACTTTGCACTCAAGAAATTTCAGATCAATATCACTTTCTAGTGATTTTTAAAATTTCTACGGTGGGCCCAGAAATCTGTTTCTACGCAGCAAAGTGGCAAAATTGCATCATAAACAAACTAGAAGTTATCTATACATTTTATTTGTATGGTACAAAGGAATATGTACAATATATACAAAATATATAGAAGTTTTTAACTGAAAAGCTTACATGGAAAGAATTTTTTTGGTTTCATAGGCATGAACACAAGTGTTCAAGGTCGACCCCCACTTAACCATTACTCATCTTTCCAATCACTTTCCTTTTTGAAAATATTTTTAGATACCAAGTAAAACTATTTTTTTTTTGTAATTCGTGTTCCCTATCCATAACTAAAGATATCAAACAACTTAAAACTGAAAAATAAAACTACTTATAACTGAAACAAAAATTACTTAGAGACAAAGCAAACAAGTGCACACAAGAACATTCAGCCCACGCTATTGCTCCCCGGCAACGGCGCTAGAAAAGGTCTTGATATCCCACAAGTATAGGGGATTGTGTGTAGACTTTTCGATAAGTAAGAGTGTCAAACCCAACAAGGATCTAAAGGTAGGATAAATATTCTCTCAAGTTCAATCAACCACTGATACAACTCTACACACACTAAACGTTTGCATTATCTAGGAAATAAAACTAGAGCAATAATACAGGGTAAGAGAGATAGCTTTGCAAGATAATAAATACAAGAAAGTAAATGTTAGTGCTGCATCAATAAAATATACTAAGTAGACATAGACTAACAGTGTCATGAATGTGGAAAAGTGTTCGTAATTGTGGTGACTTTGTCCAAGATTAATTAGTGAAGATATCGGGTTCATTGTCTTCGATGCAGTTTTCTATGAGGGAGAGGCAAAGCTAACAAGCTATCACTATCCAATGATTGCAAGTACTTATGATTGGAACTCTAGAAAAGATTCGTAACTACTAGAAGATACATTAAAGTAAAAAATACCCAACCATAGCCTTAAGTTAATGGTCCTCTTACTCCCATACGTGCAACTAACCGGTGTGAGTCCTTAGGTTTCTGTCACTCCGGCAGAACTACACCCCTTCCTTTGTGCATACTAACCCTATGGTGTTATCCAAGAACGCGCAAATATAATGGACACCAAAGGACAGTACCATATCAACATACAACTCTAATGAACCAAAGACATTCAACCAAGCAATCAAAAGACAAATAAACTACACAAACATGACATAGATCATAGGATAAATATTATAGCATCAAACACCATGTTTACATAGGACGGTACAGAGGTTTGTGGGATGATGAACCACTGAATACAAGGAGGAGATGATGATGGAGGTGTTGGTCACTAGTGGAAATAGGGGCATTCATCCCGGTTGGTAAGCCCTATTTGTCCCGGTTGTGCAACCGGGATGGGCCAGCCGGGACAAATGGCCCTCCCCCATTGGTCCCGATTGTGCCAGGACCCGGGATAAATGGGGCTGACCACGTGGCGAACCTGGCCAGGGACATTTGTCCCGGTTCTTCACACGAACCGGGATGAATGCCTCCTCTACCGCGGCAGAGTTTTTTTCTTCTATTTATTGTTTTCCTTTTTATTTTATGTTTTGCGATCAATTCGATTTTACGATACCCTGTCACCATACACTAATAAGGAGCCTTGGTGGCCCCTCCCCGGACCTCCCGGATCCCAGGAGAAGAGAGGGGCCCGGTGGCCCTTCCCCTGACCTCCCGGATCCCCGAGAAGAGAGGAGCCTCGATGGCCCCTCCCTGAACCTCCCAGATCCCACGAGTGAATAAGTAATACATATATATAGAAAAAGAAGGAACACTTATATTGCAGAAGCTAAGTATATCTAGCATATTACATGACCGATGGAATGAACTACAAAATCAAATTCAGTTCCAACCGACGCTATAGTACTCTCCATCTACATTTAGGACCTCTGCATCTAAGAAGCCCACAATTTCCTCCTGAATTGCTCGTATGCGGTCCCTTGGTAGAAGACCGTCCCGGAGCCGTTCGATCTAATATAAAGAAGAGTGGTCAATATATATTAATGAAACTAAGTAACAAAAATAGATGGTAATAAGAAAAATTGACGACTGACGTACATGAAGATGGTTTAAATCTCTGCCCTTGGGACAGGTCGTCTGACGAATGAACTCGCAGACATAGTATCCACACAAGTGATTCCGTCTCCCTGTTGCAAGCACTTTACGAGAACATGGTTTCAATCAAATAATAATCAACCAGCCATGATAATGGTATCGACACTAGAATCAAGGAGATGCGCGGATCTAGATAGTAGTACTTACTTCCACAATATCAAATGTAAGCTCTGATTTCCATTCACCCCTGGACTTTTTTGTGAACCTCTTCTAAACGCTGCCCGGGAAAGAAAAAGAATAAAAAGAGTTAGTAATTACTTGATATCCGAAAATGAAACAAAGTAGTCGATATAGTGCCATATATAAAGACTGAAATTAATAAAGATTGAAATTACCGCTGGATCATTTCCTGCATGGGCGCCCACATCGCTAGGGGTTTACGTTTTGGGTCCATTACCAGTACTTTTCCTTTGTCAACTTGGAAGATTAGCAGAATATAGTGGAAGCTGCGCACGCAGAACTCATCAATTATACACTGAACATCGAGTAAGGAAAACAGAATGTGTACAACACAGTAACACTCACCCGAAGTTGTAAGGAAATAGTATTTCCCGTCGGTGTTGTTGAAACCTTATTGCCCTCAGAATATTATCTTCTGTATCCTTGGGAGATAGCTCAAGAGTCTTATGATTAACAAAATGTGGGTCAATGAACCCAATATCATAGATTTGTCCTCTTTTGCATTCGAGAATCTTCATTCTGCAATTATAATATAATGAGTGTACTATATATATATATGAATATGCAATGAACGAGGTGAGCTAGCTAGAGACTTAATTAGAGAAATAAGTACTTACAGACAATAGGCACTAACGATAGATTTGTCGAGGGCCTGCTGCTGGAATAACTGAAACAATTCGGAAAATTGAATCAGAACCATTCCATCTCCATACCCGTAGTGCTCGTCTCTAACTGCGAGCACTATCCAGTACTGAGATTTCTCAGCGGCTTCCATATACCAATTATGCACTCTTCGCATTTTGGTTGGTAGATCCTTTACCTCCTCGGGTTTGACGAGAGGATTCCCGTGCTGGTATTTGTACGCACATTCAGCAGCGGGGAAGTAGTCTATTGTTTGCATATACTGAGCAATGGACAAACCTGCAACAGCTGCCCTTTCTCCGTATAGTTCTATAAACTCCGGATCAATTTGCTCGTCAGCATTAGTGCTCGGCCCCACCTGGGTATTGGAAATCACTTTGAGCGGGGAGATGAATTGTTTTTCTGCTCTCCGAGCTGGGCAACTGATTCCCCCCTTTTCGCGCTTGCGCTACTATTCTTCGTCGACCGCACCATTTCCTGGTGTGACTTCAGAATAGAGCAGTCATAGTCAGATGACAGACTCGGCTCGGGTTGATGAAGAGTCTTCACAATTTTCCACGCTCGTTCTACATCTTCTTCGGTCTCGGGGAAATCTGCCTTTTTCTGCTCCTTCCGCTTCGATTTCCACGCCTCGTATTCGTCCCTTGCGATTTTCTGGGTTTGCTCAGGTGTATAGTCGTAAGGTAACTTGGGTAACTCCTTTGGTACCTTCGGGAGGGGTGACCGTTGACGTTTGGGTGATATTTTATGTTTCGGCAGAAACTTAGTGGGCGGAGAAGGCTGACGCGGCGGCGTAGGCGACCGCGCTGGAGACGGCATGCATGGCGGAGACGACCGCGCTGGAGACTGTTGCGCTGGAGAATGGTGAGGAGTCGATGGCCTTGCCGTCTGATTTGGAAGCACAATGCATTCCTTCAGCCATAGAATGGTCAACTTCTTGGCTTCTCCGAGTTTAGTCACCTCTCCGTCTTCACCTTCAGGGAATTCAAGCTTCACCCGCTTGAATCCGTTGACAACTTCATCGACCCCAACAACAGCGTAGCCCCCTGGAACGGGAAGACTATGGTGAGTTAGTTTGTTGCCAATTGGTAAGACATAGCCGACCGCCGCCTTGATGGTTATATTGACGACCTTCACGTGGAGCTCACAGGTTGTCATCTCCGTGATATCATCCACCGGGTGCATCATCGGCGGTGCATCATCACCCGGGAGCTGCGTGGACGCAACGTTTCTTTTCCGATGAGAATGTGCGGCGCCGGTAGCATCGACTTCACCTTCTACCATGTGTGGTACGCCGGTAGACACTAGCTGCTGGCTAAGTGTGTTAATTTGCTCCTGCTGCTTCATTGCTACCTCCTGCGTCCGCTTAATCTGTTCTTCAAGTTGACGCCTCCAGTTTCCCTGACTAGCTGCTTCAGCTGCCTCCGCGTCCTTTTTCCGTTGACGGCTTCTATCGGGATATTTCTTTTTGCTGCTGTCAAACCCAATACTCCACGGAGGATTGCCTTTTGTGCCTCGTGTACGCCCTACGTGTTCCTTATTCCCGAGGGCGCGTGTGAGCTCGTCGTTCTCTCTATCTGGCACGAACCTCGCCTCTTGAACATCCTTTATTGCGCTTCTAAGATCTTCTATGGGTAGAGGATTCTCTTTATGCCTTAGGTTATAAATTGCTTTCCCTTCAGCGTCCAACTTGCCCCCATGCCCGTAGAACCAAGACCTTGTCCGCTCGACCCACAAGAATGGCTCGGGAGTGATCCCCTTCTCAAGCAGGTCGTTCTCCCATTTCTCCCACTTGGGAAGGGAACCCTTGTAGCCAGCTTGCCCCATAATATGGTGATATACCTTTTTCTGGGTGTTTTTCTGATTTGTTTTTTACCTTTCCTGTGTATTCTCTGGCAGTTTGTACTTCACAAAATCTGCCCATAAGGGTTTTATTTTCTCATACCCTTGAGTGAAATCCGGAGTCTTGCCCTTCTTAATAAAGTCAAGGTTCAATCTTTTCTTCCAGTTGCTGAATTGCTGGGACATCTTTTTCAGAGTCCACGCCTTGACCTTTTCCACTAACTCAAGTTTCTTTTTATTAACATCGGCTTCACCATCTACCTCCTCATTCTCATCCGCCTCATTCTCGTCCACCTCCGGCAAGGGTAAGGTGAAATTAGACATGATCTTTTTGAAAAGATGATCTTTGGCTGTTTTGCTGACATATGAAATTCCTTGTCTCCGCGGATCTTTTGGCTCATTCCACTCTTGAACAGTGATCGGGATGTGATCCCTAACTAGAACTCCGCATTGCTTCACAAATTTTTGGGCAACATCAGCGGGAAGCTCGGGTGCGCCGTCTGCTGCGATCGTTTTGATCCTGTATCTTTCAACTTCTTTGTTGCGCCTCGTTTAGTCTTTTTTCCGATTGATATGCTTGAACCGGATGGCTAAAAATATAAAGACTGTTAATACATGTATATAGACAACGGATGCTTCATTAATTAACATATCTATATGCACCTCGGAGCCGGTGTTTGTAATTTGTACGGCTCCACCGGAGCCGTCGGCTTCTCCCTCAGCAGAGACGTCTCCTCGGGCGAGCTCCGGATCTCCCTCACCGAAGTCGTTCATCCACTGGCTCACATCGGTCTCTCCCTCGGGCCCGCGGATTAATCCCGCGAGCATGTTTTCTGCATCTTCGTCTCTTGGCTCCATACTTTTCTGAAAAAACACAAAATTCCCTAAGTCAAAATTCCCTAAGTTAGAAAAAAAGAGTAATTATATGTTCCAGATCCATTTCATCAAAATTGCTTATAGATAATAGCTAATGGTACTTATACCTAAACAAGTTAGAAAAAAGAGTATCAATATGTTTCAGATCCTCATTTCAATTATAAAAGCAACATTGATGAAATATTTAAACGTATCAATACACACAAAGAGTTACATAGCTCGGGTTCATTTTATTTAACCCTAATACATCACGATCGAATAATATCACTTATACATATTCATGACATCTCTCAAACTAATTAACTCCGATCGGGTCCGAAGCCGCGGGGTGCTGAGTCGCGGGTGCTACGCATCCATAGGTAAGGAACCCTCACAGGGTCATAGCTCACGTGGTAAGGAACCCTCCGAATAATCGACCAACCGCTGCTATACTCCATATCGAGAAAGTACATGTAGCGACGGACGTGCTCGTCCTCCTCCCTGATACGCTGATGTACCACCTCCTCAGGGGCCGGCTCTCTCCGCACCGATCGTGGCCCACGCGATGGCCACGAAAGAATATCCGGGTCGACCACGTCACCCGGATTTCTCACCAAGCCGCGTGTCCCGGTAGTAAGGACCTCCCAGTGCCAGCCCGGCGGGGTCTAGTCCCGGACATCGCCCGTCGGGTCCAACAGAGACATAAACTAAAAACAGACCCGGACTAAGTAAATATTCCTAATTAAGTAAAATACCTTAGTGTTTCTAACTTAGTAAAAAATAGTAAATGGAGAAATATGACATAAATAAGATGAAAGTTAAACACAAAGGATCAAATTGGCCCTTCTCATATCTTGTGCTTGTTACGAGGTAGTATACGTGATGGCGATCCGGAGATGGATGAAGACAAGGGTTTCTGAACTTCGTTGAAACTAAACAAAATCACATACGTAATATTACATATGCGGCGTTCCTTAGTTCCAACCGAAACCCTCATCTTCATCCTTTCCCCGAATCACCATCGCCTGTAGTACCTCTTAACAGGAACAAGGGTTTCTGAACTTTAGTAAGGAGTATGACTAGCAGATCAGATCGAGTCTTGCCGAGTAAAGTTGCGACTCGAACGGGACATAACAGTTGTAGCATCCCAGATTATCCATATCATGAACGTTGCAGATCACTTCCTCTTCTTCTGAGAAGAAGTGATCTGCAATGTTTTCACACATGACTGGAGAATCTGGAATGTTGTTATGCCCCGTTCGAGTCACAAGTTTACTAGGAAAGAGTGGATTTGATCTGCTAGTCATACTCCTGCCTAGGCCTTGATGTGAAGTTGGACCTTCACATTTTGTGCTTGCTACGAGGTAATACACGTGATGGTGATCCGGAGAAGGATGAAGACAAGGGTTTCCGAACTTTGTTGAAACTAAACAAAATCACATACGTAAGTGCTTGTGAGATCCGAACAAAGTTGGACCATTTCGTGCACACACATAATGGGGATATTCTCCATAGCCCAAATATCCCCATTATGTATATGTACCAAACGGTGCAACTCAGTTCTGATCTCACTAACAATATTCAACGTTCCTTAGTTCCAACCGAAACCCTCATCTTCATCCTTTCTCTGGATCACCACCGCCTGTAGTACCTCTTAACAGGAACAAGATGGTCATCGGGCTTGATGTGAAGTTGGACCTTCACATTTTGTGCTTGTTACGAGGTAAGTACACGTGATGGCGATGCGGGGGAAGGAAGGGTATATGGAGTTCTCTGAAACTAAACAAAATCATATATGTAATAGTGAAATCCGGAAAAAAAAACTAGACCCTTTTGTACACATACATAATGGGGACATTCTTCATAACCCCGGAAGGGATTTCTGAGGAATGTCACCATTACGAATGTGCACTAAAGGGTTCAACTTCATTTGTATCTCACGAACCATATTACATATATGACATTATTTAGTTCGAAAGAAATCCAGAAACCCTCGCATTCGTTCCTTTCCCCGGATCACCACCGCCTGTAGTACCTCTTAACAGGAACAAGATGGTCATCGGGCCTTTATGTGAAGTTGGACCTTCACATTTTGTGACTGTTACGAGGTAAGTACACGTGATGGCGATGCTGGGGAAGGAAGGGTTTCTGGAGTTCTCTGAAACTAAACAAAATCATATATGTAATAGTGAAATCCGGAAAAAACTAGACCCTTTTGTACACATACATAATGGGGACATTCTTCATAACCCCGGAAGGGATTTCTGAGGAATATCACCATTACGAATGTGCACTAAAGGTTTCAACTTCATTCGGATCTCACGAACCATATTACATATGTGACATTATTTAGTTCGAAAGAAATCCAGAAACCCTCGCATTCGTTCCTTTCCCCGGATCACCACCGCTTGTAGTACCTCTTAACAGGAACAAGATGGTCATCGGGCCTTGATGTGAAGTTGGACCTTCACATTTTGTGCTTGTTACGAGGTAAGTACACGTGATGGCTATGCGGGGGAAGGAAGGGTTTCTGGAGTTCTCTGAAACTAAACAAAATCATATATGTAATAGTGAAATCCGGAAAAACTAGACCCTTTTGTACACATACATAATGGGGACATTCTTCATAACCCCGGAAGGGATTTCTGAGGAATGTCACCATTACGAATGTGCACTAAAGGGTTCAACTTCATCCGGATCTCACGAACCATATTACATATGTGACATTATTTAGTTCGAAAGAAATCCAGGACCCCTCGTATTCGCTCCCACCGCATGTAGTACCTCTTAACGGGAACAAGATGGTCATCGGTCTGTGTGCCTCATAACAGTTCCAAATTTCTAACACTAAGTAAAAAAAAATTATAAATTAGTGAAATTTTCTAACTTAGTGAAATTTTTATAACTTAGTGAAATTTTCTAACTTAGTCAAATTTTCTAACACTAACTTAGTCAAAATTTCTAACACTAACTTAGTGAAATTTTCTAACTTTAGTGAAATTTTTCTAACTTAGTGAAATTATTCTAACTTAGTGAAAAACAAATTAACTTAGTGAAATTTTCTAACACTAACTTAGTGAAATTTTCTAAAAATTCTTAAGTGAAATTCCTAACACTAAAATTCCTAACACTAACTTAGTAAAAATTTCTCTAACACTAAATTTCTAATTTTCCTAACACTAAAATTTTTAACACTAAAATTTCTCTAACACTAAAATTTCTAATTTTTCTAACACTAAAATTTTCTAAGTAAAAATATCTAAATTCTCTAACACTAAAATTTCTAATTTTTCTAACACTAAACTCTAAGTAAAAAATTCTAGGTACAAATACCTAAATTTCTCTAACACTAAAATTTCTAATTTTTCTAACACTAAAATTTCTAACACCTAAATTTTCTAAGTACAAATACCTAAATTCTCTAACAATAAAAAAATTCTAAAAACAAAAGCACTAAACAAATA
Organism: Alopecurus myosuroides; assembly: GCA_028641055.1. NCBI lineage: Eukaryota > Viridiplantae > Streptophyta > Magnoliopsida > Poales > Poaceae > Alopecurus > Alopecurus myosuroides. The sequence goes on along the minus strand of CM054057.1, from coordinate 524,449,083 downwards.
AAAAAAAATCTATGTTTCTTACCTACAAGGAGCGGTCGGAGACGATCGACGGCGAGGGCCGATGGGCGAGCGGAGAGCTCGTCCATGGCGCGGGCGCGACGAGCTCCGAAGGCGGGCGGGCGCGGCATTGGCGCAGTTCGCGGGCGGGCGCGGCGTGGGCGCAGTTCGCGGGCGTTTGGGCGCGGGCGCAGGCGACGGCGCTCCTCCACTGGCCGACGGCAAACTCCTCCACGGGTCGACGACATCGAACGGCGCGGGCGCGGGAGACGGGCAGCCTGGCGGCGGCGTCGCGATCCAAATCCTGCGCGGGGAGTTACGATTTTGGGGAGGAAGGCGGTCGACTTATATAGGACGGGGCATCCGTCCCGGTTGGTAGCAACAACCGGGCTGAAAGGGTCTTCCGTCCCGGTTGTTGCTACCAACCGGGATGGATGCCTCACACTTTTTTTCCGCAGCGGGCGGATGGGGCACGTGTAGCGCGCGCGTTGGGGGGGGGGGGCATCCGTCCCGGTTGTTTGCAAAAACCGGGACGAATGCCCTATTTTTAATTATTTTTATATTTGAAATTTGTTTCTTTCTGTTTTTCCAAAACTCCTATAACACATTAAATAACAATAAGATAATTATGAAGTAACTGAATATATTCATTTCCAACATATTTGGTGAAGTTTAAAATTTTGAATTATTTGCATTTTGAATTAATTAATTTAAGAAATGGAGAAAATATCAAATAATTTAATAAATTCTGAAAATTGCAAATTATATAAAAATTAACAAAAAGATAAATTCAACTCACTTCTGATGTTTTAAAACTCAGTTGGGTGACTGATAAGGTGGTTTCCATATTTTGTTTCCTTTATGTTTTTATTGTTTTCCTTTATGTTTTCTATTGTTTTCCTTTATGTTTTCTATTGTTTTATTTTGTTTTCTGTTGTTACCTTTTTTTTGTTTTCTTTTGTTTTTTATTGTTTCCTTTATGTTTTCTATTGTTTTCCTTTATGTTTTGTATTGTTTTATTTTGTTTTCTCTTGTTTCCTTTTTTTTCTCTTGTTTTATTTTGTTTTCTATTGTTTCCTTTATGTTTTCGAATGTTTTCCTTTATGTTTTCAATTGTTTTATTTTGTTTTCTCTTGTATTCTTTTTGTTTTCTCTTGTTTTTTTTCTATTGTTTCCTTTATGTTTTCTATTGTTTTCCTTTATGTTTTCTATTGTTTTATTTTGTTTTCTCTTGTTTCCTTTTTGTTTTCTCTAGTTTTATTTTGTTTTCTATTATTTTCCTTTATGTTTTCTATTATTTTATTTTGTTTTCTCTTGTTTCCTTTTTTGTTTTCTCTTGTTTTATTTTGTTTTCTATTGTTTCGTTTATGTTTTCTATTGTTTTCTTTTATGTTTTCTATTGTTTTATTTTGTTTTCTGTTGTTACCTTTTTTTGTTTTCTATTTTTTCCTTTATGTTTTCCATTATTTTCTCTATGTTTTCTATTGTTTTATTTTGTTTTCCATTATATCCTTTATGATTCAAATATAACTCCACACGTTTCAAATACAGAACAAGATACGTTAAATTTATAATAAGTGCACATCATACCAGTTGATCCATGCATATACATAGTTTCGTCGCATACAAGGCAGACAGATATATACGTAGTATCAAACCTTTTGTCAAACCTTCAAGGGGGGATGTAGAACAAAACAATCGGTATTTCCATCATACAGCCCGACCGTGGCTATTGAGTGCATATATGCATATCAAAAGAACGATCGGAGGTATGATGGCGAATCAGGATGATTGGTATTCGGTCGATGAACTGAATGATGTATCAAACCTTTTGTCAAACCTTCAAGGGGGGGTGTAGAACAAAACAATCGGTATCGCCATCATACAGCCCGACCGTGGCTATTGAGTGCATGTATGCATATCAAAAGAACGGTCGGTCGATGAACTGAATGATGCATCAAACCTTTTGTCAAACCTTAAAGGGGGATGTAGAACAAAACAATCGGTATCGCCATCATACAGCCCAACCGTGGCTACTGAGTGCATATATGCATACCAAATGCACGGTAGGACGTATGCTGGCGAATCCGGATGATTTGTATTTGCTCGATGAACTGACTGATGTATGAAGGTGGGCTATATGTAGGGTCCTCTGGCTCACAAAGTGTTCTGCTAGGGTTTCGATCCAACGGTTAAGAAACACCCCTGATCCAACGACTCACAACCGCTCGAAAGAAACACACCGTACCCCTGATCGAACGGCTCACAACAGCTCGAAAGAAACACACCCCTGATCCAACGACTCTCAAGCGCTTGAAAGAAACACACTATCTGTGTGATTCTTTCTGATTGGTCCCAACGAAACCCTAACCATTTAGTCTCGGTTGGTAAAACAGGCCGGGACTAAAGGGACGATCCGTTTCCCAACGAAACCCGAACCATTTCGTCCCGGTTGGTAAAATAGGCCGGGACTAAAGGGTCTGTTTCTTCTCACTATATATATGTATGCATTGCCACCATTGTCATAAACACATATAAACTCACCACTCTCCCATGGCTTCTACCGTACCCACTCTAACCTTCCTCCAGGCGGAGGCACTTTCCGCCTCGAACTACCCCTGCCCGCCCGGCTACAGCGTTCCCGCCGATTGGATGCTGAGCGCCGGAGGAGTGCCGGTCCCTCCTCTTCCTCAAGGTGTGGCGCGTCGGGTGGCCATCATGAACCACTACTACCATGAGCTCACGCCGTAGCAGCGGAGGAATCCCAGTTGGAATCCTGACTACCGCCCTACTTGGGACGCCTTCTTAATTAATCGGCGTGAGAGTGCGCTCACCAGGTACGAGGAGAACGGCCCGCCTCCTTCGAACTTCAACGACGGCGGCGACTACGACGACTACGAGTTAGAGTACTATAGGCCTAGGCAGGAGTATGACTAGTAGATCAGATCCAGTCTTGCCATTATGTAGATCTATGCTCTCCGTTTAGGTTTAGATCCACTCTTGCCATTATGTAATGCCTTTTTTTATCTATCCAAGATGCATGTTTGTGTGCAATATGGGCGCGAGCGCCGGTGCGACAAATTCTTTTATTAAAAACATAAAACAGACGCGCTAGCGCGCCGTAGTTCACCGGAATACAAATTGCTTTATTAAAAACAGAAAACAGACGAACACTACTCCTCGTCGTCATCGTTGGGGAACTCGTCGGTGACCTCCACCGGGTCATCGTCGTCGCCGAACTCGTCGGTGACCTCCTCATCGTCGTCGGAGGTGCATGATGGTATGTCCGAGATAGGACCCCACCTCGGATCGTCGGAGGCCCAGACTTTGCCAGCGTGGTTGGCCCGACGGAGCTCTTGCAGCGCCTTCGTTCTCGCCCCCCGAGCGGCATCTAACGCGAGGTGGCGTTCGAGGCGGCGCTCCGCCCGTTCAGCCGCGCGGGTCTGCCAGAGTTCCTCGTCGGCGCTCATACTCGCGGACGACGCGGTTGACAGGGGGATGCTAACCCGGTAGGCCAAGCTCCAAGGAATAACCCGGCTCAAGGGATGATGTGCAGGATCCGGCTAAGGATAGGGAAACTTGTGAAGGCCCAAGCTTGTAGGCCCAATGACCCGGATTGTGGGTTACTGTAAAGGCAAGTTAAGGTTAGTGCGCCGTGTCCGGGTAGGATTCAGGATACGCCTTGTAGAACAAGCCAGGGGGTACGGGTGCTTTATAAACCGACCCCCAGATGTAGTTTAGACAGAGATCTAAGAACCCTAGCAATATCGCGTGATATCGAGTATCCAGTGTAAACCCTAATCGAATTATCGTATCGAGAATAGAGATCCGGCGACTTCGATTGCCGGCTATCAGATCAAGTTGTACCATGTCTTCCCTTGAGCTAAACCCTCTCCCAAACGCCTGTGTCGACTTGCCCCAAGATCAGTTACCCCTGGTAACATCTGCCGTGATTATCCCACGAAAGTTGGCGCCCACCGTGGGGCCTGCGTCCAAAGGTGTCTACATCACGGGAGAAGCTCGGAAGGGCATGGAGAATCTTGTCATCGGCGAGATCTACATCGACCACGAAGGAGAAAAGGTGGTGGACGATTCCGGCTGGGGGCCGGAGTCGGATCACCTCGAAACCGGATCCGTCGTGACAATCGGCCGGATCAGCGTCTTCATCGGTATGGTATGTGCTTCCAATTCGGTCCCTGACAACGTTGGATCTGATTCTATGCCAGGAAAAGCCACGTCTATCCGATCAGATGATGAAGAATCGACGGGAACGACATATCCGGCAGAAGAACCCATCGCGGAGTGGGAACAGCCGGAGGAGCCGGCATGGACCCCACGCGACCGGGCCCAAGGAGAAGATGACACCGGGTCTATCCTGGATCTACTGGAAAACCGGTATGAGGAGAACGGTGAGGAGGAACAGCCTGAATTTACACCGGATATCGTGCGCCGAGTTGCAGTCTATGCAGCCCCCGCGGCCAACCAAGGAAACACAGCCGCGGCATCAGTCGGGGCGGCTCAGGCAGTGGCCCAGCAACAGGGCGCGGTTAACGGAGACCCAGTCTTGACCCGGGTCGATGGAGAGTCAGCATCGGTCACCAGTCGCGCAGCAGATGAGGAGCAACACGCCAACATGTTCGGGTTTCAAGCAAACCGGACACCAGGGGCGGGTCCCTCGAATCCGCGTCACCCGGCCCTGTTCGATAATAATTTGATTTTGGATCCTACAGTCCTCGCCACCGTTATTACCCCAGAAAACGCGGCAGAGCGTGTTAGAGATCTGGATGTGGCTCGTCGTGCTTTGGAACAGCAAAGAAGGCAAGTGGAAGCAGATAGACAGGGGATGGCCACCCGACGGCGCGAGCTAGATGCGTTGGAAACCCGGCTTCGAGAGGAAACGTCCAGGATACATCAAAGACACCACACCAGGTTGCCAGCAACGGGCGGGGTTATTAATCCGGCTAATTTATTCGTTACGCCTCAGGATCAACCGATACCAGTGGTGAACCAGGGAACCGCACCCCAACAGATGACAGCAGCGACACATCCGGCGAATGAACGGACCGGGTTACCCCCACCGCAAACTAGAGTCACAACCGGCAACGATCTACTGCCGCCGCCATCATCACGATTCCGCACGCCAGCCGGCCACTACAACAATCCTATGGACAACGTATATGCGGTGACACTCGCATTGAATCAAATACCTGTGGGAGAGTCGCCCCATGCAGAGAAGACTCGGCAAGCCATCGAGCTGCTGCACACTGCGGTGGCACAGCAAGCCAATTACCCGGATCACAGAAGCGGTATGCACGGGACGCCATACGTCAGCCAGCAGCAAGGGAATATACAAACAAGTTCAGCACGGCGGAGGGAAGAGCAGCAGCAAATGCCGCCTCCTCCCCGCGCTCAGGCAGCATCAGCAGCACAGGCCGTCGTGGACAGTTCTAGGGCTCGGAGGGCCGCGGCCGGGTCTGCAGCGCATGGACCTCCCGCAGCACCGCGCCCAGACGCGCCCCCCGCGGCATCACACGTTTCTAGAGCAAGGCCGGCTTCAACCATTCTTGCGGGACCCAAGTGTCTCTCGGACAATATTAGAGCTGAACCTTACCCAGAAAAGTTCAAAGAGCCAGGGAAAGTAGTGAATTATGAGCCAACCATGGATCCTGAAACATGGCTAAGCAGTTACGAGATGGCAATGTCAATCCGCAACGCGTCCGAGAACCTCCAAGCCAAGTTCATGTATCTGATGATGTCGGAAGGAGCAGCAAAATTGTGGTTCACCAATCTACCAGAGGGATCGATCAAGTCTTGGGAGGAATTGAAGACCGCGTTTATCAAACACTTTCACGGGACCTGCAGGAAATTATTCACTATTGATGATCTAGAACGATGCGTCCAGAAGAAGGGAGAATCGGCGCGCAGTTGGGTGCGCCGGGTTATGGAGATACTTCACTCATCCACGGATATCCAGCCCAAGGATGCACTACAGGCCATGGCAAAAACATGCAAGTATATACCTTTAGTGCAAAAGTTAACTCGCATGAAGTCCAGTCGAAATGCGTCGGAAGTCACAATGGGAGAATTGATGGATGCGTGCAACAAACACGCTGCGACAGATACTACAGAAGAAGAAGCTGATGACAAGAAGACAAAAGCAAACACAAGCGGTAATGGAAGAACCGGCAACGGAACAGCGTCAGGTAACAATGGAAATAGCCAGAACAAGCGCCCTTTCGAAGGAGGCTCCGAGTTTGTCGCCAACACAGAAGCCGGGTCTTCGAGGCCAAGAGCAGAAGGAAATTTCAACGGAGGTAACCACAATGGAGGAAACTATCAAGGTCCACCAAGGCCGGGTAACAATTGGGACATATTCAGGATGGCATGTCCGAAGCACAGCAGGAATGGCAGGCCAGCTAACCACTCCCTAGAACAGTGCGCCGATTTACAAAGATGGAAAAATGAGGAAGTGCACAGAGCTATGCGAGGTGCAGGGCGGGGAGGAGGACCGGGTCCAGGGGCAAACCCGGGCAACGGCCCACCCCCAGCTGGTAACCCGGCGGCTGGAAATCAAGGTAATAACCAAGGGGGGGCAGGAGGCTTCCAGGCTAACCCCAAACAGTTGGGTCAATATCATGTGCATACCACAGGAGGCTCTAACAAGGACAAAAAGATACTGAAGCAAGCAGTCAACTCAGTTTCATTAGCCGTCCCGAGATACTTGAGATGGTCAGAACAGGAGGTAACATGGAGCAGAAGGGATCACCCGGAAAGAGTGGAACACCCAGGAGTCTTGGCACTAGTAGTCGCACCGCAAGTTAATGGGTACGAACTGAAGAAGGTTTTAATGGATGGTGGAAGCAGCATCAATATACTGTATTGGGAAACCTTCCTACGCATGGGTCTCAAGGAATCTCAACTGCAAAAAAGCTCAACAGTTTTTCATGGGATAGTGCCGGGTCATTCAGCATGCCCCGAGGGAAAAATCGCGTTGGAGGTAGCTTTCGGAGAATCAAAGGATAACTATCGAATTGAGTGGCTCACCTTTGAGGTAGTGAAATTACGCAGCCCCTATCACGCGCTATTTGGAAGGCCGGCTTATGCCAAATTCATGGCTAGGCCGTGTTACGTATATCTACAGCTAAAAATCCCGGGTCCCAAGAAGACCATTACCATACATGGAAATCGAGACATAGCAGCTGAATGTGACGAAGGAGATGCAGCAATGGCCGAGCAGTCCTGTAGAAAAGAAGAACTCAAGCATTACCGGTCTCAAGCAGACCCGGAGGATATAGCCACATCAAAAAGGCCGAGTACTGAAGGCGAAAGAACAAAATCCAAGGCAACGCAAGATGCTAAAATGGTGGCCTTAATCGAGGATGATTCCCCCAAGCGGCCCGCTGTAAAGGAAGAAGCTACACGGCCGCTTACAACCAGCCAAGTCATTGGAACACCCTACCCGGGTTGGCTAGCAAACCCGGTACTCATCAGGAAAAGGTCCAACATATGGAGAATGTGCATTGGTCAAGCCAGACTGGGACCAGTGCTTATGAGGAACTAAACAATGTAACGGGCAGCAGGTTTCAGACGCGCTCTTTTCCTACCCAGGGTACCTAAGGGGACTGGAAGGTTTTTAATGAGGCGGCCTGCTGATCCAAAATTTCTAGTATCAATAAAGAGATGGTTATCAAGTCCTATATCATTACATCCTGATTACAAGTAAGTAGTATCCCTGCGACATCGATAATTCAGTATCATCAAAAGCATCGATTGCATGTAGGTCTTGGGGGTTGGTTGCTCAGGTAACCAACCACTAACCCGAATGACCCGGCATAGATAGCTATAAGTTATAAGGGCCGATTACTCGCAAACGAGCACGGCTGCAATCTTATGACTGGGCAAAGAAGCCAACTTTTCTTGACTTTTCTTACTTAAGCTCGATGTGACTCGCACTAAAGTGGCATGATTCGTTCGCTTACGATTACAATCAGCCATGAAGCCCAATGGGACTTGCCTGACACTGTTCTCGTATGGATGTAACAACATGGTATCCACGCGAAAGCCGGCTTACAGTACAAGATAGTTAAAAGGGTCATCTAAACCACAAGTTTATGCAGAGTACAAGGCTAAAAGCCGGAAACTCAACAATTATCAAGCATAACTTCAGTACTTACATGGAATGGCTTTAGGTTTGCGACTCGGTAAAAAATAATTTGTTCTCTGAGAAAGGCCACACCCCCATTACTCGAACTTTGGGTCATGGGGGCTGGGGGACTTCGAAACAGAAACAAACTACTTGGCTATCGCAGTTCGAAAAACCTCACCATCCGAGTCTTGGGGACTTAAAGAAAAAGCCCACGTATTAAAACTCCTGGTACTCGGAAAACCGAGTCTTACAAAGGGAGCTAAAAAGAAAGCTGGGTATCAAGAACAAGTTCAAAAGAACAGACAAAATAGCACGATTATCAAAAGGCAGGGAAAGCCGCAAAAATATGTCACCGAATAGAAGTACATTACAAGTTATGGCATTGGTATCAGAAGTGCACAAGCGCACCATTGGCAGGATAAATAGTTCAAATGAAAAGGCCCCACGTGATTAAGGTATTATGACATCATCACCCTACTCGGCCTCCTGAGTGCGATCTTCCGGGTCTTGCTCCTGGGCCTGCTGCTTAGCTTTCCTGGCAGAGCCACCCGGACTCACCGCGCCAGGGCGGATAGGTGGAAGGACAGACGGTGTAGAGGCGGATGGCCCTGATTTTAACTCGGCCTCCCTCTTCGCGGTTGCCTCCTTCTTTTTGGCCGAGTGATCAGCCCACTTCTCCAAGAGGTCCAAGGGCGGGGGTGCTTCCTCTGTGATAACTTTGCCATCGGCGTCATACGCAGCCATTAGCGTATTCAGGTCCAAGCTATCGGCTAAAGAGGTAGCAGAGGGGCGCACTGCTGACTGAATGGCCTTGAAGTCCTTAGGCGTAAATTTGGCGCCATCCGCCTTAAACTCGGGAAACCCGGATATTATCTTCGCCGGGTCAAGCTTCGGAAAGTAGGCTTTGGCCAAGGTCAATGCCCGGGTTATTCCAATTCGGCAGGACGAACGCTTCCAAAGTTCAATCCAGCCAGGCACAGTGGAGCAGGCTTGGACGAGATTCTCTTCACCCGGATAGGCTTCTGTGGGCCAATGTATGGCGTCCAATATAAATTTTGTGCCGGCAAAGAAAGTCCGGAGCACAGTCTTCAGGGTCCTAGCCTTGGCAATAGTATCTTCCTCTGGAGGTGCAAGGTTGGCACCTGCAGTTGAAACAGAAGCAAGAAGGTATCAGTAACCCAGAGTGGTGCATAACAAGAAGCATGAAATTAGTCGGCAGACAAAAACTTACTGAGTAAGATCTGGTAAGTGTCGGTGATTTGATCCGATAAATTCTTCAAGTCGGTCCGAGCGGTGAGGCACTTCTTCTTATATTTGGAAACATCCTTCTTCAAAGTTTCCATGTCATCCTCAAGGATTTCCCGTCGTTTTATCTCGGCAAGAAGACGTTGTTCGGTCTTCAGTAAAGTTTCATCAGACCGAGTTATCTGTGCCTGTAAGTAGAAAGGAAGGCAAGCATTAGTTGGATGTTATGATAAGATAAATTTGGCGTGAAGTACCAAGCATAACTTTTGCAAGTCATACTCGGAACTTGGGGACTAGATATGTAATATGAGATGACAAGCGCTTTCACCTGGTGCTCTGCAGCCATGCGCTCTAAAATATCGCCCTCTGAAGCCTTCATGGTGAGGATCGTGTTCATCAATTGATCAAAAGTATCTTTACCCGTATCAGAAGACCCGGGGCCTTGGGAATTCCGAGCAGAGGTTTTCTTCTTAGAGGGAGGCGGAACCCGGGTCATTTGTGCATTGGAATCCGACACTCCTTCGGCACCCAAGGTTGTGGCTTTCTTCTTCTTGCTCGCATGGGAAGCAATTGGATACTCGGTTTCTTGGGCGTCCGGTTTAATCGGCGATGTTTGTTTTTCACCGCCAGACACGGCAGTAGTCTTATCGGCCGGGCTCCCCTGACCCGGGCCCTCGTCTTCCATGCCCTCTTGGTCGCTAACGACGACCGTGGCCCTGTAAATGTTATCAAGAAGCAGTTAAAACACGCGGTCAGGAAAGGGTGGTGAAGTGTGGAAGAGCATCCGGAAGGGGATCTTACCCGGTGTTCACCGCGAAGTCACAAGGAAACCCGTCATCAGACTCGGGAGAGGCTGAAAATTGTCAGGTTAGATGTCATATAAGGATAGTTCAAGGGAATGTGCCGGTCGAGAAAAGATAGAATAATTACCAGCCCGCCGAGTGGGGGTCGAAGAAATACCCGGGTTGATGACGTTGTCACCCGGGTTATTTCGAGTTGACCTCCGTTTGATCATGGGCGACTCCTTCAAGAATGGCCAGTGGAATAATGTCAAAGTAACTCAGGTATATCATTAAGGTGACGTGAATTGAATGCGAGGAGGGGATATGAAACCTTGGAAGTGGCCTCTTGAGCTTTTCTTTTGGATCCGGCTTTGGTTGCCGGTTCCGGTTCGTCCTCGTCGCTGGCAGATTCTACTTTGCCATCCGAGTTTTCTTCCTCATCATCCTCTTGTTCTGAAGTATCATCAAAGTTATGGTTGAAAATGAAGGGGTTATGACGAGTTCAAAGGAACCAAATAAAATTCAAAGAGTACCTTCATCCGAGTGAACGGCCTCTTGCTCCTCTGGACTTTCGGAGCTAGGGGAGGCGTTGATTTTCCAAAAGTCGTCATCAGCCTGAAAGGTGTTAATACACAGGTTACCAACTGTATCAAGTGGAAAGAATGAAAGTAAGGGCGTCAGAGTCGGACTTTTACCTCAGGGGCGGGGTTTTCAAGCGTGAAGGGCTCTAACCCGGATATGTTCCGGATTACCTCGAGCTTTTCCGTCAAAAAACCTTTGATGGTTTTATGGGTGTCGCCAGGTGCGAAGATGTTATCGGAGTATCGGAGCGGATCGGAAGGTTCTCCTGAATACTCGCACATCAACTTTGTGCGGATGGAATTGGGCTGAATCCTAAAATCGACCCAGGTCTTTACTAGATTGAGCCCGATGAGGCCCTGGGCTGTAAGAGTAGCAATTTTGGCTAGCAAGGGTTGAATTGCCTCCCTATCCGAGTTAGGGGCGAAGGCACTAAACTTATCAGAAATATCAAGAAGACCCTCCGAGTAACCCGGCAGTTTCTTTTGGCCGGGTGGGGAAGTGTCCTGGCAGTAGAAGTACGAGAGCTGCCAATGCTTGACATGGGAATTGAGGGTGAGGGGTGGCATTAGAGAGTTTTTGCAGCGTTGGATCGAAACCCCGCCGCAAGTGAGAAGCGCCCCATCACCGCTTTCGCGGCATGGCTTGCATTGAAAAAGCTCAATAAAAAGAGCTAGACTTGGCGGAGTGCACAAGTAGGATTCGGAAAGGACAATAAAATGGGAAATATTTAGCACAGAGTTGGGTCCGATATCAAAGACACGAAGGCCGTAGTGGCTAAGTATGTCACGGAAAAAGGGGTGACCCGGTGGTCGAAAACCCCGGGTCACATGATCCACGAAACAGATTACCTCATCTTTGGTAGGGGTGGGCCGGGTCTCCTTACCCGGTACCCTCCATTGGATATTTTCCTGAGGAGGAAGAATTCCCAGTTCCACCAGCTCCTCCAACTTGGCCTTTGTGACCATAGACCGCGCCCAGTTGGCGGAAATGGTGTTGATGGCCTTGGCCTTGGCTGGGGTCTTCCCCTGTTTCTTGGGAGCCATATGGCTGACCTGCAGAGTACAAGGTAAGAAGAAAATTAAGACATGAAAGTTGCGAGCCGGCTAAGTATAGGCCGGACAACATTGAGGTATGAAAAGTTACGGGAGATCCGGGTGTTAGCATGCAGAGAAAAGTTTGAAAGTTTCCGGGTATCAGGCATTGTGGTGAAATTTATGGGATCTAAATGATGAAGGAGCCTTTTGAATACAATGGACGGCGGCTTAAGTTCCAGACATGAATAAAAGTAACTGAAAAGGAATGGTCTAGCCGGGTGATTGATGCGAAGGCGGAAAATTTGGGTGGTTCGAGCCTAGATTGGAAGTTTTATTTTTGGATTTGTGGCAAGAATAATGATTGTGGGTAGTAGGGGAGCGGATTGGAGCATGCGCTTTGTCCTTTGTGCGAGCTAGAAGAGTTTATGGGTATTCTAATTCGGCCTAGTCAAGAAATCCGAGGCGGGCCGATCTGGATCTAATCTGAGGAAAAAATCAAAGATTGCGAGGGCAAATTGATAGGTGCGAAAGATTTACCGGAGGAGATCTGAGGGAAGCCTTGCGGAGGCAGATGGCGCAGGCTTGGTGTCCCTTCGCGGTTCTTGGTGGGCCGGATGAGGATTCGCCGGCGGATCTTAGCGGCGGCGCGGGGCGAATGGTGGCGGAACGTAATCTCCGGGCGATGGGTTCCGGTGACGAGCGCGGGATTTCCGTGGTGGCGCTCAGGGAGAAGGAGAGCTCAGAGGGAGAAAGGAATGGAATGGAGGAAATGAGCCGTTAGGGTTCGGGTCACTCCTAAGGGGATTTTTTATAGTGCAAATGGATAAGCTCGGTTTGGTGAGTGGAAGCCGAGAATTGTGGGGGGTAAACGGCTATTTATTTAAAGTTTCTGCGAGATGTGCGCCAAGTATTGAGCAAAGCATCCGGATAAAAGGAAGAAGGGGATTCGTCCCGTGATGACGGGATTGGTTATCGAGCATAGGATCTTGGTATTATTATTATGGTTTGGACCCAGAAGTTTGAACCAAGGTGTTTGGAAGGAAAGCTGGGGTTATTACATGGCCGCCAAGGAGCAAGGCCTAGCTGAATATCAAAACGTCTTAACCCGATCTTCGTATACCCGTATGATCGATATCTTTGCAGGGAATAGCAAGCGCTTCAAGGAGATCCGTGAAGCCCAGGCTATTCTGGGGACTACTGACAGGGGGATGCTAACCCGGTAGGCCAAGCTCCAAGGAATAACCCGGCTCAAGGGATGATGTGCAGGATCCGGCTAAGGATAGGGAAACTTGTGAAGGCCCAAGCTTGTAGGCCCAATGACCCGGATTGTGGGTTACTGTAAAGGCAAGTTAAGGTTAGTGCGCCGTGTCCGGGTAGGATTCAGGATACGCCTTGTAGAACAAGCCAGGGGGTACGGGTGCTTTATAAACCGACCCCCGGATGTAGTTTAGACAGAGATCTAAGAACCCTAGCAATATCGCGTGATATCGAGTATCCAGTGTAAACCCTAATCGAATTATCGTATCGAGAATAGAGATCCGGCGACTTCGATTGCCGGCTATCAGATCAAGTTGTACCATGTATTCCCTTGAGCTAAACCCTCTCCCAAACGCCTGTGTCGACTTGCCCCAAGATCAGTTACCCCTGGTAACATCTGCCGTGATTATCCCACGACAGCGGTCGTCCCTGGCGTCGACTAGGCCCTGAAACGCGCGGTGGCGGAGGTGGAGGTGGTCGGCAGCAGTGACGATCTGCGGCTTCGGCGCCCTGGCCTCCGCTTCCCAGAGGGTGTGGCAGTCGTTGAAGTTCATCAGCGACCGCGGGCGGTTGAGGCGCCAGGCCGCCGCGTCCCAGGCGCGGGCGCCCTCCACCGCCGTCGCAAAGGAGCCGAGGGGGATGCGGTCGTCCCCCCAGCGGATATCCGCGCTGAACATTCCGTTCTGCCGTGCTCGGACGCCGCGGAAGACGGTGGTGCTATTCCTCCTCGGAGGCATGGCGGCGGCGTGACGGTGCATGGAGAGGAGTGGGCGCGTGGAGAGAAGAAGACGCTCGAGGCATGGCAGTTTATACCGCGCCCTCCTGGCCACGCATCACAACTCCCGCGCCAAGCATCACAACTCCCACGCCATGCGGCACACCTGCTTCGTCAACATTGTCCGTGCTTCCAAGATGCATGTTTGTGTGCACCGTCGTTTCAAACCGAAACCCTAGAATGTTAGAAGGAGATAGAAAGTTTTTGTGAACACTTTTTCAACAGAACTATGATCATGTATTCCACGTTTATTATTACACATCACCAACAACATCCCTATCTAGTCTTCTGAATTTTCTTCGTGTAGAGATGGTCCATGAACCCTAGTCCCTTGCTTATGATCACTTCGACCGTAACCATGGAGCATCTTCATTATTTAACGGGATGGTTGGGTCAGCTTTCATTGTGAAGGGTGAAATTTCAACAAAATTATTATAATCTTGTGACATGTCTGTCTTGTCCTCAATTCCCACAATGTTTCTTTTCCCTGAAAGAACTATGTGACGCTTCGACTCATCGTATGATGTATTTGTTTGCTTATTTTTTATTTTTTCGTCTGGAGGACATGTCCTTCACATAGAAGACCTGAGCCACATCATTGGCTAGGATGAATGGTTCGTCATTGTAACCAATATTCTTGAGATCCACTGTTGTCATTCCGTAAAGCGGGTCTACCTTTACCCCTCTCCATTCAGGTTGACCCATTTGCACTTGAACAAAGGGACCTTAAAAGAAGGTCCATAGTCAAGTTCCCATATCTCCTCTATGTAACCATAATATGTGTCATTTTTTCTATTCTCGTTTGTTGTATCAAAGTGGACACCACTGTTTTGGTTGGTGCTCTTCTTATCTTGGGCGATCATGTAAAATGTATTCCCATTTATCTCCTACCCTTGAAAACTCCCAATAGTCGAAGATGGCGACCCGGCCAACATGTACAACTGATCTTCAACAGTGGTGTCATTTATAAGATGTGTTTGCAACCAACTTCCGGAAGTCTGCATGTGTTTGCGTTTAATCCATGAGTCATCCTTCCCCGGGTTTGTCGAGCGTACAATATTCTTGTGTTCCTCGAGATACGGAGCCACGAAGATGGAATTTTGTAGAACTGTGTAGTCTGCTTTAGTGAAAGAATGCCCGTCCCTGGGTATCATTGTTTTCTTTCCCAGCTTTCCTTTCCCCTCAGTCTCCCCTCATGCCGCGATTCAGGAACACCAATCGTCTTAAGGCCAGGAATAAAGTCAACGCAGACCCCAATGACCTCCTCTGTTCCATAGCCCTTCGAGATGCTTCCTTCTGGCCTAGCACGGTTATGAACATATTTCTTCAAGACTCCCATGAACCTCTCAAAGGGGAACATATTGTGTAGAAATACCGGACCGAGAATATGAATCTCTTCACATAGGTGAACCAGGAGATGAGTCATAATGTTGAAGAAGGATGGTGGGAACACCAACTCAAAACTAACAAGACACTGGACCACATCCCTCTGCAATCTTGCCAGAATTTCTTGATCAATTACCTTCTGAGATATTGCATTGAGGAATGCACATAGCTTCACAATGGGCACTCGAACATTTTCTGGTATAAGCCCCCTCAATGCAATCGGAAGCAACTGCGTCATAATCACGTGGCAGTCATGAGACTTCAGGTTTTGGAATTTTTTTCTCTGCCATGTTTATTATCCCCTTTATATTCGACGAGAAGCCAGACGGAACCTTGATACTATAAAGGACTTCAAAAAATATTTCCTTCTCTGCTTTAGTAAGAGCGTAGCTGCTTAAGTAATGGCGCCCTGTATCCGTGTGCTTGTTGCTTGGGTCTTTCGTACGTTGCTGGTCCTCCGGTGCTTCTGGCGTATCTTTTGACTTCCCATACACGCCCAGGAAGCATAGCAGGTTGACGCAGAGATTCTTTTTCACGTGCATCACGTCGATTGAAGAGCGGACCTCTAGAACTTTCCAATAGGGTAGCTCCCAAAATATAGATTTCTTCTTCCACATGGGTGCGCGCTTATCAGGGCCGTTCGGAACAGGTTGGCTGCCATCACCCTTCCCAAAGATTACTTTTAGGTCCTTGACCATATCGAATAAATCATTACCACTACGGAGGTCAGGATTCTTCCGGGTATCTGCCTCACCTCTGAAATGCGTCCCTCCTTTCTTTCTTACGGGATGCTTGATCGGAAGAAATCTACGATGCCCCAGGTATACAACATTTTTACATTTATCCAAATAAACACTGTCAATCTTATCTAAACAGTGTGTGCATGCATTGTATCCCTTGTTTGTATGTCCGAAAATGTTACTAAGAGCAGGCCAATCATTGATGGTTACGAAAAGCAACGCCCGTAGGTCAAATGGCTTTTGTTCGCTCTTATCCCACACACGTACACTTGGTTTGCCCCACAATTGTAAGAGTTCTTCCACTAATGGCCTTAGATACACATCAATGTTGTTGCCAGGTTGCCTCGGGCCTTGGATGAGAACTGGCATCATAATGAACTTGCGTTTCATGCACAACCAAGGAGGAAGGTTGTACATACATAGAGTCACGGGCCAGGTGCTATGACTGGAGCTCTGCTCCCCAAAAGGATTAAAGCCATCTGTACTTAGACCAAGCCATAAGTTTCTTGCCTCTCCTGTAAAGTCCGGGAAGTCTCTCTTGATCTTTCTCCACTGCGATCCATCGGCGGGGTGTCTCAATTTTCCGTCTTTCTTACGGTCTTCTTTGTGCCATCGCAACAACCTAGCATGCTCTTTGTTTCTAAACAGACGTTTCAACCGTGGTATTATAGGAGCATACCACATCACCTTTGCAGGAACCCTCTTACAAGGGGGCTCTCCGTCAACATCACCAGGGCCATCTGCTCTGATCTTATACCGCAGTGCAATGCATACCAGACATTCATCCAAATCCTGGTACTTCTCACCGCGGTAGAGGATGCAGTCATTAATGCATGCATGTATCTTCTGCACATCTAATCCTAGAGGGCAGAGAGCTTTCTTTGCTTCGTACGTACTCTCAGGCAGTTCGTTATCCTTTGGAAGCTTCAGCATCATTAGTTGAAGTAAACTCTCAAATGCCTTGTCAGTCACACCGTTCTGTGCCTTCCATTTCAGCAACTCCAGTGTGGTACCGAGCTTTGTGCTGCCATCTTCGCAATTTGGGTACAACAACTTTTTATGATCCTGTAACATGTTGTCCAGCTTCAACCTCTCCAATTCACTTTCACAGTCTTCCCTTGCATCAGCAATAACTCGGCCAAGATCATCATCGGGCTCTTCTAATGCCCGTTCTTGATCACCTCCTTCTTCTGCATTGTCTTCCATTGCAGTATCACCGTATTCAGGGGACAAAGGATCTTCTTCTTCTTCATTGTCTTCCATCACAGCCCCTCTTTCTCCGTGCTTGGTCCAGCAATTATAACTGGACATGAAACCTCTCCGAAGTAGGTGGCCGTGAAGGACTCTAGAGTAAGAGTGCTCCCTGATGTTCCAAGAATCAACACATGGGCAAAACATAAAGCCATTATCTTTGTTCGCCTGAGCTACAACGAGAAATGCATTCAGGCCTGCCATATACTCGGAAGTGCGTCGGTCACCGTACATCCTTCACTGTCGTGCATCCATCTGCATCGTATAATTAAGTTTATCAAAAAACATTACAGTAACATCTTCAATAGAGAAATGACCACAGTACATCGACAAATATAACTTTTTTATGTATCAATTACAGATGAAAAAAGATAAGTTTGCTAACCTCGGTCGAAGATACCATTTTCTGTGAGCTAATGTGTGGCTCGGGTATTTCCTTGAACACCTCGTGTGCATAGTAAAATAACACACACTAGCACCCACCTCTCTCACTCCTCCAAGCAAAAAAATACAGAGGGAAGGGGGGCTGGGAGGCAGTATATGTAGGGGAAGGCGGGCATTGGTCCCCGTTTGTGGCATGAACCGGGTCCAATGCCCTTGCGCGTGCCACGTGGCCTGTGGCGAGGCATTGGTCCCGGTTCATGCCACAAACCGGGACCAATGCGCTCAGGAGATTTCTACTGCCTCGGGCACACAAACCGGGACCCATCCATAGCATTTGTCCCAAATTTTGATGCAACCGGGACTAATGCCTTTTCTATCCCTGGACGAATGGTGTTGTTTCCACTAGTGGGTGAAGGCGGCATCATGGCGGAGAGGATGGAGAAGGGGCAGCACGTGAGGTGCAGGGCGGCGCCGGCGGCCGTCGGCGGCGCAGGGGGCTCCTCCTGCGCCGGCCGGCCATCATGGGGGAGCGCTGCCCCTTAGCCCCCTTCCTCCATGGATTCTTGGTGAGCCCTCCCCCATGGAGATGATACCATGGGGGAGGCAAAATTCGTGGCTGCCCAAGAATTAGGGTTTTCCTCTCCTTATATGTGATGGAACAATGCTCCCCGGCCGTCCGATGGATGACCCCTTGATCCAAAGTCTCTTGGGCACCTCTAGAAACTTCCTAGGGACCCCTCTCAGCCCCAAAGTTGTGGCTTGGTCGAATCCATAAAATATGGTAAGAGTTGGACTCAATCCCGTCACCGATTCCCGTAATCCCGTAATCAGATATATATCCTCCAGTAAAATGGGTCCACAGGCCGCATACAAATTCGGATTGGGCTGTTCCTGGGCTTAAATGAAAGGTCTTGAAATGGTCAACAACTTTGTAGGCAATTTGATCTTCAGTTGACGTTGCCTTTGGGGGTAAAACTGATGATCTCTAAAAACTGTTGGTGGACAAATTTCAGAAAAGTCAGAGTCCTTTTCCAACAAGTCTCCTTTTGTGCTTTCTTGTTAATTCCTACACACCAAAGAGTAAAACAAGAACATTGTGAACTCTTGCAACTATTAATAGGTTAGTCCAAATAAATCATAAACTTTATATAAAAAAGTGTCAAAAGTATAATATTAGCATGAAACAATCAAAAATTATAGATACGTTATGGACGTATCACCTGCGCCGGTTCCTTGGAGGCCCCATTGCCTGGCTTGGAGAGAGAGGAAGCCGCTGATGCATCCGTTGCCAACGCCCGCATCTCATCTGCCATTGACGCACAACCGTGGAAAACCAACGTAAAACCTAGGGCCAAGGGTGGGTAGTGTTGGAGGAACACCCCATAGTCACCCTGAACCCTAGGAAAATGAGGAGAACCTGTCAGCGACCACGGCCCGGAGAGAGATCGGCGTGAATTGGCCAAGAATATGAGGAATGGCGATCGGATCGTCGTCTCAGGGAAACTCCGAACCCTATGCACGTGAAATCGCCAGAGTGCCACGAGCCTTAGGAGCGAACATTTTTTAATAGTTTCAGAGGTACCGAATCGCGGCAAGTGATGAGCGAGTTTAGCGGAGGGATGTTGGGTTGGTGCCTCGCGTATTCCTCCGATGAGGAGGAGCCGTCCTCGGCTTTGTCTTCGACGGTCGACTCTATGACTTCGCCGGCGCCCCCGATAATCTTGCCGGTGTCATCAATAACGTCTTTATCGTTCTATTGCAGGACTCCGGTAATTTGTTTGGCTGATAATTTGGGAAAATCATGTGTTGAACCTTATGTGTATTTGAGCATGTTTCTAATATATATTTTTTATATGTCTAAAAATCGAGGAAAACGTATTGTGCGTGTAAACATGTATATTGTAGGAGTATATGGTAGCAGTGTTTCATCGAGAAACGACTTTTTATTCACCTTGTGTAAAAATGATAAAAATTACGACTATTTTTTTTGTAAATACAACAACAACAGTCAGACCTTTCAGTCCCAAACAAATTGGGGTAGGTTAGAGTTGAAACCCATAAGATCTCGAAACCAAGTCATGGTTCTGGAACGTGGATAGCTAACTTCCACGCACCCCTATCCATGACTAAATCTTTGTTGATATTCCAAACCTTCAGATCTCTCTCAACGGATTCCTTCCATGTTAAGTTTGGCCTACCACGACCCCTCTTAACATCCTCAGCACATATTATCCGTCCACTATGTACTGGCGCTTCCAGAGGCCTCCGTTGAATATGTCCAAAAAATCTTAGACGGTGTTGGACAAACTTCTCTTCAACTGGTGTTACCCCATCGCATCTATCATCATTCCGGACCCGGTCCTTTCTCGTGCGGCCACATATCCATCTCAACATGCGCATCTCGGCTACACCTAATTGTTGGATATGGCATCTCTTGGTTGGCCAACATTCGCGCCATACAATATCGCATCTTGGATAGCTGTCCTATAAAATCTGACTTTTAGCTTATGTGGCACCTGCAGGTTTATTCCTTGTTACGATATGGGTAGCAATGATGCAAATTATAATGACAATAGTGACAAGGGTTATAAGGTGTGACCTCATGGTGGATGGGGTTGGCCAAATTGCTTGGTGGCTTGGCAAGTTTGAGTGAGATGAGTTGTGATTGTCTATGGCGAATGTGGTGCCAATGACAAGCGCATCTGGATATTTATACACCCCCACGTGGTACGAAATTATTATGAGTCTTATACACCTTAGGTCGATCCTACTGGTCGTCTCTACCAAGCCGCGTCTAGAGCGCCACATCACTTGTTATGAGCTGATGACATCATAGGTGTAGTAGATCATTTCTTTTAGCCATATGTGCAATAAATAGTTTTTGGATTCTTTGTACCAAGAGCAATAAATAAATATGAGAGATGGGGCGAAGGCACGTGCCGTTTGGCACACAGGATCCTTCTTTTAATGTGTTTCTTGGACCGCCGCATCTCCACTTTGCATAGCAAACTCTATCTTCTAATTAATTTTCTGTCCACATCAGCACTCGCATTACGTGGCCTATGTAAAGATACTGTTGAATCACCGCATTGCACAAGGACTTCGACTAGTAACAATAGGGGGTAACATACACTAGTAACATACACATTGTTCTAGAGTATGTTACCTCCATAGTGGGAAGTAACATATGGATAGTGTCATATTTATTATGATGTAAACTCATTGTGTATTGAAATGTGTGATGCTATAGTAACATAGCTAGTTACCACCCATCTCTTTACTCATTAAATATGTGTCACATTATCTTTTTTTTGTCCATACGACACTTATGTTAGTACCTATGTTACTCCCACTGTGACCAGCCTTATGTATTTTGTATCAATAACAATCATGACATTTATTTGGACCACTAATAGCATGCACATATTTATTTGATGCATATAAACCTATATATAATTTAGTATGAGCTAATTCTACACATTAATTAAATTGATGATGTGCATATTGCATCCTTAGTGAGAGTTTGGCAAAATAAAAAGATAGCACTAAAATAATATCCTTCCATAATGACGATATGTTTTCGCAACTTTCTCGTTTTCCTAGATCGATTCAACTAAGGTATTTTTCAATAAATCATTTCTTAGCATGTTATTATATATGAAATAAAAATTTAAGAGACAACTAACCCAACAAATTGTCTTTACGCTTGTACCTAAATTTAATGATTTGAGGCTCTTGCATGTGTGTGATTGAGCTAGTATCTTGTTTTTTCCCCTATGATGACGCGCAAGGTATGTTAGCATGTTAGTTAAGCGATAAAATTTGTATCTTTATTTATTAGCTACTATGCCACATCGGCAAAATAGGTACAAAACCGTGTTGAGAAGAAACAGTGCGAATTGGGAGATCCCTAAAGAGAGATAGGAAAATAGATGTTATGTGGCAGGATGGCAATCCTAGTCAATTGGGTTTTGAATCGCGACAAAAATTAGTCGTAGAAATTTACGCAGGAAGTTGGTGATGTAAAATCAAGCGCTTTCAAAAAAAAACATATCTACCGATAGCATATTATGCGTAAATCACGCGAAACAAAATCTCGGCAAAACATCTACAACTTGGTATTTTGCCGCGTGGGAGTTTCCCTAAAAAGTAGAATATCAATAATTTATGTGACACCCTAATATGAATATTCATATCTCGGTACAATCTCGTATAAAAATATCAAAACATAGGAGCTAATAGACATGCTTTAGGATAACAAAAGCACCACAAATACTCCAACTTGGTTATTATTGAGCGATAATAAAATTCTACAAATCACACTGCATCTCAGTTGGCCGGACCAAAGGATTTGAGCTTGCGTGTGTGGGTCCATGACTGATCAAATACCTCAGCTACAAACATGCCTTCTCTACCATCACCACTCACCGCGTCAAGTTGGAGCTTCCAGTTCATCCCAGCCACAACTTGTTGCATGCCGCTCACAACCCGCTTGAACTGGAGCCTATCATTCGCTTGCCTAGGGTGCTCAGCCACAGCCCACCTGGCAATCTCCTGGACCTCAGGGTCATTTATGTTTGGGATTTTTTCCCAACCACCATCTACAGGTATGTCCCTCGCTATGGTCGGTGTAGCAATGATGCAAAAGGCAATAGCAATAGTGACAAGGAGGATATTGTGTGACCTCATGGCGGATGCGGCTAGTGGAATTGCTAGGTAGCTTGGCAAGTTTGAGCAAGATGAGTCCCAAGCACATCAGGGTATTTATATAGGCACCCACAGATGGTAGGAATTAATTTGAAGGCATATCCTCCTTATATGATTCTATATCAAGTATAATCATGACATTTATTTGGACCACTAAGGCATGCATTGATTCGATGCATATCCTCCTATATCTAATATCACTTAATTGTAGGCATTAATTAAATTGATTATGTGTATATTCGCCCTCAGTAGTTTGCAAAATGTAAATTTGGTACTCAAATAATATCCTTTCATAATTACCATCCATTTCCGCAAATTTCTCGCGCTCCTGGATCAATTTACAAAGACCTCTTTGCTGGGTTGCGCAACGGGAATTTAAATTTTTTGCCTCACATGCTACGCAACAAACAAGACGTTGCTATGCGGATACGAGTGAATATAAATTCCAAGATCTACTTCTCGAGATCGTGTACCAGACACCGTAGTGGCGGAAGAGGTGTTGGTGAAGATGTCGGTGAAGTCTGCAGAAGATCCTCACGCACAAACCTATGCGTGAGGACGTTTCCGACTCCCCGTATCTAGCATCTTGATCCAGGAGAGTGAGGGTCTCACGTGTTACCCCTCCGAGAGTATGCACACATACGTCGGGGCAAATTCTACAACGCTTTTGCCGTCCAGTTCTAGACGATGCAACTGTATATGAAGGTGAAGTTCTCAACATATGAGAGATAGAGAGTAATTAGAAGGTAGGTATAATCGAGAGAGGATACCTCAAAACTCAACTAGAAGAAGGTATAATTGAATTAGAGGAAGGTCTAAGTTAATTAGAGGAATCTCTAATTCAATTAGAGGGCTCTAATTAGACCCTCTAATTCTTATAGATAAATAGAGAGAGAGTCTTGAGAGACAATTGTGTGTTTTGCTTGGAGCCTTGGATGCTTTATATAGTGTGAGGAGGGGAGACTTGCCAAAAGTGAGAGGAGTTCTAGTTGAGCTAGGAGGAGGTGGCCGCACCATGAAGAGGTGGCCGCACCCTCCCCAATCCCAACTCTGATTGTGGTGAGGTGGAGTCCAACTCCACCTCCCCCCTTCCCTTTTTTTCTCTTTTTCTCTCCAAATATTTTAGGAAAAAATTCGGGGACAGTGAGTACCATTTTATGAAGCCACTGGGGCCCACCTGGCAGCCCCCAAAGTTAGGGTTCGGTCATGAGAGGGAAATCTGCAACCTCCCAGTAAACCCCCCCTTTATATAGAAAGTCCTCGAAACTTCTCTTAAACCACTTAACCCGTATTGCTAAGATTATCGATATTATCTAACGATCTCAAAAATGTATTCCCGACACCCCGGGACATCTCATGCCCCCTGCATTGCTTCATAAAGCGTGCAGCCTAATGGTGCAGATCTTGCCCTCGTTGGGAGACCTTAAGAGGAAGGTATGAAGAGCACATCATGAAGTTTTCCCTTGGAAAGAAACCAAGGTTGAATCAACCAGTAGGAGAAAGAAATCACTTCTTAAGGTTGATGCAGCTGAGGTGGCAGGGTGCACTACCGGTTCAGAAGCAACATGAAACCTACACAACACAATCAAATCACTTTGCCCCAGCGAAGCAGTGAGGTTTTCAATCTCACCGATTTTGCTGAACACAAAGAGGTTAAACGTACCGTGTGGAAAATAGTATTTGTTTTCAGTAGATTAATGAGAACAGTGCTAGCAGTAGTAAAACAGTAGCAGCAGAATGAAAACTGAGATTGCAGTGGTTGTATTATCAGTATGAGGAAAAAGGACCGGGGTCAACAGCTCACTAGAGGTGTCTCTCCCAAGACAGATAGATAGCATGTGGGGTAAACAAATTACAGCTTGGCAATTGAGAGATATAAAGGTTGCACCATAGTGCATATGCATGACATGATGATTACTATGTGATTCATGCGAGCATTACAACAAGATACATAGACCCTCATCCAACTGCGTCTATGACTAATAATCCACCCTCAAAATGTCATCCGATCAATACTTGGGTATTAAGTTGCAAGCAACAGATAATCGCACCAAGCAAAGTAATAATGTAAACATCGTTGTTTTCTCCCTAATGGCAACAACACATCCTCCATCCGTCTCGTGTCTTTCACTCGAGCACAGATGCAAAGGAGGCATGGACCCACTGTCGAGCATAAATACTCCCTCTTGGAGTCATTAGCATCTACTTGGCCAGAGCATCTAATAACAACGGAGAGCATGCAAGATCATAAATAACATACACATGAAAAGAACATGACAGATTGATAATCAAGAGACATAGCATTCAATATTCATCGGATCCCAGCAAACACAACATGCAACATTAGAATAAGATGATCTTGATCATGTAGGGCAGCTCACAAGATCTAAACATGAGGCATAAGAGGAGACAACAACCATCTAGCTACTGCTATGGACCCGTAGACCGTAGTCCAAGGATGAACTACTCACGAATCATTCTGGAGGTGGGTATGGTGGTGTAGAGCCCTCCGGTGATGATTCCCCCTTCCGGCAGGGTGCCGGGGAGAGCTCCAGAACCCACCCGAACTAGGGTTGGCGATGATGGCCGGTGCGGGTGTTTTTCGTGGAAAAGGCTCTTGTTTCCAGAGTTAACCCTTCGAGGACAATATATAGGCGAGAGGGAAACGTCGGTGGGCGAGCAGGGGGCCACACCACCCCTGGGTGCAACCAGGGGGCGCCAACCCATGGTGTGGGGCCCCTGTGGCTCCCCTCCGGGTCTCCTCCGGACTCCATGTGCGTGACAACTTTCTAAGACTTTCGGGCTTCGAATCGTCCAATTCCGAGAATATTTCCAGAAGAACTTTTCTGAAACTAAAAACAATAGAAAACAGGAACTGGCTCTGTGGCATCTTGTTAATAGGTTAGTCCCAGGAAATTGATAAAAATGGCATAAAGTGTAAAGGAAACATGTAGCATATGGCATAAAAACAACATGGAACATTAGAAATTATGGATATGTTTATGATGTATCAACATCCCCTAGCTTAGTTCCTACTCGTCCTCGAGTAGGTAATTGATAAAAACAAATAATTTTTGTGGTGACATGCTACCAACATAAACTTGATCATCTAAATTGTAAAATCATAAGTATGTTGAGATCATAGAACTTAAAACACAGGCATGATAGATATAATTTTAACAATGAAACTTAGCAATGACCTTGCATCATGAAAAGTAACACAAAGAAAAGATCATGAATAATAATGCACTTGAAAGTTATACGTTTGTTTTGAGCATAGAGAAAACATAGCAAAGTGATATTTCGCGTGTCCTTAAGAGTGGGGCAAAACATAAATGCCATGACAGCTTAAAAGTTCAAGTGGATGACTAGAACAAATAATTTGAGAGCAAATAATAACACATCATGAATCAATTAATAATGTTTCTGGGACAAATGCATACTAAACTCAGAATGGAAACTATTCTCTATCAACTGTGCATAAAGTTAGAAGATGGAGACTCAACATAAAACTAAAAGAAAGGCCCTTCGCAGAGGGAAGTAGGGATTAACTCATGTGCGAGAGCTTTTTATTTTATTAAACAGAGGTATTGAAAACATTTTTTTAGAGAGGTGTATGCTTATGTCAATGAATGGTAAACAGAAAATATAGTACGTCACGCGCCAACTAGACTTCACAAGAGCGGCTCCCATTGAAGGACGCAACCGGGGTCACAAGGTCATCCCTCTTTCTCTTTTGTTTACACAATTATGCTTTGACTGATAAATCAGGGAAAAAAATAGTGAAGATAATTTAATAGTAACAAATATTGGGTCTAGGAACCCCGCTGCCAGCTCTTCTATCATTTGGATAAGCGGATGAAGCCACTAGTGAAGTTGTGTAAAGTCCAATCAACAAGTGAGATAAATATTTTCTATTTACGTCCTCATGAGATAAAATAGGGGCACAAAACAGGAATGTTTTTGAAAGTTTTAAAGGTAGCACATGAGAAATTTACTTGGAGTGGCGGTTAAATACCACATTTAGGTAGGTATGGTGGACACATTTGGTAAACTTTGGTTTTTGGTAGTTGGATGCACGAGTAGAGCTCATACTCAGTACAAGTAGAGGCTAGCAAAAGACTGGGAGCGACAAACCAAGGGAGCAATAATGGCCATAATCATGCATAGCGAAAAATATATTATTAATCAAAGCATAAAGGGTATTACAAGGTCAAGAACTAAATGATCATAGAGGCTATAAGTGACTGGTTTGTAGTCATAAACATAGTGTGAGCATTCGCCAAGTCAACCAAATAAAGCATTCGAAGGAGAACACCATAAATTCATGCTTTAATATGACAAAAACAAGAACTCATGATTCTTTCAATGACACATTAAACACTCTCAGATATTTGAGACAATTCATGCTGCAATAACTAATACTAAGCATAGAATTAAAATAACATGTAGCATGACATGAAAAAGTCTAGCTACAGTCTATACAAGCTTCTATTTGCACCGTTATAAGCACGAAAATTGTACTACTGCTTTCCAACACCAAGCATTTTATACTAAACAAACACTCTCCAGAAGATATAGAAATGAAACAATAGAGTACTAACACAACTCTACTAAAACTAACAGCTCTGAATAAGAGATGCATGAAAAACAGGAGCTAAAAAGGAATTTTGCAGCAACTAGAAGAAAAACTAAGAATACGAGCATAACGAGCATTCATATGAAAAAATGGAGCGTATATTTCTCCCACACAAAGAATTCTAGGTTCCAACAATATTATTGCATCAAGGAAAACAAAAGAAAAGAAAAATAAAAAAAAGAACACAAACGGACGCTCCAAGTAAAATTCATATGATGTGACCGAATAAAAATATAGTTTCACTAGAAGTGACCTAATAAATTGTTGATGAACAAGGGGATGCCTTGGGCATCCCCAAGCTTAGACGCTTGAGTATCCTTAGAATTTTCTGGGATGAACCATGGGGGCATCCCCAAGCTTTGGCTTTGCACTCTTCTTAATCATATTATATCACCCTCTTCACTTAACCCTTGAAAACTTCACACCACACTCAATGTAATTCGCATTAGAGGGTTAGTGAACAATTAAAAATTCACATGTTCTGCAAGGAAACAATCATTATTTATACTTTTAAACATTAGCTAAAGCTACTGATGTTTCGTGAAGCAAAGAAATCCACTTGACATAGTAAAAGAGAGAATGCAAGTAAAAAGGCAGAATCTATCAAAACCAGAATAGTCTGTAAAGACGAATTTTTTTAGGGCACTGAAGTTGCTCAGATTGAAAAACGTAAAGAACGAAAAAGTTTCGGAATTAGCCAAGGAATAAGCACAAAAAGTTTCAGACCATTTTGAACTTTCTGTGAATTATACGATTGTTTTGCAGTGGACAGCAGAAATCTACTTCGTGCGCTAAAATCCAAAACCAACTCCAGCCTTCGTTAGAAACTTTACTTTGCACAACTAATACATGAAAATAAAGATACAAAGGAGTTGCTACAGAATTATACAACCCCTTGACTCGAAGAAAACAGAGAAAAACAAAGAAAAAATGAAACCATGGGTAATCTCCCAAGAAGTGCTTTTCTTTAACGCCTTTTAGCTAGGCCCAGAAAACAAGAAGATGCTCACATAAGAAATATGAATTAAGAAAAAGAGAGAATCAACGAGCAAGTATAAAACAAATTTAAGTCTAAACCACTTCCTATGCATAGGAATCTTG
Organism: Alopecurus myosuroides; assembly: GCA_028641055.1. Lineage (NCBI taxonomy): Eukaryota > Viridiplantae > Streptophyta > Magnoliopsida > Poales > Poaceae > Alopecurus > Alopecurus myosuroides. The sequence continues at coordinate 524,421,057 of CM054057.1, read as the reverse complement.
TAAAGAAATAAATTAGAGAAGCTCAAACTAGGAATCATGGGAAGGTAGAACAAGAGAAATTTCAAAAGTTTCAACAAAAACAGAGGTGTTTTAGTAACATGAAAATTACTGCAACCATATTTTCCTCTCTCATAATAATTTTCAGTAGCATCATGAATAAACACAACAAAATAATTATCACATAAATCAGGTTTGTCATGGTCTAAAAGCACACAATTCATATCAAGCTCCAAAACAGTGGGATCAAAATTTAAAACCAGCTCCTCTTTTTTCCCACTTTTAGCAATATCAAAATGAGATGATTGGTCACTCTTAAAAGGTATGGGACACATTATAGCAATACTATTTTCAATAGCATTATAATTTATAACATCAAGTAACATAGGACCATCATCTAGAGCATTATCATATAAATGTTCTAAACAAACTTCCTCATTATCATGCATATCAATAGTTGGAATAAACAGAGGATTATCATAAGATTTATCAAAGTAGCATGGATTATCATAAATAACAGTAGCAATATCACTATCACAAGTTTCATTCATATTAGTATCAAGGTCACAAGTATAGCAAGCATCAATTTCATCAAAAAGTGATATTTCAAAAGAATCAATAGGATCATCACAATTATCAATATAACACTCATCCTCCTTTGGTAAGCATGGAGAGTAATCAAATAATGTATGATTTAAAGTGTTTCTCTCATTGGCAGGTAGACATGGGTAGCTACTCCATTCTTTCTCCTCTTGATCATCACTCTCCTCCTTTTTTTTCATCCAATGAGCTTCCAGATTCAGCAATTTCTTCTTCCATAGGTTTCTGCAAGGCATTTGTCTCTCCCTTTGGGGGAGAGAATCTATTAAGATATTTAATTATGTAGCAACAGTCCTTGTAATTATCAAAGCAATATTCAAGTATAGCATAAATCTCATATTTATAAGGTGCATCATCAATACTTTCAAGCAAATAGGCAATTTCGAATGCACCCTTCCAAGCAATAAATTCCTCAATTTGTTCCACATCATCAAAGTCATAATTTCCCTTAACATAAGAAGATATGGTAACATTATCATTATACTCACATTGAAAACGGAAGTGTTTATACCTCCTACAACAACGAGATTTATCAAAGCAATAAGTAACATTATAAGTAGAGCACAAGTTTTTAGCATAGTTATGCAATTTATTAATTTTCTCCCATAAGTGTATCCCTTTTTGTGACAAGCGATGTTCCTTATAATATTTTTGTTGTTCATCCGTGAACCCACCTTGCCAATAAGATCTAGTTTCAAAGACATCAAACATTGCTAGCAAGCATGATAAAGCAAGTAACAAGCAAAACAATAACAAAGTAAAAATGATTGGAGGTGAGAGACTCCCCTTGCAGAAATCCTCTTTCTTCCCGGCAACGTCACTAGAAAATGTGCTTGATGGTGTAGATCTTGCACTCGTTGGGAGACCCCAAGAGGAAGGTATGAAGAGCACAACAACAAGTTTTCCCTCAGAAAGAAACCAAGGTTGAATCGACCAGTAGGAGAAAGAAATTACTTCCGAAGGTTGATGCAGCTGAGGTGGCAGGGCACACTACCGGTTCAGAAGCAACGTGGAACCTACACAACACAATCAAATCACTTTGCCCAACGAAGTAGTGAGGTTGTAAATCTCACCGGTTTTGCTGAACCCAAAGAGGTTAAACGTACCGTGTGGAAAATAGTATTTGTCTGCAGTAGATAAAAGAGCACAATGATGTCAGTAGTAAAACAGTAGCAGCAGTATGAAAACAGATTGCAGTGGTTGTATTATAACTATGAGGAAAAAGGACCGGGGGCCACATTTCATTAGAGGTGTCTCTCCCAAGACAGATAGATAGCATGTGTGGTAAACAAACTACAGCTGGGCAATTGACAGATATAAAGGCTGCACCGTAGTGCATATGCATGACATGAAGATTACTATGTGATTCATGCGGGCATTACAACAAGATACATAGACCGTCATCCAACTGCGTCTATGACTAATAATCCACCCTCAGAATGTCATCCGAGCAAACCTTGGGTATTAAGTTGCAAGCAACAGATAATCGCAGTAAGCAAAGTGTGTAATGTAAACAATGTAAACATCGTTGTTTTCTCCCTAATGGCAACATCACATCCTCCATCCGTCACGTTTCTGTCACTCGAGCACAGATGCAAAGGAGGCATGAACCCACTATCGAGCATAAATACTCCCTCTTGGAGTCACTAGCATCTACTTGGCCAGGGCATCTACTAACAACGGAGAGCATGCAATATCATAAATAGCATACACATGAAAAGAACATGATAGATTGATAATCAAGAGACATAGCATTCAATATTCATCGGATCCCACCAAACACAACATGTAGCATTACAATAAGATGATCTTGATCATGTAGGGGAGCTCACAAGATCTAAACATGAGGCATAAAAAGGAGAGAACAACCATATAGCTACTCCTATGGACCCGTAGTCCAAGGATGAACTACTCACGCATCATTCCGGAGGCGGTCATGGTGGTGTAGAGCCCTCCGGGGATGATTCCCCCTCCCGGCAGGGTGCCGCGGAGAGCTCCAGAACCCTCCCGAACTAGGGTTGACAATGACGATGGTTGCGGGTGTTTTTCGTGGAAAAGGCTTTTGTTTCCGGGATTAACCCTTCGAGGACAATATATAGGCGAGAGGGCAACGTCGGTGGGCGAGCAGGGGGCCAGACCACCCCTGGGCGCGGCCAGAGGCCACGTCCTCCCATGGTGTGGGGTCCCTATGGATCCCCTACGGGTCTCCTCTGGACTCCGTGTGCGTGACAACTTTCTAAGACTTCCGGGCTTCAAATCGTCCAATTCCGAGAATATTTCCAGAAGAACGTTTTTGAAACAAAAAAACTGCAGAAAACAAGAACTGGCTCTGTGGCATCTTGTCAATAGGTTAGTCCCAGGAAACCGATAAAAATGGCATAAAGTGTAACGGAAACATGTAGCATATGGCATGAAAACAACATGGAACATCAGAAATTATGGATACATTTACGACGTATCACAACCTCAGTTTCTCTTTCAGAACAACTCCGGGATTAATTCCGGTAGTAATAGAAATTGTCTATTACTCTGGGACATCCAATGCCCTCGTTATAAATTCTCTCTGATATATAAAATATATGTATCACGCAGAAACACCATTCTGATGATACTCCTAGTTGATCCTGACCAACAGATATACGCAAAAATAAGCCCAAACTTAAGTGTGTTTCCCCTATAGGTTCGATAGTGTGTGGACATGAAACTGGAAACTCTTTCCTTTTCAATAATCAATAGCGGAGCCGTGGACACCCATATTGACTCCCACATAGGTGGACTGCTGAACTTATTGGTTATTATACAATTCTCCCATTACTCACGATACCGAACTTACCCGAGACTATTGATTCTGGTATTGCCGTGAAACAAACTCTGGTTAACTTATACCTTTGTCTTGTCTCGTTATCTGTTAAGTTTCCTCTTTCTCATTACTGTATTATAATATCTCACATGATGTATCATCATTATGCATTGCCTTCAGAACTTATGGATATCAAGAATACCGAGTGGGCCTGATACGTCTCAAACGTATCCATAATTTCTGATGTTCCATGTTGTTTTCATGCCATATGCTACATGTTTCTTATACACTTTATGTCATTTGTATGGATTTTCTAGGACTAACCTATTGACAAGATGCCACAGAGAAAGTTCATGTTTTCTACTGTTTTTGGTTTCAGAAAAGTTGTTCTAGAAATATTCTCGGAATTGGACGAAACAAAATCCTAGAGTCTTAGAAAGTCGTCACGTACATGTAGTCTGGAGGGGGGCCTCAGGGGCCCCACACCATGAGGCGTCGCTGATGGCTAGGTTGAGACTCCAAGTGCAGAGTGTGTAGCTAGTGGCAATCCTTCTTCCCCACGAGGGTGACTCGAGGGTTTATATCAAACTCTTGGGGAGCCAGTATTTCAGTAGTTGTCTTCCAAGCTTCCTCCAGGATCCTGCAAACAAGTAGAGAATTTTGTGCCCTCAACCTCACCAAGTGGTTGTCAAGCACAAGGTGTGAGACTTCTAAATTGCAATGCAAAACTGAAAGTAAATGTGCAATAATTAAATCTACTACTAAATGCAAATGAGAAAATAAATATGCAATGGATTGTTTTTGTATTTTTGTGATGCAAGTGGTGATGGAGATAATGTAAATTCGAATTGGAGATGCAAGTAAAGTAAAGTGCAAGTAAATTAAATTGCAGCAAAGTAACTAGAGTGTTTTCTTATATTTAAAATAGGACCGGGGTTCATGGTTTCACACTTGCATTCTCTCAAATAAACTAGTAGACGGTGGGCATAAAGAATTACATGTGAGATTACAATAACATGTTTAACATTGAGTACTTTCATATGGGCATCACGTCCTAGCATAGAGATCTCTACGGTCATATTGATCCCTCTTATACCCCACCAAGATGCGAAATAAATCATAACACCTCGATAATTAAGGAAAAACCAGAGTATAGCTTTAAGCAATGTGACATGAAGTTGAAGTAAGAACTTGCTAGATCTAGTCATGGAGATTGATTAGTGTCACTTCAAATCCCCGGTAACAAGGTACTCCTTTTTATCCCTAGTGAGGTAACTAAGAAAGGTTTAACAAAACCTAAGTGGATCGCTGAACTTCTGTCACTTTCACAGCACTAGCCACCCCCCGTTACTCCAACTAATGCACCCATCACCCCACACACGCTCTCAAGAACTAGATTGATCAAAGCTAGCAAATAAGAACGGGGTACATAAGATACATCTACTCAAATAACTCAAGAGAAACAATTACAATCTCAGATTCAATAACTCATAGAAATGATCCACCACATAGGAATTACAACGGTGCCCGTAATCATGTGAGGCAGCTCATACGGATCTAATTAGTGAAGCACATAGAGAGAGAGAGATACAAGTGCTACTTCCACAAACCCATAGCCCTGGGGTGGACTACTCCCTCTTCATGGAGATGTCGATGGAGATGACGTTGGAGGGGTAGGAGATCACACCGGCGGCGCCCCGCTGGAGTTTTCCCCCTCCAATCTGGAACTCCAGGTCTCTGTTTCGGTGTTTCGGCGGCGCTCCTCTCCGTAAGGGTACGGGGGACCCTTTTTATAGTCGGTTTTAGGTCAAGACGGAGTCGGTAAGTCGAAGATGGAAGGAATTGGGGCCACAGGGGCCAAAAGGGGGCCTCTCACGCGGCCAAGGAATCTGGCCGCGTGGAGGGTCCTCTTTTGGGCCTCCTTGCCCAATTATCGTGGATCCTTCGCCCGCAAGTCTTCTCCTTCCAAGAAAATGACCCCCGCAGATTTTCGTGTGATTTCGCGGAAGTTTGCCCCCTGAAACGTCAAAAATATAGAAAACGGGGTTTCTGATAGGCAGGGTTAATTCCATAAAAGTTGGGGGACTTTGTAATTTAACCCCAAAATACTATAAAACATTGAATTATACCCTTATATGATTCAATATGTAATAGAAAACCATGTGAAAATATGCAAAATTCATCTATGCATTTTACATGCATCAACATCCCCAAGCTTAACCATGCTCGTCCTCGAGTATGAAGGTGATAAAACTAAGATGGGTTTTGCATATTGAAACAATCATGGGATATCAAGGAGGATTATTCATGCTACATATAATCAAATGATTAATACTAGAAATGAGTAGCAATATACAATTCATGTTGTAAGAAATATCAAATATGCAAGCAAAGATGCTTCATGAAAGTTCACAAAGTGTATAATGAAATAAAAGCACTATGGACCAAATGCATACACAAAATGAAAAATAAAATCCTATATTGGTCAAAGAATAGCATAATGGAGAATAGAAAATATGGTGGACACTTTGGAGAAAATTGAGTAGAGGTAAAACATGATCAAGTCTTATTTAGCCTCTAAATTATTCAACTAAAATTACTAATTGAAATGTGGTATCCATTGATCTAGGACTCTCATTGCCCCTTTATCACTAGCATCTTAAAATTGTGAGTATTGAAGTAATGAGAATGACAAGGTGGTTGAAAGCCTCATTCGCCGTGAGTGTGAAAACCTACTCCATGATTACTCAACTTAAGATTCCTAATAAGCTTTGTACAATCATAATAAGTATTAATGACATCATAGAGAACCGCAAAGAGGTACCTCTTGCCCCATGACATGGAAACAAGCCCATGTTACAATGACAAGATGAACAAACGGAGTAGACTCATCATCCTTTTTATTTTCATTCACTATTATACATAGCTTCTTATTTTATTATAGGATGTGTTGTAGAGTCACTCAAGCTGTAAGTAAATTTCCACCCTGATAAAGCATGGCTTGGGTTAGCGGCCCAATGTGTTTCTCTAGTCATATAGATACTTATTCATCAAAACTTACTATTCCTCTATTTCATTTCGGCATGGAAGGAGTCCAAAAACAAAAGTACATGATATCAACCAAATGTAAATTTTTTGTGCAATGTTGAAAGCTTTCCGGTGATACACGTTTATAGCTAGCTCCCAACCACACACTTGTCAAACACAAAACTTGTGGCTCCCATTATCGGGTCATGTTTATTAGATGCATAAAAAGTAAAGTGTGCCTTCAGAAGTTCGTGGGAGTCCTATCCCAAGTTCAACCCATGACAATTAATAAAGTGAATATCTTAATTTAGAACATAAATAACACAATAACATGGTGAACATACTCGGAATAGAAATCAAGTTAATGGGAAGATATGGTGGACTCACTGGAAATACTTGGCTAAGGAGTGTTGGAAACAAGTTTTTACTTGTTGGAATTTTTAAATTTTTGGGCTAGCAAGAGGGAGATAGTTGACCAGCTACTATGCATGCATATGTCCATAGAACTACTCATTTCATGACAAACTAAATAAACCAGAAATTAACATCAAGGACATGAATAAGAGATAGCTCAAGACAACATTATTGCAAATTTCTACACATAAAAAGCCTATAAATCATGCAAACATATGTAGCTCTTCAAATCAACCATGGCATCCCTATTCCAAGTCATAATACTAGCATCCAATACATTCCAACCCCAAACTCCAGTAGCTCAATCTCATATAAAATGATGGTGGTGGTCTTATCGAAACAAAAATAAAAACAAAAACTAGACGCTTCAAGTCTCTACGATAAATGCTTTGCTTAGAAAAACAGAAAGTAGACGTGTGCTAACCAAAAGAGTGTAGCTCCAGTGGGGTTTTCATCACATCCCCAAGCTTATGGCTTTCACCATTCTTGGATGTCTTGAGGCGCAGCACCTCTATTCCCTGTGAAAAAAAACTTCACAAAACATGTTTCTCCCATTCTTTTTCTGTGGGGTGAGATTAGCAAGGACAAACAAATCACATGCTTGCTGTGCAAAATTCCAAATTAAATGCTCCAGTAGATAGACAATAAGGTTCATTATGTTGTATGTTCACTCTCTTGCTTGAAAGAATCATGGATTCGATTCCCAAGTCCAAAGAGTGCATAAAACAAAAGAAGGCATAATCTGTCCAGAAAAGCAACAGCAGCAAAACGAACGTTTTTCCCTAAGTTAGACTCGTCAAAAAATGAAGCCAATTTTTTTGCTTACAGAGGACGAAAAGTTGCAGAACATATTAAAAAATTAGCTCAATCCGACATACCAATGAAAAACTTAAAATCATACGGTGAACAGACTCGTGATGAAACAGAAATTTCATGCACTAGGATAGCAACTTATAAGTCCAAATGGGTTTGACTTGACTCTTTATTGAAAACTCCATAATTAAAACAAAAAAACTAATCTCTTGAGACAGCAAGAGGACACTAGGAAAATCCAAAAAAAAAACAACCGGGTTGCCTCCCGTAGAGCGCTTTCTTTATAGCCATATAGCTAGGCTTTACTTACTTGATAATCAAGAGGGATAAAGCTCATGAGGGAGCTTGTTCTTCAGCGTGCCCCTCTTCCTTGGGAAGTGCTCCATGCTTTTCTTGTGAGGGAACTGAAACTTTACATTCCCTTCCTTGGAGTCTATGATTGCACCTGTAGTACGAAGAAAAGGTCTACCCAAAATAATAGGACTAGGGGATTTATCCCCCATATCCATAATAATGAAATCAATGGGTACGAAAGTCATGTGCAATTCAATCATAACATCTTTTACTTGTCCTACAGCATGTTTAGTAGAGTTATCAGCAAGGACAAATTCACTTGAGCATTTTTATAAATTTTCTAGTTCTAACAATTCATATAATTCTTTAGAGAGTACCGATACACTAGAACCTAGATCTAACATAGCATGGTGAATTTCTTTTCCAATTGAAACTAGCACCTTGGGGATCCATGCATCCCCAAGATTAGAGGTATCATGGCCTCATTCTTGTACCTAGCAATTTTTTCTTGCAAGACATAATTAGAAATATAAGATCCAAAGCCAGGTTGATTAACATTTATAGTGGGATCACTAGCAAATTTTTGTAGAGTAGCAATAAGTTCTTGCAAGCTATTTTTTTCTAAATCAAGCAATGGATCCTTAATTTCAGTAAGCATCATAATTTCCTCTACTTTACTCTCTAATTTAGCTAGCATGCTTGATTCATGAGGACTAATTTCATCTTTGCTAGCAAGATAAGACATATATGGAAGTAAATATTCAGGGTACTTCACTATTTCATTCAAAGTTTCTTCTAAGATAGTAGGGACATGCTCACTTGTATTCTCAGCAAATATGATAAATATTTTCAATAATAGGAGCAGCAATAGTAATAGAATTCATTCCTACACTAGGTTGTGCTTGCGGCTTTCCTGCTGACATGCTTAATAGAGTTGCTTGATTATCAGCTAATTTTGAAAATGCTTTATCTAAATTCGAAGATTGAAGTTGCAATCCTTTAATATCACTACTAATGGATGCAATAGACTTATTTAACTCATGTATCATAGCATTGTGACTAGCAACTTGTTCCATAAGCAATTTATTAAATTCAGAAATTTCACTAGAAGGCTTCCAATTATTTTCATTAGCATTAGGATATGGAACAAAAGGTTTATTTGGCACATAAGGAGGTTTACTATATGAATTGTAAGCATTACCAAAACCATTGCTACCATAATTCCTAACAAAATTAACATCCACACTTTCAGAATTACTACCAACTAGCTCCTGCAAAGGCACATTCTCCATATTTTGTTTATTAATAAAGGCAAGAATAGTGTCCATTTTAGAAGACAAATCATTGGTTTCTTCAATTGAGTTTATTTTCTTAGTGGGATTGGGTGCTCTTTCAGTATTCAATTGACTATAATTTTGCAATATGCTTTCTAATATGCTCTTAGCCTCTCCTACAGTTTTACTCATAAAGGCACCTCCAGCAGCAGAATCAAGTATATTTCTAGACATGTAGTTTAGACCATTATAAAAAGAGTGTAGTATGGTCCATTCATTTACTCTATGTGATGGGCATGTTCTAAGCATTAATTTAATTCTATCCCATGCCATGGCTACATGTTCATTATCATTTTGCCTAAATGAGAGGATATTATTCCTATTTTGCAAAATTTTAACGGGAGGATAATATTTCTTAATGAAAGCTTCTTTTAAATCATCCCAATACTTTATACTAACTGTAGGTAGTGAAAGTTACCATTCTTTAGCCTTTCCTCTAAGTGAAAAGGGAAATAATTTCAGTTTTAAAACGCTACTTTCCACATTTTTAAATTTTTGCGTATCACATATTTCCATGAAATCATGAAGATGCATAGAGGCATCCTCCATAGCACTACCACGAAATTGCTCTCTAGTAATTAAATTCAATAAACTAGGACTTACTTCATAGCTTTCAGCTTGTATTTCAGGTGTAGTAATTGGCCTAACAATGAATTGGTCATTGGGTGTATTTGTGTAGTCACTTAATTTAGTTCTATCACCCATTTTAACAGTTTGTATGTAGTTTTTAGTTTTTTATGCAAAACTGAAAAGTAAACTAACTAGGAAAATTCGAAATACTAAAATAAACTAGATAACTAAATGCAAAACTAAAATGCAAACTAAAATAAAATATGCAAGACAAAACAAAAACAAAACAAAAACAAGACAAGAAACAAAACAATCTACTTGAAAGAAGGTGGAGATAGAAAGGACGGTACTCACGTAGGTGCAACCTCCCCAAGCTTAGGTGTTTGCACATCTTGTTGGTTATGAAGACTTCTTGTGAGCTCCCTTGGACAACTCCTTCACCTATGGCTCCCAGGCAATGGCGCCAGAAAAACGCTTGATGGCTAGGTTGAGACTCCAAGTGCAGAGTGTGTAGCTAGTGGCAAGCCTTCTTCCCCACGAGGGTGACTCGAGGGTTTATATCGAACTCTTGGGGAGCCAGTATTTCAGCAGTTGTCTTCCAAGCTTCCTCCAGGATCCTGCAAAACAAGTAGAGAATTTTGTGCCCTCAACCTCACCAAGTGGTTGTCAAGCACAAGGTGTGAGACTTCTAAATTACAATGCAAAACTGAAAGTAAATGTGCAATAATTAAATCTACTACTAAATGCAAATGAGAAAATAAATATGCAATGGATTGTTTTTGTATTTTTGTGATGCAAGTGGTGATGGAGATAATGTAAATTCGAATTGGAGATGCAAGTAAAGTAAAGTGCAAGTAAAGTAAATTGCAGCAAAGTAACTAGTGTGGTTTCTTATATTTAAAATAGGACCGGGGTTCATGGTTTCACACTTGCATTCTCTCAAATAAAGTAGTAGACGGTGGACATAAAGAATTACATGTGAGATTACAATAACATGTTTAACATTGAGTACTTTCATATGGGCATCACATCCTAGCATAGAGATCTCTACGGTCATATTGATCCCTCTTATACTCCACCAAGATGCGAAATAAATCACAACACCTCGATAATTAAGGAAAAACCAGAGTATAGCTTTAAGCAATGTGACATGAAGTTGAAGTAAGAACTTGCTAGATCTAGTCATGGAGATTGATTAGTGTCACTTCAAATCCCCGGTAACAAGGTACTCCTTTTTATCCCTAGTGAGGTAACTAAGAAAGGTTTAACAAAACCTAAGTGGATCGCTGAACTTCTGTCACTTTCACAGCACTAGCCACCCCCCGTTACTCCAACTAATGCACCCATCAGCCCACACACGCTCTCAAGAACTAGATTGATCAAAGCTAGCAAATAAGAACGGGGTACATAAGATACATCTACTCAAATAACTCAAGAGAAACAATTGCAATCTCAGATTCAATAACTCATAGAAAAGATCCACCACATAGGAATTACAACGGTGCCCGTAATCATGTGAGGCAGCTCATACGGATCTAATTAGTGAAGCACATAGAGAGAGAGATACAAGTGCTACTTCCACAAACCCATAGCCCTGGGGTGGACTACTCCCTCTTCATGGAGATGTCGATGGAGATGACTTTGGAGGGGTAGGAGAACACACCGGCGGCGCCCCGCCGGAGTTTTCCCCCTCCAATCTGGAACTCCAGGTCTCTGTTTCGGTGTTTCGGTGTTTCAGCGGTGCTCCTCTCCGTAAGGGTACGGGGGACCCTTTTTATAGTCGGTTTTAGGTCAAGACGGAGTCGGTAAGTCGAAGATGGAAGGAATTGGGGCCACAGGGGCCAAAAGGGGGCCTCTCACGCGGCCAAGGAATCTGGCCACGTGGAGGGTCCTCTTTTGGGCCTCCTTGCCCAATTCTCGTGGATCCTTTGCCCACAAGTCTTCTCCTTCCAAGAAAATGACCCCCGCTGATTTTCAGGTGATTTCGCGGAAGTTTGCGCCCTGAAACGTCAAAAATATAGAAAACGGGGTTTCTGACAGGCAGGGTTAATTCCATAAAAGTTGGGGGACTTTGTAATTTAACCCCAAAATACTATAAAACATTGAATTATACCCTTATATGATGCAATATGTAATAGAAAACCATGTGAAAATATGCAAAATTCATCTATGCATTTTACATGCATCAGTCGCCCCCCCTCTGGCTGCGCCCAGGGGTGGTGTGGGCCCATGGCTTCCCACCGACGTTGCCCTCTCGTCTATTTATACCTCTCCAGGGGTTAACCCTAAATACATGAGCCTTTTCCAACCAAAACATCTGCAATCGCCATCATCATCAACCCTAGTTTGGGACGGTCCTGGAGCTCTCCCCGGCACCCTATCAGGAGGGAGAATCATCACCGGAGGGCCCTGCACCACCATGCCCACCTCCGGAATGATGCGTGAGTAGTTCATCCTTGGACTACGGGTCCATAGCAGTAGCTAGATGGTTGTTCTCTCCTCTTTATGCCGCATGTTTAGATCTTGTGAGATGCCTAACATGATCAAGATCATCTTATTGTAATGCTAGATGTTGTGTTTGCTGGGATCCGATGAATATTGAATGCTATGTCCAATGATTATCAAGCTATCATGTTCTTTTCATGTCTATGTTATTCGTGATCTTTCATGCTCTCCATTTCCAGTAGATGCTCTGGCCAAGTAGATGCTTGTAACTCCAAGAGGGAGTATTTATGCTCGATAGTGGGTTCACGCCTCCTTTTTACTCACGCTCGAGTGACAGAAACGTAACAGGTGGGGGATGTGTTGTTGCCATTAGGGAGAAAACAACGATGTTTACATTGTTTACATTACACACTTTGCTTAATGCAATTATCTGTTGCTTGCAACTTAATACCCAAGGTTTGCTCGGAGGACATTCTAAGGGTGGATTATTAGTCATAGATGTAGTTGGCTAATGGTCTATGTATCTTGTTGTAATGCCCGCATGAATCACATAGTAATCATAATGTCATGCACATGCACTATGGTGCAGCCTTTATATTTGTAAATTTCCCAGCTGTCGAGACTTCGTAGTTAGGATCATGGACGGGTGTGTCATAAGCCTACCGGTAGAACCGTGGGGGAACGTGGGAGTACTGGAAAAGAGTACACAATTTAACCAGGTTCGGTACGACGCAACTATGGCAGCGTTCCTACTCCTGCAATCTCACTAAAATCAGGGATGAAGCGTGAAGTATACAGAGTACATTTGTGAGTATGGTTTCATTAACTCGGCGAGGATGAGCTTCTCGGCAAGTTGGTTTCAAGCTATTGTCTTGTTGTTCTCTCGCTACTGTCCGGCTTTATAAAGATAGCCGGACTAGGGCTTATAGGGAGGAAACCTAGAAGACTAAGGAGAGTATCTAATCTTGGAAAGTAAGGCATCCGGCTTCTTCTCCAAGTCGTACCACATATGGGTCGTGATTCGGGTTCTCCTAGAATCCGGCTTCCTGCGCGTCAGCTTACTAGAATGCCCAATGGACTTTACTCCATTACCTATGGGCCACCCTGGTAATCCGGCCTTCGGCCAATGCCGGACATACCCTCATTTGGCATATATCCGAAAGTAGCCCCCAAGGAGAATTAAGACTTCATCTTGCCATCTTTTGTTGGTTTGTATTCTTCTCAGAAAAAGTCGGTGGTTTAGTCTTGAATCTTCTTTCATTAAATCTCCTAATGCCAAACTCGCATTTTCCAAAATCCGGCATTTCTTCCAGGAATCTTCGCAGAGAAAGAACTTGTGACGTGAGCGATGAAATCGTGCTTACGTCACGAACGTTTGGTTTCAGTCAAAAGACTAAAACCGTATCTCTGACAGATTTTTCGCGAGAAACGAGGAGATAGACATTATCACCCCGTCTCCTCGTATCCCGGGTTTTTGGGCATGACACGCGTCAATCATCCAATGGCTAAAATAGCCGTTGGGATGAATCTCGGCGAAAATGGCTATAAATAGCCTGCCTCGAGCCCTCCGGTTCTTCTTCTTCTTCCTCACTCTTCCCTCGAGCACTCCAGAGCACAGCGCACGAGTGATCCCGAGAGATAAAAGAAACAACCGAGCAAAAAACTTCACCAGACTTCCCAGCCATCGGTGGCCTAAGCTCTGTTCCACGGCTGCGCTGCCAAAACATAGCATCTGGGAGCCCTTTTCGCGCGACTGAAGCCACCATCGACCCTGAGCCGGCGACAGAAAACTTTTCTTCTTCTGCTCCACCAGTTCCTCCGAGCACTTCCATGAGCGCGCCGGCGATCCCTGCGAGCGTGTCGGCCGGCGTAGCGAGTCCCTGGCTCCGTGGCCGAAACTATGTTGCCGCCATCTTCCGCTTCTCCTCCTCCTCCCGTCTCCGAATCGGGAGACGGGGAATCTTCTGCCCGTGGGGGAGAAACCACGGCGGTCATCTCCACCGGAGGTGAGGAAGACGAAGGTGGGGACTCCGGCAATTGGAGCCCATGCAACATTGCATCGGCTTTGATGCGGAGTTTGGAGAACGACGGGTTTCTAGCCAAGGACAAATGGCGGATTGACGACATGGAGCCCTCGCCAAAAGATGGAGAAAGAGTCATCCTTTCCTCCCATGTCCTTAAAGGTATGGGTTTCCCCCCTTCTGCGCTTTTCCTCCAAGTTCTGAACCATTATGGGGTTCAACCCATAATCTCCCTTCGAATTCCATCCTCTATATCGCCGGGTTTCACGCTCTCTTTGAGGGTTACTTAGGCATAGAACCCAGGCTTGATTTCTTTCAATATTGCTTCAACATGAAGCCAAACACCTCTGATGGTGTTCTCCCCACATGTGGGACCATCTCCTTCAACCTCCATAGGTTCAGGGAAGTTTGGTTCCCAAAAATTAAAACTTCCGAATCCGTCAAATTTGGACGGGTTCGTTCTTCTATTACCCGGATTTTATGTTTCATGCACAGGAGACAGGAATTCCTACTTTCGAGAATTCTGCCTCCACTCCCAGAGAAAACTGGGCATTGGACGTAGTCCACGTTCTACCTCTAGACCTGATGCGGATCAAAAGGCGAATTTCGAAGCTCGTCATCTCTTCTCCTCCTCTGACTGGCATGGACATTGTCCTTTGCTAGCTCGGAAGGAGGATTCAACCCCTTGATTTTCACGACGGCCGTCTCCTCTGCGAGTATACGGGGCTGGATGACGCGATAAGGGAGAAAAAGACGGCTTTGTCCCAAAAAGAATTCAAGAAACGCGATCACTTGGTGGCTACTCGTGACCAATACGAGGAGAGCCTGCCAATGTCTAACACCGATAATCCTCCTCCAAAGGTATACTTTTGGGAAAACTTTTCATACTTTGCCTTTTACGGATGTTTTTCAACTTATCCGAGTCATTTTTTGGTAGCTTGAGTCTCTCAAGGAGGAGGATCAGCTTGTCTCTGCGGCGGAGGAAGTAGAACTGAAAGCCCGCTTTTCTGCGGCCAGGGGACGCAAATGCAAGAAAATTCCTGCGTCCTCCGAGGTGATCGATCTTGACGGAGTTGCCGTCGCCACTTCCAGGTAAAACTCGGACTTTACTTTTGCATACTTCCCTCTTTTCCGCACGTGCTTTTATCTCAGGTTTTTACTATTGGATTTTCTTTCTAGCCTTTCTCCCGTCCCTTTGAAGGGAAGAGGCCGGAAGAAGCACAAAGTTAATGCCCTTAGGGGACCAAAACCTTCCCCTCCTCCTGCCCCAGTTACACCAGTGGCAAGTGGTTAAGAACATTCGGCTCATCAAGAAGGGTTCGAGTTCCCCCTCCAAAACCAGCCCAGTTAGCCTAATACGGCATTCCGGTCGTGCAGGAAAGGGCGGCAAATGAAGAAGGAGGGCCTTCCCTTGTCCAGCCAATCGAGGAGATTCCTTGTTTCGACAAGGAGTTTAAGGTAAAGCAGGAAGCTTGCTTTGATGAACACAATTAAATGCATCCGTGGAAAAAAAACCAGTTTTCCCGAGCCCCCTTGATTTGTCCTTGGCCAAAAGGCGGATTAGTTGTGCAAAATAATTATTCTTTCTCGCCTCGGCAGGCTATCTAAGACGGAATCCACCATATGGGGATTTCTTTCTCAGAATACTTCAAGGAGTTCACCAAGATGCTCAATGGGATGAAAATAATTAGAGCCATGTATACCTCTAGCCTCCAAGTATTAAGACGGAAGCATTCATTTCATTTTAATATTTTTAACTTTCCTTGCTTATTTTTCTAACAAGTCTTTTCCTTTGTATACCTTTAGCAAACTGCCAAGAGCATCAACGTGGAATTTTTCGAGAAAGTCACCATAAAGAACCATGCGGTGAAATCCCTCCTTGGAATTCCAAATGAGAAGGACTCGGAACTTTCCGAGCTTCAGAACCAATACAAGGAGAATGCCAGTAAGTTCCTTAGCCATTCCTTGTCTTTGATTTTGTTCTTTGCGAATTTTCCCTAAGTACTTTTTCACATTCAAATGTTTTTGCCTTCTTTTCAGCCTTGTTGGCTGAAGCTCGGCAGCTTGCTGCGGATGTTGGGAATGCCCAAAATCTCCACAACGAAAACCTGGAGCTTCACAAGATCAATGTGAAGCTACAAAAGGATTTTGAAGAAAGCCAACTAGCCTTGGGCTTGTCCGAGTCTCGTGCTTCATCACAAGCTGAGAAAGATAAAAGGACCATCCAAGACTTAGAATATGCTCTTCATCTCCGACTTGAAGAAGTCGCTGAGATGGATAAAATTCTTGGTAAGTTTTTCTATAATTTACCAGGTTTCCCTTTCGTTTTACCGAATGCCTTCTTTCTGCTTCTGAGTGTCTATCTCACCCTTTCTTTTCTATTTTTTCATACAGAAGGAAATCCTTTAATCTCTCAGATTGACCGCATCCGGTCTTTCGGGATCTTTATCACCGAGCTGAAGAATGTCAGAATGCAAATTATCAGTAAGTGCATTCCGGACAAAAAAGATGAGTTCTCAGAAGCTAGCCAACTCCCGGAAGCATTCATAGAGGTTATCAACCAACACGAAAATTGGCTGAAGTCTTCTGCCAGCAGTGGAGTGCGCATGGCCTTAGGGCTTATGAAAATGCACTACACCACCACGAAGTCCTGGCGCATCGCCAACGGCATTCTTCAAGGATATACCAAAGCGCAGAGGGTGGAAATCTTCAACTCCATCAAGGGGCATGCTTCTAAAATAGCTCGGGTGGTATCTACCTCAACTTTCTACCCGGAGGAGGAAATCCCTTCCACTCCGGAGAATCCGAGTGAGAGCGACGTTGAGGAAGATGATGATGAAGACTTCCTTGATGCCGCCTAAGCCCTGCAAAGCTAGAAACTAGTAGAATGCATTACTTATTCTTACGATGTAATATTCATGTGTAATGCACTTTATATTTTGTATAAACAATGCTATCCTTTTGCAGTAACGACTCAACTTTGCAAGTTTTGAAATTTTAACTCCTTTTCTTCTAAGTTCTCTGGTTTGTATGCCTTAATTTTCCTTAGTGTTTAAGTGATTCCAAAAGTATACAATCTTCACACCAAGTGAGCGGGTTAAGTAACCAATCAGTCGAAACCCGGAATCATGGATTATACTTTGGCACTTTACTTACTAGATCAAGTGACCCAACAAAACAAACAATCAGATAATACTTAGGAATAGTAAGGACTTGGAAAAATATGAAATACAGGCACAGAGGCACAATCCGGTGTTCTGTAGCCTTCTTAGGCTAAAAGCATTCAGTTTTATAACTCCAAGCTCGGAGGCACAATTTGGGTTAACATTGAAGCGAATTGAAAGATCATTGGGAAATAGAAAAGACGGAACATGCTTTCAACAATAAATGACAGGAAAACAATTTGCATGTATTTCCGACAAATTTATTTCATGATCTCAACAATGTTTACATAGAATTGAACTAAGTATAGAAGGCACGTAACTGTTGGATGCTCCAAGACCTGTTTGTCTCTCCTAGTTCTACATCTATTCTTTTTTTCCTCTTGTGATTCGAATTTTTTGGGTCATCTTCTGTATCCCGAATATCTACAAGGTAATATGACCCATTTTTCATAACTTTGCTGATGACATATGGTCCTTCCCAGATTGGGGCTAGCTTGTGCTTTCTATCCTGTACCAATCTTGGCACTAAATCACCTTCTTTAAAAGATCGGTGTTTGATTTTCCGGCTATGATATCGCCTTAAACCCTGCTGATAAATGGTGGATCTTTGTAACACAAGTTCTCGCTCTTCTTCTAAAAGATCAACGACATCCTGACGTGCACTTTTGGCATCGTATGCCTGCACTCTTGGGCTATCATGGATCATGTCTGTTGGAAGCACTGCTTCTGCACCATAGACCAAGAAAAAAGGTGCCTGCATGTTGATCTATTTGGCGTCGTTTGAATACTCCAAAGCACGGAAGGCAATTCTTCTACCCATGCTCCAGCTGCTCTGTGAAGTGGAGTTTCGAGTCTTGGGCGTATTCCTTGCAAGATTGAACTATTCATTCGTTCAACCTAGCCATTGGATTGTGGGTGCGCTACAGATGCAAGATCTAGGCGAATTCCCGTTTGTCAGCAATATTTTGCCAGCTCTCCAATTGCAAAGTTTGTCCCGTTATTCGTGATTATACTATGTGGGACGCCATATCGCATGACAATGTCAATGACAAAAATTTTGGCGGTCACACCGTCAAGTTTTTTTGATGGGTTTAGCCTCCACCCACTTGCTATAATTATCTACTGCAACGAATAGATGCGTGAGTCCGCCTCTTGCAGTTTTTAATGGCCCTGTCATATCTATCCCAAGACCACGAACGTCCATGTTATGGGGATAGTCTTGAGTGCTTGAGCCGGGATGTTTGTCTGCTTGACGTAATACTGACATCCGGCACATGTGTTAACTATGTGCTCTGCATCTGTCTTGGCTGTAAGCTAGAAAAATCCTGGCCGGAATGCTTTCTTAACTATGCTTTTTGATTGAGCATGATGTCCTCAATCTCCGGCATGAATTTCTTGCAGAATTTGTCTTCCTTCTTCTGCCAAAATACATCGCTGAAAAATTCCGATAGTACTGCGTTTATGTAGGCAACCATTGATTACCGTATATCCTTTGCGTCGGTGTTTTATCTGCCTTTGCAAGACTTCATCTGCTCCATCCGAGAGCTTCTGATCAACTAAGAAGTACACATATGGAATTGTCCAATCCGAGTTAACAAGCAAAACTTCTATTAACTCGGAAACTAGGGGATAATCAACATCTCCGCCTTTTATTGATGGCTCGTACAGATGCTGGACGAATACACCAGATGGTAATGTTTTTACCCTTTCCGAGCCCATTCGGGCTAGAGCATCACCATTCCAGTTTTCTTCCCTTTTGACGTGATGTACTTCAAATCTTAAGAAGCAAATGGCGAATTCATCGACAGTTCTCCGATATTCCCACATTATGGGGCTTTTGGCATCCCATTTCTCGTTAAGCTAGTGTTGTACTAGATACGAGTCTCCGTCGCAAAGTATGTGTTCCACGCCTATTTCTTTTGCAATATGTAAGCCATGAAGCAATGCTTCGTATTCTGTCACGTTATTACTGGCGTTGAAGTGAATTTGTAACACATACTCCATTGTGTCGCCTTTTGGAGATTTTAGCTCCACGCCAGCGTCATCACCTTGTTTCATTTTGGATCCATCAAAGTGCATTATCCAATATTTCGACTCTGGCATTGGCGTGTTTTCCATTGATTCTGTCCAATCGGCAACAAAATCTGCCAACACCTAGGATTTATTCGCCGTCCGGGTTGGTACTTAATGTCAAACGCGGCGAGTTCAATGCCCCATTTGGATACTCTACCTGTTGCATCCGCATTGTTTATAATATCCCCTAGTGGTGCTTTGCTTACCACTTCTATGGAACGTCCTTGGAAATAATGATGTAATTTTCGAGATGCGAAAAATACGCCATATGCCAGCTTTTGATAATGTGGATACTTTTGTTTTGACTCAGATAATACTTTGCTCGTCTTTGCACAACTATCACCACACTGATAACCCTGTTTGTTGCTGTGAGATACAGTAACATGGGTTCTTCGTCTTTTGGGGATGCCAAAATCGGAGCTTTCATCAAAGTTTCTTTTAACTAGGTTAATGCTTTGTCCGCCTCTTCTGTCCACTCAAATTTGTCGGATTTCTTCAACAATTTGTATAATGGCAGAGCCTTGTCACCAAGCCGGCTTATGAACCTGCTTACAGCGGCTGCAGAACCCGTCAATCTTTGAACGCCTTTTAGACACGTAGGTCTTTTGGTGTTCAAAATTGATTTGATCTTTTCCGGGTTTACTTCTATTCCTCTATGAGAAACTATAAAACCTAGAAGTTTTCCTAAGGGAACCCCGAATATGCACTTTAATGGATTTAACTTTATTTTGTAAGTGCAGAGATTGTCGAAGGTTTCTCGTAGATCTTCAAGGAGCATATGTTTTTCCTTGGAAACAACGGCAATATCATCCACGTAAACATGGACGTTTTTGCCTATTTGATCATGCAAGCATCTCTGCATGCAACGCTGGTATGTGGCTCCAGCATTCTTTAGGCCAAAAGACATGGGTTATGTAGTAATATGTTCCATAGGGTGTTATGAAAGAGGTTTTTATTTGGTCTTCTTCTTTCATGCGTATTTTATGGTATCCGGAATAAGCATCCAAAATGCATAAAAGCTCAGAGCCAGCAGTGGCGTCTATTATTTGATCGATTCACGGTAACACGAACCTATCTTTTGGGCACAATTTGTTAAGACCGGTATAATCTATACACATCCTAAGAATAATACTATCCTTCTTTAGGACTAATACTGGGTTCACAGACCAATTACTATGTATGACTTCCCGAATAAAATCAGCTGCTAAAAGCCGGATAATTTCCTCGCCAATAGCCTTCCGCCTTCTTCCGTCAAAACGACAGAGACCTTGTTTGACGGGCTTTGATCCTGGAATAACCTTTAGTTGGTGCTCAGCAAGTTCCCTGGGTACGCCTGGCATATCAGCGGGGCATCAGGCAAAAATATCCCAGTTATCACAGAGGAACTTGATGAGTGTGCGTTCCTATTCGTCAGTCATTCCTGTTCCCACCATCATAAACTTTGTGGGGTCTTTGGGATCCCGTATGATCGGCTTCTGGCTTTCTTTTCCTGCCGACATTTCTGTCGGCGATACCTCTTTAGCCAGCTCCTCTTTTCGTATTACCTGCTCAACGCGCAAGGTGTTTCCTAGCTCTAGCTCGTTTGCAAGCTTGAAGTTTCCTTCAATGGTGATTACTCCACCTTTTGCCCCTGACATCTTCAGCTTGTTGTAGATGTAGCATGACCTAGCCATGAATTTGGCGAAAGCCGGACGTCCGAGTATTGTGTGGTACACACTTTTGAACGGCACCACCTCAAACGAGATCATCTCCTGGCGGAAGTGTTCCACCTTTCCGAAAGTTACCTCTAGGGAAATTTCTCCTAGGGAATGTGCTTGCCTGCCGGGAACAATGCCGTGAAAACGTACATTGTTGTGCTTGATCTGGGCCTTCGAGAGATGCAATTTCTTCAGAGTGCTTAGGTACATGATATTGATACTGGATCCTCCATCCATCAGCACCCTTTTTAGCCTAGTATTCTGCACAATAGGACTTACAATCAAGGCATGTGTGTCGGGTTCTAGGATATTACCGGGATGATCAGACTGATCCCAAGTAATTGGTGTCTTTGAATACTTTTGATACTTTTGAGTTGGTGGAACGACGGTGTTGATTTCTCGCAGCGTTCGCTTCGCCTGCTTAACGAATGGGGTTGCAAGGAAAGTTAGATTACATTCTCCTTCAACTCTCGGGAATTCGGATTTGCCTTTCAGTTACTACTCCTGGATTTCGTCATCGGTGTCAGACTCACTTTCGTCTTTATCAGCTTTCGGCTTTTGCTTGTTGAATTTCCTTTTGGAATTGTTTTCCTTATTCCCGGATCCAGCGCTGCCCTTCATATGCTTGTTGAGCCGACACTACGCATTTGTATGGGTAGGCATCCCAAATTGTGAATGGTGAACGCAGGATTCCGACTTGATTTTTTCCACTCTTTCTTAGGAGATAGGTTCCCTGCTTTTGCCTTTCCATCTGCTGGTATTATCCTTTCCAAAGGCTACACTTACCTCTTTGGGATTTTGCTGCATTTTGGGAGTAGCCTTCTTTTCAGAACGAGATGCCTTTTTTGGCTTGAAACAAAGCATCGATATTTCCGCCTCTCGCTCTGATGTCGTCTTCGGCCGCTGCATGCTCATTGGAGGTTGTGAGCATAGAACCTAAGTCTTTGTGCTCTTTCGAACCAACCATGAACGGTACGAGACCGGGTTTCAGGCCATTGATAAAAGCATGCATTTCTTGTACGTCACTTATTCCAGAACAACTATTATGCATGGCAATCCATCTTGACAAAAAGTCGGCATATGACTCGTCTTCATATTGGACGCAACTATTCAGCTGGTTGATGCTCTTGGGGCGTTTATACATACCTCGGAAGTGTTGAGCGAAAACTATAGCAATATCCTCCCAGCTGTCTACCGTTCTAGACGGAAGTCCATTAATCCAGTCTCTGGCTCCATCCAACAACATTAGGGGCAAGACTTCACAACTTATAGATCTGTCCCTTTGTTAATTTGGACGGTAGTATAGTAATCAGAGAGCCATGTATCCGGTTTTGTACTTCCGGTATACTTTTGATAAGTTGGCCCAACTTTGGCAAATCCAGAATGTAGACTGATTTTCCGGATACTATCACTGAAGCACTTTGGACCAAAATATAGATCGCCTCTTTCCGCTTTATCGACGTGTGCAGAATACCTTCCAGCTGAATGGTAAGAGGGGGATCTGCTCCGCCCTGGTCCACTGTTGCGTGAATACGCTCATCTCGGATCTTCCATGTTTCTTCTAGCATTCCATCCTTTAGAATAAGGCGGAGTTCTACTCCTTAGCCATTCTTTGTTCCTTGGAGGGGTTCGGGATCTCTCACGCCTGTGAGGATTGTCGTATCATCCGGCTTTATCAATCAGGTGTCGCGGAGGTAGCATTGTTTTTTCGTCATTCCGGTTTTTCTCTTCCCGTTCTTTGTCATCACGAGGTTTTGCATTGTTTCCGCCTTTCGGTGGATGAGATCCTGTTCTGGATGATGCATCCTTGTTATCCATGATTTTCTTGTCCTTCTTGGGATCTCCCTTCTTTTCCTTTGAATCATCTGAATCTCCGGGTTCGCCTGGGTCAGGTGCTACAGCGGCACACGTGGCAGTTTTGCATAAGGCTAAATCATCATGTAGCTTGCCTGAACGTTTCTGTCCTCATTGTTGCTGTTGTAATGATTTTTCTAAGAAAGCATACACTCCCTGCAGCTTTTCGTCATTGGAGTACAGATCATTGTTAAGGATGGCGAAAGTGGCTTCTGCATTTTCGCCTGCAGTTTTGTAGATGTGTTCGCCCTTAGAATTTGTGCTGTTAACATGCCTTTGCCAAGATGGGTTTTTGAACCGCTTTCGTGCTGGCAGCTCTTCCGGCTTTGAAATTCCGGGTAACCTCATGTGTTCAATTCCAGATCTATTCCGGCGCTTCTATTCCTCAATTTCTTCTTGCTGCATTTTGATATCAACTTGGGTTTTGAGGAGGTTTTCCCGAGTTCGGAACGGATGTTGCTCCCGCCGCATTATTGCTTGTCACCTGGCTTCCAACACTTCCGGTGGCTCATCACGTGTGACCAGGGTTTGGATTAGATCAATTTCCTCCTGTTCCGACATTTGGGGAATATGGATTTTAGCCTTTTTCTTCTTTGTTGTCTTTTCGCCGCTACCGCCTCCAATTTATAGGGTTTTTTATATACATTTTTATTCTGTGTTTTGGTAAACACCTTCTTGGAAAAAAAAACTTCTTCTTGGAAGATGGAGGCTTTTTGGGTGGTTCATCTTCCGTTAACTCCTGTACATCAGGATAAGGAGGGCTTTTGCACCAACTTCTTCATCTCCAGCTGGCGGAGGAGTTTTAGGGTCTTCCTCTTCCTCGGAGTCTGACTTTCGTGTAGGTTTTGCCATGAGTACTTCGTGGAAGCTTCCATGCATGAATTTGACCTTTCTTTCGAAAGCATCTTCATCTTCGGAATTTGTATCTGCAGATCCGGTTTTGAGTCCAACTTTGCTTTTATGGCTACTAACACAGACTCAGCTTCCGAGTTCGTCGCCTGATCGGCGGATGTAGGATCTTCCACATTTTCTGTGGGACCAAAGTTTTCTGCCTTTTCCATGGGATTTTCGTCTTCCATGTTTTCAGCGATCTCTGACTGCACCATGCCAATAAAGTGCGATCTGGTTGCAGGCATCTCCCGGGAGGCGGCAAATCCAGTCGTTTTTTGGTGGTATGCTTGATCTGCCCCTATGTATGACTAGGGTAGATCTGAGGAGATTTTGGCATTTAAGCCTTCATCTATTGGGCATAGGGCGGGTGGGATAAAATTGCTTCCACGATGGAATCCCATTGCTTCTCTTGTCAAACCGATAAAAACAAGAGCATATCCGATTGGTAAGACACAAGCACTTACCAGATGATTCTGTGCCGGCATATAGGATCCGTTGTTCAGGAAGTGTCCGACGTTTCCGTCGAATTCCAGGCTTCCGACAGTGATGGTGCAGCCGATTCCGCCGAGTATTCTCGCTCGAAACAAAACTCCCGACGCTGCTGGCCCCACGGTAGACGCCAACTGTTGAGACTTCATAGGTAGGATCATGGACGGGGGTGCCATAAGCCTACTGGTAGAACCGCGGGGGAACGTGGGTGTACTAGAAACGAGGACACAATTTACCCAGGTTCGGTACGATGGAACTATGGCGGCGTTCCTACTCCTGCAATCTCACTAAAATCAGAGCTAAAGCCTGAAGTATACAGAGTACAATTGGGAGTATGGTTTCGCTAACTCGGCGAGGATGATCTTCTCGGCGAGTTGGCTTCTAGCTATTGTCTTGTTGTTCTCTCGCTCCCGTCTGGCTTTATGTAGATAGCCGGACTAGGGATTATAGGTAGGAAACCTAGAAGACTACCGAAAGTATCTAATCTTGGAAAGTAAGGCATTTGGCTTCTTCTCCAAGTCGTACCACGTATGGGCCATGATCCAGGTTCTTCTAGAATCCGACTTCCCGCGTGTCAGCTTACTGGGCCGCCCAATGGACTTTACTCCATTACCTACGGGCCACCCTAGTAATCTGGCCTTCGGCCAATGCCGGACATACCCCCATTTGGCATATATCCGACAGCAGCTGTAATTTGTTTACCCAACATGCTATCTATCTGTTCTGGAGAGACACCTCTAGTGAACTGCGACCCGGTCCATTTCTTTACACTGATATACAACCACTGCAACCGTTGTTTTACTACTGCAATCATTGTTCTCTTTCATTTAATGCAAGCAAATACTATTTTTTACACTATACGTTTGATGACTGTCGCACCCGGACTTCTAGAGGATACTCACCGTACGAACTGAACAGTATTTTGGTTGGATTACGGGGCTTAACGGCTCACGCGTCCCCTTACGGGTAGGCCAGCACTTATGTGCGACAACCAACCGTTACCGTTCACCGTCGATGTAAACTATCCTGTAGAAATCAGGATACTGCCATTGACGTACTTCATACCATACACACATGGTACGTCAACGGTTTTGAACAAAAGGATAACACAACATGCCTCTAAGACACAAAAGATGGAAATAAAGTTGCAAATGGCCTTCACTAAGGCAGAAATAGCAAATACAGTCATCCAGAGGACACATGTCCCAACATAGCATTCATTACATCAGCGGAAGCAATCAAAGGTGTCTGGGTACAGACAAATCCAACAGGCTTAAGAAGCCGGAGAAAATAAAGAAGACGAAGCCCATCCACGTAGGTCCTGGACCCAGCCCTGGTCCAGCTAGCTACTCGTCTGCAGTCTCGTCAAACTCCACGAAGTAGCCATCCTGGTGGTCATCGTAGCCGTAGTCGTAGTGTGCGTAAACCACAGCCCCAAAGGGGTCAGTACAACAACGTACTGGCAAGCAAGACTCACAGTTCACCAAAGTGTAGCCCGTCAACACCAAGTACAGATGCCTTGGGATCAACGGAAGAAAAGGGTATGAAAAGATGCTGCAACTGGCTGCACTAACCATCTACAGAACATACTACAACTTCCGGTGTATCAGAAAGAGATAAGCTAGCGTATCGTAACCAACTATAGCTAACCACCAAACAAACCCATCCTGGATCTCGCCCCTTATCCAAAGAAGCAATCCGAGGATAACTCACACAGTTGGATTAATGTTGGATCAAGTTGTTGTGTCAATAAGCCTATTACTAGTCAAGTTATCATTAGTTAGGTGTAAGTTGTTCTGGGTACTTGTTAGCCAGTACTTTCACCAAGTCAACCATAACCGCGGAAAACACGGCTTCTCGAGAAGATTTATCCCTGCAGGGGTGCACCAATTTGGCCGTACACGTAAGAATATCCCGCCAGATGGGAAGGCCTTTCCCACCAAGCGGGGCACTCAACACAATTCAACCTTTTCTCGCATCAAGCCCAAAGCACCACGTGTTGTGCGTGCGCGGCTAATCGAGCCCCCCGAAGAAAAGGAGGACCCTCATAGCACTGGAAGACCACGCCGCCCTAAATGCCGACTACAAAAGTTCCACCCTGGCCTCGGGTTCGTACCTGCATATGCGTGCATCAAATGGAAAACCCGAACTAAGTGTGGTTATTTGGACGAGATGCGGATCGAGTCAAATTGAGGGGGGCGCCCATACACGCTTCCCACATGCGGATAGTGCGCTCATCATGGATCAGTAGACAAGACCCTTTTCCTATTAGGGTCGACACTAGCAGGCCTCAAAACCACGCCGGGCCTCCTGCCGGTGCCTTATCAGCAAATTATTATTACCTCAAATTAACAGGTGTTGTTCAACATCGAGCCCAGAATATGACAGAATATAAAAACAGAAAGTAACTGATAACAGACTCGAGCAAAACAACCCTAAGCATGCTAGTAAGACACGGGCCCAAGCAACGGGGTTTTAGGACTGGAGGTGATGGCAATATCAGGGTTTAGGGTATCATGTGATAGGTTCGTAACAGAAACAACTACCACTATGGCTAGCAGAAAAGAACAACGGAAAGTATCGGTAACCAATGTTGAAAGGAACACAATGGTTCATGTGAGTGATAACTTGCCTGCAAACCCAGTAGCCGGGTACTGAGCTAGATCCTCAGAAGGGGTGTCGTAAAGGTCGTCGGTATCAACGTCGTCGTCTATCCGAGAAGAAACAAACAAACAAGGAAGAAATATAAACAATCATCATCATGGCATAGTGCACAATCAAATATGATGCATGACAAGTTAATAGATGCATCAAAATAAACTGATTGATAGGATAACACAATTAAAATGGACACATATGCAATTTTGAGTTGCATATGAAAAGCCCATGGATTTTGGTTAGATTATTTGTTTTCCAATTAATCAACAGGTGCTGGTGGTTTAGTATGATGCATGCAAAAGGAAAACAGCAAAATAACAACATTAGAATCAAATTAAAATAGGGTGTAGCAATTTAGAATTTTATTATTAACTTAGGGAATTTTGGGTGCCTTAAAGGTGACACACAAGTATTTGTTGTTTTTAACCATTTAAATTGTTCAAAACAAATAACAAAGTTTATATTTGAAAAGAACATCAAATTTTAGTTGGATTACATGTTTCAAATTTTGAAATTGGAATTTGGATTATTTAATTATGAATTAAACAATATTAAACAATTTTTAATTGCATTAAACAAGATTTAAATGGTTTAGGCAATTTTAATTATTCAAAACAGAAAACCAAAAATTATATTTGAATAGGTTATTTAAAATGGTATGGAAAACATATTTTATTTGCATTTATTGGATGAATAAATAATTAGTTATGGAATTTACAAATTAACATTTGAATTAGTTAAGTTTGAATCTTTAAATACATTTCTAATTTCCAAAACAGTACACAAATTGAATATTTGGAAAGATTAGGAAATTTGGATCAGAAAACATATAAAGTTTTTATTTATTGGAGTTACAGAACAAAAGATATTAAATTTTGAAGTTTTATATTCAAATCTGTTATTTAAATGGATTTTTGAATTAAACAGAAATTCGCAAAACTTTTCTCACCGCACAGCTAGCCAGCCCCAGCCACTGCAGTGTGGGCCTGGGGGGCCAGCGTGGCGCTGCGCGCTCACGTGGCCGTGGCGTCGCTGACTGGTGGGGTCGCGCACACGGGATAAAATCCCAAAAAAGTATGCGGCTCCGGGGGTTCGAACCCGTGACCGCCCCCTGCGCGCACAGAGGCATTGCCACTGTGCTAACTGAATTTGTTTGACAGATAGGGGGACTGATACAGGTTATGGTTCAGCGAAGTTAACTGAAACTCTGACGAAGAAACACTTGCTCGTCCGTCAGACAGAGGGGCTCGCCGGCGTGATCCACGGCCGTGCTCGATGCAATTGGGTTCGTGGATGTTGCAGAGATGTGCGCGGGTGCGAGAGGAGGGAGAGGGTGGAGAGAACGGTGCTCACCACCGTTGTAGGAGGAGGCAGCGGCGCGACGATGACGTTAGCTGACGACGGGTGACGACGGTGGCCGCGGAGACGACGTGGACGGCGGCGCGGGTGTGGTGCTCCTCCGGTGGCGCTCCCGTGTCCGCAACGTAGAGGAAGACGAGGGCTAACGGTTCCAAGTGGTGGGTAGCTAGGTAGGTGAGGGAGGTGGCGGCGCCATCGGAATCTTCAGAGGAGATGCCGCCGGTGAGGTGGAGCAGAGAGGTGATCTCGTCGGGGAGGAGGCGAACGACGGCGGCGGAGAGGGGAAACAGAACCTAGGGTTAGCTAGGGTTAGGTACGGGGCCCTAGGGCTCTACTTATAGTCGTGGAGGCGCGGTGTGGCCGCCGGAGTCGCTGCGGGGGTGCGGTGGCGCCTCCGATGCGCTGCCGTACCGCTTGACGACGACGAAATAGAATATCCGCACGAATCTCGAAGCGTTACGCGCGTTAAGTGTTGGGCTGGGCTGCGCGCGCGGTAGATAGGTTGGGCTGGGTGTGTTATCTGCTGCGCGCGCGCAAGGTTTTTTTTTTTTTTTTTTGCTCTCTGTTTTTTTTGTATCTTTTGCTTTTGGAAGAAAAACTTAGGTTTTAGGTTAGATAAAAATCTGGAAAAATTCAGATAGACTCCTTAGGCCAAATGCAACCATTTGGCAACTTTCATTTTCAAAAATTTAAACATTTGATTGCTTTTTGAAATTTGAACCAATGTTGGGTGAAATGGTTAATATTAATAAACATTAATAAAAACCACTATCCAAATAGGGTAACCCCTATGGTGAAAAGCAAATTGAGTTGATTTGATTTGTTAACAACATAATTTCAAAAATGGTTCTGTTTGGGTGCTTGGATTTGAATTTTAAATTGTGTTTGGAAAATGAATAATTGATTTAATACCATTATTTTCACAAGTGTTCACTAAGGAAAAACATGGAACCAATTGATTGTTATTATTTGTGATTTTTATTCAAAATGTTGTAACAGAGCAAGTATGAAACCAATGTTTGAAAAAGGTTTGAATTTGAATTGTGAAAACAGTGGAAAACAATTGCAATAAATAAGAAACAAATGCAAACAACATGGAATCAATATGATGACATGATGCAAAACTTTAATAAACATGCAACAAACATTCTAAGTGGTTATTTTCATACTTGGGATGTTACAAAACGCCCCCCCTTGAAGGAATCGCGCCCCGAGATTCCTTACTGAGAAAGGAAAAGGTCCGGATACTTCTTGCGAAGATCCTCTTCGGTCTCCCACGTTGCCTCTTTATCGGAATGATGCGACCATTGCACTTTCAAGAACTTGGTGCTCTTGTTGCGAGTCTTACGCTCGGTCTCATCGAGAATACGAACAGGGTGCTCCTCATAAGATAGATCATCTTGCAGTTCGATAGAATCATGATCAACTGCACGATCTGGATCTTTGAAACACTTCTTGAGCTGTGACACGTGGAACACATCGTGCACCTTGGATAGCTTTTCTGGAAGTTCAAGACGATAAGCATTTTCTGCACGCCTTGAGAGAATGTTGAAAGGACCAATGTATCTTGGTGCCAGCTTTCCTTTCACACCAACACGATGAGTGCCGCTGAGGGGAGTTACACGGAGATATGCCTTGTCACCAGGTGCATAGATCATATCCCTGTGCTTGCTATCATAATAGCTCTTCTGACGAGACTGAGCAATCCTGAGATTATCACGAATGATACGAACTTTCTCCTCGGCTTCCTTAACAATGTCAGGGCCTAAAAGTGAACGTTCACCAGCTCCAGACCAATTGATCGGACTCCTGCATCTGCGACCATACAGTGCCTCAAATGGTGCCATGCCTAGGCTTGCCTGGTAGCTGTTGTTGTAGGAGAATTCAGCATATGGAAGGCAATCCTCCCATTTCATGCCAAAGGAGATACCACATGCTCTGAGCATATCCTCGAGAATCTGATTGACTCTTTCGACTTGCCCCTGAGACTGAGGGTGATAAGCTGTGCTGAACAGAAGTTTAGTGCCCAATGCTTCTTGAAAACTCTTCCAGAAATGAGAAGTGAAGATACTTCCACGGTCTGAGCTTATTTCCAATGGAACACCATGAAGGGGAACAACCTTTGCTGTGTAGAGCTCTGCTAACTGGCTAGCTGAGATAGTTTCCTTGACAGCGAAGAAATGAGCTACTTTAGTGAGACGATCAATAACAACGAAGATTGCATCTTTGCCCTTTTTGGACTTTGGAAACCCAGTAACGAAGTCCATTTCAATCATGTCCCACTTCCACTCAGGAATTTTCAGAGGTTGGAGTAGGCCTGCTGTTTTCTGATGGACTGCCTTAACACGTTGACAAACGTCGCATTCAGAAACGTATTGAGCAATTTCACGTTTCATGCCAGGCCACCAATACAGAGTCTTAAGATCCTGGTACATCTTTGTGCTTCCAGGGTGAATGGAGAGAGGAGTTTCATGAGCCTCCTTGAGAATGACATCTTTTAGACTTTGAACTTGAGGAACTGCAATGCGTCCTTCAAAGAACACAGTTCCTTTATCATCAATTGAGAAGGACTTGAATTTCTCCTTGCCTTCCTTGATGTGCTCGACCATCTTCTTGATTTCAATATCACGAAGTTGTTCAGAACGAATCTTGTCCTCGAGAGTTGGACTGGCTGTCAAGCTAGCAAGGTATCCTTCAGGGACAAGACCAAGGTTCAGCTTCTGGAATTCTTCATGAAGTGGAGGTTGGCTTTCCATGATCATGAGATTATTGCAGTAGGACTTGCGACTGAGAGCATCGGCCATAACATTAGCCTTGCCTGGAGTGTAAGAAATGGTGAGATCAAAGTCCTTAATCTTCTCAATCCATCTCCTTTGCCTGAGGTTAAGATCTGGTTGAGTGAAGATGTATTTCAGACTCTTATGATCGGAAAAGATTTCAGTTTTGTTACCCAACAAGTACTGTCTCCATTTCTTGAGGGCAAACACAACTGCTGCAAGTTCAAGATCATGTGTGGGATAGTTTTGCTCATGTGGGTTCAACTGACGTGAAGCATAAGCCACAACTTGGCGTTCTTGCATAAGAACTGCTCCTAGTCCTTGGAGAGATGCATCACAGAATATCTGGAAAGGTTTGGTAGTATCTGGGCCAACCAGAACTGGGGTAGAAGTGAGTTTAGTCTTGAGGAGATTGAAACTCTCATCACACTGTGGAGTCCAAACGAACTTCTTGTCCTTCTTTGTGAGATCAGTGAGAGGTTTGGCAATCTTGGAAAAGTTTTGGACGAAACGACGGGAATAGCTAGCCAAGCCAAGAAAACTTCTGACTTGCTTCACCGTCTTAGGGGGTTTCCAATCAACAATTGCCTTAACCTTTTCCGGGTCAATGGCAATGCCTTTTGCTGAGATGATATGACCAAGATATGCAACTTCTGGAATCCAGAACTCACATTTGGAGAATTTGGCATACAGACGATGCTCGCGAAGTTTCATGAGAGTGAGACGAAGGTGTTCTCCATGCTCTTCCTCGGATTTTGAGTAGACTAGAATATCATCAAGATATACCACAACGAACTTGTCGAGGTATTCATGGAAGGCAGAATTCATGAGTCTTGAGAAGGTTGCCGGTGCATTGGTGAGACCAAAGGACATGACGGTGTATTCATATAGACCGTAACGAGTGGTGAAAGCTGTTTTTGGAATATCTTCCTTTCTGATCTTTATCTGATGGTAACCCATCCTCAAGTCTAACTTTGAGAATATCGAGGCTCCAGCAAGTTGATCAAAAAGATCATCGATACAAGGAATTGGATACTTGTTCTTGATTGTTTTCTCGTTGAGAGGACGATAGTCAACCACGAGTCTTTTTGTTTGATCCTTCTTGGCAACAAACAGAGTTGGGCAACCCCAAGCGGAGGAACTAGGCTGAATGTAACCTTTCTCCATGTACATATCGATTTGCTCCTTCAACAATTTCAGTTCAGGAGGAGCTATCTTGTATGGATGCTTAGAGATTGGTGCAGTACCTGGTTCAAGCTCGATCACGAACTCAACTGCTCTGTTCGGAGGCATCCCTGGCAACTCTTCTGGAAAGACGTCAGGGAATTCACAAACCACCGGAACATTTTCAAGCAGAGGTAGTGGTTTAGCATCCAGAGTGTACAGCTGAACAGAACTTGATTCCTTCGGAGAATAGACTATCTGGCCGGAAGGGTGGAACAGAGTTATTGACTTCTTAGCACAATCAATCGTAGCTTTATTGGCCTTCAACCAATCCATGCCAAGGATGACATCAATGTCAGAATTGCCAAGCAGAATGAGGGAAGCAAGGAATATGTGACCTCCAATCAAGATCTGATTATCGTGACTGATCTTGGAAGTTTGCATAGTTGCTCCAGGGGAGTTTACTACTAGCGGGGAACCCAAACCAACAAAAGGTAGCTTAACTGCTGTAGCAAAGATCTTTGACACGAACGAATGCGATGCTCCGGTATCAAACAACACTTTAGCTGGGTTAGAGTTTACGGGGAATGTACCGAGAACGACGTCAGCAGCTTCCTCAGCTTTGTCGGCCTTGATATGATTCACCCTCGCGGTCCTCCCGACAGGCCTGTTGTTGGAGTTGAAGGCTTTTGCCGGGGGAGCACGAACCATTGCCTGGTTGGTGTTGGGGCGAGGAGGTGGTGGAGGTAGCTGCTTCTGAGTGCACTTATCAGCGTAGTGCCCAGTCTCCTTGCACTTGAAGCAAGTGACGACACGAGGAGGACCTGGCCTTGGCTGCCCCATTGGAAACCTCTGTCCCTGCATCTGAGATGGGTTGGGTGGGCGGGGACCAAAGCCGGGAGAAGCTTGGGCATTTGGAGCCCTAGTGACAGCACTGTTTGGCACCCAGATGCGGCGCTTCTGCGGAGGGGTGGTCATGTTGGAGGAGGAACCACCCTCACGCGAGTGCTTGCGCGACTCTTCGAACGCCTTGCGCCCATTCTCCTCATTGAGCGCGGTGTTCACGAGCTCCACGAAGTCCTTGCACTTGATGTTGGTGAGAGCGTACTTCAGTTCCGGGTTAAAACCTCGGCGGAACCTTGCCATCTTCTTGGCTTCAGTGGACACCTCGTCACTGGCGTATCGAGCGAGACGATTGAACTCGTTCTGGTAGCCGAGGACGTCCAGCTTGCCCTGTTTGAGAGAGCAGAATTCCTCACGCATCCTTTCCATGAGACCATCCGGGATGTGGTGCTTCAGGAAGGCATCCTTGAAACAACCCCAGGTGATAGGATAGCCAGCTCTCATGGTCTGGTAGTTCTCCCACCAGGTAGCTGCCTGACCCTTCAGTAGGTAGGTGGCGTACTTGACCTTATCTTCCTCAGCAACATGAGCAATCTCCAGAGCCCTGTTCATCTCCCTGATCCAGTCATCAGCATCCAGAGGCTCACGTGTTGCCACGAAAGCTCTCGGCCCCAAGCTCAGAAACTCCTTGATGCTGACTCGCGGAGCATTCTGGTTGTTGTGCTGGTTGGCCTGGATCTGTGCCATCTGAGCCACGACCTGAGTCATCTGAGTCAACAGCTCCGTGAGCGGAGGTGGTTCAGGCATGGTGTTCCTGGTTGGAGGCATCCTGAACAGAAATGCATTTTAGCACAATAACAGCAAGGATAGACTTGGTAACTGAAAGAGAGATTATTCTGACGCATGAATAGATAACCAACAGGTACATCATCACATGTTCAAATACATCAGAATATCCAACACACCATAAATGGTTCGAATGCCACAGGATAACTAAACATAGCTAGGAACGGATACATCGGTACTCCCATGCTCATCACGCAGGACGGCGGTGAGTAGTACGACGAGAGATACGGTGAGGAGGAATCCCACGGAAGTAGGTATCACGACGATCCCTGTAGATAGGAACTGCTCT
This sequence comes from Alopecurus myosuroides, assembly GCA_028641055.1. Lineage (NCBI taxonomy): Eukaryota > Viridiplantae > Streptophyta > Magnoliopsida > Poales > Poaceae > Alopecurus > Alopecurus myosuroides. The sequence goes on along the minus strand of CM054057.1, from coordinate 524,386,638 downwards.
GAGAGCAACTCTCGGGGTGGTGAAGTAGAAAGCGTCGTCTCCCTGTGCTCCATAGCGGGGAATCCCTGTGTAACCAGCTCCGAGGTCGAGAAGTGGGCCTCTGATCGGCTCGTAACCTCCAGCATCTGGCAGCGGTAACCCAACTATCTGAACGATACGTGCAAAGCGCTCGTCTCCAACAAAGTCTGTGGTGTACGTCGCCAGACGAGTGAGAGCAAGGTGGAGCTGCTCCCTGACTGAGGATAACTCCTGAGAAAGTGTGGAAGCAACTGCGTCACTGTGCCTCACGAACTGGGCAGTGGTGTGCAGCCTGGAGCTATCAGACTCGTAGGTATCCAGGTTGCTGTGGAGAGTGAAGTGAACTCCCGCCGACGTGATGTAACCACGGGGGATGTGACGATAGATAGAATCGTCAAACCCCCAGTAGTCAGCACGGAGGACGGTGAGACTCACGTAAGCGGCCTGCTGCACAGCCATATCCACTGTGGAACCTACTGCCTCGTAGCGGTGGACAACGCTCCTGCCATCATCCGACAGAATGTAGACGATAGCCCGGTAGCAGGTCTGGTCAAACTCTCGCTGCTGCTCGTAGACCTGGTACTCTGGTGCCCAATGGAACCCCAGATAGGTAACCATGTCTCTCAGCATCTCCGGATAACCGGCGGTGCTCTCACGGCGAGTCATCCGAACCACCTGCGGGTAGAACCTGAGATCCATCTGCAGATGATTTGGGAGGTTTTGATTAGACTCCGGTAGATGAAATGAAGTGGAAAACAACAGCAAGGTTTCAACGGACGAAAGGTTCTTTAGAAGAACAGGATATCGAAGCAACATCGGGAAAACGAGACCAAAAGTCCTGAGGTACTAAGGAGAACCCAAAACACGTGAAATCCTAACTTGAAAGTTTAGGTGAGAACAGAAAACAACGTTGCACTTCCTTACCAGAAAAGGGTGGGTGGGTGGGGAAAGAAGAAAAATGGCAGAATTCCTACTCTCACGTTTCATTTTTTTTCCTATATAGCTACAAAATAGTTTCTAGACTCAACTGCGACCAGTAAAAGGGATCCTACAGGCAGACAGGCTCTGATACCATTTGTCGCACCCGGACTTCTAGAGGATACTCACCGTACGAACTGAACAGTATTTTGGTTGGATTACGGGGCTTAACGGCTCCCGCGTCCCCTTACGGGTAGGCCAGCACTTATGTGCGACAACCAACCGTTACCGTTCACCGTCGATGTAAACTATCCTGTAGAAATCAGGATACTGCCATTGACGTACTTCATACCATACACACATGGTACGTCAACGGTTTTGAACAAAAGGATAACACAACATGCCTCTAAGACACAAAAGATGAAAATAAAGTTGCAAATGGCCTTCACTAAGGCAGAAATAGCAAATACAGTCATCCAGAGGACACATGTCCCAACATAGCATTCATTACATCAGCGGAAGCAATCAAAGGTGTCTGGGTACAGACAAATCCAACAGGCTTAAGAAGCCGGAGAAAATAAAGAAGACGAAGCCCATCCACGTAGGTCCTGGACCCAGCCCTGGTCCAGCTAGCTACTCGTCTGCAGTCTCGTCAAACTCCACGAAGTAGCCATCCTGGTGGTCATCGTAGCCGTAGTCGTAGTCTGCGTAAACCACAGCCCCAAAGGGGTCAGTACAACAACGTACTGGCAAGCAAGACTCACAGTTCACCAAAGTGTAGCCCGTCAACACCAAGTACAGATGCCTTGGGATCAACGGAAGAAAAGGGTATGAAAAGATGCTGCAACTTGCTGCACTAACCATCTACAGAACATACTACAACTTCCAGTGTATCAGAAAGAGATAAGCTAGCGTATCGTAACCAACTATAGCTAACCACCAAACAAACCCATCCTGGATCTCGCCCCTTATCCAAAGAAGCAATCCGAGGATAACTCACACAGTTGGATTAATGTTGGATCAAGTTGTTGTGTCAATAAGCCTATTACTAGTCAAGTTATCATTAGTTAGGTGTAAGTTGTTCTGGGTACTTGTTAGCCAGTACTTTCACCAAGTCAACCATAACCGCGGAAAACACGGCTTCTCGAGAAGATTTATCCCTGCAGGGGTGCACCAATTTGGCCGTACACGTAAGAATATCCCGCCAGATGGGAAGGCCTTTCCCACCAAGCGGGGCACTCAACACAATTCAACCTTTTCTCGCATCAAGCCCAAAGCACCACGTGATGTGCGTGCGCGGCTAATCGAGCCCCCCGAAGAAAAGGAGGACCCTCATAGCACTGGAAGACCACGCCGCCCTAAATGCCGACTACAAAAGTTCCACCCTGGCCTCGGGTTCGTACCTGCATATGCGTGCATCAAATGGAAAACCCGAACTAAGTGTGGTGATTTGGACGAGATGCGGATCGAGTCAAATTGAGGGGGGCGCCCATACACGCTTCCCACATGCGGATAGTGCGCTCATCATGGATCAGTAGACAAGACCCTTTTCCTATTAGGGTCGACACTAGCAGGCCTCAAAACCACGCCGGGCCTCCTGCCGGTGCCTTATCAGCAAATTATTATTACCTCAAATTAACAGGTGTTGTTCAACATCGAGCCCAGAATATGACAGAATATAAAAACAGAAAGTAACTGGTAACAGACTCGAGCAAAACAACCCTAAGCATGCTAGTAAGACACGGGCCCAAGCAACGGGGTTTTAGGACTGGAGGTGATGGCAATATCAGGGTTTAGGGTATCATGTGATAGGTTCGTAACAGAAACAACTACCACTATGGCTAGCAGAAAAGAACAACGGAAAGTATCGGTAACCAATGTTGAAAGGAACACAATGGTTCATGTGAGTGATAACTTGCCTGCAAACCCAGTAGCCGGGTACTGAGCTAGATCCTCATAAGGGGTGTCGTAAAGGTCGTCGGTATCAACGTCGTCGTCTATCCGAGAAGAAACAAACAAACAAGGCAGAAATATAAACAATCATCATCATGGCATAGTGCACAATCAAATATGATGCATGACAAGTTAATAGATGCATCAAAATAAACTGATTGATAGGATAACACAATTAAAATGGACACATATGCAATTTTGAGTTGCATATGAAAAGCCCATGGATTTTGGTTAGATTATTTGTTTTCCAATTAATCAACAGGTGCTGGTGGTTTAGTATGATGCATGCAAAAGGAAAACAGCAAAATAACAACATTAGAATCAAATTAAAATAGGGTGTAGCAATTTAAAATTTTATTATTAACTTAGGGAATTTTGGGTGCCTTAAAGGTGACACACAAGTATTTGTTGTTTTTAACCATTTAAATTGTTCAAAACAAATAACAAAGTTTATATTTGAAAAGAACATCAAATTTTAGTTGGATTACATGTTTCAAATTTTGAAATTGGAATTTGGATTATTTAATTATGAATTAAACAATATTAAACAATTTTTAATTGCATTAAACAAGATTTAAATGGTTTAGGCAATTTTAATTATTCAAAACAGAAAACCAAAAATTATATTTGAATAGGTTATTTAAAATGGTATGGAAAACATATTTTATTTGCATTTATTGGATTAATAAATAATTAGTTATGGAATTTACAAATTAACATTTGAATTAGTTAAGTTTGAATCTTTAAATACATTTCTAATTTCCAAAACAGTACACAAATTGAATATTTGGAAAGATTAGGAAATTTGGATCAGAAAACATATAAAGTTTTTATTTATTGGAGTTACAGAACAAAAGATATTAAATTTTGAAGTTTTATATTCAAATCTGTTATTTAAATGGATTTTTGAATTAAACAGAAATTCGCAAAACTTTTCTCACCGCACAGCTAGCCAGCCCCAGCCACTGCAGTGTGGGCCTGGGGGGCCAGCGTGGCGCTGCGCGCCCACGTGGCCGTGGCGTCGCTGACTGGTGGGGTCGCGCACACGGGATAAAATCCCAAAAAAGTTTGCGGCTCCGGGGGTTCGAACCCGTGACCGCCCCCTGCGCGCACAGAGGCATTGCCACTGCGCTAACTGAATCTATTTGACAGATAGGGGGACTGATACAGGTTATGGTTCAGCGAAGTTAACTGAAACTCTGACGAAGAAACACTTGCTCGTCCGTCAGACAGAGGGGCTCGCCGGCGTGATCCACGGCCGTGCTCGATGCAATTGGGTGCGTGGATGTTGCAGAGATGTGCGCGGGTGCGAGAGGAGGGAGAGGGTGGAGAGAACGGTGCTCACCACCGTTGTAGGAGGAGGCAGCGGCGCGACAATGACGTTAGCTGACGACGGGTGACGACGGTGGCCGCGGAGACGACGTGGACGGCGGCGCAGGTGTGGTGCTCCTCCGGTGGCGCTCCCGTGTCCGCAACGTAGAGGAAGACGAGGGCTAACGGTTACAAGTGGTGGATAGCTAGGTAGGTGAGGGAGGTGGCGGCGCCATCGGAATCTTCAGAGGAGATGCCGCCGGTGAGGTGGAGCAGAGAGGAGATCTCGTCGGGGAGGAGGCGAACGACGGCGGCGGAGAGGGGAAACAGAACCTAGGGTTAGCTAGGGTTAGGTACGGGGCCCTAGGGCTCTACTTATAGTCGTGGAGGCGCGGTGTGGCCGTCGGAGTCGCTGCGGGGGTGCGGTGGCGCCTCCGATGCGCTGCCGTACCGCTTGACGACGACGAAATAGAAGATCCGCACGAATCTCGAAGCGTTACGCGCGTTAAGTGTTGGGCTGGGCTGCGCGCGCGGTAGATAGGTTGGGCTGGGTGTGTTATCTGCTGCGCGCGCGCAAGGTTTTGTTTTTTTTTTTTTTTGCTCTCTGTTTTTTTTTTGTATCTTTTGCTTTTGGAAGAAAAACTTAGGTTTTAGGTTAGATAAAAATCTGGAAAAATTCAGATAGACTCCTTAGGCCAAATGCAACCATTTGGCAACTTTCATTTTCAAAAATTTAAACATTTGATTGCTTTTTGAAATTTGAACCAATGTTGGGTGAAATGGTTAATATTAATAAACATTAATAAAAACCACTATCCAAATAGGGTAACCCCTATGGTGAAAAGCAAATTGAGTTGATTTGATTTGTTAACAACATAATTTCAAAAATGGTTCTGTTTGGGTGCTTGGATTTGAATTTTAAATTGTGTTTGGAAAATGAATAATTGATTTAATACCATTATTTTCACAAGTGTTCACTAAGGAAAAACATGGAACCAATTGATTGTTATTATTTGTGATTTTTATTCAAAATGTTGTAACAGAGCAAGTATGAAACCAATGTTTGAAAAAGGTTTGAATTTGAATTGTGAAAACAGTGGAAAACAATTGCAATAAATAAGAAACAAATGCAAACAACATGGAATCAATATGATGACATGATGCAAAACTTTAATAAACATGCAACAAACATTCTAAGTGGATGATTTTCATACTTGGGATGTTACAATGACCCACAAGTATAGGGGTTGTATCCTAGTACTTTCGATAAATAAGAGTGTCGAACCCAACAAGGAGCAGAAGGTGTTGACAATTAGGTTGGATAGACATTTCAGTGTAAACACTAACAAACAGGTTTTTGGAGGTTTTTGATATAGCAGATAAATAAAGTGCGAGTAAATAAAATACAGTAAATAATATTGCAGCGAGTGGCCCAATCCTTTTGAGAGCAAAGGACAAGCCGGTTGTTCTACTTATGATTACCGAACGTTCTCGAGGACACATGGGAATTTTGTCAAGTGCTTTCGCTTCATTACGGTTGATTAATATTTATTGGTTCGTGAAGTGTTGTGTGGGTGAACCTATGCTAATGCACCGCCCAACTAGGACTAATACATACTAGTGATTATATCCCTCGTAAGCATCCGCAAATACAAGAAAGTAATTAATATAAATCTAACCACAGCCTTAAAACTCCGAGATCCTACACTCCCTCGTGCATCGGTTTCCTAACGGGGGTTTAGGTTTCTGTCACTCCGGCAACCCCACAATTAGTAGCCAAATACACAATGCATCCTCCTAGGCCCATAAAGGTGAAGCATCATGTAGTCGATGTTCACATGACACCACTAGAAGAATAGCACCACAACTTAAATACCAAACCACGAGATATTACTTCAACATAAATTTCACTACTAATATAATGACTTCTCCCATGTCCTCAAGAAATAAACAAACTACTCACAAGACATCATATCGATCATAATCAGAGGTGATATAATGGATAATAACAATCTGGTCATAAAGTGTAAACACTGATAAATCTCACAAGCATCAACTACTAACAAGTAATCCACACCGGGAGAGAGATCTAGTGAAGAGCAACGATAAAGACCCCTGATTGTTACAGCGAGATGACGGTGGATGATGAGGGTGATGGTGCTGGTGGTGATGATGATGATGACGATGACGATCTTGATGATGCCCGGAGCGATGACGATGACGATGGCGATGATTCCCCCTCTCCCGGGAGGAATTTCCCTGACAGAATTCTCCCTGTCGGAGAGCTTTTCTCTCTCAGTTGTTTTCCGTCCAGAGGCGGCGGCAGAATAATTCTTTGATGATGTCCTGGGGCTTAGGGTTCCCTGGGGGTCAAGTACGCGAAAGGAGGCACCCAGGAGTGGACCAGGGGGCTATATCACCCCCAGGCGCGGCTAGAGGGGGGCGCCGCCTGGTGGTGTGGGCCCTAGGTGGCCCCCCTCCGGGTTCCCTTCTGGTTGACTTCCTCCGCGGAACTTCTAAGACTCCTCTGGTATCCCACTGTTCTTCTGATCTTCTAAAATAGGGTATCTCGACTATGATTTTTCCATCAGATTTCTGGTCCCGGTGTTTATTCTCCAAAAATTATAAAACATGCAAAATAAGATAAAATAACATAAGTGATGCATCATAACATGAAATATAGCGATGAATAACAGAAAATAACAATATAAAATAGTGATGCAAAATGGACGTATCAACTCCCCCAAGCTTAGACCTCGATTGTCCGCAAGCGAAACTGAACTCAGTAAACAGGACCACATGTTTATGGAGTGAGGTGTCGATAAATAAAATACGGACAAGAAGCATCACATCTAACAAAGAATAAGTCATTTTAGACAACAGCTTCCTCTCATATAATCAAACTTTAAACAAGTAGCGGAAATCACAATAAAGGTGCAAAAGGAAATCATAATTTTTTTTGAAACATTTTCTACTGCAGGGGAGTCCCCCACAGCCCTTTATTGCCATCAAAAAGTTTACAGATATTTACAAATGTACAAAGAAAGATAGACTAAGATAGTCTATCACAAACTAAGGTAGGGTGTTAATCCATGATGATAAATCCGCAGCCAAAGAAGCACTCAACCTATGCTTAAGCATAAGGAGGTCTAAAATGAAGCCAACTTTCCAACCCTTAAAGGAATGCCTTTCAGACTTGAAGATAACTCCATTCCTCTGTTTCCAGATGTTCCAACAGGCAAGAATCACTATCTCAGTGAAACAAGGACCTTTGAAATTCTTTTTAGCAAAGGAAAGATTAGCCAAAACTGTGTTATCACTCTAGGAAATTTGCAAGTAATTCCAAATCCTTGAGCTGAAAACACACTGGAAGAACAGATGAGTCCAATCCTCATGACAATGATTTCTGCAAAGGACACAATACTCAGTCCCCTCAATTTTCCAGTTCCTTCTCTTAATCATGTCCTTGGTATTAATCCTATCATTTAGGATCAGCCATGCAAAAAAATTGTGCTTTGACATGCATTTGGATTTCCAGATCCACTTGGCTGGCTTATCATCAGCCAACTGAGCAAACTGTAACTGGTAGAATTTACTGGATGTATAAACCCCTTTATTAAAATTACAAGACCAAACATCCTTATTATTATTCACCTGAACATTTCCCAAGATACCTTGAAGATCAACAAATTCTTGGAAAGCTTCATTTGAAAGAGGCAAATGAAAAGCATCCGAAAGATCAGTCATCAATTTCAAATCTCTCACTGATGCCAACTGGTCCTTAGCAAACGAGAACAATCTTGGAAATTTCAGTGACAGAGCATGTCCCATCCACGAATCTTTCCAAAAAAGAGCAGAATATCCATTCCCACTGTGCAAGAAGAGAATGAACACCAGGTATCAGCTAATTGCATAATACCTTTCCACCAGAAGGATCCACAAGAGGTGACTGCATGAGAACCGACTGAAAGTAGTATGCATTCTTAACCAGATGTACCCAAGGAATATCCACAGAGTTGTAAAACTTTGCCAGAAATTTGAGCAGCAAAGCCCTGTTTTGGATATGTAGATTAATGACCCCTAAACCACCTTTACCTTTTGGCTTACACACCATATCCCAAGAAGCCAAAGAATTTACTCTTTTCTTGTTTTTGTCTTTTCTCCATAAACATCTCCTCCTTGCTTTATCAATAATATCAATGACACCCTTAGGTATCACTAATGTGCACATATAATATGTGGGCAAAGAGGACAGAACTGAGTTCACTAGCACCAAGCTATCCCCATATGAGAGAAAAGAGACTGTAGCAGAAAGTCTCCTTTCAACTCTGTCAATGAGTGGAGCAAAATCCTTAATAGATGGTTTAGTGGTGCCCATAGGCAAGCCAAGATAGGTAAAGGGCATAGAAGCCACCTTACAATCCAAAACAGCAGCCAAATCAATAGTTTCCTACTGAGATAAATTTATTGGTACCATTGATGATTTGTTGAAATTCACCTTTAATCCCGTGATCTGAGCATAAAGGTTGAGCAAATTTTTAAATACCAATAGTTGATCAGGATTAGCAGGTAAGATCACTAAAGTATCATCAGCATACTGAACAATAGGATAATCTCCTCCAATAGGAATTGGTAAACGAAGTCTTCCTTCCCTTAGAGCCAGATTAACAATACTTTGCAGCAAATCTCCACCCAGAACATAAAGAATAGGTGACAAAGGGTCACCCTTCCTGACCCCTCTTTTGCAAACAAAAGGTTTACCAGGAACTCCATTTAAAAGAACAGAAGAGGAACCTGAGGAGAGAATTTCCTTCACCCATTTGATGACTAAAGGAGGGAACCCTTTAGAACTCAAAATCTGAAGAATGGCACTGTGCTCAATAGTATCAAAAGCTTTCTCAAAATCAATCTTGAAGACCACCACTTTCTGTTTAGAATGTTTACACTGGAAAATGTATTCAAAACACCATGCCAGACAATCTTGAATAGTTCTGGATTTAATGAAACCATATTGATTATCATGGATGCAGCCAAAAATTTATCTTGGAATCTATTAGCCAGAATCTTAGTGATAAATTTCAGACAAGTGTTGGTAAGGGAAATAGGTCTAAAATCATTCACAGTCTCAGGAGAATGTGTCTTTGGAATTAGAGTAATAAAAGAACCATTAATACTTTCCAAAGAGATTCGGGCACTGTGGAATTCACTGCAAAGTTTGATAAAATCATCTTTTATGATACTCTAACAATGCTTAATGAATAGACCAATGAAACCATCTGGTCCAGGAGCACGTGCAGGTTTGAGATGTTTTACCACGGCCTCTATTTCCTCAACCGAGAAAGGGTTAGCAAGATCCCCTAAGCCATCCACCACGGGCAAGAACTGAGAGAAATCAGTAATAACAGTAGGTGGGAAAGAGACCCCCATTCTGTTCTTGAAACAAGACCAAAAAGCAGTAGCTTTTTCCTGGTGATTCACCAGTAAATTCCCTGAAGCATCCGAGATAGAGGGAATTGCATTTTGTCGAAACCTCTCAGTGGCTCTAGCATGAAAATATTTAGTGTTTTCACCAGAAAGCTTAGCCCATCGAATTGTACACCGTTGTTTCCAATATTCAGACTGCAAAGATAATAATTTCTTTATGTGCTCCTTAACAATGAGTCTGAAATTAAATTCTGGAACACTCAGAGACCTCTCATCTTCAAGCTGGTCAAAAAACAGAACCACTTTACTACTCATCTCAATAAGCAATTTTAATTGAGAGGGATTCCTTCCCCAATCCTTTAGGGCATATCTAAGATTTTTCAATTTTGCTGTGATTCTGTTGGTGATTGATTTGGCCATGACAGGTGTGTTCCAAATCTTGGTCACAAGGTCCAAAAACCCAGGCTGATTAATCCAGTGATTCTCAAATCTAAAAATCTTTGCCTTTGGAATGTTTGTTCCAATTTTGATAGTGCAGGGCAAATGATCAGAGGTGATTTTGGACATGGGCAAAACCAGGGTATTGGGAAAATCCAAAGTCCATTGATAGGAAGTGAAAAACCAATCCAGCTGAACAAGAAGAGGATCCTTTTGCATATTAGACCACGTATAATTTCTACCTTTAACAGTCAATTCCAATAAACCCAAGTGATTAATGACATAATTAAAAATAAAGATATCATTAAGGTCAGCCCCTGGCTTATTTCTGTTATCCAATGATCTAATAAAATTGAAATCTCCAAGAATTAACCAATTTTGATGTCAAGGGATGGAAAGGTTGTATAGCCAGTTAACAAACTCATCTCTTTCCACACCTTTGCAAGGGCCATAAACATTCACAAGAAACCAAGTAACAGAGTTATGAACTGAAGTGAATTTTAAGTGAATGGCAAAACGATGCACTTCCAATAATTCTCCTTTGAAAATGGAGCTATTCCATAGCACAATTAAGCCCCTATAAGCTCCAACAGAAGGAGAAAAAACAAATTGATCAACCCTTTTAGGACAGAATGACCTAATAAAAGAATGATCAAAATCCTGGCATTTAGTTTCTTGGAGGAAAATTACATAAGCATGGCATTCCTCAGTTTTATTATAAACAACCTCTCTTTTAGATTTATCATTTAAACCTCTCACATTCCAGTAAAAAACAATCCAATCCAAATTCTTTGAAGTCGTACTATCCATTGGAGACTGATAATAATAATAAACCATGTTGGCCAACATAAATGACCAACCAAAAGATAACCAGACAGTAGCAACCTTGACCATATATCAGTACATAAATCCATGAAAGGAAACAAAATGAAGCAACAAGGTCCAAGACACATTCCGGGGGCCAACAAGGCCCAATAAAAGAAGAAAGCCCACTAATCATCAAAACTTGATGGGCTTGTGGGCTTCTTTGGAGCAGCTTCAAGCTTCTCCACAGTTAATTCAGAATCTTCAGTCTGGAGCAATTTTCCCGCTCTCTTCAGGAAAGCAACAGGTGTGACTGGAGGCACCCCATCAGTAGAAGCCTGAGGACGTGAAGATCTAGCTTTCTTCCTTGGTTCAGGCTTGTCAGATCCAGGCAGAACCCGGAAACCAGCGTTTTTAGCTAAACTCCTCGTCACACGACGCTCCTCGATGACTAAAGGGGTAACAGCCTTCCTTGCCCTCTTCTTGGAAGCAGCAGGCACAGGTGTAACCGGATTAAACTGCAGCAACAGAGGAGCCGGCACAGCAGGGGGCTCCAATGGCAGCATAGAGGACAGAAGTTCAAATCTCCTATCAAAAATGAATCTGGCTTTGTGTTCCTGATAGAATCTGGACCACTCCACAACAGGATCAGGCAGGAGCACTTGCAAGATCTGGACCTCATCCTCCTGAACTCCAGCATCTACCTGAACTGGTGGAACAAAAGGAACAATGGCCAATTGGTTATGTTCCACTTGCTGCTGCAGCTCAACAAAATGTTCACGCCCTTCTGCCCCGACAGCATTCATCGAGTCAACCGTCGCACCAGAAAATTGAATAGATACAGAAGATTGTACTTGTTCAGGTTCTGGTGGCTGGTCAACTGGGCCACCCTGCCCAACATTCTCACCCTGCGTTGCACCATCCTTCTTGATTCTTTTCAGGGACAACAAGCGGCACCCATGCATCTTCGACAGGAGCTTCAGGTGCACCGAAAACTGGGTGCGGGTTGCCATCATGAGGAACAGGGGACTCATCCCCAGGCAGATTATCAGCTTGATCGCTGTCCAAAATAAAGACAGGGCACGACCAGGAGACCACATGGCCTCCATAACGCTGAACTTCCCGAATAACAATTGACCTCGGAATATCAGCTGCTCCTCCGTAAGAGACTTTGAGGAGGGTGCGAACAGGAGAGGCATCCTCCCTCCACCATGACCTAAGCTTCCCAAATTTAGATACCACCTCCCGAAGAAAATCATCGGTGCGGTAATCCATATGCAGATTTAGAATCATGATCCACCCGGTCCTAGTGTAAACAGCAGCTCTTACATTCTCCCCGTCATCATGCCTCACGAAGGAGAGCATTCTACCATCAGGAAAAATAAACGGAACCGAATTGACCAGGATGTCTCTTGCCACCTGATCTGCCAAGCGGTACATGCCAACTCCAACCGCGCTTTCCGAGAAGGAGATTACCTGCAGGTTGTGCTCCTGGAAGATGTGATCAACAATCTGCTGCAGGATATCATCAAGCTCTTCAACGGGAGGCCGGGGAACAAGCTGAGGAATGGCCCAAGATTCATGGCGTCTGAGAGGAGCCATGGAGGAGGTGATGTAGACACGAGCAGGTCGCTCCTCTGCCGCCCAGGGCTCCATGAAGTGCATCCCCGCTGGGAGGAATCTGGTTGAATCACAAGGAAAGTTCACCATTGACAATGGTGTTTCCGAATCGAGCGGAGACGCCGGCGCGGGTTTTCTTGGAACAGTAGCAGAGGCAGGGGATAGAAAAGAGGGAGGGGACTCCTCGTTTCTGACTGTCGACAATTTAACTACCCATCGCAAAGTTCCATTAATTCTCGGGCAGTTTTTGCGGATATGGCCCGAACATGAACAAGACCAGCACCGAATCCGGCCCGTACAATTTTCTGTTGCATGTTTAGCTGAGAGACAGTTAGAACAGGGCCATACCCGGGCCGCCATCTTATCAATTAATTTAGCAAAACCGTCATCGACGATAGTGGGGGCAACAGCATGGGCCACAGGAGTATGTTCCCTAACAGATGATGCAACAGAAAATCCTGGCTCAAAAGAGCCAAACTTAATGGCAGGCAGAACAGAATCAATAACATTAGTCCCAACATCCATACACGAATCACCGGACTCCTTTGTCTGATTAATCAAAGGTTTATGAATAACTAAATGATTCCGTGGCTTGTACTGGTTATTAAATACCTTTTTCTTTTTCCTCGAAACCAAAGTCCACTCCTTATCCTGATCATGATTCCACTTCTTTAATTCAGAAACCCAATTGGGACCGCCAAAGCTCCAGAGATGAAAATAACACTTGAAGTGGAAGCAATTAAACCATTTAATTTTCATGATATGAAATCCAACCTCCTTGGAGGAGACCTCAAAAGAGAAGACCCGATCATGAAGGCATTTAACATTGAGTGAGCCACAATAACCACCAATAGCTGCCTCAAGAGCCAATGCAACAGTGTCTTCATCAATCTTAAAAGAAGCACGTCCAAAAGAGACCACCATTTTAAAAGCACCATACTTCTTAGAGGCATGAATATCCGATCCGAAAAGCAATCGGACTTCTTTAGCCAAAGCAAGACCTCTAGAAAAATCCAGGTCTAAAACCCTAGCCGCATGAACCAAACCCACAGAGGGGTCAATTGGATTCCGATCCAACAAAGGGACCAAAGAGTTCACATCCAATATTGGAACAATAACATTAGAATGATCCATTAAAGAGCCATTGCGAGGTACCAAGTGATCCTGAACCTTGGCACGATGACACGCAAAATGGATCTCAGATCCTGGATGAACATTTTCACGTACCTTGAGAAAACGCTGATCAAGCACAAAGCCTGCTTGATCTACAAGTTGAACCTTCTTGTCTTTCGGATCCAGAAGAATAAAACCCACGTAGATGGGATTGAACTTCAGATCCAGGTCAGAGGAGAAAAGCGCCCTCCAACGCCAACAAGAGCGAGAGAAAAGAGACTTGGCCTTGGACATATCGAAAGAGAGGTGGGCGACAGTGCCGGAGTGGCAATTGTCGGAGGAGAGGTGGGCGACAGTGCCGGAGTGGCAATTGTCGGAGTAGAGAGGCTAAAACCCTAGATCGCCATGAGATCGCCATGGGAGCCGCCTAGGGAGGGAGCCGCCATGTTCGTCAACGTCCACCTCCAACCCAAAGGAAATCATAATTGGTAAAGGCAAACTTCGTTCTTGGTTAGAGAACAATTAACAGTGTACTTATCTTTCCGTCAGAGTCTTTATATTAGAGCCTATATTGCAGAGTTTATCATGCTCAATTATAACAGTCTCTTTGCAGACACTGGTAACTTTTAAAGCGGTATTCAAACATATAAAATCATTTTTATAAACAAGGAAGAATAAAGAACATGATTGAGTAAATCAACATATAGATGGATGGATCACAACAACTCAAATGCTTTCTTAAGATAGAAAGAAGTAGGTTTTACTGACTCAACATAAAGGTAAAAGATAGGCCCTTCACAGAGGGAAGCATGGATCACTCATGTGCTAGAGCTTTTATTTTGTAAAACAGAGGTATAAAATGGTTGCCACTCCTACCAACCTTTCTTGCACAAACCATGGCTAACCGAATCCTTAGGTGCCTGCCAACAATCACATACCATGGAGGAGTGTCTAATTTTTAGAGAGGTGTATGCTTATGTCAACGAATGGCAACCAGAAAATACAGTATGTCACAAGCCAACTAGACTTCATAAGAGCGGCTCCCATTGAAGGACGCAACTGGTATAGAAGGTCATCCATCTTTCTCTTTTGTTTACACAATTATGCTTTGACTGATAAATCGGGGGCAAAAATAGTGAAGAGAATTTGTATTATTATTTGGGGCTGGGAACCCCGATGCCAGATCTTCTAACATTTGGATAAGCGGATGAAGCCACTAGTCTAGGGTGTGAAATCCAATCGACAAGCGAGATAAAGATTCTATATTTGCGTCCTCATGAGCTAAAACAGGGGCACAAAACAAGTGTAATTTTGAAGGTTTTAGAGGTAACACACAAGCAATTTACTTGGAGTGGCGGTGAAATACCACATATAGGTAGGTATGGTGGACACAAATGGCATGATTTTGGGGCTCAAAGTTTGGATGCACAAGAAGCATTCCCTCTCAGTACAGGTTTTTGGCTTGCAAGGTTGGGTAGCAAGCATAAGTGTCGAGACATCGTAGTAGGGTTCATAGACATAGGTGCCATGAGCCCTACGGGTAAAGACGTGGGGGAACGTGGTAGTATGACAACCAGGGACACCAAAGTTTACTCAGGTTTGGTACGTCGCAACTAGGCGGCATTCCTACTCCTGCAATCTCACTAAATCAGGGCTGAAGGCTGAAGTATACAAAGTACAATATGAGTTTGGGTTGCTAACTCGACGAGGATCAACTTCTTGGCGAGTTGGCTTCTAGCTAATTCTCGGTGTGTTCTTTCTTCTCTCCCGTACGGCTTTATATAGATATCCGGGTTAGGGCTTACAGAAAGGAAACCTAGAAGACTACGGTAAGTTCTACCTTGGAAGGCAAGAATCCGCCTTCTACTCCAAGCCGCACAACATGGGCCATGGTCCGGGTTCTTCTAGAACCCGGCTTCTGCGCGTCAGCTTACTGGGCCGCCTAATGGACTGTGATCCATTACTAATCAGGCCACCCTGGTAATCCGGCTCTTTAGGACAAAGCCGGATATACCCCTAATCGGTATATATCCGACAGTAGCCCCCAGGAAGGATTGAGAATTCAATTTGTCGTCTTTCATCAATTTGAATTATTTCCGAGAAATGTTGGCTCTTCGTCTCGATTCTTCTTTTCCTTAAATCACACTTTAACGCCAAACTCAGATTTGAGAAAATCCGGCTTTCTCTTCCACGAGCCTTCGTGGAGAAGGAACTTCCTACGTCAGCAATAAAATCATGCTGACGTTAGGGACGTTTGGGTTCCAAATGTGAAACCCTGAAACGTATCTCTGACAAATTCTCGCGGGAAACGAGGGGATAGAAGTAATCACTTGCCACCTCATTTCCCGGATTTTCCAGCGAGTGACACGCGTTGAAAATTCAACGGTCCAAAGAGTCGTTATCGCACATCGCAAAGGTTTTCTGGCTATAAATAGCCTCCTTCGTGCCCTCCAGCGATTCTTCTGCTCTCACTTCACCTCCCGGCTCCCAAGCGCCATAGCCACAGTGCCAAGGTTCCTTAGCGAGAGCAGAGCCCGTGCACGCAAAGCATCATTCCCGGTACTTGTTAATCGGGAGTTCGAGATCCTCACTATGCCGCCCGCAGATGGACACCAGTGATCCACCACGCGGCGCAGAGGAGCACTCAGTTTCCACCGACATCGACGAAATCATCAATACCATGGACCCACATCTTCATTCCCCGAGCCTCGCTGCCGCCAACGCACCGGAGAACGCTTCCGGCGACCAGGCCCGCGAGGATCCACCTCTCGCGGCCGAGAACCTGGCCGCCTCTTCCTCTGTGCCACCTCTGCCACTCGTCCCCGAAACGGCGAAGAGAAAATCATCCTCGTCGGGGAGGAGCTCGCCTCTGCGGCCGCCGCCACCGGAGCCGAAGACGAGGGAGAGATCTCCGGAAATTTGAGCCGGTGCAACATCACCCCCTCCCTTCTTTCGACAATGGAGAAGGAGGGGTTGATTGTAAAGGGGAAATGGCGGCACAAGGAGGACGACTCCGAGCCCTCGCCCACGGCCGGGGAGCGGGTTCTCCTAACATCGCACATTTCTCGAGGTATGGGATTTCCGTCATCATCCTTTTTCCTCCACGTACTCAACCACTACAACATCCAACCCCACAATCTGCCACCAAACTCAATTCTATACTTAGCCGGGTTCCAGGCCCTCTTCGAAGGGTATCTAGGTTTAGCCCCTAGGTTAGATTTCTGGCAGTATTGCTTCGGGGTTAAGCGAAACCCCTCTGAGGGCGCACTCCCGACTTGCGGGGACCATATCTTTTACCCTGCGTAGATTCATGGAAGATTGGTTCCCTAAGATAAAAACTTCGGAATCCGTCAAATTCTGGACGGGTTCCTTTTTCTACCACCAAGACATCCCGTTTCCTGGAAAGGAAACGGGGATTCCACCTTTCAACAACTGCGCTGCCACTCCCCAGGATAACTGGGCAGAAGACGCAGTCCAAACCCAGCCAGATGACTTGATGAAAATCAAATGGCGCATCGCAAAACTCGTCGCCTCCAAACCTCCTCTTACCGAAACCGACACTGTATTGTGTGGGTTCGGAAGACGTATCCAACCTCTGGCGTATCGAACTCGGTTTCTGTGTGAATACAAAGGCCCGGAAGATACCATGAGGGGGACGGACACGGCATTCTCAAAGAGGGATTTCAAAAAGCGGGTTAATCATTTGGTTGCTACACGCGACCAATATGAAGAAAGCCGAGAGATGTACCACGGAGGCAACCCCGTCCCAAAGGTAATACTTTTTCTTCTTTGGGCACTTCTCGGATTTTTGACTTTCCCAGTTTTCCTGACTTAGTCGGATATTTGTTCTTTTTCCATAGTTTCCCGACCTCACCAACAACGATCTTGCAAACGATGCCGAACTGGACGCCATGCGTGCCAAGTTTTCTGATGCCGAACTGGACGCCATGCGTGCCAAGTCATCAACTTCTGAGGAGGTGGTGGAACTTGACGGAGTTCTCGTCGTTACTTCGAGGTAATCCTCTGGGTTTCTGTTTCGCTGCTTTTTGTCGCAGGAATCATTTTACTTTCTTGGAATTCTAATTTCTCGGAATTTCTTTTATTCTCTTTCAGCCTTGCTCCTACTTCTCTGAAGCCTAAAAAGTTGAAGAGACATAGAGCAGCTGCTGGTAAAGGAGTTCAACCTTCCCCTGCTACAGCTCCTGCTACCCCAACTGACACAGGCGGAGAAAAACAGTCTGCAAAGGAAAAAGAGTATCACTGCCGACCAGCCAGCCCATTGCATCCGAGACGGATGCGAGTGAAAGGGCGGTGCCGGAAATGGGTGGAACTTCTCGTACAACTGAAGAGGAACCCATTCCAACTTTTGACAGAGATTTTAAGTTAAAGGAAGAACCGTTTGACAAACATAGATACATTCGTCCGTCAGCCGCCAAATTCTTCGCTCCAGCCCCTCTGATCCTTCCTTGGCTGCAAGGCGGGCTTGTTGTAAGGAATAACTTCATGTTTTCACCTCGGCGGGTCATCCAGGACGACCTTTGCCATGTTGGGATTCTTTTTTCCGACTATGCAAAAGAATTCAATGAAAACTTGGCAGACCTGACCAAGATGAGCCAGGTAATATCTCTATCCCCCAAGCAATAAGTTAAATGTATACTTTGGTCTTAATGCTTTTTTCATTGTTATGCTTGTTGTTGACTTAAGCATTTTTTGTTTCTTTTCCATGTTTCTGCAAACTGCTGAGAACAGCAAGTCGGAAATTTTCAACAAACTTACCATCGAGAACAAGGAGGTGAAAACCATTCTTTCGATTCTTGAGGATAAGGAGGCCGAACTGGCATCCACTCAGCAACAGCTGAAAGACTCAGCAGGTAAAGATATTTCTCTGCTTTTAGTTGTGATTTTTTTTCTAAGTAGTTTTCCGAGTTTTAACTCTTGCTTTACTTGATTTTCAGCTTCTTTGGCGAAAACCAAGCAAATTGTTGAAGATGTCGGTAATGCCGAAAACCTCCGACGCGAGAACCTAGATCTTCACAAGCTCAATGTGAAGTTGCAGCAGGACCTGGAGGCCAGCCAACTAGCTGTTGGTATTGCCGAGTCTAAGGCCTCCAACCAGGCAAAAAAGGACAAGCCCACCATCCAGGATTTGGAGAAAGCCTTGAATCAGCGTCTTGAAGAAGGCACTGAAATGGATCATATTCTCGGTAAGCTACTTTTCCTTTTACCGGATTTTAACTTGTGTGTTGATTGAAGCAGAAGGTAGCCCCCAGCTGACCCAGATTGAGAGAATCCGGGCATTCGGGAAGGTCTTCACCGCGATCAAGGCCGCGGGAATGTTACTTATCAACAAGTACGTTCCCGAGAAATCTAGGGAGCTCTCGGAAGTTGAAAAACTTCCAGAAGCTATTGCGGAGGTGGCACATCGCTAGGAGTCCCTGCTCTGTTCTACGGCTCGCGGTGGTGCACGCATGGCCCTTGCGCTCATGCGC
The DNA here is from genome assembly GCA_028641055.1 of Alopecurus myosuroides. Taxonomy (NCBI): domain Eukaryota; kingdom Viridiplantae; phylum Streptophyta; class Magnoliopsida; order Poales; family Poaceae; genus Alopecurus; species Alopecurus myosuroides. The sequence continues at coordinate 524,367,550 of CM054057.1, read as the reverse complement.
ATGCACTACCCTACTGCCAAATCTTGGCGTGTGGCATCCGGCATCCCGCAAGGATACACGGAAGCTCAACGGGCCAGCATCTTTGATGAAATCAAAGGTCACGCCACCAAGATTGCGACCATGGTGACCATCTCCACCTTCTACCCGGAGGAAGCAATCCCGGCAACTCCCGAGGAATTCGGCAGCGAGGAAGAGTCGGATGCCTGAAGAAGCTGCCTGGTGCCTGAGTAGGAGATGGAAAAGATAGAAGCATTATTGTTCTTACAATGTAAACTTTATTGTAATGCTTTCTATTCCTTTCTATAAACAAGTACTCCGCTTTTGCAGTTAATTATTAAGTCTTTGCAAGTTTTCCAGGTTTTTATTCCCCTATCTTCTAAGTTCTCTGGTTTATATGTCTTAACTGTCCTTAGTGTTTGAAATGGCTCGATAGTACTTTAATCTTCATGCCAAGTGACTAGGTATAACCAATCAGTCGAAACTCGGAAACATGGATCATACTAAAGGCATTTTTACTTACTAGCTCCAGTGACCCAACATAAAAACAATCAGATAATACTTAGAGAAAAAGTAAGGAATTTTGTATGAAACTCAGGCACGCAGGCACAATCTGAATTTCCTTAGACCTCCTTAGGCTGAAACTCATTCAGTTTTTTAACTCCGAGCACGCAGGCACAATTCGGGTTAACATTGAGTATTTTGAAAGATCATTGGGAAATAGATAAGACGGACTTATGCTTTGTATGAAAACAGATAAAACGATAATGCATGAATTCCGACAACTTTATTTCATGATCTCAAAGATGTTTACATAGAAATTGAACTAAGTGTAGAAGGGACGTAACTGTTGGATGCTCTAGGGCCTTTTTGTCTCTCCTAGCTCAACATCTATCTTTCTCTTTCTTTTGCGATTCGGACGTTTGGGATCATCTTCCATGTCTCGAATATCTACAAGATAATAAGATCCAGTTTTCATAGCCTTGCTAATGACAAATGGTCCCTCCCAGACTGGGGCTAACTTGTGCTTCCTTTCTTGCACCAATCTTAGCACTAGGTCACCTTCTTTGAAAGATCGATGCCTGATTTTCCGACTATGATAACGTCGCAATCCTTGCTGATAAATGGCGGATCTTTGGAGCACAAGGTCTCGTTCTTCTTCTAAAAGATCGACGGCATCCTGTCGAGCACATTCGGCATCCGAGTCATCGTAAGCCTGCACTCTTGGGCTATCATGGAGCATGTCCGTTGGAAGCACTGCTTCTGCACCATAAACTAAGAAAAACGGGGTTTGCCCTGTTGATCTATTTGGCGTCGTTCGAATACTCCAAAGCACGGAAGGTAACTCTTCTACCCATGCTCCAGCTGCTCTATGAAGAGGAGATTCGAGTCTTGGGCGTATTCCTTGCAGGATTGAGCTATTCATTCTTTCAACCTGCCCATTGGAATGTAGGTGAGCCACAGACGCAAGGTCTAGGCGTATTCCCGTTTGTCGGCAATATTTTGCCAACTCTACAATAGAGAAATTTGTCGTGTTGTCTGTGATTATACTATGTGGAACGCCGTATCTCATGACTACGTCAATGATGAAATTCCTGGCAATTACACCGTCAAGCTTTTTGATGGGTTTTGCCTCCACCCACTTGGTATACTTATCTACTGCAACGAGTAGATGTGTAAGTCCACCTCTTGCAGTTTTGAATGGTCCCATCATATCTAGCCCCCAGACCGCAAATGGCCATGTGATAGGGATAGTTTTTAGTGCTTGGGCTGGCATATACGTGTTCTTGGCGTAATACTGACATCCGGCACATGTGTTTACTATGTGTTCGGCGTCTGTCTTGGCTGTTAGCCAGAAAACCCTGCACGGAATGCTTTCTTAACTATGCTTTTTGATTGAGCATGATGTCCGCAATCTCCTGCATGGATTTCTTGCAGTATTTCTCCGCCTTCTTCTGGCGAAATAAATCGTTGAAAGATTCCGGTAGTGCTGCATTTATACAGGCAACCATTGATTACCGTGTATCCTTTGCATCGACGTTTTATTTGTCTTTGCAAGACCTCGTCTGCTCCATCCTGGTTACTTCTGATCTACTAAGAAGTTTAAATATGGAATTGTCCAATCCGGTTTAACGAGCAGGACTTCAATTGACTCGGACACAAGAGGATAATCAACATCTCCACCTTCTATCGATGGTTTATGCAAATGTTGGACAAACACACCTGGTGGTAGGGGTTTCACTCTTTCCGAGCCCATGCGGGCTAATGCATCCACGTTCCAATTTTCCTCCCTTTTGACGTGAAGTACTTCAAATCCTAGGAAGCAAATAGCAAACTCATCCACCGTTCTCCGATATTCGGCCATGATGGGGCTTTTGGCGTCCCATGTTTGGTTGAGCTGATGTTGTACCAAATCTGAGTTTCCATAACATAATATGCGTTTGACGGCTATTTCATTTGCAATTTGCAAGCCATGAAGCAAAGCTTCGTATTCTGCCATGTTATTGCTAGGCGTTGAAGTGTATTTGCAATACATACTCCATAATATCTCCGTTTGGGGATTTTAGCACTACACCAGCTCCGGCGCCTTCCTTCATCTTGGATCCATCAAAGTGCATAACCCAGTATTCCGACTCCGGCATTGGTGTGTTTTCCATTGCTTCTGTCCAATCAACGATGAAATCTGCCAACGACTGGGATTTAATTGTCGTCCGGGGTTGGTACTTAATGTCGAACGCAGCCAACTCGATGCCCCATTTGGCTACTCGGCCTGTTGCGTCTGCATTGTTAATTATATCCCCTAGTGGTGCTTTACATACCACTGTTATGGAATGTCGTTGGAAATAATGGCGGAGTTTTCGAGATGCGAAAAATACGCCATATGCCAGCTTTTGATAGTGTGGGTACCTTTGTTTGGACTCGGAAAAAACTTCGCTTATATAATATGCCGGATGTTGATCTGGTATGCTTTGCTCTTCTTTCCTTCTTTCCACAACTATCACAGCACTAATAACCCAGTTTGTTGCTGTGAGATACAGTAACATGGGTTCTTCGTGTTTTGGTGATGCCAAAATCGGAGCTTTCATCAAGGTTTCCTTTAACTGGGTTAATGCTTTGTCCGCCTCTTCTGCCCACTCAAATTTGATGGATTTCTTCAACAATTTGTATAATGGCAGAGCTTTGTCTCCTAGCCGGCTTATAAACCTGCTGACGGCAGCTGCAGAACCCATCAATCTTTGTACATCTTTTAAGCACGTAGGCTTTGTGATGTTTAGGATTGCCTTACTCTTTTCCGGGTTTACTTCTATTCCTCTGTGAGAAACGATAAAACCCAAAAGTTTTCGTAAGGGAACCCCAAATACGCACTTTAATGGATTTAACTTCATTTTGTAAGTGCGCAAATTTCGAAGGTTTCTCGCAAATCTTCAAGGAGTGTGTCTTTTTCCTTGGAAACGACGGCAATGTCGTCCACGTAAACGTGAACATTTTTGCCAATCTGACTATGCAAACATTGTTGCATGCAACGCTGGTAAGTTGCACCTGCGTTCTTCAAGCCAAAAGGCATGGTTATGTAATAGTATGTTCCATACGGGGTTATGAAGGAAGTTTTGATTTGATCTTCTTTCCTCATATGTATTTGGTGGTACCCGGAATAAGCATCCAAAAAGCATAAAAGCTCAGAGCCAGCAGTGGCATCTATTATTTGATCGATTCGTGGTAAGGCGAACCTATCTTTTGGACAAAACTTGTTCAGGCCGGTGTAATCTATACACATCCTAAGAATGGTACTATCTTTCTTCGGACTAATACTGGGTTCGCAGACCATTCAGTATGTATAACTTCCCTGATAAAATCAGCTGCTAATAGCCGGATAATTTCCTTGCCAATAGCCTTCCGTCTTCTTCCGTCAAATCGACGGAGACCTTATTTGACGGGTTTAGATCCTGGGATCACCTTCAGTTGACGCTCAGCAAGTTCCCTGGGTACACCCGGCATGTCCGCAGGACACTAGGCAAAAATATCCCAGTTCTCACGGAGGAAATCGATGAGCGCGCTTTCCTATTTGTCGGTCATCCCTGTCCCCACTACGACAAATTTTGTCGGATCTTTGGGGTCTAGGATAACCTGCCTTGTATTCTCGGAAGTTTTCAAACTATCTGCGGGCTTCCGGCTTTCTTTTTCTGCCTGCATTTCTGTCGGTGATACTTCTTTTGCCAGCTCTTTCAATTCCTCCTTTGCTATCACTTTTTCTGCGCAAAGGGTGTTTCCTTTTTCCAACTCGTTTGCCAATTTGAAGTCTCCTGATCTGGTGATCACTCCTCCTTTTGGCCCTGGCATCTTCAGCTTGTTATAGATATAACATGATCTTGCCATAAATTTGGCGAAAGCTGGATGTCCGAGAATTGTGTGGTATACACTCTCGAACGGCGCGACCTCGAAAGAGATTTTTTCTTGTCGAAAGTGCTCTTTTTCTCCAAAGGTTACATCTAGGGAAATTTCTCCTAGGAATTGTGCTTGTCTACCAGGAACGATGTCGTGGAAACGTATGTTGCTATGATTGAGCTGGGTCTCGGAGATTCGCAGATGTTTCAGTGTATCCAGGTACATTATGTTAATGCTGGATCCTCCATCCATCAACACTCTTTTTAGCCTAGTGTTTTGAACAATAGGGCTTACAATTAGAGCTTGTGTGTCGGGTTCTGGGATATTTCCGGGATGATCAGACTGATCCCAGGTAATTGGTGTTTTCGAGTACTTCAAGAATTTCGGGCTTGGTGGAACAACCGCGTTTATTTCTCGAAGTGTCCTCTTTGTCACCTTTGCTGAGGGAGTTGCGAGGAAAGTTAGATTGCATTCTCCATCAACTCTCGGGAACTTTGGTTCGCCTTTTCGCTGTTGTTCTTGGATTTTTTCGTCAGTGTCCGATTCACTGTCTTCTTTTTCAGCTTCTGGCTTTTGCTTGGAGAATTTCCTCTTGGAGTTCTTCCCCTTGTTCCCGGATCCTGCACTGCGTTTCATATGCTTATTAAGCCGGCATTGTGCGTTAGTATGGGTGGGTCTCCCAAATTGCGAATGGTGGACACAGTTTTCCGACTTAATCTTTTCCCACTCTTCCTTTGTGTAGGAGATAGGTTCTGTGTTTCTTCCTTTCCATTTGCTTCCATTATCCTTTCCAAAGGCTAAGTTAACTTCTTTGGGCTTTGGTTGTGTTTCTGGAGTAGCTTTTTTCTCAGAACGAGGCACCTTCTTGGCCTGAGCCAAAGCGTCAATATTTCCACCTCTCGCTCTGATGTCATCTTCGGCCGCTGCATGCTCATTTGCGGTTGTAAGCATAGATCCGAGATCTTTGTGCTGCTTTGAACCAACCATGAACGGTACGAGGCCGGGTTTTAATCCATTGACAAAAGCATGCATTGCTTGTACGTCACTTACTCCAGAGCAGTTGTTCTTCATTGCAATCCATCTTGAGATGAAATCCACGTATGGCTCATCTTCAAACTGGGTGCAGCGGTTGAGCTGGTTGATGCTGTTGGGGCGTTTGTAAGTTCCCCGAAAATGCTGAGTGAAAACTCTAGCCATGTCATCCCAGCTGTCTATGGTTCTTGACGGAAGCCCGTTAATACAATCTCTGGCTCCATCCAGCAACATTAGGGGGAGGAATTTTACTGCCTCTAAATTTGTCCCTTTGTTGATCTGGACGGATGTATAATAGTCTGAGAGCCAGGTATCTGGGTTTGTACTACCGGTATATTTTTGATATGTTGGACCAACTTTGGCGAAGCCAGAATGTAGAGTTATCCTTCGGATCCTGTCAGTAAAACACTTAGGTCCAAAGTATAGATCATCTCCTTCCGCCCTGTCAGCGTTTATGGAATATCTGCCGGCTGAATGGACAGAAGGGGATCTGCTCCTTTCTTTTCCACTGCTGCGAGGAATGCGCTCTTCCAGGATTATCCATGTTTCCTCCGTCATCATGTCCTTTGGAATAAGGTGGAGTTCTACTCCTGGGTCTTTCCTTATTCCTAGGAGGGGTACGGGATCTCTCACTCCTGCGAGGAATATCGTGTCTTCCGGCTTTTTCAACAGGGCGTCTCGAAGGCGGTATTGCTTTTTCGTCCTTCCGGGTTTGTTCTTCCCGATCACGGGGGTTGATTCCACCTTTCGGCGGATGGGATCCTGTTCTGGACGCTGCATCCTTGTTATCGGGAATTTTCTTGTCCTTTTTCGGATCTACTTTCTTCTCTTTTGAATTGCCTGAATCTCCAGGTTCTCCAGGTCCAGGTGCTCCAGCGGCGCATGTGCTTGTTTTGCATAGGACTGAGTCGTCATGCAACTTCCCTGATCTTGCCTGCCCTCGCTGTTGTTGTTGCAATGCTTTTCCTAAGAAGGCATACACCCCTTGGAGTTTTTCATCATTGGAGTACAGATCATCGTTGAGGATGACGAATGCGGCTTCCACGTTTTCTGCTGCGGTTTTGTATATAGGTTTGCCCCTGGCATTGATGATGTTTACTTTCTTTTGCCAGGCGGGGTTTTGGACCCGATCCTTTGGCTGCTGTACTTCTGGTCTTACGATTCCGGGTAACCTTGTAGGTTTTATGTCGGATCTATTCTTTCTCTCGTACTTCTCAATTTCTTCCTGCTTCAACTTAATATCAGCCTAGGTTTGTAGGAGATTTTCCTGAGTTCTGAATAGATGTTGCTATTGCCTTTGAAGAGCTTGTCTCCTGGCTTCTAACACTTCAGGGGGTTCGTGGGGTCCCACTGGTGTTTGAAGTAAATCATGTTCGTCCCGTTCTGACATTGGTGGAACAGAGATTTCCTTCGTTTTCTTCTCCGCAGACTTGACACCGCTTCCTCCTCCTCTTCCGGGTTTTCATTGGTGGTATCCACCAGTTTTTTCTTCCGGAGTTTGTACTGGAGTTTCTTTGCATCCTTGTTTCTTTTCTTGGAAGAGGGATGTTTTTTACCAGGTTCATCTTCTGTCAATTCCTTGACATCAGGGTAAATTGGACTGGTTTCACCATCCTCTATTTCCTCATCTGGCGGAGGTGTTTGGGGGTCTTCCTGACTTTCGGCATCCGAGTTATCAGTCGGTTTTGCCATAAGCACTTCATGGAATCCCTCTTGAAAAGATTTGACCTTTCTTTCGAAAGCGTCTTCATCTTCGTCTTTGGAATCGAGCTGATCGGATCCGGGTTCCGATTCCAATCTCGCCTCAATGGCGGCTAACACAGAATCGGCTTCCGAGTTCGTCGTCGTATCAACGGATGTTGGATATTCGACCTCTGCTATGGGATTTTTTTCTTCTGCCTTTTCCATGGGATTGTTTTCGTCCGTGTTTTCAGCGATCTCGGTTTGCACCATACCAATAAAATGCGATCTCATTGCAGGCATCTCCGAAGAGGCAGCGATTTGAGCAGGATATTGGCGATCTGAGCAAAATCCGGCATCATAGTTTTCTTCAACTGGGTATAGGGAGGGTGGGATCAATCTACTTCCACCACAGAATCTCATTGCATGTGCAGTTAATCAGATGAAGATATTTGCAGATCCAATCGGTAAAACGCAGGCACTTACCAGATGATTCCGTGCTGACATGTACGATCCGTTGTCTTGGAAGCCCCCGACGTCGTTGTCGAACTCCAAGCTTCCGATAGTTACAGTACTGCCGATTCCGCCGAGTATCCCCCATCGAAACATAACGCCTGACGTCGCTGGCCCCACGGTGGGCGCCAACTGTCGAGACATCGTAGTAGGGTTCATAGACGTGAGTTCCATGAGGCCTACGGGTAAAGACGTGGGGGAAACGTGGTAGTATGACAACCAGGGACCCCAAAGTTTACCCAGGTTCGGTAGATCGCAACTAGGCGGCGTTCCTACTCCTGCAATCTCACTAAATCAGGGCTGAAGCCTGAAGTATACAAAGTACAATGTGAGTTTGGGTTGCTAACTCGACGAGGATCAACTTCTCGGCGAGTTGGCTTCTAGATAATTCTCTGTGTGTCTTTCTTCTCTCCCGTCCGGCTTTATATAGATAGCCGGTTAGGGCTTACAGAAATGAAACCTAGAAGACTACGGTAAGTTCTAACTTGGAAGGCAAGAATTTGCCTTCTACTCCAAGCCGCACCACATGGGCCGTGGTCCGGGTTCTTCTAGAATCCGGCTTGTCGCACCCGGACTTCTAGAGGATACACATAGCCCGCTAAATAGTAGATAATTGGCTTACGGGGCCTACCTGCACCCGCATCTCAATATGAGTAGGCCGACACGTAAACGTGTGACAACCATTCTCTACTATTCATCGTCTATGAAACCATCCAATAGGAATCCGAATACTTCCATTGACGTACTTCATAACATACACACATGGTACGTCAACGGCAATTGAACAAGTGATATCACAACAAATCTCTAAGACACAAAGAAATAGAAATAAGCGGCAAAAGCTCTCACTAGAGCAAAGATAGCAAATACAGTCATACAGAGGACACATGTCCCAACAAGTCATCATTACATCACAGCGTAAGCACAGAAAGTTTCTGACTACAGACAAGAACCAAATAGGCCTAAGAGGCCGGAAACGAAAAAAACGGAGCCCATCCACGAAGTCTCGGATCCTGCCCGGGTCCGCTATCTACTCGTCAGCAGCCTCGTCATACTCCACGTAGTAGCCACCATGGGGGATCCTCGGAAACATAGTCTGCAGAACCAGCAGCCCCAAAGGTGCCAGTACGGACGAGTACTGGCAAGCAAGACGCACAAGATACCAAAGTGTACCCGACAACACCAAGTACAGATGCTTTGGGTTCAACGGAAGATAGGTGATACAAAGGTGCGGCAGCGGGCTGCACTAACCAACTACAGAGACACGCTACAACATCCGGCTAAAAGAAAGGGATAAGATAGCGCATCGGGGCCAACTACCACTAACCTCAAACAAACCCATCCTGGATCTCGCCCCTTATCCAAAGAAGCAATCCGAGGATAACCCACACAGTTGGATTAATGAAGGTTCAGGTTATTGTGACAATATGCCTATTGCTAGTCAAATTATTATTAATTAGGTGTAAGTTGTCGGAGTACTTGTTAGCCAGCACTTTCACCAAGTCGTCACATAACCGCGGACAACACGGCTTCTCGAGAAGATTCATCCCTGCAGGGTGTGCTCCAGTACCCGTACACACTCGAGCCACCAACTAAAACTCAGGTGGACTCAACACGACCCGAACCATCTCTACAACCTGTCCTAGGAGCCACCGAGCTATAAGGTCCCGGCCAGTCCGACCTAACCTAAGCGCAAGGGTGAAAACCACACCCCCCGGCACCACAGGCCTCTCCCTATATGTATGAGTCATCATCATCATCATAATCATCAACCATGGGCGCGACCCATTCATGCGTATGCGCAAATGGAACACCCGAACTAAGTGTGGCTCTTCGGACAAACTGCGGATCAGGTCAAAGTCGAGGGGGGTTCCATACGACCACCCGGATGCGGTGAGCACGCTCATCATGGATCAGAGGACAAGACCCTTTTCCTAATTAGGGTCGACACTAGCAGGCTTCAAAACCCTAACCCGGGCCTCCTGCCGGTACCTTATCATCAAATTATTATTACCCCAAACATTAACATGATATTGATTATAACAAGCCCATCTATCAAACTAAACAGGTGAAGATAAATGACAACAAGACTCGAGCACAAACAAACCTAAGCATAATACTACGACATAGGCTAACAAACAACAAGTTTGTAGGTGTGGGGGTGAGGCTATATTCATGGCTGCAGGATGACATGTGATAGGATCGGAACACAAGCAACGAATCATAAGGCTAGCAGATTAGACAACGGAAAGTATCGGTATCAAGTGTGGAACGGAAACAATGGTTCATGTGAGTGAATACTTACCTGCAAACTCAGTAGCCTGGTACTGAGCTAACTCCTCTGAAGTGGTACCGTAAACCTCGTATGTCTCAACGTCGTCGTCTATTCGAGAAGAAGCAAACAAACAACGAAGAGAGACAGACAATCAATAACATGGCATAATGCACAAACATGGGATGATGCATGATATTTTAATGCAAGTAAGAGATCATGGACATGATCATCAAGTTAAATGAGTGTCCCAAATAAGTTTACATTATTTGGAAACCTCTCATATTTATCTTAGTGGCCTATTATTAATTTTAATAAGACCAATACATCAATAGTATTCCCACATGCATGAAATGATGCTTTCCTGTTATTAATTGAAGTTCTTTCCATTTTGGTATAGTTTCCATAATTTTTGTGTGAAGAAAATAATAAATAAGAATTAATTCTTATTGTTTTCATTTCTGCCATTTTTGGTAAACAATTTAAAAAGAGGTACTTTCAGTTACAAAAGAATGGGAAATACTTGAAAACATGTGGACAATGTTTCACTGAACATTTTGAGCTATTAAACATAATTTTTGGATCATTATTGAATTTATTATGCATTCTTCCATAAGCATTTTTATTCTGCCCCTTTTAGTAAACAGAAGAAAACATGTTCAAATTTAATTCAATTGTGACCAACCAAAATACCACTGTGTATAGTTTGTTAAGACAAATTTTTAGAGCTCAAGTTTGCTCAATTTGGGTGAACAGAACTCAAGTTATGAATTTTGCAAGATTTCAGTTTTTATTCCATTTTCTGTATTTAATTATTTAGTGCAAAATTGTTAACAGAAACATATTGCAACTTTGACATTAACAGAAAGTGCTCTTCACTGTGAGTTTGTAGAAATTCGAATCACCACATTTGGAGCATGTATGAATTAGTTATTGATTTTACAATTAAACATTTGAATCTGTTTTCTGAAATCCCAGAACAAAAGAAAAAGGCCCAAACGTTTTTCACCAGGGGCGGGTGTACCCACGCGTTACTACTCGCAGACACGTGGGCCCAGAGGCACGCTGGCACCTAGGACCGATGACAGGTGGGGCTAGGCTCGCGGGGACAAATCCACAAAAAAGGTTGGGCATAATTGCCTCCAAAAGGACTCAAACCAAGGACCTCCTGGGCGCGCGCGGGGGGTCCTAGCCACTGGGCTAGCTGTGTTGGTTGTGATGGATCTGGGCTTCGTTTACTTTTGAGGTGTATCAGTGCGGAAAAATCTGAAACTGAAACGAAGTTCAGTTCGTCCCAGCGGCAGCGGACGGAACGGACGCAACCGGCCGGCGACGATCTTCAGAGGGCACTCGACAGTGGCTCGTCCAGCGCAGGGGAGAAGGGACGGGAGGCGAGGGCAGTAGGGCGTGCTCACCTTGAGGAGGCGCGGGGCGTCGCGCGCGGCGTCGTCGCAGAACCGGCGGAGGAGGACGGCCCGCGCGGGAGCGATCTGACGGAGGCGCTGCAGTCAGGAGCTCGCCGGGGAAGACCTCGACGGCGTCGTCGGTGTAGCCTGTCTCCGGCAGCGTCGTCTTCAGCAAAAGTGGAGGTGGAATCCTCCTGGTTCCATTCCCACCGAGACCACGGCCTATCGAAGAGCACGGCGACCGCGCCGTCCCCTCCAACTTCCGGCCATGGAGGGGGCTTTCTCTCAGTTCATAAAATTCAGAGGAGGGAGGTAGAAGAGGATGAAGAAGGATGGTGGCGGCGGGGAACAGTGGAGGGGGAGAGAGGCTAGGGTTTCTGGTGCGGAGGAAGGGGTAGATAAAGGAGAGGGCAGGGAGCAGGTGGGGAGGAGCTCTCCCTGCTCTGTTGCGTCACTGGATGTCGACATCGTACGGAGGTGGAAGAAAAGGGAGGTGGGCTGCTTCGCTGGGGTTGTAGGTGGGCCTTTGGGCCTGCCTCCCCCAGCAGCTTTTATTTTAATTCTTTTTCTTTCCCTTTTTTTGTAGAAAAGGAAAGAAAAGGAAAAAGAAGGGGTTTTTGGGACCCTAAAATTATGGTGATAATTTTTTATTAGTTCCTTATTGAAAATGCCCAGTTGCACCAACTTTTGTTTTTCAAAATTTTAAATATTTGTTGCTGTTTGAATTTTAAATGAATTTGCTTGTATGTTTGCAATAATTGAATTATTTGAAAATTACCCAAGTCACTTATTTGGAAGATCAAGTTTATGGAAAACAATTAAATTGTTTGATTTGAATATTTTATTTGAAAAGGTTGTAACAGACCAAGTGTGAAACATATTGATTTGAATTTATTTGAAATTTGAAATTCCACACATGAATGCATTATGATGACATGATGCATTGAATAAAAATTCAAGAAACAACCATGTAAAAGGGGAATTTTCATACTTGGGATGTTACAAAACGCCCCCCTTGAAGGAATCGCGCCCCGAGATTCCTACTGAGAAGAGAAAAGGTCCGGATACTTCTTGCGAAGATCCTCTTCGGTCTCCCACGTTGCCTCTTTATCGGAATGATGAGACCACTGCACTTTTAAGAACTTGGTGCTCTTGTTGCGAGTTTTGCGCTCGGTCTCATCGAGAATGCGAATAGGGTGCTCCTCATAAGAGAGGTCTTCTTGCAGTTCAATGGAATCATGATCAACTGCACGACCTGGGTCTTTGAAGCACTTCTTGAGCTGTGACACGTGAAAGACATCGTGCACCTTGGATAGCTTTTCTGGAAGTTCAAGACGATAGACATTTTCTGCATGCCTTGAGAGAATGTTGAAGGGACCAATATAACGTGGAGCAAGCTTTCCTTTGACACCAAAACGATGAGTGCCTCTGAGGGGAGTAACACGGAGATATGCTTTGTCTCCAGCTGCATAGACCATGTCCCTGTGTTTGCTGTCATAGTAGCTTTTCTGACGAGACTGAGCAATCTTCGGATTGTCACGAATGATGCGGACTTTCTCTTCGGCCTCCTTAACAATGTCAGTACCAAAGAGTGAGCGTTCACCGGCTCCAGACCAATTGATAGGACTCCTGCATCTGCAACCATACAGAGCCTCGAAACATGCCATGCCTAGACTTGCCTGGAAGCTGTTGTTGTAGGAGAATTCAGCATATGGAAGACATTCCTCCCATTTCATGCCAAAAGAGAGACCACATGCTCTAAGCATATCCTCGAGAATCTGATTGACTCTTTTGACTTGCCCTTGAGACTAAGGATGATAGGCTGTGCTGAACAGAAGCTTGGTGCCCAAAGCTTCTTGAAAGCTTTTCCAGAAGTGAGAAGTGAAGATGCTTCCACGGTCTGAGCTTATTTCCAATAGAATACCATGAAGAGGAACAATCTTTGTTCTATAGAGATCTGCCAATTGACTAGCTGAGATTGTCTCTTTGACAGGAAAGAAGTGAGCGACTTTAGTGAGTCGATCAATGACAACGAAGATTGCATCGTTGCCCCTCTTGGACTTTGGAAAACCAGTGACGAAGTCCATTTCAATCATGTCCCACTTCCATTCAGGAATTTTCAGAGGTTGGAGAAGACCCGCTGATTTCTGATGAACTGCTTTGACACGTTGACAAACATCGCATTCAGAGACATATTTAGCAATTTCACGCTTCATGCCAGACCACCAATACATTGTTTTGAGATCCTGGTACATCTTTGTACTTCCAGGGTGTATGGAAAGAGGAGTATCATGAGCCTCCTTGAGAATCACATCTTTCAGGCTTTGGATTTCGGGAACTGCAATGCGTCCTTGGAAAAACACTGTTCCCTTGTCATCAATTGAGAAGCACTCATACTTCACATTGCCCGCTCTGATGTTCTTTGCGATCTTCTTGATCTCAGCATCACAAAGTTGTTCAGAACGAATCTTGTCCTCAAGCGTTGGACTGGCTGTCAAGTTTGCAAGATACCCTTGACGAACAAGCCCAAGATTCAGCTTTTGGAATTCTTCGTGAAGAGGAGGTTGGCTTTCCATGATCATGAGATTGTTGCAATAGGACTTGCGACTGAGATCATCGGCCATAACATTAGCCTTGCCTGGAGTGTCGGAAATGGTGAGATCGAAGTCTTTGATCTTCTCAATCCATCTCCTTTGTCTGAGTTTCAGATCTGGCTGACTGAAGATGTACTTTAGACTGTTGTGGTCAGAAAAGATCTCAGTGCGATTACCCAACAAGTATTGTCTCCATTTCTTGAGGGCAAAGACAACTGCTGCAAGCTCAAGGTCATAAATAGGATAGTTGAGCTCATGTGTGTTCAACTGGCGAGAAGCATAAGCCACAACTTGACGTTCTTGCATGAGAACTGCACGTAGACCTTGGAGAGAAACATCACAGAATATTTGGAAAGGTTTGGAAGGATCTGGGCCAACCAGAACTGGTGTAGAAGTGAGTTTAGTCTTCAGGAGATCGAATCTTTCATCACATTGTGGAGACCAGACGAACTTCTTGTCCTTCTTTGTGAGGTCAGTGAGAGGTTTGGCAATCTTGGAGAAATTTTGGACGAAGCGACGACAATAGCTAGCCAAACCAAGAAAACTTCTGACTTGCTTCACCGTCTTTGGAGGTTTCCAATCTACAATGGCCTTAACCTTTTCTGGGTCAATAGCTATGACCTTGGAAGATATGACATGACCAAGGTAAGTGACTTCAGAAATCCAGAACTCACATTTGGAAAACTTGGCATAGAGGCGATGCTCGCGAAGCTTCATGAGAGTGAGACGAAGATGTTCTTCATGCTCTTTCTCGGATTTGGAGTAGACAAGAATATCATCAAGATATACCACAACGAACTTGTCGAGGTATTCATGGAAGACAGAATTCATGAGTCGAGAGAAGGTCGCCGGTGCATTGGTGAGACCAAAGGACATGACGGTGTATTCATAGCGACCGAAGCGAGTGACAAAGGTTGTCTTTGGAACATCCTCTTTTCTGATCTTTATTTGATGGTAACCCATTCTCAAGTCCAACTTGGAGAATATAGAGGCTCCAGCAAGTTGATCAAAGAGATCATCGATGCGAGGAATTGGATATTTGTTCTTGATGGTTTTCTCGTTAAGAGGACGATAGTCAACAACGAGTCTCTTTGTTTGATCCTTCTTTGCCACAAACAGAGTTGGGCATCCCCAAGCCGAGGAACTAGGTTGAATGTAACCTTTTTCCATGTACATATCGATTTGCTCCTTTAACAATTTCAGTTCAGGAGGAGCTATCTTGTATGGATACTTGGAGATTGGAGCAGTGCCTGGTTCAAGTTCGATGAAGAACTCAACAGCTATGTCAGGAGGCATTCCTGGCAATTCTTCTGGAAAGACATCGGGGAAGTCACAAACCACCGGAATAGTTTCAATAGATGGTAGAGGATTTGCATTGAGAGTGTAGAGTTGAACAACTGGATTTTCAGCATGGAAGTAGACTATCTGGCCAGAAGGGTGTGTGATTTTGACAGACTTAGCAGGACAATCAATGACTGTTTGGTTGGCTACCAGCCAATCCATCCCAAGAATGACATCAATATCTGAAGAGTGGAGAGCTATCAGAGATGCCTGGAATGGAAGGTTTCCAATTGTGATCTCGATGTTCTGGCTAACTTTATTGCTTTGATAGCTAGATCCCAGTGATTTCACTAGGAGAGGGATAGACAACTGTTCGAAGTTGATTTTACTGGTGTTTGCAAAGTTTTGAGAGATGAAGGAGTGTGAAGCACCAGAATCGAACAAGACTTTAGCATGAAACGAGTTCACAAGAAGTGTGCCCATTACAACCTCTGGAGATTCTTCTACTCCCTGGGCCTTGACATGGTTCACCTTGACGGTTCTCACGCCAAGCTCGTTGCTGTTGTAGCAACCCAACGGAGGACCACGTATTCTTGTCGGGGTTGACCTGTGGCGAGGTGGAGGTGGAAAGAGGTGCCTTTGCGGACACTTATCGGAATAGTGGCCCGGCTGTCCACACTTGTAGCATGTAACAACGGAACGAGGAGTTATTGTACCTGTCTGAGATGGAGCACCTCCTGAAGATACCACTGGGGTGGGAGGGCGGGCAAGAAATCCTGCCGGGCTTGGCAAGCAGATGGGCGGTGTTGGAGTGGTATATGGAACCCAAACTCTCCGTTTTTGTGGAGGCATGATAGCTTTTGAGAGATTAGCCTGTTCACGAGAGTGCTTACGAGATTCCTCAACCAACTTGCACCCGTGCTCTTCATTTAGAGCGATGTTGATGAGGTCCTCAAAATTCTTGGCCTTGACGTTGGTGAGAGCATACTTGAGTTCCGGGTTGAGACCCCTGCGGAACTTTGCCATCTTTTTCGCTTCCGTGGAGACTTCATCTCCGGCGTAGCGAGCCAGGCGATTGAACTCTCTTTGGTATTCGAGAACGTCCAAATTGCCTTGTGTGAAAGAATAGAATTCCTCACGCATTCTCTCCATGAGCCCATCGGGAATGTGATGGCGCACGAAGGCTTGCTTGAAATCCTCCCATGTGATTGCCACACTAGGACCTCTCATTTCTTGGAAGTTCTCCCACCAAGACATGGATTGTCCATGGAGAAGGTAGGTCACGTAAGGAACACGGTCCTCGTCAGCCACATGAGCTACCATAAGAGTACGGTTCATTTCACGGAGCCAGTCATCAGCATCCAATGGCTCGGAGGAGGTATCAAACGTGCGCGGATTGAGCTCAAGGAACTCCCGAATAGACACACGGGCGTTGCCCTTATTCACAAGGTCTTGGTTCTGCTGCATCTGCCTTATAACTTGTGTCATCTGAGACAGCACTTTCCCCATCTCGGGTGGCAGTGTGGGTTCTTCGTCAGCACTCTCCATCCTGAAGAGGATACCAAGGTTAACACACTAACCGGATAACAAAATCCAATATAAGTTCTTAAAGGGTTACTTCAGACGGTAAGAAGGTAGTATGGAGCAAACATATACTACCCTCAACGTTCACCATAAATGGTTCGCGTACCACACGGATAGCCGTGTTGAAGAAGAAAATCTCCGGAACAAAACGGATAGAGGTTAACAACGAATCAACAGATAAGTTGTTACAACGGAAGAGACGATTTGTGAAGGACGATATCGAAGCAACAACTGGGAAACAGGAGACCACAAACACCTGAGGTACTACGGAAAAAACCCATCCGGGCTTCTAGAGGATCAATATCTACTTCTTAAGGAATAGAGGATCTGCTTCCGGGGCTTATTTGCCACCATTCTCAATCGTGAGTAGGCAACACGAAAATCGTGTCACAACCACCTCCACTCCTATGGTCTAGTAGATATAACCATCCTCGAGAAACCAGGATACGTGAAATCCTAACTTGAAAGTTTAGGTGAGAAGAGAAAAACAACGTTGCACTTCCTTACTAGAAAAGGGAGGGTGGGTGGGGAAAGAAATAAAAGAACAGAATTCCTACTCTCACGTTTCATTTTTCCTATATAGCTACAAAATAGTTTCTAGACTCAACTGCGACCAGTAAAAGGGATCCTATAGGCAGACAGACTCGGATACCATTTGTCGCACCCGGACTTCTAGAGGATACACACAGCCCGCTAAATAGTAGATAATTGGCTTACGGGGCCTACCTGCACCCGCATCTCAATATGAGTAGGCCGACACGTAAACGTGTGACAACCATTCTCTACTATTCATCGTCTGTGAAACCATCCAATAGGAATCCGAATACTTCCATTGACGTACTTCATAACATACACACATGGTACGTCAACGGCAATTGAACAAGTGATATCACAACAAATCTCTAAGACACAAAGAAATAGACATAAGCGGCAAAAGCTCTCATTAGAGCAAAGATAGCAAATACAGTCATACAGAGGACACATGTCCCAACAAGTCATCATTACATCACAGCGGAAGCACATAAAGTGTCTGACTACAGACAAGAACCAAATAGGCCTAAGAGGCCGGAAACGGAAAAAACGGAGCCCATCCACGAAGTCTCGGATCCTGCCCGGGTCCGCTATCTACTCGTCAGCAGCCTCGTCATACTCCACGTAGTAGCCACCATGGGGGATCCTCGGAAACGTAGTCTGCAGAACCAGCAGCCCCAAAGGGGTCAGTACGGACGAGTACTGGCAAGCAAGACGCACAAGATACCAAAGTGTACCCGACAACACCAAGTACAGATGCTTTGGGTTCAACGGAAGATAGGTGATACAAAGGTGCGGCAGCGGGCTGCACTAACCAACTACAGAGACACGCTACAACATCCGGCTAAAAGAAAGGGATAAGATAGCGCATCGGGGCCAACTACCACTAACCTCAAACAAACCCATCCTGGATCTCGCCCCTTATCCAAAGAAGCAATCCGAGGATAACCCACACAGTTGGATTAATGAAGGTTCAGGTTATTGTGACAATATGCCTATTACTAGTCAAATTATTATTAATTAGGTGTAAGTTGTCGGAGTACTTGTTAGCCAGCACTTTCACCAAGTCGTCACATAACCGCGGACAACACGGCTTCTCGAGAAGATTCATCCCTGCAGGGTGTGCTCCAGTACCCGTACACACTCGAGCCACCAACTAAAACTCAGGTGGACTCAACACGACCCGAACCATCTCTACAACCTGTCCTAGGAGCCACGGAGCTATAAGGTCCCGGCCAGTCCGACCTAACCTAAGCGCAAGGGTGAAAACCACACCCCCCGGCACCACAGGCCTCGCCCTATATGTATGAGTCATCATCATCATAATCATCAACCATGGGCGCGACTCATTCATGCGTATGCGCAAATGGAACACCAGAACTAAGTGTGGCTCTTCGGACAAACTACGGATGAGGTCAAAGTCGAGGGGGGTTCCATACGACCACCCGGATGCGGTGAGCACGCTCATCATGGATCAGAGGACAAGACCCTTTTCCTAATTAGGGTCGACACTAGTAGGCTTCAAAACCCTAACCCGGTCCTCCTGCCGGTGCCTTATCATCAAATT
Organism: Alopecurus myosuroides; assembly: GCA_028641055.1. Lineage (NCBI taxonomy): Eukaryota > Viridiplantae > Streptophyta > Magnoliopsida > Poales > Poaceae > Alopecurus > Alopecurus myosuroides. The sequence goes on along the minus strand of CM054057.1, from coordinate 524,348,710 downwards.
ATTATTACCCCAAACATTAACATGATATTGATTATAACAAGCCCATCTATCAAACTAAACAGGTGATAAGATAAATGACAACAAGACTCGAGCACAAACAAACCTAAGCATAATACTACGACACAGGCTTACAAAAAACAAGGTTGTAGGTGTGGGGGTGAGGCTATATTCATGGCTGCAGGATGACATGTGATAGGATCGGAACACAAGCAACGAATCATAAGGCTAGCAGATTAGACAACGGAAAGTATCGGTATCAAGTGTGGAATGGACACAATGGTTCATGTGAGTGAATACTTGCCTGCAAACTCAGTAGCCTGGTACTGAGCTAACTCCTCTGAAGTGGTACCGTAAACCTCGTATGTCTCAACGTCGTCGTCTATTCGAGAAGAAGCAAACAAACAACGAAGAGAGACGGACAATCAATAACATGGCATAATGCACAAACATGGGATGATGCATGATATTTTAATGCAAGTAAGAGATCATGGACATGATCATCAAGTTAAATGAGTGTCCCAAATAAGTTTGCATTATTTGGAAACCTCTCATATTTATCTTAGTGGCCTACTATTAATTTTAATAAGACCAATACATCAATATTATTCCCACATGCATGAATTGATGCTTTCTTGTTATTAATTGAAGTTCTTTCCATTTTGGTATAGTTTCCATAATTTTTGGGTGAAGAAAATAATAAATAAGAATTAATTCTTATTGTTTTCATTTCTGCCATTTTTGGTAAACAATTTAAAAAGAGGTACTTTCAGTTACAAAAGCATGGGAAATACTTGAAAACATGTGGACAATGTTTCACTGAACATTTTGAGCTATTAAACATAATTTTTGGATCATTATTGAATTTATTATGCATTCTTCCATAAGCATTTTTATTCTGCCCCTTTTAGTAAACAGAAGGAAAAATGTTCAAATTTAATTCAATTGTGACCAACCAAAATACCACTGTGTAGAGTTTGTTAAGACAAATTTTTAGAGCTCAAGTTTGCTCAATTTCGGTGAACAGAACTCAAGTTATGAATTTTGCAAGATTTCAGTTTTTATTCCATTTTCTGTATTTAATTATTTAGTGCAAAATTGTTAACAGAAACATATTGCAACTTTGACATTAACAGAAAGTGCTCCTCACTGTGAGTTTGTATAAATTTGAATCACCACATTTGGAGCATGTATGAATTAGTTATTGATTTTACAATTAAACATTTGAATCTGTTTTCTGAAATCCCAGAACAAAAGAAAAAGGCCCAAACATTTTTCACCAGGGGCGGGCGTACCCACGCGTTACTACTCGCAGACACATGGGCCCAGAGGCACGCTGGCACCTAGGACCGATGACAGGTGGGGCTAGGCTCGCGGGGACAAATCCACAAAAAAGGTTGGGCATAATTGCCTCCAAAGGGACTCAAACCAGGGACCTCCTGGGCACGTGCGCGGGGTCCTAGCCACTGGGCTAGCTGCGTTGGTTGTGATGGATCTGGGCTTCGTTTACTTTTGAGGTGTATCAGTGCGGAAAAATCTGAAACTGAAACGAAGTTCAGTTCGTCCCAGCGGCAGCGGACAGAACGGACGCAACCGGCCGGCGACAATCTTCAGAGGGCGCTCGACAGCGGCTCGTCCAGCGCAGGGGAGAAGGGACGGGAGGCGAGGGCAGTAGGGCGTGCTCACCTCGAGGAGGCGCGGGGCGTCGTGCGCGGCGGCGTCGCGGAACCGGCGGAGGAGGACGGCCCGCGCGGGAGCGATTTGACGGATGCGCTGCAGTCAGGAGCTCGCCGGGGAAGACCTCGACGGCGTCGTCGGTGTAGCCTGTCTCCGGCCGCGTCGTCTTCAGCAAAAGTGGAGGTGGAACCCTCCTGGTTCCATTCCCACCGAGACCATGGCCTATCGACGAGCACGGCGACCGCGCCGTCCCCTCCAACTTCCGGCCATGGAGGGGGCTTTCTCTCAGTTCATAAAATTCAGAGGAGAGAGGTAGAAGAGGATGAAGAAGGATGGTGGCGGCGGGGAACAGTGGAGGGGGAGAGAGGCTAGGGTTTCTGGTGCGGAGGAAGGGGTAGATAAAGGAGAGGGCAGGGAGCAGGTGGGGAGGAGCTCTCCCTGCTCTGTTGCGTCACTGGATGTCGACATCGTACGGAGGTGGAAGAAAAGGGAGGTGGGCTGCTTCGCTGGGGTTGTAGGTGGGCCTTTGGGCCTGCCTCCCCCAGCAGCTTTTATTTTAATTCTTTTTCTTTCCCTTTTTTTGTAGAAAAGGAAAGAAAAGGAAAAAAGAAGGGGTTTTTGGGACCCTAAAATTATGGTGATAATTTTTTATAAGTTCCTTATTGAAAATGCCCAGTTGCACCAACTTTTGTTTTTCAAAATTTTAAATATTTGTTGCTGTTTGAATTTTAAATGAATTTGCTTGTATGTTTGCAATAATTGAATTATTTGAAAATTACCCAAGTCACTTATTTGGAAGATCAAGTTTATGGAAAACAATTAAATTGTTTGATTTGAATATTTTATTTGAAAAGGTTGTAACAGACCAAGTGTGAAACATATTGACTTGAATTTATTTGAAATTTGAAATTCCACACATGAATGTATTATGATGACATGATGCATTGAATAAAAATTCAAGAAACGACCATGTAAAAGGGGAATTTTCATACTTGGGATGTTACACGGCTTCTGCGCGTCAGCTTACTAGGCCGCCTAATGGACTGTGATCCATTACCAATCAGGCCACCCTGGTAATCCGGCTCTTTAGGACAATGCCGGATATACCCCTGATCGGTATATATCCGACAATAAGAGTGGAGGGAAAACAAACAAATACATATATGATGAAGCCAATCATGCAATCTTCCTTGAAGGTACAAACACTACCAAATTCCACGCGGTCTGGGACATTTCAATAACGTTGCGGATGAGCTCCAAACTGTCGCTAAGGGCAATCCGCGACGGTTTACGTGACGAAGTGACATCGTGCCTGATCGACTGTCACAGACGATTCTGCGATGATTAAGTTAACACTAAACCGTCGTGAAGACTGCGACAGACCATTCGACCATCGCGAGCTACTAGTCGGCCCAGCACCAGGCCCAATAAGGAGCGACATTTTTTTGTCGCAGCGTTTGTACACGTGGCATCGTATTTTCCATTACCCGTTATGGGCGCCGCTGACGTCACTTCTACCGTTCCTTACGTCATCATTGTCTTGACATTTTTAAAACGCCGCGATTGGAAATACCGTCACCTCCTTTTATGACGTCATTGTTTCCGTTTTATGACGTCATAATACGTGCGATGTTTATTTTCTCATCGCGGGTTCAAGCACTATAGCGTGCCACATGGCGCCCTCATAAAGTTCCCCGTATACGCTTATTCTTGACTAATTTATAACGTTGTCCGACGTTGTGACGTTTTAGTTCGTCGTAAGACGTCGCGAATCATGAGCCAGCACGTGGACCAACACGGCATCTCCACGTCAAAACGTATCTGTGACGTGTTTTTCCGTCGCGATTTTCATCCAATAAGGTGCTGCCTGATGGACCTACCATATAGTACCACGTTTCCTCGTATCCGTAACGGATCATATCCGTCGCTAGGTACTCTGGTGACGTCATCATGCATCGACGTTTTTTTCGTCGGGGTTCGAAAGGCCGTTTAGCCGGTACGGACGAATTTTAAATTCTAGCACTGCTAGTTTTCACAGAAAAGCACACGCAAAAACATGCAACAAATAAGACTGGTTACAGCCTACCAAGGGCCACCCGTAGAGGCATCAAAGACCATCTGCAATAGTTCACAGCCTCACATGGGCCACCAGCAGAGGCATCGAATGCCATCTGCTATAGTTCACAGCCTCACAAGGGGCACAAAAAAGCTCACCAAGAGCACCTACCAAAAAGCCACCAAAATACATCACGAAGAGAAACAGTTTCATATCAGCTACCCAGGGTTGTGTTGGGGCGTACCCAGTTGCACAGCCGTAGGGTTCTTTTGGATCGTACCCAGTAGCTGTTGAATAAGGGCATTGGATTTATGTTGAGACTGGGTTTACTCTGCAGATTGCTTTCGAATGTTTTCCAGTTCTTGTTGGCGGGTGATCATGTCTGCATCAGCCTGATCCCTGGCTACCTTTAGCTCCATGACAAGTTCCCGCTTCCCAGCTATCTCCAAGTCAAGCTAACGCTGGAGCTCATACTTTGTTGCTCTAAATCGGGTGGTTGTTACTCCTATGTTATTTAGGAACGTAGTCTTTCGGTTTTCCCGCCCGAGCACAATAGCGACAGCTTCAACGACAGACAGAGGTGGTCTGACAGTGCCTCCCGGTGAAACTGGCGCCATCTTCTGTTCCATTTCAGCCTAAAAACATGCAAAGGGATAAGATGAGATAGCAGCTGAACTAGCTCATAAGGAACATTGAGATGAAATATAAGATGATAAGCATATATGAGTTAGCAGATGACAAGCAATTAAACACGCATGTACATTATTAGTGACAAGCGTAGATAAATTAGCTGGCGACAAGGATGTACAAAACATAGTTGAAAACCATGCTGAAATAACACCACGCTCAAGTGCATATTTTAACAGGCGTATCTGGTGATGCTGAATTGATAAGGGATCTGCATGTACAAGCATGTATGCAATAGCAGCCGAACTAGCTTTTTTTAGATAAAAGGCATTTTATTGCCCAGCTTTGACTTAACAAAGCTCAGAGTTCGCACAGAGTTGATTACACGCGTTGCGTAATACAGCTTAACCAAAGTAGCTTTTAAGGGACATAGCTGATGAAAAAACAGGCATCTGAGGAACATAGATGAAAATAGCACATGCCAAGCATGTACAGAACATATATTAAAATAGCAGATGACAAGCAAGTTAAAGCATGCGTGTACATGAACTAGCAGATGACAAGCAAGTTAAATCATGCGTGTACATGAACTAGCAGATGACAAGCAAGTTAAAGCATGCGTGTACATGAACTAGAAGATGGCAATCATGGGTCAAATAGTTGATGACAGCAGTTTGCAGCAGAATTCACAAAGGGAAGGTGTCCTACAAGAATCTATTGAGGTAAAATGTTGATTACGGAGATGTGAAGAATTCTGGGGGGCTTACAATTGCTTTTTCATAGGCGAAGGGTATGTTCCATCCTTCTTGCTTATGTGCGTAGCTTTGAATAGTTGAACTGCATTTTGATCCATGTCGCAACAAATCTCATAGCTACGAGAACCCGTATGAGCAGGGAACATGACACAACTGCTTTTTGCGGCTTTCAGACAGGCCGTCTACACAAACGAAGTATGAAGTATTAGCAGCAATCATGGTTATAGAATTGATGCAATAGCAGTTCGAGTGAGCAAAGACACAAACCTGTTTCTTGGTTGAGCCCCAGCTGGCTAGTAAAACTTGCCATTCAGGATCTTCAATCTTCTCTACTGGTGGAGCTTTGCGCAAAACCTTACTCTTATCTTTGACTTTGTCCCAATACTCCTTCTTTAGACTATGACGACTTTGCTTTGTACGGATCTTGAGATGCATTTCAAGAGAGGACACGATATAGGGGTCGTCGAGGTCCATCATAAACTTTGACTGAAACAAAACAAATAGCATACTTCAGTTTTATGAACAGCAGTGGACAGAACTGGAATCAAGAGTTATAAAACTTACAGCCACATGGACATCAAACGCTTTAAATATGTCCTTCCTTTTCTTGTACGGCTTCCAATGGAGTAAGATGGGGACAACCTCCTTGACAGCAATTGAACATGCAGTGTCATACATGGCAGCAATCTTCTCGTCAGCTGGCCTAGAACATCCTGGAAGAATAACAATTATGAGCTTGTTTCCTCTGGACATCCTGTCCAGCCCCTTTCCCATGTTTATTCCCCTATCAACCCCACCCCCACCACTTATAGTGATGTCTCCAGATTGATTATCTAAAAAAATGTGGCCACGCTAGTGTTAGTGTTCTGCATTTTGGATTTAATTTTTGAAATGGATAGCGTAGTTCTGTAACATGTTACCTTATTGGCGCAAGTGATGCCGATCTTCAAACCATGGGTCAGAAACCAGTGCCTTGGAGTGGGCATCTACCTCCTCGACGAACCTTGCCCCTCACATTGGAATGGTGGGAGCTCGACTTGGGGACCTGGCAGCTAGCCAGCGAGAAGATCATGCTCGTACTGGGTGTGTGTCTCCTCGCGGTGGCCAGCTGCATCCTTGTATTGGGCAGCTTCCAGATGGCCATGGGCAACTGTCTGCTTGTCTTGGGCAGATTCCTGCTGGCCAAGTTGGGGAGTTGTCTGCTGGCCTTGGGGAGCTTCCTGCTGGACTTGGGGAGCTTCCAGCTTGAGCGGGGCGGCTGACTTCTCGGTCACCACAGCTAGCACCTTGGTTTGGACCACTCCTAGCTACTTGTGTTCGACATCTGTCGTCTTGTCATTGTCAGATGGCTTATTTGGTGTCTCAGATGGCTTCTTGTTCCCAGCTGGTGGTGGCCTGACTAGATCAATGGGCTGGTTCTGCAAGATTGTACGCCTTGTTCGACCCATTCTGGGTGCGGAAACTGCCAGTGCACTCTTTTTGACATTTTTTCTCCTGCTGGAGTAACAGGTGATGTGCTGTCAGATTTTTCAGCACGGACACGCTTCTTGCCACTAAGGGAGTGGCCTCCTGGAGGCATCTGCCCCCTACCGGATGTCGTCTTGACTTTGAAGTTCCTAACCTGCACAGTTCACATGTACATATCAATGGGGCTGGTAGCACAACATATATGTAAATGCAGTAATTAGGCCGACAGTCCCACATGAGATAAGTAAGGAGCACCTTTATGGTTGAGCTATCATGAAAGGGTGTTGAGCTAGAAGGTAAGGGTTCAGCTTCTTCAGTGAGGTCTTTCTCCCCTTGAGGATCATACTGAGATCCAGAGCTTTCGTTCTTGCTCTTTTTAGGGGAGAGTATGGTCGAACTTGCAACAACATATGCTAATGTCCTACCCAGCCGCGGATGGTTTCTCAGGATATTATTGATTAGTGTATCGTGAATGGATTTTACAGGTGGTTCTAACATAAATCAAGAGCTCGACGTAAGCTACAAACATAACACTAGATACTATACGAACCTATTAAAGCTACCGAGTAAGATTTGGGTTTCTTCCATGGAGTGATGTTCTACCATATAATGCTGGTGTTGATTGTTTTGTACTACTCCCTCCTTTCACTTTTATAAGGCATGCTGCTTACCATTTCAATTTTAACCACATACATAGTAAAATGAGTGCATCTATGTACAAAATAAGCAAACTTTGACCCATAGGAAGTCATCAAACATAAAGTAGCACATAACAGGAAATTTTCTCGAGATTAGGAGCTAAAACATAAACAAAAATGTGCAGGGAATAAGCATGAAACATGCTGAAATAATTATCTCGAGATCGCCTCAGGATTTAGGTCCTTTTTCTTACAGCTTGCCATGGCGGAAACCATCTCTTCAGGAGTCAAGGTGGCAGGCCTTGACGAGATAGTTGCCTTGAGGTTAGTGACGAGGTGGCAGACCTCGACGGGGAAGTTGCCGCGAGGTTAGTTAGGCGGTGGCAGACCTAGACGTAGGGCGAGGTGGCCGAACTGCGAGCTGGACAGCGAGGTGGCAGATCTTGACGGCGACTTGGAAGGCGAGGTGGCAGATCTGGCGGAGAATAGGAAGATCTGGACGGTGACCTGAACGACGAGGTGGTAGAACTGGACGGCGAGGTGGAAAAGCTGGGCGGCGACCGACGAGTTAGGAGACCGGGAAGGCGAGTTACACGGCCAGGTGGAAGACCCGCACGGGGGGATGTTAGACCGGGACGGAGCTACACGGCGAGGTGGGAGAGCGGGACAGAAAGCTACACGGAGATGTGCGGGAGCGGGACGGAAAGCTACACGGCGAGGACGCGAGGTGGGAGAGCTACGTGGCGAGGTGGAAGAGAGGAAAGAGGGAAACTTCGTCAATGGGGAAAAGAGGGCGGGGGGAATTTCATTGAGAGGCCGCGGGTGGGTAGAGGAAGGTGCGAAATTCGCAAGGGAGGCGTGCGCGCGCGTTGTGGGGGAGGCGCCAAAGTTTGATCCATAATTTGGGGTGGGTGCGGCACGAAAATTCTACGCGCGCGAGGTCGTGTGGGCGTGGACAGAAGCATTGTTGCCCGTCGGATGCATGATGGATGACTCAAACAAATTTACAATCTATACAATTAGTCATCAAATGACTATGTAATTAAATATAAAAGTAATTGACCTAAAAGTGGGGAATGTCGGAATCCCTCCTAAGACTAACAAGATGTAACCCTATCATATCTATACAAGTATTATGTGAGGTGCACAGAACCACGATCCTGATATGAAGTATGATCGGTTTCACCTACGTCACAAGCTACCAAGGAAGGTTCTGCAAGCTTGAAACTCCACCGCCGGTAGAACCAGAGGGAATCTTTGTGATGACATATGATAGATCTTAGTGCTCCATGTACCTATGGCATACCCTACCACAACCAAACATATGATAGCTCGAAATCATCTATAGCTCGAAACTCCCCCTTCGGACGAACCTGAGTGAATCTTGTGATAACATGTGGTAGATATTGGTTCTCCATGTACCTATGGCCTACCCTAACACAAACAAACAAAAAGCTCCATTAGGACACCCCCCCTTCAACATGCCAGGGTTTCGCTGAAGCGGGGGCTTTGGAGCATCAGAGTCCCTCCTAATCCTATATGGATTCCTACCATATTTCTGCACAAGTGTGATGGGAGGTGGAGAGAGATCCAAGATACTAAGAAGGTGGAACTGCCATTCTGGCCCCTCTACGTGAGCCGAAAGGGGGTAGCAAAGTGGAACCAATTGCCCCCAAGGAACACCCAAGGCAATGGTACGGCCCACCTCTTGGCAAGATTCCCCCCCCCCCCCCCGTTCCGTCAGATCCGGGAGTTTCAGGCTCTAAGTAGTCATGGAACCCGCTAGAGAGAATCTGACGACGGTGAAGCCCTAATACGGAGAATGAGGAGATCTTGGGAATCCAAGACCCATGCCACACTCTAACACGCATTGTATGGCATACCATGTGTTGTGGTGGCATTCAGACGCTCCGGACCCCTCTACGAAGAAACCCTAGCCCCGCTGGGGGAAAAGACGGAACTGCCGTTCTGGCCCCTCTACGTGAGCCGGAAGGGGGTAGCAAAGTGGAACCAGTTGCTTGGATGTGTCAGGTTAGGACCAAGAAACACCCAAGGTAATGGTAGGGCCCACCTCTTGGCAAGATTCCCCTCGTTCCATCAGATCCGAGAGTTTCGGGCTCTAAGTAGTGTTGGAACCCGCTAGAGAGAATCCGACGACGGTGAAGCCCTAACACAGAGAGTGAGGGGATATTGGGCATCCAAGACCAATTCCACACTCTAACACACATGGTATGGCATACCATGTGTTGTGGCGGCATTCAGACGCTTCGTAGCCCCTCTCCGAAGAAACCCTAGCCCCTTGGGAAAAAAGACGAAACTATCGTTCTGGCCCCTCTACGTGAGCCGGAAGGGGGTAGCAAAGTGGAACCAATTGTTTGGTTGTGTTAGGTTAGGCCCAAGCGAAACCCAGGGGATATTGGTTTTAATTATTTATTTTGAAAATCGAATGTCGTCCATGTACGTACCCATCGAGTGTGCCTACATGCCAACACAACTTGAACGTGCCAATACAACGTATAGTACGTGCTGAAAAGGTGGGAATACCACGCGTGGGATGAGTGAATGCAGTTTTCCATCTCCACTTCCACATGCGTGGCCGCAGTGCAGGTGCAACTGAGTTAATATCGCCACTTTCACACGCCTCCATTTTATCTCTTCTTCTTCCTCTCGTTCCTCATGCAGAAATCAGTTCGCTTCCTCCTCTCTTTCTCACCAACGATGTTGTCTTCACCGATCTCCTCTACGTATAAGAAGAGGAGGACCGAGGATTCCCTAGCAGCCGGGTATTTGTTTCAACGTACAAACATTCATTTTTTATTCCACCTTTTCGATTTTTTCATGCATCTTCTTACAAAACTTCCTACAAGGTCGATTGTTCCATTGAGAAACCTGTTTCAGTCCTAGAGCACACTTTCCATTCGAGGGAGGTTCTAGATGGAAGGTCACCATGGGGCAGATCGCAATCTGGAACGAGGACATAGCCAGGACCGTGAAAGAGACCCTCGTGAATGCCAAGCGGGAGATCAAATATTACGCACTGGAGCTAGAGCAGAAGGAGAGAGCTTTGAGGGATGCTACCAGCCTGGGTCAGAATCTTCCGGTCAACCATGACTTGTGTAGGAAGATGGAACAACTCTGGAATAAGATTCAGATGCAAGACCAGGAAGCTGATCTCATCCGCGGCGAGATCGAAGTGCTGGCCAAGAAAGCAGGGGAGCCCGGCCAGATCTAAATCGATTTACTCCTGCGTGAGCGTGTTTGGGGCTTGTCCCAGATAGTATATGTGTTATGATTTTATTTCAGTTTAATTAAGACTAAGTGTGTACTGTCATGCAATGTTGAAGTTTGTGACCGAACATATATTAAAGTACTCCCCTCCATTCACATATAGCTTGTGTTCTTGGCAAAAAAAATTCAGATTGTGGAATCTACCCCTGTAGAACGTACAAAAAATTCCAAGGAGAGGCTCCCACGAGTTAAATTAGAAAGAAGCCAACTCTGCTCGCAGCTTGCTTGCATGCATTGGTCATGGATGTCTCCCATGAGACGTGGGATCCAGCTGTCAATGACTCAAAGTCAACAAAAAGTCCGACCAGGGGTTAGTCAGAGAATCCGTGCCGGTTGTGCACGTACACACAACGAATATGACCTACGTGGCAATGCACGTACGTTGCGTACGTGCCAACGTACCGCTGCGTGCGTGCAGTTGCAAGCGGTGTGTGGGTTCGTGGGTGGATTCCTCGTATTCTCACTCTTCCTCTCCCCCACCCCCGCTCTATTTATGGTTTTCTTCTCCCTCCGCTCGTTCATGCATTTCTTCCCCAGAAACTAGCAGTTCTTCTCCACAAAGAGAAATCAGTTGTCCCTCCGCCGCTCGTTCGTGCCTTTCTGCTCGTCGCCACCGACGATGTCGTCTTCTGCTGCAACAAGGTATCTGCTTCAACACGATTTATTTCAATAGCTCTTCTTCCTTCATTTCGATTCCACCTTTTCAATTCCTTTTGGATTTATCTCAACATCTGGTTCCCCTTCGTGCAGGGCCGGTGGTTCCAATGTCCGCACTGGATCGCCTTCGCTGTTGGGGCCGGTGGGTGTTGCTTGATGCGTGTGAACACAAGTTTGTTGGGAGACCCCAAGAGAAAGGTATGAAGAGTGCAGCAACAAGTTTCCCTCAGAAAGAAACCAAGGTTGAATCGACCAGTAGGAGGAAGGAGTAACTTCAGAATGTTGATGCAGCTGAGATGGCAGGGCACACTACCAGTTCAGCAGCAACGTGGAAGCTACAAAACACAATCAAATCACTTTGCCCCAACGAAGCAGTGAGGTTGTCAATCTCACCGGTTTTGCTGAACGCAAAGAGGTTAAACGTATGGTGTGGAAAACATTAGGAGAAGAGTATGAAAGCAGTAGTAACGGTATGAAACAGTGTGAAAGCAGTGTGTGTATTATCAGTATGAGAAAATGGATCGGGGTCCACAGTTCACTAGTGGTGTCTCTCCGTGAAAGATAAATAAAATGTGTGGTGAACAAATTACAGCTGGGCAATTAACATAAATGAAGGCTGCAACGTAGTGCATATGCAAGATATAAAGATTACTATGTGATTCATGCGGGCTTTACAAAAAAAATACATAGACCGTCGTCCAACTACAACTATGTCTAATAATTCACCCTCTGAATATCATCCGAACAAACGTTGGGTATTAAGTTGCAAGCAACAAATTATCGCCGTAAGCAAAGTGTGTAATGTAAACAATGTAAACTAGGTAAACATCATAGTTTTCTCCCCAATGGCAATAGCACATCCTCCATCCATCATGTTTCTGTCACTCGAGCACAGACGCAAAGGAGGCATGAACCCACTATCGAGCATAAATACTCCCTCTTGGAGTTACTAGCATCTACTTGGCCAGAGCATCTACTAATAACGGAGAGCATGCAAGATCATAAATGACATAAGCATGAAGATAACATGATAGATTGATAATCAGAAGACATAGCATTCAACATTCATCAGATCCCAGCCAACACAACATGTAGCATTAAATAAAGATGATCTCGATCATGTGAGGCAGCTCACGAGATCTAAACATGAGGTACAAAGTGGAGAGAACAACCATCTAGCTACTACTATGGACTCGTAGTCCAGGGATGAACTACTCACGCATCACTTTGGAGGAGGGCATGGTGGTGTAGACCCCTCCGGTGATGAATTCCCCTCCTCGCAGGGTGCCGGGGAGAGCTCCAGAACCCTCCCAATCTCGGGATACGATGACGGCGGCCTCGGGTGTTTCTCGGGACGAAGTGCTATATTTTTAGGGTTGATATGTCGGGGGGGTATAATAGGCGAAAGGGCAAAGGCAGTGGAGCCCTAGGTGCCCACACCACCCCATGGTGCGGCCAGGGGGCGCGTCGCCCTATGGTGTGGCCCCCCTCCGGGCCTCTTCGGGACTCCTTGGAACCTTCGGGAATTCTAGGACCTCCGGACTTCGAATTTACCAATTCCGAGAATATTTCCAGAACAACTTTTCTGAAACTAAAAACAGCAGAAAACAGGGAACTGGCTCTGTGGCATCTTGTCAATAGGTTAGTCCGGAAAATCAATAAAAATGACATAAAGTGTATAGCAAAATGGTAGGAAACAACATGAAAACAACATGGAACATCAGAAATTAAGGACACGTTTATGACGTATCAACATCCCCAAGCTTAGTTCCTACTCGTCCTCGAGTAGGTAAACGATAAAAACACATAATTTCTGAGGTGACATGCTACCAACATAAACTTGATCATCAATAATGTAAAATTATAAGTAAGTTGAGATCATAGAACTCCAAAACAAGCATGATAAATCAAATTTTAATAATAAAGCACAACAATCACCTTGCATCGTGAGAAGTAACACAAATAAAAGATCGTGAATAACAATGCAATGAAAGATATACGTTTGTTTCAAGTATAGAGAAAACATGTCAAAGTGATATTTCGCTAGTCCTTAAGAGTGAGGCAAAACATAAATGCCAGGACACCTTCAAAGTTCATGAGCAAGACTAGAGAAAATAATTAGAGAACAAGCAATACCACATCATGAATCAATTAAAAATGTTTCTGGAACAAATGCACATGAAACTTAGAATGGAAACTATGCTCTCTCAACTGTGCATAAAGTTAGAAGAGGGAGATTCAACATAAAAGTAAAATAAAGGCCCTTCGCAGAGGGAAGCAGGGATCAACTCATGTGCTAGAGCTTTTATTTTATTAAACAAAGGTATTGAAAACATTTTTAAGAGAAGTGTATGCTTATGTCAACGAATGGTAAATAGAAAATACAGTACGTCACAAGCCAACTAGACTTCCCAAGAGCGGCTCCCATAGAAGGACGCATCTGGGTAGAAGGTCATCCCTCTTTCTCTTTTGTTTACACAATTATGCTTTGACTGATAAATCAGGGGCAAAATAGTGAAGATCATTTTTTGTTATTAATTTGGGGCTGGGCACCCCGCTGCCAGCTCTTCTATCATTGGATAAGAGGATGAAGCCACTAGTCCAGGGTGAAACAGTCCAATCAACAAGTGAGATAAAGATTCTCTATTTACGTCCTCATGAGCTAAATCGGGAGCATAAAAGAGGAATAATTTTGAAAGTTTAAAGGTAACACATGAGCAATTTACTTTAGAGTGGCAGTTAAATACCACATGTAGGTAGGTATGGTGGACACAATGGGAAAACTTTGGTTTTTTGGAGTTGATGCATGAGTAGAGCTCATACTCAGTACAGGTGGAGGCTAGCAAAAGACTGGGAGCGACAAATCAAGAGAGCATAAGAGCCATAATCATGCATAGCGACATAAACATAATTAATCAAAGAATAAGTGGTACCACAAGTTCAAAAACTAAATCATCATAGAGGCTAAGTGACTGGTTCATAGTCATAAACATGGTGTGAGCATGCGCCAGGTCAACCAAATAAAACATTCAAAGGAGAACACCACAAATTTATGCTTCAATATGACAAGAACAACTCATGATTCTTTCAATGGAACATTAAATACTTTCATCTATTTGAGGCTAATCATGCTACTAAAATAACCACAAGGATTTTGAATTAAAATAACATCTAGCATGATATGAAAAATTCTAGCCGCATTCTATACAAGCTTCTACTTGTACCGTTATAAATTCTACCACAAGAAGCAATTTATTTTCCTAACAAGCACCATACAAAACATGCTTTAACAAAAACTCTATAAATTCTACAGAAATTAAACATGAGAGTACTCACATAACACTACTAAAATTAACAGCTCTGAACAAGAGATGCAAAGAAAACAAGAGCTAAACAGGAATTTTGCAGCAGCTAGAAGGAAAACTAAGAATACTAGCATAGCAAGTATTCAAACGAAGAAGCAGAGCATGTATCTCTCTCAAACAAGGAATGCTAGGGTCCAACTATATTATTGCATCAAGGAAAACAAAAGAAAACAAGGGAAAACAAAAGAAAACAAAATAAAAACAAACAGACGCTCCAAGTAACCTTCATATGATGTGACCGAATAAAAAATATAGTTTCACTAGAAGTGACTTGATAGATTGTTGATGAAGAAGGGGATGCCTTCGGCATCCCCAAACATAGATGCTTGAGTCTTCTTAAAATATGCTTGGATGAACCATGGGGGAATCCCCAAGCTTTGACCTTCACTCTTCTTGATCACATATATCACCCTCTTCTCTTGACCCTTGAAAACTTCCTTCACAACACACTCAAAGAGTAATTCGCATTAGAGGGTTAGTGAAACAATAAAAAATCCATAGGTTATTTAAGGGAAAAATTTCTATTGGTACTTTTAAACATTAGCTATAGCCTCTTATGTTTCGTGAAGCAAAGAAATCCACTTGACATCGAAAAAGAGCAAATGCAAGAAAAATAGTAGAATCTAAAACCAGAATAGTCTGTAAATACGAATTTTTTTGGGGCACTTATGTTTCTCAGATCGAAAAACTTAAACAACGAAAAATTTGTGTAATTATCCTAGGAATAAGCACAAGAAATTTCAAGGCATTCTGATTTTTATATGAATTATATAATTTTTTACAGTGGACAGCAGAAATCTGTTTCCTGCGCGGAAATCCAAAAACCAATTCCATCTCTCGTCAGAAACTTTACTTGGCACAACTAAAACATGAAAATAAAGATACAAAGGAGTTTCTACATAACTATACAAGCCCTTGACTCAAAGAAAACAGATAAAAGCAAAGAAAAAAATAAAACCATGGGTTATCTCCCAAGAAGTGCTTTTCTTTAACGCCTTTTAGCTAGGCCCAGAAAAGTGGAATCAAGTGTTTTCAAGTGAAGAAGCATCCAAATTGCAAATCGTTCGAATAATAGAATCAAAAGGCAACTTAATTCTCTTTCTAGGAAAGTGTTCCATACCTTTCTTGAGTGGGAACTGAAATTTAATATTCCCCTCTTTCATATCAAAAACAGCACCAACCGTTCTAAGAAAAGGTCTTCCCAAAACAATCACACAAGAAGCATTGCATTCAATATTCAAGACAACAAAATCAAAGGGGACAATATTATTATTAACCATGATAAGAACATCATCAACTCTCCCCAAAGGTTTCTTTTTAACATTATCAATAAGACGAATATCCAAATAACAAGGTTCCAATTGTGGTAAATCAAGAATATCATAGAGTTTTTTGGGCATAACAGAGATACTAGCACCAAGATCACATAGATAATTGCAATAAAAATCATTCACTTTCATTTTAATAATGGGTTTACTACCATCATCTAGCTTCCTAGGGATAGAGGCTTCACATCTTAATTCATCCTCTCTAATTTGCATGAGAGCATTTGTAATATGTTTTGTGAAAGCCATATTAATAGCACTAGCATTAGGACAACTACAAGATTTTGCAAGAACTTAATCACTTAAGTTATGTTGCAATAATAAAATTCAAGATCATTTTTTATCAAAGGTAATGGGACCATTGTCTCCCATATTTCTAAAAATTTCAGCACTTTTATCAGGAACATATTTAGCAGTTTCAAGCAGTTTTGCATTTTTAATAGCAGAAGTGGGAGTATTTCCAAAACCAATTACTTTACCATTGTTATTAGAAGGTTTTCTAGCATGATAAGATTAAGTTTTACTTGTGGTGGTAATGGTGCAACCATTAGCTATATTATTCTTTCTAGCTAAGTCATCTTCTTTTTCCCATCTAGCATGCAGTTCAGCTAACATCCTACATTATCATCAATTCGAATTTGGATAGCATTAAAAGTTGTACTTTATTTAACATCATGAGGCATAACCTTTAGTTTCAGAAAATCAACATCAAGAGCAATGCTATCAACTTTAGAAGAAAGAACATCAATTTTGCCAAATTTTTCCTCAACAGATTTATTGAAAGCAGTTTGTGTATTAATAAAATTCTTAAGCATGTTCTCAAGATCAGAGGGTACACTTTTATTGTTTTTGTGGAATTACCATAAGAATTACCATAAGCATTGCTATTATTGGGAGGATATGGCCTATAATTGTTGCTACAAAAATTATTCCTATAAGCATTGGTGTTGAAATTATTATTTTTAATGAAGTTCACATCAATATGCTCTTCTTGAGAAACCAAAGAGGCTAGAGGAACATTATTTGGATCAACAGGAGTTCCTCCAGCAGCTGAATTCGGAAGGTTTCTTGAAGAAAAATCCAGACCTGCGTAAAAGGTTTGGCTGATCATCCAAGTAGTCAGTCCATGAGTGGGACAATTCTTTACTAAAGATTTTATTCTTTCCCAAGATTTAGCAACATGCTCATTATCAAGTTGCTTAAAATTCATAATGCTACTTCTTAAAGATATAATCTTAGAAGGAGGATAATATTTTTCCAATGAAAGCATCTTTACACTTAGTCCAAGAATCAATACTATTTCTAGGCAAAGATAGCAACCAATCTTTAGCTCTTCCTCTCAAAGAGAAAGGAAACAGTTTCAGTTTAATAATATCTCCATCTACATCTTTATATTGTTTAATCTCACATAGTTCGACAAAATTATTAAGATGGGCAGCAGTATCATCAGTACTAACACCAGAAAATTGCTCTCTCATAACAAGGTTTAACAGGGCAGGCTTTATCTCATAAAAATCAGAAGTAGGAGCAGGTGGAGTAATAGGTGTGCTAATGAAATCATTGTTGTTTGTGCTAGTAAAGTCACACAACTTAGTGTTCTCAAGAGTGGTCATTTTAATAAGACTAAAAACAGGAATAAAACTACAGCTAGAATAAGAACTAATTTTTGTGTGTTTTTAATAAAGAGAAGCAAACAAGACAAAATAAAATAAACTAAGCAAAAAAAAAGAGATTGGAATTGAGAGACTCCCCTTGCAGAAATTCTCTTCCTCCCTGGCAACGGCTCCAGAAAAGTGCTTGATGCGTGTGAACACACGTTCGTTAGGAGACCCCAAGAGGAAGGTATGAAGAGTGCAGCAGCAAGTTTCCCTCAGAAAGAAACCAAGGTTGAATCGACCAGTAGGACGAAGGAGTAACTTCAGAAGGTTGATACAGTTGAGATGGCAGGGTGCACTACCGAATCAGCAGCAACGTGGAACCTACACAACACAATCAAATCACTTTGCCCCAACAAAGCAGCGAGGTAGTCAATCTCACCGGTTTTGCTGAACACAAAGAGGTTAAACGTATGGTGTGGAAAACAGTAGGATAACAGTATGAAAGCAATGTGAAAGCAGTGTGTGTATTATAAGTATGAGAAAATGGACCGGGATCCACAGTTCACTAGTGGTGTCTCTCCGTGAAAGATAAATTACATGTGTGGTGAACAAATTACATCTGGGCAATTGACAGAAATGAAGGCTGCACCGTAGTGCATATGCAAGACATAAAGATTACTATGTGATTCATGCGGGGATTACAACAAAATACATAGACCACCATTCAACTGCATCTATGTCTAATAATCCACCCTCCGAATATCATCCGAACAAACGTTAGGCATTAAGTTGCAAGCAACAGATTATCGCAGTACGCAAAAACTAGGTAAACACCATTGTTTTCTCCCTAATGGCAACAACACATCCTCCATCCGTCACGTTTCTGTCACTCGAGCACAGATGCAAAGGAGGCATGAACCCACTATCGAGCATAAATACTCCCTCTTGGAGTTACTAGCATCTACTTGGCCATAACATCTACTAATAACAGAGAGCATGCAAGATCATAAATAACATAAGCATGAAGATAAAATGATAAATTGATAATTATAAGACATAGCATTCAACATTCATCAGATCCCAGCAAACACAACATGTAGCATTACATAAAGATGATCTCGATCATGTGAGGCAGCTCACGAGATATAAACATGAGGTACAAAGTGGAGAGAACAACCATCTAGCTACTACTATGGACCCGTAGTCCAGGGCTGAACTACTCACACATCACTTCGGAGGAGGGCATGGTGGTGTAGACCCCTCCGGTGATGAATTCCCCTCCCGGCAGGATGCCGACGAGAGCTCCAGAACCCTCCCGATCTCGGGATGACGATGACGTCAGCCTCGGTTATTTCTCGGGATGAAGTGGTATATTTTTAGGGTTGATATGTCGAGGGGTATAAATAGGCGAAAGGGCAAAGGCGGTGGAGGCCTGGGGGCCCCACACCAACCCATGGCGCGGCCGGGGGGCGCCGCCCTATGGTGTGGGGCCCCTCTGCCCCCCCCCCCTCCGGACCTCTTCGGGACTCCGTGGAACCTTCGGAAATTCTAGGACCTCCAGACTTCGAATTTTCCAATTCCGAGAATATTTCTAGAGCAACTTTTCTAAAACTAAAAAGAGCAGAAAACAGGGAACTGGCTCAGTGGCATCTTGTCAATAGGTTAGTCCGGAAAATCGATAAAAATGACATAAAGTGTATAGCAAACATGTAGGAAACAACATGAAAACAACATGGAACATCAGAAATTAAGGATACGTTTATGACGTATCAGGCGTCGTCAATTGGCTCAGGACCCATTTGGCAGAATTGGACAAGGAGTTAAAGAATCTGGAAGAGCAGGGTAGGGAGAATGGTCGCAAGTCTAAAGCAGATATTGCCTGCTATCAGAAGGCAGAAAGGGATGCGTCGGAAACATGCCGTGAGCTAAATGAGAAGCTGATGCAAAACGTCGACATACTGATCACGGTCTCATTCCTCGAAAAGAAGATTGAGCTAAAATACATGGAAATTGTTCTCCTCCGCAGGGAACTCAAACTGGCCAAGCAAGGGACGTTCCTTCCATAGCGGGATTCCACTTAAGCTCCATTGCTCATGCGTGAGCGTGTTTGGGGCATGTCCCAGGTTATCTGCTATCTATTTCTTTCAGTTTAAGACCTGATGTGTGTGCACTGGCAAGTTTATCGCAGATTTGTTACGAACTATGTTTAAGTTGTGTTTACTAATTTTATAGTTTATCTCAATAATTTGTTTCTTAAGAATGCTCAGGAATATTTCGACTACGTTTGAAAGTAATCACTACACATGAGATAGTTTACAACAACAGTTCTCATGAGATAGTTTGGTAGGACAACAAAAGACAACATTTCTAGTACTACTACAAGTTTATATGAGATAGTTTTGGTAGGACAACAAAAGACAACATTTCTGGTACTACTACATCTATACACGAGGAATATACATGCTAATTAATTAAACAATTTAACACAAGTTCTAACCACCAAACTAGCTGATAAAACAACAACACAAGTTTGTTATCATTCTCTAAAATTACTTAGAAGTTCTCACCAAATTCAGTGTCAAGTTCACTACCCCCATCATCCTCCTGTGATTCGACGTCGCTGTCCAAATTGTCACTGATCACCTCTACGACCAGCCTGATATAGTCCCGCGTCACCTTTACCTGTATGACAATGAGATCATCTATTTGCATTCGCGGTTGAACAGCCAATTCAGACCATCCCTCAGTGAACTTTAAGTAATAAGGTTCTTCTTCATCTATGTGTTATGAACCCAATAGTTCGTTGGCCCCACTAGTTTTCATGCATATACGAGATTGCCCGTCTCTTGGAAGTATATACCCATTTATGTATTTCAAAGGGACATCCTGACCAAGTACATTTAACACTGATATCATAAATGCATAGATAGCTAAATGACATTTTTTTCAAATTAAGCAGGAAAAGAATAATCATATAATTAACTAACCAACTCATTAAGTTCTTCTTGATCCTGCACCCTGTGCACAAAGAACCAAGGGACTATAATATGCTCCCCATTTTCCAGGTCCATCATATTCTGCTTGTAAAAAACCTAGGATATTGCATTCGATTCAGAACCACTTACCTCACATGGGAACTCAAATAGGCTCTTCTGTAGTGTCATCGTGCAAGATGGTACGATAGGACGACACTCGGATCGCAAAGGGAAAAACACGTGAATGTGCAATTACATAACCAAGGCCATCTTGGAAAGTTTGAAACATATATTAACTAGCTAGTAAATTAATGTGTAAGGAAAACAAGCCAATATGCAATTACATACTAGGGTCTAGAACCCAAGATTTGACCTCATTGTTTGCATTAGTTACTTGAACGTCAAACATACCGAATTGATCATCATAATCAAACCTCACAAGATCGTTCGTTTGAATGTCATAAGCTTGACAAAATGTTGTCCAATATGGTCCTCATATATAAGTCCTTCCAGGCCCATGTTCCACGTAGAAGTGGTATTCGTTGACATGGCAGACAATCCATGCCTTATGTGGAGCAACAACAAATTGGTCCATACGCTTATGGAGAAAACAAGACAGATCCTACATAGTACACATATATATAATTTAAAAGAATAAGCACACATATATTCGTCAACAAATCAAAATCTTAGGAACAACATAATTGGAATGTCAAGGATATTTACTGCCGCTTGATGACAATATCCTGTAGACATCCTCATCCTCACTCTAAAAGTCAATAATGGCAGTTTAATGCCGGCGAGACACATGTCAGGTTCATGATAACAGAACTCACATAGGTTTAGAGTCATTCCTGATTTTAAACACAAAAACAACCGTATTAATTAGAACAGATTCCATGATACAGCTACACAAATAACAACACTAATGATCAACAAAATTATTTCTACTAGTACTAATCTGCATAAATACTACAATTTTTAGTACTAAATCAGCAAAATCTGCAGAAACCCCTGCAAAATACTAGTACTAATTAGTACTCCCCTCCGTTCCGCAGTGTAAGCCTTTCTAGCAAGCTAGTTTATGGAACGGAGGTAGTACTACTACTTGTACTGTTCATCCGCCATGACCGGCAAAAAAACCTATCAGATTTAAACCGATGATGAACGCCGATGAAGAGGGTGCTTACCGATGGTGAAGAGCGTCGTCGCCGGTGTTTTGCTGACCCTTTGTGTCGTCGCCGATGATGACCCCATTGGCGGATTCGGCCACACGTACAGCTATATGCATGCACGCGAAAATGTGAGATTCACTCTCCTCGCGCTCGCCATGCGCGTGGAGGAAAACGAAAGGAGAAGGGAAATGGAAGAACCTCGCGGCTTGTGAAGAAGAACGGCAGCGGCGGCAGTTATCTCCCCGTGGAGAAGAATGGCGGGGGTTTTCTCTCACTAAAAGGGGACATAGTGCTCTCTCTCCGCGTCTGTTCGGCTATTAACCGAAGTGGAGAATAAAGTCCAACGAAAATCAACCTATGGCAGACATATGGGGCCAAAGGAAACACATGGAGAACCCACGAAAATCCCCTTGCCGCTTTGCCAGCATGCGGAGCTAGAGGGGCTATCATGTGGGACCCACCACGGCTCAGACCAAAATCACATTTGGAAACTAGATCCAGTTCTCTCCACCCTTGGTTGTGGCGGTGGCGGACGGTGCTCTCCATGGAGCTCACCCCTTCCGTCCTTTTTTCTCCCCGTAAGCCGTCCATGGCTCCTCTCCCTAGGGTTGTGCAAGCCGTCAGAGGCTCATCCCGCTGCCCCCACCACCGCCGTCCTCCGCGGCCGCCATCTCCTCGCCCGCCCTCCATAGCTTATGTCGTCGAGGCTCCCCTTCCGGCCGCATTCCCCGCGCACGCCTGTACTGTTCGACTAGTTGGGGCTCCCCTTTCAGCCGCCACCGCAAGCCAAGGTAAAGAACCCTCCCATCCTTGTGCTACTTGCTAAGAATAGCAAGAACTGTTCTGGAAATTATTCTGCCAATTGATTAGTTTGCTCATGGTTTGTTATTAGTTTGTTCATGGTTAGTGATTTGATATTCGTTAATCTCGATTAGTTTGTTCTGCAAATTGAGTAGCATTTTATAAAAAATGAGTGCCCCCTTTCAGACAAATCCAATAATAGCTTGTTTATCTCTTTAACAGATGGATAGGAGTTGGATTTCAAGTGGTAGACCTTGGACCCCTTCATATGTTGATGGAATCAAAGAGTTCTTAAGCTTAGTCAAGGAGAGAAAAGACGATAATTGTCGTGTTCGATGCCCATGCACGAGGTGCCTAAATAGGAAGATGCGACATTTTGGAGAGATGACCCGGCACTTACAGATCCACAAATTTTCCGGTACCTACCTTCGGTGGATACATCATTGAGAGCCAAGTGATGTCGTGATTATTGAAGATCCTCCACATAATGATGGCAATGGTGGTGATGAGGATGATAATGTCGGTCATGGGAATCATAATATGGATATGGATGACAAAGATAAGGCAGATAGAGAAGCTGATGAAATGGAAGCAATGTTGAAAGACCTCACGGGAGCAATAGCCCATGAAGGAACAGAAACTAAGGTCGAAGGTGGGTATGATAAAGTATTTGAAAAATTGTTGGCAAAGTCAGAGTGCCCACTTTACCCCGGAAATAAACACGTCGGTAGGCTTGCATTACTAATAAAGCTACTTCATCACAAATCATATTACCGGGTCAGCAACACTGCTTTTGATGCTTGGATGCGTATATTTGCCAAGGCACTTCCGGACGGCAATACACTGCCCAAATCATATAGAGAAGCAAAATCTTATATGAAGGAGCTAGGTCTTTCATATGCCAGCATACACGTGTGCCCAAACAACTGCATACTTTTCAGAGGGGATTATGCTGATAAGGACAACTGTCCAGAGTGTCAAGCATCGAGGTGGAAGTATCCGGAGAGAAATAGATCTGCTATTAAAGTGTTGCGTTATTTTCCTTTGGCACCGAGGCTGAAGAGATTGTTTGCTTCGAGGAAAACGGCGGAGAACATGCAGTGGCACGCATTAAAGAGGAAGCCTAAAAAGGACGTATTGACTCATCCGGCTGATGGTGCAGCGTGGAAGGCTTTCGACGATGACTTCAAAACCTTTGCGGGCGATCCTAAAAACATAAGGCTCGGCATTGCCTCTGATGGCTTCAATCCCTATGGAACCATGACCACAAGCTACAACATGTGGCTTGTGTTTGTTGTGCCGTACAACCATTCACCAGAGGAGTTCAGTGATCCATCATACTACATGCTTTGCTTGCTAATCCCTGGCAAAACAAGTCTTGGAAAGGACTTTGGTCTTTTCATTCAGCCGTTGCTTGAAGATTTGCAGGACCTTTGGAAGGGTGTGCGGACTTATGATTCATTTTCTAGGGAAATGTTTCATCTTCGTGTTGCGGTACTCTGGTGCATACACGACTACCCAGCTTGTAGCACTATGTCTGGGCGTACCACTCAAGGCTATGCGGTATGCCTGCATTGTGACAAAGATCCTCTATCATTGTCCATAACCAACAAATTGTGCTACATTGAGCACCATTGTTTCCTCCCCCATGACCACTACTGGCGAAGTAATAGAGACCTTAAAGGCCCCTATTTCATCAAGAACGAGCAGCTAGAATCATTTACTGATAAAGAGTTAGAAGCTGAGCTGGAGAAGGTTAGACATCTAAAACCAGGAATTGGTCCCCAGAGCATCAGTAAGAAGATGAAGCATGGAGAACCTACACCGATCTGGAAGCGTAGGGTTGGTTGGTGGGACTTGGAGTACTAGCCAAAGTTGAAACTTCGGCATAATCTCGACGTGATGCACATCGAAAAGAACATCTTAGACATCATCCTTGGCACCATCCTTGAACTGTAAGGGAAGAATAAGGACACCGTCAATGCCAGGAAGGATCTTCATACCCTCAATATTAGAACATCTTTGCAGCTGGATCCACCGAAACCGGTCCCGGACCCGAAGAAATGTAAATGTGTAATGAGATATGAAAACTATACCCTACAAAAAGATGAGAAGACACAACTATGCCAGTTTCTATTTGACTGTACATATCCAGATGGTTTTTGTTCCAACATGTCCAAGTGTGTCAACGTACAAACACGCAAGATCTCGGGACTTAAAACCCATGACTGCCACATCCTGTTGCAGAGAACATTACCTGCTGGGCTGCGAGGATTATTGAAAGATGATATCTATCGGGCGATTGGTGACCTAGAGAATTTTGTCAAGGACTTGTGCAGTAAAAGGGTAGAAATAAGTGTTCTGCTCTGGCTGAAAGATGAAATCCCAGTAATCGTGTGCAGGCTTGAAAACATCTTCCCGCCATCGTTTTTTGATGTTATGGTCCACCTGGTTGTGCATTTACCTGATGACGCTTTTCTCCGAGGCCCTCTGAACTATGGGTGGATGTATCCAATCGACATGATGTTGTGTACTTTGAAGAGATATTTGAGGAACATGGCACATCAAGAAGGTTCAGTTGTAGAGGCATACATTGCCTCCGAGGGCTTGACATTTTCCTCTAGATACTTGAAAGAAGATATTGAGACAAGGTACAACCTGCGACGGAGATATGAGGTTAAACAAAAAGTTGAACGAGAAGCATCATCTTGTTATGTGTTTGCCATGGTGCGTGTTTAGTTAGAGCATATACTACGATCAATTATGATAGCACTGAGACCCTGTCAACAGAGCTTCATAGAACGGCTTGGTATGTCCTAAACAATTGCAGCAAGGTTACAGGCTATATCTACTATGTTCTCTCTTCCCTATGTCTGAATTTTATGTTACCCAACACATTGTAGCTATTTGTCACAATTACACTCTCTGCTTTGCAGAAAATTCAGGAAAAAGCTGGAGGAAGAAGGGATGCCCGATGTTGGAGTTAGGGTTGAGCAGGATTTTCCAAGATGGTTCAAAGAGCATGCAAGTTTCCTTTTGCATTTCTCTATGACCTTTTGCATTTCATTGCATGATTTTGACCATATTGTTTTCCTTTTTTCGGTGGTACACAGATGATGAACAAGGTACGTGAAAGACCAAAAGTTCATGATGATGAGTTGTTCGCATTGGCACTTGGCCCACACATTAAAGTTAAAATATATTTAATTTGTCATGTGAAGTTAGTTCGGGTTGTCACCGCTGAGCGTAAAAAAGGCAAGAAAACGCATAACAGTGGAGTCATGGCTGCTGGAGATCACAACGGGGACGCAAGAGATTTTAATGGTGTCCTCAAGGTAATCAAAGAGCTGACTTATATCTCTACCGAGAAACATAAATGGACAGTTGTTCTGTTTGGCTATGACTGGTATCGTCTTGAAGGAGGCAAGGGCAGGTCTAAACTGAAAAAGTATGATAACTGTGCAGGAGCATCAACATTTCCAATTTGTGGTACGAGGATGATAAGTATATTTTGTCAACCCAGGCACAGAAAGTGTTTTATGTGCCAGACAGATTAGGGGGAGAAGACTGACGGATAGTCCAAAAATTTCAGCATAGGCGGACCTTTGATGTGTCCGAACATGATAAGGACAAAGATGGGGATCACAATGATGAGGAGGAGAGGCCTAGTATTCTAGCACATCAAGATGTCGAAGTCTGTGACAATGAGGATGATCCTGCTGACCCGATATCCCATCCTCCGCCTCCGGCCACTCTGGAACGCACTGACATGGCTCCCCGGATCCTCTCAGCAGATGAGATTTGGGCTTATATCAAAGATCGGAAAAAAGTGTCTGTGCAGCATGAGGAATGTGAGGTACAAGATAGTGTCAAAAAAGTAGAAGATGGTGACGATGAATTAGAACTCAGTGACGATGAAGTAGACGACACATATGCGGAGTATGACAGTGAACCGGGTGCACTACCCGCGGATGATAGCGATGCAGACTAGTGTTGCATGCTTGTGTGCAAGCTTGTGTCGAACTGATTTTGCATGATTTGTGTGCATGCTTTTGTTCAACTGATGCGCATGTCTGTTTGCATGATGTGTGTTGAGCTGTTGTGCATGCCTACTTGCATGCTTGTGTTGAACTGATGTGCATGCGTGTGTGCATGCTCATGTTGAACTGAAGTGCATTCTTGCATTTTTCTTTGAATTTTGTTTGTGTGTGTGTGATTTTCAGCTATTTGCCTCGTATACGTCAAAACCATAGCATTAAACATAGAACACATACAAGTGCTCATAAAATTGATCGTGAACATGAGATTACTCAAGTGTTACCATTACCCAATTATCTTCCGTACATTGCTAATCTGTCATTACTCAACTACTAGACATCATCATGCCAAGACACATTGGAAATAAAACTGAAAAAACCCAAATCATCTTCATGAGCAAGTTTTCTAGTAGCTTCATCAGCAACTTCTCTGTATACCCCTTGCCGCAGCATCTGTTCTAGCTTCTGCCTCACAGCACTTATCTCTTCCTGCATTGTGCTATTCTCGTCCATCTCTCTAACAGTGCATTACGCAGTTGAAGAACCATTTGTTCCTGGTCCATTCCGGGTCATGTCATAAGAACTTTCTACAACCATAAGGAATGCCAGACTTCTGCAACCAAAATAAGATAAAATTTATTATATATTAAAAATATATGATGGGTTAACCAGAAAAAATAAAAATAGGCTAGAAATTTCCACAAAAATCAGAAACATCTGGCCTTTCATTATGTGGGTCCTTTAAAATAACATTCACGGTTAGCGCACGAGATTTATTTGAGTCGATCGTTTCATGTCCCCGGAAAATAGATCCTCCGTCCTAGAAGAAAAACAATCTGCACCTTAAAATTGCATCCAGGGCTCCACCTGTTGTACTGCTGCAAAAGCTAGGGTTTGGCCGCCACGCTCACCGCGTCATGTATATTCTGCATGATTGATTGACCGTTTGCTCTCTACCGACACATGAGTCGTTTATTTATTAGGGCATCCGCAATGTATACGGTGTAGTTTTGCCATAAGCTGGGACCCACTTATCTTATGGAATTTCTCACAATGTATAAGGTGAGGTTTAGCCATAAGGTAGGACCCACATGTACTATTGGTATACACACATATGTGATGGGGAGAAGAGAGAAATAATTTTTTATTACTTATGGACAACCTATAAGCTTGAGGTGCACCTTAGCCTTATGGATAGGTTCATTTTTCTTCACAATGTATAAAGTCAACTTGAAAGGTGCCACATAGGACTTAAGGTGTTCTTTTTTGCACGTTGCGGATGCCCTTAGACGAAACGGAAGCCGGCAGGGGAAACACAAAACATGGAGGCACGGTAAGTTCAGCTGCAGATTGAAATCCACGCACCGGATATCCCAGAGATTTGATTCGTTTGTCTTTGATTATTTCGTCCAGGGTGGAAATGATATCTCACATGCCAAAGGATTCCGCATATACTGTACAAAATTGTTGATTATGTAAATTGATCTGGATTCTATCGCAGTAGAAGGCGCACAAATTCATCTCGTCCTCTGCGCATCTGCCTTATCTATGGATGTCAGCCTGATTCCTACACTTGAAATAAGCTGAAGTTAAATCCGGAGCAATCTGCCCTTGCACATGGTAAATCATCAGCCTAGCTAATGATCACCACGTTCCCAGCTTAGCTGAACGCTAGGGCGTTGACGATGGTACCTCCGGACAGGTTCCTGTTTCCTTAATCCCATTATTTCTACTAATCATGATTCATCAGATACATAATAACTTTATTATTGGTTCACCGATCCATGTTATGATTTTCTTAACATGTAGCGTTGATCATATTATAACAAAACGCATGCCCTTTTAAATATATTTTGTTTAGACCTCATATTATATTTATTCTCTGATTAAATCATAATCAAGTTGCTCAATGGCTTTTCTCTGAATTTGTTTGCAAGACAATGCCGCGGTTCATGAAGCAAAGCGGGCGACCTGTGTTTTTAGGACGCTTAGGAGTTAGGATCAACATTTGGTTGGAATAAACATTGCATTAGTTAAAGGCTGCAGCACACCACCCGATGGAGCAGGGATCGGACATGAACCATCCTACGCACAAAATAAATAGCAAAATATACATGATTATAATTTAATTACACAGGCCAACATATATGTAAGAAAAAAATACATGAAGTTGAAAGGCCTCACCTTGATCTATCTTTGCTTTCCTTAGTAGAACTCTTAAATCAAACTAGTTAGGCATCAAAATCTCTATCCTAGAGTCATACTCCTCTTTGTTTACCAAAAACGGGAGAGAGAGTCTGTGTTGTTTGTGATAGAACTGGGAGAGAGCGAAATGAGGCGCGCACCAAGTGATTGCTCCGGCCGTGTCGCTATAAACGAGCTAAAAGCAAATAGAATCAATCAAAAACACTGTCATCTATCAATCCCATGCCGCTTTCGGTGGTTCTGCTGGAAATTAGTCGGCAGGCAAGGGAGCAAGCGTGACCGACAGCACTGAACCCAAAATGCTGGAATCTGCAAAAGCAGAAAAGTGACGATGTGACGCGGCGTGCAGGAATTCGGCGCACACACTCAAAAACAGAGAAAGGAATCATGGCCAGCGCTCACTCCAAGACGACGGGACGCGGCATGCAGGAATGGAATCTACAAACTTTCCGTCGCTGCCCTTGGCGAGAGGCGTTTCCGCCGGCTGACGTGGCGCGAGGCGTCCTCCCGCCAGTCCACTTCCTGGGCCCACAACATCTCGCCGATTGCACATCGTAGAGTTGTGCTTGCAATTTGTTGGTGGTCTCGGTGAGTGAGTAGATCTCCTCCCAAATCTTTAAAGTCTCCTTCTTGTACTCGGTGATCAGTTCTGTCTTTATCATGTGGATGATGTCAACTTCACGCTCCGCCATCTTCTTGTACCTAAAGTCTTCTTGCTCCAGCTCTTCCATCCTACCTTCCAGACTGCATTCTCCTTTAGGGCCCCGAACTTCTTCAATCTGCACCTCCCCATCCTTGAGCAGCAACTCTTTGGGATGCATCTTCAACTTGTTCATGTACAGGTTGACGACGTTCGCGAAGAAACTGTCTTTGGAGGTCCGGAAGAGGACATCATGGCTCTAGATCTGAAAATATGACCTGGTAGAAACAGCTCGAAACAGAAACACGACGAGAAAATGATATACGGACCTTGGGGGTCCCGGGGGTTAAATATCAGAAACATACGCAAGAAAGAAAAGTCCAGGTCGAAAACGAGTCGGAGAGGGGCTCCGAGGCGCCTACACCGGAGCCAGACGCGGCCAAGGGTGGGCCCGCGCCCAGGCATGGTATGGTGCCCTCGGGCACCTTCTCCTACTCTTCTTCGGCTCGGTATTTTTCATATTTTCCAAAAATCAATAAATTATAACTTAGAAGGTAATCCGCGAACTTTTTCTTAACAGAACTGTGACCTATTTCAAAACAAACTCTGCAGATTATGGAATCTTCCTTCTAATGAACTTCTCCGGAGTCATTACTTTAATAACAACTTCAAATACTCAATAAAGACAAAAATGAATAAAAACAAGTGGATTGTCTCCCAAAAGCTCTTTCTTTATATCCATTAAGACAGGCTCGTGATTTCAAAAGATGCTCACATAAAAAAAAGAACTGAAATAAAAGGGAGCATCAAGAAGCATATATGAAACACGTTTAAGTACAACCCACTTCATATGCATAGGAATATTATAAACAAATAAATCAATGAAGCACAAAGTATCAATCATAGGAAGGTAAAACAAGAGTACCTTCAAAAGTTTCGACATAAAGAGAGATATTTTAGTAATATGAAAATTCCTATAATCATATTCTCCGATCTCATAATAATTTTTAGTATCATCATGAACAAACTAAATAATATATCTATCACTAACATCAATATTCTCATGATTCACAAGAACATCAATTTTATCACTTGCTCGAGGATTGTACACTTTTGGAAGGATGATTTTGGGAAAACACCCTAGATATGTTGGAAGAAAGGAAGTAAGCTTGCTCAAGGGTTGTACACTTGGTACTTAACAACATGAGGGACATAAAATTGGGCTCATTGACGAGGCTTCTAGGTTATCTATTTACACATTGCAGTTAAAGCTCGAATGATCCTACATAAATGTTGCATAATGTAGGACTACCTATAAAAATCAAGATCTATTTGTAGTTGTCACTAAAGAGAATTAGTCTTACTAAACCAAATTTTACTAACACAGAATGGAAAGAATCACTATTTACTTAATTAGCTTTATCCAAGAGAGGCTAGAAAGGAGATACAAGTGTCATTTTGGTGATAAGAAATCATTTATAGCACTTTGTTTTTGTTTGCCTTATAGATTATCTTTGTTGGACATAATCAAATGTGCTTATTTTCTAATCCCAATACCTAGAAGTATTAACCATTTATTCGGTGATTGCGTTAGATACTTCAATCCAAAGGATGAAATTAAGCATGTTTTAAACATCATAGCTCACTTATACATTACCGATACAAGTCATGTTTGCCATTGGATACATTCTTGGTCCTAGGGAAACAAAGTGCTTAGACAAGGGATGAAGGTCCCCATGATACTATTTGCCCATTAGATGCAAGTTGTGGAGGCAGTTCAATACAAAGGACTACAGCCTAGGCATGATACTGGTTGGCTTAAGCGTAATAATAACGTTAGATTTTGACCTAATAGAAGTAAAGGTGCTTGGGGTGCAGCCCTAAAAATGGGTGCGTTTATTCAATGCTAGCGGGAAACGTGGGTCTAATAATGAAAAAATCATGATGGAGCTGACCAGCCCAACTGCGTCACGAAGTCAGTTACAGCTGGTATTGCAAAATACATTAGAACTGTGCTTGATTTCCTACAAGGATGAAAGATTCGACGAAGTGCAAATGAAGTCGTTGATGGAATTGATAGGTTTAGTAGAGATGGACAATGTATGGTGTTTTTCATCGCCATGTTCTGGTTGTGTGTCAGGCTTGGTGTTTCGTGATTGTAAAAACTCTCTTGTTGGTTAATATATTTACACCATTTTTAAAATAAAATAAAAAGTCGTGGTGGTAATTCGTGGTCGTCTCCCTAAGCATAGTGGTACTGCCTGTTGGTAGTTGCTGTTTTTTGTGTGACTTTCCATGGTCATGTTCTTCAGTTTCGTCTGCTTGTTTTCCATGTGTTAACGGACATGGGGAAGGATGGTTCTCATATGCATTTTGACATCGAAAAAGGGGTTCTTTTTTGCCATGTTTAGTTTACTTCTTCATACACCATGTATTAGTTTATTTGTAATTAGTTCGACCATTAGATATAGATGTTTCTGTGTCTCTAAATTAAGTATTGAGTAAGAGTGTGAGAAAAACATAGTGTAGTTCTAACTTATTTGCATATATGTATGTTCCTAATTCATATTCCTTACAATATCATTATAACGACATGAAAGATATGACGGTGGAAAATTTCTGTTGACACACTAGTCATTACCTTTTTATATGTCTTTGCTTTGGAGATAAAATTTTGCATCCAAAATCAATTATTTGTGGCTCGGCCTAGCAAAAACAGCTCAATATAGTAATCATGTATGCTTCTGTTACTTGGTCGTTGTGATGGATATACTATGTACATGCCCCCAAGACAATCATATGGTTACTTCGTAAATTTGAAATTTAGTAACAACGTATTTCACCAATTCTGGATAATTGGCATTGATGAGTCACAACACTTTCTTTATATTTCGTCAGAGTTAATGATAAAGAAAATAATATATTTTGTTTGAATATTTTAAGTCATTGTTTGTTCCCACAAATTAATGTACTTAATTATTATGGATAGAGAAACCATTTCGAACAAGTTTTAGAGTATTATTTTGAAGCATATAAGTAACAACTATACTTCTGTCATTGTCTTTTTTGGATATTTCTACGTCTTAGAAACTGAAGGTTTCCATCCTTGATTAACTATGTATGTCTCATATGCTAGGTTTTGTAACTACTTCTATATCTTTAAGTTTAAGATGGAGATCTAATTGCACGCAAAGGTGGAATCAACCTAGCCCATAATTTTTTTATATCCGTCTCATTGAGTCCATAAGTTTTAGTGACTTTGATAAGGGAGAGGATAATCTTCTGGAGAATTATCTTCATGTTGTATTGTAGCATGTATTATAAGTGTAATCGTCAGTATTATAGACCAGGTGCTCTTTCGTACAGTAAGATTATGTGTTTCCTCTGCAAACATTCACAATTTTCATTTTTTTTTTCCGATGTCATTTTTCTGTTGTGGGCGTGGAGAATTTTGGCACTTTATTTTACGGGTTTATGAAAACAGTGAGAAGAAGAAAATGAAAACTGGTCTATGTTTTAGAGCTTGCTGTTTTTTCACGAATGCACTTAAAATGCTGGACGGAATTTGAGGATTGGTCAAAATAAAATATGCCCATTCTCAGGATTTTGATTTTGATCAAATTTGACGGTGGGAGCATTCCTAGTATCCACAAAATGTGATTCATGTAAAATATGTAATTGCAATGTGTGTTTTGTTGCTCGTGCTTACTTGCCTAACGCCCGATGAGGTAAATATGTTTCTATTTTTTCATTACGAATCAAATCGGTATTCTCTCTCGATTATGATCAGCGCAGCAACGCGTGTCCTTTCCTTCTAATACTTGTGGAAAAAGGCAAGACAATAAGGGACCGTGTAGAGACGCTCTTGCCCTGAGCATGGTCGGTATGTTTTGGAAATTCAATTTGGAACATGGAAGCATATGCTTTTGACGCCGGAAAACAACATTTTGAAATGTAAAAAAGAATGGAAATTTTTGGCATGTACATCTCAATATAACAATATTCCATGGTTTTTATGACGAATTTCGTGAAAACCGACATTTTGTATGGTCCGTGTAAAAAGATAAAAAAAAAGTCTGGCAAAAAGCCTTTTCCAGCACCAAATTTTTGGAAGTGTTTAAAATGCATTTATAAAATCGGAAGCATATTCTCTGTGGGTGCCAAAACGCCATCCCGGCATGTTTGGCTAATCCAGCCATTGGTTTTGTGTGTTCTAGAAAAGCGACATGTTTTTTCCCCTAAAAAAGAACACGCCCATAAATTCACCGTATTTATTACAGCTCGCAAGGCCAGCCCACGCACTTTGAAGCTGAAATCGTGTCGGCGTTACGCACCAGTGGCACCTGCGCCCTCCACGTCGCCGCTCGCCCCTCGTCGTCCTCAAACCTCCCAGATTTTTCTTGCACCAACCCCGCGCGCTGTGGGCGACAGTCACCTACTTCGATCGATCCATCCCAAAACAATCCCCGCAGCTTTAAAACGCGCGCAGCGCAAAGCTCGACCCGTTCCCCCTTCCCACCGCCGGCCGCCGCGACAGCACGAGATTTCCTCCCTGCCAGCTGCCAGCCGCGCATGGACCCGCCAACGCCACCGCCACCGCCACCACCACCGCTGCACCTGCGAGTCCTGGACAGCGTCAGGATCTCTCCGCCGCAGCATCTACCCGCGTCTTCGCTGCCGCTCTCCGGCCTCGACGCCGACCGCAACGTGCTCGACGTCTCCTTCCGCACCGTCCGCTTCTTCCCTCCCCACCCGGTCTCCCTCGACCCGCTCGACGTCCTCCAGGACGCGTTCGCCGCCGCGCTCGCCCTCTTCCCGCATCTCGCCGGATCCCTCCGCGACGACGGCCACGTCGTCTTCTCCGGGACCGGCGACGACGCCGTGACCCTCGTCCTCGCGGCTACCGACCTGTCGGTGGCAGACGTCGATGCGGACGCGCCGGACTCGCCGCTGCACGACCGCCTCGCGCCGCGCGACGGGGACGGCGGACCAGCAGCGCTCGCGCTCCAGGCCACGCGGTTCGCGTGCGGCGGAGTCGCGCTCGGGATGCGGGTGGCGCACGCGCTCTGCGATGGCGCGGGGTCCACCAAGTTCCTCGCCGCCGCCGCGCGGTTCGCGCGTGGGGAAGCGCAGGTCATTTCGCCGGTGTGGGAGCGGCAGGAGCTCCTGGGCCCCCGCAGCCCGCCGCGGGTTGTGGCAGCGTTCGACGCCGTCCTCGCGACTGACGACGACGTCGCGCGGCGCGGGCCGTACGGCGCGGCGAGCGACGACGGGCACGGGCGGCTCGCGAGGGTGTGCTTCCATGTCAGCGACGCGCGCGTGGAGGCGCTCAGGGCGCAGCTCGCCGCCGACGCCGGCCTCAAGCTCACGACCTTCGAGGTTCTCGCCGCCTTCATCTGGCGCGCCAGGGTGAAGGCCAACGGGACCAGCCCCGACGAGGTAGTGAAGATGGTATACTCCATGAACATCAGCGGGCTCCTCGACCCGCCGCTCCCAGAGGGGTACTGGGGCAACGTGTGCGTGCCGGTGTACGTGTCCCTCGCCGCCGTCGACCTCATCGGCCGGCCACTGGCGGAGACGGTATCTCTGGTCAAGAAGAGCAAGCAGGGTGTGGACGAGGAGTACGTGAGGTCCTACGTCGATTTCCAGGAGCTGCACCGCAGGGAGGGCATCACGGCGGGGCGCGGCGTGAGCGCGTTCACGGACTGGCGGCGGCTGGGCCACTCGGAGGTGGACTTCGGGTGGGGCGGCCCGGACGCCGTGCTGCCGCTCTCGTGGCGACTGCTCGGGAGCACGCAGCCGTGCTTCCTGCTGCCGTACGGCGCAGGCGACGAGCGGCGGCGGCGTGGGTTCAAGGTGTTCGTCGCGGTGCAGGACGAGGCGGTGCCCCGGTTTAAAGAGGAAATGGAAGAGATACTGTTGCAGCATGACCACAGCGACTGCATTTCAGTTGGAAAACTGTAAAATTGGGTGATTGTTCAAATGGAATCGGCTATTCTCAGTGTCGACGATGAACTTGATTCTCATTCATATCATGTCACCAAATCTCAATTGCAAGCAATGTACAACATTGCAACCCCATGACAACACGAATCACCATAGAAATCACACGGACTCGAGTTGATTGAGCTCTGACTCAACTTTGTCAACTGGGAATTAGCAAAACCATATTAAAAATTGATCAAGAATTTCTATTTAGGCAATTTTCACAATCTTCGGACGGTTACATTTGTACCGTCTTCTCCTCTCATGGGTCTTGTCGTCTCTATGGATCTCATCCTCTAAAACCTTAAACCCCTCGTTGGCACCACTGTGTCACTTTGTTGTGCCCCCTCAACCAAAATCTTCTTTTTTCAGAAAGGAGGGAAAACTCCTAGTCTATTTTTTATCTAAAGTTTATACTCCCTCTGTTTCACAATATAAGCCTTTTAACAAGCTAAATATTGTAGAACAGAGGGAATAGTGTTTTTTTTCAGTATTCTCGTCCCTCTAATATTAATTGTACCTTTCCCTAAAAAAACTTAATTGTACCAGTATGGTTAATTGTGGGGATGCTTATGGCATAACTCTTTTGATAAAAGGGCGAAAACAGGCAGAAAATCATAATCAGATGAAATAGTATTTTCCTTTTTCGATTATCAATACTCTGTTGGATCTCACCCGCTAAAAGTCAAATGTTCAAATAATTCTTAAATCGGTGTAAATAGGAAAATAAGAAAGGGAAATGAGCAATCTCTTCTCGCTCTAGTGTGGTAGTAGTAATCTCTCAATGATCGAGGTGGAATCTTCTATATTGTGTCTCAAGCTGAAATTATTGGTTGAATCTGTGTTTTGCCTCTGGTTGTTCTTTTGTTGTGAAATCATCTTGGCATTTTATTAGAAAAATGAGATTCATTTGATCGTTTGGAACCTTGTGAGGTTCATTCATAAATGATTGGCGTAAGCGTGCCAGTTTGCTGCCACCTCTTCGGTTAAGTCACACCGAACTCCCATCCTCTTCTAACCTTAATTTGTGGTATGTGCAAAGGATTTCCTAAATTGTTGCCTCTTTTTTCCTTCAGTTCATCGTCTAGTTGTTGCTCTATTTTGTAACATGCTACTTTCCGAATCTCCCGAAAAGAAGAATTGCTTGATACTTGGCAGAAAATCATTCCAGAAGAGGGAACACATAAAAGCAAGAAAAACATATTGAAGTGGACTCAATATTGTGCAACATGAAACTACATCGACCACATCAATTTTTGAGTATGCTAGGTTTATGGACAAAAGATGGAACTTAAATTTTTGCTCCAACAAAACCCTTTTAATCAAGCAGACAGACATATTACACCCACACACAATGAATAGTAGAGCTCCTAATCCTAACCAAAACCACCCTCATTAGATACGTGTGCAATCGCCCATACCAAATACATTCTACATTGGTCACTTTGTGTTCCAGTAATAAAACAACAGTGTAAGAGACAAACGGAGAAAGAGCGTAAAAAGAAGAGAACTTCACAGGATGTATCATACAATGACCGGTAACCAGTTCACAGTGGGTTTCAAGCCGTGATCGATGGAACCTGAGGTTGTTGCTGCTTCTGTTGGTTCTTTCTCATATCCTTCGACTTCGCACTGGGAGGGCCGGCCACCTTTGGTTTCTGCTCCGTTTTCGCCATTGGATTCTTCTTATCAGGAGAGGGAGATGACTTTTTCTTGGGAACTTTTCGGCCATTGTTGGCGTTGCTTAGACTGATTGCGCCTTGCAGCTTAAGAGCTGACTGGTTTGCGCTGATGCTGTCTTTCTTTGATGGCCCTTTTTTAGAGGTTTCAGGGTGGACCATAGATCGGGGCTCCCATGGCCGTGCAGCGATCCAGCGGTCCATCCAGCTCCAGCCCCAGCCACCGTTACCGACTCCATAATTGAAGTTTCCTAGGCTTGTGGCAGACCTTGCTCTCCACTGCAAAAGGGCAGAACAGATGGTTTTTACATTATTGAGATGCAGTTACATTGCTCAACGGAACAACTCTTCATGGGTTGTTAACCACAATTACATGCATAAAGTTTGAAAAACAACGAGTTGCAATATGAATATTAGAAGGTCTAATAGTACAAACCTGATGGTTAAATGCATACGCCATGGCTCGCTCACGCTTTACTGATGCTTCTTCCCTCAGATGTATCCTGGCAAGAATTTCATCCATAGTATTCGACCCTCCATTCCACTCAACCTGATAAAACATGCCGATGAACGAAACGAAATGTCAAGGAACTCTTATTTCTTTTCTCTAGTAAAGTTAGCCATTGAGTACTTTGTGATGAAAAAATAAAGTCAGCACAAGAAACCTGCAAATTTTGGAGTTTTGCATCAAGTTTTACTTGATTGTCTTGCTTCTTCTTCCTATTACGTCCTTCAGTGACCATGAAAGCACGACGGTTTCTTAGCTCAGCTTGTAACTTGTTCCAAGACTGTATGTAGCTCAATGTGGCACTAGTCTGCTTGTTAACTGGATTGCTGTTCCCAACAATGCGCAGTCTTTTAAGTCCCTTCAGACAACGGAGAGTTTTCCTTGCCTGCATTTAAGTGAATGATTATGCAGCGAAAATGCAATTTCTTAGCTATTCCCTCATTTGAATAGTCAACACGAAGGTGTAGCAACAAACAATTGATGTTACCTTGTAGCGCCGGAACGCATTCTGAATCCGAGTAGCTGCCCAATCTTCCAGTGCTGCGTTGTCTTCAGGGTCGCTGCTGGAAGAAGGACCATTACTGGGCTTTTGCTGTGGCAGGTTGGCTCCATTGCGTGCAGCAACCTTCTTTATAAAAGGAAGCATGTAAAAATGGCTGTAATTTAATGTTTTTTTAACGATTCATGAAATAATTCATCAAGGATGTGCAGATGTCCAGGTGAAAGCCAGCAATACACAATAACATAACTGTAGCTGGTATATGACAACAAAAAGCAAGACAAGTTTCATTGTCAATCCTGACAAGAATGTAGCAGCATTTACTAACACGGCAATTTTGTCAAGAAATGGATGTAAGGCCAATTGAAGTCTCGAAATTGATGTGGCAGAAAAAAAAAGTTATGAAGGACCAATTCAACCGTCAAGTCTATTATTGTTGAACTCATTTCAACAGTCAAGTTACTTTCACAGACAAGTCCAATGTCGATGTCCAAAAGTGATATTTGGCCATACCAGTGACAGGGCAAATACCATAACTCCAGGTTCTTCATTCCAAGGAACACAAATCTCTGAAATTTGGTAAATTGATCTAACACAAGATGTTGATTGCACAGTAAAGGACGGCCATACAATTTCAGTCTTCCCAACCACAGGACACCAAAGATCGACATAGCACTCAGCTACCAAAGAGCAATATTTTTTTATGTTTAGCATATCAAACATCCATGGTGACGATTTCATGTCTCCTGATGTCAGTGAGTAGGGTCAGGTAGCTCACCAAAATGCCAAACACACGTAGGCGTAGATAGGAGGTTCCTATCCCGAAATCCAAGGCAGGACCCAACACACACAAAGTTTCAGACATACTGTTCTGCAAGTCAGCATCGATGGTTGGCTTTCCATTATTGCCATCGGCAAACAATTCCAAGCTTTCCCTGCGGCCAACTTTCCATTATGATAACCACGGCGACAGACAAGACACCAAGTTGCAGCGGAGAGGAGGCCAGTTTGGCCAGTCCTCGCCCTTGTCAATAATGAATAATGATGGAATGTGACGGAATGAAATCGATGGCATCTTTTTCTCAGGTTGCTTAGAAGACATGCAAGGCAGTCACTCGGGGTGTGCAGTGCAGGACTTGGGGGAGGTTTGGGGTAAAAGAGGATTTAAATATTGCTGCTAGTAATATTTTTCTTCGCTTCTCGAGACTGGAAAAGGAAAAGGCAAGGTTAATGGCGTGGAGGGGGTACCTTTGCGTGCTTTGACTTGCCCCGTTTCGACTTCTTCTTGTTGATGATCGTCTTGAACCAGTCCCCGGACCCCATGGATTCTTCAACCCGGAGTTCACCTCAGGAGACTTTCTTCAAATCCCCTTTGTCTCGCCTTAAAAAATCCCTCTTGCCTAGATCACATGGAAAAGGCAAGGAGAATTAATTATCCACGGACGTTTATTTGGTCAAGAAGACAGAAATCACAGCGCAAGACAAGATGGTGCAACATGGCTTGGTAGGAAATTAGTACTGCTGATGAATAATGAATAAGTTTGGTTCCCTGTTCTGAATCTCTGGCAGACTGTATCTCGAGTAAGAGCCAAATACGTACGACACACAGTAAAAAGCCAAACCTCTGTTTCTGAATTCCTAGGAACATGCACCGGCAACAGCAAACATTAGAAATGAACCTTTTTTTTGTTGCAAAATCGAAAGAAAAACTGCATCCGGAAGCCCCTTGAGAAGCTGAACAAAAATGGCAGGTCAACTCGAACCGGAAAAAACAAGGGCAACTAGAACAGAACCCAAGAAGAACCCTTACGGAGATCTTTGGCAAGGTCCTAGAAGAAAAAGATTGGAGCTTTCTCCCGCTAACCTGACAGAGTTGTTGTTCAAAACTCTCCACGGGCTAAATCAAATCGAACGCATGTGGCTCGTCCATGGCAGGGCACGGGACAGGGGCAGAGCCGAAAGGAGAGCGAGCGCCCAGGAATCAGGCGCCGCAGAGCAGGGGAAGAAGCAGAGAATAGAGCGGAAACTAAGTACCAGGTGGGCGCGCGGTGGCCGTCTTGAATCCGATGAGGAGCTGCTTTCAGGAGGGCGGGCGCGGGGAGCCGGAGAGAGTGGAGGCACCCGTCGGAAGCAACGGATCTCCTCGCGTGGGGAGGGGGGCGGAGGTGGTGGGAGGGAAGGTGGAAAGGTGCAGGGTTCTCTTCTCTTCTCTTGGAGTTGGGTGCAAGCTCAGACTTCAGATCAAGCCAGGCCCGCCCTTCGCCAGTGTGCTGCTCGCTCCCCCGACGCGTCGCCCCGCCCGCCCCCTTGATGACGCTGCTGACTTTTTTTTTGTTTTTTTTTACAGTGTGGAATACTATTACCCTTTTTTTTTGTAGTGGGATTACCACGGGAGAGTTAAAATATTTCTGTTCTGATCTTGCTGCCATATAGAATGGGGACAAGGGGTTAACTCTTTTTGACTTTGATGGAGATCCATCGCCTTCAGAGTGGATCTTCTGCAAATTGCTGCAATGTACTTGGTGTCCATGTGCAGACTCGTTTACCAGGCACCGGACTGTGTGGCAGGACCCGTTAGTAAATAAATTATTCTCTAAAAAGGTTTTTATTATATGCAAATATTGAATAC
Source organism: Alopecurus myosuroides (assembly GCA_028641055.1). NCBI lineage: Eukaryota > Viridiplantae > Streptophyta > Magnoliopsida > Poales > Poaceae > Alopecurus > Alopecurus myosuroides. The sequence goes on along the minus strand of CM054057.1, from coordinate 524,308,127 downwards.
AATAGCAATATCATTAGTCTGTAATATTTTGATTAGTTTCTACTAAGAGCATCCATACTGCAGAACTTGTGCAGACGCTTGACAGAAAAACAAATACTCCGAAAAAATAGATTATATAAGAATATGTAACCTACAATGCAAGATGTTTATTGAGACGCTAATATGTAGTGCTACTAGCCTGTGATACTCCTTGTTGTGCAAAGAAATCCTGAAGCGCCCGGACGCAAACTTTGGCATCGATGCCAGCCTCAACGCCAGGATTTGTTGTCGCAACCGCTAGCCGGCCTGGATTATTATCCTCGCGCCGGGGGCCTGAGCGCCGCACCGTGGGTGCTCTAATATTACTACTTCGGTTCCTCAAAACGAAACAAACGGAAACAAAGTTTTTTCTTCTAAAAGTCAATAACATTGTCTAGAGAAGAGCAAATTTAGCACAATTTTACATCCCAATACATGTGTTGGTCCATCTTTCACAGAAAGAGCTTTATATGTTATCCGTCGAGGTACCTGTGACAATTCATATGGACTAAAGGGGCGGATATGATGTGAAAAATATATTTCATCGTGTATTTAGTTATATTGATTTGACATGTAGAGGCTAATATTTTTTTTTTGTAAATTTAGCCAATTGCAACATTTTTTTTATTTTTACCAAAATCTATACGCCTTTCTTGTAAGAAATGGAAGGAGTATATATGCTCATAGAAAAACTAGGATGAAAGCCGTATGTGAGATTGTGCAAACAAAGAGAGTAGTACGATTTGAACCCCGGTGTATTGATTGAACAAAATTGGCGCGCGGTAGGATACAGAAAGAGATGTGGACCCAAGTTGTGGGGAGCAACTTGTTGTTTGGAAGTTTCTCACACTCACACAAGACTGCCCTTTTCCATAGGTTCCTATGCTGGTACTAGTATCTGAATGTCTTTCTGTGTAGAAGAATCCTATGCTGCTTGCTTATCTGAACCGATTTGGCTGATCAGTCAGCTTTGGTTGGGGGAGGCTGCAGATGAGGAAGAGAGCTGAGCACGTTGGATCCCCCGTCCCCGACGGTTGGTACCTTGGCGCTGCTCGCTGCTCCCTCTCCTACCGTGGCTGGCGCCAAAAGCGACGGGGGAGCCGATCCCGATCCCCAAGGGAGGGTCTCGCCGCACCTGACGCTCGGAGACCCATCTGTGGTTGGTCGCACGTTTTCCGTGCTGCCCGTCCGCTGCTCTTCTGCCCGTTGCTTCCTCCGCTTATTTTGAAATAATAACGTTATCTTTTCCTGCTATAAAGAACGCAATAGTCAACAAAACACGATAATTGCATTTATTTCTTTTTTAAACTAGGAGCACACCGGCTAGTCATAGCAGGGGTAACAATATTACTAACATCAACACAACACCACGTAGACAAAAAAAATCTTATATGGCATATAATTAATGTGGAGAGAGATGATAGTGGTACTAACATAGCTAGTTACCATAAGACTACTCACAATGGGGAGTATCATATGCTAGTATCATGTATATGATACTAGTCTATGTTACCACCTCCACAATGCATAGTAACATATTTATGGTATCATATACTAGTATATTTATTAGGCTATAGACTCATTTTATCTTCGAATACGTTATGTTGCGGTATCTACCTATAATGCTCCCTCCGTCCTGGTGTATAGGGCATAATATCAAATACTCCCTCCGTCCTGGTGGGAAATACATCCAGCCACTAATTGAGAGGGAGTTAATGCGATTTGTGCCTAGGAGGAGGAGGGTTATGGGACAAAATGGTTTTGGGATTATACCCTATACACCAGGACGGAGGTACATGCAGTCTCATCTATTATGCATATTTTGCATTAATTCTCTTCTAATTAGTGGGTGGTTGCCTCTCTCCATCCCTCTCCACCAATGCAAGCAATCTTTAAACCCCAATGAATGAATACCTAGGGCCTAGAAATTTTCCATATGTGCCATATACACCAGGACGGAGGGAGTACCACTAGCACCTCTCTCCTCATTAAATGAGTGTCACGTCATCTTTTTTGCATATGTGACACTTATGATACCACCTATGTTAGGGCATCTCCAGCCGTGTCGCCCCCCCAGGGCCCAAAACGCCGCCGTTTTGGGGCCGCCGCAGCGCCAAACGGCGCTAGTCTGGAACCTGGGGGCAGGGTTCCCAGTCGCCCCCCAGCCCAACAGTCGGCCCAAAATAATTTGGAAAATAAATTCGACGCACTTTTATTGATTCGACGCAATTTTCATAGATTACGACTGAAATTTAAACTAAACATTGCGAAAAACTTAAAAACTACGATCGCCCCGGCCTGGCGGCGACTACTCTAGGCGTCGTCCTCCTCGCAGTCGTCGTAGGCCGACCAGTTGGAGGGGCCAGCTTCGTGGTCGTTCTCGGCGAAGGGCGGCGGGGCGCTCGTCGACGGGTTCGCCACCGTGGCGAGCCAGCGCCGCTCCGCCCTGCCTTGCATCCGCAGCCGGTGCAGCTGCGCCTGCTCGGAGGGCTGTCGGTTGCGCCGCTCGCTTTGCAGCACCACCTGGCGCCGGTCGCTCTCGTACTGCGTGACGAGCGCCTGCTGCTCGGCCGACGCCGCGTTTGCGGTGAGCTGCCGGCAGGCCTCTCGCTCCGTCTCCTCCCTCCAGTGGGTCTCCAGGGATGCCTGAACGGCGGCAGCCTCGACCGCCGCCGCCGGCTGCTCGAGGCCACCGCGAACCCGGTGGAACGCCTCCTCGTTCCGCCAGGTCTCGAAGGAGTAGTACGCCGCGTGCTGCTCGGGCCAGATTGGCTGCCTCCTCCGGTCCCTCCTCCAGCGCCGTGCTTCCTGCGCCGCCTGCTGCTCGGTCGCCACCTCTTCCTGCGCCGGTTGCTGCTCGGGCGCCGCCTCCTGCGCCGGCTGCTGTTCCGGCGCCGCCTCTTCCAGTGTCGGCTGCTGCTCAGGCGCCGCCTCCTACGCTGGTTTCTCCTCGTAGTGGAACTCGCCGTCGCTGTGGCCACGCGTCGCGGCTGTGGGCCGGCAGTACAACGGTGAGTGGCGCCAGACACGGAACCGGTGAGGCATCGTGTCTAGGTGGGGTGCGGCGAGGGTGGCGAGAGCGAGCGAGGTGAGGGCGAGGGAGGTGGACGTCGAGAATGGGAGAGCGACGAGCGGCGAGGGGTCTTTTTGTAGCCTGGCGGGGCACTTACGGCGCCGCGCGTGCCTCCGCCGCCGCCACGCCATTACTCCGGCAGCCTTTGACTGGGCGCATGCACTGGCCGGCCGCCACGCCATTACTCCGGCAGCCTTTGACCGGCGCGGGCGCCGAGAAGAAGATCACGGGCGGGGGTTTCTGTTCCCGCGGTTATCCGACGCGTCACTGACAGAGCTGTCCCGCGTGGGCTGCACCGCATTTTCGCCCCCCCCCCCCAAGCCGAACCCAGCGGGCTGGGTTTTGTCTGGGTGCCGCGGTGCGAATTAGCGCCGAAACAACGTTATTTGGGCTTCTGGGGGTCGGCTGGTGCGAAAACGGCGCTATTCGCCACTTCCGGCGCTAAAAAGGACGTCTGGGGGGGACGACTGGAGATGCCCTTACTCCCATTGTGAGTAGTCTAAGGCATGTCCCAATGGAGGCTTCTTAGCGTTGTATCCTAGGCAAAATGCTTATGTGTCATACAATTAATGAAGAAAGAGAGGGAGGTTGTATCTTAGCTACTAATAAGAAAGAGATGAAGTAAGATACAACCCTTGCACGTGGCCATAGGTAAAAAGTGTTTCTAGTCCAATCATATGCACGCATGAGTTTCAAATCATTAATTTAGATACAACTAATAAGAAACAATGCATTGGAGTAGTTGTCTCTTAGATTTTTAAGACTTCTATGATTACGTGCTAAGAGACAATGCATTGGGACAGGCCTAACATTACATGTTTCAATGCACTATGAGTCTACAAGCTAATAAATAAACATTTGCATGACACTACATAGATGTTACTCCCCATTATGGAGCTAGTAACATGGACTAATAACATCACCATGTTACTACTCTTAGTTACTACCCACTATGACCAGCCTTATAATTATATATATACCTCCTCTAAGAGCAAGTTCAATAGTAGAGCAAGCAGCCGGCTACAAGAAATTGCCATGTTACCTATAACCAACTATACAGCCAACATGTTCAATAATGAGCTATAAAAATGTGTTACTTTATTGATGCATGGCCCACCTCCCACTCTCACAACATGCCTAGGAGCACGTGATGCAGCTAGCTCTTGCATGAGAGCCCACCCCTCTTCTCTCTCTTCCATGTCATCACAAAAATATTATTCTAATCCTTATAGCCGGCTTACATCAGCTTATTGTACTTGCTCTAAGCTAAAATGTACGCATATGAATGCTTTTTTTTGCGAGAAGGCTTAAGGGCATGTATTATTGGAAAACTTCTTTACAAGAATATGAAATTACATACAAGTTCTTAAAAATATTAGCACGATCCCCCTACTGCATCCCTCGGCTCGGCTGAGCGTAGTGGCGGAGCTTTAAAGATAATCTTGGGCGAGCCACACTAAATTAGGGCACAAAGAATTGCAATTCTAAATCATATACTGCTTCGTGGTGTCATGCCCTGTGCTATGTCGTGCGGATTGATCGGGAGAACGGGAGCAGTTGCGGCATACGGGTTTACACTTGCACTTGCAGCATGAAACATCATCGTTTGCGTCTTCTGTGTGCCTGTCTAGGGCTTAGAGGTTTGGATTCGGGGCCTAGGCGTCTAAATCTGGTCGCCGTCGCTACTTGCCGCTCGCCGGACCGAGTCTCTCCAGGCTCAATAGTGCGGCTCCTACCTCCGTCTCTTAGTCACCGGCTTACAGAGTCTCAATGTAGATGCCCTAACTAGCGCCATGGATGCGTTGTTGACGAGCCGAGCAGAAACGAGAAGAGACGACGACTGGACACGACTTAGTCCTGAACAAACGACCTGCCTCACGTGTGTACTGGCCTGGGTTCATTGGGCTTTGCACATAACAACATACTCCCTTTGTCCACGATAAAGTGTACGTTTTCCTTTTTCGTCGGTCAAATTTAGTAAACTTTGACTAACTTTATTGGGAAAAGTACTAGCATTTATGACACCAAATTAGTATCAATAGATTTATCTTGACATGAAGTTTTAAAATATATCATTTTAATGTCATATATATTGCTACAATTTTCTATAAATTTGTTCAAAGTTTCAAAAGTTTGACTAAATGTAAAAGTAGATGTATGCTTATTCGTGGACGGAGGGAGTAGGAGTTAAAATATTTCTTCTCCTGGGTTAGACGGGCTATGGCCCGGTTTTGCCCTCAAGAAGCTCAGAAGACTGGCAAAGGTGGAGGTGTTTCCCCTGTATTCCATTACTCGAGAGAGAGAGGTTACATATACAGATGGGGGAGCGTACAACGTGGGCTCCCGATCCTACTATCTAGGGCTAGCCTAATGACTCAGAAGTCAGGTATACAAACGTACAGATCAGGTGTCTATAATATAGAGTACTCAGGTATTCCGACAGCCCCCCCCCCCCGCAGTCGGAACGGCGGCAGCGGCGACGTTCAGGCTGGACCTGAATTCTTCGAAGACACCGGTGGGCAAGCCCTTAGTAAATATGTCAGCAAACTGCGAGCTGGTTGGCACATGCAGTACACGCGCCTCGCCAAGTGCAACTCGGTCCCGGACAAAATGCAAATCGATCTCCACATGCTTCGTCCGTTGATGCTGCACGGGGTTAGTCGACAGGTACATGGCGGAGACATTGTCACAATAGACAATCGTGGCGCGGGAGGCAGGACGGTGAAGCTCCTGAAGCAGCTGACGCACCCAGCAGGACTCGGCGACGCAGTTCGCTACTGCCCTGTACTCAGCCTCCGCGCTTGATCGGGACACGGTCTGCTGGCGCTTAGACGACCAGGAGACAAGGTTACTACCAATGAAGACGCAGAAGCCAGATGTGGACTTCCGGGTGTCGGGGCAGTCGGCCCAATCGGCGTCCGAATAAGCGACAATATCACGTGAGGAATCTCGGTGGAGCTGGAGCCCAAAATGAGACGTGCCCTGAACATAGCGCAGAATGCGCTTCATGAAAGTGAAGTGAGGCTCGTGTGGATCGTGCATGAATAAGCAGATTTGCTGAACTGCATAGGAGAGGTCGGGGCGCGTCAAAGTGAGATACTCGAGTGCACCTGCAAGGCTGCGGTAGAGAGTGGGGTTGGAGAATGGCTTGCCGGACTGTCCGGAAAGCTTGGCCTTGGTGTCAATGGGGGTGGCAATAGGTGTGCAATTAAGCATGTGGGCTCGGTCGAGCATCTCAAGGGCATACTGTTGTTGAGAGAGAAAGAGACCGGCAGATGTGCGATGCACATTGACACCAAGGAAGTGATGGACCTCACCTAAGTCACCCATGTGGAACTCACCATGAAGGGAGGATATGTGTCGTGGGATAATCACGGCAGGCGTTACCGGGGGTAACTTAGATTGGGGCGAATTGACTCTGGTGTTTGGGAGAGGGTTTAGCTCGGATGCAATCATATTAGATGGTGATCTAGGGTCTCGGGCTGCAATGTCACCGAAACTCCAATCTAGGGTTACAAGCTCAAATTCCTTTCTTTCTCTTGATCTCAAAAAGCTTGGTTTCTTTGCCCTAGAAGCCGGTTTATATAACACCTGGCTTCCTGGCTTTCCGTACAAGGTACACCCAGAATCCTACTCGGGATCCACACATAACCCTAAATTTCCTACCGTGACCCCCAAGGAAAAAACCCGGTTCTGAAGCAAAAACCGGGTCAATCGATCTCAGCCAACTGGACTAAGTCGACTGTCACCAAGGCGAAATTGGAGGAACTAGCCGAGTCTGGGGTCCTCCCGGCAGAATCGGAGATCTCCTGGAGAGCGCCAGAAGAGGAGACCCGGCCTTCACCCGGCTCAGGTGAAGTTGTTGTCTTTTTGGAACACGTGACCCGGGGTTTCCGTCCCCCGGGTCACCCTTTCTTCCGCGAAATCCTTCACCACTATAAACTCCATATTTTCGATATCGGTCCTAACTCGATTTTGAACATTTGCCACTTCATCGTCCTCTGTGAGGCTTATCTTTGCATAGTCCCAAATCTTGCCCTGTTTTTAGAGCTTTTTCAATGTAAACCTTGCCGTGAGAACACGGATGGACCCCTCCTCGTCTGTGGGGGTGTGTCCATCCAGAGGCGCAAGAAATCTTTGATGCCGACTCTCAGCCTTCACTCTCACGTGAAGCACTGGCAAAAAACATTTTTCTACTGCAAGGACACTTCCAGACCCGGCGAAAAGCCTTTGCCGGGTTTTTCCACTAAGGCCCTCTCTCTTAGCGATAACCTAAGTGGTTTCGCTTCAGAACCCGATAGGCAATCCATCCAACCCCTCCTCCACAAATTAGCCGTCCTAGCAGCCCATGGCCTCTGCGGGCTAAACCTCATTAAAACCTGGATCAGTTGTAGGATCCAACCAAACAACATCCGTCCAAAGCTCATCTGCGATTACTCGGGTCACCTGACTGACTCTCTCCGATACTCGGAGAAGTCATACCCGGCCGCGGACATCAACAAGGTCATGAAAAATTTCCTGGCCGAGAAGATGGACTCCATCAAGAGCGTTTCCGGGCTCTCCCCCTTCACTCGCTCAAACCCGGCTCCTCCAGTAAGAACCGACTTATATTTTTTTGCACCGACTGATTTTTCTAACACACATACTAACTTTTATCTCTGTTGTTTTTCACCCAGGAAACCGATGAGTTTTGGAAGATTGTCACCCCGCCCCCTTCTGAAAACTCGGAGGAGGAAGAGCCGAGTGACAGTGATGAAGGTAATTCCAAGTCACTACTAAACAGATACTTTGTCAATCTATTAGACCAAAATTCTCCTCTTTCCGACAATGCACCGCAATCACCAGCACCAGCTGACAAGGACGGCTCTCAATCAGAGGAGAGTGAGGCAGAGCCGGAAGCTGAGGTTGACAAGAAGAGGAAGCCCAGAGGAGTTACTTTCAAGGTGCCATACTCCTCCATGACCACGGAGCCATACTCCTATGCCGGTATGTGCAAACTTAACAAATATCTAACCACTATATCGTCTCTAAAGGATGCATCTCCTCCACCCAAGCGACGGGTAACCCGGAACTCTCCGAGTGACGAGCCCCTCAATACCGGGATCCCTCAATCGCCCGTTCGCAGAGCCGGTACTCATTCCACTTATCCTGACAGTACTCCTCAAAAATTCCCATCTCCGAATCATCCTTTAGCCGGAACAATCCAAGTCTCACTTTCCAGATCTCTATCAGTGTCTTCCGGGTCTAGCAATGAGCTCCCCAACGATTTCGTCGTAAATACCGGGTAATTTTCATAACTTGACCACATTGAAAGATCATCGTCCGTTTTGGTAATTATATGACAACATATCTATTTGATCTAATGTTTGTTCGATATATGAAAATGCCCAGGTTAATCAGGTTCACTAACTATTTGGGGCGAGTGTTTGGTTTAAATGAAAAGAGCAAGGAGAAAGAAACCAAGGAAGCTATTTTTGCACAGGATCGGAGGCTCCGGTGAATCCACCGGAGGCTCCGTCCAGGCTCCGGTGCGGATCCGATGCGGCCTCCGCCCAAATCCCTCTCTGGAGCGCATGAACGGAGGTGAGGGCGGAACATCCGGTGGGGCTCCGGTGGAGCGGAACCTCCGCCACTTCCAAAGCTGGGCCTGTGCGCAGGTGGGATCCGGTGCGCCTCCGGTGGAGGCTCCGCCGAAACCTTGTTCTATTGAGCAAGGGCGGAGGCTCCACTGGAGCCTCCGATGGAGGTCCGGTGGCCCCAACTGGCCCATGTACAAATAGCATCCGGTGGGCATCCGGTGGGGGCTCCGCCAAAAACTAGTTCTGTTGCATACGAGCGGAGGCTCACCGGAGCCTCCGGTGCAGCTCCGGTGGGCGGAGCCTCCGCTATATCCACCGGAGCCTCCGCCCCGTGGCCATCCAAAAGGGAGCTGGTGCGCTGCGCTGCTGCGCAAATGATAGGAAACCACCGGAGCCTCCGGTGCTCCTGGACGGCAACGGCCACTTAATGAAGGGGTATAAATACCCCTTCCCCTTCCTCATAAATGCTAAGCTTTTCCCCACTCTCTCTCCTAGCCATTAATGTAAGCTTCATCCTCCTAGATCTACCACTCCGTCCACCCAAACACTCTCATACTTGGTGGAGAGCTAGAGGAGACCTAGATCCACACTTTCACCAAAGGAATTTCAGATCCATCCACCACAACCTAGTAGATCTAGAATTCTACATGAGGCCTAGAAACCTTTGATGGAGGGCTGATAACCCGGTAGGCTAACGCCAAGGTGTAATTCGGCCCAAAGGACGCTGCGCAAGACCCGGCTTAAGGAAAAGGAGCTTCTAGAAGGCCCAGGAGTGTAGGGCTCGTAACCCGGATTGTGGGTTCCGATAAGGAAGTTTAGTGTTTGTAAGCAGCGTCCGGGTAGGATTCCGAGCACGCCTTGGATAGTAAGCTAGGGGGTCCGGGTACTATATAAGCCGGTCCCTAGGGTTAGATTAGACAAGCTTACGAGATCGAGATTGCGAGATATCGAGTATCCATTGTAACACGAGAGTTGAGATAATATACTCAGATCGGAGACTCGGCGACTTGATTGCCGGCTACCAGATCGCATATCACCATGGTTTCCCTTGAGCTAAACCCTCTCCCAAACACCAGAGTCGAATTGCCCCAAGACAAGTTACCCCCGGTAACGTCTGCCGTGATTATCCCACGACAGTTGGCGCCCACCGTGGGGCCTACGTCCAAGGGTGTTTACATCACGGGAGAAGCTCGGGAGAACATGAAGAACCTCGTCATCGGCGAGATCTACACCGACCCCGAAGGAGAGAAGATGGTGGACGATTTTGGCTGGGGGCCAGAGTCGGATCTGCTCGAATCCGGATCTGTCATCACGATCGGCCGGGTCAACGTCTTCGTCGGCATGGTACGTGCGTTTGGTTCAGTCCCTGACGATTTTGGATTTGATTCTGTGTCAGGAGAGGCCACCCACGTTCATTCGAACGGAGAAGAATCGGTCGGGACGGTGGATCCGATAGAAGAACCCGCCATGAAGAGGGAACAGCCGGAGGAGCCGGCATGGAGCCCGCGTGGCCGGGTCATAAGAGATGATGATACCGAGTCTATCTTGCACCTGCTGGAGGACCGGTACGAGGAAGATAGCTGCAATGAGGAGGAGTATGAGTCTTCGCCAAGCATTGCGCGCCAGGTCGCGGTCTACACGGCCCCTGCAACCAATCTCAATCAGGGGAACGTGACTACGGACGCGGTCGGAGCGGCGCAAGCATTGGCCCAGCAGCAAAATCCGGCTGACGGAAATCCGGTCCTGACCCGGGTTGACGGAGAGTCGGCTTCGGTCACCAGCCGAGCGGCGGATAGCGAGCTGCAGGCAAATATGTTTGGGTTCCTGGCTAACAGGACGCCGGGGGCAGGTCCTTCGAATCCGCAACACCCGGCCCTGTTCAGCAACAATATAGTCTTGGACCCAACAGTGTTAGCTACTGTGATAACCCCGGAAAATGCCGCGGCGCGTGCCAGGGACTTGGACGTAGCACGCCGCACACTAGAGCAACAAAGAAGAGATGTGGAAGCAGAAAAGCAAGGGGTAGCCACGCGTCAACGCGAACTGGACGCGCTGGAAAACCGGCTCCGGGCTGAGACAAGCAGGGTGCATCAGAGATACCAGACAAGATTACCGGCGATGGGTGGAGTCATAAACCCTAACGCACTATTCATCACACCCCAGGATCAGCCGATTCCGGCTGTGAATCAGGAAACTGCGCATCAACCGGCAACTGGAGCAGGACAGCCGGCAAACGTGCAGGCCGAGTTACCCACAGTGCAGGTTGGGGGGACTATCGGCAACACAGCGCCACCTCCACCATCACGATTTCGTACGCCTCCAGGTCACTTCAATAACCCTATGGATAACGTATATGCCGCAACGTTAGCATTGAATCAGATCCCCGTAAGAGAGTCACCCCATGCGGAGCAGACCCGACGGGCGATCGATTTGTTGCATACGGCGTGGCTCAGCAGGTTAATTACCCGGATAATAGGAGTGGAATGCATGGAACACCTTATATCAGCCAGCAACATGGCAATGCCGGTAATATGCAAACAAGTTCAGCGCGACGGAGGGCAGAGCAGCAGCAAATGCCGCCTCCTCCCCGCGTGCAAGCAGCACCAGCAGTATCAGCAGCACAAGCTATTGTGGATAGTTCTAGAGCTAGGAGAGCCGCGGCCGGGTCTGCCGTGCACGGACCAGCAGTAGCGCCACGTACAGCCGTACCCCCCGCAGGATCGCATGTTTCCCGGGTGAGGCCAGTACCGACTAATCTCGCTGGGCCCAAGTGTCTGACGGATAACATCAGGGCCGAGCCTTACCCGGATAAATTCAAGGAACCGGGTAAATTAGTGAACTATGAGCCGACTATGGATCCAGAAACATGGTTGAGCAGTTATGAGATGGCTATGTCGATTCGCAACGTGTCTGAAAACCTTCAAGCCAAGTTCATGTATTTAATGATGTCGGAAGGAGCAGCAAAGTTATGGTTCAACAATCTACCGGAAGGATCTATCAAGTCGTGGGGTGAGTTGAAAACTGCATTTATCAAGCACTTTCACGGAACATGCAGGAAGTTGTTTAGTATCGACGATCTAGAACGGTGTGTGCAAAAGAAGGGAGAGTCGGCGCGCAGCTGGGTGCGCCGGGTTATGGAGATATTGCATTCATCTACAGATATTCAGCCGAAGGACGCGTTGCAAGCTATGGCCAAGACATGCAAGTATACGCCTTTAGTGCAGAAGTTAACTCGCATGAAATCCAGTCGGAATGCTTCAGAAGTTACGATGGGAGAACTAATGGATGCGTGCAACAAACATGCTGCTACGGATACCACGGAAGAGGATGTTGATGACAAGAAAGAAAAAGTAAATGCGGGTAATAATGGAAGAACCGGCAATGGATCTACGCCGGGTAACCATGGAGGTAACAATGGGAACAACCATAACAAGCGCCCGTTCGAGGGGAATTTCGAGTTTGTCGGCAGCACAGAAGCCGGGTCTTCAAGGCACAGAGCAGAAGGAAATTTCAACGCAGGAAATCATAACGGAGGAAATTATCAAGGGCCACCAAGGCCGGGTAACAACTGGGATATCTTCAGAGTGGCGTGCCCGAAACACAGCAGGAACGGAAGGCCGGCTAACCACTCATTGGAGAAATGTGCGGATTTACAGAGATGGAAGAACGAGGAAGTGAACAAGGCTATGCGAGGTGCAGGACGGGGAGGAGGACCGGGTCCGGGTGGAAACCCGGGCCACGGCCCACCCCCAGCAGGTAACCCAGGAGTTGGGAACCCGGGTAATAACCAGGGAGGAGCTGGAGGTTTCCAAGCCAACCCTAAGCAGTTGGGCCAATACCACGTTCACACCACAGGAATTTCTAACAAGGATAGAAAGATACTAAAGAAGGCAGTAAACTCGGTTTCTTCGGCTGTCCCGAGATACCTGAGGTGGTCCGAGCAAGATGTAACGTGGAGCAGAAGAGATCACCCGGAAAGAATAGAACACCCGGGAGTCCTAGCATTGGTGGTTGCGCCACAGGTTAATGGTTATGAGCTGAAAAAGGTCTTAATGGACGGTGGAAGCAGCATCAACATCCTATATTGGGAAACTTTCTTACGCATGGGTCTCAAGGAGTCTCAGCTACAGAAAAGTTCAACAGTTTTTCACGGGATCGTGCCGGGTCACTCAGCGTGCCCTGAAGGAAATATTACCTTGGAGGTTGCTTTTGGAGAATCAAAGGATAATTTCCGGGTGGAGTGGCTCACGTTCGAAGTGGTGAAGTTGCGCAGTCCTTATCACGCGCTATCTGGGAGGCCGGCTTACGCCAAGTTTATGGCCAGGCCGTGTTACGTGTACCTACAGCTAAAAATCCCGGGTCCTAAGAAGACCATCACCATACATGGGAGCCGGGATATAGCGGCTGAGTGTGACGAAGGAGATGCGGCAATGGCAGAACAAGCCTGTAGAAAGGAGGAGCTTAAGTATTACCGGTCGCAAGTAGACCCGGATGACAGGACAGCGCTGAAGAGGCCAAACACTGAGGATGAGAGAGCAAAATTCAAAGCAGCGCAAGATACCAAGATGGTGGCCTTCGTCGAAGGTGATCCCTCCAAGCAATTTGCCATAGGATCTAACTTGGACGATGAGCAGGAAAAAGAACTTGTGGAGTTTATTCGTTCAAATCAGGATGTGTTCGCTTGGACGCCTAGCGATATGCCGGGTATCCCTACAGAGCTGGCAGAGCACAGTTTGCACGTTGATCCCAAGTCCAGGCCCGTGAAGCAGGGACTGAGGAAAGAAGAAGGGCTATCGGCGAAGAAATTGCTCGGCTGTTGACAGCCGACTTTATCATGGAAGTATTTCACCCGGATGTTTGGCTAATCCGATTCTCGTGATGAAAAAGACTAATGAGTGGAGGATGTGCATTGATTATACGAGTCTCAACAAGCATTGCCCAAAGGATCCGTTTGCACTTCCAAGGATAGATCAGATCATAGATGCAGTGGCTGAAGTGACCTATTGTGTTTCCTGGATGCGTATTCCGGGTATCATCAGATCAAGCTCAAAAAGGAAGACTGGGAGAAAACATCGTTCATAACCCCTTTTGGGGCCTTTTGTTACAAGACCATGACTTTCAGATTGAAGAACGCTGGCGCGACCTATCAACGGTGTATTCAGAAGTGCTTTGAGGACCAAATCGGACGCAACGTCCATGCTTATGTGGATGATGTGGTGATCAAGACCAGAAAAGCGGAGACATTTATTGATGATCTGAAGGAGACATTCAAGAATCTGAGAAGATACCAGATGAAACTTAACCCGACAAAATGTGTATTTGGAGTCCCAGCAGGGAAGTTACTCGGTTTCATCGTTTCAGAGAGAGGGATTGAAGCAAACCCGGATAAAATCAAAGCTATCCAGAGTCTGAAAAAGCCGGAAAACCTGAAGCATGTTCAGAAGCTTACAGGTTGCGTAGCAGCGCTGAGCCGGTTTATATCAAGACTCGGAGAGAAGGCAATACCCTTGTACCGGCTCTTAAGGAAATCTGATAAATTCGTTTGGGACCAAGAGGTGGATGAGGCGTTCGAGGCACTAAAGAAGCAACTATCTGAGGCACCAGTCCTAGCAGCCCCGGGTCTTAAAGAGCCCATGTTACTATACGTTGCAGCGGGGCCCCGGGCGGTTAGCGCAGTGGTTGTCGTTGAGCGCAAAGAGGATGGAAAGGATCACCCGGTTCAGAGGCCGGTTTATTATGTCAGCGAGGTGTTATTAGAAGCAAAGCAGCGCTACCCACATTGGCAGAAGCTGGTTTTCGGGGTCTTCATGGCCAGCCGGAAATTGAAACCGTATTTTCAGGAACACCCCATAACAGTGGTTAGCTCTATACCAATGTCGGATATCATCAGAAACTCGGATGCAACAGGCAGAATAGCCAAGTGGGCGATCGAGATGGGAGATTATCACATCAACTACGAGCCCAGGTCAGCGATCAAATCTCAAGCTCTAGTGGATTTCATTAATGATTGGACTCACACAGGCATGCCCACAATGACTCCAAGTTCCGAGTCTTGGATAATGCACTTTGATGGTTCTAAGCAATACGAGGGATCAGGAGCTGGAGTGGTGCTCACATCACCCAAAGGAGACAAGTTGAGCTACGTGTTGCAGATTCACTTTGATTGTTCCAGAGGCATTATTGCATGGATTGAAGATTGCCAAGGAGATGAACATTAAGAGGATACGGTGCTATGGAGATTCGGACCTCGTGGTGCAGCAGGTCTCGGGAACTTGGGATAGAAAAGATGCAACTATGGCAGCATATCGCAGAGAGGTGGACAGGGTTGCCGGGTGCTTTTCCGGATATGAGGTGGAGCATGTAGATAGAAGAAAAAACGAGGCAGCAGATACACGCGCTAGACTCGGCTCGCGCAGAGAGCCGGTTCCACCCAATGTGTTCCTGGACGAGCTATGGCGGCCGTCAGTTAAAACCGAGTCTGAGGAAGAATTGGCTAATAAAGACCCGGATTTGGAGCTCGTGGCCACAATACGCACTGTTCCCGAGTGGACAGAGCCGTTTCCGGCTTACCTATTACGGGACGAGTTACCACAGCAAGAGGTACTAGCAAGGCAAATTCTGAGGCGAGCAAAAGGGTATTCCATCATCAATGGGGAGTTATATAAAAGGAGTGCTGCAGGAGTATTTTTGCGCTGTGTAGCACTAGAAGAAGGCCAGCAAATCCTGAAAGAAATCCACGAAGGCGACTGTGGGCATCACGCATCCACAAGGTCCCTTGTGGCCAAAGCATATAGGAACGGTTTCTTCTGGCTCACAGCCTTAGCAGATGCGGAACGCTTGGTGGCAAGGTGCGACGGATGCCAAAGGTATGCCCGCCAAATCCATGTGCCGGCTATGGAGTTGCAAACAATTCCTTTGACCTGGCCTTTTGCCGTTTGGGGTATGGACATGGTTGGCCCCTTTCACATGTCACCTTGCAAAAAGACACATCTCTTGGTGGCTATCGACAAATTTACCAAGTGGGTTGAAGTTATGCCAGTTACTAATTGTGAAGCGATTACGGCAGTTAAGTTCCTGAAAAGGATTATCTACCGGTTCGGGTATCCTCACAGTATAATTACCGACAATGGAACCAACATGTCCCTTGGCGAGATGGAGAAATTCTGTGGTAATAACGGAATCCGGCTTGATATAGCTTCCGTAGCTCATCCACAAGCCAATGGACAAGTGGAGAGGGCAAATCAGGAGTTACTTCGTGGATTAAAGCCACGATTGTGAGTCCCATGTATCAGAGCCGCTGGAGCATGGGTTGAGGAGTTACCCTCAGTGGTTTGGGGTATCAACACTACACCTAACAGATCTACTCAGATGACACCGTTTTTCATGGTTTATGGTGCAGAAGCGGTGCTGCCGAGTGATATCATCCATGACTCGCCTCGAGTATCGGCTTACGTTGAGGTGGAGAATGAGAAGACCCGACAGGACGCCGTGGATATGTTAGAGGAACATAGGGAACAAGCTTTGGAGAGATCAGCCATATACCAGCAGGATCTGAGGAGATATCACAGCCGGAGAGTCAAAACCCGGGTCTTCTAGGAAGGATACCTGGTTCTGCGCCTGGTACAGTCAAAGGAAGGAAAACACAAGTTATCCCCGCCATGGGAGGGACCGTTCATCATAAGCCGGAATCTGCAGAACGGATCATATTACTTGGTAGATGCAAGGGAAGAGTCGGCTACTGTTAATGACACCGCTCACACCACTTCATCTATGCAAGAGAGAGAAAGACCTTGGAACGTAGCTCAGCTGTGTCCCTACTATACCTAGTTTAGGCTAGATTCACAAGTGGAGTTACACGATGTAACATGCAGCAGGTTTCAGACGCACTCATTTCCTATCCAGGGTACCTAAGGGGATTGGAGGGTTTTTAATGAGGCGGCTTGCTGACCTAACTTTTCTCATATCAATAAAGAGATGGTTAAACAATATATTGTTTCCTTTTCATGTGTTTTTTATCAAGTTTTTTATCTCTGTTGTGTTTTTATTTTTTTCCAGGTAAGTATTATTTATTGTTCTTAGTACATTAGTTTCTTTAGTAAATTGCATATATTTAGGTCTTGGGGGCTGATTGCTTGAATAGCACAGTTATAAACTCAAAGACCCAGCCACGATGCCTATGAGTTATAAGGGACGATTACTTGCAAACAAGTACGGCTGCAAGCTTATAACCGGACAAAGGAGCCAAACTTTCTTGACTTTTCTTACTTAAGCTCGATGTGACTCGCACTAAAGTGGCATGCTTCGCTAGCGTATGATTACAATCAGTCATGATGCCCAATGGGACTTGCTTGACCCTGTCTTCGTACAGCTGTAGCAACATGATTATCCACGCGAAAGCCGGCTTACAGTACAAGAGAGTCAAAAGGGTCATCTAAACCACAAGTTCTGCAGAGTACAAGGTTAATAACCGGAAACTCAAAGTTTATTAAGCATAACTTCAAAACCTATGTGAACGGCTCTAGGTTCTTGGGCTTAGCAGAAACGATTTGTTCCTTTTGAAAAACCCAACACCTTAGACTCGGAATTTCGGGCCCTGGGGACTCGGGAATTTGAAAACAGAAAGAAATTATCTAGCTATTCAGCTCAAAAACCCAAAAGACCGAGTCTTGGGGACTTGGGGACTTAGAAAAAAGCCCACTAGTCAAAACCCACGAGACCCGGAAACCGAGTCTCACAGAAGGAACCATAGCAGTAAGTCGGAAAATCAGGGATGAAAAAGCCCAAAGTCAAGAAATATCAAATTCAAGCAAAAGGCCAGAAGGGCCACGAAATATATTAAGGTATTAAAACGTATTACAAGGCAGGATAGTAGTATCATAAAGCGCACAGGCGCGCTATCAAAAGAACAATTGTTTTAAAAAGGCCCATTGGCCGGATAAAGTGCCTGAGACGGTTGCCGATAAAAATTTCACTCGGCATCGTGGGCCGAGTCGTCCATCTTGCCCTTGCCCTTGGCAGCCGGGTCTTGCTCCTTGCCTTGTTCTTCAGCATTCTTGGTGGCAGCAGCGCCCGGGTCAGCAGTAGTGCCGGCCCGTGCGGGAGGAGGAACGACTGGCGTGGAGGTAGCAGGCGCAGAATTGGCCTCAGCCTTCTTCTTCGCGGCTTCTTCTCTTGCCTGAGCAGCCTCCGCCTTCCATCGGGCCAGCATATCGTATGGTTTGGGAAGATCCGACTTAACTGCCTTGTCATCAGCATCATATGCTGGGGTAATCGAACTGACATCCAAACCATCGGCAATTATGCTGGCCGAGTGACGAACCTCCTTCTGAATAGCCTTGAAGTTCTTCACTGAGAACCTGGAGCCGTCATGGTTGAACTCTGGAAACCTGGCCTACGAGCTTGGCCGGCTCAAGTTTCGAAAAATATGCCTTAGCCAGCGCAAGCCCCTGGGTTACTCCAACCCGGCAGGACGAGCGTTTCCAGTGCTCAATCCACTCAGGGATAGTGGAGCACGCGTCCAGCAGCGTCTTCAGGTTACCATGCCCAACACCCGGCCACTTCAGATCCTGGAGAATCCATTTGGTTCCGGCACAGAGTTGCCGGATCGTGCTCTTGATGGTTTTCAGCTTTGCGATATCATCTTCATCCGGAGTCACATCATCCGGACCTGTGGAAAATAGAAAAAAGCAGTGAGTAAGGAAATCCGACTATTTATCAGAACGAGAATCCGGGTTATAATTATTAAATCAGGAATAGTACCAGTCAAAGCACGATATGTGTCGGTAATCTGAACGGAAAGCTTGGTCAGTTCATTTTCCGCTGCATGAGACCTCTTTCTATATTTCCTTGTGATTTTCCCTGTCCTCTTGGCATCAGCTTCAGCCGACTCACGCAGAGTCGTCTCCTTCTCGAGGAGTTTGGTGGCCTTCGCCAATGCCTTCTCCGAGTGGGTCACGAAGGCCTGTGGGGAAACACAAGGAAGGGTTAGCCGGATAAAAAGCAAGCTATCAGTCAGATATACTACGAAGTTCCAAGCAAATTATCAATAAGTTCACTTGGAACTTGGGGACTAGACAAGGATACAGGCAATATTATTCGGATTTACCTCATGTTTGGCTATCAAAGCTTCTAGGACATTTTCTTCGTCAGCCCTCAAGGTGTGCAGGGCGTCAAGCATCTGGGAAAAAGTCATATCCTCGGGCCTGATACCGGAAGAGCCGGCGGCCTGATCACTCGGAGGACGAACTTTCTCCGACTTTGGGGTCGAGACCCGGGTTGCCTGGGTGTCCGGATTGGGAGAGCCCATCCTTGTGTCCAGGATCTCGACATCGTCGTCCTCAACTTCTTCAGATGGCTTGGGAGACCCGGCTTCCTGCCGGGCCGAGTCAGTCAGGGGGCCTTGTTCTTGGTTCTCTTCACCACCACCGCCAGTCGCGGCGTCCATATCGTCAACCGGCCCCTCCGTCTCCCGGTTGTCTGTGTCCATGTTATCCGGGTCACTGATCGAGACCTGGGCGCTGAGGAAAGAAAAGAGAAGTGATTAGCAACAAAAATTGATGGCTATCGAAAGGACTAGTATATTGCTTAGCCGGAGATATAACTTACCCGGCATTCACCACGAAATCTGCAGGAAGTGAGCTGCTAGACGCGGACGAGGCTGTCACAGAATCCGAGAGTGAGACCCGGAGCTGTCCGGCTAATGGATGATTGGGGGAAGGGTGTTTTTGAGGTGAGTTGAAGGGATGAGATGGAGAAGTACCAGTACGACGAGCCGGGGACGTAGGAATACCCGGGTTGAGGGGATCATCACCCGGGGAATTCCGGGTTACCCTGCGCTTGGTCGGAGGCGGATCCTTCAAGTGTGGTGAATTGGATAACTGTCGGTTAAGTTCGCGCATATTATCAAAGGAATAGGGTTTGGAGGACATGGAAGAGTAAGGAACCTTGAAGATGACCCCCCGGGTTTTCCTCTTGGCCCCGACCTCAACCTCCGGATCAGCCTCGCTTTTATCGCTCTCAGTCTCTTCCGGGTCACCCTGGTCATCCTTGTCATCCTTATCATCCATCCCTGAAAGGCGCAAGTACATAGTTGGAAAAAGAGAAAAAATGGGGAAGCAAAGTAACAGAGGTTAAGGTGATTGGAATCCGGGTGATACCTTCGTCAGTGTCAGCCGGTTCTTCTTCTTCCTCTGGGTTCCCGGAGTTGGGAGGGGTCTCAACGTTCCAGAAAGCGTTATCAGCCTGAGATGAAGGCGTAAAAGTAAGAGTTAGTGATTGTATCAAGTGTAAGTGCACGAATGAAAGTGAAAGTATAAGTGCCGGATCTTACCGCGGGAGCCGGATTCTCGCGTGTATATGGATCTAATCCGTCTATGTTCCGGATCAGGTCCAACTTCTCCGTCAAGAAACCCTTGATGGTCTTGTTAGTGTCACCGGCCGGGTAATTCTTTGAGGAATAGCGGAGCGCGTCCGTGACGTGCCCCGAGTAGTCGCACATCAGCTTTGCGAGAATGGAGTTGGGCTGGATCCGGAAGTCCACCCATGTCTTAACCAAGTTAAGCCCAAGGAGGCCTTGGGAAGAAAGAACTGCTATTTTGGCTAGAAGGGGCTGGATGGCTTCCCTGTCCGATTCAGGGGCGAAAGCATTGAAAATGTCGGAAAGATCTAAGAGACCCTCCGAGTAACCCGGCAATTTCCTCTCGCCGGGTGGGGAGGTGTCCCGGCAATAAAAGAAAGTTTGCTGCCAATGCTTAACGTGAGAGTTAAGACTGAGAGTCGGCATGGGTGAATTCTTACGGCGCTGGATAGAAACCCCGCCGCAGGCCAAGAGGGCCCCGTCATCGCTTTCGCGGCACGGTTTGCATTGGAAAAGTTAGATAAACAAAGCGAGATTGGGCGGGATGCACAAGTAAGATTCGCAAAGGACTATGAAATGGGTTATATTCAACATAGAGTTAGGCCCTATGTCGAATACCCGGAGGCCGTAATGGTTGAGGACCTCACGGAAAAAAGAGTGACCCGGGGGGCGAAACCCCCGGATCACGTGCTCAACGAAGCAGATTACCTCGTTGGGGTTGGGGGTAGGCCGGGTCTCGTCACCCGGTACTCTCCAGTGGATCTCCTTCTGAGGAGGGAGAACGCCAGACTCGGCGATCTCTTCTAGCTTGGCTTGGGTCACGGAAGACCGTGCCCAGTTGGCGGAGATGGATTGGGTTGACCTTGCCTTGGCCGGCTGTTTTCCCTTGTGCTTTGGAGCCATTTGCTCGGTCTGCAGAATACAAGGCAAAGAGTACGAAACATTAAGACTCGGGAATTATGAGTTATCCGAGTATCCATGAGTAGTATTAGTAAGAAGCACATAAATTATGAGTTATCCGACTATCAATGAACAGTTATGGAAATTATCGGTAATCCTAGTATCAATGAGCCATTATGAAAAGGAGTTGGTTGTTTAGTTAACTAGCATAAATAGGAGATCCGGAAATAGAGGATTGTCCGGGTATCGAAGAACAGCTGCGGAAATTTTGACAGACTACATCTAGATTGGGAAATTTTACAGAGAAATTCGCGAAGAGATTAAGGATCGCAAGTGATTGGGAAATTTTGCAATACATAACTCAACTTATCTCCTTTTGGCGATGTGAGCACCACACCAGCTCCTGACCCTTCATACTGCTTGGAACCATCAAAGTGCATCACCCAGGACTCTGAACTTGGCACCACTAAAGGCATGCTTGTTTGAGTCCAATCGTTGACGAAATCGACCAAGGCCTGAGACTTGATCGCAGATCGGGGCTCATAGTTGATGTGATAGTCTCCCATCTCGATGGACCACTTAGCTACCCTTCCTGTTGCGTCCGAGTTTCTTATGATATCCACCATGGGTATGGAACTTACCACCGTAATGGGGTGTTCTTGAAAGTACGGCTTCAATTTCCGACTGGCCATGAATACCCCCAAAACCAACTTCTGCCAATGCGGATACCGCTGTTTTGCTTCTGATAAGACCTCGCTTACATAATAAACCGGCCGTTGCACCGGGTGATCCTTTCCATCCTCCTTGCACTCAACCACAACCACTGCGCTAACTGCTCGAGGCCCGGCTGCAACATATAGCAACATAGGCTCCTTAGGACCCGGCGCAGCCAGAACCGGTGCCTCAGATAACTGCTTTTTTAGATCCTCAAATGCCTCGTCCGCCTCTTGATCCCATACGAACTTGTCTGTTTTCTTCAAGAGTCGGTATAGGGGCATCGCTTTTTTTCCGAGCCGAGAAATGAACCGGCTTAACGCTGCTACGCATCCTGTAAGCTTCTGAACATGTTTCAGGTCTTCCGGCTTTTTTAAGCTCTGGATGGCTTTGATCTTTTCCGGGTTAGCCTCAATCCCTCGCTCAGAAACGATGAAACTGAGTAACTTCCCTGCCGGAACCCCAAACATGCACTTTGTTGGGTTAAGCTTCATCTGGTATCTCCTTAGGTTCTTGAATGTCTCTTTCAGGTCATCAATGAACGTTTCTGCCTTCCTTGTTTTGATCACCACATCATCAACATAAGCGTGGACATTGCGTCCAATCTGGTCCTCAAAGCACTTATGAATACACCGCTGATACGTTGCACCTGCATTCTTCAATCCAAAGGTCATGGTTTTGTAGCAAAAGGCTCCAAAAGGGGTTATGAATGACGTTTTCTCCCAATCCTCCTTTTTGAGTTTTATCTGGTGATACCCGGAATAAGCATCCAGGAAACATAACAGGTCGCTTCCCGCCACCGCGTCTATGATCTGGTCTATCCTTGGAAGGGCAAACAGATCTTTAGGGCAATGCTTGTTGAGACTCATGTAGTCTATGCACATTCTCCACTCATTGTTCTTTTTCAACACTAAAACCGGGTTTGCCAACCAGTCCGGATGAAAGACCTCCATGATAAAGCCGGTTGCTAGTAGCCGAGCTAGCTCCGCTCCTATAGACTTTCTCCTTTCTTCGTTCATTTTTATCAAACCTTGCTTCACTGGCCGGGACTTGGGATCGACATGCAAACTATGCTCAACGAGCTCAGTCGGGATACCCGGCATGTCGCTAGGTGTCCAAGCGAACACATCCTGATTCTCGCGAATGAACTTTATGAGTGCCTCTTCCTCCTTATTATCTAGGTTAGAACCTATAGCAAACTGTTTGGAAGTGTCGCCCTCAACAAAAGCCACCATCTTCGTATCTTGGGCTGCTTTAAACTTGGCTCTCTCGTCGTCCCTGTTCGGTTTCTTCAAAGATGTTCGATCTTCCGGGTCTACCTGAGACCGGTAATACCTGAGTTCTTCCTTCGCACAAGCTTGTTCTGCAAGTGCCACATCTCCCTCATCACACTCTGCTGCCAAAGCCCTGTTCCCATGTATAGTAATGGTTTGTTTAGGACCCGGGATTTTTAGCTGTAGGTACACATAACACGGCCTAGCCATGAATTTTAGCTGTGGTTTGAACAACGCGTGATAAGGACTACGCAACTTCACCACCTCAAATGTGAGCCACTCTACTCCGTAATTGTCCTTCGATTCTCCAAAAGCAACCTCCAGTGTAATCTTTCCCTCAGGGCAGGACATATGTCCTGGCACAATTCCGTGGAAAACTGTGGAACTTTTCTGCAACTGAGACTCCTTGAGCCCCATACGTAGAAAGGTCTCCCAGTATAGGATATTGATGCTACTCCCACCATCCATCAAAACTTTCTTCAGTCCGTAGCCATTGACCTGCGGCGCTACCACCAAAGCTAACACACCCGGATGTTCTATTGCTTCCGGGTGATCTCTCCTGCTCCATGTTACCTCTTGATCTGACCATCTCAGGTATCTTGGGACGCCCGAGGAAACCGAGTTTACCGCTCTCTTGAGCACCTTTCTCTCCCTTTTGGAGGTCCCAGTGGTGTGAACATGATATTGCCCTAACTGCTTTGGATTAGCCTGAAAGCCACCCGCACCACCCTGGTTATTACCCGGATTGCCGCCTCCTGCGTTGCCTGCGGGGGGTGGTTCGTTGCCCGGGTTTCCACCCAGACCCGGTCCTCCTCCCCGGCCTGCGCCTCGTAGGGCCTTCTGTATCTCCTCGTTTTTCCATCTCTGCAAGTCCACGCATTGCTCCAATGAATGATTAGACGGCTTGCCATTTCTACTATGACGTGGGCAGGGCATCCTGAAGGCTTCTATGTGGTTAGCCGGCCGTGGTGGTCCTTGATAATTGCCCCCTCCGTTGAAGTTTCCTCCGTTGAAGTTTCCATCTATCCTAGGCCTTGGGAACCCGGCCTCGGTATTGGCGACTAACTCGGAGTTTCCCTCGTACGGACGTTTATGCTGGTTGTTTCCGTTACCACCTCCATTGTTACCCGGCGTGGCACCGTTGCCGGGTTTTCCATTACTGTTCACGTTAGCCTTTCCTTTCTTTTCCTCGATGTCCTCTTCTGTGGTGTCAGTGGAGGCGTGCTTGTTGCACGCATCCATCAGTTCCCCCATAGTGATTTCCGACACATGCCTACTGAACTTCATGTGCACCAATTTCTGCACCAAAGGCGTGTATCTGCATGTCTTTGCCATAGCTTGTATCGCGTCTTTTGGTTGAATATCAGTGGAAGAATGAAGTATCTCCATGACCCGGCATACCCAGCTGCGTGCCGATTCTCCTTTTCTATGGATACACCTATCTAAATCGTCGATTGTGTATAGTTTTCTCCAAGTTCCATGAAAATGTTTGATGAAAGCCGATTTTAACTCACTCCACGGATTGATGGATTTTTCAGGCAGATTGTTGAACCATAGTTTTGCTGCTCCTTCAGACATCATAAGATACATAAACTTGGCTTGGAGTTTTTCTGGAGCATTGCGAATAGACATAGCCATCTCATAACTGCTCAACCAGGTCTCAGGATCCATGGTTGGCTCATAATTGACAACTTTACCCGGTTCCTTTATGGTTCAGCTCTGATGGCATCTGACAGGCACTTGGGCCCGGCTAAGTTTATCAGTACCGGCCTTGCGCATGAAACATGAGACTCGGCGGGCGCTGCAGGGGGTATGCCACCTACTGGCCCTCGCGCCACAGACCCGGCCATACGCCTCGCCCGAGAACTGTGGACAATTGCTTGCGCCGCTGAAATCGCGGGAGCCACTGGCCTGTGAGGAGGAGGCGGCATTTGCTGCTGCTCTGTCCTCCGTCGCGCCGAGCTTGACTGAATATTCCTCGTATTTCCGGGCTGCCGGCTGACATACGGCGTCCCGTGTAAACCGATTTTGTTATCCGGGTAATTAACCTGCTGA
The DNA here is from genome assembly GCA_028641055.1 of Alopecurus myosuroides. Lineage (NCBI taxonomy): Eukaryota > Viridiplantae > Streptophyta > Magnoliopsida > Poales > Poaceae > Alopecurus > Alopecurus myosuroides. Next base: position 524,283,158 of record CM054057.1, on the reverse strand, counting down.
GCCACCACGGGTCGCAACATCTCTATAGCTCGCAGGGTCTCAATCGCTTGGGGCGATTCTCCTAATGGAATACGGTCGAGTGCCAGACTCGCAACGTACACGTTATCCATGGCATTATTGAAGTGACCCGGTGGGGTGTGAAATCGCGACGGTGGTGGCGCAGCATTGCCTCCAGGGGCCCCGGCGGGTAACGCGGGTAACCCGGCTGGCACGTTAGCCGGCTGTCCCCCGGGCGTCGCCCCTTGATACCCGGTTCCCTGATTCACAGCCAGGATTGGCTGATCTTGGGGTGTAATAAACAACGCGGCCGGTTGTAGATTTCCACATGTCGTCGGTAGCCTCGTCTGATGCCTCTGATTATATATCCTAGTTGTTTGAGCTTGAATACGATCTTCCAACTCTTCCAACTGGCGCTGGCGCTCGGCCATCCCTTGCCTCTCAGCTTCTACTTCCCTCCTTTGTTGTTCCAACGCCCGGCGGGCCACATCTAGGTCTCTGGCACGCGCCGCCTCGTTTTCTGGCGTTATCACTGTTGCCAACACTGTGGGATCCAAAATCATATTATCGTGGAGTAGAGATGTGGTGCTGGCTGTGAGAAGGATGTCGTCGACGTAGAGAAGGAGGTATGCGGTGGTGGAGGCTCGGTGTAGGATAAATAAAGAGGAATCACAACGAGAGGCAACGAACCCAAGGGTGGTGAGGAAGGTGGTGAAGCGAGTGAACCATGTGCGAGGAGCTTGCTTGAGTCCGTAGAGGTATTTTTTGAGGCAACATATGTGATGTGGCGAGGTGGAGCCAACGAAACCAGGGGTTGTTGACAGTAGACAGTCTCCTCAAGATCACCCTGCAGAAATGCATTCTTGACGTCCATCTGATAAATGGGCCAAGAATGAGAGGTGGCAATGCTCAACACAATCCGAATAGTGGAGGGCTTCACCACTGGACTGAACGTCTCATCATAGTCGACACCAGCCTGTTGCGTGAACCCACGAACGACCCAACGAGCTTTATAGCGTGCCAAAGAGCCATCCAGATTAAGCTTGTGGCGAAAGATCCATTTCCCTGTCACGACATTAACACATGCAAGACGAGGCACCAGATACCAAGTGTCATTCTGAATCAGAGCATTAAATTCATCTAACATAGCATCATGCCAATGAGGGTCTTTGAGTGCTGCACGGTACGATGAGGGTATGGGAGAAATAGATGTGGAAAGATGAAGGCTAAAATCCTTTTTGGGCATGAAATAACCGTGCTTGCCACGAGTTTTCATCTGGTGTGCATTATTGGGTGGATCTACCGGGATGGAGTTGGGAGGCTGGGTAGGCTGAGGTGGCACGCTGCTACTGGATGGAGGGGGAGAGGCAATCCCCAGATGCTGGGGAGAGGGGGGCCGGGCGGGGCCGCGCAGGGATCCCGATGCGGTTTGTCTGCACGACTGGGAGAGCGGGGTGGACAGGATGGGGCTCCGCGGAGATCCCGAGGGAGATTGGCGGGGACCGGGCCAGGTGGGGGTAGGTGCGTCAGGCGAATCTGGGCGTGCGTGGGGATCTGCGGCTGTCGGAGGCGCATGTGGGGTGCTGCATGCAGGATGAGGTGGCAGTGGGGGATTGGCTGGTGGGGCGTGCGGGGTGGGTGGGATTCAGTGGGCCTGGCATGCACGAGATCCGGGGTAGATCGGGCCAGGCAGGTGGGGATCTGGTGCGGATTTCGCCTGTGTGGCTGGCTGTGTACCATCTGCGTAGGGAAAAATGGTTTTGTTAAAAACGACATGACGGGACACGATGAATTTGCGTGTGGCCAGATCCAGGCACCGGTAAACTTTGTGTTCGAGAGGGTACCCGAGGAAAACACACCTAGAGGACCGTGGCTCAAGTTTATGGGAGGATGTGGCATAGGCGTTAGGAAAGCAAAGACACCCAAAAGTCCTAAGGTGATCATACGTGGGATTTTTGGCATATAGAAGATAGTGGGGTGTGAGGTTGTTCATGGCTCGTGATGGCCGAATGTTGAGAAGGTGTGTAGCTATGTGCAAGGCCTCAACCCAAAATGGTGGTGGTAACATGGCTTGGTAGAGAAGTGTGCGAACTATATCGTTGGTGGTGAGGATGAGACGCTCGGCTCGGCCATTTTGTGGGGAGGTGTAAGGACAAACGTAGAGACACACCATGATTGGAAAGGTAGGACCTAAGACTAGTGGTAAGGAATTCACCGCCATTGTCACATTGAAGGCATTTCAGAGTTTTGTGAAATTGTGTAGTGATATAGGCAAAGAAATTTAGCAAGGTGTCGCATGTGTCTGATTTTTGGCGCAAGGGAAAATACCAAGAAAAATGTGAGTAATCATCAAGAATGACTAAATAATATTTATAACCTGAAAAGCTAACAATGGGGGAGGTCCATAAATCACAATGTATCATGTCAAAAGGAGCAAGAGCACGCGAATATGATGTGGAGAAGGGTAGACGAGCCTGTTTGCCAAGTTGACATGCATCACAGAATGAATGTCTAGGTACATTATTATTACATCGAGAAAGGAAATTAAGAGGCAAATGAGCTAAAGCATTGGAACTAGGATGTCCTAGGCGACGATGCCAGAGATCGCCGGTGACGGTGAAGGCCGAGGATGGAGTGCCATTATTGGCGAAGAAGGGGTAGAGCTCGCCCGAGCTTTTGGACCTCATGATGGTTTTCTTGGTGGCTAGGTCCTTCACAGAGAAGCCAAAGGGGTCAAATTCCACGGAGCAAGAATTACCACGAGTAAATTTGCGAGTGCTAATAAGATTAGTGACAATTTTAGGAGAAACTAGGACATTGTTGAGATGGAAAGGGCGATTTGTGAGGTGAGCGGTACCGGTGGCAACAACAGGAAGACTAGAACCATTACCGACAATGATATGTCGTGAATTTGACTCTAAAGGGGAATGAGACGTAGTCAGTATACCTTGGTTTCCGGTGATGTGCGATGAGGCGCCGGAATCCATAAGCCACTCGCCATGGGGAGGCAAGGCCGAGCCGTAGTTGGATGCGTGATGCACCATGGCATTGTTGTCCCATGAAGGCGCCGGGTATGGAGGTGCATGGTACGGTGGCGGAGCGGACGGTCCGGGTGTAGGGTACATCACGGGGTAGGCGTATTGGGGCTGTCCTGGACCAGCGCCGAGGAGGCTCGCGGGCTGCCATGGCGGGCGCGATGGAAAGGGGGCACCCATCAGCGCGAAATAGCCCAGCCAGGGTTGCTGGTTGGCGCCGCCCCGTCCGCCGTGCGCGGCACCTCCGTAGTGGTCACCGCGTCCGCGGCCACCTCCATGTTGTCCGTCGGGAGTGCCGCCTTGGGCACCAGTGGGAGCGCGGTCACCGCCGCGCCCGGTGCCACGATCGTCGCCGTCAGTGCACCCTCCGCTCCGATCTCCACCGTGCTGGGCGGCAAGGGCGTGAGCGCCGGCGGCTTCTTCCTTAGCCGCGGCATCGATCTTCATCTCTGCAAGCCGGAGCCGAGAGTGTGCGGCGCTGAAGGTGGGGAAAGGCCGAGTGCCCTCGATGAATTCCGCTTGGATCGCGAACTTTTTCCCGAGCCCATCGACCATCTGGATGGCCAGCTCGCGATCGGAGACGGGGGACCCGACATCTGCGAGCGCATCGGCGAGGGCCTTGAGGCGGCGACAATATTCGTCGATGGAGAGATCGTTGCACTTGAGTTGACGGAACTCGCGTGCGAGCATGATGGTGCGCGGCTCCTGGTTGTTGAAGAAGAAGGAGTGGAGCTGCGTCCACGCCGAGTATGCCGTCATGCGATCCGACATGACGACCTCCTGGAGGCTGTCGGAGATTGTGGTGATGATCCACAGAACGATGTCCATGTCCGCCTGATGCCACTCCTCGTCGGCGTGGCGGTGGTCGTTGCCGGGCTCGATATGATCGCGGGCATGATGGCGATCTAGAAGAAACAGCATAAAGTGTCGCCACTTGGAGAGGTTAGCGGCAGAGGAATCAAGTGTGAACTTAATGTACTCATGGATGTGATCATCATGGATGGAGCGGGAGCGGTAGGAACTGCCAGATCCGGCGAGAGCGACAGCAGATTGAGAGGAGGCAGGCATGACAGTAGAGAGTTGAGCAGAGATGGTTTCAGGTCCAAGAGGGCTGAGGGAAGCTCGGGGCACAAGAGGGAATCGAGAAGTGGTTGTAGAGGTGAGGGGAGTGCGTGGATCGGTGTCAAACGGATTGACGTCGTCGATCGCCATTAGCGAGCGCTAGGCTATATACCAAGAAGACAGGCAAAGGTGGAAGTGTTTCCCCTGTATTCCATTACTCGAGAGAGAGGTTACATATACAGATGGGGGAGCGTACAACGTGGGGCTCCCGATCCTACTATCTAGGTTTAGCCTAATGACTCGGAAGTCAGGTATACAAATGTACAGATACATGTGTCTATCATACAGAGTACTCAGGTATTCCGACAAGCTCTGATGGTGAATAACAGGAGCAATGTTGTAAGAACCTAGGAATTTGTAGAAGCAACGACAAGAAGTCGTTAATTTAGACTTAAAGACGCTAATGACCACGAACTAGAAATACCGCCATCTCGAAAAAGCTAGCGGTAAGAAGAGACGGGAGATAATCCCAACTCAGCCAATACATATATGCTGGACATAAAACCCACAAGTTTCCCGATGTGATGTATCTTGTATCTGGCCAAGCTTCATTAGACGGAAAAAAGAATTGGAGAACAAAAATAAGTTCAATAACAACTCCTTTGTAAGATGCCACCGCCTTAGAGAGATGTGAATCATGTCAGATTTAATACCCGACGATCGACACAATCCTCCAACTCGTCAACACCGCTCAATGGAAGGACATCGACCTACATAGAGCCAAGGAACCATAATTTCCATATCTACCAATGACTAAGAACTCGAAGACACCTATCGAACATGGACCAGACACTTAGAGCATATGCAGCCGTTCGCCCCCCGAGACGTTTTTCGGCGCTAAATAGCGACTCCTGGGGAGCCCGGCGCTATTTTTCGCCCTCGGGGGGCGTTACTTCCCAGCCGTGCCCCCAGCGTAACGAGGCGAAATTCGGCAAAAAAAATCTATGAAAACAACGAAATTCGACCAAATTCAAGACACATTCGGTCGAACGTAGGCGATTCGACAAGATTTGGAGAAATATAGGCGGATTACATAGGCGATTTAAACAAAGAATCTAAATCTAGACTAGTTGATGCCGAGGAGGTGGTAGAAATTAGTGTAGTCTCCGTCGCCGTCGTTGTCACCCGGCGGCCGATTCGGGGCGGCGTAGTTGCAGCTCGGTCCCAGGTCGCTGCCAGTGAACTTCTTGGGCGACGGTGCCGCCTCCCTGTCGTTGTCGTCGAGTAGGATGACGCCCCACACGTCGGCTGCATGGCGCAGCTGGGCGGCCTCCTCCTGGGCGCGCTGCTCGGCGATCTCCTCCAGGGCGCGGCGCTGCCGAGCCATCTCCTCGGCCAAGTACTGCGCCTTTGATGCGGCGAGCACGGAGTAGATGTCATCGGTTGCCATGGCGGCGCGTTCTTCCCTCCAGGTCGCCGTCTTCTGCCTGGCGACGAGCTCCTTCTTTGGCCTTACGAGCCGAAGATGGCCGCGAGGAGGTGACAGTGCGCGGCCACCCTCGTCGGAGCGGCGTCTCCTCTGGCTCCGGCTTGACGGGCGAGAGGGGACTCCTCATCGCCGAGCCCGACGAACGGGATAGGGGAGTCATTGGCGCCGAGCCCGACGAATGGGAGGTCGTCCCCACTGAGGACGACGAGGACCCGGTGGTCATGCCTGGCATCCATGACGCCCCTCGACGCCGAGAAAGAGACGGGTGAGGCCACTCGAGCGGCGGGGAGTGCCTGGCCTGGATGTGGTCGAGGACGGCCTCAAGTGTCCGCCCGGGTTCACCCCACCAGGAGCGCTGCCCGACGGAGTTCATGCGCCCCTCCCCCCCTCCCCCCACGAAAGGTGCGATGTTCGTGGAGACCAGGCGCTGCTCGCGGCGTTGGTGGAGATACGCCGACCAGACGTAGTGATTGTCCGCCGCCCAGCAGGGGTCCAGCTGGGCGTCCAGAGGTATGGCGGCACGGATCTCTGCGACTCCGCCATGCGGTCGGCGCCGGTCGGAATCGGCGCCATGGGCAACCCTCCGGCGCTCATTCGCCAGTGCCGGGTACGCGTACGTCAGGCGACGTAGGGTAGTCCGCCGACTGGAGAAGGCGAGCTTCCCAGTCGTGCAAATGGCGCCGGCCGAAGCCCTTTGCCGCCGCACCGTCGCTGGGGAAGCGCTCAGCCATGGAGGGAGAGGAGGCGACGAGAAGAGAGGAGTGTGCGGGATGGTGGACGGGAGATGTGGCGAGCGGCGGCGAAGTGGCGGGGGCGTTTATACCGGTCGAGCGCGCGGAAGCGGTGTAGACGCGTGGGCGGGAAGCTCGGCGATGGCGCACCATTACGCCTCCGCGTGGGCGATTGGACGGCTCGGTCAGTCTGCGGAAGACTACCGGCGCGTATTGAACAGCTCGGGGAACGAGGAGATGAGGACGCGATAGCCCGTGGCTCGCTGGCTCGGCGGGCCCGCGGGCGAGGGAAACGGTATTCGCGTCATTTCCCTTCATCCGGCGCCCCCAACTGCGCCCTGTCGCACCCTGGCTTCTAAGGGATACTCATCGTACGAACTGGATAGCAGGTGCTTGGATTATGGGGCATAACTGCTCCCACGTCCCAGCTTCCTGGTAGGCCTGCGCTTATGCGCGACAACACAAGCCCTGCTATTCCACCGTCGATGTAAACTATCCACTAGAAGTCATAGGCACTACTGTCGACGTACTTCATATCAATCACGCACTGTACGTCAACAGCTTTGAACGAATGATGCTCACAACATATCTCTAAGACACAAAAGATTGAAATAAGGTTGCAAATGGCCTTCACTAAGGCAGAGATAGCAATTACAATCATCCAGAGGACACATGTCCCAACATAGCATTCATTACATCAGCGGAAGCAATCAAAGGTGTCTGGGTACAGACAAATCCAACAGGCTTAAGAAGCCGGAGAAAATCAGGAAGACGAAGCCCATCCACGTAGGTTCTGGATCCAGCCCTGGTCCAGCTAACTACTCGTCTGCAGTCTCGTCAAACTCCACGAAGTAGCCATCCTGGTGGTCATCGTAGCCGTAGTCGTAGTCTGCGTAAACCACAGCCCCAACGGGGTCAGTACATCCAAGTACTGGCAAGCAAGACTCACAGTTCACCAAAGTATAGCCCGTCAACACAAGCACAGATGACTTGGTTCAACGGAAAGAAGGGGATATATATAATGCTGCAACTGGCTGCGCTAACCAACTACAGAGATTCTATCATATCCAACTATCAGAAAGGGGATAAGATCGGGGGTTGTAACCAACTGAAAGATAACATCAAACAAACCCATCCTGGATCTCGCCCCTTATCCAAAGAAGCAATCCGAGGATAACTCACACAGTTGTAATAAGGATGAATCAAATTATTGTGGCATCAACCTATTACTAGTCAAGTTATTAATCATGGGGTGTAACATGTTTGATCATTATGTTTAAGTTGTCCTGAGTACTTGTTAGCCAGTACTTTCACCAAGTAATCCATAACCGCGGAAAACACGGCTTCTCGAGAAGATTATCCCTGCAGGGTTGCACCAATTTGGCCGTACACGTATGAATAACCCGCCAGATGGGATGCCTCCCACCAAGCGGGGCACTCAACACAACTCAACTCTTCTCCGCATCAAGCCCAAAGCACCTTGGGCGCACGGCTAATCGAGCCCAGAAGAAAATGGACCCTCATAGCACTCTAAGAACGTGTCCCCCTATATGCCGACTACAAAAGTTCCACCCTGCGCTGGGCTCGCAAAAACATGCATGCGGCAAATAGAAAGCACGAACTAAATGAGATGATTTGGACGAGATGCGAATCGAATCAAATTGAGGGGGGCGCCCATACTCGCTTCCCACATGCGGGTAGTGCGCTCATCATGGATCAGTAGACAAGACCCTTTTCCTATTAGGGTCGACACTAGCAGGCCTCAAAACCACACAGGGCCTCCTGCCGGTGCCTTATCATCAAATTATTATTAACAGTAATAACATTAGCATGATTGATGGATTGATTAAACATCGAGCCCCCAGAACATAATAAAGATATAGTAACTGAAAGTAACGGTTAACAGACTCGAGCAAAACAACCTAAGCATGCTAGTAAGACACTGGCTCAATCAACAGGGTTGTAGGAGGGGTGTTGAGGCAATATCAGGGTTAAAGGATTCATGTGATAGGTTCGTATCAGAAACATCTACCACTAAGGCTAGCAAGTATAGACAACAGAAAGTATCGGTAACCAGGGTTGAAAGGAACACAATGGTTCATGTGAGTGATAACTTGCCTGCAAACTCAACAGCTGGGTACTGAGCTAGATCCTCAGAAGGGGTGCTGTAAAGGTCGTCTGCCTCAACGTCGTCGTCTATTCGAGAAGAAGCAAACAAACAAAACAGGAATTGTAAACAATCATTGCCATGGCATTGTGCACAATCAATATGATGCATGACAAGTTAATGGTTGCATCAAAATAAACTGACTAACATGATAGCACAAATTAAATGGACCCATATGCAAGGGTTGCATATGGAAAAGGATCCATTGAAATAAGTGGAACAAATGATTTACAATTATTTATTATGTGATAGTTGTTATCATGATGCATGCATGATAATGATGACAAGATAACAACAAATAACAATAAATAACAATGATATATGCAAAGGAAAAGGAATAAAACAAGTTTAGAAATTATTTATTAAGTTTGGAAAATTTTGGTTACTTAAACATGCCACCTATACAATTATTTGTTTTCCACCAATTTAAAGTGTGCAAAACAATTAACAAAATTTATATTTGAAAAGAACATCAAATTTTAGTTGGATTACATGTTTCACATTTTGAAATTTGAATTAGGATGAATTTATTATGAATTAAACAATATTAAACAGTTTTAATTGAATTTAAAACAAGCTTAAATATTAATTGAATTTTATTTGTTCAAACCATAAATTCAATTTCACATTTGAAAAGTTCACACTTTGGTGGTTTGAAAACATAATTTGCATGTTCAAAAATATTTTATATTAAGCAAGTTATGATTTTATCAAATTTAATTGAATTAAACAAGATTTAAATTGTTTAGACAATTTTAATTATTCAAACCAGTAAACAAAAATTATATTTTAATAGGTTATTTAAAATGGTATGGAAAACATATTTTATTTGCATTTATTGGATTAATAAATAATTAGTTATGGAATTTACAAATTAACATTTGAATTATTTAAATTTGAATTTTAAATGCATTTGAAGTTTTCAAAACAGTACACAATTTGGATATTTGGAAAGTTTAGGAAATTTGGATCAGAATTCATATAAAGTTTGTATTTGTTGGAATTATAAAACAAAAGATATTGAATTTTGAAGTTTTGTTTTAAATCTGTTTATTAAAATGAATTTGTAATTTCCTGGAATTCGCAGAAAAACTTTTGTTACGCAGTGGCCCTATACCCACTGTCACTGTCCCGTGGGCCTAGCCAACGTGGAGCTGAGCAAACGCTTGCGTGGCAGTGGGGGGTCTATGCCAGGTGGGCCTCGCGCTGCTGTGGAAGAAAACCCACAAAAAAGGTGGGGGCTTGCGGGCTCGAACCCGCGCCCTGCGCTGCGCACACAAGGTTCAGTACCGCTGCGGTATTCTCGTTCAGTTGACAGAGGAAGCGACGCATACAGGTTAACCTTGCATCGCGAGGTTAACTGAACTTAACTGAAGAACGAACACTTGTTCGTCCGCCAGAACAGAGGCTCGCCGGAGATGAACTGCTGCTGGTGGCTGCCGTGCTGGTGCTCGTGTGGTTGATCAGATCGTGTGCGTGCGCTGGCGTTGGACTAGCAGAGAGGGAGGAGGACAGAGTGGGTGGACGCTCACCGCGGTGTCGTGGATGCAGAGGGTCGAGGGAGGCGCGGCCGGCGGCGTCGTCGAAGATGGCGGCGGCGATGGGGTTGCTCTTCGGGGTAGCTAGGGTGTCCCACAGAGAGGTGGAGAGGTGGCGGTGTGATTCCTGGGCTCGGTACAAGGAGAGGGTGGCTACGTGGGCGACGCCATGGCGATCTTCAAAGGGTTGCCGGCGGTGACGAAGTTCAGAGAGGGGGAGCTCGACGGGGAGGAGGCGATTGGCGGCGGCGGAGAGGGGATAGGGTACCTAGGGGCTAGGGTTTAGGTTCCAGGGGTACTCTAGGGCTTTTATAGGCAGCTGCGGGCTCGGATCGGCCGCCGGAGTCGCTCGGGGGTGCGGTGGCGCTCGGCGATGCGCTGCCGTACTCCAAAAAGAAGAACCGCACGCATCGCGAAGCGGTACGGGGGGTTAGTTGGGTTGGGTCGCGCGCGCGCGTAGGCTTAGCGGGCTGGGCTGCGTTAGCTGCCGCGCGCGCAGCTGGTTTTTTTCTCCTTTATTCTTTTTTCTGTTTTTTTTTTTTTGTAGTTTTGCTTTTGGAAGAAAATGTTAAGGTTTTAGTTAAGAAAAATTCCAGAAAAATTTAGTTAAGCTAATTAGGTAATTAGAAACCACATTACAAGATTGGATTTCAAAAATTGACATTTTAAAAGAATGTTTGTATTTGAAATCAAATTGAATGAAATTTACAATACTACTTAATATTAGAAAAACAAAGCAACTCAATAGGGTTTCCCCTAGGGTTTTAAAGTGATTTAGAGTTTACAATTGGGTGGTGAATTTATGGTTTCAAATAAGGTACTGATTTGAGAATTGGTTTAAATTTGAAATGGTTTAGAAAATTATTGATGGAATTAATGGTTTGATTAAACCAACAATTTAACAAGTGAGCAACATGGAATAAAATGGTTGTTTTTATTTGTTATTTTTATTCCAAAAGTTGTAACAGAGCAAGTATGAAATTAACCATTTGAAATTTGTTTGAGTTTGATTAAGAAAACAGGATAAAACAGATGCAAAACAAATAGTAACAATGCAAACAATAATAAAACAATTGCAATGAAATGATGACATGATGCATTGCTTGAAATAAAACAATAAATCAAACATTCTAAGGGATGTTTCATACTTGGGATGTTACAAAACGCCCCCCTTGAAGGAATCGCGCCCCGAGATTCCTTACTGAGATGTGAAAAGGTCCGGATACTTCTTGCGAAGATCCTCTTCGGTCTCCCATGTTGCCTCTTTATCGGAATGATGCGACCATTGGACTTTCAAGAACTTGGTGCTCTTGTTGCGAGTCTTACGCTCGGTCTCATCGAGAATACGAATAGGGTGCTCCTCATAAGATAGATCATCTTGCAGTTCAATGGAATCATGATCAACTGCACGATCTGGATCTTTGAAACACTTCTTGAGTTGTGACACGTGGAACACATCGTGCACCTTGGATAGTTTTTCTGGAAGTTCAAGACGATAAGCATTTTCTGCACGTCTTGAGAGGATGTTGAAAGGACCAATGTATCTTGGTGCGAGCTTTCCTTTGACACCAAAACGATGAGTGCCTCTGAGGGGAGTTACACGGAGATATGCCTTATCACCAGGTGCATAGATCATATCCCTGTGCTTGCTATCATAATAGCTCTTCTGACGAGACTGAGCAATCCTGAGATTGTCACGAATGATACGAACTTTCTCCTCGGCTTCCTTAACAATGTCAGGGCCCAAGAGTGAACGGTCACCAGCTCCAGACCAATTGATTGGACTCCTGCATCTGCGACCATACAGTGCCTCAAATGGTGCCATGCCTAGGCTTGCCTGGTAGCTGTTGTTGTAGGAGAATTCAGCATATGGAAGGCAATCCTCCCATTTCAAGCCAAAGGAGAGACCACATGCTCTGAGCATATCCTCGAGAATTTGATTGACTCTTTCGACTTGCCCCTGAGACTGAGGGTGATAAGCTGTGCTGAACAGAAGTTTGGTGCCCAAAGCTTCTTGAAAACTCTTCCAGAAATGTGAAGTGAAAATACTTCCACGGTCTGAGCTTATTTCCAATGGAACACCATGAAGAGGAACAACCTTTGCTGTGTAGAGCTCTGCTAACTGGCTAGCTGAGATAGTTTCCTTTACAGCATAGAAGTGAGCAACCTTAGTGAGACGATCAATAACAACGAAGATTGCATCGTTGCCCTTTTTGGACTTTGGAAACCCAGTAACGAAGTCCATTTCAATCATGTCCCACTTCCACTCAGGAATTTTCAGAGGTTGGAGTAGACCTGCTGTCTTCTGATGGACTGCCTTAACACGTTGACAAACGTCGCATTCAGAAACGTATTGAGCAATTTCACGTTTCATGCCAGGCCACCAATACAGAGTCTTGAGATCCTGGTACATCTTTGTACTTCCAGGGTGAATGGATAGAGGAGTTTCATGAGCCTCCTTGAGAATGATATCCTTGAGACTTTGAATCTGAGGAACTGCAATGCGTCCTTCGAAGAACACAGTTCCCTTGTCATCAATTGAGAAGGACTTGAATTTATCACTGCCCTCTTTGATTTGCTCTACCATCTTCTTGATTTCATTATCACGAAGTTGTTCAGAACGAATCTTGTCCTCGAGAGTTGGGCTGGCTGTCAAGCTAGCAATGTATCCTTCAGGAACAAGACCAAGGTTCAGCTTCTGGAATTCTTCATGAAGTGGAGGTTGGCTTTCCATGATCATGAGATTATTGCAATAGGATTTGCGACTGAGAGCGTCGGCCATAACATTAGCCTTGCCTGGAGTGTAAGAAATGGTGAGATCAAAGTATTTAATCTTCTCAATCCATCTCCTTTGCCTGAGGTTTAGATCTGGCTGAGTGAAGATGTATTTCAGACTCTTATGATCGGAAAAGATTTCAGTTTTGTTACCCAACAAGTATTGTCTCCATTTCTTGAGGGCAAACACAACTGCTGCAAGTTCAAGATCATGAGTGGGATAGTTTTGCTCATGTGGGTTCAACTGACGTGAAGCATAAGCCACAACTTGACGTTCTTGCATAAGAACTGCTCCTAGGCCTTGGAGAGATGCATCACAGAATATCTGGAAAGGTTTGGTAGTATCTGGGCCAACCAGAACTGGGGTGGAAGTGAGTTTAGTCTTCAGAAGGTTGAAACTCTCATCACATTGTGGAGTCCAAACGAACTTTTTGTCCTTCTTTGTGAGATCAGTGAGAGGTTTGGCAATTTTGGAAAAGTTTTGGACGAAACGACGGCAATAGCTAGCCAAGCCAAGAAAACTTCTGACTTGCTTCACCGTCTTAGGGGGTTTCCAATCAACAATTGCCTTAACCTTTTCCGGGTCAATGGCAATGCCTTTGGCAGAGATGATATGACCAAGATATGCAACTTCTGGAATCCAGAACTCACATTTGGAAAACTTGGCATACAGACGATGCTCGCGAAGTTTCATGAGAGTGAGACGAAGGTGTTCTCCATGCTCTTCCTCGGATTTGGAGTACACTAGAATGTCATCAAGATATACCACAACGAACTTGTCGAGGTATTCATGGAAGACAGAATTCATGAGTCTTGAGAACGTTGCCGGTGCATTGGTGAGACCAAAGGACATGACGGTGTATTCATATAGACCGTACCGAGTGGTGGAAGCTGTCTTAGGAATATCTTCCTTTCTGATCTTTATCTGATGGTACCCCATCCTCAAGTCCAACTTTGAGAATATTGAGGCTCCAGCAAGTTGATCAAAAAGATCATCGATACGAGGAAGTGGATACTTGTTCTTGATTGTTTTCTCGTTGAGAGGACGATAGTCAACCACGAGTCTTTTTGTTTGATCCTTCTTGGCAACAAACAGAGTTGGGCAACCCCAAGCGGAGGAACTAGGCTGAATGTAACCTTTCTCCATGTACATATCGATTTGCTCCTTCAACAATTTCAGTTCAGGAGGAGCTATCTTATATGGATGCTTAGAGATTGGAGCAGTACCTGGCTCAAGCTCGATCACGAACTCAACTGCTCTGTCCGGGGGCATCCCTGGCAACTCTTCTGGAAAGACGTCAGGGAACTCACAAACCACCGGAACATTTTCAATTGCAGGAAGGGGTTTGGCATCGAGGTTGAACAGCTGAACAGAACTTGATCCATATGGAGAATAGACTATCTGGCCTGAAGTGTGGGAGAGAGTTATTGACTTTTGAGCACAGTCAATTTTTGCTTTGTGGGTCTTCAACCAATCCATACCCAGAATGACATCAATGTCAGAATTTCCCAGCAACATGAGTGAAGCAAGGAATATGCGACCTCCAATTAGGATCTGATTGTCCATACTTATCTTGGAAGTCAACATTTGTGGTCCCGGAGAGTGAACAGTCATTTGATTGCTTAGCGGAACCAGAACTAGGTTGTATGCTTTTGCAAAAATCTTTGACACAAAGGAATGCGATGCTCCAGTATCAAACAACACTTTAGCTGGAATAGAGTTTACGGGTAATATACCGAGAACGACGTCAGCAGCTTCCTCAGCTTTGTCGGCCTTGATATGGTTCACCCTCGCGGTCCTCCCGACAGGCCTGTTGTTGGAGTTGAAGGCTTTAGCCGGGGGAGCACGAACCATAGCCTGGTTGGTGTTGGGGCGAGGAGGTAGGGGTAGCTGCTTCTGAGTGCACTTATCAGCGTAGTGTCCAGTATCCTTGCACTTGTAGCAAGTGACGACACGAGAAGGACCTGGCCTTGGCTGCCCCACCGGAAACCTCTGACCCTGCATCTGAGATGGGTTGGGTGGGCGGGGACCAAAGCCTGGAGAAGCTTGGGCATTTGGAGCCCGAGTGACAGCACCATTTGGCACCCAGATGCGGCGCTTCTGCGGAGGGGTGGTCATGTTGGAGGAGGAACCACCCTCGCGCGAGTGCTTGCGGGACTCTTCGAACGCCTTGCGCCCATTCTCCTCATTGAGCGCGGTGTTCACGAACTCCACGAAGTCCTTGCACTTGATGTTGGTGAGAGCGTACTTCAGTTCCGGGTTAAAACCTCGGCGGAACCTTGCCATCTTCTTGGCTTCAGTGGACACTTCGTCACCAGCGTACCGAGCGAGACGATTGAACTCGTTCTGGTAGCCGAGAACGTCCAGCTTGCCCTGTCTGAGAGAGCAGAATTCCTCACGCATCCTTTCCATGAGACCATCCGGGATGTGGTGCTTCAGGAAGGCATCCTTGAAACATCCCCAGGTGATAGGATAGCCAGCTCTCATGGTCTGGTAGTTCTCCCACCAAGTAGCTGCCTGACCCTTCAGTAGGTAGGTGGCATACTTGACCTTATCTTCCTCAGCAACATGAGCAATCTCCGTAGCCCTGTTGATCTCCCTGATCCAGTCATCAGCATCCAGAGGCTCACGTGTTGCCACGAAAGCTCTCGGCCCCACGCTCAGAAACTCCTTAATGCTGACTCGAGGAGCATTCTGGTTGTGGTGCTGGTTAGCCTCGATCTGGTAACAGTTGGGTCATCTGTGTCACCACTTGGGTCATCTGAGCTAACAGTTCCCCCATTGGTGGTGGCGGAGGCGGGTTGTTCCTGGTTGGAGGCATCCTGAACAGAAATTCATTTTAGCACAACAACAGAAAAGGATAGACTTGGTAACCGAAAGATAGATTATTCCGACGCATGAATAGATAACCAACAGGTACATCATCACATGTTCAAATACATCAGAATATCCAACAGACCAATACATGGTTCGAAAGACAAGGATAACTAAACATAGCTAGGAATGGATACATCGGTACTCCCATGCTCATCACGCAGGACGGCGGTGAGTAGTACGACGAGAGATACGATGAGGAGGAACCCCACGGAAGTAGGTATCACGACGATCCCTGTAGATAGGAACTGCTCTGAGAGCAACTCTCGGTGTGGTGAAGTAGAACGCGTCGTCTCCCTGTGCTCCATAGCGGGGAATCCCTGTGTAACCAGCTCCGAGGTCGAGAAGTGGGCCTCTGATCGGCTCGTAACCTCCAGCATCTGGCAGAGGAAACCCAAGTGTCTGAGTGAAACGTGCAAAGCGCTCGTCTCCAACGAAGTCTGTGGTGTACGTCGCCAGACGAGTCAAAGCCAGATAGAGCTGCTCCCTGACTGAGGCTAACTCCTGAGAGAGTGCGGAAGCAACTGCGTCACTGTGCCTCACGAACTGGGCAGTGGTGTGCAGTCTGGAGCTATCAGACTCGTAGGTATCCAGGTTGCGGTGGACAGTGAAGTGAACTCCCGCTGCCGTGATGTAACCACGGGGGATGTGACGATAGATGGAATCATCAAACCCCCAGTAGTCAGCACGGAGAACGGTGAGACTCACGTACGCTGCCTGCTGCACGGCCATATCCACTGTGGAACCTACTGCCTCGTAGCGGTGGGCAATGCTCCTGCCATCATCCGACAGAATGTAGACGATAGCCCGGTAGCAGGTCTGGTCAAACTCTCGCTGCTGCTCGTAGACCTGGTACTCCGGTGCCCAATGGAACCCCAGATAGGTAACCATGTCTCTCAGCATCTCCGGATAACCGGCGGTGCTCTCACAGCGAGTCATCCGAACCACCTGCGGGTAGAACCTGAGATCCATCTGCAGATGATCGGGGAAGGTTTTGATTAGACTCCGGTAGAGGAACAAGGATGTGGAAAACAACAACAAGGTTCAACGGACGATAAGGATGTTGAAAAGAACATGATATTGAAGCAACATCGGGAAAACGAGACCAAAGTCCTGAGGTACTACAGAGAACCCAAAACACGTGAAATCCTAACTTGAAAGTTTAGGTGAGAACAGAAAACAACGTTGCACTTCCTTACCACAAAAGGGTGGGTGGGTAAGGAAAGAAGAAAAATGGCAGAATTCCTACTCTCACGTTTCATTTTTCCTATATATCTACAAAATAGTTTCTAGACTCAACTGCGACCAGTAAAAAGGGATCCTACAGGCAGACAGGCTCTGAGACCATTTGTCGCACCCTGGCTTCTAAGGGATACTCATCGTACGAACTGGATAGCAGGTGCTTGGATTATGGGGCATAACTGCTCCCACGTCCCAGCTTCCTGGTAGGCCTGCGCTTATGCGCGACAACACAAGCCCTGCTATTCCACCGTCGATGTAAACTATCCACTAGAAGTCATAGGCACTACTGTCGACGTACTTCATATCAATCACGCACTGTACGTCAACAGCTTTGAACGAATGATGCTCACAACATATCTCTAAGACACAAAAGATTGAAATAAGGTTGCAAATGGCCTTCACTAAGGCAGAGATAGCAATTACAATCATCCAGAGGACACATGTCCCAACATAGCATTCATTACATCAGCGGAAGCAATCAAAGGTGTCTGGGTACAGACAAATCCAACAGGCTTAAGAAGCCGGAGAAAATCAAGAAGACGAAGCCCATCCACGTAGGTTCTGGATCCAGCCCTGGTCCAGCTAACTACTCGTCTGCAATCTCGTCAAACTCCACGAAGTAGCCATCCTGGTGGTCATCGTAGCCGTAGTCGTAGTCTGCGTAAACCACAGCCCCAACAGGGTCAGTACATCCAAGTACTGGCAAGCAAGACTCACAGTTCACCAAAGTATAGCCCGTCAACACAAGCACAGATGACTTGGTTCAACGGAAAGAAGGGGATATATATAATGCTGCAACTGGCTGCGCTAACCAACTACAGAGATTCTATCATATCCAACTATCAGAAAGGGGATAAGATCGGGGGTTGTAACCAACTGAAAGATAACATCAAACAAATCCATCCTGGATCTCGCCCCTTATCCAAAGAAGCAATCCGAGGATAACTCACACAGTTGTAATAAGGATGAATCAAATTATTGTGTCATCAACCTATTACTAGTCAAGTTATTAATCATGGGGTGTAACATGTTTGATCATTATGTTTAAGTTGTCCTGAGTACTTGTTAGCTAGTACTTTCACCAAGTAATCCATAACCGCGGAAAACACGGCTTCTCGAGAAGATTATCCCTACAGGGTTGCACCAATTTGGCCGTACACGTATGAATAACCCGCCAGATGGGATGCCTCCCACCAAGCGGGGCACTCAACACAACTCAACTCTTCTCCGCATCAAGCCCAAAGCACCTTGGGCGCACGGCTAATCGAGCCCAGAAGAAAATGGACCCTCATAGCACTCTAAGAACGTGTCCCCCTATATGCCGACTACAAAAGTTCCACCCTGCGCTGGGCTCGCAAAAACATGCATGCGGCAAATAGAAAGCACGAACTAAATGAGATGATTTGGACGAGATGCGAATCGAATCAAATTGAGGGGGGCGCCCATACTCGCTTCCCACATGCGGGTAGTGCGCTCATCATGGATCAGTAGACAAGACCCTTTTCCTATTAGGGTCGACACTAGTAGGCCTCAAAACCACACAGGGCCTCCTGCCGGTGCCTTATCATCAAATTATTATTAACAGTAATAACATTAGCATGATTGATGGATTGATTAAACATCGAGCCCCCAGAACATAATAAAGATATAGTAACTGAAAGTAACGGTTAACAGACTCGAGCAAAACAACCTAAGCATGCTAGTAAGACACTGGCTCAATCAACAGGGTTGTAGGAGGGGTGTTGAGGCAATATCAGGGTTAAAGGATTCATGTGATAGGTTCGTATCAGAAACATCTACCACTAAGGCTAGCAAGTATAGACAACGGAAAGTATCGGTAACCAGGGTTGAAAGGAACACAATGGTTCATGTGAGTGATAACTTGCCTGCAAACTCAACAGCTGGGTACTGAGCTAGATCCTCAGAAGGGGTGCTGTAAAGGTCGTCTGCCTCAACGTCGTCGTCTATTCGAGAAGAAGCAAACAAACAAAACAGGAATTGTAAACAATCATTGCCATGGCATTGTGCACAATCAATATGATGCATGACAAGTTAATGGTTGCATCAAAATAAACTGACTAACATGATAGCACAAATTAAATGGACCCATATGCAAGGGTTGCATATGGAAAAGGATCCATTGAAATAAGTGGAACAAATGATTTACAATTATTTATTATGTGATAGTTGTTATCATGATGCATGCATGATAATGATGACAAGATAACAACAAATAACAATAAATAACAATGATAGATGCAAAGGAAAAGGAATAAAACAAGTTTAGAAATTATTTATTAAGTTTGGAAAATTTTGGTTACTTAAACATGCCACCTATACAATTATTTGTTTTCCACCAATTTAAAGTGTGCAAAACAATTAACAAAATTTATATTTGAAAAGAACATCAAATTTTAGTTGGATTACATGTTTCACATTTTGAAATTTGAATTAGGATGAATTTATTATGAATTAAACAATATTAAACAGTTTTAATTGAATTTAAAACAAGCTTAAATATTAATTGAATTTTATTTGTTCAAACCATAAATTCAATTTCACATTTGAAAATTTCACACTTTGGTGGTTTGAAAACATAATTTGCATGTTCAAAAATATTTTATATTAAGCAAGTTATGATTTTATCAAATTTAATTGAATTAAACAAGATTTAAATTGTTTAGACAATTTTAATTATTCAAACCAGTAAACAAAAATTATATTTGAATAGGTTATTTAAAATGGTATGGAAAACATATTTTATTTGCATTTATTGGATTAATAAATAATTAGTTATGGAATTTACAAATTAACATTTGAATTATTTAAATTTGAATTTTAAATGCATTTGAAGTTTTCAAAACAGTACACAATTTGGATATTTGGAAAGTTTAGGAAATTTGGATCAGAATTCATATAAAGTTTGTATTTGTTGGAATTATAAAACAAAAGATATTGAATTTTGAAGTTTTGTTTTAAATCTGTTTATTAAAATGAATTTGTAATTTCCTGGAATTCGCAGAAAAACTTTTGTTACGCAGTGGCCCTATACCCACTGTCACTGTCCCGTGGGCCTAGCCAACGTGGAGCTGAGCAAACGCTTGCGTGGCAGTGGGGGGTCTATGCCAGGTGGGCCTCGCGCTGCTGTGGAAGAAAACCCACAAAAAAGGTGGGGGCTTGCGGGCTCGAACCCGCGCCCTGCGCTGCGCACACAAGGTTCAGTACCGCTGCGGTATTCTCGTTCAGTTGACAGAGGAAGCGACGCATACAGGTTAACCTTGCATCGCGAGGTTAACTGAACTTAACTGAAGAACGAACACTTGTTCGTCCGCCAGAACAGAGGCTCGCCGGAGATGAACTGCTGCTGGTGGCTGCCGTGCTGGTGCTCGTGTGGTTGATCAGATCGTGTGCGTGCGCTGGCGTTGGACTAGCAGAGAGGGAGGAGGACAGAGTGGGTGGACGCTCACCGCGGTGTCGTGGATGCAGAGGGTCGAGGGAGGCGCGGCCGGCGGCGTCGTCGAAGATGGCGGCGGCGATGGGGTTGCTCTTCGGGGTAGCTAGGGTGTCCCACAGAGAGGTGGAGAGGTGGCGGTGTGATTCCTGGGCTCGGTACAAGGAGAGGGTGGCTACGTGGGCGACGCCATGGCGATCTTCAAAGGGTTGCCGGCGGTGACGAAGTTCAGAGAGGGGGAGCTCGACGGGGAGGAGGCGATTGGCGGCGGCGGAGAGGGGATAGGGTACCTAGGGGCTAGGGTTTAGGTTCCAGGGGTACTCTAGGGCTTTTATAGGCAGCTGCGGGCTCGGATCGGCCGCCGGAGTCGCTCGGGGGTGCGGTGGCGCTCGGCGATGCGCTGCCGTACTCCAAAAAGAAGAACCGCACGCATCGCGAAGCGGTACGGGGGGTTAGTTGGGTTGGGTCGCGCGCGCGCGTAGGCTTAGCGGGCTGGGCTGCGTTAGCTGCCGCGCGCGCAGCTGGTTTTTTTCTCCTTTATTCTTTTTTCTGTTTTATTTTTTTTTGTAGTTTTGCTTTTGGAAGAAAATGTTAAGGTTTTAGTTAAGAAAAATTCCAGAAAAATTTAGTTCAGCTAATTAGGTAATTAGAAACCACATTACAAGATTGGATTTCAAAAATTGACATTTTAAAATAATGTTTGTATTTGAAATCAAATTGAATGAAATTTACAATACTACTTAATATTAGAAAAACAAAGCAACTCAATAGGGTTTCCCCTAGGGTTTTAAAGTGATTTAGAGTTTACAATTGGGTGGTGAATTTATGGTTTCAAATAAGGTACTGATTTGAGAATTGGTTTAAATTTGAAATGGTTTAGAAAATTATTGATGGAATTAATGGTTTGATTAAACCAACAATTTAACAAGTGAGCAACATGGAATAAAATGGTTGTTTTTATTTGTTATTTTTATTCCAAAAGTTGTAACAGAGCAAGTATGAAATTAACCATTTGAAATTTGTTTGAGTTTGATTAAGAAAACAGGATAAAACAGATGCAAAACAAATAGTAACAATGCAAACAATAATAAAACAATTGCAATGAAATGATGACATGATGCATTGCTTGAAATAAAACAATAAATCAAACATTCTAAGGGATGTTTCATACTTGGGATGTTACACGCCCCGACGCGCTGGGTTTGGCCTGGGTTTGCCGGGCGATAATTAGCCCTAATCTGGCGCTATTTGGACTCGTGGGGGTGCGAGTGGGCGAAAAACGGCGTTCCGGCGCAAAAAAAAGACGCCCGGCTCCTGGGAGGCTGGCTGGAGATGCTCTTAGATTCGGGATTCCCCCACCTTCCCGTTGTCGTATATAGCGGCCGGCGAAGGGCGGGGGACCCGCGGGGCGTCGGGCGGGGAAAGGGGAAGAGCGGACCCCTCCTGGTCGCCTCATAGCCGTTTAGAGCATCTCCACCGGCACCCTCCAAATGGCCCCCCAAAAGCCCAATGGGGGTCCGGACAAAAAAACGCCGCAACGGCACCCCCCAAAGGTGTCCACCCGCCAATTTTGTGTCCGGCCCCCCCAGCCCACCCGCCATACTTGGGGGCCTGGCTGGGGGCGCCGGACATCGTCCGCTCACCTTCCTCGACAGGCGGACTCCGCCCATCAGCGACACTCACCGGCCCGAAGGCAGTTTAAGGCGCCGTGCAGGAGGCGGGTGAGGTCGCGTTAATGGCGACGACGGGACGCGACTGACCGGTAGGCGACTGAGCGGCAAGCGGCGCTTCTCTATCCACACGCCACCCAATTTTTCCGACGGGACTGCCCGGCAGGCGATTGAGCGACATGTCTGGTGACTGTGGCCGCGACGTGTCTGGCGACGGTGGCCACGACGTGTCGCTGCCATTTACTCCGACGGGACGCATGCTCCGTCGCGTGCACCGACGCGTCCGCGCCCTCCCACCGCTTCCCGCCCTCCCGCCGCTTCCCATGCCATTGTTTCCCGCCCAGAGAGCCGCCTATATAAGGCACCTCCCATCGCCATTGCCGCACTCACTCCCATCGCCCTCGCCGCACTCCAACTAAACACCCGAGACGATGTCGCGTCGGCTCCAGGCATACCGCAACTCGCCTCTGTACTGCCGACCCGCGGCCGCGACGCGTGGCCACAGTGACGACGACAGCGACAACGAGTTCCACTACGAGGAGGAGCCGGTGGAGCCGATGGAGCCTGAACAGCAGCCGGCGCAGGAGGAGGCAGAGCCCGAGCAGCAGCCGGCGCAGGAGGAGGCGGAGCTCGAGCAGCAGCCGCGTCAACTCTGGCCCGACCAGGTCGTCGCATACAGCTCGTTCGCCACATGGCGCAACGAGGAGGCGTTCCGCCGGATCCGTGCTGGCCTCGAGGACGCGGCGGCAGTGGCCGAGGCTGCCGCTATTCGGGCATCCTTGGAGACCCATCAGAGGGAGGAGAAAGTCCGCGCCTTCATAGAGGCGGAGCGCCAGGTCTACCAGCAGCTCAACGCGAACGCGGCGTCCGATGAGTAGCAATACCTCGTCGCGCGGTGCGAGGGCGAGTCTGCGTCGACCATGACCGCCCGACGTGCTGCCCAGGAGGAGTTGAACACCGCGCGGGCAAGCCGAGAGGCGATGAAGGCTGCCAGGAGCGACGTGGCCAACGCCCACCGCGCCCGCGTCGAGGACGCCTTCCGTCAGGCCCGCGAAGCTATGGCGATTGACGCGGAGACGGTGCGACGGTTGGACCAGGCCGAGTCCGAACGGCGCAAGGCTGCCCTGCGGAACGAGAGGCGCAACCACCATCCCTCGGAGCAGATGCAGTTGCACCGGATGCGGATGCAAGGCAGAGCGGAGCGGCGCTGGCTCGCTACGGTGGCGAACCCATCGCCAAGCGACCCTTCGCCAAGAACGACGACGAGGCTGGCCCCTCCAACATGGCGGTCTACGACGACGAGGAGGAGGACGTCTAGGATAGTGTTAGGCTAGTTTTAAGTTTCCCGCCGTAGTTTAAATTCAAATGTAATCGTATGAATGTTTTAAATCAAAGTTTCTAATCGCCTACAAGGTGTTTGTGTGGTAACGACGGCTAGATAGGGGGCTCGAATTAGAGTGTGCTGCTGTGGAGCAGGCCCATCAAATCGGCGAACACATGTCCGGCACCCTCCAAAGGAGGACCAATTGGGGGTGCCGAACACGTATTTGATGGGTGCCCGTGGAGACGCTCTTACCCTCCATATATGTACTCCGTACATGTTCTATAAAGATCTTGCCCAGCTGATTTGTCAGGTTAGAGTGTTGTTTTATCACAACTTGTGACAGATCGTCCTTTGTGAAGCGAGCTAAAGATCGAGAAAGCAACGGGAGAGCAAAAAAATGGTGTAGCACGTGAGCGGGACAACATGCCAAACGTTGGGTCCATGCGCGGTTCTCACGCTTTTTGTGTACAGATGTCTTTACCGGTTACTCTTAATTTAAAGCGAAAGATATGTCAAACAATTGATTGCTCAAGATTGTACTGTTCTGGATGAGTAATCAATATCTCTCTGTCCTTCCTCCCTTGCACGGTTGCTTGTGTCGCCAAAAACGACGGGGCAGCTGATCCTGAAGAGGCTTCTCTTCTCGCCGCGCCTGTTTTACCCGTACGTGGAGATGCTTGGCTGGTAGCACTTTTTAAGTAAATTTGTAAAAAATGCTGATTTTTAAGAGCTTATAGGTAATTTTTCTAGTACCAGTCACTATTTCTCGTACTAACGGGTATATCTCCTCTCCAGAACATAATTTCTTTGAAACGAGGTCCAGAACATAATGAAGTCAAATAAAAAAAGCACTTTGTACAATTTAGGTTTTGTATAATTCTCGAATAAGCGGTAGGACAACGTGTCAAACTTCTAGTCTATGCACGGTTTGCACTTCCTGTGTCCAATCATTAATCTGTCGCA
Organism: Alopecurus myosuroides; assembly: GCA_028641055.1. NCBI lineage: Eukaryota > Viridiplantae > Streptophyta > Magnoliopsida > Poales > Poaceae > Alopecurus > Alopecurus myosuroides. The sequence continues at coordinate 524,258,839 of CM054057.1, read as the reverse complement.
ATTACTTTTAGTTAAAGTTTCAGCGGTTTGTGTTGGTTTTTGCCGGATTTGGCCGGAGACTGGTGTGTATTATACTACGGTTTTCGACCCGGATTTTCTACAAAATGTTCAGCTCTTTTTGGTTTCATCGATCAAAAGTGTTGCCTAGGTTCTAAAAACACATTGGGGCTGGGAATCATATCAAGCGATTGCTTCAGCTTCCGTGTAATACTTATTTGAGCAACTATTAAATAAAATTTCTTCCTTTCTCTGTTTCATGGTAGGTCAAATCTCAGCGGCCTCAAGACTATTATATTTAGAGTACTTGTCTATAAAAAAAATTGAGTAAATTTTCCCTTTTACGATAACGTGAAACCTTTTACTCGATTTTGAAAACATGTTCATATTCACCATGTTTTATTATTTTCTTGGATTATAGATCTAGATCGACTGATTAGGATGACATGATAATTAGCGGCTAGCGTCACCACTATTAAACCCCTAGTGAATATGAATCCTCAGTTGTGTGCCTAGTCAGCTACCACAAAATCTGACACATGGGTATCGTCAGGGGAGAAGCTAGTGTATCCTCAACGCCTCAACAGTGTCAAATGGCGCCAATGATATTTTAGCCAACCTCTTCAAAAGTAAGTAAAACTCTCCGAGAAATAAGCAACGACATCGGTAAACCTAAATGGCCGACAGCAAAGGTGTACTTTTCTGGAATAAATTAAATTGAGCAAAAAACGTCAAACGATCATAGCTAAAGGATGACTGAGGCAGTTATTAACGTCAAACGATCATAACTAAAGGACAAATGAGGCACTTATTTTTTGCGAATGAATAGGCAAGATTTTTTAGTTGGGTGGTAGACGTTCTCGATCGCAAGATTACAAAGTGGAATTCAATCATTTGCTCCATGAATTAGTGAAGTGCCAGCCAGTTAACAACTATGATTCGAACGAAATAAAAAAAACTAGTACTCCAATTAAACTATGATTCGTAGCAACTCTACGCTGCAATCGGTTATTTTGAATTAAGCTCATGCAATGCAACTCCAATTAAAGCTAACGACCAACAAATATCCAAGCTACTCAATTTTGCGCCATGATGCGCCTATATATTTTGGCTGCATGATTTGCTGCTGGTGGCTGCTTACCATCGTGGAGACAAGTCATCGAGATCGCGCGTGTAAAATGATGGCTGATGATAGATACGTTTCAGTTCATATGTGTGCAGTGCAATGCAAGGTATAATGTGAACATTGTGTCTGGTCGATGTGCGCGTACTAACCAGAGTGCAATCTATCGGTCGACGTCGATTTGATCAAGGGATCTGGATCAGTTGGGAGACAGCCGGTGTGTCCAATCAAGAAAATGTGTTGAAAGCAAACAACATTGTTTACCGTCTGATTAGTAATTTAGCTCTGCATTAAACATTTGCAGCATCCTAAATGGAACCCGGCCCTCTCCCTACTTGGCTACTTTTGCCAGGCCACACATCACTCATCCACTTTATTTTTTGAAACGGGTAACCCAGCCTCTGCATCTAGGAGATATACACAGCCTTTTATATTAATAAAATCGCCAAAGTCTGCACCTTACACACAAAAACGAAAGTACATCACCGATAACGAAGCGTGGCAACAAAAACCATCCAGCGAAAAATCAACGACAAATGGCACCTAGACATCCTGAATTCTTCTAGTGTGCAACCAGCCACCCTGGTTGAAGATAGTCCGCACTACCACCATCAACCTGGTGCATCCAGAATCCAAATGTTCTCGTTAGCCTTCTGGTAGCAGGAAGGACCACATGTGACTCCAATGAACCGCACGATGAACGACCTGCAAAAAATGATCAGTTTTGAAGTTGTTAAAAATCACATCATTATGGCAATTCCAAATTGCCCATAAACCAACGCGTATACTGGCTTTAGTTTCTTTATCCACCCTTTGAAGCCAATTTCCAAATAAATTAGTTATCGAAAGATGTGGTAAAATACTGAATGTAAAGTGAATCAATCTCCAAATTTTCCGAGCAAAACTACAAGAAACAAACAGATGTTCCACAGATTCTACATCCCCACAGAAAACACACTTAGAACCGACTACCCATCGTCGTTTTAGAAGGTTATTTTTAGTAAGCAACTCTCTGCGGTACAAAAACCACATGAATATCTTAATCTTCAAAGGAGCCTTCAGTCTCCATAAGTACTTACGCAAAAACCTAGTGTTACCATTCATTAGATCTTTATACAAGGACTTGACCAAAAACACACCCGATTGTGTTAGGTTCCAACGGAATGAATCAGTCTGGTCTAATAAGTTAACACTCATTAATCTTTCCACAAGATTTAACCAGACTTCCCATTTAGCTCCTAGGAGGGGCCTTCTAAAAGTAATATTGGGATGATCCTCATTAAGAACATCCGCAACTAAGACATTCCGATGTCTTACGATATTATAAAGTGACGGATACTGAACTGCGAGTGTATTCTGTCCTAACCAAATGTCCTCCCAAAACCTGATATTCTTCCCATCACCAATCAGACAGGTGACATGTGGGAAAAAAATCCGCCTTCACCTTCATTACACATTTCCAAAAAGGTGAATCTGTAGGTTTAGCTTCAGCCTGAGAGAGTCTTGCCCTGTAAATACTTGTTATGTAGCATCTCATGCCACACCCCTTGTTCTGTTAACAGTTTAAAAAATATTTGCTAAGGAGACATCTGTTTTTAACTACAAGGACCTCAATCCCAAGACCACCTTGATCTTTGGGACGACAAACAATATTCCACTTATAGTTAGCCTATACTTCTTCTTAAGCTTATCACATTGCCAAAAGAAACGTGATCTGTAAAAACCTAACCTTCTTTACCCCCACAGGTATCTCAAAGAAGGATAGAAAAAACATGGACAAACTAAAAAGAACCGAATTAATAAGCACTAAGCGATCACCATAGGATCACTCATCCGCTTTGGTGCTTGTATGAAGACAGCAGGTCATACCATAAAACTGTTGAATGATGACCTGGATTATGATCGGCGGCTAGCCAACGCCGGCAATCTCCCTGCCGGACCCGCTCCCGATTTACGTGCAAGCACGTCGGTGTGAGCCGTCGGTCGATCGGGGGCTTGGAACTAAATATAACAACACATTGCTTATTAGCATCTAACTATGATAATTAGTGCATGTACATAATACAATAATTAGATAGGTATAACCGATTTGTCGTTCGTCTTAATTAACTGACGTTACAGCTAATTCGACTACTACTTCTAAATGATGATGATGCCATGGGTGCGTCGTTGCATCTTGTATACTCCCTGTGTGCATTGGATATATGGATCAACTGGGAATTAGGACGACATAGCTGTTGCTGGCTTGCTGCCGCCAATTAATCATGACGACAACACAAACCGCTATAGTATACATGAACTGGAAAGATATTGGAGATAGTGTCGAGAGAATATTGATAAGAAATGAGACGAGAGTGACATGCCAGCATGGCCAAGTTAGTAGCAGTTTGGGATTTATTTTATTTAAGAAGTATGGTTTGATTAATCATACCAAGGTACCAGCATTACGACTACCAATCATATATGTGGGCGTGGGTGGCAATATGAAACGAAATGTTTATTACTTTAGTGCTAAGAAATGATATAGTACTTTGAGAGAAGCGTTGGATACAGATAATAGTCTGTCGGCAGCGTATAAACTAATTTTCATACCGTCTGATATTTTTTTTTTTTTGATAAAGGGAAGTATATTAATATCCTGGAGATACAAATTACACCCGGCCTCTGCAACAACGCAATGGATGCACGCAGCCGAAAGACAATAAAAAGAAGAAATAAAAAGAAAAGTCCCGCTACAGAGTTACAGTCCTCGCGGTATCCGCACAACCACCACCTAAACAACAGCTGATGTCCATCTCTTCGAAAACAACGTCTCCAAGAAGAACGGTGCCAGGCACAACCAATTAAGGCCAGACCTTGGGTTTTCACCCTGAAGATAATCCTCTCTTTCAAAACAACGGCTCCAAGAAGACCAGTGCCAGGCACAACCAATTAAGGCCAGACCTTGGGTTTTCACCCTGAAAGGTAGGACTTTGGACTTCACGCATGTTGTCGCCCCCTCTTACATACGGCTGCCATGGATCTTGTAACTCGAAGCCAGTTCCCCATCAATGCAAAGACTCCGAACACCGTTGATAGTCCTCCAATCTCGCCTTCGATGACTGAGCATTGTGACCGAATTCCACCGATCCAGCAATCTCCAGGCGTCGCCCATGGGAGTTGCCGGCGGAGCCTTTCGGGTCGACACCCCGGCTGATATGATGGTTTCATATCCGATTTGGGCTGGGGTTTTCCATTAATTCAAGTTTTGCAGGCAAGACCGAGATAGTATCTTTGCAAGTCAGCCTGCTTGCTTTATTATATTCGAATGTTCCTACACATCAGGTGGTTGGAGGAACAAAAATACGTGGCGTTCAACACCTAAAGACATCAGCTTCGGATATGAGCATCCATTTTCATGAATGCGGATGCCAGCTTCTAATCTCCAGCACTTTCTTACAGACAGAACATGCTCCAAGTGCAGAAGTCTAGCTTTCAAACAAGATATACAGTATACAGAATGGAACTTTTAGCCTTCAAGCTAGCATGGACGCCGCCCGTCACCGGCCGCCTTGTATCCAGACAAACTGCAGGTCATATCATAAAATTGTTCGAGATGGCCTGGATTATGATAAGGGGGCTAATCACTGTCGAGATCTTCCCGCCGGACCTGCTCCTGATTTACGTGCATGCACGACGTCGGTAAGAGCCGTCGGCTGGCCGGCTGGGGCTTGGAATAAGTTAATAATAATTGCACAAGGACACACTGTTTGCTACATGAGCATCTAACTGTATCATAATTAGCGTAATATACAGTAATGTATTGGTATAACCGATTGTGGTTCCTCCTAATTAACTGACGGCCGACTCCAAGTTCGCCATGCATTTTTTATAAGTACCGGTGGACATCTGGATCAGCTGGGAATTGGGACATACTAGCTGTTGCTACCTTGCTGCCAGTCATGACGACAACACAACCGCTATATACATGAACTGGAAAGATACAGAGATACTCTTGGGAGGATATTCATGACGACGTAGCAGTTTGGGATATACGAAATAAATATGGTTTTGGTTAATCATGCTGAGGCACTTGCATTACGATCACGAATCATGCACGGCACGAGTGGCAATATGAAACGAAACTGACATGATATAGTGTAGTTCTTGAGGGTGAGAGGTTGGATACAGATATAGTTTGTCGGCGGCATAAACGCGCTGCTGCGCCGTCCAACTGCAGCGTGTAAAATTTCATTCCCGCTGATGATTTTTCATCTGTAATTTTGGCTGGTCTCCATTCTAGTTTAGCAGACTGGGCTGAGAATTTCATTCCCGGTGATGATTTTTCATGTGTGATTTTGGCTGGTTTCCATTCTAGTTTAGCAGATTGGGCGAATATAAGAAGAGGGGTTTGTGATGCACGGCTAGACCTTCAGATTATCAAGCCCGGCCTGGCCCAAAGCATACGCCAGCTTCAGAATAGGACATAGCAGATCTATCCTATCCGGCTGTCGATGAGACCTAGTCAGAACTAGGGTTTAGGCGATTTGACGGCGATTCCTCCGTTGAGGCTCCGGTCCCGTCTCCCTCCGATCGGCTCTTCCTCCCAACCTCTCGGGCTGATCAAGGGGTTGTCTCCGCACAACTTCCCGGCCTTGGAGGTAGGAAGCGAGTCTCTGGGGTGGGTAGATCGGTTCGCTGGAACCTAGTTTTTTCTGGTCATGGCGGCGGGAAGTTCCAACGTGAGGCAAGGAGGTTTCGAGGTGGACGATCTGCTAATTAAAGAAGCTCAAGCTGTCTGAGGCAGAGCAAGATGGGGTTTTCCTAGCAAAGGAGGCAAGGGGAGGACTGCCGAATGTTAAGTGGATGGCTGTGGCGCGAGTTCTTACCAACAAAGGGTTTAGCGACGAGTCTCTGAAGCGTACCTTGTTTGCGGCGTGGAATATGGCAAGGGAGGTCCTGTTTACAAGAATTGGTAAGAATTTGTATGTCATACATGCCTTTTGTCTAGGGGATTGGAAAAGGATCACGGAGGATGGACACTGGCTCTTTCGTGACTGTGCTTTGATGATAGAGAAGTATGATGGGGCGGCGACTAATACTCCAATCCCTAATAAGGTTAAGGTCTGGATCCGATTCACAAACTACCACCGCTGTTCAGAACTGAAGCAATTCTAAAACAGCTAGCAGCCAAGGTGGGGAAGATAGAAAAAGTGGAGATGAAAGCAGTCTCGGGGGGAGCTGGAGAATTCCAGAGTGTCACGGTGGAGCTCGAAGCTGCTAAACCCTTGATGAGGATCGTTACCCTGTCACCAGAAGGAGTAGCGAGCATGTATCTCCAAGTAAAGTTTGAAAAGATGCCCAAGTTCTGCAAGTTTTGCGGTTTGATGGCATGTTGAACTTGAGTGCTGATCTGGTGAGTTCAAGGAGGACGAGCTACAATTTGGTGAGTAGATGTTGGCTCCGATGGAGACTTGGCATCCGGATACACCTCGGGTGCAAGGTGGTTTTACCCAGGACCGTGCTGCCGGGGTAGGCGGCAGGGGTGGAGCAGAGCATGGTGGAAGGGCGATGGGCCGCGGACGTGGTGCTGCTGGGGGACGTGGAAGATACCGAGGGACAGGAGGAAGAGTACATGAAACGATGTGGAGAGAAAAAGGAGAGATGCAACAATCTGAGGCTATGTCTCGCAAGCGTTCGTCGGATGATGATGGGTTTGAGCAAGCTGCAGATGCGCTCGTTGACACAGCTTCCAGCCCTTTGAAGCATGAACCAGAGAGGACTGAGGGCACTGGGGAGAAGCCAAAAGCACAAAAGCAACTCTTGTTGGAGCCTGCACCGGTTGTTGAGGAAAGGAGGGATTTGGTCCCTCCACCGCCTCCTGTCTATATTCCCCCCAAGGACCTCAAGAGGCAGAAGAAAATGTTAGCATTGGGGACAAAGAGAAGACCGTACATGAAGAAGAGGCGGGCTCCATGGCGGGGCGCCGCCCAACGCAATGAGTTGTGCGGGTTGGAACTGTCGTGGTTTGGGCAACGCTGCGACAGTGAATGAGTTGCGTGCCTTCGCACGCCGAGTTGGCCCCACTGTGTTATGTGTGCTCGAAACTCAGGTACATAGAACTAGGGTGGAAGGACTTAGCATGACGCTAGGGTATGACAAGGCTTTTGTAGTTAGCAGTTCTGGCCGGAGTGGAGGGCTAGGAATTTTTTGGAATAAAGAGACAAATATTGAGATCTTACCATATTCACAATATCACATTGATGTTATTATTACCGAGCAAGGGTGTGATCCGTGGAGACTCATGTGTGTTTATGGGGAGGCTCAAACGTGCCAACGATATAAAACATGGGACATGATTAAATTCATCAAGTGTTCTTCGGACCTTCCATGGGTGTGTATGGGCGATTTTAATGAAGTATTACATCGGTCGGAGCATGTGGGAGTACAGGAGCGCAGTCTCGCGCAGATTGAGGGCTTCCGTGAGATGGTTGACGTGTGTGTGGCCTTCGTGATCTTGGGTACGAAGGAAGGAGTTGGACTTTCGAAAAGAAAGTAACAGGAGGTTCGTATTGTCGGGTGAGGCTTGACAGAGCCCTGGCCACGGCGGAGTGGTGTGCTCGTTTCCCGTTAGCCTCAGTTCATAACCTAACAGAAGCAACATCTGATCATGGGCTGATTTTGTTGACATGGGCAAACCGATCGGATTCTAAGAGGGGTCGACCTCTTTTCAGGTATGAAACAATGTGGGAAACGCATAAGGAGTTTACTCCTATGCTCGAACAGGCGTGGCAGGACGAAGTAGCCACCAACCTGGATGAATTACAGAAGAAGCTAGGAAAGATCTGTGGACACTTAACATAATGGAATAAAAACACCTTTGAGAGTGTAAAGCTTGATTGAGCAAGCTGAAAGTTGAGCTAGAGAGGTTGCGATCAGACCCGGCAAAGATGGAACCTTCTAGGGCTGAGATAAAAATCACAGATCGGTTGTAGAGCTAAGCCATAGGGAAGAGATTATGTGGCAGTAGAGGGCCCGAACACTTTGGTTGACTGTTGGGGATAAGAACACCAATTTTTTCCATTTGAGAGCAAGTCAACGGAAGAACAAGAATAAAATCTCTCGTCTGAAGAAAGAGGACGAGTCGGTAACTGAGGATCTAAGGGAGATGGGGACATTACCACGAGTTTCTACAGAAAATTGTATACAGCCGAGGGCACTCGTTATATGCAGGAAGTGTTAGATATGGTCCCGAATAAAGTATCTCAAGAGATGAATGAGCGACTGGTGCGGTATTTCGAACAAAGGGAGGTAAAAGAGGCATTGTTTCAGATGTTTCCAACAAAAGCACCTGGACCAGAAGGATTCCCCGCGCATTTCTTCCAGCGTCATTGGGATATATGCGGGGGGGGGGTGACCTCGGTAGTGCTGCGTGTGCTGCGAGGAGGGGATGATCCAACTCTTATTAACAAGACCTTCATTGTACTTATTCCCAAGGTGGCGAGTCCGGAGGAGTTGGGACAGTTTAGACCTATCAGCCTGTGTAACGTCATATACAAGATTGCGTCTAAATTCTTGGCTAACAGGCTGAATGAAATCCTACCGGAGATTATTTCAGAGGAGCAATCGGCCTTCGTCCCCGGACGACTGATCACCGATAACATCATTACGACTTAGGAGTGTCTGCACTTTATGAAACGGAAGAGAGCTTGGGACTTGCGGTGCTATGCGTTGAAGCTTGATATGCATAAAGCTTACGATCGGGTGGAGTGGAGCTATCTTCGAGCTATTATGCTTGGTTTAGGCTTCAATCAACGATGGGTGGAGATGGTGGTGCGACTGGTAACCACTGTTTCCTTCTCAGTTATTTTCAATGGTGATCACCTCGAGAGTTTCTCTCCTTCTAGGGGCATCCGCCAGGGTGACCCTATTTCTCCTTATCTCTTTTTGTTGGCAGCAGAGGGCATGTCGTGCCTTTTAAAATCAAAAATCCAGTCATCGTGCTTAAGTGGTATAAAAGTGGCTCCATTGGCTCCGGTGGTTAGTCACTTGTTATTCGCAGATGATAGCCTGTTGTTTTTCAGAGCGAGAAGGGAAGATGCCACAGAAGTGAGTAAGATCTTGATGAGTTACTGTGAGGCCTCTGGACATCGCCTAAATGAGGGGAAATCTTCGATACATTTTGCAAAGGGCTGCCAGCAGGATATAAGGGACTCGATCAGCGGGGCATTCAAGTTTTTAAAGGACCGTATATGGAAGCGAGTCCAAGGATGGATGGAAATGTTGTTGTCGGCTGCGGGGAAAGAGGTTCTAATCAAAGCAGTTGCACAAGCGATACCGACCTACTCAATGGCATGTTTCAGACTTCCGAAAGGTTTGTGTCAGCATATTGACAGTTTGCTGCACAAATTTTGGTGGGGCAGCAAGGAAGGGAAGCGTCGCACCTGCTGGGTCTCGTGGGAAGAAATGACTAAACCAAAGTACTTGGGAGGGTTTGGGGTTCAGGGATATTGAACTTTTTAACCTTGCTCTTTTGGCACGCCAAGCATGGAGGATTTTACAAGACCCAAATCCATTGAGTGCACGGATCCTTGGAGCGGTTTATTATCCACACGGAGACTTCCTAAGTGCAAGCATTGGTACTTCTCCATCTCGGGTATGGAGAGCAATATGTGATGGGAAGGAAATTTTACAGCAAGGCTTGATACGTCGGATTGGCACGGGGGAGAGCACAAGTATCTGGAACTCAAATTGGCTCCCACGTGATGGACTTATGCGTCCGCTTGCATGCCCTAGTGATGAACCCCCTGAATTTGTTAGTGAACTCATTGATCGGTTCAATGCAAGATGGGATGCGGAGAAGCTAAACCAGTAATTCCTGCCTATGGACAGGGAGGTGATTGCGAGTATTCCTCTGAGTACGCGAAGGCAGGAGGACTTCTGGGCTTGGCACTATGAGAGGAGTGGAGTTTTTCAGTCCGCTCCGCATATCGCATGTTGGTTGCAACACGAGAGAGGAGGACAGGCTGGCTTGAGGAGCGGCCAGGTTCGTCGGGCTTGAGAGCTAGAGAAAAGGAATGGTGCCTTTTGTGGAAGGCACAGGTACCCTCCAAAATCAGAGTTTTCTTATGGAGACTGGCACATCACTCCCTACCGACACGTGATTTGCTAAATCACAGAAATATGGCGGAGCAGCGGACTTGCCAGCTATGTGGACGCTCGGATTCCTGGAGACATTCGTTACTGGAATGTAACATGGCGAGGTGCACCTGGGTGTTGGCGCCAGAGGACCTCACGGAGATGATTGCAAATGTACATGAAACAGATGCTCGAGCCTGGTTGGCGGCTTTATTCAGAGCATTACCGCAGCAAGAACTAACTAGAGATGTAGTAACTCTGTGGGCGGTGTGGCACGCCAGGAGAAAGGCGATCTACGATGGCATCTTTCAGAGCCCAATGTCTACAAATTGCTTCATAGAGAGATTCTTAGCAGAGTTGTAACTGATTGCGCCCTCGGAGAAGGAGGTGAAGATCCAGGGGAGGGGTCCTCGGTGGTTAGCACCACCGGAGCATCTAGCTAAGATTAATGTGGATGCGGCTACGTCAAAGAATTCCAATAAGGCAGCTTTTGGAGCTGTAGTGCGCAGTGATGGTATTTTCCTGGGTGCCTCGGCAGTGGTGATGGAGGGCATAACAGACCCGGAAACACTCGAAGCCTTGGCCTGTCGAGAGGGTTTAGCGATTGCAGAGGACCTTGCGGTCCAACGTTGCAGACTGGCTTCTGATTGTAGTACTGTTGTGCGCAATATCAGAGGACAGGGGCTGTGCTCTTATGGCCATGTGATCAAGGAGATACAGGCGAGAGCGAGTGGGTTTACTCTTTTCGAATTTGTTCATGAGAGAAGATCGTCAAATGTCGAAGCACATAGTCTAGCTAGAAGTTTAGTTTACCTATCCGTAGGAAGGCATGTGTGGTTTCAATCTCCACCCCCGGGTGTGGTTGTAAATGTGCTAAACTTTTCTGAATAAAAGGTGTGGAAATTCTCAAAAAAAAAAAAAAAAAAACTGCAGTTTCAGAAGGATGCTTCGGTGCCGGCTGAGCATTGTTATTCCTCCACACCTTTTGTAAATCATCCAAACATTGTTATTCAATAAATAGAATGTGAGCGTCCTGATTGCCAGAATGATTACAATACTTTTACTATAGGCAGAACATGCTCCAAATGCAAAAGTTTAGATTTCAAACAAGATATACAGATTTGAGATCTTAGGTGTTCGTTTGTTTAGTCTGACTACAGGCACAGATATAAGAAAATATAAGATGCTCAGCACAGCATTCAGGAAAATCACCCAGAAGATGATAGGAGAGAGACTTTCTGCGTTTACACCAATTCTGCATCATCAAAGGCACGATTTATTCAGGCAGAAGGTCTGCCTGACAGAGCCTAGTTCCTATATCTAAGAAGAAACAAAAAAGCAAAAACCAAAAAAAAGGAGAGCAAAGAAAAAGCCAAACACTACCTGCAAAAATGCAGATTTATCCCCACTATTCACAACTTCCACAACCAATCTTTGTTCATCGGCCACCATCTAATCCTACGTTTTATGTGACAAAAAAGGGAAATCTAGAAACAATACCAGCCAACCTAAACGAATAAATATAAGGGGTAAAGCGACTACCGCCAAATTAACCCTGGAGAACTTCCAACGGCCCGAGCGTCGACCAGCGAAAGAGCCATGGCCAGCATCATCTGCTCTTCGAAGCTATCAGGGACGTTGCCCGAACCAATGCTAGATTCATCTGAAGCAGCCAAATTGGCAGCAGCCCCAGCCTCCACTGTAACATCAGAGCCAGCACGACTCGTGCTGGCCTCAGCCACCTCTGACCACCCGTCATTGTTAGAGTACTCTAGGCCCTCTCTTGTTTGCCGTGGTCTGCTGTTTGATGGTTCCTCAACTCCTGCGCCCGAGGAACTGCTCCCAGCTATGCTCAGGTCCTCTGTAAAAGACCTTTCTGACCTGCTGAGAATATCATGTCTTGATGTTTGGCAAGTGGCAGTGCTGGAAGGATCACCAAGCATATGCTGTTGCTCGGCTAATGCTGCGACCGCACAAGCAAACCCACCGGGAGGGGCTGCTTCAGCTGAAGCAGTCGCGGGTGCATCATAACCAGTTGGAGGAGTTGCTGGTGGTACGGCACCTACAGTGCCTGGATTTCCCAAGGCTTCCTGATCCTGTTCACGGTAATTTTAACAAGATTATTAGTACTGTCCTTCCCCAATTAATACAAGCAGTGTGTAGGAACCATATCAATGATATTTTCTTCATTAGAAAATTGTATAATTATACTAATGGAAACCACCTAGCCAGACAACAATTGTCAGCATGCATATCTTTTAAAGTAACATATGCAAGTTCACATATCACGTGGCGAGCAACAAATTGATTTATGTGAATATATTGAACCGACTATGACCCATGAATAGACACATGATGATTAAATTTAAAGCAGCAATTATGTGAATGAAGATGGTAAACAGCAAAACATGTACCTATATGCGAAACCTGTATTATTAAGATAACATACAATCATTTTGCTTACAAACTACGCTAAAAAACATATCATTTCATGTGAAGTGGCAGAAAAATGTAACCTATCTCTGTATAATAAACCTCTTTGAAACTTAACTGGTGAGCTCTTTAAGAAGAGAACAAAAAATAGATTATCTATTTTGGAAAACATGTTCAGCAAGAGATCTGATTCAGCAACATCTTAACATACTTGTACAGAAAGCCAAATTGCTTCCATAAGCATAACTTCTTCCAGATCCATGTCAAAATTATTTTCCCTGCATTTCAAGGAATTCATCAGTAATTACAATACCAAAATACCAATAATTGCGACATAGATGAATATAGTTAATAAGCGCAAAGGTGGGTTCTCTAAAACGGGAACACTGCTTAGATGACTTAGATTCTAAGTCCTTTAAATGACAAAGAGCTAATGAAACAAATATAATGCCCAGATAAGGGATAAACATAAACGTCATAGCCTAATAGGGCCTAAGGAACAGGTGAAAAACAGAATAATTCTGTTTCCAAACCATAGCTATGCACCTTAAAGCAGGTGCATTCAAACTGGAAAGACTTTCCTGGAAGAATACCAAGCAGTATATACTTCCGTGATATTCACATAGGAAAACACTCGGATACAGGTGAGTTGTCTAATGAACAATAGTCAGCCTTTTTTCAGTTCAGGATATTTGTCATATCATTGTGTTGCCTAACAATGAAATCAACTGAACATCTGCGAGGCAGACAACCCCCAAGCCGCTGCACAAGGGCCTCGCTTCCGCAACTCTGCTGGTGCCGTGGATGATCTGGAAGCACCGCAATGACTGCGTCTTCAACAGAGCCCACCCCTCAGTGCACGCACTGCTGACCACGATCAAGGATGAGGCAGCCCTCTGGGCGCAGGCCGGCGCACGAGGGCTCCGCGCCATGGTGCCGCAATCCTGGGACGTTCACTGAGCCCTTGTAATAACCTGCTTGTACCTCCTAGGAGGATGTAAACCAAACTCTCTCTTTTCAATATAATGAAACGCAAAAGTCTTTTGCGTTTTCGCTAAAAAAAATACATAGGTACAGATTCTCGAATAGCTTTACATTTTAATACAATTTAACTTAACATCTTCTAGAAAAGTAAGGCAGAAATAGTTGATCACTTGGAATACAATATATATGCATAGCTTAATTAAGGTGCAACAAGAGTTAGGTGTATTAATTGATCATTCAACAACCATTTAGTTTCAAGTCAAGAGCAGCATAATCAAGGTTTCAAAGGCATATCCAACATAATTAATGAAGCAGACACAATCCTAAACAGGTAGTAATATTGTCTACATTGTATTGCCACTACGGACCTTAACTGAAAGCAAACATGAGAACATATATGTACATAAATGGTATGTTTTGTTACTTATTAATTGCCAGACCATTGCTATTATAGCAGCTGGAGAGAATGCACAGCCATCCATCAGGAAGTCACATTTTCTAACGGGGGATACTTAAGGATATTTTGACTACAGATAAGTACAAATAGTAAGGTATCGAAATTCCCAATCAGGTGCAGTGCAACTGAGCATTAAGGTTACTTTTTCCCATGGAACTTACAGAGAGGGTCCAAACCACTGAAGCAACAATAATAATTGCAGTGCTACAACATAATTTTATCTAGAAAGCAAAAAAATCCCCAATGCGTTGATGCATCCATAACAACACAGCTTGAACAGGACAGGTGGCACAAACTGGTTAATAAGCACTTACCGCATCTGCTTTAAGCGCTCGGCATTCCTCAATAGCAGCTCTGACTGTTGTACTTGAGCTGAGTGCACATCATTGCCTTGCAGACCGGTTGCAGCTATCAACAAAAAACAGATAAGTTCAGTCAGCAACTACACACCAAACAAACAGAGAGTTAACAGATATAGCCTAGCGCAATCTTCACACCTGGGGTGGACGTGCCACCAGTATCACAGCATTCAGCTATCGTTACTGCATCGGTCGAAGCAGCAGCAGTCTGCTTATTCTTCAGCCGCTCGGCGTCATCCTGGATCTCCTGATGCCGCATCTTGATCTGCGCCATGATCACCCTCTGCTCCTCCTACACAGAGTTACCAGGTCCACCCAGTTGGTCATAACAAAAATTAACAGAAGAGAAACCAGAGAGCACCCAACCAAACAGTTTTTTGACAAGCACTCACAATCTGCTCCACGCCCTTCTCCTCCTTGGTCTTGACGCCGCGGTACTCGACGGCGTAATTCAGCATCTTGCAGAATGGACACCTTAGTAGTAGTCAAGGAGAAAAATTAACGAGAAGCCCGCGTAGAACATGGTGAACATCAGAAGAAAGAGCAGCCCTGGACAAAATCTACTGCTGCTGCTAGTATCCTCCTAGGAGAGGGAGGAAGCACTGGAAATGGGGTAGGATACTGTGTTGGCCTGCAGGAGGTGGGCGACTTCATCTGGAGGAAACACTCTGCACACGCACACACAAGAGGAGAGGAAGGAAGTCAAGTCAGTCAAACGCGGCGTGGCCCAAGGCGGCAGGGCAGCGTGAAGAGCACGCCCCGTCTCGAATTCTGTCAACTCACCGGTGCAAATCCCCTTGGCGCAGCACTTGGACCGGTTCAGGCTAGGATAGAACTGCATAATCGCGGAGGGAACGAACAGGTCGTTATGGTGGTGGGGGTATGAATCGATCCAGGAACGAAATTGGGGGTGGGGGAGCGGGACTGACCAGGAAGCAGATGGGGCACTCGTCGAGGTCGGCGCGCTGGTCGTCGGAGCCCGGGTGGCAGGGCGCGAGCTTGGCCTCGAGGATGAGGCGGCGCAGCTTCCTGAGGTCGATGTCCGGGTGCGGGTAGAGCCCCTGCGGCGCCGTGTAGCGCTCGTCGACCGGCGGCCGCCGCCGCCGCCCCCCGACGTGGTTCCCCATCCCACCTAGAGCACCACCACCACCAGAAAAGGCAGGCAGCGGCAGCAGCGACCCTTCCCTTCCAAGTCTCCTCCAACCCCCCCGCCGACCCCTGTACTAAACCCTCAACAGTCGCGCCCACCCACCCGGTACCTACCCAGCCCGTTACCCCCGCACGCGCAAGGGGAGGGCGGCGCCGGCGTGGAAGACGACGCGGAGGAAGACGACAGAGCAGAGAAGAGAAGGCAGTGGGGATGATTTGTGACGATACGATCTCCCTCCCCCTCTCTCAATCGCTTTCTGGCTGGGGTCTGGGTGTGCGTGTGCCGTTGCCAGAAGCCGCACGCATATGCAGAGCCCAAAGCAGATTCTTCCACGCTCCGTCCCACCCCTGACCCCGGCCTGCCGGATTAGGTTCCCCTGACTTTGTATCGTACTACCTCGCCGGCTTATGTAATCTCGTCGGGTCAAACACTCAAGCTCTCCTGCTAACGGATTCTTCGTCTCACTGCGCGTGGGGCCGCACTAGTACGGCAGCGGCAGCAGCTGATTTGGCAACAGTCGCCGCGATGATTAGAGGGTACAGAGTCCCGTACAAGAAAGCAAAACAAATTGCGAGCGATGGGAGAACTCTGCAAGCGATCGATCTCGTGCTAGGAGAGTTGTGTGCTCATCTGCTCCTGCTCCTGCTCCTGTGTGATTGCTGATTTTGATTTGACGGGTTCACTGCTTCGCTCGGGAAACGTTCAACAAAAATGCAAAGTGCCTCGAATATACTAAAATTTACAGTACATCCAAGTCGTTGCACCGCCCACAACCACCGCGCCGCCATCAAATCGAGCGGCCGAGACGCCGTTGTTGCTCCTCCCTTGCCGAAGCTTTTCTAACCATGACGAGTTTTTTTTTTTTTTTTTTTTGCAACTACTATTGTATCGGGTCGCTCCTAAAAACTATTACGAAAATTTACTGGCACCAAATCCGTAAAAAACGTAGACAAAGCAAGATACACCACTTTAGGGCCCCTTTGATTCATAGGATATGAAAAGTGTAGAATTAGAAAAACTCATAGCATTGGAATGTCATGTCTAGTAGAATCCTACGGGAAGAGCAATTGTGTTTGATGACAAAGGAAAAGTAAAGGAATTGTAAAAAGAGGTTGAAGTGAATGTTAGAATTCCTATAGGATGTATACTACCTCCGATCCGAATTAATGGTCGGAGGGCTAGCCAAAGTTTTGCCTAAGCCTTGTGTGAATGTGCGACCATTAATTCGGATCAGAGGGAGTAGTATAATGATTCCTATGGGAAAAATTCCTATAGGAACCAATCCTATAAATCAAACGACCTACATAGAAAAAAATCCTATAGGATAAAATCTTTCAAAAATCCTATGAACTTCCTTTGAATCAAAGGAGCCCTTAAGGTGACCATGTGATACATCACTTTAAGCCATTGACGAGGTCAACGAGGAGTCAAGTAAATTTTATTCTTGTTCCACGCAAGATGGCGTGGTTGACCAAATTCTAACTTTAGCACGAGGGACCTCATTTTTTTATTGCTAGAGCATGCCTCATATGAAGTTGTTGGATTTAAATAATTTTCTGTGAAGTTGCACTCCTTTGATGTGCATATACCAAGGGAGATCAAAAAAATTTAGTGTGGTTGTATACTTCTACTCGGATGTACTTGGGGTCCCCTAAATCTTGAAGTAACGGCATCATCGAGCCTAGATCCGAGGTTCTCACCCATGTCCGTCTTCGGAAGAGCGGTCGGCTGAGAAGAGAGGACCCCACGGTTATTGGTCCTACAGGGAAGGATTTATTCTCTTCGTACATGCGGCTAGAGACGGAGAGCACACAAACGTAGCTCGAACTCCATGTATCCCTTTATTTGGAAAATTCAAAAGCAGCATTCTAAAGTTTTTTTTATAAAAAAATGTGCAACCGTGTAGAATATGTCAGTTTTTTTTTCATTTTTTGTGTAGTCCATACTATGACTTACTTTGAGCTGAGGTTTTGCATGTTTCTAAAATATTACTCTCTCTGTATCAAAAATATAAGATGTTTTAGCGTTTGCTAGACAAAACGTATCTAGTCATATTTTAGTGTGTAGATTCATATGCATCTTACACTAAAACATGTCTAGATACGTATTGTCTAGCAAACGCTAAAACATCTTATATTTTGATACGGAGGGAGTGTATCGCTGTCTACATATAGGATTTTTTTTTTCAGAATTTTTTGGAGTTTTGAAAAATAACAGGCTCCATGTAGGTCGGCTGCTATTCGTGGTATCCGGCTGAACCGCTGAAGACGTCCGTAGTAGATCATCAAAGTTCCGTTAGAAACGACCACGCGGTTAAGCTCAAACCGCCCAGCTTTGTTTAGCAGTGAAGCTCCGGCGCCATCTTTTCTCCAGCTTTTTGTTCTCTGTGCGATCATTTCGTTTTAGGAATGCCGCTGTGTTCTCCGTGTGAGGCTGGGCGCGAGGAAATGGTCAGCACGGTCGTGGTGACCACCACCATACTGTCAACGCACCGGTTCTTCCTTCGTTCAGCGTATCAGAAAACAAGTTGTTCGTTCCGGACAGTGTATTATATACACACAAAATGCACACGCAACGTACGTACAGCGGTCCCGAGAGGGTGGGGTTGACAGCTCGGATTTGGAGCTTGCCGAACGAACGTTGGAGTGGACGACGAATGGCACGGTGGCGACAGCGACCTGAGGATGCTCACTGACGGCGACCGCTTGTCGTCACAGGGTTGTGATTTAGTTAGCCAAGTGGAAGAAAGGCTTGGATGGGGCAGGAGAGTTCTCTGCTTGCACGTGTCCATGGGCTACACTCGGTTGCTTGATCACTGAGATTCCGTGAACCCGCAGCCGTATATTATCGAATTGATGCGAATACTGAAACTGCAGCTCCGTTAACAGGACGATTGGCTTTTCGATAGTGTTGGGTCGAATGGGAATTTCAATTATTTCCACTTTTCAAGGGATAATGACAGATCGAGAAGCTCAAGTAAACATAATAGAAGCAAAATATTTAATCTTATGTTATATGATAATCGGTGCACTTGTGTCAAAAAAGAAAAACTCTATCTCGGTGTTCCTATTTTGGAAAAAAAACTAAATAGAAAATTAGGGGAGAATCATATAAAGAAAATAGGAGAGAAAGAAGATCGACAAGCAAAAGTTACTTTTGATGGTCTAGTTTTGCCGAAATAGGTCGTAGTTTTCGGTCGCTATATCGACATTATCCCTCAAGTGACATACCGGGGTTTAGAGATTGGAGACGGATGCTCGCTGGTGGTATCGACGGCTAGCTAGGAGACACGGTTTATCTAGATTCGGGGCCCTCGTAAAGGTAAAATTCTTGCTCCTGCTTGTCTGGATTATATTAATGAAGATTACAATGAGTGCGACAATGTCTATGGCGGAGAGATTGGATCTCGCGCACCTCAAAAGCTATGGTGGGTGGAATAAGCGATGCCATATCAGGGGATTATCCCAGTCTTTATATAGGAGGTTGGGTCTCGAATCCGTACCCAGGTAGGTTACAAGTTGTGGATATGTCGGTTCTATCTCCTGCCTTGTACTGTACGTTGGAGCCATTGCTGGGATCCAACTGGGCCTTCTAAAAGATGGACGGTGGTTCCCTTTACTATGCTTTAGTGTGAATCCTGACCCGTAGGCCCATTTGGAGGACTCGGGAAGTATCCCTACGTTAGTAGCCCCCGAATCTCTACTCGACTAGGGGAGTCGTGTAGAGACTCACCAACACATAGGACTTGGAGCTTTTTGCGAATATATGATGTTTGATGTTTGATGGCCTATGACTCGAAAGTCAATAGAGCTTGAGGATGTGTGGATCCTGTTGGGAGGACTTGTATATGGAGTCAGAAGATATGCTGTTTTTACCAATTTGCGAATGGATGTGGCCCAACCGCTTGGTTCACTGGACAGATCGGGGTCAATTAGTTGCACTTGGACAAATACATTCCTGACCTTCGCAGATTCGAGTCACCCGGCTCTAGCCTGGGATGGTTGATAATTTTGACTCGTTCCTCGGAGGACTTACCGAGTCGAGTTTAACCTTAAATGAGTACCCAGCGCGTCCGCTAGGATTTTTCATCGTGCTTTCAGTACAGAAATCGCCAGAGAATACAGCATGAGTGCTATTCCTGGACCCAAAAGACAGATCCTTGGGTCTTACCTTCGCGTTTGTAAAACGTGGCATCCAGGCGTGCCTTTGTGGCAGTACGACCCGGTGAGTCAAGATATTTTGTATCGCACCGAGTATAGGAATTGCGATGTTTCGAGTAGCGAACAAGAAAAAGTGCCTTTCCGTGTAACAAAGTCGTGATGTTTTGTGAATAAATGAGGCGAGTGCATTTTTTATTTGAACTCGTAGAAAAATGAGTCCACTGGCCGATGTTTGTGTGACGTCACGGCACACTTGTCTGCTCCCGATGGGACGTGACGAGAAACGGTAGAGACCATACGTGACGTGGTGGGCCCTCCATTTCTACTTTTGACCGGAACTAGACCGGCGTGCGTCGGGAATTTCGCGTAGTGGCGCAGTAACTGGCGTGTGGTTGTCTTGAATATCGTGCCAAAGTAACCGTATGTGGCCTCTTCATCTTCTCGCGCCATATGCTGGCTTAGATTGACGCCGCGTCAGCTCCTATGGAGAAATAGATGGCTCTTGCGTGTCTATAAAGGCGACCTGTGAGAGGAGTATTCTCCTCGTTTCGCAAATCTCTTTCTTCTTCCTCGCGCTCCATCTCCACTCTCCTGTCCATGAGAAGGTCTCCATGGCTGGCCCCGGGAAAGGGAAGCGTGCGGCTGCAAAGAGCGGAGCCGCAGGCTCCTCGGCCTTGAAGGAGAAAACAGGGGAGTGGCGCTCCTCCAACATTGCTGCCAAGGCTCTGCTGGCGATGCAGAGGGATGGCCAACTTCCGCCGGCGGATTTCGGGCGCGTACTGATGCAGACGTGATCACACGCTCGTTGGGAAACCCCAAGAGGAAGGTATGATGTAGTCTAGCAGAAATTTTCTCCCAGTTAGGAAACCAGGGTTGTCAATCTAGTAGGACTTCATAGTTTTGGAGAAGATTGCTTATTGTCTGACGCGTCAACAAGCATGGACCTGCACAAAAAACACAAACTCTCTCTTGTCCTAACTTTCGAGAAGGTTGCCAATCTTCCCGTCTTGCTGAAAACTAGAAAATTAAACGTGTAGAGTATTGAAAAGTAATAAAAGTAAAAAAATAGAACAATAAGGAAACAATTGTGAAAGTGCTTGAAAGAAGGTTGCAATTTTGATAAAAAAATAGGACCGGTGGCCATAGGTTCATTAGTGGTGTCTCTCCAAAGAAAACAAACATGCTGGGTGAACAAATTACAGCTGGGCAATTGACAAATCATGAACGTATAACAATACTATTATGACGATATATAGTTCACGAGTTCTAATATTGTAGGCATTACGTCAAGACATATGGACCGATATGCAACATGCATCCATATCTAAAAGTCCACCTCAAGAAACCTATCTAGCAAATCTCTCTGGTATTAAGTTCCAGCAACGAAGTGATTGCTTTGTGTGCAACAGACAAATGCATTAAAAAATAATACGTAATGTAAGCAGTGGTTCTCATTCGTAGACAAGAGCACCTGTGTTCCCTCCCGAGTAGCAACAGTACAAACCACATCTGTCATGCTTCTGTCATTCGAGCACACATGTAACGGAGGCATGAGCCCACTATCTAGCATATAAAATCTCTCTTGGAGGTGAAAACAACTACGTGTGCAAGGTTATCATAAACATCGGAGAGCATTGAAAGACAATATTAAAACTCTCTACAAATATAATGAAGCATCTCAAATTGACATGAACAAAATAATCATAATCTCATGGTTTATCGGATCCCAGCAAACACACATGCACAATTACATAACAATGGTCTTCATCATGTGAGGCGGCTCATGAGACTCTAAACATGGAGGCATAGGGGAGAGAACAACCATCTAGCTACTGCTATTGACCCGTTGTCCCGAGATGAACTACTCACGTGTCTGTCTGAGGGCGATCATGGCAATGTAGAGGCCTCCGATGACGATTCCCCTCTCCGACAGGGTGTCGAAACAGGGCTGCAGAAGCCCAAGGTTGGACTTTCGAGGTGACGGTGTCGAGACCTTGACTTGGAAGATCCCTCGTATGGGATACTAGAATTTGTAGATTAGGAGACGGATGCATGCTGGTAATCTCGACAGCTAACAAGGAGGCACGGTTTACCCAGATCCGGGGCACTCGTAAAGGTAAAACTCTTACTCTTGCTTGTCTAACTTGTATTATGACGAGATATTGGAGGTGTTACAATGACGATGTCGTGGTGATATGTACGAGGTGTATCCCATGTATTGTATTGTCTATGGTAGCTTCTCGTCTAGTTGTGGCTTGGTCTTTTCTGTCCTCCCTCCTCGCTTTATATAGGTAGCTAGGCAGGGTTTACATGAGTCGTAGTCGACTACGTATTGTAGTCCTCGTCTTGTGCCTAAGAGTCGAATTGGGCTTCGTTTCTTGTCCCATTGTGGACTTAGCCTTCTTGGTCCTGGATGGGCCACTCGGTGAGCCTTGGTAAAGCCGCATCAGGTATACCAATAGTGGGTACCCGCTGGGCCTGCCCACGTGAGACGGCTCATCTGTGTATGTTTCGTGGAAAATAACTCCGTCTCCGAACTTTTTAGGGTTTAGGGAAAGTTATGAGCGAAGAGGCGACTAGAGGCGGCGGCCAGGGAAACCAGGGCCCCACCAGGCGCGGCCTAGGGTGGGGCGGCGCCTGGGACCCTCCTAGGCGCCCCTGTACCCCCCTCCGACTCTTCTTCGGTCTCCGTCTTCATTCCGGGCAAAAAACAATCTCCGTGGATTTTTAGAAATTTTCAAGACTATTTCTTTCAGAACTTTTTTGAAATAGAAAAACAGCAACTGGCCTCGGCCATCTCGTTAATAGGTTAGTTGATGAAAACATGTGAAAAACGAAGGAAAATATGTGAAAACATGTAGAAAACATAAGGGTGTTAGATAGAAAACAAGCATGAAGCATCAAAAATTGTACATATGTTTGCAACGTGTAACGTACGCAAGCCCAGGAAAGACGAAGATCTTCCCCGCCCCTAAGGTAATGAGCGGGTGGTGTTTGTCGAGCACGTTGTGCGTGAGCTCTCCTTTCCTATCCATCCCTTTGTGCGGGCTCTCCTTTACGTGTACGGGATCCAGCTCCACGACCTCCCGCCAAATTCGGTGCAACACATTTTATGCTTCATCTTTCTCTACAAGCGCTTTCTCGACATTCACCCACACTGGGGTTTGTGCAAGCGCATCTTCTTTGTGAAGACGCACGGGGAGAAGGTGCCCCTGGGGCAGGAAGGAACCGGGGAACCCTGTACCACAGGCGGCTTCGGGGTCCATGCTAAGGGCGACGTCGACTATTTTGAGATGAAGTTCGTCGACTCCGCCTAGAACTGGCAGAGGAAGTGGTATTATGTCCAAGACACAGACTCGAACGATATCCCTACATTCAACCCACATGTCGTCCTAAAGAAGAGGAAATATTGGCGCCACTGGTTGACGCATGAGGAAGTTGCGGTGACGGACCCCCTAATGGAGCAGATCACGAGTCTCCACAAGAAGGAGAAGGGCCCTGGATCACAGGCATGCACCTAGCCACCGTGTTCATCCAGCGCCGAGTGTAGCCTCTCCAAAATCGCCGTCGTCTAATGTGGGAGTACTCGGGTCCCTCCGACCCGAGCAGGACTTGCAAAGATGAGCTCTTGAAGGACGAGTTTGAGACCAGGAACCGCGACATCACCTGCCTCAAGGACGAGAAACTAGCGGTGTTGCACATGAAGCCCTACGATGCTGATCACCCTCCGACCGAGGTAATTTCTTTGAGTAATCTTCCATTTCCGCAAGTAATTTAGCGGGTCTTTCTCCGATGACTATATTTTCGGCAGGACCAAGATATCGATACATACTACCCTCCTCTCCCCGAGGAGGATGCTTCCTCGGATCTTCTGGTGTGTAGCTTCGAACCCAACTCCGACCCCAGTGTCGCAGCCGCAGACACGAGCGAAGAAGGGTGCGAACAGGATGAGGAGGAGGAGGCGGCTAAGCCAAGCTTTTCTCAAGTGAACCACAAACGTGACAGGGGCAAAAAAAAAGGAGGTGACCTCCATAGAAACTTCCTCGAGTCAAGAGACACCCGAGCAGATTGACTCGAAGACGGTGCAGATCGTGGCTCCTCTGAACACACTCCCTCCATTGTCCAAGATACTCAGTGTGGACGTCCCTTGGGATTTGGATGCTCTTGGGGTTGACGATGATGATGAGTAAGTTCTCTCGTCTTCTCTGTATTTTGTCGATTCTTTAAAGTTTTCTCAGTGTCCCTTAGTTCTTCTTTTCCCGCTAGGTGCGTGGTGGTCACTAACGACCAGTTCGTTGCTTCGGCTCGATGTTCCAAGCCCAAAGGTGATGGTGCAGAGGATTAGAAAGCTTCAAGTCCAGAGAGGAAGGCATCGAGTCCGAGCAAGGACTTGCCCATTTTTGAGGTCGAGAATTCGAAGGCCACTGCGAGGCCAGACCTTCAAGCTCGTACTGAGGCCACAGGCAGCTCGCAGGATCTGTTATCCACTTCGGGTGCCAAGGTATGTCATATCTTTGGATTTTGATTCAAATTTTGCTTCTTCTCCAGTATTATTATCGGTGCATGAAAGTGCTCCCGATGGGAGTAGCCCCCGAGTCTATGTGCGATTATTTATAACCGGACATAGAATCAAAGATCTTTTTCTTATCATGTTCATTTGCTTGTAGGCTGTCCTTGATTCCCTTGCTGGATTTGGGTGTCGCCTTGTAGTCGCCGAAGCCGACTGTGACAATCTTCATCGAGAGCGTCATCAGCTCCTCCAAGAACTCAAGGCCTCGAAAGGTAATCCTTGAAAATTCTTGAGTAGTTCTCTTCTATGTTTTTTCTTTTTTTGACTGTGTCCTTGTTTCCTTAGACGAAGTTTCCCAAGCGAACACGGAGAGGGAAGGCGCCTTTCATCAATCAAGGATCTTGAGATGGAGCTGGAGTCCGTCAAGAAGGAGTCCTCCAAGAAACTTGCGCATGCTCAAGCTGCATTGAAGAAAGTCGGGGAGGAAGGCCAAGCCCATTACGACGAAAGTATGAGCCTGCTCCTTCCTGTAGCCGAAGCTCTTTCAGGTAATCCAGTCGAAGGAATTCTTTCTTAGAAGTTTGACGTCGTAGGCGGTTGTTTTGATATTCTCTAATCTTGATTTCTTGCAGGTGTGCTTGGAGTTCCCTTGGCCATACCAAGGCAGGTTCGACTCGACGCTTTGACGGACGCGAGCACCTAGCTTAAGGAGCACAACGAGAAGGAAAATACCGTCATCGAGGAAAATGTTCGGGTCTTGACTCTGTTGTTCTAGAGGCTATTCGTTGGCCGCGAGGTGCCTCCGACTGCAGATGGGCTTGTGAAGGCCTTCCTTGCGGAGAGATCCTCTTCCCGAGTACTCTCTCGTCTAGACGGAGTGCGGCGCAAAGGTGGCGGTCCAGCTCTCCTTGGTGAGTGGTGTCAATGGCGACCTCGAGACGGCATACTCGGACGTCCCCAAGGACCACACGGGTAAAAAGGTAGCTCTTAAACCTTTTGCGCTTGTGCTGAGAAGCTAGCTAAGATGATGTCTGAACTAGTTAGTTGAATTCAACACGCCAAGCCTGTTGCTAGTGAGGCTGTATCTGGCAAGTCCGTCGTTCCTTAGGATAGGGAATTTTCATTTCTTTTGAGATATTGTAATGAATCTGCCGTCCGGCCAAGTACTTCTTCCCTCTCAAATGTTGCTTTATTTTTAAGCCTTGTGATGTTGTTTTCTTGCGCGCTCCGATGGGAGTAGCCCGCGAGCATGAGCCGAGGTTTTGCGCAAAATGTTGTAGAGTTCTTGAGCCTCTTGACTTAGTGTATGCACATTTTCCTTTGTCAGGGTATCACAGGCAAACCTTGTCCTTCCAGTACACCTTCCTCTGGTCTTGTCATTGCACCAGTTAAGGCAAGCGAGCATGATGCGAGTACCGCTGATGCTTTGCGTTGTCGAATTGCTGATGGCAAGCAGGAGTTGAAGGCTTTGCAAGGTGTTACAGATGTGGCCAAGTTGAAATAAAAGTTTGCGGGTGTCGCACCCTGATTTCTAGGGGATACTCACCGTACGAACTGGATAGCAGGTGCTTGGATTATGGGGCATAACTGCTCCCACGTCCCAGCTTCCTGGTAGGCCTGCGCTTATGCGCGACAACACAAGCCCTGCTATTCCATCGTCGATGTAAACTATCCACTAGAGATCAAAGGCACTTCCGTCGACGTACTTCAAACCATACACACATGGTACGTCAACGGCGTTGAACAACTGATATCACAACAGATCTCTACGACACAAAAGATTGAAATAAGTTGCAAATGGCTCTCATTAGAGCAGAGATAGCAAATACAATCATTCAGAGGGCACATGCCCCAACAATACATCAGTACAATACAGTGGAAGCATTCAACATGTCTGAGTACAGACAAGAACCAAATAGGCCTAAGAGGCCGGAAACAAACAGACGGAGCCCATCCACGAAGTCTCGGATCTTGCCCGGGTCCGCTATCTACTCGTCAGCAGTCTCGTCGTCATACTCCACGTAGTAGCCACCATGTAGATCCTCGGAACGTAGGTCTGCGTAAACCACAGCCCCAAAGGGGTCAGTACACCAACGTACTGGCAAGCAAGACTCACAGTTCACCAAAGTGTAACCCGTCAACACCCAGCACAGATGCTTTGGGTTCAACGGAAGGAAAGGGGGGTATAAAAGGTGCTGCAACTGGCTGCGCTAACCAACTACAGAGATTCTACCACTTTCGACTAACAGAAAGGAGATAAGATCGAGGATTGTAACCAACTGAAAGATAACTTCAAACAAACCCATCCTGGATCTCGCCCCTTATCCAAAGAAGCAATCCGAGGATAACTCACACAGTTGTGTTAATGATGGTTCATATTATTGTGTCAATAAGCCTATTACTAGTCAAATTGTTAATCATTGGGTGTAAGGTTGTTAATCATTAGGTTTAAGTTGTCCTGAGTACTTGTTAGCCAGTACTTTCACCAAGTAATCCATAACCGCGGAAAACACGGCTTCTCGAGAAGATTATCCCTGCAGGGTTGCACCAATTTAGCCGTACACGCATGAATAACCCGCCAGATGGGAAATCACCCCACCAAGCGAGGTACTCAACACAACCAACCCTTCTTCGCATCAAGCCCAAAGCACCGCGTGCTGTGCGTGCGCGGCTAATCGAGCCCCCCGAAGAAAAGGAGGACCCTCATAGCACTGGAAGACCACGCCGCCCTAAATGCCGACTACGAAAGTTCCACCCGGGCGCCAAGGGCTCGCAAGATCATGCATGCAGCAAATGGAAAGCCCGAACTAGTACGGCGATTTGGACGAGATGCGAATCGGGTCAAGTTGAGGGGGGCGCCCATACTCGCTTCCCACATGCGGGTAGTGCGCTCATCATGGATCAGTAGACAAGACCCTTTTCCTAATTAGGGGGTCGACACTAGCAGGCCTCAAAACCACCCTGGGCCTCCTGCCGGTGCCTTATCATCAAATTTATTATTGGTAATAACATTTGCATGATTGATTGATTAAACATCGAGCCCCCAGAACATAATAGAAATAGTAACAGAAAGTAACGGGTAACAGACTCGAGCAAAACAACCTAAGCATGCTAGTAAGACACGGGCTCAAGCAATGGTTATAGGTGTGGAGGTGAGGCAATATCAGGGTTAAAGGATACATGTGATAGGTTCGCAACAGAAACAACTACTACTAAGGCTAGCAGAAAAGAACAACGGAAAGTATCGGTAACCAATGTTGAAAGGAACACAGTGGTTCATGTGAGTGATAACTTGCCTGCAAAACCCAGTAGCCTGGTACTGAGCTAACTCCTTAGAAGGGGTGTCGTAAGTATCGTCGGTCTCAACATCGTCGTGTATCCGAGAAGAAGCAAACAAACAAGGCAGAAATAGAAACAATCAATATCATGGCAGGGTGCACAATCAAAGATGATGCATGACAGTTTAATTGATGCATCCAAAAGGAAATAGTTGACAAGATAGAAACAGGATTAAATGGACCCACATGCAATTGATTGCATATGAAAAGCCCATGAATTATGGTTGAATTAATTGTTTTACAACTAATCAAATTGTGTAAGTGAATTAGCATGATGCATGGATGAGGAAAACAGCAAAATAACAACAATGGAATCAAATGGAAATAAGGTTTACCAAGTTTGGAAATTTGTTTATTAAGTTAAGAAATTTTGGTTACTTAAAGGTGTCACACAAGCATTTGTTGTTTTCATCAAGGTAAATTGTTCAAAACAGGTAACAAAGTTTATATTTGAAAAGAACACAAGATTTTGGGTGGATTACATGTTTCACTTGTTGAAAAAGGATTTGGAAAAACTTATTTATGAATTAAACAAGTGTAAGCAAGAATTAAATGAAATTAATTCAAACATGAACTTATTTGAATTTTTATTTGTTCAAAGCATTAAACCAAATTCATATTTGAAAAGTTTATACTTTTAGGGTAGGAAAACATATTTTATATGCCCCAAAAGAATTTGTTTTGATCAAGTTATGAAATTACCTATTTTAAATGAATTAAACAAGGTTTAAATTATTTAACCAATTTTAATTATTCAAAACAGGAAACAAAGTTTATATTTGGAAAGAGGGTTTAATTTTGGATGGAAAACATATTTCATTTGTGGAAATTGGATTTAAAATGAGCAAGTTATTATTTTGGCAATTTTAAATGCAATAAACAAGAAACAGTTGTTTTCAGCAATTTAAATTATTCAAAACAGCAAACAAAATTTATATTTGGAAAGTACATGAAAAGTTGATTGGAAAACATATTTGGTTTGTTGAATTTGGAATTTTTATGCCCAAGTTATGAATTTTGCAAGTTTAAGTGAATTTGACAAGTTTTCAAATTTTGCACCAATTTAAAATATTCAAAACAGTAAACAAATTTTATATTTGGATAGATCATTTAATTTGGTATTGAAAACATATAAAAAATGTTGAATTTGGAGTTAGGATGAATTTTTTATGCATTTTACCAAGTTGGGGTGCAATCTGCCATTTTTACTGCACTAGGGACTTAGAAAATATTATTTCAGGGGTCTAGATTTAATCAACAGGGACCTATTGGTGATTACTGAGAAGGTGCTGTTCTAAAACAAAGGAAATAAAAAAGATTTGGATAAATGGTGGGAGGGGGGACTTGAACCCCCAACCTCCTGCTGCTGCGCAAGGAACAGCACCACTAGGGTGGTGATCGGTTGGTGATGGGAAGAGGGCCTCGGGGTGGATAAGGTGTGGCCTGCGGCCTGTTTTCTGAATCGAACAGGTACTGAACCTGTACCACGACAGAACCAGCGAGCGAGGGCATGGCGATCGCCGAGGTGGTCTGCGGCTGCGGCGTGGGGGCGTTGTGAGGGCGTGCTGCGGGTAGAGAGGAGGAGGGGGCGAGCGGAGCGAGGGAAGGTTCTCACCGTGGTGATCCCGAGCGGAAGGAGGCGGGCGGAGCAGATCGAGGCAGGTCTGATGGCGGACAGACATGGGGCGACGGCGGCTTGGAGGCGATGGCGCCGGCGATCCAGGCCGTCCCCGCCCGAACCGAGGGGATGGGGAGGAAGCTAGAGCTCCAGCGTTTCCATTCCCGCCCTCGGGGATCCTCGGAGAGGGACAAGTTGGTGGCGCCAAGGAGGACAAGATTCGGCCATGGTGGGGGGTTCCATGTTCAGTAACAGAGAAAAGAGAGAGATGGAGGGGAGAGGAAGAAGATGGCGGCGGGGAAGGAACTAGGGTTTGAGTCTAGGGCAGAGGGAGGTGGTTTTTATGGGGCAGATGAGCTTGTACGGCAGCACATCGGTGGGAGGAGGAGAGGATCAAGCGGTTCTGAACGTGTTCGTACGTGTGACGTCTGCTCGAGGAGGAAGAAGCCAAAATGAAGGGGTACTGGGCCATCAGGAGATGGGCTTGGGAAGAAAGAGAAGAAGGGGTGGGCTGCCCTCTCCTTTGTTATTTTTTTTTTGTTTCTTATTAGTTGATTGATTTGATTATTTTTTGTAAAGAATAAAAGAGGGGAAAAAAATAGAGAAGGGTTAGGGTTGTCTTTTAGACCTTAATTGTGATAATTTTCCAAAACAAATAGTTAAAGCAAAAGTTACTCATTGTTTCACAATGTTGAAAATTTAATTTGGTTTAAAGGTTTTAGTTGAGTTTCAAACAATGTTTGATTTGGGAAATTTTGGAAAAGCAAATTATATTAAATAGGTTCAAGCAATTATGAAAACATTATTAGCTTTAATTTTGTTTGCAAGATTTTAATTGCCAAACCACAATTGGATCATGTCAAAGATGATTGAAATGATTTGAAATTTGAGTTGAATTGGAATATTTTGTTAATTAATATAGAAACAACAATTTAATAGGGTGAACCCTATTATTAGTTGGATTAGAATTATTGGAATGGTTTGATATTTTATAATTTCCAAATGAGGTGTTGTTGAATTTGAGTTTGAGTTTGAAAACAATTTGGGAATCATTTATTTGAAATAGAAGCACCAATATATTAGTTGATCAATGTGGAAAGATATGAAAGCAAATTGGTTGTTTTATTTGAAATAACATTTTGGAAATTGTAACATCACAAGGATGAAACAAAAGGTTTGAATTTTGGTTTGGAATTCAAATAGAAAACAAAGGGAAACAAAGGAAAACAGTTGGAAAACAACTGAAAACAGAGGAAAACAAATGGAAAACAAACAAAACAAATGCAATCAACATGATGCCATGATGCAAAACATAAAATAACAGGGAGCAAACATTCTAAAGGCTATTTTTCAGACTTGGGATGTTACAGCGGGTGAGCGTGAGCAATTCCTTATGGCGGAATTGGCGAATACAACTAGGGATTTGCTCTGTAAGTACACCGGGAGGCCCCGAGCACTTTTGCTTTCCTTCCTTTGCGAGCTCTTGTGAAGAGTTTTCTTGTGTTGTAGGTATCGAGCCTGACATGAATGCAGAAAGGCAGTGGGTGAACAATCGTATAATCTCTGAGTCCGGGAGTTCCTATATCCACTCTTATAATTTCTGGTCTAATAGGGGCAGAGGTTTTTGTCATGGCGACTCTAGAGGCTCGAGTTTGACAGGTTCAAAGTTTTGCCACGTCCTTCCGTGAGGCTCTATCTTCCATTTACATGACTATGTACCTGTTGTATGTCAATCCAGAGGGTTTGGTGCTCTATTGCGACATCGAGTTGAAGATGTCAAGGAGTGCGTGCGCCAACAGTTGATCAGTGGTGCACAAGTTGCTTTGGCGTTCGTGCAATCTTGGCATCCATCTTTGGACTTCAATGTTGTTGCTCGACTACCACCTTCCGAGGGGAACTCGGTGGAATTCGGCCCACATTATGATGTGATTAGAGCTGCTTTGAGAGCGCGCGAGTCGCCAGTAGTCATAGTTTTGTACATAGTTTTGCAAGTGTAGTACTCGAAAGAATAACTTTGTATAGTTGTAAGGAAACTTGTAATGTGTATTGAAAGATTTAAACCTTGTTAAGGTATGAGTGTGTTTTGTATTCGTTGTTGTTTGTTATGCTAGTGTGGCATAGCCCCCGAGCATTGGGGTGCAACCTTTAGCATGTACAAAAAAAATAAAGATGAAAACTTATTGAAGAGGAACCGCAGGTTTAGTATATTGATGGATGAAAAGCCATGTATTGTATGATCGGTTTACACGAATGGTTGAATAGCCTTATTGCATAAAAGGGAAATTTCCTAGTGGTAGAACTTGCATAACTGGGTAATGTTCCAGGGGTTCGAGTAGACGATGCTGGTCTCCGGGTCCTTCAGGCGGTATGATCCACCTTGAATAACTTCGTGTACGATGTAAGGTCCCTCCCAAGGGGGGGAGCTTGTGGTGGATTTTCTGCTTCAAACGCGGCACTAGGTCTCCTTCAATGAAGGACCTACCGCAGATTTGGCGGATGTGATAGTTGTATAGTGCCTGCTAATATACATCAGATTTGATGATAGCAACATCTCGTACTTCAACGAGTGCGACCATATCCGGGGAGAGAGCAGCGTTCAAAACTTCTTTGTTGTATGTGATGACTCGTGTGGCGTTGAATCGATGTCCGTAGGTAGTACCGCTTCTATGTCGTAAACCATGCAGAATAGTGTGTACTGCGTTGAGCGATTTGGAGTCGTACGTAAACTCCAAAGTACTAAGGGGAGCTCCTCGGCCTAGTGCCCGGCTGCGCCGTTCAGGAGAGTCAGCAAACGCTTTTTGAGTCCGACCGAAACAAACCTGTTGGCTCTTTCGACTTGTCTGTTTGTCTGTGGATGTGCCACAGATGCGAAGC
Organism: Alopecurus myosuroides; assembly: GCA_028641055.1. Classification (NCBI taxonomy): domain Eukaryota; kingdom Viridiplantae; phylum Streptophyta; class Magnoliopsida; order Poales; family Poaceae; genus Alopecurus; species Alopecurus myosuroides. Next base: position 524,226,719 of record CM054057.1, on the reverse strand, counting down.
TGAGGGTGATGCCTTTTTCCTCACAGAATTCTTGTATTTCAGTTGCGATGAAGTTAGAGCCGTTGTCTATGATGATGTTGTGAGGAACACCGAATCTGCATATGATGGACTCGATGTATTTCACGGCGCATTTGGCGGATTAGGTTGTTACTGGGACTGCCTCTATCCACTTCGTAAATTTGTCGACTGCGACTAGGATGTGAGTGTAGCCCCCTGGTGTTGATTTTCAAAGTATCCCTACCATGTCGAGTCCCCATTGAGTGAAGGGCTAAGACAGAGGGTTATGTGGGGCTTTGGTGCAAATTTCTGGGAGGCCTCGCATCTTTCCACCAAATCTTCTGCATCTTTGGCTACTGTAAGCCAGTAAAATCCTACTCGACAGGCTTTGCCCATAATGGCTCTCCCACTAGCGTGATGTCCGCAGTCTCCTTGGTGTATATCTCGCAGAATTTCTTTTCCGTCTTCGGGTGCGATTCACCTCTGAAGGGTTCCTAGGATACTTTTCTTGTAGAGTTATCATGTGAATAATGTGAAGGATTTGCCACGCCTTATGATCTGTCATGCTTCTGAAGTCTTCTCTGGAAGCTGTTTGTGAAGTAGGTAGTCCAGGTATTTCTTCGTCCATGCTGGCTCGGTTAGTTATACTTGCTTTGAAACTTGGTGTACCGTTGCGATGAGTGTGCTGGACTTGCTGTTGCCTGGAGGTGCTGCCTCGGGTGACTCAACATGTAATCTGACCTTTTGTTGATTTACTCCAAGTGAATTCCCGTGGGTATTGACGCCTTGATCGATCCAATATTTGCTAATTTTTTGGCTTCGTCGTTGCTTGACCTTGTGATGTGTCGTAGCTCCCAACCGTCGACGCTTCCTTTGAGCAGGTGATGGTGCATGTCTTGCACTCGATGGGAGACCCCAAGAGGAAAGTGTGAAGAGCACAACAACAAGTTTCCCCTCAGAAAGGAAACCAAGGTTGAATCGACCAGTAGGAGGACAAGCAACTTCTGAAGTTTGATGCAGTTGATGTGGTAGGCCGCACTATCGGTTCAGCAGCAACGTGGAACCTACACAACACAATTAATTCACTTTGCCCCAGCGAAGCAGTGAGGTTATCAATCTCACCGGTTTTTCTGATAAAAAGTAGGTTAAATGTATGGTGTGGAAAATAGTAGGAGTGTAGGGTTCGTTGCATAGAAAAGAAAAAAATTCCTATGCCGAGAGACACCCGAAAGGCCAAGATCTAATCTAGGAGATGAAAGCAACGGGCATAGAGAGAGTCTTAAGAAAACATACCCTCGAAGATCTAAGTGTTACGAGATTGAATCTCGTTGTTGGCGTGGTCGTACTCACACCGATCTCAAGACCGAGAAGATGTGCACCGCAATCCGGCGGTGCCTCCGTGATCGGTCACACGTACGGCTTGATGACGACCTCCGTTCTCTTGATCCAGCGGGGCATCGGAATTAGAGGATCCCTCGGAACTCCAGCAGCACGACAGCGTGGTATGGTGGAGAAAACTTTGGTCAGGGCTTCGCCAAGCGCGTGAACATGAGGTGAATCAGCGGGAGGAGGGAGGTGGAGATGACACCAAGTGTGTGGAGGAGGGAGAGCCCTCACCCTCCTTTTATAGGGGAGGGGGAGGCAGCCCAAGGGGGGTGCGGCCAACCCATGGTGGTGCCCCCACCTCTTCCCTCTTCATGTGAGTGGACTCTCCACTCACACCCACTCATCCTCCACTTAAACTCCACTGAAAAATCCCAAAGGTTTTTCTTTAATAAATAAATAAAACATTTTTATTTCTTTATTTCAACATTTGTTAATTCTATTAACAAACATTTGCATATAGCACCTCGAATCATTTGTTAATTCTATTAACAACCCTTTGATGAAAAACCCCTTGAACTATTTCAAATTTACCCGAAACGATTTCGGTGTTGTCCAAAATTTTCTCCGATATTCCGTATCCTCTCAAATGCGTCATCGAACCTTAAGTGTGTCACCCTACGGTTCGCGAATAACATAGACATGACCGAGACACCACTCCGATCAATAATCAACAGCGAGATATGGAGATCCGTGATGACTCCTATATATTCAACGATGAATCTCGTGATCGTGTGAACCATCAACGTCGTGACTAATTCCCTTTGTCTCGCGATATTTTACTTGTCTGAGATCTGATCATTGGTATCAACCATACCTTGTTCGATCTCGTTACTGACAAGTACTCTTTTACTCGTTCCGTGATATGACATCCTTGTGACCTAGTCACGTGCTGGCAAGCAGTGTCAATGTGATATCACCTAGAGGGCCCAGAGTATATCTCTCCGTCATTTGGATGGACAAATCACACTCTTGATCCATGAGCCTCAACTAATGCTTTTCGAATACCCAACGTCAACTTTATATTTACCCTGTTACGGAGTAACGTTTGATGACATTGTCGGATATATACCGATTAGGGGTATATCCGGCATTGGTCTGAAGAGCCGGATTACCAGGGTCGTCTGTTGGTAATGGATCACAGTCCATTGGGCGGCCCAGTAAGTTGATGCGCAGGAAGACGGATTCTAGAAGAACCCGGACCATGGCCCAAAGTGGTGCAGCTTGGAGGAGAAGACGGGTTCCTTACTTTCCAAGTTAGATACTTTCCATAGTCTTCTAGGTTTCCTTTCTGTAAGCCCTAACCCGGCTATCTATATAAAGCCGGAGGTGAGAGATGAAAGATACAGACAATTAGCTAGAAGCCAACTCGTCGAGAAGTTGATCCTCGCCGAGTTAGCGAAACCCTACTCACATTGTACTTTGTATACTTCAGGCTTCAGCCCTGATTTAGTGAGATTGCAGGAGTAGGAACGTCGCCTAGTTGCGCCGTGCCGAACCTGGGTAAACTTGGTGTCCTCGAATTTCGTACTACCACGTCCCCCCACGTCTCTACCCGTAGGCTCATGGCACCCCTGTCTATGATCCTTACCATGATGTCTCGACAGTTGGCGGCCATCGTGGGGCCAGCGACGTCAGGCGTTATGTTTCGATCGGGGATACTCGGCAGAATCGCCAGTACCATAACTGTCGGAAGCCTGGAATTCGACAACGACGTCGCGCGCTTCCTCGACAACGGATATACATGCCAGTACAAAATCACCTGGTAAGTGCCTGTGTTTTACCGATTGGATCTGCAAACATCTTTATTGGATTAACTGCAGAAGCAATGGGATTCTGTGGTGGAATCAAATTTATCCCACCCGTCCTATACCCAGTTGAAGAAAACTATGATACCGGGTTCTTCTCAGATCGCCAAAACCCTGAATTTGCTGCCTCTTCAGAGATGCCTGCAATCAGATCTCATTTCATTGTCATGGTGCAGTCTGAGGTCGATGAAAGCACGGAAGTAAGCAATCCCGTGGAAGAAGAAGCAGGAAACAACAATCCCACAGAACAAGTGGAAGATCTGATACCCGTCAGTGAAACGATGAACTCGGAAGCCGACTTTGTATTAGCTGCTATAGAAGCAAGATTGGAGTCGGAACCTGGATCTGAGGAACAAATCTATGCAGGGGAGCCGAAGAAGATGAAGACCCCAAAACACCTCCACCAGATGTGGAAGGAGAGGATGGCGAAACCAGTACCATCTATCCTGATGTCAAGGAATTGACATGAGAAGAGCCTGGAAAAAGGCCTCCCTCTTCCAAGAAGAAAAAGAAGACTGCCAAGAAACTCCAGTACAAACTCTAGAAGAAAAAATTGGCAGATACTGCTAATCAAAACATGGAAGCAGGAGGAGGAAGTGGAGTCACACCTGTGGAGAAGAAAAAGAAAGAAATCCATGTGCCCCAAATGTCGGAACAGGACGAGATCGATCTGATCAAAAACTCGGTTGGACCGTACGAACCACCAGAAGTGCTGGAAGCCAGAAGGCAAGCCATTATGTGGTAGCAGCAACAACTATTATGATCTCAACAAAATCTCCTCAAAGCCCAAGCTACTATAAAAGCAAAGCAGGAGGAAATTGAAGAATTCGAAAGACAGAATATGTCCGGGATAAAACCCACGAGATTACCCGAATTGCAAGGCCGGATGCGCTGCCAGTAAAAGAACGGTTGCAAAACCCTTCTTGGCAAAGGCAGGTTAACGGCGTAAACGCTAAGGGCAAACGCATCGATAAAACCACACCTGAAAACGCGGAAGCCGCGTTCGCCATCCTTAATGACGATCTGTATTCGAAAGACGAAAAGCTTCAGGGAGTGTATGTTTCCTAGGAAAAGGATTACAACAGCAACAACAAGGACAGGCAAGATCAGGGAAGTTGCACGACGACTCGGCCCTATGCAAAACTACCACCTGCGCCGCTGGAGCACCTGGACCTAGCGAACCTGGAGATTCAGGCGATTCTAAGGAAAAGAAGGGAGATCCTAAGAAGGACAATAGGGATGAAGCGTCCAGAACAGGATCCCATCTACCGAAAGGTGGAAATCCCTGTAATCACAAGGAACGGGAGGAACAAAACCGGAAAGACGAAAAAATAATGCCGCCTCCGAGACGCCCAGCTGAAAAAGCCGGAAGATATGAAAATCCTCACATGCGTGAGAGATCCCGTACTCCTCCTAGGAACAAAGAAAGTCCAAGGAGTAGAACTCCACCTTATTCCAAAGGACATGACAACGGGCAAAATAGGGATAATGCCGGAAGAGCGCACTTGCGCAACAATGGGCCAGAAAGGAGAAGATCCCCTTTTGTCCATTCAGCCGGCAGATATTCCGCAAACTTCGATAAGGCGGAAAGAGATGATCTATACTTTGGACCTAAGTGTTTCACTAACAAGATCCGAAGAATAACCCTACATTCTGGCTTTGCCAAAGTTGGTCCAACTTATCAAAAGTATACCGGAAGTACAAACCCGGATACATGGCTCAGATTACTATACTACCGTTCAGATCAACAAAGGGACAGACGTGGAAGCGGTGAAATTTCTCCCTCTAATGTTGCTGGATGGAGCCAGAGATTGGATCAACGGGCCTCCGTCAAGAACCGTGGATAGCTGGGATGATATGGCTAGAGTATTCACTCAGCACTTTCGGGGTACATACAAACGCCCTAAGGGTATGAACCAGCTAAACCGCTGCGTCCAATTTAAAGACGAGTCGTATGTCGACTTTATATCAAGATGGACAATAATGAAGAACAACTGCTCTGGAATAAGTGATGTACAAGCAATGCTTGCTTTCATCAATGGATTAAAACCCGGCCTCGTACCGTTCATGGTTGGATCAAAGGAGCACAAATATCTCGGATCTATGCTACCACCGCCAATGAGCATGCAGCGGCCGAAGATGATATCAGAGCGAGAGGTGGAAATATTGATGCTTTGGTTCAGGCCAAAAAGACGCCTCGTTCTGAAAAGAAAGCTACTCCAGAGGCACAGGCAAAACCCAAAGAAGTAAACACAACCTTTGGAAAGGATAATGGCAGCAAATGGAAAGGAAGAGGCACAAAACCAATCTCCTACTCTAAGGAAGAGTGGGAAAAGATAAAGTCGGAAAACTGTGTCCACCATTCGCAATTTGGAAAGCCTACCCATACAAATGCGCAGTGCCGCCTCAACAAGCATATGAAGGGCACTGCAGGATCCGGGAACAAAGGAAAAAATTCCAAGAGTAAGTTCAACAAGCAAAAGCCAAAAGCTGAGAAAGAAGAAAGTGAATCGGACACGGACGATAAAATCCAGGAACAGCAGCGAAAAGACGAGCCAAAATTCCCGAGAGTTGAAGGAGAATGTAACTAACTTTCCTGGCAACTCCCTCAGCAAAGCAGGCAAAAAGGACACTTCGAGAAATCAACGCGGTCATTCCACCAACACCAAAGTACTTGAAGTATTCAAATACGCCAATTACCTGGGATCAGTCAGATCATCCCAGAAACATCCCAGAACCCGACACACATGCTTTGGTAGTAAGCCCTATTGTTCAAAACACTAGGCTCAAAAGAGTGTTGATGGATGGAGGATCTAGTATCAATATCATGTACCCGAGTATATTGAAACAACTACATATTTCAGAGACTCAGCTCAGGCACAACAATATACGGTTTCATGGTATTGTTCCTGGCAGGCAAGCACAATCCCTAGGAGAAATTTCTCTAGATGTAACCTTTGGAACTAGAGAATATTTCCGCCAGGAAAAAATCTCATTCGAGGTGGTGCAATTCGAAAGTGTATACCATGCAATACTCGGACGTCCAGCTTCCGTCAAATTCATGGCAAGATCATGTTATATTTATAACAAGCTGAAGATGCCAGGGTCAAAAGGAGTAGTAATTACCATAACTGGAGATTACAAATTGGTGAACGAGCTGAAGAAAGGAAACGTTCTTTGCGCTGAGCAAGTGACCGCAAGGGAAGAATTGAAGGAGCTAGCTAAGGAAGTTTCGCCGATGGAAATGCCGTCAGGAAAAGAAAGTCGACAAAATTTGTCGTAGTGGGAACTGGGATGACTGACAAATATGAAGATGCGCTCATCAAGTTCCTTTGTGAGAACTGGGACATTGTCGCCTGGTGTCCTGCTGATATGCCAGGTGTGCCTAGGGAACTTGTTGAGCATCAACTCAAAGTAATTCCAAGTTCTAAACCCGTCAAACAAGGTCTCCGTCATTTCGATGGAAGAAGATGGAAGGCTATAGGTAAGGAAATTATCCGGCTTTTAGCAGCTGGTTCTATCCGGGAAGTCATACATACTGATTGGTATGCAAACCCTGTATTAGTCCCTAAGAAAGTCAGTATTATTCTTAGGATGTGTATAGATTACACCGGCTTGAATACGTTGTGTCCAAAAGATAGGTTCGCGTTACCGCGAATTGATCAAATAATAGATGCCACTGTTGGCTCTGAGCCTTTATGCTTTTTGGACGCTTATTCCGGGTACCATCAAATACGTATGAAGGAGGAGGATCGAATAAAAACTTCCTTCATAACCCCGTATGGAACATACTACTACATAACCATGCCTTTTGGCTTGAAGAACGCCGGTGCAACTTACCAGTGTTGCATGCAAAGATGTTTGCATAGTCAAATCGGCAAAAACTTCCATGTTTACGTGGACGACATTGCCATAGTTTCCAAGGAAAAGCATACACTCCTTGAAGATCTACGAGAAACTTTCGAAAATTTACGCACTTATAAAATGAAGTTGAATCCATTAAAGTGCGTATTCGGGGTTCACTCAGGAAAACTTCTGGGTTTTATCGTTTCTCACAGAGGAATAGAAGTAAACCTGGAAAAGACCAAGGCAATCTTGAATATCACAAGGACTACGTGCTTGAAAGATGCCCAAAGATTGACGGGTTCTGCAGCCGTAGTCAGCAGGTTCATAATGCGGCTAGGAGACAAGGCTCTGCCATTATACAAGTTGTCGAAGAAATCCGACAAATTTGAATGAACAGAAGAGGCGGACAAAGCATTAACCCAGTTAAAAGAAACCTTGATGAAAGCTCCAATTTTGGCATCCCCAAAAGATGAACAACCCATGTTACTGTATCTTACAGCAACAAACAGGGTTATCAGCGCAGTGATAATTGTGTAAAGGCGAAAAGACGAACAAAGCATACCAGATCAGCATCCAGTATACTACGTTAGAAAAGTATTCTCCGAGTCAAAGCAAAGGTACCCACATTATCAAAAACTGGCATATGGCGTGTTTTTTTGCATCTCAAAAACTACGCCATTTTTTACAAGGACATTCCATAACGGTGGTAAGCAAAGAACCACTAGGAGATATTATCAACAATGCGGATGCAACAGGCCGAGTTGCTAAATGGGGCATTGAGATCGCTGCGTTCAACATTAAGTACCAACCCAGGACGGCAATTAAATCCCAGGTGTTGGCAGATTTTGTCGCTCATTGGACAGAAGCAATGGAAAACACACCAATGCCGGAGTCAGAATATTGGATCATGCATTTTGACAAATCCAAGATGAAGGAAGGCGCCGGAGCTGGTGTAGTGCTTAAATCTCCAAAAGGTGTCATTATGGAGTATGTATTACAAATACACTTCAACGCCAGCAACAATGTGGCAGAATACGAAGTTTTGCTTCATGGCTTGCATATTGCAAAGTAAATAGGCGTCAAACGCATACTCTGGTATGGCGACTCAGATTTGGTACAACATCAGCTAAACCAAACATGGGATGCCAAAAGCCCCATTATGGCCGAATATCGGAGAACTATGGATGAGTTTGCCATTTGCTTCCTAGGATTTGAGGTACTTCATACCAGAAGGGAAGAAATTTGGAACGGGGATGCACTAGCCCGCATGGGATCGGAAAGAGTGAAAACCCTACCACCTGGTGTGTTTGTCCAACACTTGCACGAACCATCGATCAAAGGTGGAGATGTTGATTATCCTCTCGTTTCCGAGTCAATTGAAGTCATTCTTGTTAACCCGGATTGGACAATTCCATATTTAAACTTCTTAGTTGATCAGAAGTTCTCGGATGGAGCGGACGAAGTCTTGCAAAGTCCGATAAAACACCGATGCAAAGGATACATGGTAATTAATGGTTGCCTATATAAACACAGTACTATCGGAATTTTTCAGCGGTGTATTTCACCAGAAGAAGGACGAGAAATATTGCAAGAAATCCATGCAGGAGATTGCGTACATCATGCTCAATCAAAAAGCATAGTCAAAAAAGCATTCTGCGCATGGTTTTTCTGGCTCACAGCCAAGGCAGATGCAGAGCACATAGTAAACACATGTGCCGGATGCCAGTATTACGCCAAGCAGACGAATATGCCAGCTCAAGCACTCAAAACTATCCCTATAACATGGCCATTTGTAGTGTGGGGGCTAGATATGATGGGACTATTCAAAACTGCAAGAAGCGGACTTACACACCTACTCGTTGTAGTAGATAAGTATACCAAGTGGGTCGAGGCGAAACCCATAAAAAACTTGACGGTGTGACTGCCAGGAATTTCATCATTGACATAGTCATGAGATACGGCGTTTCACACAGCATAATCACGGATAACGGGAAAAATTTCTATATTGGAGAGTTGGCAAAATATTGCCGACAAACGGGAATTCGCCTAGTTCTAGCATATGTGGCACACCCATAATCCAATGGACAGGTTGAACGAATGAATAGTTCTATCCTACAGGGAATACGCCCAAGACTCGAATTTCCTCTTTATAGAGCAGCTGGAGCTTGGGTAGAAGAATTGCCTTCCGTGCTTTGGAGTATTCGAACGACGCCAAATAGATCAACTGGAAAAACCCCGTTTTTCCTGGTTTATGGCCCAGAAGCAGTGCTTCCCACGGACATGCTCCATGATAGCCCAAGAGTGCAAGAATGCCGAAAACACACGATAGAATGCCGTCGATCTCTTAAAAGAAGAACGAGAGCTTGTGCTCAAAGATCCGCCATTTATCAGCAGGGACTGCGATGATATCATAGTCGGAAAGTCAAACATCGTTCTTTCAAAGAAGGTGACCTAGTGCTAAGATTGGTGCAGGAAAGGAAGCACAAATTAGCCCCAGTTTGGGAAGGACCATTTGTCATTAGCAAGGCTATGAAAAACGGGTCATACTGTCTTGTAGATATTCGGGATACGGAAGATGATCCTAAAAGACCGAATCGCAAAATAAAGAGAAAGATAGATGTCGAATTAGGAGAGACAAAGAGACCCTGGAGCATCCAGCAGTTACGTCCCTTCTACACTTAGTTCAATTTCTATGTAAACATCTTTGAGATCATGAAATAAAGTTGTCGGAATTCATGCATTATTGTTTCATCCGTTCATTTTCATGCAAAGCATAAGTCCATATTTATCTATTTCCCAATGATCTTTCAAAATACTCAATGTTAACCCGAATTGTGCCTGCGTGCTCGGAGTTATAAACTTGAATGTTTTTCAGCCTAAGGAGGCCTAAGGAAACCCAGATTGTGCCTGAGTGCTTGAGTTTCATATATTTTCAAAATTCCTTACTCTTTCCTAAGTATTATCTGATTGTTTATGTGTTGGGTCACTAAAATTAGTAAGTAAAAATGCCTTAGTACAATCCATGTTTCTGAGTTTTGACTGATAGGTTAAACCAAGTCACTCGGCATGAAGATTAAGTGTTATTGATCCATTTCAACACTAAGGACAGTCAAAACATATAAAACAGAGAACTTAGAAGGCAAAGGAATTAAAACCCGAAAAATCTTGCAAAGACATAAATTTTACTGCAAAAGGGGATGCTTGTTTATACAAATGACAGATAGCATTACAATGGATATTACATTGAGAGAATAGTAATGCTTCTATTTTTTCCTACTATCTGCCCAGGAATCAAGCGGCCTCTTCAGAGTCCGAGTCCTCCTGTTTGCTGCTGGGGTCCTCGGGAGTTGCCGGAATTTCCTCCTCGGGGTAGAAGGTGGAGATGCTCACCATCTGCGCTACCTTTGTAGCGTGGCCTTTGACGGAGTCGAAGATGCTGGCTCGCTGCGCCTCCGTGTATCCTTGGGGGATACCGGTCGCCACGCGCCAAGACTTGGCAGTGGTGTAGTGCATACGCATTAGCCCAAGGGCCATGCGTGCACCACCATGAGCTGCAGAGCGAAACCAGGACTCTTTCTGGTTCGTCACGTCCTCGATTGCCTCCGGAAGTTTGCAAACTTCCGAGAGTGCTCCTGCTTTGTCGGGAATATACTTATTAATAAGTAACATCCCCGCGGACTTCAGCGTGGCGAAGACTCTCCCAAAAGCCCGGATTCGGTCAATCCGGGTAAGAAAGGGGTTTCCCTCTGTTCAAATCAACAAAGGAAAGTTAGAAAAAATAGAGGAGGAAAAAGAAAACATACCGACAAAAGGTATAAGGAAAAAATACGGTAAAAGTGTTAAAACTTACCGAGAATACTGTCCATTTCAATGCCTTCTTCAAGGCGTTGATTTAGAGCATTCTCTAAGTCCAGGATGGTGGCCTTGTCCTTCTCGGCCTGGCTAGAAGCCTTGGACTCGGCAATTCCGACAGCCAGCTGGCTGGCCTCCAGATCTTTTTGGACCTTCACGTTGATCTTGTGAAGTTCCATGTTCTCCTTTCGGAGGTTCTCGGCATTGCCGGCATCTTCAGCTATTTGCTTGGCTTTCGCCAAAGAAGCTGAAAAGCAAGGAAATTGAAGAGATTAATACTCGGAAAATGACTTAGAAAAATTTCTCACAAAAACAGCAGTGTGAAAGAATGAAAAACTTACCTGCTGATTCTTTCGGCTCATGCTAAACGGAGGCCAACTCCGAGTCTTTCTCTTCAAGAATTCCAAGGAGAGTTTTCACCTCCTTATTCTTGATGGTAAGTTTACTAAAAACTTCCATGTTAATTGTCTCGGCAGTTTGCTGAAACATGGACAAGGGAAATAACGCTTAAGTTAAAAACAAGCAAGAACATGAAGAAAACATTCAGTCAAAAAGTATACAATTGGCTAAATGCTTGGGGGTTAGAGATATTTACCTGGCTCATTCTTGTAAGACTTTCCAGATTTTCGTTGAATTCCTTTGCGTATTCGGCAAAGAGAATTAAGATGTGGCAAAGGACGTCTTGTATGACCTGCCGAGGCGAGAACACGTAATTATTCCTAACTATAAGACCGCCTTGCGGCCAGGGATGGATTAGGAGTTAGAGCAAAGTACTTTGTCGCCCACGGATGGATATATCCGTGTTCGTCAAAGGGCTCTTCTTTTACTTTGAAATCCTTGTCAAATGTCGGGATAGGTCCTCCTCTGGAACGTGCAAAGGGCCTCCCATTTCCGGCTCCGCCCTTTCCCCCGCGTCCGACTCAGACGCAATGGGATGGCTGGATTGCAAGGGGTATTCTCCCTCCCTTGCAGCCGAGTTTTCCTCCCCTGCGACAGTCGGAGTGTCGGGTGCTGCAGTGGGAGTTGGCTGCGCTCCTCTCCTAACCACAACCTTATGTTTCTTCCGGCTTTTTGGCTTCAGAGTGGTGGGAGCAAGGATAGAAAGGAAAATCAAGGAATTCCGAGAAGTGAGAATCCGAGAAACAAAATTCATGCAATAAAAAGCATAGGGAAAGAAAGAACCCGGATTTCTTTACCTGGATGTTGCGAAAGCAACGCCGTCAAGGTCAATCACCTCCTGAGTGGTGGAGGGCTTCTTCCGCTTCCGCCCTCCTGCAAAGTTGGCACGCAGCGCGTCCAACTCGGCATCGGTGGTGAGATCAGACTCAGGAAGAGTTAGAATCTGTCGAGAAAGAAAAAGTCCGGGTAAGAAAAAACATCCGAGAAAGAGGAAAACCAAGAAAAATTCCGAAAGAGAGAACCATACCTTTGGATCTGGGTTTTCCGCGGTGTACATTGACCTGCTTTCCTCATATTGGTCACGAGTTGAAACCAGCTGATTGACGCGTTTCTTCAAGTATTTTTTCGACAAAGACTTGTTCGTCGCCCTCATCGCGTCATCTAGGCCCGTGTATTCGCACATCAGCCGGGGTCCGCGGTAAGCTAGGGCCTGAATCCGCCTTTCGAGCCAGCATAGAATAGTGTCCATGCCGGTAAGAGGAGGGGAGGCGGAAACAAGCTTGGCGATACGCTGCTTGATCCTCATCAGATCTATCGGCAGATTCTGGACCACGTCCACTGCCCAGTTGTCCTGGGGAGTGGCCACAGAATTGACGAAAGGTGGATTCTCGTTTCCTTTCCAGGAAACAGGACATCCTCATGATAAAAGAAGGAACCCGTCCAGAATTTGACGGATTCCGAGGTTTTTATTTTCGGGAACCAATCTTCCCTAAACCTACATAGGGTAAAGGAGATAGTTCCACAAGTGGGGAGGGCGCCCTCAGACGGGTTGTTCTTTACTCCAAAATAGTACTCCCAGAAATCTAGCCTAGGCTCTATTCCTAAGTACCCCTCAAACAGGGCCTGAAACCCGACAATGTAAAGAATAGAGTTTGGAGGGAGATTATGTGGCTGGATTTTTTAGTGGTCTAAGACCTGAAGGAAGAAAGAAGATGGCGGAAGTCCGATACCTCTGTTGATGTGTGCCGCGAGGAGGACTCGTTCGCCGGGTTTTGGCGATGGCTCGGTCTCGTCCGCGTCGTACCACCACTTTTCCTTCTGGATGAACCCCTCCTTCTCCATTGCCGGAAGGAGGGAGGGAACCACGTTGCAGTGGCTCCAGTTCCCGGAGTTCTACTTTGTTTCTTCTTTGTCTCCAGCAGTGCCGGACACAGCGACCTCCTCGCCGCTGAGAATGGTTTTTCCCTCCGCGGGCTCGGTGACGAGAGGCGGAGGAGGAGCAACTGACGACACCTGCACATTCTCGGCCGCGGGAGGTAGATCCCCGCGGGCCGATTCGCCGGTGTTTCCCTCCGGCGTGCTTCCAGTGGCGCGGATGGGGGAGTCCAGTTGTGGGTCTAGGTCATTGATGATAGACTCGATGTCCATGGCGGCGTTCCTTGTGTCCGTGGCGCGGGGAGACTCTCCATCGACCATTTTTGAGCGGCGCGGCCGTGAGCCGGATCCTCCGATGATTTTCTCCGGGGAAGGCTGGAAAGCTCACTCTCTGCTCTCGCTAGCTAGGGCTCTGGTTCTGGCTATGGCGTTGGGGGCTTGAGGAAGGAGATGAAGCGGAAGGACATCCGGAGGCCCCGAGGAAGCTATTTACAGCAGGAGGTGCACTAAGATTCGTTGCAACGGCTATTTTAGCCGTTGGATTGCCGATGCGTGTCACGCCCGAGATTTCCAGGAAATAAAGGGACGGAGTGATAACTGTTGTCTCCTCGTTTCCCACGAGAATCTGTCAGGAGATATGTTGCAGGGTTTTGACTGAACCCAAACGTCCGTGATGTCAGCACGATTTCATCGTTGACGTCACGAAGTTCCTTCTCCGTGAAGGCTCGCGGAAGAAAAGCCGGACTTTGAGAAAATCCGAGTTTTGAGTTAACAAACTCTGGGAAAAAGAAGAATCAAGACTAAGCGCCAACATTTCTCGGAACGGAATGACGAAAGGTGGCAGGACGAAGTCTCAATCCTTCTTGGGGGCTACCGTCGGATATAATACCGATTAGGGGTATATCCGGCATTGGTCTGAAGAGCCGGATTGTCAGGGTGGCCTGTTGGTAATGGATCACAGTCCATTGGGCGGCCCAGTAAGTTGATGCGCAGGAAGCCGGATTCTAGAAGAACCCGGACCACGACCCAAAGTGGTGCGGCTTCGAGGACAAGACGGATTCCTTACTTTCCAAGTTAGATACTTTTCGTAGTCTTCTAGGTTTCCTTTCTGTAAACCCTAACCCGGCTATCTATATAAAGCTGGAGGAGAGAGACGAAAGATACATACAATTAGCTAGAAGCCAACTCACCGAGAAGTTGATCCTCGCCGAGTTAGCGAAACCCTTCTCACATTGTACTTTGTATACTTCAGGCTTTAGCCCTGATTTAGTGAGATTGCAGGAGTAGGAACGTCACCTGGTTGTTCCGTGCCGAACCTGGGTAAACTTGGTGTCCTCGATTGTCGTACTACCACGTCCCCCGTGTCTCTACCCGTAGGCTCATGGCACCCCTGTCTATGATCCTTACCACGATGTCTCGACAGACATCAAAGAACCCTTCTGGTATTAGTGATCGGCATGATCTCATGGTCTAAGGAATAAGTTACTTCGTATGCAAGATATAATAATATAAACTAAATGACTTGATCGTACTGTTATACCTAGTCTGGGTCTATGTTCATCACATCATTCTCCTAATGACATGACCCCATTATTAACATCATCCAATGTTCATGATCAGGAAACCTTGATCATCTATTAATCAACGAGCTAGTTAAAAGAGAGGCTTCACTAGGAACCATTGTTTGTTTATTAGACACACATGTATCAACGTTTCCGTTTAATACAATTCTAGCATGAGAAATAAAGATTTATCATAAACAAGGAATAAGATAATAACTACTTTATTATTGCCTCTCGGGCATATTCCCTTCAGTCTCCCATTTGCACTGGAGTCAATAATCTAGTTTGTAAGCATTTAACACATATGGCGTTCCTGTGTTATTACCATGCTTTGCATGTGGTAAACTTAATCGAAAGATCTGAACTGTTCAGGTCCTGTTGTATTTGCATGTATTTGCGTCTATACGCATCACTCATTCTCTAATGAGATGGCTTTGTATATATTTGGTCATTTGGTGAGACCTCGATTCCTTAGATTAAACTAATGTTACTAACATTGTGAAAATGTAGCTTCATAGTGTCAGCATTCTTGGAAATATACCAAGTTCAATAAAGAACTCCTTGACACAAAATACTCATATTATTTGTTGTCGATACAACAATATATTTAGTCTTTGTTGTAGTACCCGTCACAATACTTTAATTTTAAAACTCATTCAAATCCAGCATGGAACTTTCTTCTAGCTTATTGTGCTACTCTTCATCACATATTTTAATTGAGATAAAATTATTTGAATAGATGACAAGAATATTAGTGTAACATGTTACAACGAATATTTTTTCATTACTATATAGGAAAACATATCCTTACCGTTTCTCGAAAATGGCATAAGGATCTCTCCCACTATTGTCTAATCATCATATGAATTATCCTGCTATAACATTCTATAAGACATGACACATATGGCTGTGTACATAGGATGGAACACATGACTTAGAAATCTAAATTTCAATGATGCTCATCATGTGTCAAAACACTTGAATATTTCTCAATTCTTTCCTATGTTGCAAGAACTCCTTCTTGTCATTTCAATATTGACTTACTTCACATTTCATCTATGTAATTTGGCTCAACCATATCAGGCGCTTTAATCAATCTCTTATAGATATCGATGCCGAATATCTCCTAAGCCTTTCATCAATATGAAAATCTTAACCGTGTTAATTTAAAATACATATTTTCCAATCAACCATATGTCATCTACATAAAGCATTGGAAATATGTCTTAGCGCTCCCACTTAATTTCTTGTAATTTGATGCGTGTAGACACACGTTCGTTGGGAGACCCCAAGAGGAAGGTATGAAGAGTGCAGCAGCAAGTTTCCCTCAGAAAAGAAACCAAGGTTGAATCAACCAGTAGGAGGAAGGAGTAACTTCAGAAGGTGAAGCAGCTAAGATGGCAGGGCGCACTACCGGTTCAGAAGCAACGTGGAACCTGCACAGCACAATCAAATCACTTTGCCCCAACGAAGAAGTGAGGTTGTCAATATCACCGGTTTTGCTGAACACAAAGAGGTTAAACGTATGGTATGGAAAACAGTAGGAAAACAGTAGGAAAAGTATTAGAGAAGTATAAAAGCAGTATGAAAGCAGTAGGTGTTTATCAGTATGAGGAAAAAGGACCAGAGGTCCACAGTTCACTAGTGGTGTCTCTCCGAGAAAGATAAATAACATGTGTGGTGAACAAATTACAGTTGGGCAATTGACAGAAATGAAGGCTACACTGTAGTGCATATGCAAGACATAAAAATTACTATGTGATTCATGCGGGCATTACAACAAGATACATAGACCGTTATCCAACTGCATCTATGACTAAAAATCCACTCTTCGAATATCATCCGAACAAACGTTGGGTATTAAGTTGCAAGCAACAGATAATCGCAGTAAGAAAAGTGTGTAATGTAAACAATAACATCATCCATAGACAAAGCATTGTTGTTTTCTCCCTAATGGCAACAACACATCCTCCATCCGTCACGTTTCTGTCACTCGAGCACAGATGAAAAGGAGGCATGAACCCACTATCGAACATAAATACTCCCTCTTGGGGTGACTAGCATCTACTTGGCCAAAGCATCTACTAACAACGGGGAGCATGCAAGATCATAAATAACATATGCATGAAGATAACATGATAGACTGATAATCAGAAGACATAGCATTCAACATTCAAGAGATCCCAGCAAACACAACATGTAGTATTACATAGAGATGAACTTGATCATGTTAGGCAGCTCACAAGATCTAAACTTGAGGCACAAAGTGGAGAATACAACCATCTAGCTACTGCTATGGACCCATAGTCCAGGGATGAACTATACACGCATCACTTCGGAGAAGGGCATGGTGGTGTAGACCCCTCTGGTGATGATTTCCCCCTCCGGCAGGGTACTAGGGAGAGATCCAGAACCCTCCCGATCTCGGGATGACAGTGACAGCGGCCTCGGGTGTTTCTCGGGTAAAAGTGGGATATATTTAGGGTTTACGGCGCGGAGGGAATAAATAGGCGAAAGGGCAGAGGTGGTGGAGGCTCAGGGGCCCCACAGCACCCCCTGGCGCGGCCAAGGGGGGCGCCACCCTATGGTGTGGGCCCCCTGAGACCCCCCCTCCGTGTCTCTTCGGGACTCCGTGGAACCTCCAGGATTTCTAAGACTTCCGGGCTTCGAATTTTCCAATTCTGAGAATACTTCCAGAACAACTTTTCTGAAACTGAAAACAACAGAAAACAGGGAACTGGCTCTATGGCATCTTGTCAATAGGTTAGTCCAGAAAATCGATAAAAATGACATAAAGTGTATATCAAACATTTGGGAAACAATAAGAAAACAACATGGAACATCGGAAATTAAGGATACGTTTATGAAGTATCAACATCCCCAAGCTTAGTTCCTACTCGTCCTCGAGTAGGTAAATGACAAAACAAATAATTTCTGAGGTGACATGCTACCAACATAAACTTGATCATCAATAATGTAATAGCATAAGTAAGATGAGATCATAGAAATTCAACACAAACATGATAAATAAAAATTTAATAATAAAGCATAGAAATCACTTTTCATCATGAGAAACAACTCAAATAAAAGATCATGAATAATAATGCAAAGAAAGATATACATTTGTTTCAAGTATAGAGAAAGCATGTCAAAGTGATATTTCGCTAGTCCTTAAGAGTGGGGCAAAACATAATTGCTACGACACCTTCAAAGTTCATGAGAAAGACTAGAACTAATAGTTAGAGAACAAGCAATATCACATCATGAATCAATTAATAAAGTTTCTGGGACAAATGCACATAAAACTCAGAATGGCAAAAATGCTCCCTCAACTATGCATAAAGTTAGAATATGGAGACTCAACATAAAAGTAAAAGAAAGTCCATTCGTAGAGGGAAGCACGGATCACTCATGTGCTAGAGCTTTTATTTTATTAAACAAAGGTATTGAAAACATTTTTAAGAGATGTGTATGCTTATGTCAACGAACGGTAAACAGAAAATACAGTACATCACAAGACAACTAGACTTCACAAGAGCGGCTCCCATAGAAGGACACATCTGGGTAGAATGTCATCCCTCTTTCTTTTTTGTTTACACAATTATGCTTTGACTGATAAAGGCAAAAATAATGAAGAGAATTTGTGTTATTAATTTGGGGCTGGGCACCCCGCTGCCAGCTCTTGTATCATTGGATAAGCGGATGAAGCCACTAGTCGAGGGTGTGAAAGTCCAATCAACAGGTGAGATAAAGATTCTCTATTTACGTCCTCATGAGCTAAAACAGGAGCACAAAACATGAGTAATTTTGAAAGTTTTAAAGGTAACACATGAGCAATTTACTTTGAGTGGCAGTTAAATACCACATGTAGGTAGTTATGGTGGACACAATGGGAAAACTTTGGTTTTAGAGAGTTGGATTCACGAGTAGAGCTCATACTCATTACAGGTGGAGGCTAGCAAAAGACTGGGAGCGACAAATCAAGAGAGCATAAAAGCCATAATCATGCATAGCGACATAAACATCATTAATCAAAGCATAAGTGGTACCACAAATTCAAAAACTAAATGATCATAGAGGCTATCTGTGACTTTTCCATAGTAATAAACATGGTGTGAGCATGCGCCAAGTCAACCAAATAAAACATCCAAAGGAGAACACCACAAATGTATGCTTCAATATGACAAGAACAACTCATTATTATTTCGATGGCACATTAAACATTCTCAGATATTTGAGGCTAATCATGCTAATCAATAACCAGAAGGCTTTAAAACTAAAATAACATCTAGCATGATATGAAAAAGTTCTAGCCACGGTCCATACAAGCTTCTACTTGCACCGCTAAAAATTCTACTTCCAGCAGCAGTTTCTTTTCCTAACAAGCACCATACAAATCATGCTTTAACAAAAATTCTCTACATTCTACAGCAATAAAACATGAGAGGACTCACATAACACTCCTAAAACTAACAACTCTGAATAAGAGATGCAACGAAAACAAGAGCTAAACAGGAATTTTTGCAGCAGCTAGAAGAGAAACTAAGAATACTAACATAACAAGTATTCAAATGAAAAAGTGGAGCGTGTCTCTCTCCCAAACAAAGAATGCTAGGATCCTATATTATTTCAGCAAGGAAAAAAAAGAAAACGAAATAAAACAAAGAAAAACAAACAGACGCTCCAAGTAAACTTCATATGATGTGACCGAATAAAAATATAGTTTCACGAGAAGTGACCTGATAGATAGTTGATGAAGAAGGGGATGCCTTGGGCATACCCAAGATCAGATGCTTGAGTATTCTAAAACTATTTTTGGACGAACCACGGGGGCATCCCCAAGCTTTGACCTTGCACTCTTTGTGATCACATATATCACCTCTTCTCTCGACACTTGAAAACTTCCTTCACACCACACTCAAACAGTAATTCGCCTTAGAGGGTTAGTGCAACAAATAAAAATCCATTGGTTCAGTATCGCACAAGTGCTATTGATACTTATAAACATTAGCTACATCCACTGATGTTTTGTGAAGCAAATAAATCCACTTGACATCACAAAAGAGGAAATACAAGAAAAATGGCAGAATCTGTCAAAACCAGAACTGTGTGTAAAGACGAATTTTTTCAAGCCACTTACGTTGCTCAGATCGAAAAACTTAAAGAACAAAAAAGTTGAGGAATTAGCTGAAGAATAAGAACAAAAAATTTCAGATCATTCTGATCTTTAAGGATTTTAAACGATTTTTTACGGTGGACAGCATAAATCTGTTTCCTGAGCAGAAATCCAAAAACCAACTCCAACTCTCGTCAGAAACCTTACTTGGCACTACTAAAACATGAAAATAAAGATATAAATGAGTTTCTACAGAAGTATACAACACCTTTAATCAAAGAAAATAGATAAAAACAAAGAAAAAAATAAAACCATGGGTTATCTCCCAAGAAGTGCTTTTCTTTAGCGCCTTTTACCTAGACCTAGAAAAGTGGAATCAAGTATTTTCAAGTGGAGAAGATGCTCACATAAGAAATATGAATTAAGCAAAAGAGAGCTTGAAGAATAAAGTATAACAAAAATTTTAGTCTAACCCACTTTCTATGCATAGGAATCTTGTAAAGAAATAAATTAAAGAACCTCAAACTAGAAATCATGGGAAGGTAGAACAAGAGCAACTTCAAAACTTTCAACAAAACAAGAGGTATTTTAGTAACATGAAAATTCCTACAACAATATTTTCCTCTCTCATAATAATTTCCAGTAGAATCATGAACAAACTCAACAACATAATTATCACATAAACATGTTTGTCATGTTCTAAAATCACACAATTCATATCAATCTCAAAAATAGTGGGATCAAAATTTAAAATCAGCTCCTCTTTTTACCCACTTTTAGCAATATCAAAACAAGATGATTATAACTCATAAAAGGTATAGGACACATTATAGAAATCCTATTTTCAGTATCATTATAATTTATAACATCAAGTAACATAGGACCATCATCAAGATCATTATCATAAGATTTATCCAATTAGCATGTATTATCATACATAACAGTAGAAATATCATTCTCACAAGTTTCATTCATAGTAGTATCAAGGTCACAAGTATAGCAAGTATCAATTTCATCAAGTAATGTATGAGTTAAAGAGTTACTATCATTGGCAGGTAGACAAGGGTAGCTCTATTCTTCCTCCTCTTGATCATCACTCTCCTCCTCTTTTTCATCCAATGAGCTTCCAGATTCAGCAGTTTCTTCTTCCATAGGTTCCTGCAAGGCATTAGTTTCTTCCTTAGGCCGAGATCATTTATTAAGGTATTACATTATGTAGTAGTTACAATCCTTGTAATTATCAAAGTAATATTCAAGTATAGCATAAATCTCGTATTTATAAGGTGCATCATAAATATTTTCAAGTAAATAAGCAATTTCGAATGCACCCTTCCAAGCAATAAATTCTTCAATTTGTTCCACATCATATAATTCATAATTTTCCTTAACATAATAAGATATGTTAACATTATCATTATACTCACATTGAAACGGGAGGTGTTTATACCTCCTATAGCAGCAAGATTTATCAAAGCAATAAGTAACATTATAAGTGGAGCACAAGTTTTTAGCATAGTCATGCAATTTATTAATTTGCTCCCATAAGTGTATTCCTTTTTGTGACAAGTGGTGTTCCTTATAATATTTTTGTTGTTCATCTGTGAACCCACCTTGCCTATAAGATCCAGTTTCAAAGGCATCAAACATTGATAGCAAGCATGATAAAGAAAAAATAACAACTAGAATACGTTTTTTTTTGTCTATTTTTGATAAAGAGAAGGAAACAAGAAAAAATAAAATATAAGCAAAAAAAAAACGTAAAGAGATTTGAATTGAGAGACTCCCCTTGCAGAAATTCTCTCCCTCCCCAGAAACGGCGCCAGAAAAGTGGTTGATGCGTGTAGACACACGTTCGTTGGGAGACCCCAAGAGGAAGGTATGAAGAGTGCAGCAGCAAGTTTCCCTCAAAAAAAAAACAAAGATTGAATCGACCAGTAGGAAGAAGGAGTAACTTCAGAAGGTGAAGCAGCTGAGATGGCAGGGCGCACTACAGGTTCAGAAGCAACGTGGAACCTGCACAATACAATTAAATCACTTTGCCCCAAGGAAGCATTGAGGTTGTCAATCTCACCGGTTTTGCTGAACACAAAGAGGTTAAGCGTATGGTGTGGAAAACAGTAGGAATAGTATGAGAGCAGTATGAAAGCAGTAGGTGTTTATCAGTATGAGGAAAAAGGACCGGGGTCCATAGTTCACTAGTGGTTTCTCTCCGAGAAAGATAAATAACATGTGTGGTGAACAAATTACAGCTAGGCAATTGACAGAAATGAAGGCTGCACCGTAGTGCATATTCAAGACATAAATATTACTATGTGATTCATGCGGGCATTACAACAAGATACATAGACCGTTATCCAACTGCATATATGACTAAAGATCCATCCTTCGAATATCATCCAAACAAACTTTGGGTATTAAGTTGCAAGCAACAGATAATCGCAGTAAGCAAAGTGTGTAATATAAACAATAGCATCATCCTTACAAAAAGCATTGTTGTTTCTCCCTAATGGCAATGGCACATCCTCCATCCGTCACGTTTCTGTCACTCGAGCACAGATGAAAAGGAGGCATTAACCCACTATCGAGCATAAATACTCCCTCTTGGAGTTACTAGCATCTACTTGGCCAGAGCATCTACTAACAACGGAGAGCATGCAAGATCATAAATAATATATGCATGAAGATAACATGATAGATTGATAGTCAGAAGCATAACATTCAACATTCATCAGATCCCAGCAAACACAACATGTAGCATTACATAGAGATGATCTTGACCATGTTAGGCAACTCACAAGATCTAAACATGAGGCACAAAGTGGAGAAGACAACCATATAGCTACTTCTATGGACCCGTAGGCTAGGGATGAACTACTCACGCATCACTTCGGAGGAGGGCATGGTGGTGTAGACCCCTGGTGATGATTTCCCCCTCCGGCGGGGTGCCGGGGAGAGCTCCAAAACCCTACCGATCTTGGGATGACGGTGACTATGGTCTCAGGTGTTTCTCGGGTAAAAGTAGGATATCTTTAGGGTTTACGCCTCGGGGGGAATAAATAGGAGAAAGGGCAGAGGTGGTGGAGGCTCAGGGGCCCCACACTACCCCCGGTGTGGCCAAGGAGGGTCGCGCCTCCCTATGGTCTGGGCCCCCTGAGGCCCCCCTCCGGGTCTCTTCGGGACTCCGTGGAACCTCCGGGATTTCAAAGACTTCCGGGCTTCGAATTTTCCAATTCCAAGAATATTTCCAGAACAACTTTTCTGAAACTGAAAAGAGCATAAAACATGGAACTATTTGCTCTCTAGATCAACAAAACATTCTTTTGAAGATAAAGTATTATGGAAGCAAGCATGACATTGGATTCTAAGTATACATCAGTGCTCCACAAAAAATTAACATGCTAGTACTTTCAGATGTTTGAGCATGTTTATTGCAATCATTAATAACAATTCAATTTTCATGCAAGTGTCTTTAAAAGGTTCATGATACATGTCCCAGTTTTCTTAAGGTACATTGATATGAGAAGAAAAAGATCTACATTGATCAACAATAATTTGGGGATCAAGACTATATTTAGCACTAAGCTCTTGAAAATCAGCAGTTTCAGCGAAAGACTTAATGCAATCATACTCATAGTTTATACCTGACTCTTTACCTTTGTCGTTATTCCAATCTTCATTATTGTTTTGAATTGTTTAAAGAATATTCCACTCAGCTTAAGCCTTCTTACTTATGAAAGAATTCTATGAACAAGCATCTAGATAATCCTTGCAATGTCCTGAATGCCTTGCATAAAAATTAGTAACAATTATTTCCTTAGGAATCTCATGGTTAGGGCATTTGAGTATTAATATTTTCAGTCTCCCCCAAGCTTGGGCAATCCTTTATCCATCACGAGGCCAAAAATTATAAATGTAATTCCTATCTAAATGCATTTCATGAGGAGGATAAAATTTAGAGTAAAATAGAGATTCAAGCTCCTTCCACTCCAAATGATGAGGATCATCTAGTAGCTCATACCACTCCCTTGCTTTGTCCTTAAGTGACAAAGGGAATAGCTTCCTCTTAACTTGGTCCATTGAAATACATGCACACTTGAAGAACTCGCCTACTTCATGTATAAAGATTAAATGATCAACGGGATGGACAAATCCATCTCCTAAATACCAGTTATTCATAACACGTTCAAGAACTTTCATAGGTATTTTTAAAGGAATACTTTCAGTATGAGGGTTTAAAATATCACAAGCATCATCAGAATTATCACATATGGGAGATAAAGTATCATCAGAGCAAATTTTCTCCTCTAAAGTTGGGGAAGTAAAAATATCATTTCCATAAAAACTAGCTTCCCCAATCTTAGACTTTTCCATAGCATTATAAATAATGGTGTTCAAAGAATTAATGCTAATAACATTGCTATCAATATTATGCGAACAAACTTCCATAGGTTTTTTTAGTTTTCTGTTCAAAAGCATCATGTCCTAATTCAATATAAAGACTATAAAGCTCTCTCATATTTTTGTTGTTTTCCATTAAGCCTAAAAAATAAAAACAAGTAACAAGTGAAAATAAGCCTAACTAGTGAACATAAAATAAAGAAACAAAATGATATAATTGCAGAATCTAAAGGAAATAACTTTGAGCACTCACACACCAGCAAGAGGATGTGAGTTCCTCTTACCTTACCTCCCCAGCAACGACGCCAGAAAAGAGCTTGATGTCTACGCACACTTCTATTCTTGTAAAACAACAACAAGTTTGCCTTAACCGGATCACCCAAGGTTTATCAAACTCAGGGAGGAAGAGGTCAAAGATATTTCTCTCAACCTACCCTGAAATTACGATACAAGAAGTCTCTTGTGTCCCCAACACAACTAATATAATTGTTAGTTGTATAGGTGTAACATCCCAGATTTTTGGAAAGTACAAAAATCACAAAATTTTGAAACTTTTTGTTTTCATGTTATGCAAGTCACCGAAAACCAAATGAGATGCAAGAAACAAAAGGAAACAATACATATTTCAATGAAATTGGAATTACGAATCCATTAATACCCCTATTCCATAAACTCTAAACCTTATTCAAATAAATTTTCTTTATTCAATAATTATTATCTTTCTTTAGCAAACCCTATTCTCTAAATGTTTTCCAATGAATTAGTTTGATATGAAATTGTATCACGCTTTTGGAAACGACATTTTTAATAGTGATAATTCTTTGGAATTTTATTGAACAACAATATTAACTATTTGATATGATTTAATTAAATGGCAATAAGTTGCTATTAGTAATTATTCATATCGTAAAATTGTAAAAATATAAAATTAAGGTGAAATGACTTTCAAAAATAGCATATGACATGTTTAATGTCTATGAAAATTATATTTAAATAATACAATTTACTATTTTCTAAATTTTAAAATGATATTAAGAACTATTACTGTTTTATTTATATTTTCAAAATATTAATTTTCAAATTTGTTGGAAACAACACCTAATGTTTCTATTTTGAAAGATATAGTTTTTTACAAAACTATTGGATTTTGTTTGAGGTAAATTGGAGATTTTATTCAAAAGTTATAAAAGAAATAATAGAACATATTGTATATAAAAAAACAGACCAGCAGCTCAATTGGGCCGAGCCCACTCCTTTCTCTCTCTCTTTCTCGCTCACGCACGAAACAGAACAGTGCAGGCAGCCCACCCAGCTAGCCCAACTCGCGCGCAAGGAAGAACCCGCCAGAAGCCCACCGCAGCCCACACACCCTCTTTGTCTTCGATCACCGACAAGTGGGACCCACTCATGATGTCAGCATGACGTTATCGTCATCAACCTTCGGTGGTAACCGAATGAGCCGTTTCTTCTCCATTTAATTCCGCGAGATTAAAGCGAGTAATCATAGCGCTGGTTCCTCCCTTTTATAGCCCTCCCCGGACTCTCTCTTTCCCCTCTCAATTCTCTACCGATCGTGCCCCCATTCCACCTTGATTGCTCGCGGGAGCCGCAGCATTCCGCCGCGGTAGATCCTCATATCCGGCCAGCCCAGTGAGTCCCCGAGCGCGAGACCTCTCCCTTTCCTTTTCCATTTCCCTTGCGCATCTATTGACACCGGTGCTCGATTTTTTTCTGCAGCGTAGTGTCCAGAGCAATGACGACCGAAGCCACTGGAGCAACGGCGAGCACTAGCCGCGCGTCTTCATTAATGCGGGCATCTCTGAGGATCCTGGAGGTCTCCATCGCTCTCTTCATGTTGCGCTGAGCGACGTCTTTCCCTCCCCTTTTCCAGAGGATCACGACAGCGTCGCCTCCGTCCGATTTCGAGCCACAGATCACCGAAGTGTCACCATCTCCGGCCACCGGAGCGCTGCCACGGTGAGCCCTAGTCCCTGTTCTGTTGGATCTGATCTGGACGGGGTTTGTTACATCACTTATGCGAAAGGGTATCAACCAATGATATTTAGCCACGTGTATGCCTAATCAGCGCCCAGTCAGCAGCCACGTGAGCGCACTATTTTCTTGTTTTTACCGAATAGATTTAATATGGCAGTTTTACAGAAAAGTCCCTACATCTTAGAATGTTCATAACTTTTGATCCATAAGCCCAAATTTAGAAAACTTGGACTTTTTGAAATCCCCATAATGTGTAGAATCTTTTAGCACTGTTCATATTCAAATATGCTTGTTTGATGAATTTTGACATAATTCAAATTCTGTAAATCCAATTTAAGCAAACCAAATTTGTTTGGGTTCCTTAGAATGTGTACTAATAGTACCCACTGCCCAAAATTCTAATTGAATGATGTTTGAAGTGTTTTAGATTTTAGATGTCCATTTGGATACTTAGACATAATTTAAATTCTATAAATAATTAGAAATTGTTTTCTTAAGCAAAGTTGCTCCATTTAGTAACCTTGAACCAGAGACATCAATACCTAAACCTTTTGGACAACCTTGAACCATTTCCATGTAAGTTGGACCAAAAATCCATCATAGTGAACCACTAGTTGATCATGCCATAGAATTTGTTTCTATTCTTTCTACCATTGTTTGTTGTGGCCATTTTTGAAGCCAAGACCAAGTCCCTAATATATGTCAACCATATAAAATACCAAGTAGTGAAACTTAAACACTAGTACCATAGTTTTCTATCTACTTCTCCATTTCCCTATTCTTGCTTCAAGAATCCATCAAGTTAGCAAAATGGAAGACAAGAATCAACCACAAGAAGGAACTCCATCTTCAACTTGGTGGCAACATGAAGAGTTGCAAAGAAGATCATTGAAGAATTAGAAGTAAGGGAATTGGACTTCACAACAACTAGAAACAACTCAAGGAAGTACAAGTGTGAAGAAATTCATAAGAAAACATCTCCCTCTCTCTTTCTTTCCTCTTATTTCTTTCCAAATTGACTTAGTGGAATTTGTGCCCATCCCATACCCAAACCAATTAGGGAAGTGAAAGCCATGAATAATCTATCAAGATCAAGAGAAGAATCCATCCAAGGAAAATACTACAATAGAAGCATGAAGATGATCTTCGAGAAGACAAGCATGTCAAGACTTGTAGCAATCCATACAAGTTAAAGATTTAGAAAGTTGTTTTTGACCAACCATTGACCAAAATGGAAAATCCCAAGACTTTAACTTGTTATCTCCATTGTTATGAAGTTAGTTGAACCTAGACCCACCCTAAACCAAAATGGAAGGACTAACTTAGATCACTCAAATGTTTTGATGAAAATAACTAAGTGTTACACATTGTTATGTGTTACTTTAGTTGAAATAGTAGATCACCCTTAGTGAAATCTTGGAACTTCCTCGACGAGTATGATTACAGTGAGGTTAGATCACATCAAAACTCAACCTAGTCCATCCCAAGTAAACCCTTGGAATTTCCTTAATAAGTATTGAACTCAAATCTTGACCTTGTCCTAGCCAACTTGCTACAGCCCCTTTGTTATGTTATTTGCTCTGTTTTTTTCTCCACTTATGTGTCTGATTGCTAGGATGCTTGTTTATTTTTTTATTGTGTTTTCGATGAATAGATTGTACGGAGAGCAACGATCTTTTGTGAAGAGAGTGTGATATATTCACCAACTTCAACAAGGCAAGTAACACACCATCAACTACCCATTATTTTCTATATGCATTAGTTGATTTTTGAGTAGTATGCATGATAGGAAATTTTACTAAGTTATATTATGCTATGCTATTATCCTAGTAGTTTATAGTCATTCCTTTTACCTTGTTATTTTGATAGCCTTAGAACTTAGTAGATTTCTATGCAATGTTACAAATTGTTTTACTAGATGTTTGGGAAAAATTCTAAGTATAACATTTAATGAAACACTTGGGTGGATTTTGGATGTGATTGGTTTTTGTTGAGTGTTGCCTGAGGGCCCTTGTCTAAGGGTTATTCCACTTGAGGTTGTCACTTGAGGATGGCCACCCAGGAACAAAGAGATTACTATGTCCTTCTAAGTTTAGTAGCTTCCCGTGCAGCCTTTAGTCATATGGGCTCTGTCTTGATCAACTAAATTGAATGAACTCACCAGGCTTACAAGCAGATGTAGCATAATTATAGGTGGAAACGGTAAGACAAACTGTCGTGGGATGATCACGGCAGATGTTACCAGGGGTAACTGATCTTGGGGCAAGTCGACACAGGTATTTGGGAGAGGGTTTAGCTCGAAAGAGAACATGATGATAAGCGATCTAGGAATCGGCACTCAACTCGCCGAATCTCGAATATGGCTCTCTAGATACTCGATAATAGGTGATATGATTATGTCATGAATCTCTCTGAAACTAAGCCTAGGGGCCGGTTTATAAAGCACCCGTACCCCCCCCCAGGCTTGCCCTCCAAGGCGCAGCTTGAGTCCTACCCGAATTCTACTTACAAACCCTAGCTTTCCTTACCGCAACCCACAATCCGGGTTACGAGGCCTACAAACTTTCGGCCTTCCAGAAGTTTCTTCATCCTTAGCCGGATCCTGCGTAACATCCTTTGGGCCGGGTTACACCTTGGAGTTGGCCTACCGGGTTACTATCCCCCCATCAGTAGTCCCCAGAATAGCTTGGGCTTCCTGGATTCCTCCTAGAAGCGCTGGCTATTCCCTGCAAGAATATCAGGTGTACCAATTCAAGTAGGCCGGGTTAGATTTCTTCGATAAACAATCAGGCCCGACTCCACGGTGGCCATATAATAACTCGGCCTTTTCCGAATCCATCGCTCATCTTCCTGGGAAAATACCCTGGTAACGATGTTGGAGACCCATCTCACTTTACTTGTTTAACCAATCGGATAACCACAGAAAAGATACGCCTCACGTCTATTCTGAAAATCTCGCCTAACCTCTTGACGCATACCTCAGAAAATCCGGGCGGATGCGATTTTATCCGTAATTCCCGGCTCACATCCGTTGGCCTAGGTTTACCCTCCCTCACCCTATAAATAGGCGCTTAAGGATTAACCTAACCCATCGGCTCATTCCTCCTTCTTCTTCCCTTTGCTTTCGTGCTCGAATCCGCAGAGCGCCTCCACAGAGACCTCGCGCTCGCCCGCGGATCCAACTTGCCGCAGTTCGTCCCGCGCCCCCGTCGACCTCATTCACCGCGTCCGCCAACATCTGGCCAACCGTCGCAAGGAAGTACCCACTTCGCGCCATCTGCCACCGCCGCGCACCGCTCCAATCTTCTCCGGTAAGCCTCTCGTATCCCTTAATCTGACCCATAATTTCCAGATTTTCTTTAGATTGGATCTTGGTCGATCCGCGAGCCATTGTTCTTACTGCACCAAATTAAACCACTTAGATACTGGCTAGTTCCTCCAATAGCCGGTGGGATGATCTCACACCACCCTCCTATCACTTTTAATCTCCAATTTCTTCATAGAATCTTTCGCAAATTTTCCCAACCTAGATCCATTTCGCCCAAATTTCCGCACATATTATTAATACCCAGAAAATCCTCCTTTTCCAGTTATTTTGCTCGCAGTAGAGGCATGGGCAACCATCCGTGCACACCAAACTCACCTCAACACGTAAGTAACTAGTAATTTCCACAACCGTATTTAACACCCGGACAACTCGTAATTTTTTGCTCCGTGATACGTTACCCGGATATTTCTGAGTCTTCATGCTGTCCCTAATATTCTAACTCGGATAATCCAATATTTCCGAGTCTCATTTCCCACACCTCTTGTACTCTGCAGGTCAACCCTATGGCTCCGAAGAGACAAGGAAAACAGCCGGCCCCGGCAAAGGCTACCCAAACCATACCAGCAAATTGGGGTCGGTCTACAGCGACAAAGGCCAAGCTGGATGGGATGGCCGAGCTAGGAATCCTCCCTTCTCAAAAGGATATACACTGGAGGGCACCAGGCGACGAGACCCGGCCTACTCCCGCCGGAAATGAGGTAATTTGCTTCACCGAGCACGTGACCCGGGGATTCCGTCCTCCGGGTCACTCTTTCTTCCGGGAAGTCTTAAGCCACTACGGCCTCCGGGTATTCGACATAGGGCCTAACTCTATGTTGAATATTACCCACTTCATCGTTTTATCCGAGTCATACTTGTGCGTTCCGCCAAGTCTGGCTCTTTTTATTGAACTATTCCAGTGCAAACCGTGCCGCGAGAGCGACGGCGGAGCGCTTCTTACTTGCGGTGGGGTATCTATCCAGCGCCGCAAGCACTCACCAATGCCGACTCTCAACCTAAACTCCCACGTCAAAAACTGGCAATTATCTTTCTTTTATTGCTATGACACTTCCCCGGATGGTGAGAGGAAGTTGCCAGGTTACTCGGAGAGTCTCCTTGAGCCTTCCGAATCTTTCAGCGCTTTCGCCCCTGACTCTGACAGGGAGGCAATCCAGCCTTTGCTGGCTAAGTTAGCTGCTCTCTCGGCCCAAGGCCTTCTTGGTCTTAATTTGGTGAAGACCTGGGTAGATTTCCGGGTTCAGCCCAACTCCATTCGCACCAAGTTGATGTGTGAATACTCGGGGCACATCACGGACTCGCTCCGATACTCCACCAAGAACTTTGCCGCCGGTGACACCAACAAGACCATCAAAAGCTTCCTGACGGAGAAGCTAGAGGCGATAAGAAATATCGCCGGGTTACCCCCATTTACTCGGGAACACCCAGCTCAAGCGGTGAGACCTGGTTCCTTTAGCTTATTTCGACACTTTTACCTGTTACAGTTTCTAATTCTTGCTTTCATCTCTTTGATCACAGGCTGACGATCCCTTCTGGAGGATTGAAACCTCTCCTCCTTCCCAAGACCCGGAAGAAGAGGAAGAGCCTGTTGAAGACAACAAGGGTATTTTCCCTAATCTTATATTCACCTTTTACCTGTGCTACCTTTCCTACCATCCATCTGAAGGGAATATGCCCGAGAGGCAATAATAAAATGGTTATTATCTTATTCCTTGTTTATGATGAATGTTTATTTCTCATGCTAGAATTGTATTAACCGGAAACGTTGATACATGTGTGCTTAATAAACAAACAATGGTTCCTAGTAAAGCCTCTCTTTTAACTAGCTCGTTGATTAATAGATGATCAAGGTTTCCTGATCATGAACATTGGATGTTATTAATAACGGGGTCATGTCATTAGAAGAATGATGTGATGAACATATACCCAAAGATAATATAGCAATGCGATCAAGTCATTTAGTTTACATTGTTATATCAAACATACGAAGTAACTTATTCCTTAGACCATGAGATCATGTCAATCACTGATACCGGAAGAGTGCTTTGATGGCATCAAACGTCACACCGTAACAGGGTGACTATAAAGGTGTCGTTAAGTATTCGTAAAGTATTAGTTTAGGATCATGGATCAAGAGTGGGATTTGTCCATCCAAATGACGGAGAGATATACTCTGGGCCCTCTCGGTGATATCACATCGAAACCGCTTGCAAGCACGTGATATGATCACAAAGGATGTTATATCACGGGAACGAGAAAAGAGTACTTGTCGGTAACGAGATTGAACAAGGTATGGTTGATACCAATGATCGAATCTCGGACAAGTAAAATATCGCGAGACAAAGGGAATAGTTCACGGCGTTGTTGGTTCACACGATCACGAGAGTCATCGTTGAATATATAGGAGTCATCACGGATCTCCAGATCCCGCTGTTGATTATTGATCGGAGAGGAGTCTCGATCATGTCTATCTTATTCGCGAACCGTAGGGTGACACACTTAAGGTTCGATGACGCATTTGAGAGGATACGGAATATCGGAGAAAAGTTTGGACAGCACCGAAATTGTTTCGGGGAATATTGAAATAGTCACCGAAATTGTTTCGAGTAATTTTGAAATAGTTCAAGGGGATTCTTATCAAATGGTTGTTAATAGATTTAACAACTAACTCAAGGGGTTATATGTTAATGTTTGTTAATGGAATTAACAAATATTAAAATAAAGAAATAAAATTGTTTTATTTATTTATTAAAGAAAACCCTTGGGATTTTGAGTGGGAATTCATGGAAGAATGAGTGGGTTGAGTGGAGACTCCACTCACATGATGAGGGAGAGGTGGAGGCAGCCAAAAATTCGTGGCTGCCATCCCCTCCTATAAAAGGAGGGGTGAGAGCTCCCTCTCCCACTACACACACTTGTGTCATCTCTTCCTCCCTCCTGCCGCTGCTCCACCACTTGTTCGTGCGCTTGGCGAAGCCCTGAGCAATGTTTTTCTCCACCACACCACGCCGTCGTGCTGCTGGAGTTCCGAGGGATCCTCTACTTCCGCGCCCCGCTGGAACGAGGGAACGGAGGTCGTCATCAACCGTACGTGTGACCGATCACGGATGCACCGCCGGATTGCGGTGCCATCTTCTCGCTATCGGGATCGGTGTGAGTACGACTACGCCAACAACGAGATTTGATCTCGTACCACTTTGAGTCTTCGAGGGTATGTGTTCTCCTTAACCCTCTTGTTGCCCGTTGCACTTCGTCTCCTAGATTAGATCTTGGCCTTTCGGGTATCTCTCGCGTAGGAAAATTTTTGTTTTCTATGCTACGTTCCCCTTCAGTGGTATCAGAGCCGGATCTATGCGTAGATGTTTTGTACGGGTAGAACACATAGGTGTATGTGGGCGTTGATGATCATGTTATTACCTCCTTGACTATTTTATGATCTTAGTGGCATAGTGGGATGAAGCGGCCCGGACTAACCTTACATGTCCACGTACATGAGACTTGTTCCACAACTGACATGCAACTTGTATTGCATAAGTGGCTTGCGGGTGTCTGTTTCTCCTACTATAGTTAAGATCTAATCTATGAAGGGTTGTTAAAAATGTGTTTATCAACGTTGTGGTTGATGTTCGTAGGTATGAACGGTTCTATCCTCGAAAGCCCTAAGCCACGTAAAATATGCAAAAATAAATTAGAAGCGTCTAACTAGTTTTTGCTGGGCATGTGAATTGATATGGTCAATATTACAAATTTGATTATGAGATGATCTATTTTGTAAATTATTGATATACCGGAAGGTATCCATATGGTTGTCTTCTTATTGATGGACAATCAAGTTTGGGGTACCGTGGTACTTGGTACCACGCCGGTGGAATGATTGAGATCATACCATAATGCACATGATGGAGATCAAGTGCAAGAAGGACCATATCATATCACGTTATCCTTTCATGTGATGTTTGTGATGTTAATCCTTTTTATGCATCTTGTGTTGCTTAGATAACGATGTTAGCATTATAAGATGATCCCTCTCACTTAATATCAAGATAATAATGTGTTCTTCCTTAAGTATGCACCGTTAAGAAAGTTCGTCGTTTCGAGACACCACGTGATGATCGGGTGTGATAGACTCAACGTTCGCATACAACGGGTGTTTTCAAGCCTAGCATGTACAGACATGGCCTTGAAACACACGCAATACTACGGTTCTACTTGGCGAGCCTAGCATGTACAGACATGGCCTCGGAACACGTAACCGAAAGGTAAAGCATGAGTCATATGGATGATATGATGAACATGTCAATGTTCGCCTTTGAAGCTACATCATCTCACGTGATGATCGGTTTTGGTGTAGTGAATTTGGTTCGTGTAATCACTAAAGACGACTAAGAGGGATGTTGTTTTTGAGTGGGAGTTCATGGCTTAATTTGAATTAACTTGAACTTATTTATCATGAACAACAAATCAAAGTGAATTTGCACAACTTGTAGTAGTCATTGGCATCCTCATAACTATCTTACACTTAGATTGTTAATTGAGATATAACTGTTATGATCTGGTAAATACCATTTAAGATTGGTACCGAATTAGTGAAATTTAAAATTGAGTCCTATTGTAAATTTTTGGTATTTCCTACCTAGCTCCATGTGGTTAATGATTGATTAATCTAGAGAGCAAATAATTCCTACTTAGAATCCAGAGTCATGGTTGCTTCCGTATTACTTTATCTTCAAAAGAATGTTTTGTTGATCAAGGTGATTTAGGGACTGAAAAGAGTTGTTTTCAGAAACAATCAAGTGAAAGATATATTGATATCTAGAAACTTATTTGTGGCAACATGACTGAGTATAATTTAGCGTGACAATGTTTGCTTATATTATCTGAATATATGCAATGATTGAAGACGCTAGGCGTTTGAATATTCCAAGAAATTGGATGCTAAAAATTATCCTCTAAATTCCTTCCTTCGAGCTATAATAGCTTAATCATAAAATTGTTATGATGGGATGGATTAGAAGTATGGGTAAAGTAGTTTACCTTACTTGGAAAATGCTAAGAGTGGAATCTAGAAGAATGCTATTAATATGGTGATATTAGTAGAACAATCAAACTCAAAGTATGACTCAATGGGTGATACTATATGACTAACACGCCAAAGAAAATGAGCTAGTAAGACTAGCATTGTTTGATGTTGAATGATTCTTCTATAAAGGAAAGGGAATATTGAAAATACAATTACAAATAGATATATGGCAGAAAAGAAGATAACTGGAAAGGTCCAGCTCAGGAGTATATACTTGATATACAAGATATAGATGTATTACTAGTTAACAAAGTATTTTTGGTATTTTGATACCACATTGGTTGGTATGAGTTGTCATACAAAGCAACGCAATGAAAGAAATACAAGGGCCTAAAAGGAACTAGTAATAGATGTGGAATCGATTATGACAAGAACATAAATAAAGTGTTATTGTGTTCATTGTCGTATCGAACCAACCAGTCAAGATTTATTTGAAGAACTTAATAATTTGTTATTTTGTTCTAGTCTTTTGTGAGAACAAATGAGATTGTTCAAACTATGATCATATTCCATAATTGATGGATATGTTAATATAAATCATGTTGGTAAAGTAAACATCTATAAGACTAAATGCTAAACGTTGCAAGACGTTGAAGAGTTTCACTCAAATTGTGACACCACCATTTTAGTTCATATCGGAAAGGAAAACATGAAGGAACTCCATATTGATGGACTTCCGGAGTCATTTTATTGACGCTTGTGAGACCTCTTCCAAAAGATGACTAGAATTCCGTTCTTAGGCCAAAGTAGAATGGACGACTAATTTAGTGGAGATTATACATATTGATGTATATAGTCCATTATGTGTAGTCATGTATGGTGGATTAATTTTTCCTTCATAAAATTCTGTCGATGATTTAAGTAGATATGTGAGTATATCTATTTAAAGGGAACAGAGTTTGACATTTTGAATTGGTTCAAAAGGTTGTTAATATGAAGTTAAAATCAATGTAACAAGATAATCAAGTTTTTATGATTGGATCATAAAGGATAAAGTTTGAGTTACAAGTTTAGCAAAACATCTGAGAAGTTGCAAAATTGTTCTACAACTTATACTTCTCGAATACCCCACATTAGATTGGAGTATTCAAAAGACAAAATCAAACCCTGTTTGACATGGTAAGATTAATAAAATTGCCATTATATGTTTGTAGTTTATACATTAAGGACAACCGCTTTTACACTGAAAAGAGCACCATCATGATCTGTTGAAATTGACAACATATAAGATATGGTTTGGGTAATGACCTGAATTGTCATTTTTCTTAAGTTTTGGTATGCATAGCATGTGTAAAATGTTTACAACCAAAATAGGATAAATATATGTTTATAAGGTTATCCCAAATAAAACATTGGGTATTTATCCTATCACCGAACCAAAAGACAAATGTTGTTTGTCAGAAAGGGTTGATTTCTCGAGAAAGTAGTTCTTGCGAAACAAGTGAGTGGGAGCACGGTACAAACTCAACAAGATTACAGAATCTCCGTTATCATGTCAAGAGTAGCGCAGCACTGGAAGTTGTTCCGGGGTTTACTATTTTGACTAAGTAGAAGACACTACAAATGTTGTAGATACTTCAAATGAGTTTGCGAACTGTAGCAGAAAAGTCCAAAAACTTTGTACTTTGAACAACTTGTGGTTTAAGTATAAAGTGTTGTTTTGACAACAAAGGACCTGGACCTTATAAAGGAAG
Organism: Alopecurus myosuroides; assembly: GCA_028641055.1. Lineage (NCBI taxonomy): Eukaryota > Viridiplantae > Streptophyta > Magnoliopsida > Poales > Poaceae > Alopecurus > Alopecurus myosuroides. The sequence continues at coordinate 524,190,389 of CM054057.1, read as the reverse complement.
CAAATGATGGGCACTGACTTCGTAAAATTGACTATGAGTCATTATATCCGCCATAGTATCCTTGTATGAATATCAAGTATGTGACTTGGTAGTCCTTTCAATAGGAATGATGCCTAACGATAGCAAAAGGGTCTATATAGCGACAAAGACATGGATACTTATCGAAAAGTTGTTTTCGACGAAGTTCAAAGAGTTCACTACTACAAGATTTTGATCTTCCGTAGTGATGCTTAGTCTTTGCAGATAGTTCTAGCAAAGTTACATATTATGATATGGATGTTGAATAACAAAACCAATTCTCCTCTCGAGGAAGTTTGTTCAAGGATGTGTACTTGACACAGTCTGAGAGTTTTGTAAAATTCAAAAGGTTGCTAGAAAGGCATGCGCACTTCAATGGTTGAAGTGAGCATAACGAAGTTGAAATCTTTACCTTAATGAAGTTATCAAAAGAGTTTGATTCCATCATGAATGATAAAGATGCTTGTATAGTTACAAGAAATTAAGTGGGAGCGTTATGACATATTTCCAATACTTTATGTAGATGACATATGGTTGATTGGAAAATATGTATTTTAAATTAACACGGTTAAGATTTCATATTGATGAAAGGCTTAGAAGATATTGGGCATCGATATCTATAAAAGATGGATTGAAGCGCCTGATATGATTGAAGCCAAATTACATAGATGAAATATTGAAGTAAGTCAATATACAATTGATAAGAAGGAGTTCTTGTCACATGGAAAATAATTGAGCAAGATTCATGTGTTTTGACACATGATGAGCATCATTGAAATTGAGATTTCTAAGTCATGTTTCCATGCTATGTACACAACCAGATGAGTCCTATGCTATAAAATGTTATAGTAGGATAATTCATATGATGATTAGACAACAGTGAGAGAGATCCTTGTGTCATTTTAGAAATGCTAAGGATATGTTTTCCTATATAGTAATGACAAAATAATAGTTGTAATATGTTACACTAATAGTCTTGTCATTTATTCAAGTAATTTTATCTCAATTAAAATATGTGATGAAGGGTAGCACAATAGGATGGAAGAAAGTTCCATGCTGGATTTGAAAGAGTTTCAAAATTAAAATATTGTGACAGATACTACAACAAAGGCTAAAGTATATCGTTGTGTTGACAACTAATTATAAGCGTATTTTGTGTCAAGGAGTTCTTTATTGAACTTGGTGAATTTCCAAGAATGCTGAAACTATGAAGCTACATTTTCACAATGTTAGTAACATCAGTTTAAGCTGAGGAATTAAGGTATCACCGGAACTTGGTGAGTTTCCAAGAATGCTAACACTATGAAGCTACATTTTCACAATGTTAGTGACATCAGTTTAAGCTGAGGAATTAAGTTTTCATGAATTGACTATATATATACAAAGCCATCTCATTAGAGAATGAGTGATGCGTGTAGACGCAAAGAACATGCAAATACAATAGGACCTGAACAGTTCAGATCTTTTTGATGATGTTTACCGCATGCGAAGCATGGTAATAACACTGGTACGCCATATGTGTTAAAGTGCTTACAGACTAGATTATTGACTCTAGTGCAAGTGGGAGACTGAAGGGAATATGCCCGAGAGGCAATAATAAAATGGTTATTATCTTATTCCTTGTTTATGATGAATGTTTATTTCTCATGCTAGAATTGTATTAACCGGAAACGTTGATACATGTGTGCTTAATAAACAAACAATGGTTCCTAGTAAAGCCTCTCTTTTAACTAGCTCGTTGATTAATAGATGATCAAGGTTTCCTGATCATGAACATTGGATGTTATTAATAACGGGGTCATGTCATTAGAAGAATGATGTGATGAACATATACCCAAAGATAATATAGCAATGCGATCAAGTCATTTAGTTTACATTGTTATATCAAACATACGAAGTAACTTATTCCTTAGACCATGAGATCATGTCAATCACTGATACCGGAAGAGTGCTTTGATGGCATCAAACGTCACACCGTAACAGGGTGACTATAAAGGTGTCGTTAAGTATTCGTAAAGTATTAGTTTAGGATCATGGATCAAGAGTGGGATTTGTCCATCCAAATGACGGAGAGATATACTCTGGGCCCTCTCGGTGATATCACATCGAAACCGCTTGCAAGCACGTGATATGATCACAAAGGATGTTATATCACGGGAACGAGAAAAGAGTACTTGTCGGTAACGAGATTGAACAAGGTATGGTTGATACCAATGATCGAATCTCGGACAAGTAAAATATCGCGAGACAAAGGGAATAGTTCACGGCGTTGTTGGTTCACACGATCACGAGAGTCATCGTTGAATATATAGGAGTCATCACGGATCTCCAGATCCCGCTGTTGATTATTGATCGGAGAGGAGTCTCGATCATGTCTATCTTATTCGCGAACCGTAGGGTGACACACTTAAGGTTCGATGACGCATTTGAGAGGATACGGAATATCGGAGAAAAGTTTGGACAGCACCGAAATTGTTTCGGGGAATATTGAAATAGTCACCGAAATTGTTTCGAGTAATTTTGAAATAGTTCAAGGGGATTCTTATCAAATGGTTGTTAATAGATTTAACAACTAACTCAAGGGGTTATATGTTAATGTTTGTTAATGGAATTAACAAATATTAAAATAAAGAAATAAAATTGTTTTATTTATTTATTAAAGAAAACCCTTGGGATTTTGAGTGGGAATTCATGGAAGAATGAGTGGGTTGAGTGGAGACTCCACTCACATGATGAGGGAGAGGTGGAGGCAGCCAAAAATTCGTGGCTGCCATCCCCTCCTATAAAAGGAGGGGTGAGAGCTCCCTCTCCCACTACACACACTTGTGTCATCTCTTCCTCCCTCCTGCCGCTGCTCCACCACTTGTTCGTGCGCTTGGCGAAGCCCTGAGCAATGTTTTTCTCCACCACACCACGCCGTCGTGCTGCTGGAGTTCCGAGGGATCCTCTACTTCCGCGCCCCGCTGGAACGAGGGAACGGAGGTCGTCATCAACCGTACGTGTGACCGATCACGGATGCACCGCCGGATTGCGGTGCCATCTTCTCGCTATCGGGATCGGTGTGAGTACGACTACGCCAACAACGAGATTTGATCTCGTACCACTTTGAGTCTTCGAGGGTATGTGTTCTCCTTAACCCTCTTGTTGCCCGTTGCACTTCGTCTCCTAGATTAGATCTTGGCCTTTCGGGTATCTCTCGCGTAGGAAAATTTTTGTTTTCTATGCTACGTTCCCCTTCACCATCTTTTCCTCATTTGATACATACTCAACTTTCAGGGTTAGAGGACGAGGAGGAAAAAGAAGAAGATGACCCGGAAGCCACCGAATCCGACCAGGAAACCACGGTCGGAACCAAGAGGAAGGCCAGAGGGGTAGTTGCAAAGGTTCCCTTCTCCTCCATGTCTTCTGAGCCTTACTCCTTTGATACTATGCATAAACTTAATGAACGATTATCACATTCACCATTCTTGAAGGATCCCCCCTCGGCTAAACGTAGGGTGACCCGGAGTTCCCCCGGGGATGATCCCCTTAACCCGGGTATCTCCACTTCACCTGCTCACCGAGTTAGCACTCCTCCACCTCAGCCTCCCAAATCTCCTCAACGCCATCCATCTCCTAATCATCCACTTGCCGGGCAATTCCGGGTACCGCAGCCGGTACCTTTGACGAGATCATCTGCCTCCAGCAGCGAGCTCCCACCGGACTATGCCGTGAACACCGGGTAAGTGACTTTTATTCAATAATCTTTTTCACTTATTAACCTTTTTAATACGTGCCACTAACCACTATCTCCTTCTTTCCCTTTAGTGTCCAAGTTACCATCAGTGACCCGGATATTCCCGAAGCAGAAAAGCAAGGAGATGAGGAGCCAAATATTAACATGGATGTTGCGGCTGATGACGAGGCTGAGGACGGACAGGAACAAGAGCCCTTTAAGGACCCAGCTCCACCGGAAACCGCATCACCCAAGTCCTCTGAAGAAGTAGACGAAGATATCATCTTGGAGACCAAGCCGGGTTCTCCTAACCCGGACACTCAGACGGTCCGGGTTTCGACCCCAAGATCCGGAAGAGTCCTTCAACAGGAAGGCCAATCTTCCGGCCCTTCAAGACTTCGCCCTGAAGACATGACGTTTGCCCAGATGCTTGATGCCCTCTACACTTTGAGGGCCAATGAAGAAAATATCCTAGACGCCTTGATAACCAAACAAAAAGTAAACCCGAGTAATACCATCTATTTCCTCATATAGTCCCCAAGTTCGAAGTGAATTACTAAGTAATTTTCTTGGAACTTTGCGTGATATTTCCGACTGACCCTTCTTCGTGTTTTCTCGTAGGACTTCGTTGCGCAATCTGAGAAGAAGCTAGCCAAGGCCGCCAAGCGTATCGAAAAGGAGACGGCCCTTCGCGAAGCAGCTGAAACTGAAACTCGTAGGAGCCAAAAAATCACGAGGAAATATCGGAAAAGAGCTCACGCGGCTGAAGATAGGCTGACGACTCTTTCAGTACAGATTGCTGATATCCATCGTGTTGCAACTGGTATGTTCTTTGGATTTTAGCACTCATGACCCGGATTCTCTCTAGATGGACAACCGTATCCCTTTACTTATTACTTTTTCTTTGTCTTTTTAACAGGCCTGTGTGACGTAGCCCCTGAAGAAGATGACACTATCAAGTTGAAACTTATCAAGGACACTATCTGGCAGCTTAGTGCCGGAATTGGTTGGATTCTTGACGAGCTGCGACTGCCGGGTATCAGGCCAAGCAACATGAAGAGATTGCTAGAATTCTGCTCCACTATCCCTGAGTGGATTTGGCACTGGAAGCGTTCATCTTGCCGATTTGGTGTGACCCGAGGACTCGCGTTGGCTAAAGCTTATTTTCCTAAGCTAGAGCCGACCAAGCTGATGGGCGGGTTTCCGGAATTCAACCCGGATGGATCCAAGTTTTCGCCTAAGGACTTCAAGGCTATTCAAAAAGAAATCCGTCATCCGGCTAGCGTTATTGCCGATGGTTTGGAGATTGATACCATTCTTCCTGCATATGATGTTAACGACAAAATCATCAAGGCGGACCGCCCCAAGCCATACGACATGCTTGCCCGGTGGAAGGAGGAGGCGGCCAAGATAAGGGAAGAAGCTGCCAAGAAGAAGGCCGAAGCCGACTCTGTGCCTGCTACTTCTACTCCTGTCGTCCCTCCACCTGCACGAGTCGGCATTGCTGCTAATCCGAGTGGCGCTGCTACCACAAGCGACGGCAAGGGCAAAGCCAAGATGGATCCTGCGGCTTAGAATATCGAGTGACATCTATTACTTCATATGCATCAGTCTGCCACAGTGCCATTGAAACAATTTATTTTTTAACTGGTGCGCCTGTGCTCCTCTGATACTTTTTAGTAAAACTTTGTAATACACTCTAAATTCCTGATGCACCTTACGCTTCTTTGGGCTTTTGATTTATCTACTTTTGCACCTATTTGTTCTTGATATCCAACTCGCTTTATTTTTGATACCCGCACTTCTTTATTTTTCCTTTTGTGAGACCCGGCTTCCGGGTTTCATGGGTGTTTGGCGAACGGACTTGCTCCTAAGTCCCCAAGCCCCCAAGACCCGGATGTTTGGCTTCTTGGAATTTTAGCAACTGAACAATATTTTTCTCTTTCAAAATTCGCGAGTCCCCAGGCCCGGATTTCCAAGCCTAGGACACGTGATTTTTAAAGGAGAACAATTTGCCTGCTGCTAGATTCACAAAAACCCCAAAACGGTTTCACATAGGATTTGAAGTTATGCTTAATAACCGTTGAGTTTCCGGCTATCAGCCTTATACTCTGCATTACTTGTGGTTTAGATGACCCTTTCGACTATCTTGTACTGTAAGCCGGCTTTCGCGTGGATACCATGTTATTACATCTATACGAAAACAGGGTCAGGCAAGTCCCCATTGGGCTTCATGGCTGACTGTAATCGTAAGCGAACAAATCATGCCACTTTATTGCGAGTCACATCGAGCTTAAGTAAGAATAGCCGAGAAATTTGGACTTCTTTGTCCGGTTATAAGATTGTAGCCGCACTCGTTTTCGAGTAACCGGCCCTTATAACTCATTGGCATCAAGGCCGGGTCTTTTTGAGTTTGCAACTGTGCCTATATGAGCGACCAGCCCTCAAGACCTAAAGATACACACCGTACTGAAAGTATAGATAATAACCACCTCTTTTCTTGATAATCGCCTCTTTATTTGATATGAAAAATTAAGTCAGCAGGCCGCCTCATTAAAAACCCGTCCAGTCCCCAAGGGTACCCTGGATAGGAAAAGAGTACGTTTGAAACCTGCTGCCTGTTACATCATTTAATTCCACGTGCCAACATAATCCTTGCTAAGTATAATACGGGCGTAGCTGAGCCACGTTCCATGGTCTGTCTCTTTCCTGCATAGGTGCAATGGTATGAGCGGTATCGCTCACTGTGGCCGATTCTTCCCTTGCATCTACCAAGTAATATGACCCATTATGCAGATTCCGGCTTACGATGAAAGGTCCTTCCCATGGTGGTGATAGCTTGTGTTTTCCTTCGTTCGACTGAACCAGGCGCAGAACCAGGTCTCCTTCCTGGAAGACCCGGGTTTTCACACGCCGGCTATGATACCTCCGTAAATCCTGCTGATATATGGCTGACCTTTCCAAGGCTTGTTCTCTTTGTTCTTCTAACATATCCACGGCGTCCTGCCGGGTCTTCTCGTTCTCCACTTCAACATAAGCTGACACTCTCGGTGAATCATGAATAATATCGCTTGGTAATACTGCTTCGGCGCCATAGACCATGAAGAAGGGTGTCATCTGAGTGGATCTGTTGGGTGTAGTATTGATACCCCAGACCACGGAAGGAAGTTCTTCGACCCATGCACCGGCGGCCCTGATACATGGAACTCGTAGTCGTGGTTTTAATTCGCGAAGTAACTCTTGATTTGCTCTCTCCACTTGCCCGTTGGCCTGTGGATGAGCGACTGATGCTACATCAAGCCGGATCCCATTGTTGACACAGAATTTTTCCATCTCTCCAAGGGACATGTTGGTTCCATTGTCGGTAATTATGCTGTGGGGGTACCCGAATCGGTAAATAATTCTCTTCAGGAACTTGACCGCTGTAGCTGCTTCACAATTAGTAACTGGCATAACCTCGACCCACTTGGTAAACTTATCAATAGCCACTAAAAGATGTGTCTTCTTGCAAGGTGACATATGAAAGGGGCCAACCATGTCCATACCCCAGACAGCGAACGGCCAAGTTAACGGGATGGTCCGTAATTCCATAGCCGGCACATCGGTTTGGCGAGCGTACCTTTGACAACCGTCACACCTTGCTACTAACCGTTCCGCATCTGCTAGAGCCGTGAGCCAGAAGAATCCATGTCGATAGGCCTTGGCCACAAGGGATCTTGTGGAGGCATGATGCCCGCAATCACCTTCGTGGATTTCCCTAAGGATCTGTTGGCCTTCTTCTGGTGCCACGCAGCGCAAAAAGACCCCCGCGGCACTTCTCTTGTATAATTCCCCGTTGATGATAGAATACCCCTTTGCTCGTCGTAAAATTTGCCTGGCTAACACCTCTTGCTGTGGTAACTCGCCCCGTGATAGGTAGGCCAAAAACGGTTCTGTCCATTCAGGAATAGTGCGTATAGTGGCCACGAGTGCTGCATCCGGGTCTTGGTTTGCCAGTTCCTCCTCTGACTCGGTTTTAACTGACGGTCGCCATAACTCGTCCAGGAAAACGTTGGGTGGAACCGGCTCTCTGCGCGAGCCGAGTCTAGAAAGGGCGTCTGCTGCCTCATTTTTTCTTCTATCTATATGCTCCACCTCATACCCGGAAAAACATCCCGCAACCCTGTCGACCTCCCTGCGGTACGCTGCCATGGTTGCATCCTTTCTATCCCAAGTTCCTGATACCTGTTGTACCACAAGGTCCGAATCTCCAAAGCATCGTATCCTTCTAATGCTCATCTCCTTGGCTACCTTTAAGCCGTGCAATAGGGCCTCATACTCGGCCACGTTGTTTGAACAATCAAAGTGAATTTGTAGTACGTAACTCAATTTATCCCCCTTGGGTGATGTTAGAACCACTCCAGCTCCTGATCCCTCGTATTGCTTCGATCCATCGAAGTGCATGGTCCACGACTCGGAATTTGGAATTATGGTAGTCATTCCGGTGTGCGTCCAATCATTAACGAAATCGACCAAGGCCTGGGATTTGATTGCCGATCTGGGCTCGTAGCTGATATGATAATCCCCCATCTCTATCGCCCATTTGGCTATTCTTCCGGTCGCGTCCGAGTTTCTGATGATATCTGACATTGGTATTGAGCTGACTACTGTTATAGGGTGTTCCTGGAAGTACGGCTTCAATTTCCGGCTTGCCATGAAGACTCCGAAAACCAGCTTCTGCCAATGCGGGTAACGCTGCTTTGCCTCGGATAGTACCTCGCTGACGTAATAAACCGGCCTCTGGACTGGATAACCTTTTCCGTCCTCTTTGCGTTCCACTACCACTACCGCACTGACAGCTTGGGGGCCAGCTGCCACATATAACAACATAGGTTCTTTGGGGCCCGGGGCTGCTAGCACCGGTGCCTCAGATAGCTGCTTTTTTAGTGCCTCGAATGCCTCATCCGCCTCTTGATTCCATACGAATTTATCGGATTTCCTCAGGAGCTGGTACAAGGGTATTGCTTTTTCCCCGAGTCTGGATATAAACCGGCTCAAGGCTGCCACGCAGCCTGTAAGCTTTTGAACCTGCTTCAAATTTTCCGGCTTTCTCAAATTTTGGATAGCTTTGATTTTGTCCGGGTTTGCTTCAATTCCTCTCTCTGAAACGATAAAACCGAGTAGCTTGCCAGATGGAACCCCAAACACACACTTTGTCGGGTTGAGCTTCATCTGATATCTTCTTAGGTTTTTGAACGTCTCCTTTAGATCGTCTATAAATGTCTCGGCCTTCCGGGTCTTAATGACCACATCATCCACATAAGCATGCACGTTGCGTCCAATTTGGTCTTCGAAGCACTTCTGAATACACCGCTGGTAGGTTGCGCCCGCGTTCTTCAATCCAAACGTCATGGTTTTGTAGCATAAGGCCCCAAAAGGGGTTATGAACGACGTTTTCTCCCAATCCTCTCTTTTGAGTTTAATCTGGTGATATCCCGAATATGCGTCCAGGAAACACAGCAAGTCACTCCCGGCTACCGCGTCTATGATTTGGTCTATCCTTGGTAGCGCGAACGGATCCTTTGGATAATGCTTGTTGAGACTTGTGAAATCGATGCACATCCTCCACTCATTCGCCTTTTTTATCACAAGAACCGGATTTGCCAACCAGTCCGGGTGAAATACTTCCATGATGAAGCCTGCAGTTAATAGCCGCGCGATTTCCTCACCTATAGCTCTTCTTCTTTCCTCATTCATTTTTCTCAAACCCTGCTTCACGGGTCTAGCCTTGGGATCCACATGCAAACTATGCTCTGCCAACTCGGTGGGGATACCCGGCATGTCGCTGGGCGTCCACGCAAATACGTCCGCATTTGAACGAATGAACTCCACAAGTGCCTTTTCTTGCCCGCTTTACAAGTTAGACCCTATAGTGAACTGCTTGGTGGGATCGCCTTCCACAAAGTCTACTTTCTTGGTGTCCTGTGCCGCCTTGAATTTCACTCTTTCGTCCTCGGAGTCCGGCCTTCTCAATGCTGTGCCATCATCTGGATCCACCTGAGACCGGTAATATTTGAGTTCTTCCTTTCTGCAAGCTTGCTCAGCCATCACTGAGTCTCCTTCGTCGCACTCAGCGGCTATATCCCGACTCCCATGTATAGTGATGGTCTGTTTAGGGCCCGGAATCTTTAGCTGCAAATATACATAACACGGCCTAGCCATGAACTTAGCGTAAGCCGGCCTTCCGAACAGCGCATGATAAGGACTATACAACTTGACCACCTCAAACGTGAGCCACTCCACTCGATAATTATCCACTGACTCTCCGAAAGCAACCTCCAGTGTAATCTTTCCTTCAGGGCGCGCCGAATGACCCGACACGATTCCATGAAAGACTGTTGAACTTTTCTGCAGCTGAGATTCCTTGAGGTTCATGCGCAAGAAGGTTTCCCAATATAGGATGTTGATGCTGCTCCCGCCATCCATCAAGACCTTTTTCAATTCATAACCGTTGACCTGCGGCGCAACCACCAACGCCAAAATTCCGGGGCGTTCTATTCCTCCCGGGTGATCCCTTCTGCTCCACGTTACCTCTTGCTCCGCCCATCTCAAGTATCCCGGAACGGCCGAGGAAACCGAATTAATCGCTTGTTTAAGTGCTTCTTTGTCCCTGCTAGAAGTCCCTGTAACATGCACATGATATTGTCCTTTTAAATCAAGCGTACGTACCATACCGATGAAGATACTGATCTGGCCGATCGTCACAGTAGATCCGGATTCGAGGTGATCCGATTCTGGCTCCCAGCCGGAATCGTCCACCATCCTTTCTCCTTCGCTGTTGACGTAGATCTCTCCGACGACGAGGTTCCTCATGCTTTTCCGAGCTTCTCCCGTGATGTAAACACCTTTGGACGCAGGCCCCACGGTGGGCGCCAACTGTCGTGGGATGATCACGGCAGATGTTACCAGGGGTAACTGATCTTGGGGCAAGTCGACACAGGTATTTGGGAGAGGGTTTAGCTCGAAAGAGAACATGATGATAAGCGATCTAGGAATCGGCACTCAACTCGCCGAATCTCGAATATGGCTCTCTAGATACTCGATAATAGGTGATATGATTATGTCGTGAATCTCTCTGAAACTAAGCCTAGGGGCCGGTTTATAAAGCACCCGTACCCCCCCCCCCCAGGCTTGCCCTCCAAGGCGCAGCTTGAGTCCTACCCGAATTCTACTTACAAACCCTAGCTTTCCTTACCGCAACCCACAATCCGGGTTACGAGGCCTACAAACTTTTGGCCTTCCAGAAGTTTCTTCATCCTTAGCCGGATCCTGCGTAACATCCTTTGGGCCGGGTTACACCTTGGAGTTGGCCTACCGGGTTACTATCCCCCCATCACAAACGGTGGTGGAATTTCTTCTGAAAGATCTCGTCTTAAATTTTCTCCTTTCATTAATGCACTCAGAGTGTATAGGATGTTTGGGCTGATTTGAGTCTGAAGGTGAAAGTGCACAAACTCTGCGGAGTCAACAAACTAAGATCTTAGCCGTGTCCCCGGTTATGGACAACTATGAGCAGATGGACAAGGAATGATGGAAGAATCTCATCACCAATTTCAATAAGAATTTTTTTGACCAAGTGAACAGTATTGTGGTGCTTGGATCTTAATCCAATGTTGCCACCCTTTGAAAAGAAAAGTTTGTTTTACAAAAGTGATAGGGGAAAACTGGCTTTATGCAAACTTAGCCAAAACTCCACTCAGCCAAATAAGCATGTAGTATTAGTCTTGCCATTTATATCCACCATGTTGTTACTTGCCAATACATTAAATTGTATTGACTCCCTTGTGGCTGCATATTCCATCCTGCAGATTATTCTGAAGACGAGTGAGGATTTCGTTTAGGATCTCGAGACTATCACCAACATGTTTTGCCTATGGCACATGAAGAAGATGGGCTCAATGTTTTACTATGTTTTCCGATGTATTTCTTTGTTTTCTGCAAGTTTTCTAAGACTATGCAAGTAGTAATACTATTCTGTAAAGACCGGAACATGAGATGTAATATAATTTGATGCATTTGCATGATATCTCATTTTGTACGGTGGTTCTAGCAATTGATCGAGGGACTAGCACAATAACACATGTTTCCTTACATTATTTAAATGTGGGAACACTACAGTAGGTGCACTAGTTCGGCGAAGAGATGGTGAAATACAAGTAATATGGATGATCATAAGTGATAATAGCAATCTGAAATAAAAATGGCAGCAAGCAAACATGTAGCAGAACTGAATGTAAACGATGTTTCAATGCTTAGAAATAAGTCCTAGGGATCATACTTTAACTAGTGGACACTCTCAACAATAATAACATAATTTAATACATAAATATCATATATTCACTATGTTACTCCGAACCACTATCCGGTTGGATAACAAACATCAATCATTGCATAGGGCTATCAAAGCACACCTTGAAGTTGCATTCCCCACCAGGTAACCCCACACTGTCACCTTGAGACCTAGATGGTTCCAGACAAACACCACAATTTCATAGGGTTATCCAACTCAAAATATATATATCATGATAAGCCACACACGGTGCACACACTGTCACATTTACACTGTGGGATTCTTCGGAAATCACATTAACCAAACCACTACAGTAGCATAACAGATGAAGAGTAACATCTACTTATTCAACTAGATTAAAAAACTCATGATCACATAAATATCACACCATGGGAGAGAGATATAAAACACATAGCTACCGATAGAGCCCTCATCCCCGGGGGAGAACTACTCCCTCCTCATCATGGGAGTCCGCAACGGCGATGAAGATGGTGGTGGGGTCGATGGAGATGGCTCCGGGGGCACTTCCCCGTCCCGGCACGGTGCCGGAACAGAGATTTCTCCCCCCGAAACTTGTCGGCGATGGCGGTGGAGCTACGGAACTTTTCTTCGATAGAGGCTTAATGTTTTAGGGTTTCTGCATCTCGGAGAATAAATAGGCGAAAGGGCGATGTCGGTGGGCTCCCGAGGGGCCCACACCAAGTGGTGGCGCGGCCGGGGGGGGGGGGGGGGCGCCACCAGGTGGTGTGGCCACCTCATTGCCCCTCCTCTCGGTCTCCTTTGGACTTTGTTGACGTGCCGGGGAAAATAAGACCCTCGGATTTTATTTCGTCCAATTCCGAGAATATTTCCAGAATAACTTTTCTGAAATAAAAAACAACAGAAAACAGGAACTGACACTGTGGCATCTTGTCAATAGGTTAGTCCATAAAACATCCGAAAAATGAAGGAAAACATGTTAAAACATAAAGGTATTGGATAGAAAACTAGCATGGAGCAACAAAATTTATAGATACGTTTGAGACGTATCAGCGCCTTCATTTTTTTTATCCATCGAACCACATGATCCATGAGCTAGAGTATTCAGGTGGACCCAGGGTTTTGAGCTCTGTCCACTCTGACAAAAGTCTGCAACTATCTGTGATTTGAGGGAGTCGCGTCCTTTATATATGATGTCCCAATCTCCCAGCTCGATGCTCCATTTGGCAAATCGACCGGAGGCCATTGGATTGTTGATGATGCTTCCTAGTGATGCGTCGTTGAGCACTATCATAGTGTGTTCTTGGAAGTAGTGTTTGAGATTTCGAGCCGTGAAAATGACTCGATACGCCAACTTATGATAGTGCGGGTACCGCTGCTTGCATGGAGAGAGTACCTTGATGAGGTAGTAAATGGGTCTCTGCACTCCATCTGTTTTATTTTCCTCGGGTCTCTTCACCACGAGTACTGTGCTGACCACCTAATTAGTAGCGGCTAGATAGAGGTATAGTGGTTCCTTCCTCTGGGATGTAGCCATGATCTTTTTTCTTAAGAGTGCCCGCTTCAGATCGTCGAATGCTTTATGGGCCTCGGGAGTCCACTCAAACTTATCCGTCTTCCTCAGCAGTTTGTAGAAAGGAAAGGCCTTTTCACTTAGTCTGGCGATAAAACTGTTGAGTTCTACCAAGCGTCCTGCTAGCTGTTGAACTCCTCGGAGATTTGTCGGCTCCTTCATCGTCAGGATGATTTGGGTTTTCTCTGGGTTTGCTTCAATGCCTCGAGCCGATACCAGATAGCCGAGAAACTGTCCCACGGGTATGCCGAAGACGCACTTTGTGGGATTGAGCTTAATCTGATAGGCATTGAGGGCGTTGAATGTTTCTTTGAGATCAGCGAGGGGAGTAGCTTCGACTCGTATTTTGACAACTATGTCGTCAACATAAACTTGGATGTTCTTGCCGATTAACTTGGTGAGGCAGTTTTGCATGTAGCGCTGATACATGGTGCCTGCATTTTTTAGCCCGAAAGGCATTGCTGTGTAGTAGTAGACACCGCATGGTGTGATGAATGTTATATTCTCTCTGTCTTCCTTTTTCATTCAGATCTAATTATAGCCCGAGTACGCGTCGAAGAAGGAGAGGCGTTCACAGCATGGTATCGAGTTGATTATCTGATCGATCCAAGGGAGCGGGAAGTTATCCTTGGGGCAGTGCTTGTTCAGGTATGTGTAGTCGATGCACACGCAAAGGATGTCGGTGTTTTTCTTCGGGACGAGTACTGGGTTTGCTAGCTAGGTGGAGATTTTGATTTCCCGGATGAACTTTGCTGCGAGGAGCGGATTGGTTTCTTCCCCGAGTGTTAGGCGCTTTGGCTCGGAGAAGCGGCGAGTAGTCTGCTTGATGGGATTCGCATCTTAGAATACTTCTATTGAGTGCTTGGAGAATTCCCTAGGAATTCCTCGCATGTCTGTTGGCTGCCAGACGAAGATTTCCTAGTACTCACAGAGGAATTCGACAAGCGCTCTTTCCTATGTGAGGGAAAGGCTTGTCGAGACCATCGTTGTTTTCTTTGGGTCCATCTGGTGGATTTGATGCTTTCGGGTGTTGTTGCTGGAGTTGAATTCGAGGTCTGGCGCGATTTTCTTCGTCAGCGGGAGCACAAAGTTATTTGTGGTTTTCGCGGGTTGCTCCACCTCTTCCTACATCCCAAAAGATTGCGAGATGTTGTGGAAAATCTGCGTCTCACTTCTCTGATTTCTGGAAACCCCCGTTGACCGTGATTGGTCTGTACGGTCCAGGTAGCTTCAATTTGAGGTACGTGTAGTGCGGTACTGCCATGAACCTTGTAACGCAGTTCGACCAAGGATGGTGTGATACTATGATGGCCAATCCACGACTTTGAAGCCGAGGTTCTCTTGTCTGTAGTTTTCTGGATCTTTGAGTACTACTTCGAGGATGATCGAAC
The DNA here is from genome assembly GCA_028641055.1 of Alopecurus myosuroides. NCBI lineage: Eukaryota > Viridiplantae > Streptophyta > Magnoliopsida > Poales > Poaceae > Alopecurus > Alopecurus myosuroides. Next base: position 524,175,384 of record CM054057.1, on the reverse strand, counting down.
CGAGCGGATGCACGGTCTTGCCTGGCATGATGCCATGGAAAGAGGTATCTGATGCTGCGAGTCCTTCTAGGTTCTTGTTCATGTTGCGCAGAGTGTGTGTGTAGATGATGTTAATTCTGCTGCCTCCATCCATGAAGACTTTGCTCAGGTTGTAGTTGCCTATATGGGCTTGGATTACTAGGGTTGCATGGCCTGGTCTGTATACTCGGGGCAAATGATCTTGTTTGGAGAAAGTGATGGTTTGCTCATGACACTTGAGATATTTCGGCTTCGATGGCGGCGACTATACTGCCATGTTAACTTGGAGAGTATTTGTCTTCAGGACGCGTCTGGAGGGACACACCTTCTGGATCATGCCTATGTTTCCTCGGGCGGTTGGGTATCCTTCGATGGGCAGGTTCATGGCTAGCTGTTGCGGCTGCTGCTGATGTGCTACCATCGTGAGAGCGGTCTGGCCCACCGGTGGTGGTGGTGGCTGATACCCACAAGTATAGGGGATCGCTAAAATCTTCATTGGGAAGTATTACGCACATTTATAGTTCGACTCAAGGGGAACACAAGAATCCCGATAAGACTTTGGCAATTAAGGCGTCACTCTCAATCACACTTGTATATCAAAAAACTCGCAGCAGAAGTGGTGATAGTAGTAATATGATTCAAGTAACCAACATAAAACAGCAGTAGTAACAAGGGTTTCCCAATTTTCACCAAAAAAGTGAAAGTGTAACTCAGAGATTTAAAACATAGACATGAGGTGATAGCAGGGTGTTGCATGAATAAGATTGATCATATAATAAGATACAAATAGCAATGGAGCTTTTCTCTAACTCGGATATATGTAGGTATGTGTTTCGAAAATAGTTGTGCGTACTAAGCAAGAGAATTTGCACAACATCTATTGTCCTACCTGCCCATTTCACCGGGGCCAACTTGGAACTATAGGTAATTATGCTCTACCCTTTCGAATAGCCCGGAACAACGCATTAACACTTCATGAACACATAGAATCCTCAAACTAAGACATCTCCCTGTTTTTTCCTTATATGTCACTTTTAGGGTTCGCACGTTCAACATAATAGCGGGCAATACACTTTGCAGATAAAAACCAAACTCGGCTATATGATGCGGCAAAGTAAGTTCAGTACTGAAATCATGCCACATGTTCCCTAGTAGCAAGCACTAAACATAGCATAAGTGCATCAACACAATACAAAAGTATCCTCGAACAACTGGTATCATTACATGATCAATCACATCCAATCCTCATCCATCTCATATGCCTACAGCGGAATACTCACACATGGTGAAGGTGAGGGATCTCATGGTCGATGGATATGAAGGCGGTGAAGATGGCGGCGAAGACGGCCTCCGGATCCCTCCTCCGGGGAGAAATCCTGGATTAATCTGTCTCAAAAAACAAAGATCATGGTGATGGCAGCGCTCTGTTTCGCTAATAGCTCTCCCCTTCTAGGTCAGCTACTTTTTCGTATATATGGGGGGTACGTGAAAGCCAAAGGAGAGCCGGTTCCCGAGGCCCAAGATAGGTGGGCCCATGCGGCCAAGGAATCTGGTCGCGCGGGGCCCCCTCTTTTTCTCCTCGGACACTTCCTCGTGTCCATATTTTGCACGAAGTCCTTCTTTTCCATAAAAATTGACGTGGTATGATACGTCTTAAATGTATCCTTAATTTTTTTATGTTTCATGTTGTTTCCCACATGTTTGCTATACAGTTTATGTCATTTTTATCGATTTTTCGGACCAATCTATTGACAAGATGCCATAGAGCCAGTTCCATGTTTTCCGCTGTTTTTAGTTTAAAAAAAGTTGTTCCGGAAATATTCTCGGAATTGGACAATTCAAAGTCCGGAGGTTCTAGAATTCCCGAATGTTCCACGGAGTCCCGAAGAGGCCCGGAGGGGGGCCACACCATAGGGCGGCGCGCCCCCTGGCCGCGCCATGGGGTGGTGTGGAGCCCAGGCCTCCACCGCCTTTGCCTTTTCGCCTATTTATACCCCCTACATATTAACCCTAAAAAGATACCACTTCGTCCCAAGAAACACCCGAGGGCGCTGTCATCGTCATCCCGAGATTGGGAGGGTTCTGGAGCTCTCCCCGGTACCCTGCCAGGAGGGGAATTCATCACCGGAGGGGTCTACACCACCATGCCCTCCTCCGAATTGATGCGTGAGTAGTTCATCCCTGGACTATGGGTCCATAGCAGTAGCTAGATGGTTGTTCTCTCCACTTTGTACCTCATGTTTACATCTCGTGAGCTGCCTCACATGATCGAGATCATGTTTATGTAATGCTACATGTTTTGTTTGCTGGGATCTGATGAATGTTGAATGCTATGTCTTCTGATTATCAATCTATCATGTTATCTTCATGCTTATGTTATTTATGATCTTCCATGCTCTATGTTATTAGTAGATGCTTTGGCCAAGTAGATGCTAGTAACTCCAAGAGGGCGTATTTATGCTCGATAGTGGGTTCATGCCTCTTTTGCATCTGTGCTCGAGGGGCAGAAACGTGATGGATGGAGGATGTGTTGTTGCCACTAGGGAGAAAACAACGGTGTTTACCTAGTTTACATTGTTTACATTGCACACTTTTGCTAGAAACTTAATACCCAACGTTTGTTCGGATGACATTCGAAGGGTGGATTATTAGACATAGATGTAGTTGGATGACGGTCTATGTATTTTGTTGTAATGCCCGCATGAATCTAGTAATCTTTATGTCTTGCATATGCACTATGGTGTAGCTTTCATTTCTGTCAATTGCCCAGCTTAATTTTTTCACCACACATGTTATGTATCCTTCACGGCGAGACATCACTAGTGAACTGTGGACCCCGGTACATTTTATCATACTGATAATACACACACTGCTTTCATACTGCTACTGCTTTCGTATTGTTTTCCTACTGTTTTCCACACCATACGTTTAAACTCTTTTTGTTCAGCAAAACTGGTGAGATTGACAACTTCACTGATTCGTTGGGGCAAAGTGATTTGATTGTGTTGTGTAGGTTCCATGTTTCTACTGAACCGGTAGTGCTCCCTGCCACCTCAGCTGCATCAACCTTCAGAGATTGCTTGTCCTCCTATTGGTCGGTTCAACCTTGGTTTCTTTTGCGAGGGAAAACTTGCTTCTGCACTCTTCACACCTTGCGCTTGGTGTCTCCCAACGAGCGTGTGTCCACACTCCATCATGGTATTTTTCACAAATTTAATTTTCTGCAAAAAATAACAAAAATGAGACTTTGCCAAAAATGGCACCAGATTCAGCAGTTTACTCAAATGTGGGAAGACTCTGGAGCAAATTATGAAGCAAATTGATTGGAAAATTAGATGCATTTTAGGTGCATCAACTCCCCCAATCTTAGCTCGTTGTTTGTCCACGAACAACTCAAACATAGTGCAGAAGCGTGATGAGCCACAAGTATAGGGGGTGTATCGTAGTACTTTTGATAAATAAGAGTGTCGAACCCAACAAGGAGCAGAAAGTGTTGACAAGCAGGTTGGATAGAGGATTCACTGTAAACACTAGCATAGGGGTTTTTGGTGGTTTTTGATATAGCAGATAAATAAAGTGTGAGTAAATAAATAACAGTAAATATAATTGCAGCGAGTGGCCAAATCCTTTTGAGAGCAAAGGACAAGCCGGTTGTTGTACTTATGATTACCAAATGTAGCATCCCAACTTTTAATAAAGAAGGAATACCTGTGTTATTGTGCTAGTCCCTGGATCAAATGCTAGCACCACAGTACAAAATGAAATATCATGCAAATGCATCAAATTCTATTACATCGCATGATCCAGTCTTTACAAAATAGGATTACAACTTGCATAGTCTTAGAAGACTAGCAGAAAACAAAGAAATACAGCGGAAAACATAGTACAACATTGAGCCCATCTTCTTCATGTGCCACAGGCAAAACATGTTGGCGATAGTCTCGAGATCCTAAACGAAATCCTCACTCGTCTTCAGAAATATCTGCAATATGGAATATGCAGCCACAAGGGAGTCAATACAATTTAATGTATTGGCAAGTAACACTATGGTGGATATAAATGGCAGGACTAGTACTACATGCTTATTTGGCTGAGTGGAGTTTAGGCTAAGTTTGCATAAAGCCAGTTTTGTCCTATCTCTTTTGTAAAACATATTTTTCTTTTCAAAGGGGTGGCAACATTGGATTCAGATCCAAGCACCACAATACTCTTCACTTGGTCAAAATTTTACTTATTGAAATTGGTGATGAGATTCTTCCGTCAATCCTTGTCCAGCTGCTCATAGTTGTCCATAACCGGGGACACGGCTAAGATCTTAGTTTGTTGACTCTGCAGAGGTTGTGCACTTTCACCCTTTGTCTTCAATTAGCCCAAACATCCTATACACCCGGAGTGCATCATGGAAAGGAGAGAATTGAGACGAGATCTTTCAGAAGAAGAAGTCCAAACCCACCGGCAAGACCCGTTCCACCTATAATTTTGCTACATCTGCTTGTCAAGCCTGGGCTGAACCCTCACAACTTAATTGATCAAGACAGAGCCCATATTGTCAAAAGGCTGCACGGGAAGCTACTAGATTTAGAGGGACATAGTAATCTCTTTGTTCCTGGGTGGCCATCCGCAAGTGACAACCTCAAGTGGAATAACCCTTAAACAAGGGCCCTGAGGCAACACTCAACATAACCCAGTCTTACCACTTCCACCCAGGTGGTTCATTCATTAGTTATACTTAGGATTTTTCCTCAACATCTAGTAAAACAATTTGTGACATTGCATAGCATCACTAAGTTCTAAGGCTATCAAAATAACAAGGGTAAAAGATATGGCTACACACTACTAGGATAATAGCATAGCATAATATAACTTAGTAAAATTTCCTATCATGCATGCTACTCAAAATCAACTAATGCATATAGAAAATAATGGGTAGTTGATGGTGTGTTACTTGCCTTGTTGAAGTTGGTGAAGATATTCACACTCTCTTCACAAAAGATCGTTTTTCTCCGTACAATCTATTCATTGAAAACACAATAACAAAATAAACAAGCATCCTAATAAACAAACATACAAGTGTAGAAAACATACATAGCAACTAACATATCAAAAGGGGCTTAACCAAGTTGGTTTGGGCAAGGTCTAGGTTTGAGTTCAATACTTGTTAAGGAAAATTCCAAGGGTTTACTTGGGATGGAATAGGTTGAGTTTTGATGTGATCTAACTTTATTATAACCATACTTGTCGAGGAAGTTCCAAGAGTTCACTAAGAATAAACATATTACTTCTTCATCTAAAGTAATACATGCAAACACTTGGTCATATTCACCTTCAAAAATATTTGAGTGACTATGTTAGTATATTCCATTGTGGTTAGGGTAGGCCTACTAACTTCATCATCAAAGGGAAAATATTACTAAGTCTTGGGTTTTCCATTTGGGTCAATGGTTGGACAAAAATAACTTGTTATTCTTCAACTTGTATGGATTGCTTCTAGACCTCATGTGATTGCCTTCTTGAAGATCATCTTCATGCTTCTATTGTAGTCTTGTTCCTTGGATGGATTCTTCTCTTGGTCTTGATAAATTCTTCTGGGCTTTCACTTCACTATTTGGTTTGGGTATGGGATGGGCACAAATACCACTAAGTCAAGAGAAAGAAAATAAGAAGAAAGATAGGAAGAGAGGGGAAGATGTTTTCTTCTAAATTTCTTCACACTTGTACTTCTTGAGTTTTCTTCTAGGTGTGGAGTCCAAGTCTTTTCTTCAAAACTTCTTCATTGATATTCCTTGTAGCTCTTCATGTTTCCCCTAAGTTGAAAGTGAAGAACCTTCTATTTCTTGAGTCTTGTTTTCCATTTGCTAACTTGATGGATTCTTGAAGCAAGAATAGGGGGATGGAGGAGTAAATAGAAAACTATGGTACTAGTGTTTAAGGTTCACTACTTGGTCTTTTATATGGTTAGCATATACTAGGGGCTTGGTTTTGGATTCCAAATGGCCACAACATCAAAGAAAATCAAATAGAAATAAATTCTAGGGCATGATAATATGGGTGGATTACTATGTTAGGTTTTTGGTCAAAAACACATGGTCATGGTCCAAGGGTGTCCAAAATGGTTGGGCAAGGTTTTTCTGGTCCAAGGTTGTCAAATGGAACAATTTTGCAAAAGGAACTATATTGAAATTATTTACAGAAATAAATCTATGACAAAATTACTCAAATACTCCAATTAATTCTAAATTCAATTTTAATTTGATCAACAATTATTTTGGGACAGGGGATATGAAAGTACACATCCTAAGGTTTCCAAATATATTTTATTTACAATTTTTGGATTTGTAGAATTTGAATTATGCCAAATTTCATCAAACAAGCATATTTAAATTTGAACCAATTTAAGTTTGTCAAATTTGAATTTTGCCAGTGCCAAAAGTTTCTAATTGTCAAGGGCTTTTCAAAAAGTCCAAGATTGCTAAATTTGGCTTCATGGATAAAAAGATATGATGGATTGAAGTTGCAGGGGCTAATCTGTAAAACTGACAAAATAATTCCAGCGGGAGAAATTTTAAAATAAGGCTGGGACACGTGCCTGGATCTGATTGGGCCTGGTTGCTGACTAGATGCTGGCGTGGCCCACTGACTGGGCGCCGACGTGGTTAAGTGAACTGGATCTGGATCGTTAGATCCAGATCTAACGGTGGGAGTGCGTACCTCTTCACGTTATAATCTCGGCCGTCGAGATGATCCGACGGTGCAGACTGGACGAGGAGCTCGGGGCGGCCAGCGATGGAGATTCCGGCGCTGCTCCGGCGATCTGCGGCCTGGAAACGACACCGGCGACGCTCACGCGGTTCCCCACACAGATGGATATGACGACGAGGGGCGGCGCGACGAGGGGAACCCGATGGTGAAAGTGGCGTGCTCGGTGGCTGCTTCTCGCGCCGGTGATGCACGGTTGGAGGGCGGTGCTGCCCCGGTGAACTCGGGAACAACTGCGCTGGCGTTTGGCTGCACACGGAAACAAACAAAGGGGTCAGGGAGGTGCGCACGAGCACAAGGGAGAGAATGGTGGTTGTCTCGGTTGCCGGAAGTGGTTCACCTCGCCGGAATCAGTGAAGGGCGGGGACTAGGGTTTGAAGTCCGGCGACGAATTACAGGGCCACGGGGGCGAAATCGAGCCGAGAGGGAGAGGGGAAACAAAGAGGGGGTCGTGGGCTCTTTATAGGTCCAGAGAGGGGGGGCATTCATGGCCTTAATGGCCTGGAATCGAGGGGCGAAACTTTCGGCCATGATAGAGGGGTTTCCAAACAGAGGAAGAAGATGATGACGTCATGGGTGACGTCATCCAATATTTTCTTTTTATTTCTGTTTATTTAGTTAAATCATAACTTCTGTTTTAAGTATCCAAATGACATGAAACAAATTTCTAAATTCTTGAAATTTCAAGTACTTTCTAATAGTACCATTTTTGGAAACAAAACATCATATTTTATTTTTGAATTTGGGAATTTGAATAATTCCTTAATAGTTACTTAATGTGATTTTTAATTTAATTTTTTTTATAAAACATAGTTATTGGTCAACTAAAATTTTAGTGACATTCTAAATGTTGAAAACATATTTTTGAAGTCATTTCATCTTGTTTTCACAAATTTATATTTTGGAAAATAAATAAAACACTAATAATACTTTAAGGCCATTTTTAAAATAATAAATTGAATGTTATTATCTAAATAAAATTTCAAGGGCATTTTACATGTCATATATTATTTTTGGAAATCCATTTTAAAACTATTTTCACATTTTATAATTTTAGGATATGAAGGATTTACCATTAGTAACTTAATGTTATTTAATTAGTTCTTATCAATTAATTAATATTGTTGATCAATAAATTTTAGAATAAAACCACAAGTCATGATATTGTTTTCCAAAACCCTCTTTTATGTTATTATCAAGCAATGCATTTTATTTTCACACCTTTATGTTTAAAACTTGGAATAACAACTAAAGGTTAATATTAATAATTTTATTCTCCTCAAATACCTTTGAGGCTTAGAACTTTATTAAGGGTTATAAATCTTTGATTTTTGTTACCATAAAATATCTTTAATTTAATATTGGAGTTGTAAACATTTTAGTTAAAGGTTTGTTGATGAAAAGATATTCCCTTTATATAATTAAGAAATTTATTTTTGAATAAGGTTTTAGGGTTTAAGGAACAAGGGCATAATTGGATTTCTAATTCCAATAAACTTGGTATAGGACCTAATATTTCATTTGTGTCTGAGTTTTATTTGTTTTTGGTGATTGATATTGACATGAAAACAAAAGTTTCAAATTTTTGTGATTTTTGCATTTTCCAAAAAATCAGGGATGTTACAGACTACCACCCTTAAAAGAAATCTCGTCCCGAGATTTTGGAAGGTTAGAAAGAAAGATTTGGGTAATTGGATTCCAAAACAACTGGGTGGGCTACCACCCTTAAAAGAAGCTTTGGTGGGTAGTCTATTTTCATTAGATTAGAGTGTAGATTGATTCTAGATGAGCTTGAGTAGATCTTTCCTTTGTGGTAGAGGTGTAGACCAACATAGGTATGTTGGACTACCTTTGACACTGAGGGGTCACTCTTTGGGTCAATCAAAAGATCAAGTTGAGAGGATTTCACAACATCATCTCATTATACCGGGAACACATTTCTCAGACATTCATTGTGGTTTATTACACTGGAAGAACTTCTAGGGAAAATAAATTTATTTTCAACATGAAACTTTTCCTAAGATTCCTTCTTTCAGAAAGTCATGTTTCCTTCCTTCTCCCTTTGAGGGCATCCATTTGCATAGTGTCCTTTATCTCTACATTTGAAGCAAGTCACTTGGCTGATGTCCCTATAGACTGAATTGGGGTTCACTTGTCTTTCTTCACTTGTTGATTGGCTTGATACTCCCTATTAGGCAGTTGGCATTGATCATGGATGTGATTGTTCCTTCACACAGAAGAAAGAAATGTGATACTAGCATTCCTCAAATGGGATGGCTTGTGTGTCAATAGGGTAAAGGTTGTATGATTCCAAATGGTTCTCACTATGGTTGGTGAATGAGTATGGTGTTAGGTTTGATCTAGTAGGAATGAGTAGAGATTTAGAAAGATGGCTGAGGAAGGTTCTTATCCAAAAATAGCAGATCAAGGAAACTCATCTTACAAACAACACATAACAAACATATAACAACACATTCATCACACCAAACAACATAGTTTTAGGAAAATATCTAGTATTGTCATACCACACTCATTAGTATGATCAATACTCTAATCGTGTTTCGTGTCTCACAACTTTTGTTACTTCTCATGGTGGTCTACTATTCAAGACAGGGTAACAATCTTTCTTGCTTTATTCCTCACGAGAGGTCTTCAATACTCAGTCTTCACGATGATCTCCGTGTTCTTGTACATTGTAATCTCTTTTTCAAGAGTTTTGATCTCTTCTTCAGCTTCCTTGAGAATCTTCTTAGTGTTGTGAAGTCTCCACTTGAGTCTCTCAGTAAGTTCTTCAATAGCCCTCCATGCAGCACTTCTTGCTGAATCAAAGAATGTCAAATGCACCTCCTTGTTGGTAAGCATGCAATCTCCTCCCTTCTTGTGGTCGTACTCCTTGTTCATGTACAGATGAATCTGCACCCACCAATATTCAAGATCATCTTCCTCATCAATGTAGGGAAAACCCAAATAGACTGCTGGTCCTTCAAATCCCATGATTGACATGAGATCCTTCAATGCTCTTGGAAAATCAGTGTCACATTCCAGGGTCATGGTCATCATTGGTCCTTTCTTGAGTGATTCAATGATGTTGGTCATCTACAGATAAGAGTATACATTAGAAATGTACCATGGAAAGGAGTACGAGGAGAAATGAAGATATAAAAGATTCCTTTGTGGAGTAGTTAATAGATAGTATATTTTTATTCCTATGGCTTTTCCTATTCTAATCCAAACTTAGGGTCTCGAATCCTACAGGCAACACAATGTTCTGATACCATTTTGTAGCATCCCAACTTTTAATAAAGAAGGAATACCTGTGTTATTGTGCTAGTCCCTGGATCAAATGCTAGCACCACAGTACAAAATGAAATATCATGCAAATGCATCAAATTCTATTACATCGCATGATCCAGTCTTTACAAAATAGGATTACAACTTGCATAGTCTTAGAAGACTAGCAGAAAACAAAGAAATACAGCGGAAAACATAGTACAACATTGAGCCCATCTTCTTCATGTGCCACAGGCAAAACATGTTGGCGATAGTCTCGAGATCCTAAACGAAATCCTCACTCGTCTTCAGAAATATCTGCAATATGGAATATGCAGCCACAAGGGAGTCAATACAATTTAATGTATTGGCAAGTAACACTATGGTGGATATAAATGGCAGGACTAGTACTACATGCTTATTTGGCTGAGTGGAGTTTAGGCTAAGTTTGCATAAAGCCAGTTTTGTCCTATCTCTTTTGTAAAACATATTTTTCTTTTCAAAGGGGTGGCAACATTGGATTCAGATCCAAGCACCACAATACTCTTCACTTGGTCAAAATTTTACTTATTGAAATTGGTGATGAGATTCTTCCGTCAATCCTTGTCCAGCTGCTCATAGTTGTCCATAACCGGGGACACGGCTAAGATCTTAGTTTGTTGACTCTGCAGAGGTTGTGCACTTTCACCCTTTGTCTTCAATTAGCCCAAACATCCTATACACCCGGAGTGCATCATGGAAAGGAGAGAATTGAGACGAGATCTTTCAGAAGAAGAAGTCCAAACCCACCGGCAAGACCCGTTCCACCTATAATTTTGCTACATCTGCTTGTCAAGCCTGGGCTGAACCCTCACAACTTAATTGATCAAGACAGAGCCCATATTGTCAAAAGGCTGCACGGGAAGCTACTAGATTTAGAGGGACATAGTAATCTCTTTGTTCCTGGGTGGCCATCCGCAAGTGACAACCTCAAGTGGAATAACCCTTAAACAAGGGCCCTGAGGCAACACTCAACATAACCCAGTCTTACCACTTCCACCCAGGTGGTTCATTCATTAGTTATACTTAGGATTTTTCCTCAACATCTAGTAAAACAATTTGTGACATTGCATAGCATCACTAAGTTCTAAGGCTATCAAAATAACAAGGGTAAAAGATATGGCTACACACTACTAGGATAATAGCATAGCATAATATAACTTAGTAAAATTTCCTATCATGCATGCTACTCAAAATCAACTAATGCATATAGAAAATAATGGGTAGTTGATGGTGTGTTACTTGCCTTGTTGAAGTTGGTGAAGATATTCACACTCTCTTCACAAAAGATCGTTTTTCTCCGTACAATCTATTCATTGAAAACACAATAACAAAATAAACAAGCATCCTAATAAACAAACATACAAGTGTAGAAAACATACATAGCAACTAACATATCAAAAGGGGCTTAACCAAGTTGGTTTGGGCAAGGTCTAGGTTTGAGTTCAATACTTGTTAAGGAAAATTCCAAGGGTTTACTTGGGATGGAATAGGTTGAGTTTTGATGTGATCTAACTTTATTATAACCATACTTGTCGAGGAAGTTCCAAGAGTTCACTAAGAATAAACATATTACTTCTTCATCTAAAGTAATACATGCAAACACTTGGTCATATTCACCTTCAAAAATATTTGAGTGACTATGTTAGTATATTCCATTGTGGTTAGGGTAGGCCTACTAACTTCATCATCAAAGGGAAAATATTACTAAGTCTTGGGTTTTCCATTTGGGTCAATGGTTGGACAAAAATAACTTGTTATTCTTCAACTTGTATGGATTGCTTCTAGACCTCATGTGATTGCCTTCTTGAAGATCATCTTCATGCTTCTATTGTAGTCTTGTTCCTTGGATGGATTCTTCTCTTGGTCTTGATAAATTCTTCTGGGCTTTCACTTCACTATTTGGTTTGGGTATGGGATGGGCACAAATACCACTAAGTCAAGAGAAAGAAAATAAGAAGAAAGATAGGAAGAGAGGGGAAGATGTTTTCTTCTAAATTTCTTCACACTTGTACTTCTTGAGTTTTCTTCTAGGTGTGGAGTCCAAGTCTTTTCTTCAAAACTTCTTCATTGATATTCCTTGTAGCTCTTCATGTTTCCCCTAAGTTGAAAGTGAAGAACCTTCTATTTCTTGAGTCTTGTTTTCCATTTGCTAACTTGATGGATTCTTGAAGCAAGAATAGGGGGATGGAGGAGTAAATAGAAAACTATGGTACTAGTGTTTAAGGTTCACTACTTGGTCTTTTATATGGTTAGCATATACTAGGGGCTTGGTTTTGGATTCCAAATGGCCACAACATCAAAGAAAATCAAATAGAAATAAATTCTAGGGCATGATAATATGGGTGGATTACTATGTTAGGTTTTTGGTCAAAAACACATGGTCATGGTCCAAGGGTGTCCAAAATGGTTGGGCAAGGTTTTTCTGGTCCAAGGTTGTCAAATGGAACAATTTTGCAAAAGGAACTATATTGAAATTATTTACAGAAATAAATCTATGACAAAATTACTCAAATACTCCAATTAATTCTAAATTCAATTTTAATTTGATCAACAATTATTTTGGGACAGGGGATATGAAAGTACACATCCTAAGGTTTCCAAATATATTTTATTTACAATTTTTGGATTTGTAGAATTTGAATTATGCCAAATTTCATCAAACAAGCATATTTAAATTTGAACCAATTTAAGTTTGTCAAATTTGAATTTGGCCAGTGCCAAAATTTTCTAATTGTCAAGGGCTTTTCAAAAAGTCCAAGATTGCTAAATTTGGCTTCATGGATAAAAAGATATGATGGATTGAAGTTGCAGGGGCTAATCTGTAAAACTGACAAAATAATTCCAGCGGGAGAAATTTTAAAATAAGGCTGGGACACGTGCCTGGATCTGATTGGGCCTGGTTGCTGACTAGATGCTGGCGTGGCCCACTGACTGGGCGCTGACGTGGTTAAGTAAACTAGATCTGGATCGTTAGATCCAGATCTAACGGTGGGAGTGCGTACCTCTTCACGTTATAATCTCGGCCGTCGAGATGATCCGACGGTGCAGACTGGACGAGGAGCTCGGGGCGGCCAGCGATGGAGATTCCGGCGCTGCTCCGGCGATCTGCGGCCTGGAAACGACACCGGCGACGCTCACGCGGTTCCCCACACAGATGGATATGACGACGAGGGGCGGCGCGACGAGGGGAACCCGATGGTGAAAGTGGCGTGCTCGGTGGCTGCTTCTCGCGCCGGTGATGCACGGTTGGAGGGCGGTGCTGCCCCGGTGAACTCGGGAACAACTGCGCTGGCGTTTGGCTGCACACGGAAACAAACAAAGGGGTCAGGGAGGTGCGCACGAGCACAAGGGAGAGAATGGTGGTTGTCTCGGTTGCCGGAAGTGGTTCACCTCGCCGGAATCAGTGAAGGGCGGGGACTAGGGTTTGAAGTCCGGCGACGAATTACAGGGCCACGGGGGCGAAATCGAGCCGAGAGGGAGAGGGGAAACAAAGAGGGGGTCGTGGGCTCTTTATAGGTCCAGAGAGGGGGGGCATTCATGGCCATAATGGCCTGGAATCGAGGGGCGAAACTTTCGGCCATGATAGAGGGGTTTCCAAACAGAGGAAGAAGATGATGACGTCATGGGTGACGTCATCCAATATTTTCTTTTTATTTCTGTTTATTTAGTTAAATCATAACTTCTGTTTTAAGTATCCAAATGACATGAAACAAATTTCTAAATTCTTGAAATTTCAAGTACTTTCTAATAGTACCATTTTTGGAAACAAAACATCATATTTTATTTTTGAATTTGGGAATTTGAATAATTCCTTAATAGTTATTTAATGTGATTTTTAATTTAATTTTTTTTATAAAACATAGTTATTGGTCAACTAAAATTTTAGTGACATTCTAAATGTTGAAAACATATTTTTGAAGTCATTTCATCTTGTTTTCACAAATTTATATTTTGGAAAATAAATAAAACACTAATAATACTTTAAGGCCATTTTTAAAATAATAAATTGAATGTTATTATCTAAATAAAATTTCAAGGGCATTTTACATGTCATATATTATTTTTGGAAATCCATTTTAAAACTATTTTCACATTTTATAATTTTAGGATATGAAGGATTTACCATTAGTAACTTAATGTTATTTAATTAGTTCTTATCAATTAATTAATATTGTTGATCAATAAATTTTAGAATAAAACCACAAGTCATGATATTGTTTTCCAAAACCCTCTTTTATGTTATTATCAAGCAATGCATTTTATTTTCACACCTTTATGTTTAAAACTTGGAATAACAACTAAAGGTTAATATTAATAATTTTATTCTCCTCAAATACCTTTGAGGCTTAGAACTTTATTAAGGGTTATAAATCTTTGATTTTTGTTACCATAAAATATCTTTAATTTAATATTGGAGTTGTAAACATTTTAGTTAAAGGTTTGTTGATGAAAAGATATTCCCTTTATATAATTAAGAAATTTATTTTTGAATAAGGTTTTAGGGTTTAAGGAACAAGGGCATAATTGGATTTCTAATTCCAATAAACTTGGTATAGGACCTAATATTTCATTTGTGTCTGAGTTTTATTTGTTTTTGGTGATTGATATTGACATGAAAACAAAAGTTTCAAATTTTTGTGATTTTTGCATTTTCCAAAAAATCAGGGATGTTACACCAAACGTTCTCATGGACACATGGGAATCTCGTCAAGTGCTTTCGCTTCATTACGGTCTATTAATATTTATTGTTCGTGAAGTGTTGTCTGGGTGAACTTATGGTAATGCACCGCCCAACTAGGACTAATGCATACTTGTGATTATACCCCTCGTAAGCATCCTCAAATACAAGAAAATAATTAAGATAAATCTAACCACAGCCTTAAAACTCCGGGATCCTACACTCCCTCGTGCATTGGTTTCCTAACGGGGGTTTAGGTTTCTGTCACTCCGGCAACCCCACAATTAGTATTCAAATACACAATTCATCCTCCTAGGCCCATAAAGGTGAAGTATCATGTAGTCGACGTTCACATGACACCACTAGAAGAATAGAACCACAACTTAAATACCGAACCACGAGATATTACTTCAACATAACTTCACTACTAACATCATGACTTCTCCCATGTCCTCAAGAACTAAACAAACTACTCACGAGACATCATATGGATCATAATCAGAGGTGATATAATGGATAATAGAAATCTGGTCATAAAGTGCTATCACCGATAAATCTCACAAGCATCAACTACTAACAAGTAATCCACACTGGGAGTGTCGTGGGATAATCACGGCAGACGTTACCGGGGGTAACTTGTCTTGGGGCAAATCGACTCGAGTGTTTGGGAGAGGGTTTAGCTCAAAGGAGACCATGGTGATATGCGCGTCTGGTAGCCGGCAATCAAGTCGCCGAGTCTACGATCTAAATATATTAGCTCGATACTGGTGTTACACTGGATACTCGAAATCTCTTGATCTGGCGATCGTGTTCTCGCTCACGTAAAAACTTGTCTAACCCTAACCTAGGGACCGGCTTATATAACATCCGGACCCCCTGGCTTACCCTCCAAGGCACACTCTGAATCCTACCCGGAGACTGCTTACAAACCCTAAACTTCCTTACCGAAACCCACAATCCGGGTTACGAGGCCTTCGTTCCTGGGCCTTCTAGAAGCTTCTTTATCCTAAGCCGGGTCTTGCGCAGCGTCCTTTGGGCCGAGTTACTCCTTGGCGTTAGCCTACCGGGTTATCATCCCTCCATCAGTAGTCCCCAGAATAGCTTGGGCTTCATGGGATCCTCCTTGAAGCGCACACTATTCCCTGCAAAAATAATAAACACACAAACTCATAGAGGCCGGGTTAGGTTGCTTTAATAAACATCTAGGCCTAACTCCAATGGTGGTCCATATAATAACCCGGCTTTCTCTAAATCCATATTTAACTTTCCAGGTCAATGTTCCAAGGAGAATGCAAAAGACCCGGCTCACTTTGCTCATTAATTGATCCGAATATCACGAAAGAGATTCCCTTCTTATCTTGTCCGGATATTGCTCTCGGGCACTTAACGCCTATCCCCAAAATCTCGGACGGGCATCCCTTATCCCGAAAATTTTGGTTCCCGCCCGTTGGCCTAGGTTTTCCCACCTGTACCTATAAATAGGTACCCTAGGGGGTAACCTAACCCCAACGGTCATTCCTTCCATCTTCTCCCTCCTCACCAGCGCTCTCTCACTCGCGCTTGCGCAACACCGCCACGGAGACCTCGAGCTCACCGCCGGAGCAAAGCCGCCGCCGGTTGCGTTCGTCCGCGATCCGCACCGTGCCGCCGCCAAGCTCCGCCGCCGCGCCCCCGATCTGTCCGCCGGGAATCGCAAAGGGGCATCAGGACTGCGCCATTTGCCGCCGTCGCGCTCTGCTTCAATCCGCTCCGGTAAGCTTCTTGCTCCCTTGATTCAACCTTGCAATTTCTCTACTTGACCTAGATTAGATCTAGGTCAACCGCGAGCCATTTCTTGCCCCGCACCGGATTAAGTCGCATAGATACATGCTAATTCATCCAATCGCTTAAGTATTGACCCTACTTCACCCTCCTACTGCTCGTAATCATCAATTTCTCCGTGAAATCGATGGTGAGATTCCCAATCTAGGTTCAGTCCGCCCAAATATTCCGCGGCTGCTATTGATACCCGGAAAGTCCACTTCTTCCGGTTCTCTTACTTGCACCAGATACATAGGCAATCAACCTTTTATTATGAATGCTTGCCAACACGTAGATGTCCCTTATTTTCTGTTCTGCTACTCGATACTCGGATAACCTGTAACTTTCGCTCCGTCCAGTAATACCCGGACAATTCATAGTTCCCATGCCTCTTACTAACACTGCTTGCGTATATCCGGATAACTCATGATTTCCGAGTCTTATGTCTTGTACCTTTTTGTCTCGTGTTTCGCAGACTGAACCCATGGCTCCCAAGAAGCAAGGGAAGCAGCCGGCTAAAACTAGGATGACCCAATCGATATCCGCCAACTAGGCGCGATCCACCGTCACCAAGGACAAGCTGGAGGAGCTGGCCGAGTTAGGGGTCCTCCCCCCTCAGGAAGATATCCACTGGAGAGTGCCGGGTGATGAGACCCGGCCCACGCCGAATGCCGACGAGGTAATCTGCTTCGTTGAGCACGTGACCCGGGGGTTTCGCCCTCCGGGTCAGCCTTTTTTCCGCGAGGTCTTGAACCATTATGGCCTCCGGGTGTTCGACATAGGGCCTAACTCTATGTTGAACATTACCCATTTCATCGTGCTTTGCGAGTCTTATTTGTGCATTTCGCCAAATTTGGCTCTTTTCATTGAACTTTTCCAGTGCAAACCGTGCCGCGAAAGCGGTGACGGGGCGCTCTTAACTTGCGGCGGGGTTTCTATCCAGCGCCACAAGAACTCGCCGATGCCGACTCTTAATTTAAACTCTCATGTTAAGCATTGGCAATTGTCCTTCTTCTACTGCCGAGACACCTCCCCACCCGGCGAGAGGAAACTGCCGGGTTACTCGGAGGGTCTCTTAGATATCTCCGACACTTTCAACGCCTTCGCCCCTGAGTCGGACAGGGGAGCCATCCAGCCCCATTTAGCAAAGATAGCCGTCCTCTCCGCCCAAGGTCTCCTAGGGCTCAACTTGGTCAAAACTTGGGTGAACTTCCGAATTCAATCCAACTCCACTCGCACCAAGCTGATGTGCGAGTACTCTGGGCATCCTACGGATTCTCTTCGATATTCTTCCAAGAATTACCCGGCGGGAGATACCAACAAGACCATCAAGAGCTTCTTGACGGAAAAGTTGGACGTTATCCGGAATATAGCCGGACTGGAGCCTTTCACTCGCGAGAATCCGGCTCCTGCGGTAAGATCCAGCACATATACTTTCATTTTCATGCTTTCATTTGATACAATCATTAACCCTTACCTTTACACCTTTATCTCAGGCTGATAACGTCTTTTGGAACATTGATACCTCCCCCTCTTCCAGAGATCCGGAAGAAGACGAGGAACCGGCTGATAATGATGAAGGTATTCATCCAGGTCTTCTATCAGCTTCACTTGCATCATTTTGCTCACACGTCTAACTTTTTCCAACTATACATACTCGGCTTACAGGATTGGAGGACAAAGATGACAAGGACGAGGAGGACCCGGAGGCCACCGAGTCCGATAAAAGCGAATCCGAACAAGAACTAACGGTCGGGAACAAGAGGAAGACCAGAGGGGTGGTATCCAAGGTTCCCTTCTCCTTTATGTCCTCCGAACCCTATTCCTTTGATAACATGCGTAAACTTAACCAACAATTATCCAACTCATCACACTTGAAGGACCCTCTTCCGGCCAAGCGTAGGGTGACCCGGAGTTCCCCGGGTGACGATCCCCTCAACCCGGGCATCTCCACCTCACCAGTCCGCCGTGCCGGTACTCCTCCACCTCACCCTTCCAACTCTCCTCAACGTCACCCCTCCCCCAACCATCCACTGGCCGGGCAGTTCCGGGTTCCGCTATCGGTTCCCGTGACAGCTTCATCCGCTTCCAGCAGCGAGCTCCCACCAGATTACGCTGTGAACACCGGGTGAGTCTTTGCTATATGATATCCTTGTATACTTGATAATTTTCATCCATTGTCGCTAACTATTTCTCTCTTTTTTCCTTAGCGCCCAAGTCACACTTAGTGACCCGGAGAACATGGAGACAGATAACCGGGAGACGGAGGGGCCGACTGATGATATGGACGCCGCGACTGGCGGTGATGTTGAAGACAACCAGGAACAAGGCCCCTTGGGTGACCCGGCTCGCCAGGAAGCCGGGTCTCCGAAGCCATCTGAAGAGGCTGAGGACGAGGAGGTTGAGATCCTGGACACAAAGACGGGTTCTCCAAACCCGGACACCCAGACAGTCCGGGTCTCGACCCCAAAGTCGGGGAAAGTTCACCTGCCAGGCGATCAAGCTGCCGGCTCTTCTGGTGTCAGGCCCGAAGACATGACGTTCTCCCAGATGCTTGATGCCCTGCACACCTTGAGGGCCGATGAAGAAAATATCTTAGAAGCTTTGATAGCTAAACATGAGGTAAATCAGAATAATATTGCCTGTATCCTTATCTAGTCCCCAAGTTCCGAGTGAATTTATTGATAATTTGCTTGGAACTTCGTAGTATATCCGACTAATCCTTCCTTGTGTCTCCACTCAGGCGTTCGTGACCCAATCCGAGAAAAAATTGGCGAAGGCCACCAAGCTCGTTGAGAAGGAGGCGGCTCTGCGTGAGTCGGCTGAAGCTGAAGCTAGGAGGAGTGGGAAGATCACGAGGAAGTATAGGAGGAGGGCTCATGCAGCAGAAGATGAGCTGACAAAGCTTTCTGTTCAAATTGCCGATACGTATCGTGCTTTGACTGGTACGATTGCTAACTTGATAAGTATGATCCGGATTCTCATTCTGATAAATAGTCGGATTTCCTTACTCGTTGTTTTTTCCTACTTTCTGCAGGTCCGGATGAAGTAATCCCGGACGAAGATGACATTGCCAAGTTGAAGACCATCAAGAACACTATCCGGCAGCTCTGTGCCGGAACCAAATGGATCCTTCAGGAGCTGAGGTGGCCGGGTTCCGGGCACGGCAACCTGAAGATGCTGCTGGACGCTTGCTCCACCGTCCCCGAGTGGATTGGGCACTGGAAACGATCGTCCTGCCGGGTTGGGGTAACCCGGGGTCTTGCACTGGCTAAGGCGTATTTTCCCAAACTCGAGTCGGCCAAGCTTATAGGCGGGTTTCCTGAGTTTAACCATGACGGGTCCAAGTTCTCCGTGAAGAATTTCAAGGCCATCCAGAAGGAAGTCCGTCACCCGGCCAGCATAATTGCCGATGGTTTGGACCTTAGTGTCATTATTCCAGCATATGATTCTGACGACAAGGCTATCAAGTCGGATCTTCCCAAGCCATACGATATGCTGGCCCGATGGAGGGCGGAGGCTGCCCAGTTGAGAGAGGAAGCCGCGAAGAAGAAGGCTGAGGCCGATTCTGCGCCTACTACCTCCACGCCAATCGTCCCTCCTCCCGCACGGGCCGGCACTACTGCTGATCCAGGTGCTGCTGCTACCAAGAGTGCTGAAGAGCAAGTCAAGGAATAGGACCCGGCTGGCAAGGGCAAGGAGAAGATGGATGCCTCAGCCCAAGAAGCCGAGTGATATTTGCTATCCACTGTCATCAAATACGTCATTCGGCCAATGGGCCTTTTAAACAATTGTTTTTGATGGTGCGCCTGTGCACCTTTGATACTACTATCATGGTTTGTAATACATCTTGAAACTTAATAGCTTTCGTGGCCCTTCTGGCCCCTGGATGAATTTGATATCTATCTGCTTTTGAATTTGTTTATCCTTGATATTCCGACTTACTTTATGGTTCCTTTTGTGAGACTCGGTTTCCGGGTCTCGTGGGTTTTGATAGGTGGACTTTTCTCTAAGTCCCCAAGTCCCCAAGACTCGGATTTTTGGGTTTTTGAGCTTAATAGCTAGATAATTTGTTTCTTTTTTCAACATCCCCAGTCCCCAAGGCCCGAACTGCCGAGTCTAGGGTGTTAGGTCTTTCGAATATAACAAATTGTCTTTGCCAAAGCCCAAAACCTAGAGCCGTTTCACATAGGTTTTGAAGTTATGCTTAATAAACAGTGAGTTTTCGGTTATTAACCCTGTACTCTGCATAACTTGTGGTTTAGATGACCCTTTTGGCTCTCTTGTACTGTAAGCCGGCTTTCGCGTGGATAATCATGTTGCTACATCTATACGAAGACAGGGTCAGACAAGTCCCATTGGGCATCATGACTGATTGTGATCATATGCGAGCAAATCATGCCACTTTAATGCGAGTCACATCGAGCTTAAGTAAAAAAAGTCAAGAAAGTTTGGCTCCTTTGTCCGGTTATAAGCTTGCAGCCGTACTCGTTTGCGAGTAATCGGCCCTTATAACTCATAGGCATCATGGCCGGGTCTTTGAGTTTGTAACTGTGCTATTCAAGCAATCAGCCCCCAAGACCTAAATATACGCAAACTGCTAAAGAAGCTAATGTACTAAAAAACAGTAAATAATACTTACCTGGAAAAAAGTATAACAGAAATAAAAAGTGATGAAGACACATGAAAAGGAAATAATATATTGTTTAACCATCTCTTTATTGATATGAGAAAAGTTAGGTCAGCAGGCCGCCTCATTAAAAACCCTCCAGTCCCCTTAGGTGCCCTAGATAGGAAAAGAGTGCGTCTGAAACCTGCTACCTGTTACATCGTGCAATTCCACTTTATGAATCTAGGCTATGCTAGGTATAGTAGGGACGCAGCTGAGCCACGTTCCATGGTCTTTCTTTCTCTTGCATAGATGAAGTGGTATGAGCGGTGTCATTAACCGTAGCCGACTCTTCCCGTGCATCTATCAAGTAATATGATCCATTGTGCAGATTCCGGCTTATGATGAACGGTCCTTCCCATGGCGGTGATAGCTTGTGTTTTCCTTCCTTTGATTGTACCAGGCGCAGAACCAGGTCTCCTTCCTGGAAGACCCGGGTTTTTACGCGCCGGCTATGATATCTCCGCAAATCCTGCTGATATATGGCTGATCTCTCCAAAGCTTGTTCCCTTTCTTCTTCTAGCATATCCACGGGGTCTTGCCGGGTCTTCTTGTTCTCCACCTCGATGTAGGCCGATACTCGAGGCGAGTCATGGATAATATCACTCGGCAATACTGCTTCTGCACCATAGACCATAAAAAACGGTGTCATCTGGGTAGATCTGTTAGGTGTGGTGTTGATACCCCAAACCACTGAAGGTAACTCCTCGACCCATGCACCAGCAGCTCTGATACACGGGACTCGTAACCGTGGCTTTAATCCACGAAGCAATTCCTGATTTTCTCTTTCCACTTGTCCATTAGCCTGTGGGTGGGCCACTGAGGCTATGTCCAAACGGATGCCATTGTTTCCACAAAACTTCTCCATCTCGCCAAGGGACATGTTGGTTCCATTGTCGGTGATTATGCTGTGGGGATATCCGAACCGATAGATAATCCTTTTCAGAAACTTGACTGCTGTACTTGCTTCACAATTGGTGACTGGCATGACCTCAACCCACTTTGTAAACTTATCAACAGCCACTAAGAGATGTGTCTTTTTGCAAGGTGACATGTGGAAGGGGCCAACCATATCCATACCCCAAACCGCAAACGGCCAAGTTAGCGGGATAGTCCGCAATTCCATAGCCGGCACATGGGTTTGGCGAGCGTACCTTTGACATCCGTCACACCTTGCCACCAAGCGCTCCGCGTCTGCTAGGGCCGTGAGCCAGAAGAAACCATGTCGATAAGCTTTAGCCACAAGGGATCTTGTGGATGCATGATGCCCACAATCACCTTCATGGATCTCCTTGAGGATCTGTCGGCCTTCTTCTGGTGCTACACAGCGCAAAAAGACTCCTGCTGCACTTCTTTTGTACAACTCCCCATTGATGATAGAATATCCTTTTGCTCGCCTCAGAATTTGTCTTGCTAATACCTCCTGCTGTGGTAACTCGCCTCGTGATAGGTAGGCCAGGAACGGCTCTGTCCACTCGGGAACAGCGCGTACTGTGGCCACGAGCTCCAAATCCGGGTCTTGATTTGCCAGTTCTTCCTCAGACTCGGTTTTAACTGATGGTCGCCATAGCTCATCCAGGAAAACATTAGGTGGAACCGGCTCTCTGCGCGAGCCGAGTCTGGCGAGTGCGTCTGCCGCCTCGTTTTTTCTTCTGTCTATGTGCTCCACCTCATACCCGGAGAAACACCCGGCAACCCTGTCCACCTCTCTGCGGTATGCTGCCATAGTTGCGTCTTTCCTATCCCAAGTTCCTGAGACCTGTTGTACCACAAGGTCCGAATCTCCAAAGCATCGTTTCCTCTTAATGTTCATTTCCTTGGCTACCTTTAAGCCGTGCAATAGGGCCTCATACTCGGCCACATTATTGGAACAATCAAAATGAATCTGCAACACGTAACTTAACTTGTCTCCTTTGGGTGATGTTAGCACCACTCCAGCCCCTGATCCCTCGTACTGCTTGGAACCGTCGAAGTGCATTACCCAAGACTCGGAATTTGGAGCCATGGTGGGCATGCCTGTGTGAGTCCAATCGTTAATGAAATCGACTAGAGCTTGAGATTTGATTGCTGACCTGGGCTCGTAGTTGATGTGATAATCTCCTATCTCGATCGCCCACTTGGCTATTCTGCCTGTTGCGTCCGAGTTTCTGATGATATCCGACATTGGTATAGAACTGACCACTGTTATGGTGTGTTCCTGGAAATACGGCTTCAGTTTCCGGCTGGCCATGAAGACCACGAAAACCAGCTTTTGCCAATGTGGGTAGCGCTGTTTTGCCTCTGATAATACCTCGCTGACGTAATAAACCGGCCTCTGGACCAGGTGATCTTTCCCATCCTCCTTACGCTCGACGACAACCACTGCGCTAACCGCCCGGGGCCCGGCTGCAACGTATAGTAACATAGGCTCTTTAGGACCCGGAGCTGCTAGGACGGGTGCTTCATATAGTTGCTTTTTTAGTGCCTCGAACGCCTCGTCCGCCTCTTGATCCCATACGAATTTATCAGATTTCTTCAAGAGCCGGTACAAGGGTATTGCCTTTTCTCCGAGTCTGGATATAAACCGGCTGAGCGCTGCTACGCACCCTGTGAGTTTCTGAACATGCTTCAAATTTTCCGGCTTTTTCAGACTTTGGATGGCTTTGATTTTATCCGGATTTGCCTCAATTCCTCTCTCAGAAACGATAAAGCCAAGTCATTTCCCTGCTGGGACTCCAAAGACACACTTTGTTGGGTTAAGTTTCATTTGGTACCTTCTCAGGTTGTTAAACGTTTCCTTTAGATCATCAATAAATGTCTCCGCTTTCCTGGTCTTGATCACCACATCATCCACGTATGCGTGAACATTGCGTCCAATTTGGTCCTCAAAGCACTTCTGAATACACCGTTGATAGGTTGCGCCAGCGTTCTTCAATCCAAACGTCATGGTCTTGTAACAGAAGGCCCCAAAAGGGGTTATGAACGATGTTTTCTCCCAATCTTCCTTCTTGAGCTTGATCTGATGATACCCGGAATATGCGTCCAGGAAACATAATAGGTCACTTCCAGCTACTGCGTCTATGATCTGATCTATCCTTGGTAGTGCAAACGGATCCTTTGGGCAATGCTTGTTGAGACTTGTATAATCGATGCACATTCTCCACTCGTTGGTCTTTTTCATCACGAGAACCGGGTTTGCTAACCAGTCCGGGTGAAATACTTCCATGATAAAGCCGGCTGTAAGCAGCCGTACGATTTCTTCTCCTATAGCCTTCCTTCTTTCTTCATTCATTTTTCTCAGGCCCTGCTTCACAGGCCTGGATTTGGGATCAACATGCAAACTGTGCTCTGCCAGCTCTGTAGGGATACCCGGCATGTCGCTGGGCGTCCAGGCGAACACATCCTGATTCGAACGAATGAACTCTACAAGCGCTTTCTCCTGCTCGCTGTCCAAGTTAGATCCTATAGCAAATTGCTTGGAGGGATCACCCTCGACAAAAGCCACCATCTTGGTGTCTTGCGCTGCATTGAACTTCGCTCTCTCATCTTCAGTATTCGGCCTTTTTAACGCTGTTCTGTCATCCGGGTCTACTTGAGACCGGTAATACTTGAGTTCCTCTTTTCTGTAGGCTTGTTCAGCCATTGCGGCATCTCCTTCATTGCACTCAGCCGCTATATCCCGATTCCCATGTATAGTGATGGTCTGCTTTGGACCCGGGATTTTTAGCTGTAGATACACATAACATGGCCTGGCCATGAACTTAGCGTAAGCCGGCCTTCCGAATAGCGCGTGATAAGGGCTGCGCAACTTGACCACCTCGAAAGTGAGCCACTCAACCCGGAAATTGTCCTTCGATTCTCCAAAAGCTACCTCCAGTGTGATTTTTCCCTCGGGGTACGCTGAGTGACCCGGTACTATCCCGTGAAAAACCGTCGAACTCTTCTGTAGCTGGGACTCCTTGAGACCCATGCGTAGAAAGGTTTCCCAATATAAGATATTGATGCTACTACCGCCATCCATTAAGACCTTTTTCAACTCATAACCATTAACCTGCGGCGCAACCACCAATGCTAAGACTCCCGGGTGTTCTATCCTTTCCGGGTGATCCCTTCTGCTCCATGTTACGTCCTGCTCTGACCATCTCAGGTATCTCGGAACGGCCGAGGCAACTGAGTTTACCGCCTTTTTCAGTATCTTTTTATCCTTGTTGGAAATTCCTGTAGTATGTACGTGGTATTGTCCCAACTGCTTGGGGTTGGCCTGGAAACCTCCAGCTCCCCCCTGGTTATTACCCGGATTTCCGCCTGCCGGGTTGCCTGCTGGGGTTGGGCCGTGGCCCGGGTTTCCACCCGGACCCGGTCCTCCTCCCCGACCTGCACCTCGCATAGCCTTGTTTATTTCCTCGTTCTTCCATCTCTGTAGGTCCGCACATTGCTCCAATGAATGGTTAGCCGGCCTACCGTTCCTGCTGTGCTTTGGGCACACCATCCTGAAGATATCCCAATTGTTACCCGGCCTTGGCGGTCCTTGATAATTTCCTCCGTTCTGGTTTCCTCCATTGAAGTTTCCTTCTGCCCTGGGTCTCGAAGACCCGGCTTCTATGCTAGCGACAAACTCGGAGCTTCCCTCAAACGGGCGCTTATTCTGGATGTTCCCATTGTTACCTCCATTGTTACCCGGCGTTGATCCATTGCCGGTTCTTCCATTGTTGCTTGTGTTTGCTTTTGCTTTCTTGTCATCGACATCCTCTTCTGTAGTATCTGTTGCAGCGTGCTTGTTGCATGCATCCATTAGCTCTCCCATCGCAACCTCTGAAGCATTTCGACTAGATTTCATGCGAGTTAACTTTTGCACTAAAGGTATGTACTTGCACGTCTTTGCCATTGCTTGTAACGCATCCTTGGGCTGAATATCCGTAGATGAGTGAAGTATCTCCATGACTCGGCGCACCCAACTGCGCGCCGATTCTCCCTTCTTCTGGACACACCGCTCTAGGTCATCAATAGTAAATAGCTTTCTGCATGTCCCATGAAAGTGCTTGATAAACGCAGTTTTCAACTCCTCCCATGACTTGATGGATCCCTCCGGTAGATTATTGAACCATAACTTTGATGCTCCTTCTGACATCATTAAGTACATGAACTTGGCTTGAAGATTTTCAGTTGCGTTGCGGATTGACATTGCCATCTCATAACTGCTCAACCATGTTTCTGGATCCATAGTCGGCTCATAATTCACTACTTTACCCGGTTCCTTGAATTTATCCGGGTAAGGCTCAGCTCTGATGTTATCCGACAGACACTTACGCCCAGCGAGATTAGTCGGAACTGGCCTCACTCGGGAAACATGTGATCCTGCGGGGGGCGCGGCAGGACGCGGCACTGCTGCTGGTCCATGCACCGCAGACCCGGCCGCAACTCTCCTCGCTCTGGAACTATCCACAATAGCTTGCGCTGCTGATGCCGCTGGTACTGATGGGGGGATGCTAACCCGGTATGCCAAGATCCGAGGAATAACCCGGCCCAGAGACAGTGAGCAGGATACGGCTAGGGATAAAGATGTTTGTGAAGGCCCAAGCTCGTGGGCCTAGTGACCCGGATTATGGGTGTTGTAAAGGAAAGTTAGGGTTAGCACGCCGTGTCTGGGTAGGACCCGGGTGTGCCTTGTAAAGTAAGTTAGGGGGGTACGGGTACTATATAAACCGACCCTCGGGTATAGATTGAGACAGAGACCTAAGAATCCTAGCAATATTGGGTGGTATCGAGTATCCAGCGTAAACCCTAATCGAGTTATTGTATCGAGAATAGAGATCCGGCGACTTCGATTGCCGGCTGTCAGATCAAGTTGCATCATGTCTTCCTTTGAGCTAAACCCTCTCCCGAACGCCTGTGTCGACTTGCCCCAAGATCAGTTACCCCTGGTAACATCTGCCGTGATTATCCCACGACAGTTGGCGCCCACCGTGGGGCCTGCGTCAGGTGTCTACATCACGGGAGAAGCTCGGAAGGGCATGGAGAATCTTGTCATCGGCGAGATCTACATCGACCCCGAAGGAGAAAAGGTGGTGGACGATTCCGGCTGGGGGCCGGAGTCGGATCACCTCGAAACCGGATCCGTCGTAACAATCGGCCGGATCAACGTCTTCATCGGTATGGTATGTGCTTCCAATTCGGTCCCTGACAACGTTGGATCTGATTCTATGCCAGGAAAAGCCACGTCTATCCGATCAGATGATGAAGAATCAACGGGAACGACATATCCAGCAGAAGAACCCATCGCGGAGTGGGAACAGCCGGAGGAGCCGGCATGGACCCCACGCGACCGGGTCCAAGGAGAAGATGACACCGGGTCCATCCTGGATCTACTGGAAAACCGGTATGAGGAGAACGGTGAAGAGGAACAGCCTGAATTTACACCGGATATCGCGCGCCGAGTTGCAGTCTATGCAGCCCCCGCGGCTAACCAAGGAAACACAGCCGCGGCACCAGTCGGGGCAGTGGCCCAGCAACAGGGCGCGGTTAACGGAGACCCGGTCTTGACCCGGGTCGATGGAGAGTCAGCATCGGTCACCAGTCGCGCGGCAGATGAGGAGCAACACGCCAACATGTTCGGGTTTCAAGCCAATCGGACACCAGGGGCGGGACCCTCGAATCCGCGTCACCCGGCCCTGTTCGATAATAATTTGATCTTGGACCCTACAGTCCTCGCCACTGTTATCACCCCAGAAAACGCGGCAGAGCGTGTTAGAGATCTGGACGTGGCTCGTCGTGCATTGGAACAGCAAAGAAGGCAAGTGGAAGCAGATAGACAGGGGATGGCCACCCGGCGGCGCGAGCTAGACGCGTTGGAAACCCGGCTTCGAGAGGAAACGTCCAGGATACATCAAAGGCACCACACCAGGTTGCCAGCAACGGGCGGGGTTATTAATCCGGCTAATTTGTTCATCACGCCTCAGGACCAACCGATACCAGTGGTGAACCAGGGAGCCACGCCCCAACAGACAACAGCAGCGACACGTCCGGCGAATGAACGGGCCGGGTTACCCCCACCGCAAACTAGAGTCACAACCGGCAACGATCTACTGCCGCCGCCACCATCACGATTCCGCACGCCAGCCGGCCACTACAACAATCCTATGGACAACGTATATGCGGCGACACTCGCATTGAATCAAATACCTGTGGGAGAGTCGCCCCATGCAGAGAAGACTCGGCAAGCCATCGAGCTGTTGCACACTGCGGTGGCGCAGCAAGCCAATTACCCGGATCACAGAAGCGGAATGCACGGGACGCCGTATGTCAGCCAGCAGCAAGGGAATTTGCAAACGAGTTCGGCACGGCGGAGGGAAGAGCAGCAGCAAATGCCGCCTCCTCCCCGCGCTCAGGCAGTATCAGCAGCACAGGCCGTCGTGGACAGTTCTAGGGCTCGGAGGGCCGCGGCCGGGTCTGCAGCGCATGGGCCTCCCGCAGCACAGCTCCCAGACGCGCCCCCCGCGGCATCACACGTTTCCAGGGCAAGGCCGGCTTCAATCATTCTTGCAGGGCCCAAGTGCCTCTCGGACAATATTAGAGCTGAACCTTACCCGGAAAAGTTCAAAGAGCCAGGAAAAGTAGTGAATTATGAGCCAACCATGGATCCCGAAACGTGGCTAAGCAGTTACGAGATGGCAATGTCGATCCGCAACGCGTCCGAGAACCTCCAAGCCAAATTCATGTATCTGATGATGTCTGAAGGAGCAGCAAAATTGTGGTTCACCAATCTACCAGAGGGATCGATCAAGTCTTGGGAGGAATTGAAGACCGCATTTGTCAAGCACTTTCACGGAACCTGCAGGAAGTTATTCACCATTGATGATCTAGAGCGATGCGTCCAAAAGAAAGGAGAATCGGCGCGCAGCTGGGTGCGCCGGGTTATGGAGATACTTCACTCATCCACAGACATCCAGCCCAAGGATGCGCTACAAGCCATGGCAAAAACATGCAAGTATATACCTTTAGTGCAAAAGTTAACTCGCATGAAGTCCAGTCGAAATGCGTCAGAAGTCACAATGGGAGAATTGATGGATGCGTGCAACAAACACGCTGCGACAGATACCACAGAAGAAGAAGCTGATGACAAGAAGACAAAAGCAAACACAAGCGGTAATGGAAGAACCGGCAACGGAACAGCGTCAGGAAACAATGGAAGTAGTCAGAACAAGCGTCCCTTCGAAGGAAGCTCCGAGTTTGTCGCCAATACAGAAGCCGGGTCTTCAAGACCCAGAGCAGAAGGAAATTTCAATACTGGGAATCACAACGGAGGAAACTACCAAGGGCCGCCCCGGCCGAGTAATAGTTGGGACATCTTCAGAATGGCGTGCCCAAAACACAGCAGGAACGGCAGGCCGGCTAACCACTCCTTGGAGCAGTGCGCCGACTTGCAAAGATGGAAAAACGAAGAAGTAAACAGGGCTATGCGAGGTACAGGTCGAGGAGGAGGGCCAGGTCCGGGTGGAAACCCTGGCAATGGACCACCCCCAGCCGGAAACCCGGCAGCGGGAAACCAGGGCAACAACCAAGGGGGAGCTGGAGGCTTCCAGGCTAACCCCAAACAATTGGGTCAATATCATGTGCATACCACAGGAGGATCTAACAAGGACAAAAAGATACTAAAGCAAGCAGTCAACTCAGTTTCGTTAGCCGTCCCGAGATACTTGAGATGGTCAGAACAGGAGGTAACATGGAGCAGAAGGGATCACCCAGAAAGAGTGGAACACCCAGGAGTCTTGGCACTAGTAGTTGCACCGCAAGTTAATGGGTACGAGCTAAAGAAGGTTTTAATGGATGGTGGAAGCAGCATCAATATATTGTATTGGGAAACCTTCCTACGCATGGGTCTCAAGGAATCTCAACTGCAAAAAAGCTCAACAGTTTTTCATGGAATAGTGCCGGGTCATTCAGCATGCCCCGAGGGAAAAATCGCACTGGAGGTAGCTTTCGGAGAATCAAAGGATAACTATCGAATTGAGTGGCTCACCTTTGAGGTAGTGAAATTACGCAGCCCCTATCACGCGTTGTTTGGAAGGCCGGCTTATGCCAAATTCATGGCTAGGCCGTGTTATGTATATCTACAGCTAAAAATCCCGGGTCCCAAGAAGACTATAACCATACACGGAAATCGAGACATAGCCGCTGAATGCGACGAAGGAGATGCAGCAATGGCCGAGCAAGCTTGCAGAAAGGAAGAACTCAAGCACTATCGGTCTCAAGCAGACCCGGAGGACAGAACTACATCAAAGAAGCCAAGTACTGAAGGAGAAAAAGCAAAGTCCAAGGTCACGCAAGATGCTAAAATAGTGGCCTTAATCGAAGTTGACCCTCCCAAGCAGCCTGCTGTAAAGGAAAAAGTTACACGGCCGCCAACAACCAGCAAAGTCATGGAGACACCCCACCCGGGTTGGCTGGCAAACCCGGTACTCATCAGGAAAAAGTCCAACTTATGGAGGATGTGCATTGGTCAAGCCGGATCAGGACCAGTGCTTACAAAGAACTGAGTAATGTAACGGGCGGCAGGTTTCAGACGCGCTCTTTTCCTACCCAGGGTACCTAAGGGGACTGGAAGGTTTTTAACGAGGCGGCCTGCTGACCCAAAATTTCTGGTATCAATAAAGAGATGGTTATCAAGTCCTATGTCTTTTCGCCTTTATCACAAGTAAGTAGTATCCATACGACATCGATAACTCAGTATCATCAAAAGCATCGATTGCACGTAGGTCTTGGGGGTTGGTTGCTCAAGTAACCAACCACTAACCCGAATGACCCGACATAGATAGCTATAAGTTATAAGGGCCGATTCCTCGCAAACGAGCACGGCTGCAATCTTATGACTGGGCAAAGGAGCCAACTTTTCTTGACTTTTCTCACTTAAGCTCGATGTGACTCGCACCAAAAGTGGCATGATTAGTTCGCTTATGATTACAATCAGCCGTGAGGTCCAATGAGACTCGCCTGACTCTGTTTTCATACAGATGTAACAACATGGTATCCACGCGAAAGCCGGCTTATAGTGTAAGATAGTCAAAAGGGTCATCTAAACCACAAGTTTATGCAGAGTACAAGGCTGATAAGCCGGAAACTCAGTGATTATCAAGCATAACTTCAGTATTTACATGAGATGGTTTTAGGGTTTTGCCTTGGTAGGGAATGATTTGTCCTCTGAGAAAGGCCACACCCCCATGACTCGTCCTTTGGGTCATGGGGACTGGGGACTTCGCAACAGAAACAAACCACTTTGATACCAAGGTTCAAAGCGGCCCTATCATCCGAGTCTTGGGAATTTCCAGAGAATTTCACTTATCAAAGCCCCTGGTCTCAAAAAAACGAGTCTTATGAAGGGAGCTAAAAAGAGAGATGGGTATCAAGAACAAGTTCAGAAGAGCAGCAAAAGTACGATTATCAAAAGGCTGGGAAAGCCACGAAAATATGTCACCAAATGGAAGTATATTACAAGTTTTTGCATCGGTATCAGAAGTGCACAGGCGCACCATTAACAGAATAAAGTAGCTCAAACAAAAAGGTCCCATGTGACTAAGGTATTATGACATCCTTACTCTACTCGGCCTCCCGAGCGCGATCTTCCGGGTCTTGCTCCTGGACCTGCTTCTTAGCTTTTTTGGCAGAGCCACCCGGACTCACCGCGCCAGGGCGGATAGGAGGAAGGACGGACGGTGTAGAGGCGGACGGCCCTGATTTTAAGTCGGCCTCCCTCTTCGAAGTTGCCTCCTTCTTCTTAGCTGAATAATCAGCCCACTTCTCCAAGAGGTCAAACGGCGGGGGTGCTTCCTCTGTGATAATCTTGTCATCAGCATCATACGCAGCCATTAGTGTATTAAGGTTCAAGCTATCGGCTAGAGTGGTGGCAGAGGGGCGCACTGCCGACTGAATGGCCTTGAAATCCTTAGGCGTAAATTTGGCGCCATCCGCCTTGAACTCAGGAAACCCGGAGATTATCTTCGCCGGGTCAAGCTTCGGAAAGTAGGCTTTGGCCAAGGTCAAAGCCCGCACTATACCGGTACGGCAGGACGAACGCTTCCAGAGTTCAATCCATCCGGGTACAGTGGAGCAGGCTTGGACAAGGTTCTCTTCACCCGGATAGGCTTCTGTGGGCCAGTTAATGGCATTCAATATAAATTTTGTGCCGGCAAAGAAAGTCCGGAGCACAGTCTTCAGGGTCCTAACCTTGACAATAGCATCTTCCTCTGGAGCTGCAAGGTTCGCACCTATAGTGGAAACAGAAGTAAGAACGTATCAGTAGCAGCCGGGTATGAAATTAGTCGGCAGGCAAAAATTAGGCGGCAGGCAAAAATTAGGCGGCAGGCAAAAACTTAGCCGGCAGGCAAACACTTACTAAGTAAGATCTGGTAAGTATCGGAGACTTGATCCGATAACTTCTTCAAATCGGCCCGAGCGGCGAGGCACTTCTCCTTGTATTTGGAGACATCCTTCTTCAAAGTTTTCATATTATCCTCAAGGATTTCTCGGCGTTTTATCTCGGCAAGAAGGAGTTGTTCAGTCTTCAGCAAGGTTTCATCAGACCGAGTTACATGTGCCTGTAAGTGTAAAAGGGTGCAAGAACCAGCTGAGTGTTATGGCAAGAAAAATATGGTGAGAAGTACCAAGCATAACTTTTGCAAGTTATACTCGGAACTTGGGGACTAGATAGGGAATATAAGATAACAAGCGCTCTTACCTGGTGCTCGGCAGCCATGCGCTCTAAAATCTCGCTCTCCGAAGCCTTCATGGTGAGAAGCTTGTCCATCAATTGTTCGAAAGTATCTTTATTCGTGTCAGAAGACCCGGGTCCTTGGAATTTCCTAGAAGAGGTTTTCTTCTTAGAAGGAGGTAGAACCCGGGTCATTTGCACGTTGGAATCCGACACTCCTTCTGCACCTAAGGCGGTGGTCTTTCTCTTGCTGGCATGAGAAGCAATTGGATATTCGGCTTCCTGCTGATCTGGTTTAGTCGGCGATGTCTGTTCTTCATCGCCAGACGCGGTTGCGGTTTTATCAGCTGGGTTCCCCTTACCCGGGCCCTTATCTTCTGAATCCTCTTGATCGCTGACAGCGACCGTGGCCCTGTAGATGTTATCACAAAGCAGCTAAATATGCAGTCAGGAAAAGATGACGAAGAAAGTATCTGGAAGGGGATTTTTACCCGGTATTCACCGCAAAGTCACAAGGAAATCCATCGTCAGACCCGGGGGAGGCTGGAAAATGTCAAGTTAAATATTATGCGAGAATGCTTCGAGGAAACCGTGCTAACCAAGAAAAGATAGAGCAAGTACCAGCTTGCCGAGTGGGGAGCGGTGAAGAACCCGGGTTAAGGGCGTCGTTACCCGGGTGATTTCGAGTCGACCTGCGCTTAGGCGTGGGCGACCCCTTCAAGATTGACCAGTGGAATAACGTCAAGAAAGGTTCAAGAATATCATTACGGTAATATAAAGTGAATGTGCGAAGGGGGATGAAACCTTGGAGGTGGCTCCTTGAGCTTTTCTCTTAGATCCGGCTTTGGTTGCCGGCTCCGGTTCTTCCTCATCACTGGCAGATTCTACCTTGCCGTCCGAATCTTCTTCCTCGTCATCTTCTTGTTCTGGATGTCATCAAGGTTACGGTTGGAAATAAAAGGGTTGCGGTGAGTTCAAACGAGTCAAGTAAAACTCAGAGAGTACCTTCGTCTGAGTGAACAGCTTCTTGCTCCTCTTGACCTTCGGAGCTAGGGGGGGTATTGGTGTTCCAAAAGTCGTCATCATCCTGAAAGGCGTTAAAGTACGGGTTATCAGTTGCATCAAGTGGAAAGAGCGAAAGTAAAGGCGTCAGAGTCGGGTTTTTACCTGGGGGGCCGGGTTTTCAAGTGTGAAGGGCTCTAATCCGGATATGTTCCGGATTACCTCGAGCTTCTCCGTAAGAAAACCCTTGATGGTCTTGAGAGTGTCGCCGATTGCGAAGATGTTGTCAGAGTATCGTAGTGGATCAGAAGGTTCCCCAGAATACTCGCACATCAGCTTTGTGCGGATGGAGTTGGGTTGAATTCTGAAGTCGACCCAGGTCTTCACTAGGTTGAGCCCAATGAGGCCCTGGGCTCTAAGAGTGGCGAGTTTGTATAGCAGAGGTTGGATTGCCTCCCTATCTGAGTCGGGGGCAAAGGCACTAAATTTATCGGAGATATCAAGGAGACCATCCGAATAACCCGGCAGTTTCTTTTGGCCGGATGGGGAAGTGTCCTGGCAGTAGAAATAAGAAAGCTGCCAGTGTTTGACATGAGAATTAAGGGTGAGGGATGGCATCGGAGAGTTCTTGCGGCGCTGGATCGAAACCCCGCCGCAAGTGAGAAGCGCCCCATCACCGCTTTCGCGGCACGGTTTGCATTGATAAAGCTCGATAAAAAGAGCTAGGTTTGGTGGAGTGCATAAATAGGATTCAGAAAGGACAATAAAGTGGGTAATATTCAGCACGGAATTGGGCCCGATGTCGAAGACGCGAAGGCCATAGTGACTAAGAATGTCACGGAAAAAAGGATGACCGGGTGGGCGAAAACCCCGGGTCACATGTTCCACGAAGCAGATTACCTCGTCTTTTGTAGGGGTGGGCCGGGTCTCCTTACCCGGCACCCTCCATTGGATATCCTCCTGAGGAGGGAGAATTCCCAGCTCCACTAGCTCCTCCAACTTGGCCTTCGTGACCATCGACCGCCCCCAGTTGGCGGAAATGGTGTTGGGGGCTTTAGCCTTGGTTGGGGTTTTCATCTGTTTCTTGGGAGCCATGTGGTTGACCTGCAAGGCATCAAATAAGAAGAAGATTAAGACATGGAAGTTATGAAACAGTCAGGTATCAGCCGGATGGTATTGAGGTATGGCAGGAGATCCGGGTGTAAGCCCGTAGAATCAAGCTCGGAAGTTCCGGGTATTACGTATTATGGAGAAATTTATGGGGTCTAAATGGTAAAGAAGCTTTTTGAAAACGATGGGCAGTGGCTTAAGCGCCAAATGTGAATAAAGGGGATTAAAAAGAAGCAGTCCAGCCGAGTGACTGATGCAGGGGCGGAAATCTTGGGCAGTACGAGCCTAGATTGGAAGTTTTATTTTCAAATTCGTGGCAAAGGTAATGATTGTGGGAAGTAGGCGAGTTGGTTGGAGTATGCGCTTTATCCTTTGTGCGAACTAAAAGAGACTATGGGTAGCCTAATCCGGTCTAGCCAAGAAATCTGAGGCGGACGGATCTAGATCTAATCTGAGAAGAGAAATCAAATGTTGCGAGGGGAAGTTGATGAACGCAAAAGACTTACCGGAGGAGATCCGAGGGAGGCCTTGCGGAGGCAGATGGCGCAGGCCTGGTGTCCTTTCGCGGTTCTTGGTGGGCCGGATGAGAATCCGCCGGCGGATCTTGGCGGCGGCGCGGAGCGACCGGTGGCGGAGCGTAGCCTTCGGGCAATGGGTTCCGGTGACGTGCGTGGAAGGTCCGTGGTGGCGCTCAGGAAGAAAGAGAGCTCAAGAGGAGAAAGGAATGGAGTGGGGGAAATGAGCCGTTAGGGTTCGAGTCATTCCTAAGGAGCTTTTTTATAGTGCGACTGGATAAGCCCGGCTTGGTGAGTGGAGGCCGGGAATTGTGGGGGTAAAACGGCTATTAATTTAAAGTTCTTGCGAGATATGCGCCCAGTATTGAGTAAAGCATCCGGATAAAAAAGGAAGGGGATTCGTTCCGCGATGATGGGATTAACTGTCAAGCATAGGATCTTGGCGCTGCTACTATGATTTGGATCCAGAAGTTTCGAACCAAGGTGTTTGGAGGGAAAAACCTGAATTATCGCATGGCCACCAAGGAGCAAGGCCTAGCTGGATGTTGAAACATCTTAACCCGGTTTCCATGTGCCCGTATGATTAATATCTTTTCAGGAATAGCAAGCGCTTCAAGGAGATCCGTGAAGCCCAGGCTATTCTGGGGACTACTGATGGGGGGATGCTAACCCGGTATGCCAAGATCCGAGGAATAACCCGGCCCAGAGACAGTGAGCAGGATACGGCTAGGGATAAAGATGTTTGTGAAGGCCCAAGCTCGTGGGCCTAGTGACCCGGATTATGGGTGTTGTAAAGGAAAGTTAGGGTTAGCACGCCGTGTCTGGGTAGGACCCGGGTGTGCCTTGTAAAGTAAGTTAGGGGGGTACGGGTACTATATAAACCGACCCTCGGGTATAGATTGAGACAGAGACCTAAGAATCCTAGCAATATTGGGTGGTATCGAGTATCCAGCGTAAACCCTAATCGAGTTATTGTATCGAGAATAGAGATCCGGCGACTTCGATTGCCGGCTGTCAGATCAAGTTGCATCATGTCTTCCTTTGAGCTAAACCCTCTCCCGAACGCCTGTGTCGACTTGCCCCAAGATCAGTTACCCCTGGTAACATCTGCCGTGATTATCCCACGACAGGTACTGCTTGAACGCGGGGAGGAGGCGGCATTTGCTGCTGCTCTGCCGTCCGTCGCGCTGAGCTTGTCTGAATATTGCCGGTATTGGCTCGTTGCTGACTGATATACGGTGTCCCATGCATTCCACTTCTGTTGTCCGGGTAATTAACTTGCTGTGCCACTGCCGTATGCAATAAATCGATCGCCCGCCGGGTCTGCTCCGCACGGGTGACTCTCTTACGGGGATCTGATTCAATGCTAACGTTGCAGCATACACATTATCCATGGGGTTGTTATAATGACCTGCTGGCGTGCGAAACCGCGATGGTGGTGGTGGTGGTAATGTATTGCCGGTAGTAACTCCAGTCTGTAATATGGGTAATCCGGCCTGCGTGTTTACCGGTTGTGCTCCTCCAGTTGCGGGTTGATGTACAGTTCCTTGGTTCGTCACTGGAATCGGCTGATCCTGAGGTGTGATGAATAGTGTGGCCGGGTTTATGACCCCACCCGTTGCTGGTAATCTGGTCTGGTGCCTTTGACGCACCCTGGTTGTCTCTTCTCGGAGTCGGTTCTCCAATGCATCTAGATCGCGCTGGCGCGCAGCTACCCCTTGTTTTTCTGCTTCCACTTGCCTTCTCTGTTGTTCCAATGCACGACGGGCTACATCCAGATCCCTGACACGTTCCGCCGCGTTTTCCGGGGTTATGACTGTGGCTAGAACGGTGGGATCCAGGATCAGGTTGTTGTTGAACAGGGCCGGGTGTTGCGGATTTGAAGGACCCGCCCCTGGTGTCCGGTTTGCCAGATATCCGAACATGTTTTCCTGCAACTCGCTATCCGCCGCGTGGCTGGTAACTGATGCCGATTCTCCGTCGACCCGGGCTAAGACCGGATTTCCATCAACCGGATTTTGCTGCTGGGCCAATGCTTGTGTTGTCCCGACAACGGCCGCGGTCACGTTCCCCTGATTAAGATTGGTTGCGGGGGCCGTGTAAACCGCGACCTGGCGCACAATGCTTGGCGCAGATTCGTATTCTTCTTCATCATCACTGTCTTCCTCGTACCGGTCCTCCAGCAGGTGCAGGATAGACTCGGTGTCGTCTTCTCTCATAACCCGGCCACGCGGGGTCCATGCCGGCTCCTCCGGCTGTTCCCTCTTCGTGGTGGGCTCTTCTGCCGGATCTATCGTCCCGACTGATTCCTCCCCATCGGACTGAACGCAGGTGGCCTCCCCTGACACAGAATCAAATCCAAAATCGTCAGGAGCTAAACCGGACGTACGTACCATGCCAATGAAGACGTTGATCCGGCCTATTGTCACGACAGATCCGGATTCGAGCAGATCCGACTCTGGCCCCCAGCCAAAATCGTCCACCATCTTCTCTCCTTCGGGGTTGGTGTAGATCTCGCCGACGACGAGGTTCTTCATGTTCTCCCGAGCTTCTCCCGTGATGTAAACACCCTTGGACGTAGGCCCCACGGTGGGCGCCAACTGTTGTGGGATAATCACGGCAGACATTACCGGGGGTAACTTGTCTTGGGGCAAATCGACTTGAGTGTTTGGTAGAGGGTTTAGCTCAAAGGAGACCATGGTGATATGCGTTCTGGTAGCCGGCAATCAAGTCGCCGAGTCTACGATCTAAATATATTAGCTCGATACTGGTGTTACACTGGATACTCGAAATCTCTTGATCTGGCGATCGTGTTCTCGCTCACGTAAAAGCTTGTCTAAC
Source organism: Alopecurus myosuroides (assembly GCA_028641055.1). Classification (NCBI taxonomy): domain Eukaryota; kingdom Viridiplantae; phylum Streptophyta; class Magnoliopsida; order Poales; family Poaceae; genus Alopecurus; species Alopecurus myosuroides. Next base: position 524,137,003 of record CM054057.1, on the reverse strand, counting down.
CCTAACCTAGGGACCGGCTTATATAACATCCGGACCCCCTGGCTTACCCTCCAAGGCACACTCTGAATCCTACCCGGACACTGCTTACAAACCCTAAACTTCCTTACCGGAACCCACAATCCGGGTTACGAGGCCTTCGTTCCTGGGCCTTCTAGAAGCTTCTTTATCCTAAGCCGGGTCTTGCGCAGCGTCCTTTGGGCCGAGTTACTCCTTGGCGTTAGCCTACCGGGTTATCATCCCTCCATTAGGGAGAGAGATCTAGTGGTAAACAATGATAAAGACCCCTAATTGTTACAACGGGGTGAAGGTGGATGGTGGCGGTGATGGTGCTGGTGATGAGGATGATGATGATGACGATCTCGATGAAGCCCGGAGTGATGACGGTGACGATGGTGACGAGTTCCCCTCTCCGAGGCGGAATTTCCCCAGCAGATTTCTCCCTGTCGGAGAGCTTTTCTCTCTCTGTTGTTTCCCCCTGAGGCGGCGGCGGAATAATTCTTCGATGATTTGTTGGGGCTTAGGGTTCCCTCAGGGTCAAGTACACGAAAGGGAGCACTCGGGAGTGGGCGAGGAGGGCCAGACCACCCCCAGGCGCGGCCAGAGGGGGGGCGCGCCGCCTGGTGCTGTGGGCCCCAGGTGCCCCCCCTCCGGGTGCCCTTATGGCTCACTTCCTTTACAAAACTTCTAAGACTCCTCCGGTATCCCCCTCTTCTTCTGATATTATGAAATAGGGTATCTTGACGATGCTTTTTCCATCAGATTTGTGGTTCCGGTGTTTATTCTCCAAAAATTATGAAATGTGCAAAATAAGATAAAATAACATAAGTGATGCATCATAACATGAAATATATCAATGAATAACAGAAAATAACAATATAAACAGTGATGCAAAATAGATGTATCAACTCCCCCCCCAAGCTTAGACCTTGCTTGTCCCCAAGCGAAACTGGACTCAGTAAACATGACCACAGGTTTATGGAGTGAGGTATCAACAAATAAAAATACGGACAAGAGGCATCACATCTAACAAAGAACAAGTCATTTTAGACAAAAACTTCCTCTCATATAATCAAACTTGAAACAAGTAGAGGAAATCACAATAAAGGTGCAAAAGTAAATCAAAATTGGTAAAGGCAAACTTTGTTCTTGGTCAGAGAACAATTAACAGTGTACTTATCTTTCGATCAGGGTCTTTATACTAGAGCTTATATTGCAGAGTTTATGATGCTCAATTATAACGGTCTCTTTGCAGACATTGGTAACTTTCAAAGTGGTATTCAAACAGATAAAAGCATTTGTACAAACAAGGAAGAATAAAGAACATGATTGAGTAAATCAACATATAGATGGGTGGATCACAACAACTCAAATGCTTGCTTAAGACAGAAATAAGTAGGTTTACAAACTCAACATAAAGGAAAAAGATAGGCCCTTCGTAGAGGAAAGCATGGATCACTCATGTGCTAGTGCTTTTATTTTGTAAAACAGAGGTATAAAATGGTTGACACTTCTCCCAACCTTTCTTACACAAACTGTGGCTAACCGAATCCTCGGGTGCCTGCCAACAATCACAAACCATGGAGGAGTGTATAATTTTGAGAGAGGTGTATGTTTATGTCAATGAATGGAAAACAGAAAATACACTACGTCACAAGCCAACTAGACTTCACAAGAGCGGCTCCCATTGAAGGACGCAACTGGTATAGAAGGTCATCCCTCTTTCTCTTTTGTTAACACAATTATGCTTTGACTGATAAATCAGGGGCAAAAATAGTGAAGAGAATTTGTGTTATTATTTGGTGCTGGGAACCCTGCTGCCAGCTCTTCTAGCATTTGGATAAGTGGATGAAGCCACTAGTCCAGGGTGTGAAATCCAATCAAAAAGTGAGATAAAGATTCTCTATTTACGTCCTCATGAGCTAAAACAGGGGCACAAAACAGGTATAATTTTGAAGGTTTAAAGGTAGCACACAAGCAATTTACTTGGAGTGGTAGTTAAATACCACATATAGGTAGGTATGGTGGAAACAAATGTCAAGGTTTTGGGGCTCAAGGTTTGGATGCACGAGAAGCATTCCCTCTCAGTACAGGTTTTTGGCTAGCAAGGTTGGGTAGCAAGCATAATAATTGAGGTAAAACAAACAAATACATATATGATAAAGCCAATCATGTAATATTCCTTGAAGGTAGAAACAATCTTACTTTAGAATACTAAGCTTATGAGATAACAAGAAAGAAAGATCATGGAATAATATATTTACATGCAACTCCCTCTTTTGTATTTAAGTCTCTACCAATTTTTGCTACGGGCCAATGCTAAATTTGCCAAAAACAACTAGATTAACTTGAAGCTCCAAAATTGATACCAATACTAATAACAAGATCATCCATACTATGTGATATTTCCTCTACTCATGATATGACTCTACTAAAAGGTAAAAAGGGTGAAAGATAAAGATGTGATACCGCGGCACTCCCCCAAGCTTGGAACAAGCCAAGGGGATGCCAATACCAATGACGAATCAATTCTTAGGTGGTGTTGGTGATACCTTCTCATCAACAAACTTCCAAGTTAAAGGCTCTCCATCCACAAATGATGTCTTGGTCTCCAATATCCTGAAACTAGCAGCAGAGCTTATACGTTTAAACTTGTTCTGATACTCACAGTTCTGCTTCTGCACATCATAGAGTTGTGCTTGCAATTTGTTGGTGGTCTCGGCGAGTGCAAAGATCTCCTCCCAAAGCTTTAAAGTCTCCTTCTTGTACTCGGCGATCAGTTTTGTATTTATCCTGTGGATGATGTCAACTTCACGCTCCGCCATCTTCTTGTACCTAAAGACTTCTTGCTCCAGCTCTTCCATCCTAGCTTCAAGATTGTCTTCTCCTTTAGGGCCCCAAACATCTTCAATCCGCATCTCCCCATCCTTGAGCAGCAACTCTTTGGGATGCATATTCAACTCGTTCATGTACGGGTTGACGACGTTCGCAAAGAAACTGTCTTTGGGAGGTCCGGAAAAGGACATCGTGGCTCAAGATCTGAGGATGTAACCTGGGAGAAATAGATCGAAACAGAAACACGACGAGAAAATAATATACGGACCTCGGGGGTCCGGGTGGGGTTAAATATCAGAAACATACATAGCGAAAAGAAAGTCCAGGTTAAAAACAAGTCGAAGAGGGGCTCCGGGGCGCCCACACCATAGGGTGGCGCGGACAGGGGTGGGCACGTGCCCCCAGGTAGTGTGGTGCCTCCAGGCACCATCTCCTACCCTTCTTCGGCTCGATATTTTTCATATTTTCCAAAAACCAATAATTTATAACTTCGAAGATATTCCACAAACTTTTTCTTAACGGAACAGTTACCTATTCCAAAACAGACTCTGTAGATTCTGGAATCTTCCCTCTAATGAAGGAGTCATTACTTGAATAACGTCAATATCTTCATCATAAGAATCCCTAGAAATATAATGTTTGAGTCTTTGCCCATTCACCACTTGTGTAGTGTTATATTTGAGGGAAGCAATTTTGATTGCACCCGAACGATACACTTCTTCAATAACATAGGGGCCTTCCCATTTCGAGAGTAATTTTCCTGCAAAAAATCTGAGATGAGACCGATACAATAGAAGTTTATCACCAACATGAAACTCTCTTTTAAGGATTCTTTTATCGTGCCATTGTTTTACTTTCTCCTTAAAGAGTTTAGCATTTTAATAAGATTCAGATCTCCATTCATCTAGATGATTCAAATCAAGCATTATTTTCTTACCAGCAAGTTTAAAATCTTTATTAAGTTTTTTCACTGCCCAATAAGCTTTGTGTTCTAATTCTAAAGGCAAGTGACAAGCTTTTCCATAAACCATTTTATAAGGAGACATACCCATAGGGTTTTTATAAGAAGTTCTATAAGCCCATAAAACATCATTCAACTTATCAGACCAATTCTTCCTAGATTTATTAACAGTCTTTTGCAAGATAGATTTAATTTCTCTATTTGATAGCTCTAATTGCCTAATGGTTTGAGGATGATAAGATGAGGCAATTCTATGATTAACATCATATTTGGCAAGGGTTTTTCTAAAACCACCATGAATAAAATGAGAGCATCCATCAGTCATAAGATATCTAGGTACACCAAACCTAGGGAAAATGACATCTTTAAGCATTTTTAAAGAGGTCTCACCATCAGCGCTTTTTATAGGTATAGCATCTACCCACTTAGTAACATAATCAACAACAAGAAGAATGTGAGTATGACCATTTGAAGGAGGAAAAGGACCCATAAAGTCAAATCCCCAACAATCAAAAGGTTCAATACCAAGAGAATAACTCATAGGCATTTCATTACATCTAGAAATATTGCCAACTCTTTGACATTCATCACAAGATAAAACAAATTTACGTGCATCTTTAAAGAGAGTAGGACAATAGAAACCTGATTGTAGAACCTTCTGTGCGGTTCTATCTCCAACGGGATGTCCTCCATAAGCACTACCATGATATTTTTTTCAATATTTCACGTTGTTCATGATCTAGAACACATATTCTCATAATACCATCTACTTCTTCTTTATATAAGTGTGGGTCATCCCAAAAATAATGCCTCAAATCATAGAAGAATTTTCTTGTATGTTGAGCTGTAAATGTTGCAGGCAAATACTTTGAAACAGTAAAGTTAGCATAATCAGCATACCATGGACTATCCTGTGATTTTACTTTTATTGCAGCCAACTGTTCATTTGGAAAACTATCATTAACAAGAAGAGGGTCAAAAGCAATGTTTTCCAACCTGGACAAGTTATCAGCAACAGGATTTTTAGCACCCTTCCTATCGACAATATGAAAATCAAACTCTTGTAAAAGCAACACCCTTCTAATAAGCGTAGTCTTAGCATCTTACTTTTCCATAAGGTATCTAATAGCAGCATGATCAGCATGAATAGTAACCTTTGAATCAACAATATAAGGTCTAAACTTATCACATGCAAAAACTATAGCTAAGAACTCTTTTTCAGTAGTAGCATAATTATTTTGAGCAGCATCACGAGTCTTACTAGCATAATGAATAACATTCAATTTCTTATCTACTCGCTGTCCAAGAAAATCACCTACAGCAAAATCACTAGCATCACACATAATTTCAAAGGGTAAATTCCAATCAGGTGGTTGAACAATAGGATAAGTAGTTAAAGCCTTCTTTAAAGTTTCAAAAGCTTCCTTACAATCATCATAAAAAACAAATGGCACATCTTTTTGAAGAAGATTAGTAAGAGGCTTTGATATTTTAGAGAAATCTTTAATAAATCTCCTATAAAAACTAGCATGACCAAGAACACTACGAATACCTTTAATGTCCCTAGGCCAGGGCATTTTCTCTATTGCTTCCACTTTAGCTCTATCAACTTCAATACCTCTTTTAGAAAATTTATGTCCAAGAACAATTGCTTCATTCACCATAAAGTGGCATTTCTCGCAATGAAGAACAAGATCAGTTTCCACAATCTGTTCACAAAAACCATGAAAAATAGCAGACATGCATCTTTGAAACATAGCATGAGCATTACACAAACCAAAAGGCATACGTCTATAAGCATAAGTACCATAAGGACAAGTAAAGGTTGTTTCCTCTTGATCTTTTGCCCTAACAGCAATTTGAGAAAACCCAGAATAACCATCAAGAAAGCAAAAATGAGTTTTCTTAGACAACCTCTCTAACACTTGATCAATATAAGGCAAAGGATAATGGTCTATCTTAGTAACTTTATTAACCTTTCAAAAATCAATGCACATTCTATAACCAATTACTACTCTTTGAGGAATAAGCTCATTATTTTCATTAGGCGCAACAGTCATTCCCCCCCTTCTTAGGGACACAATGCACATCGCTCACCCACCTACTATCAGCAATAGGAAAAATAATACCAGCATCAAGGAGTTTTACTACCTCATTTCTTACCACTTCCTTCATCTTAGGAATTAAACAACGTTAATGTTAAACTACTGGCTTTGCATCAGGTTTAATATTAATAACATGCTGACATATCGAGGGAGAGATCCCTTCCAAACCATCAAGAGTATATCCAATAGCTCCACGATGTTTCTTCAATATTCCCAATAATCTTTACTCTTCCTCACCTGAAAGTTTAGCACTAATAATAACAGGATATATTTTCTTATAATCAATATAAGCATATTTAAGATCATCAGGCAAATGTTTTAAATTAAAGACATGATCCTCCTTGGGTGGTAATGTGGTACCCACGTCCTCCGCAGGTAAATTATGTTTCAGTATCACCGGTTAACGAAGAAGAATATCGTCAATCTCATTTTTCTCTTCCATAAAAACTTCACTCTCATGGTCCTCCATATATTGCTGCAAAGAATTATTAGGAGCAAGAGCAATAGAAGCAAGTTGTTAAACTTTAAAATTCTCATTAGGCAATTTAGATTCATAAGGTGCTCTAGCAAATTTGGAGAAATCTAACTCATAAGATTTTCCATCAAATTTAGTCAATATCTTCTCCCTCTTACAATCTATAATAGCACCACAAGTGTTCAAGAAAGGTCTACAAAAAATAATAGGAGACGTTTTACTAGCAGCCTTACTGTCGCACCCGGACTTCTAGAGGATACTCGCAGTTCCGTTGAACAGTAGTTGGTTGGATTACGGGGCTTACCGGCACCCGCATCTCTTACGAGTAGGCCAACACACGTATGTGTGACAACCAACCCCTATCTGTTCACCGTCTACGTAAACCATCCCATAGAAATCAGGATACTACCATTGACGTACTTCATACCATACACACATGGTACGTCAACGGCGTTGAACAAAATGATAACACAACAGATCTCTAAGACACAAAAGATGGAAATAAGTTGCAAATAGCTCTCACTAGAGCAGAGATAGCAAATACAATCATCCAGAGGACACATGTCCCAACATAACATCATTACATCTCAGCGGAAGCATTCAAGGGTCTAAGTACAGACAAAATCCAAATAGGCTTAAGAAGCCGGGAATGAAAAGAATACGGAGCCCATCCACGAAGTCTCGGATCCTGCCCGGGTCCGCTACCTACTCGTCAGCAGCCTCGTCAAACTCCACGTAGTAGCCGTCATGGGGATCCTCGTAGGCGTAGTCTGCGGAAACCACAGCCCCAAAGGGGTCAGTACATAAACGTACTGGCAAGCAAGACTCACAGTTCACCAAGGTGTAGCCCGTCAACACCAAGCACAGATGCCTTGGGTTCAACGGAAGAAAGGGATATAAAAGATGCTGCAACTGGCTGCACTAACCCACTACAGAACATACTACAACTTCCGGCTATCAGAAAGGGGATAAGATAGCGTATCGTAACCAACTATAACTAACCACCAAACAACCCATCCTGGATCTCGCCCCTTATCCAAAAAAGCAATCCGAGGATAACTCACACAGTTGGGTTAATGATGGATCAAGTTATTGTGGCAATAAAGCTATTACTAGTCAGGTTAGCATTAGTTAGGTGTAAGTTGTTCTGAGTACTTGTTAGCCAGTACTTTCACCAAGTCAACCATAACCGCGGAAAACACGGCTTCTCGAGAAGATTTATCCCTGCAGGGGTGCACCAATTTGGCCGTACACGTAAGAATATCCCGCCAGGATGGAAATGCACTTCCACCAAGCGAGGCACTCTACACAACTCAACTCTTCTTCGCATCAAGCCCAAAGCACCACGTGTTGTGCGTGCGCGGCTAATCGAGCCCCACGAAGAAAAGGGGACCCTCATAGCACTGGAAGACCACGCCGCCCTAAATGCCGACTACAAAAGTTCCACCCTGGCCTCGGGTTCGTACCTGCATATGCGTGCATCAAATGGAAAGCCCGAACTAGGTGTGGCGATTTGGACGAGATGTGAATCGAATCAAATTGAGGGGGGCGCCCATACACGCTTCCCACATGCGGATAGTGCGCTCATCATGGATCAGTAGACAAGACCCTTTTCCTAATTAGGGTCGACACTAGCAGGCCTCAAAACCACGCCGGGCCTCCTGCCAGTGCCTTATCAGCAAATTATTATTACCTCAAATTAACAGGTTGTTGTTTAACATCGAGCCCCAGATTATAATCAAATATGATAACAGAAAGTAACTGATAACAGACTCGAGCAAAACAACCCTAAACATGCTAGTAAGACACGGGCCCAAGCAACGGGGTTATAGGACTGGAGGTGAGGCAATATCAGGGTTCAGGGTATCATGTGATAGGTTCGTAACAGAAGCAACGATACATATGGCTAGCAGAAATAGACAACGGAAAGTATCGGTAACCAATGTTGAAAGGAACACAATGGTTCATGTGAGTGATAACTTGCCTGCAAACTCAGTAGCCTGGTACTGGGCTAGATCCTCAGAAGGGGTGTCGTAAAGATCGTCGGTCTCAACGTCGTCGTCTATCCGAGAAGAAGCAAACAAACAATACAGGAAGATAAACAATCAATATCATGGCATAGTGCACAATCATGGGATGATGCATGTCAAGTTAATGGATGCACCAAAATAAACTAGTTGACATGGTAACACAATTTAAATGGACACATATGCAATTTTGAGTTGCATATGAAAAGCCCATGAATTTTGGTTGAAACAATTGTTTTCCAATTAACCAACAGGTGAAAGTGGATTAGTATGATGCATGGATGAGGAAAACAACAAAATAAAAACAATAGAACCAATTGGAAATGAGGTTTACCAATTTAGAAATTTATTCATTAAGTTAGGGAATTTTTGGTTCCTTAAAGGGATTACACAAATAGTTTGTTGTTTTCACCAATTTAAATTGTGCCAAAAAAATAACAAAATTCATATTTGAAAAGATCATAAAATTTTGGGTGGATTACATGTTTCAAATATTGAAAAAGGAATTAGGATGAATTTATTATGACTTAAACAAAATTAAACAAGTTTTAAATGGATTTAAAACAAGGTTGAATATTATTTGAATTGTATTTGTTCCAATCATAAATTCAAATTCATATTTGAAAAGTTTATACTTTTCTAGTTTGAAAACATATTTTACATGTTCAAAAATAATTTAATATGAGCAAGTTATGAATTTAGCAAATTTAAATGATTTAAACAAGGTTTAAAATTATTTAAGCAATTTTAATTATTCAAACCATGAAACAAAATTTATATTTGAATAGGTGGTTCAAAATGGTATGGAAAACATATTTTATTTGCATTATTTGGATTAATTATGAATTAGTTATGCAATTTGTCAAATTACAAATGAATTGTTTGAATTCAAATTTGAAATGCATTTGGAAAATTCAAAACAGAAAACAATTGTTACCAATAGGTAGATAATTTAATTTAGAGCAGTGCACATATTTTATTTTTGTTATTTGGAGTTATAAAATAAAAGTTATTAGGGTTTTAGTTTTAGGGACCAATCTGCAATTTAAAAGGACTTTGATTAAAACAGAAAAGGTTGAAAACCTTTTCTACCGCGCAGCTGGCTAACCTAGGGCACTGCCCGTGGGCCCTAGGGCCAGCGTGGACAGCGTGCGCGCACGTGGCAGCGCAGCCCACTGACAGAGTGGGCCTGCCTGTCAGTGGCTCGCGCAAAAACTTGGTTTTTATTCCGCGGCGCGAGGGCTCGATCCCGCGACCGTGCGCGAGCGAGGGAGGCAGTGTTACCACTGCGGTGTTTCGTCAGTTTTGACAGATACAGGGGCGCCGTGAGGTTATCGTTCCACTGCGAGTTAACTGAAACTCGCGCGCGCTAACTGAACATCTGACAGAGAAACGACGACGGCGGACGGCGGCGTGCCGTGGACGGCGTGATCGTGCTGCTGCTGGGTGGTGCGTGCTGGAGTGGTGTGCACGGTGGCGCAGGTGCTCGTGCCAGAGAGGGAGGAGGAGGAGAACCACGACTGCTCACCGGCGGATGTCGTCGAGCAGAGGCCCGAGGGAGCTCCGGTGGCGGCAGGTCGAGGACGGCGGCGTCGTTGTGGAGGCTCTCCGGGGTGGCTGCGGTGTCCAAACGGAGGAGGGAGAGGTGGTGGGTTGATTCCAGGGGCTAGCTAGGGTGGTGGCGCAACGAGGCGGCGGTGTTCATCGTGGGTTCAGGCGGCGCTTCTCCGGTGAGGTCGCAGAGGGAAGGGAGGTGGCCGCGAGAGGGGAAAACGGCGACGGCCTCGAGGGGATAGGGGGTCTAGGGTTTAGGGCTACGGCGCGGGGACCTAGGGTGCTTATAAAGGGGCTCGGGAGCTCTCCTGGCCGTCGGGGTGCCGCGGAGGCGACGTGGCATGGGTGGATGCCTCGCCGTACGCGAGGACGACGAGGAAAAGAAAAGCGAACCGGTACCGGGCCGCGCGGGGAAGAGAAAGGGCTGGGCCCGCGCGGGGAGAAGGGAAGAGTGGGCTGGGCGCAGCCCACTGCCCCCTGGCGCCAATTTTTATTTTTTAAAATTTCTCTCCTCCTGTTTTTTTTTGCAGAAAAAGGAAATGGAAGAAATAGATAGTTTTTAGGGCTAGGAAAATTTTGAAAAAATTATGGTTAGGTTAGTTTTCACCATAGCAACTGAATGCTAACTTTTATTTTCCAAAAAGTTCAAACTTTAAATACTGTTTGTGATTTAATCAAATTTGAATGGATTTTATTATTAAGTAAATATTATTGAAAACAAACCTTTTAATAGGGTGACCCTATTGTTTAATTATAAACAATTGATTAGGATTGTTGTATAATTTGCATGAATTCAAATTGGTTGCTGTTTGATGCTTTGATTTGAATTTTCAATGGGATTTGGGATTTAATTGATTGATTAAAACCATCATTTTAATAGTTGAGCATTATGGAATAATTGGAAACAAATAAGGGTTTGATTTGAACTTATTATTTGAAAAAGATTGTAACAGAGCAAGTATGATATAAATGTTTGAATAAAGTTTGAATTTCAATTGTGAAAACAGAGTAAAACAGATGCAAACCAAATGAAAACAAAGTAAAACAAATGCAAACAACTTAATGAATATGATGACATGATGCAAAACTTTAATTAAACAAGAAACAAACATGCTAGGGGTGGTTTTTCATACTTGGGATGTTACACTTACTAAGTACTAGAAAATCAGTGAGATATTTAGTTTTACCACATAAAACTTCCACATCTCTAACAACACCAATCGAAAAGATAGTTTCTCTATTAGCAAGCTGAATAACCACATCAATATCTTCAAGCTCACAAGAACCAATTTCATGCATAATTTCTTTATAAAGCTCATAAGGAATAACACTAGAACTTGCACCAATGTCACACAAACCAAAATAGAAATGATCACCAATCTTAACAGAAAGCAAAGGAACACTAGTCTTCTTAAGTCTATGAGGATGGGAAACAATATTAGAAGCATCCTCACAGAAGACAATGTGTTCATCTTCTACATTTCCACAAACAAGATATTTTACTATTCTTCAGCAGGTTCAACAGTTATTTGTTCATCAGGTTCAATAGATTTTTTAATGGTCTTATTAACCACACTAGTTACAATAGAGTGTTCTTTCACCTTAGCAGGGAAAGGCATTATTTCAATATAAGGCTCGGGAACAGCAGGATTACCGGCATTCACTTCTACATTACTAGAAGGAACAATATCTTTATAAGGTGCATGGTATTTGTGATAATCCTTTTTAGGAATATCGAGATAGGAAGCAAAAGCTTTAAGACAGTTTGCAAAGATTTGAGAATCAAGACCACAAACAACACTAGCATTATAGAATCATCAGTTCCCATAAAAGATTTAATGCATTCATAATCATAATTTATACCTGACTTTCTACCTTTGTCGTTCTCCCATCCTTTAGTGTTCTCTTGAATACGGTCAAGAAGATCTCATTTGGCTTCTTCCTTCATACGTGTGAATGATCTAGAACAAGAAACATCCAATAAATCCTTATCATGGATAGAAAGCCTTGCATAAAAATTATTGATAAGAATACTACTCGGGAGTTCATGAACGGGACATTTGAGCATTAATAACTTAATTCTCCCCCATGGTTGGGCAATAATCTCTCCATCATGAGGCCAGAAATTATATATTTGATTCCGATCTTTATGAATCTCACTAGGAGGATAGAATTTAGAATAAAAGAGAGGAACAATTTCCTCCCATCCAATAGATTCAACATTCTTTAGTAATTTGAACCATTCAGCGACTCTTCCTTTCAGCGATAAAGAAAATAATTTCCTTTTAACTTGATGCATTGTAATACCTGCACACCTGAATAACTCGCATAATTCATGTATAAATATCCTTAAAACATAATTTCTGTAATAGCAGTTATCCATTACACGTCCAAGTATTTTCATAGGTATTTTATAAGGATCTAATTCAGCAGATAACGGGTCACCTACTACCCTAGCAGTAATGGTAGAAGTACCCTTAAATAGAGAACCAAAAGTATTCTCCATAATGAAATAAAACAACAGACAGAATTAAAAACAACACTCATAGTAAATGTTTCTCTTACCAATAGCACTTCACTCCCCGGCAACGGCGCCAGAAAATAGTCTTGATGACCCACAAGTATAGGGGGTGTATCGTATTACTTTCGATAAATAACAATGTCGAACCCAATGAGGAGCAGAAGGTGTTGACAAGAAGGTTGGATAGAGTATTCACTTTAAACACTAGCGAACGGGTTTTTGGTAGTTTTTGATATAGCAGATAAATAAAGTGCCAGTAAATAAATAACAGTAAATATAATTGCAGTGAGTGGCTCAATCCTTTTGAGAGAAAAAGACAAGCCGGTTATTCTACTTATGATTACCAAACGTTCTCGAGGACACATGGGAATCTCGTCAAGTGCTTTCGCTTCATTACAGTTGATTAATATTTATTGGTACGTAAAGTGTTGTGTGGGTGAACCTATGCTAATGCACCACCCAACTAGGACTAATACATACATGTGATTATACCCCTCGTAAGCATCTGCAAATACAAGAAAGTAATTAAGATAAATCTAACCAGAGCCTTAAAACTTCAGGATCCTACAGTCCCTCGTGCATTGGTTTCCTAACGTGGGTTTAGGTTTCTGTCACTCCGGCAACCCCATAATTAGTAGCAAAATGCACAATGCATCCTCCTAGGCCCATAAAGGTGAAGTATCATGTAGTCGACGTTCACATCACACCACTAGAAGAATAGCACCACAACTTAAATACCGAACCACGAGATATTACTTCAACATAACTTCACTACTAACATCATGACTTCTCCCATGTCCACAAGAACTAAACAGACTACTCACGAGACATCATCTGGATCATAATCACAGGTTATATAATGGATAATAACAATCTGGTCATAAAGTGCTAACGCCGATAAATCTCACAAGCATCAACTACTAACAAGTAATCCACACCGGGAGAGAGATCTAGTGGTAAACAATGATAAAGACCCCTAATTGTTACATCGGGATGAAGGTGGACGGTGGCGGTGAAGGTGCTGGTGATGAGGATGATGATGATGATGATGATATCGATGAAGCCTGTAGTGATGACGGTGACGATGGCGATGATTTCCCCTCTCCGGGGAGGAATTTACCCGACGGAATTCTCCCTGCCGGAGAGTTTTTCTCTCTCTTTGTTGTTTTCCGCCCCGAGGCGGCGGCGGAATAATTCTTCGATGATCTTTTGGGGCTTAGGTTCCCTCGGGGTCAAGTACGCGAAAGGGGGCTCACTTCCTCTTTGGAACTTCTAAGACTCCTCCGGTATCCCCCCCTCTTCTTCTGATCTTCTGAAATAGGGCATCTTGACGGTGCTTTTTCCATCAGATTTATGGTTCCATTTATTCTCCAAAAATGATGAAACATGCAAAATAAGATAAAATAACATAAGTGATGGATCATAACATGAAATATATCAATGAATAACAATATAAAATAGTGATGCAAAATGGACGTATCAAAGCGATGAAAAGACTTTGACAAGAACTTTGCATTGCATATGTAACACCGTTTAATACCAAGTAGTCAAAACATAATTTCCATAAAAAATAACAAAATGCTAGCAAAGGTGCATCTAATCAGTGTTAAAGCATTGTTGCAAGGGAAATAACATGAAGTGTCAGCACTTGGATGAGTTTGCCCAACTGTAGAAATAAACAAAGGTTCTTGCATCACTTTTGACTAAATCATGTCAAAAAAATTGAGATCTTTTGATTCTTTCTTTTATTGACTAGTGAACTCGTTGTGCTTACAAGCTTGATCTCAGTTTTATCAAGCCATTTGGTATTCCCTATTATGACTCATATGCTTGACCAGCTAGAGGTTGAAAGCCTTATGCTCGGTGAATACAAGTTGTCACGACCCCGGACCTAGAGATATACATATTGTTATGTGCTCCTAGACATGGACCCACAAGGGCTTCAGGGTTACCAGCCCCGGCCGCAACAAACAACAGCAGGCAGACCGGATTCATCAGCACGCAGGCCGGATCACCATGGTAATACTACTCCTTGTGTCCACGCTAGTCATAACCAACTATGCATATCAAAGCGTCCATGAATCGAACGAAACTGAAGGAAACGGGACCAAAGCTATACAAAGATGCTATGTGTCCAGAAAGTGCAACAACAATCGAGGGTTACTGGGGTTACCTCGCCCCAGGCCGAATCACATCGGCATGCGAGCTCGGACATGGATCATCGGCTCCACAACCCCTCGAATGCGACAACTATGCAGGTATAGCCAAAACTGTATAACAATGAGCTCGAAACCAACAACCGATCAAAGCAGCACTCTAGACATGAAGCTTTATTAAACAAGTGTTACTAGAGTAGCTATACAAACAGAGGTCGCACGACCCAACATTACATCAGACAACGGAAGGAAAATTATGTTGCTAATCAACAAGAACCAAAAAGGCCTAAGAGGCCGCAACATAAGGCGATGTCCCAGCCCACAGATTCCAGACTGCTACCTGGGAACCCCGAACTACTCGTCGATGTCCAAGTTGAATCCCCACTGATGTAAGATCTTCACCTGAACCAAAATTAAGCAAACCTGAGTACGGGAGGTACTCAACAAGACTTAGTTAACCTATTATATATCTGCTATCTTCAGAAAGGGGTTTTATGAAGGCTGATTTGCGTAAAGCAATCTTTGTTTTCCAAATCGAGGAAGAATAGCACGTCTCATAGAGTATTTTCAAAACAGATGAGGAAACTAGTTAACTACTGTAATCATTATCTTCTTGTATTCCACCAAGTCCTTCTCATTCCCACACTATCTCGTGCTACAAGGATCACCCCTCTCGGCATCTCCGAGGAGGCACCCTTCAATCATGGTCAACAAGTTTTAGTCATTCCGTTGAAGTTATCTATGATCACAGAATCCGTTGCCAGGTCGTCCGTAACCGTGAACACGACTTCTCGAGGAGATTTATCCCTGCAGGGGGTACACTTTACCCACACGTACCATCCGACTCACGCCACATGTACGCTCCTTGGGAGTGCGGCAGAGGATGGTTGGCTCTGAACTTTACCTTGCGTAACCCTATCCATGAGTCAACCCAAACAGGGCCACCCTGTCAACACGGAGTTGGCCACCTCCTGATGGAACCTGTTCTGTGAGTCGGGATCAAGATCCGTGTACGTCCATCACTTTTCCCGGTCACGCCCTAAGTTTTCTCCAAATCGTTTTCTGGCTCACACGCAGATGGAAAGATCAAACTACGTGACTCATGGATGTGGCCAAACAAGTTAGTTAGTCAGGCGAGGTTCATTGGCTCGCTCGTGTGGTTGCACGCTCAGTCTTGGCTTCGAAGGCGAGAAATCGCTCCTAGGGGCATAACAGGACAACATGCCACAACCCATTGTGGCCTCACATCCATGTCGTTATTTAGTCAAGTTATCAAAGGTAATACAATTCACAACAACCTGACATGAAAGATTCACGTATTGACCATATTCATCAACCGGATGGATCAGATCACAACTAGGCATGGCTAAGCAAGACTCACGGGCTTTAACGCGGCGCGCACAAACAAACCTATACCTGCTAGGAGCAGTGGATCAGGATATTTAGGCGATGCAACAAGTATAGGAGAACTCTATCTAAGACCATGAATATTTTGAACCGCATGCAATATACGAGATCCAAAACACTTCGAAAACTATATATAAGCAAGTAAGAGGTTATGCTTGCCTTGGTTGTAAGAAAACCAGATAGAGACTTCAGGAATAAGTGCTTGACTTGTCGGTTAAGATCAAGTATTCACCATTGGACTGCTGGCCTTCTCTTCAGAGTCACGTTCTACCGAGGGGGAAACAACACCGAAAGAGAAATAACAATCAACACATGGCATCGATGCAATGCGCAATATGTGTGCATGATCAAGTTAATGCACTGAAATAAAGCCCTAAACATGTGTGTTGGGTTTCTAGGGTTCATATGTCAGTTAGGCATTTTTACTGAATTTATCCCAAAATAGACCCTAGAGGGACAATTCGGGCAATTCTGAAAGTGACTACAAGTTGAAGTGCTCAAATGGGTTTGAAAACGTCATAAAAAGGTTGCATTTGTCATTTTGAGCATTTTGGTATATAACTTTTAATTTTCTAATTTTAGTGAATAAAAACTTATTTTCTATTTCTAAATGAATTAACAACATTAAATAATGGTCATTTTTGAACTTTGTCAAACATGTGTGAAAATGACATATTTGGGTAGCTTGCATTTTTATGAACATTTTGGTACCTTCATTTTATTTTTCTAAGGTATAAAACAAAAGTTATTAAAATATCAATTTTATTCCTTTTTCTGGAATTAAATGGAATTTCTAAAAAAAGAAATATGACATCACTGTGATGTCCCTGTGACATCACAGTGCTCTGTTCTTCCCAGTTAGGATCGAATTCACGCGCGTTTCAGAAATTAAACTATACCATGAGGGAGAGGGGAGTATGGGGAGTCTAGGAGTGGCCTTGGCGGACCGAATGGTCGCCGAAGTGCTTGCCGGCGTCCATGTCTTGCGGTGGCCGACGGCGGGGCACGGCGCAGGGACAGTACGGAGGGGGAGGGAGAGTATGGAGGGTACCGGGAGACTCACCACGGAGCGGTGGTGCACGTGGGATGGTCAGGGAAGGCCGGGAAGGAGCGGTGGCAGCGAATCGACGACGGGAAGGCTCGCCGGCCGCGGGGAAGAAGAGGGAGGCGCGGCCAATTCCGGGCTTCTTGAACCGATTCCTGCGGGGAGGAGGTGGAGCGGAACTCGGCGGAGCTAAAGGAAACAACAGCGAGACACGGGGTGGTCTACAACTGCGGCAAACGGTGGACTCGGCGGCGGCCGAACGGACACAGTAGCTAGGGTTTGGTCTTCGGGACGGTATAGAGAGCGAGAGAGGATAGGGAGGGAGAGGAGAGGAAGGCCACGGCGTCATGGGAGGTCGTCCACGCGCGGGGGGGGGCACATACACGAGCAGGAGGTGGCGTTCCGTGCGGACGAGCTGCCATGCAGCTGCTCCCTCTGTCCCAACGAAGAAGACAAAGTAACAATTCCAATAACCCCCTCGAGCTTTTGAAAACTGCAACTTAGTCCTTCTGCTTACAGAAACAACAAAAATTTGAAAGATTGGGGTCCTTTTTGTGAACAAAAAATTTGGCAAAACTAAGTTTTGGAAACCTTGTAAAATTTCCAACAAAACCATTTTTTGTTTTGCTGTATTTGATATATTTTTCAATACAAAATTTTGTGACCCATTTTAAGTACGTTTTGTGGGATTTTCTCAAACCAATTTAAATTGTTTCAACATGGTTCAAATTGTTGTTTCATGCATGTATGAGATGAACACAATGCCATAAACCCTAGTTTAGCATAATTGGGATGTTACAAATCTACCCCCCTTACAAGAATCTCGTCCCGAGATTCCCGAAGGAGAAGAAAGAAGGAACACCGGTTTTGAACGATCTTCTCGAACCTTACGGTTCTCTTCTTGAAGAGATTGATCCGTAGCACTTGCGAAGATCTCCAGCGGCTACACCTTAGGTAGAGGGAAAACTTTTAGGAACTGATCTTTACGAAGATCGAGCATCTCATGGCTAACTCACGACAGGAATGTTCACAAAGAACTGTTGAGTTAACAGGCATGAAACACATCAAGATAACGGAGTGAGTAGAAGATGGTTTCAAGTTTGCGGACGATTGGTCTTGAAAGGATTTAGAATATGAGCTTTCCACAAGACTTTAAATTATTTTGGAAAGAAAGGTTGGACAACTTATGACATCGACGTTTCTTCAAATAGAATACCAAGATGGAGAGAATGGTCTTGAATATCACAACATAATATCCGTAGACGAGGAAGAACACGAGAAAACACTGTAATCGTGCGTAAGAGAAAATTCGATACAGGATCATGTTCACTCTTCGGAGTGGACACGGAAGATAACGGAACTTGTCGTGGTGGTGTCACGGCAGATGCCATAGGATGGCTAAAGTTGTGGGGACGAAGGACGCTGGAGGCGCTCGGGGAGGGATCACGCGACGAGTACACGCGTGAAGGATGAAACATGCACTGCAAACAACATGATCTACCCAGGTTCAGGGCCCTCGTGAGGAGGTAAAACCCCTACTCCTGCCTTTCTCTCTGTATTTTGATGTCTCACCGAGTAGCCACAGTACAAATGTTCTTGCTACCGAGTAGCCACTCTTCTCTCTACGTGAGGAACTAGGTCAGCGTCCCTCGCGCAGGAGGAGGCAGGGCACCTTATATACTCGGTGCCCAGCCGGATACAGCCAAATACAAATAGATGTCGACATTGTGTGCACACCATCCTTCTTCCGAGTTCCCGCTGACAGCTTTGGCTTCTAGGTTTGTCCTGGTGCAGAAAGTCGTTGGGCAAAACCAAGTAACCAGTTTGTTATCACTGCGGCGAACACAGAGTAGGTCCCCCCTATCCTGCGACGCCCTGCTGACACACTGTCGCTGTCAGGCACACCGTCCTCAGATGAACAGTGCTGTGAACAGTGCCAAGTACGGACCCGGGATACGCGGGATTCGGTGTCAGAACGGCTCCTTTGACTTCTGGCCCGAGTAGGAGCCCGCCATTTCTACTCGGACCAACTCTTCTATTCGGAGGAACATAACTCTCTTGATTCGTCCTTCTGGCCATCTAGGTGCAGGGCCGGGTAGCAGTCGACCGGGTAGCAAGTACCGGGTAGCCGGCTACTCGGCCAAGCATCCCTTCTGATCTTGCCTTTAGCACTTGCCTTTACCCTACTCGGGGGTAACCCCCCGACAACAGTCCCCGAAGCTGGTAGAGTCCTGCGAACTCGTTCACTGGACCCTGCCAGCTTAAAAACCAACCTTGACAGTCTTGCCCTTGAACCTTGGGATACTGAGTAAAACCTCCGAGTAGCCCTTGATTTTCTCTTAAGCTCCTTCCGAATAGGACCACTTTTCTTCTCTGTAGCCGAGTAAAATGACTTGGTGAAATCTTGAAACGGAATCTCTGTGTGGCAGAGCACAATCCGGCTTTCCGCGCTGCAACTGGGCATGTGTCAGGCGGACACGACCCCGACGTCTCGGTGCCCGGGAACTGACAGGCCACGCGCCCAGTTTTCACGGCATGGGCCCACTTACCTGTCATGTCCCATCAAGCGTAGTAATGGCCCACGATCTCGTCGTGGGATCTAATGCGGCCGTTACGCGCGCGTTCCGCGCTATGTGCGTTTCTAACCGGCCCACAGATCCCACGCCGCACGGTTTCTGCCACGATCGATCCCACTACCTCAGTTCGTAACGGCAACCCGGGGAGCGGTATATATACCGCCTCGGTAACTCCTTCTTCTTCTTCCGCTCCAACTTTCCCCTCGTCTCCTCGTTTCTCCGCCGCCGCACAGCATCTTGCCGCCGCGCATCTCACCGCGCCGCTGCGAGCTTCTCCACTCAAATCCCTTCAATCTTTCAGCCAATCTTTCCTCCACCGCGATGGCTCGTGACGACGACGCTCGCGCCGGCTGGGCTGGATCTGAGGTCACCGCCGAGGACTGCCAGTGGCTCGTGAACACCCGGAGAGTTCCTCCCGGTTTTCGCTGCCGGCAACCTGACGGTGAGCTCGTCCGGCTCCGCAGGAGGGCGAGCACGTCATCTTCCTCGCGCACTTTGCGCGAGGATTCGGGCTCCCGGTCTCGAATTTCTTCCGGACGTTCCTCAACCACTATGGCCTCCAGCCACACCACCTCCCGCCGAACACCGTCGTCATGCTCTCATACCACGCCGTGGTATGCGAGACATTCCTTGGCGTGCGGCCCACCACGGCTACCTGGTCCAGATACTTCTTCTTCCGGAAGCAGAGTAAGGGTAGGAAGGATGGCGCGGACACCAGCCGCGGGATGACGGAGACTGGCAGCGCCATGATGGTGCAGCGCGGGGGAACCAATCACCCGCGCGTCAAGGGGTTGGACTCTGTCCGCAAGTGGTAGAGGACCTTCCTCTACGTGAAGAATATTCCCGCCGAGAAGGGAGCCAAGGTGGAGGACCGGATCAATCTACCCAGCTGGACCAACGCAGCTCCCACCGGGCAGAACTGGCGGACCAAGCCGTCCCTCGACAACGACCTGAAGCAGATGGACGAGCGCCTCGCCAAGCTGATCTCGAGAGGGCTCAAGAGCGACGATGATGAGGGGATAGTAACCCGGTATGCCGACTCTCAGGTGAGATCCGGCCCAAACGACGGATGGATCAAATCCGGCTAAGGACAAAGAAGCTTCTAGAAGGCCCAGGACTTGTAAGGATCGTAACCCGGATTGTGGGTTACGGTAAAGAAAGTTAGGGTTCGTATGAAGAGTTCGAATAGGACTCGAGAAGCGCTTTGTAAGGCAAGTCAAGGGGGATATGAGTACTATATAAACCAACCCCTGGGCTTCGCCTAAGGGAGATTCAAGTCATAACTGTAACACCTATTATCGAGTATCCAGTATAATCATATCGAGAGCCGGCGAGTTGTTTTCCGGTTCTTAGATTGCTTTCGCCATGTTCTCTTTCGAGCTAAACCCTCTCCCAAATACCTGCGTCGACTTGCCCCAAGATCAGTTACCCCAGGTAACATCTGCCGTGATTATCCCACGACAGTTGGCGCCCACCGTGGGGCCTGCGTCCAAAGGTGTTTACATCACGGGAGAAGCTCGGAAGAGTATGGAGAACTTTGTCGTCGGCGAGATCTACTCCAATGACGAAGGAGAGCAGATAGTGGACAATTCCGGGTGGGAGTTGGAGCCGGATCACTTCGAATCCGGATCCATGGTGTCAATCGGCCAAATTAAAATCTTCATCGGCATGGTACGTACGCTCAATTTGAAAGGACAATATCATGTGCATGTTACAGGGACTTCCAGCAGGGACAAAGGGGCGTTGAAGCAAACAGTGGATCCAGCCTCCTCGGCCACTTCGGGATCCTTGAGATGGGCGGAGCAGGAGGTTTTCAAGCTAACCCCAAACAGCTGGGTCAATATCATGTGCACACTACAGGAGGCTCTAACAAGGATAAGAAGATACTGAAACAAGCAGTTAATTCGGTCTCTTCCGCTGTTCCAAGGTATTTGAGGTGGTCAGAACAAGAGGTAACATGGAGCAGGAAGGATCACCCGGATAGAGTTGATCACCCGGGAGTCTTAGCTTTGGTAGTGGCACCACAGGTCAACGGCTACGAGCTGAAAAAAGTCCTGATGGATGGAGGAAGTAGTATCAATATCCTGTACTGGGAAACTTTTCTGCGAATGGGCTTAAAGGAATCGCAGCTGCAAAAGAGTACAACAGTTTTTCACGGGATAGTGCCGGGTCACTCAGCATGCCCTGAAGGAAAGGTGGCACTGGAAGTAGCTTTTGGAGAGTCAAAGGATAATTATCGAGTCGAGTGGCTTACCTTTGAGGTAGTAAAGTTGCGCAGTCCTTATCATGCATTGTTTGGAAGGCCGGCTTATGCCAAGTTCATGGCAAGACCGTGTTATGTGTACCTACAACTGAAAATCCCGGGTCCCAAGAAGACCATTACAATACACGGAAACCGGGATATAGCAGCTGAGTGCGATGAGGGAGACGCGGCAATGGCCGAGCAAGCCTGCAGGAAGGAAGAGCTCAAACATTACCGTTCTCAGGTAGACCTAGAAGAGAGGACAACGTCAAAAAAGCCAACCCCTGAGGGGGACAAAGCAAAAGTTAGGGCAGAACGAAACCCTAAGATGGTAGGCTTCATCAGGAGCAATACTTTCAAAACTCTCAGCAGGGAAGAAGAAGGCGTACCACCGTCCGCAGCTGATCACGTTCCAAGGAAGATATACCCGGACTGGCTAGCAAATCCGGTACTCATTACGAAAGGGCATAGCAAGTGGAGAATGTGCATCGGCCGTATCAACGCGAGGCCGATTCTCGAGAATAACTAAAGCAGTGTAATGGGCGGCGGGTTTCATACGCACTCTTTTCCTATCCAGGGTACCTAAGGGGACTGGAAGGTTTTTAATGAGGCGGCCTGCTGAATCAAAAAAGAAATTTTTATCAATAAAAGAAGATGGTTTCGAGTCTTATCATGGTCTTTGCTTCAGTTACAAGTAAGTAACATTGTTACTATCAATACATCAGTATCATCGAAATACATTACATGAATATAGGTCTCCGGGGGGTGATCTGCTTCAATAAGTAATCACAAGACCCGGAGACCCGGCCATGATGCCTATGAGTTATGGGGGCTGATTACTCGAAAAAACGGGTACAGCTGCAATCCTATAACTGGACAAAGGAGCCAAATTTCTTGGTTATTCTTACTTAAGCTCGATGTGACTCGCACTAAAGTGGCATGATCTGTTCGCGTACGATCACAATCAAATTATGCAGCCCAGTGTGGCTTGCTTGATCTTGTTTTTCGTATAGACGCAACGACATGGTATCCACGCGAAAGCCGGCTTATAGTACAAGATAATCAAAAGGGTCATCTAAACCACAAGTCCATGCAGAGTATAAGGCTAAAAAAGCCGGAAACTCAACAAATATTAAGCATGACTTCAGTATTTATGAGAACAGCTATTGGTCTTCAGCTTGGTAAACAGCAGTATGTCATCTGAGAAAGCCCACGCCCCCATAGCTCGTACTTTGGGTCATGGGGACTGGGGACTTCGAAACAGAAACAAACTATTTAACTACCAAGGTCTGTAAACCTTAGTTGCCGAGTATTGGGGACTTAAAGAAAAGTCCATCTATCAAAACCTACGATACTCGGTTAACCGAGTCTCAAAAGGAAATTGAAAGCAAGAGTTCAAAGTATCGAGAATAAGCTTATACGTAACACAAGTATCGAGATTATCAAAAGCCAGGGAAGGCAAAGAGTTATCATGAATTAACAAGCGTACAGGCGTAGTATCAGCATCAGTGGCGCACAGGAGCACCACAAAAATCATATCAGTCTTAAGAAAACGAAAAGCACTAGTAGCATCCTACTTGGCATCCTGAGAGCGATCTTCCGGGTCTAGATCTTGGACTTGCTCCTTGGCCTTGCCAGCAGTCTTGCTCGGGCTCTTCACATCTGGACGGACAGGCGGAGGCACGGCCGGTGTAGAGGTGGACGGCTTTGCGCCTAGCTCTGCTTCTCTCTTTGCGGCTTCTTCTTTCCTCCTGGCCAGGTCAGTCGACCATCTTTCCACCATATCAAAAGGAGGAGGTGCATCCACCAAAATAACTTTGCCCTCAGCGTCATAAGAACTCATGATCTTGTCCAGTTCCATTTTGTCGGCCAAGGTAGTGGCTGAGGAGCGTACAGCACGTTGAATATCTTTGAAGTCCTTGGGCTCAAACTTGGACCCGTCAGCTTTGAATTCTGGAAACCCGGATGTTACCTTGGCCGGGTCAAGCTTAGGAAAATAAGCCTTCGCCAGTGTAAGGGCCCGGGTCATTCCAATCCGGCAAGCTGAGCGCTTCATTATCTCAATCCACCCAGGCACCGTTGAGAAGGCCTGCATAAGATTATCTTCTCCCGGGTATACCTCAGAAGGCCACTTGATAGCATCCAGTAAAAGTTTAGTGCCGGCAAAAAATGTCCGAAGCACAGTCTTCAAAGTCTTAGCCTGAGTAATGGCATTCTCCTCCGGAGTAGCAAGGTTGGCACCTAAAATCGAAAAACACAAAGGCATATCAGTAATCTTGATTATCACAACGGCATGGTAGAGATACGCAAGTTAACGGCAAATAAAAACTTACTCAGTAAGATGCGGTAAGTGTCCGTGATCTGAGCCGACAAGTTATTCAGCGAAGATTGGGCAGCGTTGTGCTTCTTCTTGTATGAGGAGACATCTTTTTTCAAAGTCTTTATCTCCGCTTCAAGGGCCTCCCTACGCTTAACTTCAGCCAGCAAGAGCTGCTCAGCCTTAAGTAACGCTTCATCTGACTGAGTAATCTCTGCCTGCAAAGGCCGGGTGAAGCTGTAAGCCGGATATCGCGAGAGTATTTTATCTGAGGAAATGATTGCCGGCAAGTACTATGCGAAGTACCGAGGATAATTAAAAAAAAAAAAAAATTATACTCGGGACTTGGGGACTGGATGTATAATAAGGAGTATCAAGTGAAAATTACCTGATGTGCTGCGGCCATACGTTCTAAGACAGTCCCTTCTGAAGCTTTCATGGCAAGAAGAGCGCTCATCAGCTGGTTAAAGTCAGCGTTATCCGAGTTAGATGGCTCGGGTACCTGGAAAGTGGGAAAAGGAGCATTTCTTGTAACAGGAGGTGGCACCCGGGTCATCCGAATGTCGGAGTCTGGTCCCCCTCCCGCGCTTGAAGCTGCTCCCTTCTCCTTCTCGCTCGTGTGCGAAGCGATTGGATACTCGGCGTCATGCCTAGCTGGCTCCGGTGGCGACATTTGCTCGTCGCCAGCCGTAGTGAAGGCATCATCAGCCGACTCGCCCTCGACCCGGACTTTAGCTTCGGTGTCCTCCTGGTCGCTACTAATAACCGTGGCTCTGAAGAAGGTGCAAAGGCGTAATTAATCTTTGGTTATGGAAAGAAAGGGGATGAAAGTTCGGTATAATATCCGGAAAAGGCGTTTACCCGGTGTTTACTGGGAAGTCCGAGGGGAAGCCGTCACTAGACCCGGAAGAGACTGAGAAATGGCAAGAGAGGTCTGGGATTACGTTACAAAGGAATGACTGGAAAGAAGTTTTGTTTACAACACATACCAGGGTGTTGAACCGGGGGCGGCGAAGCAACCGGGTTAGGGGTCTCGTTGCCCGGATGATTCCGGGTTACTCGGCGCCTAGTCATGGGTGGCTCCTTCAGTTATGATCAAAAGGGGTGAAGATGGGGTTAGCCCCGGAGTGACGTTATGGGAGCAAAAAACCAAAGTGTAAGGGGATGAAGCAAAAACCTGGAGGGCTATCCTCTGGGATTTCCTCTTTGTTCCGGTTCTGGTGGCTGGCTCCGGCTCTTCCTCCTCGCTGGTGGACCCGCCCCTGCTGTCCGTCTCTTCTTCTTCGCTTTGGTCCTCTCGCTCTGAGAAATGTCCGAGTTACAGCATAAAGAAGAAGAAAAGGCAGGATATAACGTGTGCAAAGGAATCAAGTAGGTACCTTCATTCGAGTCAACGACATCGTCTTCCTCCTCCCCGTCTTCGGAATTAGGAGTGGAGTCGACCGTCCAAAAGTCATCATCGGCCTGAGGAGAAGATGCCAGGATAGTGATTAATATCGAGTCAAGAGAAGCGAATAAAAGTAAGTGTTAGAAGTCAAAATCAAAAGGCAGAAAACTTACTCCAGGGGTTGGATTCTCGAGGGTAAAAGGTTCTAGTCCGGCTATGCTCCGGATTACTTCGAGCTTCTCTGTCAGGAAACCCTTAATTGTTTTGTTAATGTCACCCGGAGCAAGGGTGCGGGTGGAGAATCGGATTGGGTCCGTGGTTTGACCCGAGTATTCGCACATCAGCTTCTCACGAATGGAGTTTGGCTGAATGCGGAAGCTAACCCAGGTCTTCACCAGGTTTAGCCCGATGAGGCCTCGGGCGGACAAGATGGAGATCCTAGCTAATAAAGGCAAGATCGCCTCCCTGTCCGGTTCAGACGCGAAGGCGTTGAATTTCTCGGAGATGTCAAGTTGACCCTCCGAGTAACCCGGCAACTTCTTTTCGCCGGGTGGAGAGGTATCCTGGCAGTAGAAGTACGAAAGCTGCCAGTGCTTTACGTGGGAATTGAGAGAAATAGGAGGCATCAGGGAGTTCTTGCGGCGCTGGATAGAGACCCCGCCGCAAGTGAGAAGTGCGCCGTCGCCGCTTTCGCGACACGGCTTGCACTGAAAAAGTTCGACGAAGAGGGCTAGACTTGGCGGTGTGCACAAGTAAGATTCGGAAAGAACAATAAAATGGGAGATGTTCAAAATGGAGTTTGGACCTATATCGAAGATACGGAGGTTGTAATGGTCTAGGACGTCACGGAAGAAGGGGTGACCCGGAGGCCTAAAGCCCCGGGTCACATGTTCAACGAAGCATATTACCTCATTCGTCGCTGGAGAAGGCCGGGTTTCATTGCCTGGCACTCGCCAGTGGATAGACTCCTGTGGAGGTAGGGTTCCAAGCTCGACCAACTCCTCCAGCTTGGCCTTGGTGACGGAGGACTTCCCCCAATTGGCCGATATGGAGCTTGTGGATTTAGCCTTATTCGGCTGTTTCCCCTGCCTCTTGGGTGCCATGGGATTGACCTGGTAAAACATCGAAGGAAAGGACGTAAGGAACAAAAACTTGGAAGTTAGCAGGCAAGCAATTACCCGCAATTTGAACATAACCCGGCTATTGCCTCGCTGGGTCAAGAATGATTTATCCGGGTATCAAGTGACCTTACAAAATACATGGAGCTTTCCGTAAAAGCAAATGTTTGGAGGAGTTAGGGGGATGCTTATATGCTTACCATCTGCGAATGAGTCGGAGAAGTAAGATTTTCTGAGGAAGGAGAACAAGGGCGGAAATTTCAGATGGCCCGAGCTTAGATTGGGAATCCTATTTCTAAAATTGTGACCAGATTAACGATTACTGGAGTTAGGGGAGAAGAGAAATGGGGAAAGTGAGCCGTTAAGGGTTGAGTTTGCCTCCTGGGGCTTATTTATAATAAACCGGGTGGAAAAGCTTATCCTAACGGGCGAAACCCGGGGGTTGCGGAGTAATAGTTGGACATTTTGAAATTTGAAGACGTGCTTTATGTGCACTTAGATATGGTCCCGAGAAAAGAGAAGGGGGGAATCTCTTTCCTGGTATTAGCAATAATTATCGAAGAAGGTGCGAAGTCATGGAGTTCCTTATTAAAGCTCGAGTCTGGAAGATTAAAGGAGAACCCTTGAGGGAGAGCCGGGCTTTTACTTGGCTTCCTTGGTACCAGTCACGGCTATTCATCAGCGCGCTGCGTCCTGATTTTCATATGTTTGTGTCTTATATTTCTGTAGGGAATAGCCGGCGCTTCGAAGAGTAAATCTTGGAAGCCCAGGCTATTCTGGGGACTACTGATGAGGGGATAGTAACCCGGTATGCCGACTCTCAGGTGAGATCCGGCCCAAACGACGGATGGATCAAATCCGGCTAAGGACAAAGAAGCTTCTAGAAGGCCCAGGACTTGTAAGGATCGTAACCCGGATTGTGGGTTACGGTAAAGAAAGTTAGGGTTCGTATGAAGAGTTCGAATAGGACTCGAGAAGCGCTTTGTAAGGCAAGTCAAGGGGGATATGAGTACTATATAAACCAACCCCTGGGCTTCGCCTAAGGGAGATTCAAGTCATAACTGTAACACCTATTATCGAGTATCCAGTATAATCATATCGAGAGCCGGCGAGTTGTTTTCCGGTTCTTAGATTGCTTTCGCCATGTTCTCTTTCGAGCTAAACCCTCTCCCAAATACCTGCGTCGACTTGCCCCAAGATCAGTTACCCCAGGTAACATCTGCCGTGATTATCCCACGACAGACGACCCGATCGCCTGTTGGAACTCCAGGCGAGTACTGCCGCTCCAGCGCCGTGCCCATCTCATGTGCTACATGGGAGGCCCCCGCGACTGCACTCGGACCACAACGTTCGAGCTCAGCAACGCGGACGTCGCTACTTGGGCACGCTCCATCATGAGCACTGGCCTCAAGGACAACTGGCAGTACGGCTTCGTGCCATTCAGCCGCACAAAACCGATTAAGCGGGTTAGTACTTCTCATCCTGTCTCCTGTATATAGATTCCGAGTAGATAGCCTTCTTAACTTGCTGTGCCTAGTATCTGTATTCTGCGCCGAGTAGGGCACTTAGCAGAGTTGCTTAGGCTTAATGTGTTGTGTGTTTACACGCCCTGCCGAGTAGCACACTTAGCAGTATCCTCTAGGCTTAATGTGCTTTGTGTTTGCACGCCCTGTCGAGTAGCATACTTGGCGGTAGACTTCATATGCTTTATGTTTGCACGCCTCGCTGAGTAAGATGTCGTTATGCTACTCGACTGAATTGTGGTGCTTGTCTATGTTCCAGGTCCTTGCTCGCCAGCTCGCAGAAAGCATGGAACGCTTCGAGGACAACTGGGAAGGGGATCGAGAGGAGGACGATGAGGTCTCCTACGACACCGCAGACAAGCTCAACATCCCTCATGCCGCCCAGACGGATAAGCACCACGTTGACGCGTCCGTCCGCGACTGGTCCGAGGACGACGACGAAGGTGATTGAGTCCACCTTTATGGTTGCGAGTAGCGCAACCCAATCTCTTCATGTTTCTCAACTGGTTTCTCTTTCTCAATTGTATAGAGGATGCCGATGCTGATGCTGACGCTGATGCTGAGGAGGAGGAGGACGAGGACGTCCTCGACGTCAACCCAGTCGGCGTAGCCGCTCCCAATACTCGGAAGAGGACGGGCAGCGGTGCTCAGGAACCCGCCGCCAAGAAGACCAAAAGAGCCGTGAAGAAGATCAAGCAGGGAGACGGCTACCCCTTCCCGTGCAGGGTATGTACTTCTCTTCCGAGTTGCGCACTGTTGTTGCCGCTTTTTCTGAACTCCTTGCTCCGAGACCGCTTCTCGATTTCTTCTGTCCTTTTTCCTTTTCTAAACTTCTTTCTTCTCTTCAGCGCCCCCTTGGACGCTAGTGCTGCCGTCGCATCCACCAAACCCAAGAAGAAGACCACCATCGATGTTGACAACCTCATCGAGCTCTCTGAGGAAGACGAGGACACTGCACGGGACAGGGCGTGTGCGTCCTCTCCCGCGAAAGGAGAAGACTCGGACGACGCCCTATACATGGACACTGATGCCCATGATGCCGAGCAGGGGCAGCAGGCCCGCGCCGAACAAGAAGCGCAGGATGCTGCTCGCAATGAGAGGCCGCTTTCTCCTCCAGCCACCACGGCCGAGGAGAACTTAGAACAAAACCTCGAGCAGCATGATGACGCCGCCCTTGAGCGGCATGAAGAAGACCAAGATCAGCCAGCAACAAAGGTTGTTGAACATGACGACCCCGCGGCCCAGCCGCTGACAGAAGGACAAGACGCCACACAGCAAGACCCCGCTGCCGAGCAGCGGGTTGAGACCGTTGATGAGATGGAGCAGGACCCTGCGCCGGGTAGCACGCCCTTGGCGCCGCCTACCCAGCAGGGCACCTCCTCCACCGCACCAAACTCCCCGCCGGTGAAGAAGACCAAAACTGCAGCCAGCCCTCCGGCCAAGCCGGTTGTGAAGAAGATCAAGCAGGAAGCTGTCGAGAAGAAGGCCGCTGCTCAGAAGGCCGCCGAAAAGATAACTGCTGAGAAGAAGGCCGCCGAGAAGCGAGTCGCCGAGAAGCAAGTCGGCCAGTCAGATGCCCCCGTCCGCAGGAATCCCTCGCGTGGCGGTGCGCAGGATGCTGCCACGATACCGCCGCCTCAAGGCCGGCAGCTTACCATTGGTGATTCCGGCGCGGCCGCTGACGCCGCCGCTGGATCAAGCTTGCCAGACCCGCCATCCTATCCACCTTACTTGGTGAAGATAAGCAAGCAGCACAGCATTCCGCTCACCGCGGCCGAGAAGAAACTTGCCATCAGGAAAGGCAAACAAGCCACGGCTGTGGACTCCAAGCCGCCGGCCAGGAACAAGGACCGATCCCTCTCCATCTATTCGCACGAGGTCCAGGAGGCCGAGGTGACGTCCAGGGGACTCGAGGAGATGATTGATCGAGTGGGCTTCATCGACGCCGAATGGAACAGCGACATCCTCGGCAATAAGAACTGGCACGGCTTGGCTTTGGGCGATTTGGATCACATGCGCGTCGACTGGAACAAGGCGGACATGGGGTACAATCCCATGACCATCTCGTCGAAGACCAGCACGCTTGCCGCCAAGCTGTTCGTCCACCGGAAGGCCGCAGAGGACATCGAACAAGCTTTTGCAGTAAGTTTTGCTCACCCAATTCGAGTTGCCTTTTTCGTTTCTTTTACTCTTCTCCTTCTTCTTATCCATTACCCAGTCCCCGAGATTCTGGCCGAGTAGACGGATACTCAACCGAGTTGCCGTCTTCTCGGGTTGAATCTTCCCGATCTGTGTCTGATTCGTTCTCTTTCTGCTTCTCAGAATAGCCTCCTGAAGAGAACAAACTTGTTCCGGCGATTGCTGTGGAACCACAGCATCCCTAGGAGGCGCCTTGAGGCCCTGTAAATGGAGCGCAAGTCCGACGAGGCGGCGGAGAAGGAGGTCATGGATAGCGCCCTAAAGATCTCTGAAGTCGAAAGTAAGCTTTTAGCTAAGCGGTTTCTGCGTTTGGTGTTTACACCCGCTTTTGCTTTCTGCTCTAATCGATTCTTCTTTGCAGGCAAGTTCAATGCCCTGGCAGAGGAGCATGCGAACTGTCGCGCTTTTGTTGAGAGCGGCCAAGCCACGATCAAGAAGCTGGAAGGTGAGTTGATGTCTTCTCGGCTTGCTTTCTTGCTTTCATCCTAGCTACTCTGCTGACCGTGCTTTGCTTCCTGCAGAAGATCACAAGAAGTTTGTCGAGGAGCATCTCGACTGCCTCAAGCCTGCTGAGGTGCAGCAGCAGATTGGGAGCCTTGAGGTGGAATTCAAGAAGAGGCACCTCTCCGAGATGGAACCGTTGCAGGACCAGCTGCGAACTGCACTTCAAAAAGCCGTTGATCTAGCTGCCGAGAGAGATAAAACAGTGGCCGAGAAGAAAAGATGGAAGCAGCAGCCAAGGCCAAGCAAAGGGCTCTCGAGCTGGAATGCGAGACTCTGAGGGAGAGCAACTCGGATCTCATGCTCCAGCTGGCCCAGTTCCGGAAGGTGGAAGAGAGGCATGTTGCTGACGAAGAGTCTTGGAAGAACAAGCTGCAGGCGCTACTCTACGACCTGAATAGTAAGTGCCCACTTCTCTGCACTTCACTTTTCCCTTTTGCTCCGCTCGACTCGTTTCTCTATTCTGCCCCTGGCTCTAATCTTTTTGATAGCTTTTGCAGAAACTTTCCCCGACCTCAACTCGTCTTGCAAGCCTGCTCTGGCAAAGGCCCAAGCTGTTCGCACCGAGAAGGGCGAGCCTATGGATACCAAGGCTTCAATTGAAGACAGCATCACAACCATGCAGGTCCAGCTCCAGCGCCTAAGGGGTGTGGGCACCGATCTGGTGCGCACTGCCTTCCAACTCCATGACCTGTTCTGGCCTCGAGAATCTGCGCCAACAACCATCCGCGGGCTTGCCGAGAAGCTGACTGGCGTGAAGGCCGAGCTGAAGAAATGGCGGGCGTCTGGAGCTCGGGCCAGTGCTGACATGCTGCTGCTGTTCATCTGCAGCTGGTATGAAAATCTTGACCTTAACGTCATTCTCGAGATGAGGCAGAAATCGAAGTGGGAGACGGATCCCGACTGCGTGGCTCGCCGCCAGTCGGTTGCGTACGAGATTGCCCAATACGCGGACACCGCGCGCTTCATCGACGGCGTTACTGAGCCCGACACGGAGGTGGAGGGCGAGGATGACGACGAGGATGAAGACGAGGATGCCACCGAGTCTGAAGGCCTGAGCAGCTTCGACAGTGAGCGCAACAAGACCGGGAAGGGGAAGGCCGCGGTCGTTGACAGAAAATGAGTAACCACCGAATGTTGGAACACCGTAATGAAGGAGGAACTCTTGGTCACATCACAAAGATGGGTAACCAACGGGGATTGAAACACCAGAAGAAAATAGGAAACCTCTTTCCTGTGGTGGATTTGACGTAGCAATAAGTTTACCACATGGTTAAGATCCCATGGCTGAAGTGACTGACAAATTCATACAATGTGTGAGATGAACAGAACTTCAAGTACCAACAACTTGAAAAGGAAACTGATCGATGGCGGTTACAAAACACCACGAGATGTTCTTATGATGATCTTATTTCCACTTGAAAAGAGGTCTGGAGAATCAACAGAAAGATATTGGACAAGCAACTTCTGAGTTCTCCAGATGTTCTAGATACAGACAGCAG
This sequence comes from Alopecurus myosuroides, assembly GCA_028641055.1. NCBI lineage: Eukaryota > Viridiplantae > Streptophyta > Magnoliopsida > Poales > Poaceae > Alopecurus > Alopecurus myosuroides. The sequence goes on along the minus strand of CM054057.1, from coordinate 524,104,555 downwards.
GCTCACGACAAGCCTTCTATAGGTCATCAAGTGGATGTAGAACTCCGGTTTGGAAGAACAGGGAGGAAATATTCTTAGAATGAACCACACAAGAATTCTCACAGGAACTGGTTGTTCTTACGGATTCAAAGAGATAGGACATTAGGTCTTCCGGCTAATTGTGTCAACCACAACATCAACCATGCCGTATTTTGGAAAGACCTAATTCAATACCCTTGAGGAAACACCAACCATCGTTGCTGCTTAAGGTTCAGCTCTGGTTAGTGGGTTGAATAACTGAGACTAAACGTGTTTGATTGAAGAGCTTGCACCGGTTACCAACGGGACACATTTACTAGATTCTCAAGATATGGACTACGATGTCAAGCTCGAAAAGGATGAGCAAGATTGCGTAACTCATGTATTAGCAACTTATGAAATACGGTTGCACCTACATGAATTACTTGCAACAACACACATCAGAGTCCCTGATGAGAAAATGATTACAAAGATAACGAAGTTCTTAAACTTCTTCCCTTTCACGAACGATCAGTCAATGGCTTGGTGTGGATGCAAACTTCTTCAAATAAATGGAGGTAACAACCCACCATATCAAGAATACTTCACACATGCATGACCAACTTGGGATTATTCCCGAAGGAACAAGAAAACTCTTCTCGGATCCATGGCAAAAACTTTCACCGAAAGCACACGAACCCGAGAAGGTCAATTCGAACATCGAGAACACAACTTCGTGATGACACGAAGATGGTTCTCAAAAGTTTCCAACAGTGTTGCCATTTGTTCAACATGAGCCTCTTGCAACTTGGAGAAAACATAAATGTCGGGGATGGGATCAACAACACCTTTATCAAAATACTCCAAGAAGAGGGGTTCATATGATATATGAAAAAGGCAATACTGGGCAGACCAAAGGACATGAAATTATACCGGGTGAAACACCATGAGTGAAAGCACCATCAAGATAGTCCTTGGATCTTTTCTCGATTTTACGATAGCCCAAATCAGATCAAGGTAGAATGATAGCATGTCCATTTAAGAGATACTATCATGGTTCAGCACAAAAGAAACTAGACATCCCTTAACAAAGGATCAAGTTAGGGAGAGCTCATGTCTTTCAACTCTCCAAGTTATTGTTTAAGCTCAACCAACTAGTCCAGGGTATCTAGCGGAGTTCTTGGAGAAAGTAGTTAAAATCACCACTTGTTTAGACATGACTGTTAGGTAACAAACCTTATGATACTTCTAGAAAGACAACCAGAATATCACAGCCTAACAGTATGTCTTGGAGTTTGAAAGGAAAATTGCTTTTTAAGGCAAAACAATGTGGTCTTGAGAGCTTTGGTATGAACCGAACTCTTTGACCAAGAAGGTGCACCCGAGTGAACGGATTTGGTAACACAATCAACTTTAAATAGAGACCGGGTGACCGATAGTGCTAATAAGGATACAAATGTTTTCTTAGATTTTCAAAGAAATTAGAATTGCTAGGAATATCTGATACACACCTCAATGCACAGACCCATCATACTCAAGCATTCAAGCTTGGAGTAAAGGTCGGTAAGGATGTATGAGAGAATCACTTCATCAATAAGGCCATGAAACTCAACACAACCTCTTGATATAAAAGAGTGTGATACTCGAAGGTGGAACTAAACAGAAGCTAATGAAACTTCTCTAATCTGTGAATTACAAAACTTTGACCTAGGCCTTAAGATGAACGAGGCAGTGGAGTTTGTTTCTCCTGACATCCCAAGGTGGAATGTTTTGATAGGAAAGAAGAGCAAATGCATTGTAAGAATCCAACACCATATGTAACTTGGTTTCCAAACAACGGACGAAGTTCAGAAAGCAATTAAAGAGTAGGAACGTGCTCTGGAAAATCCTGAGATCACGTTGGATGCACGGGGTAATACTCATGTGTAGAACCCATGCCAAAAGGTTGGTATAGCTTAACCAAGAACAAAGATATGAGAACCATAAAGAACACTCTTGTCGTGCTCCTTTTGATTCCTAGAGAAAACCTATGGCTATTGGAGCTGAGATTACCTAGCCACCCTGAGGTAAAACAGATTACTCAGGATCCAAAGGAACAAAACTTGGGTTAAAGGTTAGCATCTTGCACTGATAGCGTGAGCATCGGATAGTTGAGAAACCACATGATTCAACCCACCACAGTTCAGCACATTACGGTACCTTCGGTTCAAGTCCAAGGGTTGAAAACATAGGGAAAGGAGTAACTACTATCTTAGTGCCTTGAAGGACACTACAAATAGCAATCACGAAGTATCTTTCAAAAACTATACATAACTCCGGAAGAATTTGAACATAGGATAACAGATACATTCGAGATGAAAAGGAAATCCCGAGGGTCAGGATTTAGAACTTTGAAACATGTAGGAATGTGGAATCCATACAACTTTGAGAGATTATGGATAGAAGGGAATCTCCTAGTTGAAGCAAGAGATAACGGAACATGGAACTCACACGACTCTAGAAACTTTTTAACACTAGGTCAACTTGGATAAAAGACGTCATTGCCAAAGAAGGCACCTAGGTTTTGAATGACTAGAAGAGATAGCAAAACCTTTTTAAATCAAAACAGGTAAGGTGACCCAGAGTTAGAATGATACCAGATAAGGAGTAAAAAGAATCCTAAGAAGGTTTTTCACAATCCATTTGGGGTTTCAAAATAGTTTTCATAAACTCTAGACTCGACATCGACCAAGCAGTAAGGTTTTCCTACAGGCAGTCCTGCTCTGATACCATGAATTGTCACAACCCCGGACCAACAGATATACATATTGTTATGTGCTCCTAGACATGGACCCACAAGGGCTTCAGGGTTACCAGCCCCGGCCGCAACAAACAACGGCAGGCAGACCGGATTCATCGGCACGCAGGCCGGATCACCACGGTACTACTACTCCTTGTGTCCACGCTAGTCATAACCAACTATGCATATCAAAGTGTCCATGAATCGAACGAAATTGAAGGAAACGGGACCAAAGCTATACAGAGATGATATGTGTCCAAAAAGTGCAACAACAATCGAGGGTTACTGGGGTTACCTCGCCCCACGCCGAATCACATCGGTAGGCGGGCTCGGACATGGATCATTGGCTCCACAACCCCTCGACTGCGACAACTATACAGGCATAGAAAAAACTGTATAACAATAAGCTCGAAACCAACAAACGATCAAAGCAGCACTCTAGACATGAAGATTTATTAAACAGGTGTTACTAGAGTAGATGTACAAACAGAGGTTACACGACCCAACATTACATCAGACAACGGAAGGCAAATTATGTTGCTAATGAACAAGAACCAAAAAGGCCTAAGCGGCCGCAACATAAGGCGACGTCCCAGCCCACAGATTCCAGGCTGCTACCTGGGAACCCCGAACTACTCGTTGATGTCCAAGTTGAATCCCCACCGATGTGAGATCTTCACCTGAACCAAAATTAAGCAAACCTGAGTACGAGAGGTACTCAACAAGACTTAGTTAACCTATTATATATCTTCTATCTTCAGAAAGGAGTTTTATGAAGGCTGATTTGCATAAAGGAATCTTTGTTTTCCAAATCGAGGAAGAATAGCACGTTGCATAGAGTATTTTCAAAACAGATGAGGAAACTAGTCAACTACTGTCATCATCATCTTCTTGTATTCCACCAAGTCCTTCTTATTCCCACACTATCTCATGCTACAAGGATCACCCATCTCGGCATCTCCGAGGAGGCACCCTTCAATCATGGTTAACAAGTTTTAGTCATTCCGTTGAAGTTATCTATGATCACAGAATCCGTTGCCAAGTCGTCTGTAACAGTGGACACGGCTTCTCGAGGAGATTTATCCCTGCAGGGTGTACACTTTACCCACACGTACCATCCGACTCTTAACGCCACATGTACGCTCCTTGGGAGCGCGGCAGAGGGTGGTTGGCTCCGACCTTTACCTTGCGTAACCCTATCCATGAGTCAACCCAAACAGGCCACCCCGTCAACAGGGAGTTGGCCACCTCATGACGGCACTTGTTCTATGAGTCGGGATCAAGATCCGTGTACGTCCATCACTTGTCCCGGTCATGCCCTAAGTTTTCTCCAAATCGTTTTTTGACTCACACGCAGATGGAAAGATCAAACTACGTGACTCATGGATGTGGCCAAACAAGTTAGTTAGTCGGGCGAGGTTCATTGGCTCGCTCGTGTGGTTGCACGCTCAGTCTTGGCTTCAAAGGCGAGAACTCGCTCCTAGGGGCATGAATAGGACAAAACGCCACAAACCATTGTGGCCTCACATCCATGTCGTTGTTTAGTCAAGTTATCAAAGGTAATACAATTCACAACAACCTGACATAAAAGATTCACGTATTGACCAGATTCATCAACTGGATGGATCAGATCACAACTAGGCATGGCTAAGCAAGACTCACAGGCTTTAACGAGGCGCGCACAAACAAACCTATAGCTTCTAGAAGCAGTGGATCAGGATATTTAGGCGATGCAACAAGTATAGGAGAACTCTATCTAAGACCATAAATACTTTGAACCACATGCAATATACGAGATCCAAAACACTTCGAAAACTGTATATGAGTATATAAGAGGTTATGCTTGCCTTGGTTATAAGAAAACAAGATAGAAACTTCAGGAATAAGTGCTTGACTTGTCGGTTAAGATCAAGTATTCACCATTGGACTGCTGGCCTTCTCTTCGGAGTCACATTCTACCGAGGGGGAAACAACACCGAAAGAGAAATAACAATCAACACATGGCATCGATCCAATGCGCAATATGTATGCATGAGCAAGTTAATGCACTGAAATAAAGCCCTAAACATGTTTGTTGGGTTGCTAGGGTTCATATGTCAGTTAGGCATTTTTACTGAATTTATCCCGAAATGGACCCCGGAGGGACAATTCGGGCAATTCTGAAAGTGACTACAAGTTAAAGTGCTCAAATGGGTTTGAAAACATCATAAACAGGTTTCATTTGTCATTTTGAGTATTTTGGTATGTAACTTTTAATTTTCTAATTTTAGTGAATAAAAACTTATTTTCTATTTTAAATGAATTAACAACATTAAATAATGGTCATTTTTGAACTTTGTCAAACATGTGTGAAAATGACATATTTGGGTAGCTTACATTTTTATGAACATTTTGGTACCTTCATTTTATTTTTGAGGTATAAAACAAAAGTTATTAAAATATCAATTTTATTCCTTTTTCTGGAATTTAATGGAATTTCTAAAAAAAAATGACAACACTGTGATGTCATTGTGACATCACAGTGCTTTGTTCTTCACAGTTAGGATTGAATTCGATCGAATTCACGCGCGGTTTAGAAATTAAACTATACCATGAGGGAGAGGGGAGTATGGGGAGTCTAGGAGTGGCATCGGCGGATGAATGGTCGCTGGAGTGCTCGCCGGCGTCCATGTCTTGCGGCGGCCGACGGCGGGGCACGGCACGGGGACGGTACGGAGGGGGAGGGAGAGGATGGAGGGTACCGGGAGACTCACCACAGAGCCGTGGTGCTCGTGGAAGGCCGGGGAGGAGCGATGGCGGCGAATCGACGGGGGGAAGGCTCGCCCGCCGCGGGGAAGAAGAGGGCGGCGCAGCCGATTCCGGGCTTCTTGGACCGATTACTGCGGGGAGGAGGCGGAGGGGAACTCGGCGGAGCTAAAGGAACCAACATCGAGACTCGGGGTGGTCTACAACAGTGGCAAACGACGGACTCGGCGGCGGCCGAACGGACACAGTAGCTAGGGTTTGGTCTTCAGGACGGTACAGAGAGCGAGAGAGGATAGGGAGGAAGAGGAGAGGAAAGCCACGGCGTCCTGGGAGGTCGTCCACGCGCGCGGGGGCGCACATACACGAGCAGGAGGTGGCGTTCCGCGCGGACGAGCTGCCACCCAGCTGCTCCCTCTATCCCAACGAAGAAGTCAAAGTAACAATTCCAATAACCCCCTGGAGCTTTTGAATAGTGCAACTTAGTCCTTCTGCTTATAGAAACAGCAAGAATTTGAAAGATTGGGGTCCTTTTTGTGAACAGAAAATTTGGCAAAAATAAGTTTTGGAAACCTTGTAAAATTTCCAACAAAACCATGTTTTGCTTTGGTGTATTTGAATTATTTTTCAATACAAAATTTTCGGACCCATTTTAAGTACTTTTTGTGGGATTTTCTCAAACCAATTTAAATTGTTTCAACATGGTTCAAATTGTTGTTTTATGCATGTATGAGATGAACACAACACCGTAAACCCTAGTTTAGCAGAATTGGGATGTTACACAAGTACCTCCATGTTTTACTCAACTCGGGCCACAAAGCAAGTGATGGTTACAGTCATCGTAAGTAATAGTACCATCATCAAGAGTATCACCTGGGGTACCTCCTGCCCCAGTGCATAGAACGAGCCCATGCCCCAATGACAAGAAAAGAAGACCGTGAACATCTCAACATCACTTTTATTTACTAATGCTTTTTATTGTGAGGTGCATCATTGATTGTTCACTATGGGCGTGCTGCAAATTTCTACCATGAAAGCATGGCTTGGGTTAGCCGCCACATGTGTCTCTCTAGACATTTATACAAACTCCCTGAACTTACTAACTTTCCGCCTTCATTTCCTGCCGTGAAAAGGCATCCACAGACCCAAGTACATGATATCAACTAAATGTAATTTAGTGCAATTTTTGAAAGCTTTCTATGTGTCAGCGCATATAAGTTAACTCCCAACCCTAAGCTCGTCAAGCATATGACTTCATGTTAACATTTGAAAAGCTCTTTTACTTTCTCCTTAGTTGGCAAGTTTAGCAAGCACAATGGTATGCGTAGACCTTTGTTTAGAACCACAGTTACTCAAACCACAGCCAAGTGTTGTCACTAAATAATATCTCCCTTGCATCATCATGTAACATACTAGACCATGGAGAAACATTTGCTACCACTACCCTAGATTTTAAAGAAACTATGATGTCGCACTTTTTATTATGAAAACGTCCACGTAAGAACGGAAAAGGTGTCATACCTTTTATCCACTTCATGCACATCAACTCATAATCGTTTTTCTCCTCTCCCAACTTGAACTGCGCAATAAATACTCAAATCTGCCAGAAAATGTTACTGCATACAGTACTGTTTTTACTCTGCCTAAACACCTCAGAATGATCTCATATTTCACGAGCGCGTAGGTTATGAAAAGTTGCAGTAGTTGTTAAAATTTCAGCTCAATCTGAGTTACAGAAGAAAAAAATGAAAAATCAAACGGTGAGCAGATTTCAGCAATTCATGCACCTCCATTTTTTGCATTGGATTCAAGAAAACAAAAATGTTTTTGTTATTTTTTATTTTTAGATGCATAAAGTAAATGACCATAAGTAAATAAGCAAAAGAAGCAACTAAAATATTTTTGTGTTTTCATGATTTTTAGAACAATAAACTAAAACATAATAAGATAAAAGTGATATAAAACAACGAATGAAAGGGGAGAGAAGTACTCCCCCAAGCTTACGATCAAGCTAGTATCCCGGGTGGTAGTCGTATCCACCACTTGACGAGCCTCCCTAAAAGAAGGAAAGAAGGGTCTTTCCCTGAAGGGGTCGTTGCATAGAAAAAAAATCCTACGCGAGAGACACCCGAAAGGCCAAGATCTAATCTAGGACACGAAGTGCAACGGGCATAGAGAGACTCTTAAGAAGAACATACCCTCGAAGACACAAAGCGTTACGAGATCAAATCTTGTTGTTAGCGTAGTCGTACTCACGCCGGTCCCTAGAGCAAGAAGATGTGCACCGCAATCCGGTGGTGCCTCCGTGATTGGTCACACGTACGGTTGATGACGACCTCTGTTCCCTCGATCCAGCGGGGAAGCGGAAGTAGAGGATCCATCGGAACTCCAGCAGCACGATGGCGTTGTGGTGGTGAAGAATCCCAGGGGCAGGGTTTCGCCAAGCCGGAGACCATGGAATGGAGCAGCAGGTGGAGAGGAAATGAGGTAGGCCAGTGTGTGAAGGAGGAAGAGCCCTCACCCTCCTTTTATAGGGAGAGGGAGGCAGCCCAAGGGTGCGGTGCGGCCAGCCATGGTGGTTCCCCCACCTCTTCCATCTTCATGTGAGTGGACACTCCACTCACATCCTGTAACATCCCAAGTATGAAAACTTCCATTTAGAATGTTTGTTTCTTGTTTAATTAATGTTTTGCATCATGGCATCTTAATCATTGCATTTGTTTTCCTTTGGTTTGCATCTGTTTTCCTTTGTTTTCACAATTGAAATTCAAACAATATTCAAATCTTTGTTTCATACTTGTTATGTCACAATTTTTCAAAATAAAAGTGTTCAAATAAAACATCCATTTTGTTTCCATGAAAATGGGAAGGTCAAACCATTAAGTTGTTCTTTTTAATAACTCACTTAACTCAAATTCCATTCAAAATTCAAATCACATTTTCCAAACAGCAACCATTTGAAAATTATGGTAATTACAAAGCCATTCTAATCAATTTGTTTCAAATAAAATTGAGAGTTCAAAACTATTTGAAATGGTTCTTTTAATATTTCACTTAATTCAAATGATGTTCAAATTCAATTGCAAATTACAAACAGCACCCAATTTGAACTTATCAGAATTACAAAACAATTCTTTCACTTGTTCCAATTAAACTTGAATTTAAAAACTTAATTGCTTAAGCTCCATTATTTCAATTAATATTAAAATTCAAGCAAATTCCAAACAACTTGCACACAGCAGCAAAATTCAAATTTTTTGTAAAACAAAAAGCTGGCACATGTTGCTGTTGACGTAATTAAAATACACAAATTTTACCTAATTTTTCTAACCCCAAAATCTAGCCTTTTTCTCCCTATTCCTTTTCAGCAAAAAAAAAAAACAGAAGGAAAAAAGCACAAAAAAAAAACAAACAACGCACAGAGGAGGGGAGCAGCACGGCCCAGCCCAGCTCCCCGGCCCGGTACCCCTTCGCCCCCTCGCTCCATCTCTTCTCACTGTACGGCGGCACATCCGCCGTGCCCACGTCACCGCTGCGGAGGAGCAACGGCCAGCAGCGGATCGATCCCTCCTTAAAACCCTACCCCCGAGCCCCTGCTAGCCCTAGGCCACCTACTCCACCCTCTCCCTCTCTCCCGCCGTCATTTCCCTCTCGCTGCCGGCGAAATTCCACCTCTCTGCAACCACCCGAGCGCCGCCGTGTCTGAACCCGCGATGATCGCCGCCGTTCCCGTGCCCCACCTTCCACGCTGACCCCGGGAATCAGCTCCCCTCGACTCCAGCTATGCCCTCGACACCGCCACCGTGCTTGAAACCCACCGGAGCGCCGCCGCCATCCTCGACGTCGCCGCCGGCCGTTTCTCCCCCGACCCTCTGCTTCCACTACTGCGGAGGTGAGCACCGTGCTCTCCGCTCCCTCCTCTCTGCATCATGTCCGCCAGCACACGCACACCATCACGCACGCGTCCACGCACCCGAAACGCACCGCAGCACGGCAGCTCGCCGCCGGCCGTCGAGCCGCTGTCGTTTTCAGTTAGCGCCCTGCAGATAAAAGTTCAGTTAGCGAATCTGAACAATAACCTGTTCGCGTGTGCTTACCTGACAAAGAACGCTTCACCACCGCAGTGGTTGCACACTGCACACGCGAGCGCGAGGGCGCAGGTTCGAGCCCTGCCCCCGCGAAATAAACACCAATTTTTTTGCGCGCCATGCTGGCCAGGCAGGGGCCACTCGTCAGTGGCCTGTGCTGCCACGCGCACACACGCTAGCCACGTTGGCCCCAGGGCCCACTGGCAGTGACTGGGCTAGGTCACTGCACGGTGTAGAAGGTTTTCTGCCCAGATTTTTTTTAAATTAAATCCTTTTTCTTTCACAGATTAGTCCCCAGAATTAAAATGCTAATAACTTTTAAATTCGAAATCCAACTAATGCAAATAAAATATGTTTGTTGAACCAAATTTAATTCTCTACCTGTTTATAACATTTGTATTCTGTTTTGAATAATTCAAATGCATTCAAATTTCAAATTCAAACCACTCCTTTTAAATTTGATTAAATGCATAACTAATTCATACTTAATTCAAATAACACAAATAAAATATGTTTTCCATGCCATTTTGAACCACCTTTTCAAATATAAATTTTGTTTCATGATTTGAATAATTAAAATTGCTTAAATAACTAAACCTTGTTTAAATCATTTAAATTTGCTAAATTCATAACTTGCTCAAATTAAATTATTTTTGAACTTATAAAATATGTTTTCAAACTAGAAAGGTATAAACTTTTCAAATATGAATTTGAATTAATGTTTTGAACAAATAAAAATTCAAATAAATTCATACTTGAATTTAATTCATTTAAATCTTGTTTAACTTGTTTAGTTCATAAATAATTCATCTTAATTCCTTTTTCAATAATTGAAACATGCAATCCACCTAAAATTTTGTGTACTTTTCAAATATGAATTTTGTTATTTGTTTTGAACAATTTAAATTGCTGAAAACAACAATTGCTTGTGTAACACCTTTAAGGAACCAAAATTCCATAACTTAATAATTAAAATTCTAAACTTGGTAAACCTTATTTTAAATTGTTCCTATTGTTGTTATTTTTCTGTTTTCCTCATCCATGCATCATACTAATCCACTTTCACCTGTTGATTAGTTGTAAAACAATTATTCCAACAATAATTCATGGACCTTTCCATATGCAATCCAAGTTTCATGTGGGTCCATTTAATCATGTTGTTACCATGTCAACTAGTTTATTTTGATGCATCAATTAAATGGTCATGCATCATCCCATGATTGTGCATTATGCCATGTTATTGATTGTTTGTCTCTTTGCGTTGTTTGTTTGCTTCTTCTCGGATAGACGATGACGTTGATACAGATGATACTTACGACACCCCTTCTGAGGATCTACCTCAGTACCAGGCTGCTGAGTTTGCAGGCAAGTATTCACTCACATGAACCATTGTGTTCCTTTCAACATTGGTTACCGATACTTTCCGTTGTCTATTCTGCTAGCCCTATGAATCGTTGCTTCTGTTCGATCCTATCACATGTTATCCTTTAACCCTGATATAGCCTCACCTCCACACCTATAACCCCTTTGCTTGTTGCCCGTGTCTTACTAGCATGCTTAGGGTTGTTTCTGCTCGCGTCTGTTACCCGTTACCTTCTGTTGCTATATTTCTATTATGTTCTGGGGCTCGATGTTAAACAGCCACCTGTTAATTTTGAGGTAATAATAATTTGCTGATAAGGCACCGGCAGGAGGCCCAGCGTGGTTTTGAGGCCTGCTAGTGTCGACCCTAATTAGGAAAAGGGTCTTGTCTACTGATCCATGATGAGCGCACTATCCGCATGTGGGAAGCGTGTATGGGCGCCCCCCTCAATTTGATTCGATTCGCATCTCGTCCAAATCGCCACACTTAGTTCGGGCTTTCCATTTGATGCACTCATATGCAGGTACGAACCCGAGGCCAGGGTGGAACTTTTGTAGTCGGCATTTAGGGCGGCGTGGTCTTAGAGTGCTATGAGGGTCCCCTTTTCTTCGTGGGGCTCGATTAGCCGCGCACGCACAGCACGTGGTTCTTTGGGCTTGATGCGAAGAAGAGTTGAGTTGTGTAGAGTGCCTCGCTTGGTGGGTTTGATTCCCGTCTGGCGGGATATTCTTACGTGTACGGCCAAATTGGTGCACCCCTACAGGGATAAATCTTCTCGAGAAGCCGTGTTTTCCGCGGTTATGGATGACTTGGTGAAAGTACTGGCTAACAAGTACTCAGAACAACTTACACCTAACTAATGATAACTTGACTAGTAATAGTCTTATTGACACAACAATCTGAACCATCATTAATCCAACTGTGTGAGTTATCCTCGGATTGCTTCTTTGGATAAGGGGCGAGATCCAGGATGGGTTTGTTTGGAGCTAGTTATAGTTGGTTACGATACGCTATCTTACCTCCTTTTCTGTTAGCCGGAAGTTGTAGTATGTATCTGTAGTTGGTTAGTGCAGCCAGCTGCCGCATCTTTTGTATCACCCCCTTCTTACGTTGAACCCAAAGCATCTGTGCTTGGTGTTGACGGGTTACACTTTGGTGACCTGTGAGTCTTGCTTGCCAGTACGTTGTTGTACTGACCCCTTTGGGGCTGTGGTTTCCGCAGACTACGCTTACGAGGATCCCCGTGACGGCTACTACGTGGAGTTTGACGAGGCTGCTGACGAGTAGATAGCGGACCTGGGCAGGATCCGAGACATCGTGGATGGGCTCCGTTTTCCTTTCATTCCCGGCTTCTTAAGCCTATTTGGATTTATCTGTACTCAGACCCTTTGAATGCTTCCGCTGAGATGTAATGATGTTATGTTGGGACATGTGTCCTCTGGATGATTGTATTTGCTATCTCTGCTCTAGTGAGAGCTATTTGCAACTTATTTCTATTTATTTGTGTCTTAGAGATATGTTGTGCTATCATTCTGTTAAACGCCGTTGACGTACCATGTGTGTATGGTATGAAGTACGTCAATGGTAGTATCCTCATTTCTATGGGATGGTTTACGTAGACGGTGAACAGTAGGGGTTGGTTGTCACACATACGTGTGTTGGCCTACTCGTAAGAGATGCGGGTGCCGGTAAGCCCCGTAATCCAATCAACTACTGTTCAACGGAACTGCGAGTATCCTCTAGAAGTCCGGGTGCGACAAATGGTATCAGAGCCTGTCTGACTGTAGGATCCCTTTTACTGGTCGCAGTTGAGTCTAGAAACTATTTTGTAGCTATATAGGAAAAATGAAACGCGAGAGTAGGAATTCTGTTCTTTTTCTTCTTTCCCCACCCACCCTCCCTTTTCTGGTAAGGAAGTGCAACGTTGTTTTCTCTTCTCATCTAAACTTTCAAGTTAGGATTTCACGTATCCTGGTTTCTCTAGGATAGTTATATCTACTAGACCATAGGAATGGAGGTGGTTGTGACATGATTTATCATGTTGCCTACTCATGATTGAGAACGGAGGCGTGTAAGCCCCAGAAGCAGATCCTCTATTCCTTAAGCAGTAGATATTGATCCTTTAGAAGCCCGGATGGGTTTTTCGTAGTACCTCAGGAGTTTTTGGTCTCGTGTTTCCCAATGTTGCTTCGATATCCTGTTCTTCTCAACATCCTTTTCGTCCGTTGAAACCTTGTTGTTGCTTTCCACTTCAGTTCTTCTACCGGCGTCTAATCAAAACTTCCCCGATCATCTGCAGATGGATCTCAGGTTCTTCCCGCAGGTGGTTCGTATGACTCGTTGCGAGAGCACTGCCGGTTATCCGGAGATGCTGAGAGACATGGTCACTTATCTGGGGTTCCGTTGGGCACCAGAGTACCAGGTCTACGAGCAGCAGCGAGAGTTTGACCAGACCTACTACCAGGCTATCGTCTACATTCTGTCAGATGATGGCATGAGCGTTGTCCACCGCTACGAGGCAGTAGGTTCCACAGTGGATATGGCTGTGCAGCAGGCAGCTTATGTGAGTCTCACCGTCCTTCGTGCTGACTACTGGGGATTTGACGATTCTATCTATCGCCACATCCCCCGTGGTTACATCACTTCGGAGGGAGCTCACTTCACTCTCTACGATAACTTGGATGTTTATGAGCATGATAACTCCAGGCTGCACACCACCGCTCAGTTTGTGAGGCACAGTGACGCAGTTGCCAGCACACTATCTCAGGAGTTGGCTTCAGTCAGAGAGCAGCTCTACATTGCGTTGACTCGTCTGGCGATGTACACCACAGACTTTGTTGGAGATGAGAGCTTTGCACGTTTCGAGCAGCCAGTTGGTCGTCGTCTGCTAGATGCTGGAGGTTACGAGCCGATCAGAGGTCCACTCCTTAACCTCGGTGCTGGTTACATTGGGATTCCTTGCTTTGGAGGACAGGGAGTCGACGCTATGTACTTCACCACACCTAGAGTCGCTCTCAGACCACGTCAGATCTATGTGGATCGTCGTTCTACCTATTTTCGTGGGCGTGCTCCTCACCGTACCTCTCGCCGTACTCCTAGCCGCCGTCCTGCGTGATGAGCATGGGAGTACCGATGTATCCATTCTTAGCTATGTTTAGTTATCCTTTGGCATTCGAACCATTTGTGGTGTGTTGGATATTCTGATGTATTTGAACATGTGATGATGTACCTGTTGGTTATCTATTCATGCGTCGGAATAATCTCGCTTTCGGTTTCCAAGTCTATCCTTTTCTGTTGTTGTGCTAAAATGCATGTCTATTCAGGATGCCGCCAACAAGGAACACCCCGCCTGAGCCACCGCCAATCACCGAGCTGTTGACTCAGATGACCCAAGTCATGGCACAGATGGCCCAGTTCCAGACTAACCAGCACAACAACCAGAATGCTCCACGAGTCAGTATCAAGGAGTTTCTGAGTCTGGGCCCGAGAGCTTTCGTGGCAACACGCGAGCCTCTGGATGCTGATAACTGGATCCGTGAGATAGCTAGGGCTCTGGAGATTGCTCACGTTGCTGAGGAAGACAAGGTCAAGTATGCATCCTATCTGCTGAAGGGTCAGGCAGCTACTTGGTGGGAGAACTACCAGACCATGAGAGCTGGCTACCCAATCACCTGGGGTTGTTTCAAGGAAGCTTTCCTGAAGCACCACATTCCAGATGGTCTCATGGAAAGGATGCGTGAAGAGTTTTGCTCTCTCAAGCAGGGCAAGCTGGACGTCATTGGCTATCAGAGTGAGTTCAATCGCCTCGCTCGTTACGCTGGTGATGAGGTGTCCACTGAGGCTAAGAAGATGGCAAGGTTCCGCAGAGGTTTTAACCCGGAACTCAAGTACGCCCTCACCAACATCAAGGCCAACAACTTCGAGGAGCTCGTTAACACCGCGCTTAATGAAGAAAATGGGCGCAAGGCGTTCGAGGAGTCTCGAAAGCACTCGCGTGAGGGTGGTTCCTCCTCCAACATGACCACCCCTACGCAGAAGCGCCGCATCTGGGTGCCAAATGGTGCTGTCACTCAGGCTCCATACGCCCAAGCTTCTCCAGGCTTCACTCCCCGCCCACCCAACCCTGCTCAGATGCATGGTCAGAGGTTTTCAATGGGGCAGCCAAGGCCAGATCCTCCTCGTGTCGTCACTTTCTACAAATGCAAGCAGACGGGGCACTACGCTGACAAGTGCACGCAGAGGCAGCTACCTCCACCACCACCTCGTCCTAACACCAACCAGGCAATGGTGCGTGCTCCCCCGGCTAAAGCCTTCAACTCCAACAACAGGCCCGTCGGGAGGACCGCAAGGGTGAATCATGTCAAGATCGACAAAGCTGAGGAATCTCCTGACGTCGTTCTCGGTACTTTCCCCGTAAACCTTATTCCAGCTAAAGTGTTGTTTGATACCGGAGCATCGCATTCTTTCGTGTCAAAGATCTTTGCGACAGCAGTTAAACTCCCTTTTGTTGGTTTGGGTTCCCCGTTAGTAGTAAACTCCCCTGGAGCAACTATGCAAACTTCCAAGATCAGTCATAAAATCAGATCCTAATTGGAGGTCACATATTCCTTGCTTCTCTCATACTGCTTGGCAATTCTGACATTGATGTCATTCTTGGCATGGATTGGTTGAAGACCAATAAAGCTACGATTGATTGTGCTCAGAAGTCAACAACTCTGTTCCACCCTTCTGGCCAGATAGTCTATTCTCCAAATGAATCAAGTTCTGCTCAGCTGTACACCCTCGATGCTAAACCACTACCTCTACTTGAAAATGTTCCGGTGGTTTGTGAATTCCCTGACGTCTTTCCAGAAGAGTTGCCAGGGATGCCTCCGGACAGAGCAGTTGAGTTCGTGATCGAGCTTGAACCAGGTACTGCTCCAATCTCTAAGCATCCATACAAGATAGCTCCTCCTGAACTGAAATTGTTGAAGGAGCAAATCGATATGTACATGGAAAAAGGTTACATTCAACCTAGTTCCTCGGCTTGGGGTTTCCCAACTCTGTTCGTTGCGAAGAAGGATCAAACAAAGAGACTCGTTGTTGACTATCGTCCTCTTAACGAGAAAACCATCAAAAACAAGTATCCAATTCCTCGTATCGATGATCTTTTTGATCAACTTTCTGGAGCCTCAATATTCTCCAAATTGGACTTGAGAATGGGTTACCATCAAATAAAGATCAGAAAGGAAGATATTCCAAAGACAGCTTTCACCACTCGCTACGGTCTATATGAATACACCGTCATGTCCTTTGGTCTCACCAATGCACCGGCGACATTCTCTCGACTCATGAATTCTGTCTTCCACGAATACCTCGACAAGTTCGTTGTGGTATATCTTGATGACATTCTTGTCTACTCCAAATCTGAGGAAGAGCATGGAGAACATCTTCGTCTCACTCTCATGAAACTTCGCGAGCATCGTCTATATGCCAAGTTCTCCAAATGTGAGTTCTGGATTCCAGAAGTTGCTTACCTTGGTCATGTCATCTCTGCCAAGGGCATAGCCATTGATCCAGAAAAGGTTAAGGCAATTGTTGATTGGAAACCTCCTAAGACGGTGAAGCAAGTACGAAGTTTTCTTGGCTTGGCTAGCTATTGCCGTCGTTTCGTCCAAAACTTCTCAAAGATTGTCAAACCTCTCACTGATCTCACAAAGAAGGACAAGAAGTTCGTTTGGTCTCCACAATGTGATGAAAGTTTCAATCTCCTGAAGACTAAACTCACTTCTACACCAGTTCTGGTTGGCCCAGATACTACCGAACCTTTCCAGATATTCTGCGATGCATCTCTCCAAGGTCTAGGTGCAGTTCTTATGCAAGAACGTCAAGTTGTGGCTTATGCTTCACGTCAGTTGAATGCACATGAGCAAAATTATCCCACACATGATCTTGAACTTGCATCAGTTGTGTTTGCCCTCAAGAAATGGAGACAATACTTGTTGGGTAATCGCACTGAAATCTTTTCCGATCATAAGAGTCTGAAATACATCTTCACTCAACCAGATCTAAACCTCAGGCAAAGGAGATGGATTGAAAAGATTAAAGACTTTGATCTCACAATTTCTTACACTCCAGGCAAGGCTAATGTTATGGCCGATGCTCTCAGTCGCAAGTCGTATTGCAATAATCTCATGATCATGGAAAGCCAACCTCCACTTCATGAAGAATTCCAGAAGCTGAACCTTGGTCTTGTTCCTCAAGGCTATCTTGCAAGCTTGACAGCCAGTCCAACTCTCGAGGACAAGATTCGTTCTGAACAACTTCGTGATGCTGAAATCAAGAAGATGGTAGAACACATCAAAGAAGGCAAGGAGAAATTCAAGTCCTTCTCAATTGATGACAAAGGAACTGTGTTCTTCGAAGGACGCATTGCAGTTCCTCAAGTTCAAAGTCTCAAACATGTAATTCTCAAGGAGGCTCATGAAACTCCTCTCTCCATCCACCCTGGAAGTACAAAGATGTACCAGGATCTTAAGACACTGTATTGGTGTCCTGGCATGAAACGTGAAATTGCTCAATACGTTTCTGAATGCGACGTTTGTCAACGTGTTAAGGCAGTCCATCAGAAAACAGCCGGTCTTCTCCAACCTCTGAAAATCCCTGAGTGGAAGTGGGACATGATTGAAATGGACTTCGTCACTGGTTTTCCAAAGTCCAAGAAGGGCAACGATGCAATCTTCGTTGTTATTGATCGTCTCACTAAGGTAGCTCACTTCTTTGCTGTCAAAGAAACAATCTCAGCTAGCCAGTTAGCAGAGCTCTACACAGCAAAGATTGTTCCTCTTCATGGTGTGCCACTGGAAATAAGCTCAGACCGTGGAAGTATCTTCACTTCTCATTTCTGGAAAAGCTTTCAAGAAGCATTGGGCACCAAACTTCTGTTCAGCACAGCTTATCACCCTCAGTCTCAAGGGAAAGTCGAAAGAGTCAATCAGATTCTCGAGGATATGCTCAGAGCATGTGGTCTCTCCTTTGGCATGAAATGGGAGGAATGCCTTCCATATGCTGAATTCTCCTACAACAACAGCTTCCAGGCAAGCCTAGGCATGGCACCATTTGAAGCACTCTATGGCCGCAGATGCAGGAGTCCAATCAATTGGTCTGGAGCTAGTGAACGTTCACTCTTAGGCCCTGACATTGTTAAGGAAGCCGAAGAGAAAGTTCGCATCATTCGTGACAATCTCAAGATTGCTCAGTCTCGTCAGAAAAGCTACTATGACAGCAAGCACAGGGATATGATCTATGCACCTGGTGACAAAGCATATCTCCGTGTAACTCCCCTCAGAGGCACTCATCGTTTTGGTGTGAAAGGAAACCTTGCACCAAGATACATTGGTCCTTTCAACATTCTTTCAAGGCGTGCGGAAAATGCTTATCGTCTTGAACTTCCAGAAAAACTATCCAAGGTGCACGATGTGTTTCACGTGTCACAGCTCAAGAGGTGTTTCAAAGATCCAGATCGTGCAGTTGATCATGATTCCATTGAACTGCAAGAAGATCTATCTTATGAGGAACACCCTGTTCGTATTCTCGATGAGACCGAGCGTAAGACTCGCAACAAGAGCACCAAGTTCTTGAAAGTGCAATGGTCGCATCATTCCGATAAAGAGGCAACGTGGGAGACCGAAGAGGATCTTCGCAAGAAGTATCCGGACCTTTTCCTTTCTCAGTAGGAATCTTGGGGCGCGATTCCTTCAAGGGGGGGGCGTTTTGTAACATCCCAAGTATGAAAACTTCCATTTAGAATGTTTGTTTCTTGTTTAATTAATGTTTTGCATCATGGCATATTAATCATTGCATTTGTTTTCCTTTGGTTTGCATCTGTTTTCCTTTGTTTTCACAATTGAAATTCAAACAATATTCAAATCTTTGTTTCATACTTGTTATGTCACAATTTTTCAAAATAAAAGTGTTCAAATAAAACATCCATTTTGTTTCCATGAAAATGGGAAGGTCAAACCATTAAGTTGTTCTTTTTAATAACTCACTTAACTCAAATTCCATTCAAAATTCAAATCACATTTTCCAAACAACAACCATTTGAAAATTATGGTAATTACAAAGCCATTCTAATCAATTTGTTTCAAATAAAATTGAGAGTTCAAAACTATTTGAAATGGTTCTTTTAATATTTCACTTAATTCAAATGATGTTAAAATTCAATTGCAAATTACAAACAGCACCCAATTTGAACTTATCAAAATTACAAAACAATTCTTTCACTTGTTCCAATTAAACTTGAATTTAAAAACTTAATTGCTTAAGCTCCATTATTTCAATTAATATTAAAATTCAAGCAAATTCCAAACAACTTGCACACAGCACCAAATTCAAATTTTTTGTAAAACAAAAAGCTGGCACATGTTGTTGTTGACCTAATTAAAATACACAAATTTTACCTAATTTTTCTAACCCCAAAATCTAGCCTTTTTCTCCCTATTCCCTTTCAGCAAAAAAAAAACAGAAGGAAAAAAAAAACAACGCACAGAGGAGGGGAGCAGCACGGCCCAGCCGAGCTCCCCGGCCCGGTACCCCTTCGCCCCCTCGCTCCATCTCTTCTCACTGTACGGCGGCACATCCGCCGTGCCCACGTCACCGCTGCGGAGGAGCAACGGCCAGCAGCGGCTCGATCCCTCCTTAAAACCCTACCCCCGAGCCCCTGCTAGCCCTAGGCCACCTACTCCACCCTCTCCCTCTCTCCCGCCGTCATTTCCCTCTCGCTGCCGGCGAAATTCCACCTCTCTGCAACCACCCGAGCGCCGCCGTGTCTGAACCCGAGATGATCGCCGCCGTTCCCGTGCCCCACCTTCCACGCTGACCCCGGGAATCAGCTCCCCTCGACTCCAGCTACGCCCTCGACACCGCCACCGTGCTTGAAACCCACCGGAGCGCCGCCGCCATCCTCGATGTCGCCGCCGGCCGTTTCTCCCCCGACCCTCTGCTTCCACTACTGCGGAGGTGAGCACCGTGCTCTCCGCTCGCTCCTCTCTGCATCATGTCCGCCAGCACACGCACACCATCACGCACGCGTCCACGCACCCGAAACGCACCGCAGCACGGCAGCTCGCCGCCGGCCGTCGAGCCGCTGTCGTTTTCAGTTAGCGCCCTGCAGATAAAAGTTCAGTTAGCGAATCTGAACAATAACCTGTCCGCGTGTGCTTACCTGACAAAGAACGCTTCACCACCGCAGTGGTTGCACACTGCACACGCGAGCGCGAGGGCGCAGGTTCGAGCCCTGCCCCCGCGGAATAAACCCCAATTTTTTTGTGCGCCACGCTGGCCAGGCAGGGGCCACTCGTCAGTGGCCTGTGCTGCCACGCGCACACACGCTAGCCACGTTGGCCCCAGGGCCCACTGGCAGCGACTGGGCTAGGTCACTGCACGGTGTAGAAGGTTTTCTTCCCAGTTTTTTTTAAATTATATCATTTTTCTTTCACAAATTAGTCCCCAGAATTAAAATGCTAATAACTTTTAAATTCTAAATCCAACTAATGCAAATAAAATATGTTTGTTGAACCAAATTTAATTCTCTACCTGTTTATAATATTTGTATTCTGTTTTGAATAATTCAAATGCATTCAAATTTCAAATTCAAACCACTCCTTTTAAATTTGATTAAATGCATAACTAATTCATACTTAATTCAAATAACACAAATAAAATATGTTTTCCATGCCATTTTGAACCACCTTTTCAAATATAAATTTTGTTTCATGATTTGAATAATTAAAATTGCTTAAATAACTTAAACCTTGTTTAAATCATTTAAATTTCCTAAATTCATAACTTGCTCAAATTAAATTATTTTTGAACTTATAAAATATGTTTTCAAACTAGAAAGGTATAAAATTTTCAAATATGAATTTGAATTAATGTTTTGAACAAATAAAAATTCAAATAAATTCATACTTGAATTTAATTCATTTAAATCTTGTTTAACTTGTTTAGTTCATAAATAATTCATCTTAATTCCTTTTTCAATAATTGAAACATGCAATCCACCTAAAATTTTGTGTACTTTTCAAATATGAATTTTGTTATTTGTTTTGAACAATTTAAATTGCTGAAAACAACAAATGCTTGTGTAACACCTTTAAGGAACCAAAATTCCATAACTTAATAATTAAAATTCTAAACTTGGTAAACCTTATTTTAAATTGTTCCTATGGTTGTTATTTTTCTGTTTTCCTCATCCATGAATCATACTAATCCACTTTCACCTGTTGATTAGTTGTAAAACAATTATTCCAACAATAATTCATGGACCTTTCCATATGCAATCCAAGTTGCATGTGGGTCCATTTAATCATGTTGTTACCATGTCAACTAGTTTATTTTGATGCATCAATTAAATGGTCATGCATCATCCAATGATTGTGCATTATGCCATGTTATTGATTGTTTGTCTCTTTGCGTTGTTTGTTTGCTTCTTCTCGGATAGACGACGACGTTGATACAGACGATACTTATGACACCCCTTCTGAGGATCTAGCTCAGTACCAGGCTGCTGAGTTTGCAGGCAAGTATTCACTCACATGAACCATTGTGTTCCTTTCAACATTGGTTACCGATACTTTCCGTTGTCTATTCTGCTAGCCCTATGAATCGTTGCTTCTGTTCGATCCTATCACATGTTATCCTTTAAACCTGATATAGCCTCACCTCCACACCTATAACCCCTTTGCTTGTTGCCCGTGTCTGACTAGCATGCTTAGGGTTGTTTCTGCTCGCGTCTGTTACCCGTTACCTTCTGTTACTATATTTCTATTATGTTCTGGGGCTCGATGTTAAACAACAACCTGTTAATTTTGAGGTAATAATAATTTGCTGATAAGGCACCGGCAGGAGGCCCGGCGTGGTTTTGAGGCCTGCTAGTGTCGACCCTAATTAGGAAAAGGGTCTTGTCTACTGATCCATGATGAGCGCACTATCCGCATGTGGGAAGCGTGTATGGGCGCCCCCCTCAATTTGATTCGATTCGCATCTCGTCCAAATCGTCACACTTAGTTCGGGCTTTCCATTTGATGCACTCATATGCAGGTACGAACCCGAGGCCAGGGTGCAACTTTTGTAGTCGGCATTTAGGGCGGCGTGGTCTTAGAGTGCTATGAGGGTCCCCTTTTCTTCGTGGGGCTCGATTAGCCGCGCACGCACAGCACGTGGTTCTTTGGGCTTGATGCGAAGAAGAGTTGAGTTGTGTAGAGTGCCTCGCTTGGTGGGTTTGATTCCCGTCTGGCGGGATATTCTTACGTGTACAGCCAAATTGGTGCACCCCTACAGGGATAAATCTTCTCGAGAAGCCGTGTTTTCCGCGGTTATGGATGACTTGGTGAAAGTACTGGCTAACAAGTACTCAGAACAACTTACACCTAACTAATGATAACTTGACTAGTAATAGTCTTATTGACACAACAATCTGAACCATCATTAATCCAACTGTGTGAGTTATCCTCGGATTGCTTCTTTGGATAAGGGGCGAGATCCAGGATGGGTTTGTTTGGAGCTAGTTATAGTTGGTTACGATACGCTATCTTACCTCCTTTTCTGTTAGCCGGAAGTTGTAGTATGTATCTGTAGTTGGTTAGTGCAGCCAGCTGCCGCATCTTTTGTATCACCCCCTTCTTCCGTTGAACCCAAAGCATCTGTGCTTGGTGTTGACGGGTTACACTTTGGTGACCTGTGAGTCATGCTTGCCAGTACGTTGTTGTACTGACCTCTTTGGGGCTGTGGTTTCTGCAGACTACGCTTACGAGGATCCCCGTGACGGCTACTACGTGGAGTTTGACGAGGCTACTGACGAGTAGATAGCGGACCTGGGCAGGATCCGAGACATCGTGGATGGGCTCCGTTTTCCTTTCATTCCCGGCTTCTTAAGCCTATTTGGATTTGTCTGTACTCAGACCCTTTGAATGCTTCCGCTGAGATGTAATGATGTTATGTTGGGACATGTGTCCTCTGGATGATTGTATTTGCTATCTCTGCTCTAGTGAGAGCTATTTGCAACTTATTTCTATTTATTTGTGTCTTAGAGATATGTTGTGTTATCATTCTGTTAAACGCCGTTGACGTACCATGTGTGTATGGTATGAAGTACGTCAATGGTAGTATACTGATTTCTATGGGATGGTTTACATAGACGATGAACAGTAGGGGTTGGTTGTCACACATACGTGTGTTGGCCTACTCGTAAGAGATGCGGGTGCCGGTAAGCCCCGTAATCCAATCAACTACTGTTCAACGGAACTGCGAGTATCCTCTAGAAGTCCGGGTGCGACACATCCACTCATCCTTCCTTTATTTCCCACTTAGAAAATCCAAGAGTTTTTCTTTAATAAATAAATAAAACATTTTTATTTCTTTATTTATATTTGTTAATTCCATTAACAAACATTTGCATATAGCACCTCTAATCATTTGTTAATTCTATAAACAACCATTCGATGAAAAACACCTTGAACTATTTCAATTTTCCCCGTAACAATTTTGGTGATGAACAAAACATTCTTCGATATTCCGTATCCTCTCAAATGCGTCATCGAACCTTAAGTGTGTCACCCTACGGTTCGCTAATTAGATAGACATGATCGAGACTCCTCTACGATCAATAATCAACAGCGAAATCTGGAGATCCGTGATGGCTCCTATATATTCAATGATGACTCTCGTGATCGTGTGAACCGTCAACGTCGTGAACCATTCCCTTTGTCTCGCAATATTTTACTTGTCCGAGATTCGATCATTGGTATCAACCATACCTTTCTCAATATCATTACCTGACAAGTACTCTTTTCTCGTTTCCATGATATGACATCCTTGTGATCATATCACGTGCTTGCAAGCGGTGTCGATGTGATATCACCGAGAGGGTCCAGAGTATATCTTTCCTTCATTTTGGATGGACAAATCCCACTCTTGATCCATGATCCTCAACTGATACTTTTCGAATACCTAATGACACCTTTATAGTCACCCTGTTACGGTATGACGTTTGATGACGTCAAAGCACCCTTCTGGTACCAGTGATTTGCATGATCTCATGGTCTAAGGAATAAGTTACTTCGTATGCAAGATATAACAATATAAACTAAATGAGTTGATTGTATTGTTATCTTGATATTGGGTCTATGTTCATCACATCATTCTACCAATGACATGACCCCGTTATTAACAACATCCAATGTTTATGATCAGGAAACCTTGATCATCTATTAATCAACGAGCTAGATAAAAGAGAGGATTTACTAGGAACAATTGTTTGTTTATTAAACACACATGTATCAACGTTTCCAGTTAATACAATTCTAGCATGAGAAATAAACATTTATCATAAACAAGGAATAAGATAATATTATTGCCTCTCGGGCATATTCCCTTCAGACTCCCACTTGCACTAGAGTCAATAATCTAGTCTGTAAGCACTTAACACATATGGCGTTCCAGTGTTATTACAATGCTTCGCATGTGGTAAACATCATCAAAAAGATCTGAACTGTTCAGGTCCTATTGTATTTTCATGTTCTTTGCGTCTACACGCATCACTCATTCTCTAATGAGATGGCTTGTATATATTTGGTCAACCGGTGAAACCTTAATTCCTCATCTTAAACCAATGTTACTAACATTGTGAAAATGTAGCTTCATAGTGTCAGCATTCTTGGAAATTCACCAAGTTCAATAAATAACTTCTTGACACAAAATACTCTTATTATTTTTTTTCAACACAACGATATACTTAGCCTCTGTAGTATCCGTCACAATACTTTAATTTTGAAACTCTTTCAAATCCAGCATGGAACTTTCTTCCAGCTTATTGTGCTACCCTTCATCACATATTTTAATTGAGATAAAATTATTTTAATATATGACAAGACTATTAGTGTAACATATTACAACAAATAGTTTGTCATTACTACATAGAAAAGCATATCCTTAGCATTTCTAAAATGGCATAAGGATCTCTCCCACTATTGTCTAATCATCATATGAATTATCCTACTATAACATTTTATAGCACATGACTCATCTGGTTTTGTACATAGCATGGAACACATGACTTAGAAATCTTAATTTCAATTGCGCTCATCATGTGTCAAAACACTTCAATCTTTCTCAATTCTTTTCCATGTGGCAAGAACTCCTTCTTGTTATTTTGATATTGACTTACTTCAATATTTCATCTATGTAATTTGGCTCAACCATATGAGGCGCTTCAATCCATCTCTTATAGATATCGATGCCCAATATCTCCTAAGCCTTTCATCAATATGAAAATCTTAACCGTGCTAATTTAAAATTCATATTTTCCAATCAACCATATGTCATCTACATAAAGCATTGGAAATATGTCATAGCGCTCCCACTTAATTTCTTGTAACTTTACAAGTATCTTTATCGTTCATGATGGAATCAAACTCTTTTGATAACTTCATTAAGGTAAATATTCCAACTTTGTTATGCTCACTTCAACCATTGAATTGTGCATACCTTTTGAATTTTACAAAACTCTCAGTCTGTGTCAAGTACACATCCTCGATCAAACTTCCTTGAGAGGAAATTGGTTATTGTTATTCAACTGCCATATCATAATATGTAACTTTTGCTAGAACTATCCGCCAAGACTAATGCATCACTACGGAAGATCAAAATCTTGTAGTAGTCAACTCTTTAAACTTCGTCGAAAACATCTTTTCGGTAAGTACAACTTTCAAAAAATATATAATTCCATGTCTTTGTTGCTATATAGATCCGTTTGCTATTGTTAGGCATCATGCCTATCGATAAGGACTACAAAGTCACATACTTGATATCCATACAGGGATACTATCGCAGATATAATGACTCATAGCCAATATAACGAAGTCAGGGCCCATCATTTGCTTCCTTTATAAGGTCCAGGTCCTTTGTTGTCAAAACAACACTTTACTCTTAAACCACAAGTTGGTCTAAGTACAAAGTTTTAGGACTTGTGTGGTTCAGTTCGCAAACTCATTTGAAGTATATACAACACATGTAGTGTCTTCTACTTTGTCAAAATTGCAAACCCCGGAACAACTTCCAGTGCTACGCTGCTCTTGACATGATAACGAAAATTCTCTAATCTCGTTGAGTTTTTACTGTCCTCCCACTCACTTGTTTCGGAAGAACTACTTGCTTGAGAAATCAACCCTTTCTGACAAACAACATTTGTCTTTTTAGTCTGGTGATAGAAGAAATACCCAATGTGTTCTTTGGGATAACCTTATAAACATATATTTATCCTATTTTGGTTGTAAAAAATTTACACATGCTATGCATACCAAAACTTAAGAAAAAGACAATTTGGGTCATCACCCAAACCATATCTTATATGGTGTCGATTTCAATGGATCATGATGGCTCTCTTTTCAGTGTAAAAGCGGTTGTCTCTAATGTATAAACTACAAAATTATAATGGAATTTTTGCTTATCTTACCATGTCCAACAAGGTTTGATTTTGTCTATTGAATACTCTAAACTAATGTGGGGTATTCCAGAAATATAAGTTGTAGAACAATTCTGCAACTTCTCAGATGTTTTGCTAAACTTGTAACTCAAACTTTATCCTTTATGATCCAATCATAAATACTTTATTATCTTGTTACATTGGTTTTTACTTCATATTAACAACCATTTGAACCTATTCAAAATGCCGAACTCCGTTCTCCTTAAATAGATATACTCACATATCTACTCAAATCATCGACAGAATTTTATGAAGTAAAATTTAATCCACCACACATGACTATACATAATGGACTATATACATCAATATGTACAATCTCCATTAAATTAGTCGTCCATTCTACTTTGGCCTATGAACGGAATTCTCGTCATCTTTTGGAAGAGGTATCACAAGCGTCAATTTATTCAAAACAAAATGACTCCGGAAGTCCATTATCATGGAGTTCCTTCATGTTTTCCTTTATGATATGAACTAAAATGGTGGTGTCACAATTTAAGTGAAAATCTTTTATGTCTTGCAGCGTTTAACATTTAGTCTTATAGATGTTTACTTTACCAACATGATTTACATTAACATATCCATCAATTATGTAATATGGTCATAGTTTGAACAATCACATTTGTTCTCACAAAAGACGAGGACAAAATAACAACTTATTAAGTTCTTAAAATAAATCTTGAATATTTGGTTCGATACGACAATGAACACAATAACACTTTATTTATGTTCTTGTCATAATCGATTCCACATCTATTACTAGTTCCTTTTAGGCCCTTGTATTTCTTGCATTGTGTTGCTTTGTATGACAACTCATACCAACCAATGTGGTATCAAAATACCCACAAATACTTTGTTAACTAGTAATACATCTATAACTTGTATATCAAGCATATACTCCTAAGCTAGACTTTTCCAGTTATCTTCTTTTCTGCCATATATCTTTTTGTAATTCTATTTTCAATATTCCCTTTCCTTTACAGAAGAATCATTCAACATAAAACAATGCTAGTCGTACAAGATCATTTTCCTTGGCGTGTTAGTCATATAGTATCACCCATTGATTCATACTTTGAGTTTGATTGTTCTACTAATATCACCATATTAATAGATTTCTTCCAGATTCCACCCTTAGCAATTTCCAAGCAAGGTAAACAATTTTTACCCATACTTTTAATCCATCCCATCATAACAATTTTATGATTAAACTACTATAGCTCGAAGGAAGTAATTTAGAGGATAATTTTTAGCGCCCAACTTCTTGGAATATTCAAACGCCTAGAGTCTTCAATCATTACATATATTCAAATAATATATGTATACATTGCCACAATAAATTATACTCAGTCATGTTGCCACAAATAAGTTTCTAGATATCAATACATCTTTCACTTGATTGTTTCTGAAAACAACTCTTTTCAGTTCATAAATCACCTTGATCAACAAAACATTCTTTTGAATATAAAGTAATACGGAAGCAACAATGACTCTCGATTCTAAGTAGGAATTATTTGCTCTCTAGATCAATCAATCATTAATCATATGGAGCTAGGTAGGAAATGCCGAAAATCTACAATAGGACTCAGTTTTAAATTTCACTACTACGGTACCAATCTTAAATGGTATTTACCAGATCATAACAAATATATCTCAATTAACAATCTAAGTGTAAGATAGTTTTGTGGATGTCAATGAATACTACAATTTGTGAAAATTCACTTTGATTGGTTGTTCATGATAAATAAGTTCAAGTTAATTCAAAATTATGCCATGAATTCCCACTCAAAAATAACATCCCTCTTAGTCGTCTTTAGTGATTACACGAACCAAATTCACTACACCAAAACCGATCATCACGTGAGATGATGTAGCTTCAAAGGAGAACATCGACATGTTCATCATATCATCCATATGACTCATGCTTTACCTTTTGGTTACGTGTTCCGAGGCCATGTCTGTACATGCTAGGCTCGCCAAGTAGAACCGTAGTATTGCGTGTGTTTCAAGGCCATGTCTGTACATGCTAGGCTTGAAAACACCCGTTGTATGCGAACGTTGAGTCTATCACACCCGATCATCACGTGGTGTCTCGAAACGACGAACTTTCTTAACGGTGCATACTTAAGGAAGAACACATTATTATCTTGATATTAAGTGAGAGTGATCATCTTATAATGCTACCATCGCGATCTAAGAAAAATAAGATGCATAAAAGGATTAACATCACATGCATGCATAATGTGATATGATATGGCCCTTCTTGCACTTGATCTCCATCTTGTGCATCATGGTATGATCTCCATCATTCCACCGGCGTGGCACCAAGGTCCGTGGAACCTCCATCCTGATTGTCCATTACAACATATCACATGGATATGATATACAGCACGCAGGACATAAAAATAAGACAACCATATGGCTCCTGCCGGTATGTCAATAATTTACAAAAGATATCATCTCATACATAATATTTGTAACATTGACCATATCACATCACATGCCCTGTAAAAACAAGTTAGACGCCTCTAATTTATTTTTGCATATTTTACGTGGCTTGGTCTTACGAGGATAGAACCGTTCATACCTACGTACAAGAGCCACAACGTTGATAATTTTTTTTAACAACCCTTTGTAGAGTAGATCTTAACTATAGTAGGAGAAACGGACACCCCCTCAGCCACAAGTGAGACAATTCTCGCGTACATAGTACACGTAAACTTAGTCTATGGCAGCTTCATCCTACTATGCCACTAAGATCATAAAATACTCAAGGAGGAAAAAACATGATCATCAACGCCCACATACTCCTACGTGTTCTACCCGTACAAATCATCTACGCATAGATTCGGCTTTGATACCACTGAAGGGGTCGTTGCATAGAAAACAAAAAAAATTCCTACGCGAGAGACACCCGATAGGCCAAGATCTAATCTAGGAGACGAAGTGCAACGGGCATAGAGAGAGTCTTAAGAAGAATATACCCTCGAAGACACAAAGCGTTACGAGATCAAATCTTATTGTTGGCGTAGTCGTACTCACGCCGATCCCGAGAGCGAGAAGATGTGCACCGTAATACGGCGGTGCCTCCATGATCGGTCACACGTACGGTTGATGACGACCTTCGTTCCATCGATCTAGAGGGGAAGTGGAAGTAGAGGATCCCTCGGAACTCCAGCAGCACGACGACGTGGTGGTGGTGAAGAATCCCACGGTCAGGGCTTCGCCAAGCCGGAGACCATGGAATAAAGCAGCGGGTGGAGAGGAAATGAGGTAGGCCAGTGTGTGAAGGAGAAGGAGCCCTCACCCTCCTTTTATAGGGAGAGGGAGGCAGCCCAAGGGTGGGGTGCGGCCAGCCATGGTGGTGCCCCCACCTCTTCCATCTTTATGTGAGTGGGCACTCCACTTAGATCCACTCATCCTTCCTTTATTTTCCACTTAGAAAATCCAAGAGTTTTTCTTTAATAAATAAATAAAACATTTTATTTATTTATTTATATTTGTTAATTCCATTAAAAAACATTTGCATATAGCACCTCGAATCATTTGTTAGTTCTATTAACAACCATTCGACGAAAAACCCCTTGAACTATTTCAATTTTCCCCGAAACAATTTCGGTGCTGCCCAAAACATTCTTCGATATTCCATATCCTCTCAAATGCGTCATCGAACCTTAAGTGTGTCACCCTACAGTTCAAGAATAAGATAGAAATGATCGAGACTCCTCTCCGATCAATAATCAATAGCGGGATCTGGAGATCCATGATGACTCCTATATATTCAACGATGACTCTCGTGATCGTGTGAACCATCAATGTCGTGAACTATTCCCTTTGTCTCGCGATATTTTACTTGTCCGAGATTCGATCATTGGTATCAACCATACCTTTTTCAATATCGTTACCTGACAAGTACTCTTATCTTGTTTCCTTGATATGACATCCTTGTGATCATATCACGTGCTTGCAAGAGGTGTCGATGTGATATCACCGAGAGGGACCAGAGTATATATCTCCGTCATTTTGGATGGACAAATCCCACTCTTGATCCATGATCCTTAGCTAATACTTTCCGAATACCTAACAACACCTTTATAGTCACCATGTTACGGTGTGACCTTTGATGACATCAAAGCACCCTTCCGGTATCAGTGATTGGCATGATCTCATGGTCTAAGGAATAAGTTACTTCGTATGCAAGATATAACCATATAAACTAAATGATTTGATCGAATTGTTATCTTGATATTGGATCTATGTTCATCACATCATTCTACCAATGACATGAACCCGTTATTAACAACATCCAATGTTCATGATCAAGAAACCTTGATCATCTATTAATCAACGAGCTAGTTAAAAGAGAGGCTTTACAGGAACCATTGTTTGTTTATTAAACACACATGTATCAACGTTTCCGGTTAATACAATTCTAGCATGAGAAATAAACATTTATCATAAACAAGGAATAAGATGACAACCACTTTATTATTGCCTCTCGGGCATATTACCTTCATTCCCTTGGTACCCTCCTAGTTGCGGCTCATGAAAGCCCCGTGGATAGCCTTGTGGCGCTTGGTTTTGGGGCTCCTCCTGTGGTTGTTCTCCCTCCACAATCCTCTTATCGTTGTGCCCGTCAAAAAGATCAGTACGAGGGGGCCTAATGGACACTTTTTGTCCATTAGAACTCTTATAACAATACAAATAATGATCCTTGATACATTCATTTTTCATCACTATTTTATATCTTAATTTTCTGTTATTCATCGATATATTTCATGTTATGATGCATTACTTATATTATTTCATTGTATTTTGCATGTTTAATAATTATTGGAGAATAATCACCGGGACCAGAAATCTGATGGAAAAAGCACCGTCAACATACCCTATTTCAGAAGATCAGAAGAAGAAGGGGGCATTGGAGGAGACTTAGAAGTCCAGAAGAGGGATCCAGCCACGAGGAGACCCGGAGGGGGCCACCAGGGGCCCACACCACTAGGGGCGCCCCCCCTTGGCCGCACCTGGGGGTGGTGTGGACACTGATGTGTACGCACGCTTCTATTCTTGTAGACAGTGTTGGGCCTCCAAATGCAGAGGTTTGTAGAAAGCAGAAAGTCTCCCTTAATTAGATCACCCAAGGTTTATCGAACTCAGGGAGGTAGAGGTCAAAGATATCCCTCTCAAGCAACCCTGCAATTACGATACAAAAAGTCTCTTGTGTCCCCCAACACACCTAATACAATTTTCAGTTGTATAGGTGCACTAGTTCGGCGAAGAGATAATGAAATACAAGTAGTATGGATGGTTATAAGTTATAATATCAATCTGAAATAAAAATTGCAGCAAGCAAACATGTAGCATAACTGAATGTAAACGGTTTTTCAGTGCTTAGAAACCAGGCCTGGGGATCATACTTTCACTACTGAACACTCTCAACAATAATAACATAATTGAATGCATAAATATCTCTCTTCACTATGCTACTCCAAACCAATCTCCGTTCGGATAACAAACACCAATCATTGCGTAGGGCTATAAGGGCACTCCTTTTCGAATATCCCCATCTAGGTAACCCCCGTGCTATCACCATGATACCTAGATGGTTCCAAACAAACACCACAATTTCATAGGGTCATCCAACACAAAATATAAATATCGTGCTAAACCACACGATGCACACGCTATCACCACCATTACACCATGATCATAGTGTGTATGGAGATCTCATAAAAAACACTTGAGTAGCATGACAGATGAAGGGTAACATCTACTTATTCAACTAGATTACAAAGCTCATGATCACATAAAGATCACACCATCGAAGAGAGAGATGAAACACATAGCTACCGATAGAGCCCTCAGACCCGGGGGAGAACTACTCCCTCCTCATCATAGGAGACAGCAACGGCGATGAATATGGTAGTGGGGACAAAAGAGAGGGCACTTCCTCGTCCCCGCAAAGCGCCGGAACAGTGATTTATGTCCCCTAAACTTGTCGGTGGTGGCGGCAGAGCTACGGAACTTTTTGTGGAAGGGGGCCGATATCTTTAGGGTTTATGCCTTGGAGGGACTTTTTAGGCGAAAGGGCGATGGCGGTGGGCGCTTGAGGGGACCACACCACCTACAAGCGCGGCCAGGGGGACTCGCGCCCACCCATGGTGTGGTGGCTCCAGGGCACCCCTCCGGGTCTCCTCCAGACTCCGTGTATGTGACAGGCTTCTAAGGTCTTTGGCCTTTGTTTCTTCCAATTCCGAGAATATTTCCAAAACAACTTTTCTGAAACCAAAAACAGCAGAAAATAGGAACTGGCTCTGTGGCATCTTGTCAATAGGTTATTCCATGAAAACGTCCGGAAAACAAAGGAAAACATGTGAAAACATAAAGGTATTGGATAGAAAACAAGCATGGAGCATCGAAAATTATAGATATGTTTGAGACGTATCAAGCATCCCCAAGCTTAACTCATGCTCTTCCTTGAGTAGGTAGGTGACATGCTACCAACACAAACTTGATCATCATAATTGTAAAATCATAAGTAAGCTGAGATCATAGTACTCTAAACACAGGCATGGTAGATATAATTCTAACAATGAAACTTCGCAATCATGTTGCAACATGAAAAGTAACACAAACAAAAGATCATGAATAATAATGCATTTGAAAGTTATATGTTTGTTTCGAACAATAAGAAAGCATAACAAAGTAGTATTCATCTTGTCTTAAGAATGGAGAAAAACATAAATGCCAGGACACCTTCAAAGTTCAAGTGGTGACTAGAAACAAATAGTTTGAGATTAAGTAATAACATGGCATGAATCAATCGATAATAATCTTTGGGACTGACGCACATTAAACTCAGAATGCCAACAACGCTCTCTCAACTGTGCATAAAGTTACAACATGGAGACTCAACATAAAAGTAAAAGAAAGGCCCTTCGCAGAGGGAAGCAGGGATTAACTCATCTGCTAGAGCTTTTTATTTTATAAACAGAGGTATAGAAAATATTTTTTAGAGAGGTGTATGCTTATGTCAACAAATGCTAATAGAGTTCTTGTCATCTTTCATACTAAACAAGTTGAGAGCGGTTCCGAATTATTTATATTGGGAACTTATAGCATGCACTTTATATAGTATGACACTCATCCCCACCTTGCTTTCGCAAACCATAGCTAACCAAATCCTTGGGTTCCTGCCAACAATCTCATACCATGGAGGAGTGCCTATTTATTTGTTATAGCTTTTGATGTTATAATTGTATAACCAGCTCTTTGCAAAATTAATGACGTGCAGATGAAGCATGCAAGTCAGCGTACTTAAATAGTATGGAAGACAACAAACCCAACTACTACTTCCTCATGAGCTAAAACAGGGGCACAAAACAGGAATAATTTCAAAGTTTTAAAGGTCGCACATGAGAAATTTACTTGGAGTGGCGGTTAAATACCACATATAGGTATGTATGGTGGACACATTTGGCAAATTTTGGTTTTGGAGGACTTGGATGCACGAGTAGAGCTCATACTCAGTACATGTGGAGGCTAGCAATTAAAGACTGGGAGCGACAAATCAAGAGAGCATAATGGCCATAATCATGCATAGAGACAAACATTATTGATCAAAGCATACATGGGATTGCAAGTCAAAAACTAAATGATCATGGAGGTTATAGGTGACTGTTTTATAGTCATAACATGAGGTGTGATCATGCGCCAACTCAACCAAATAAAGCATTCAAAGGAGAATACCACAATATTATGCCTTGATATGATAAGAACAACGCATGATTCTTTCAACGACACATTAAGCACTCTCATATGTTTATTAAAAGTCATGCTACATCACTAATTACTAGGCATAAAATTAGAATAACATCCAACATGACATGATAAAGTCTAGTCACAGTATAAACATGCTTCTATTTGCACCGTTATAAGCATGAAATCTTTTACTCTTCTCCAACACCAATTAACTTGTTTGAAACAACTCTAAAATCTAATATTCATCAAAGACCAGAGAGCTAATCATATATAACTAAAGCAAACTATCAAGCTCTAAACAAATAACGAATGGAAGACAAGGGCTAAACGCAGTACTAGCAAAAGGTGAACACTCACAGAACAATAAGAATAAGAACTAGAGTGTTCTAAGCAATGAAAACGGAGCGTGTCTCTCTCCCACACAACAATGATATGTTACAACTAGTTTACTGCAGCAAGGAAAAAACAAACAGACTCCCAAGTAAAGTGCATATGATGTGACCGAATAAAAATATAGTTTCACTAGAAGTGACCTGATAAATTGTTGATGAAGAAGGGGATGCCTTCGGCATCCCCAAGCTTAGACGCTGGAGTCTTCTTAGAATTTTCTGGAATGAACCATGGGGGCATCCCCAATCTTTGTCTTTTCACTCTTCTTCATCACATTATATCACCCTCTTCTCCTGACCCCTGAAAACTTCCTTCACACCAAACTAAAAGTAATTCTCATTAGAGGATTAGTGCATAATAAAAAACTCACATGTTCTCCACGGACACAATCATTATTTATACTTTTCAAACATTAGCTACAAACACTGATGTTTTGTAGAGCAAAGAAATCCACTCAATATAGCAAAAGAGAGAATGTAAGTAAAAAAGGAAGAATCTGTCAAAACCAGAATAGTCTGTAAAGACGAATTTTTTCAGAGCACTTATGTTTCTCAAATCGAAAAACACAAAGCTAGATTTTTTTTAGAATTAGCTAAGGAATAAGCACAAAAATTTGTAGGTCATTTTGATCTTTCTGATTATGCGATTTTATACAGTGGACAGCAGAAATCTGTTTCCAGCGCAAAAATCGAAATCTAACCTCAACTTTCACTAGAGACTTTACTTCGCACAAAAAAAGCGAGAAAATAAAGATACGAAGGAGTTTCTACACAATTAAACAACACCTTAACTCAAATAAAACAGAGAAAAACAAAGAAAAAAATAAAAACATGGGTTATCTCCCAAGAAGCGCTTTTCTTTAAAGCCTTTTAGCTAGGCATGATAATTTGGGAAGATGCTCACATGAGAAATATGAAATGAAGCAAAAGAGAACATCAAGAAGCAAACGCAAAAAAAATCTAAGTCTAACCCACTTCCTATGAAAAAGAATCTTGTAGAAAAACAAGTCATGAAAGTACAAGGCACAAAGCATAGGAAAGCAAAACAAGTGCCTTCAAAAATTTCAACATAATGGGGGGAAACTTGATATTGTTGAGATGAATAAGACTATGTTTCCCTCTCTCATAATAACTTTTAGCAGCATCATGAATGAAATTAACAATATAACTATTACATAAAACATCCTTATCATGAGCCACATGCATAAAAGAATTAATATTCTCCACATAAGCATAGTCATTCTCATTAATAGTAGTGGGAGCAAATTCAACAAAATAGCTATCATTATTATTCTCATCGCCGTAAACATCAAATATAGGAGGCATATTGTAATCATAATTAATTTTCTCCTCAATAGTAGGGGGATTGAAAATGTCATATTCATCATTGCAATCATCATAAATTGGAGGAATAGTATAATCATAATGAACTTTATCCTCAACAGTTGGTGGAACTAGAATACCACAATCATCATAATCATCATATATTGGAGGCAAAGTATCATCAAAGTAAATTTGTTCCTTGGTGCTTGGGGGACTAAAAATATCATTTTCATAAAAACTAGCTTCCCCAAGCTTAGACTTTTCCATAGCATTAGAAATAATGGTGTTAAAAGAATTTATGCTAATAATATTGCTATCAATATTATGCAAACAACATTCCCTAGGTTTTTTAATTTTCTCTTCAAAAGCATCATGTCCTAATTCAAGATAAATATTATAAAGTTATCTCATTTTTTTTGTTTTCCATTAAGCCTACAGGTAAAAACAAGGACAAGTAAAAATAAGCCTGACTAGTGAAAATAAAAACAAGAAACAAAAAGATATAATTGCAGAATATAAAGGAAATAACTTCGAGAACTCACACAGGATGTGAGTACCTTTTACCTTACCTCCCCGGCAACAGCGCCAGAAAAGAGCTTGATGTCTACGCACGCTTCTATTTTTGTAGACAGTGTTGGGCCTCCAAGTGCAGAGGTTTGTAGAACAGCAGCAAGTTTCCCTTAAGTGGATCACCCAAGGTTTATCGAACTCAGGGAGGTAGAGGTCAAAGATATCGCTCTCAAGCAACCCCGCAATTACGATACAAGAAGTCTCTTGTGTCCCCAACACACCTAATACATTTGGCAGTTGTATAGGTGCACTAGTTCGGCGAAGAGATAGTGAAATACAAGTAGTATCGATGGTTATAAGTGATAATAGAAATCTGAAATAAAAATGGCAGCAAGCAAACAAGTAGCAGAACTGAATGTAAACGGTGTTTCAATGCTTAGAAACAAGGACTAGGGATCATACTTTCACTAGTGAACACTCTCAACAATAATAACATAATTGAATGCACAAATATCTGTCTTCACTATGCTACTCCGAACCAATCTCCGGTCAGATAACGAACACCAATCATTGCGTAGGGCTATAAGAGCACTCCTTAGAGTTTGCATATCCCCATCTAGGTAACCCCCATGCTATCACCATGAGACCTAGATGGTTCCAAACAAGCACCACAATTTCATAGGGTCATCCAACACAAAATATAAATATCATGCTAAACCACGCGGTGCACACACTATCGCCATTACACCCTGATCAAAGTGTATACGAAGATCTCATACAAAAATCACTTGAG
This sequence comes from Alopecurus myosuroides, assembly GCA_028641055.1. Taxonomy (NCBI): domain Eukaryota; kingdom Viridiplantae; phylum Streptophyta; class Magnoliopsida; order Poales; family Poaceae; genus Alopecurus; species Alopecurus myosuroides. The sequence continues at coordinate 524,067,293 of CM054057.1, read as the reverse complement.
TAGCATGATGATGAAGAGTAACATCTACTTATTCAACTAGATTACAAAGCTCATGATCATATAAAGATCACACCATGGAAGAGAGAAATGAAACCGGGAAGAACTACTCCCTCCTCATCATAGGAGACAACAACGACGATGAAGATGGCGGTGGAGTCAATGGATATGGAGCCGGGGGCACTTCCTCGTCGCGGCAGGGCACCAAAACAGAGATTTCTATCCCCCGAAGCTTGTCGGTGGCGGCAGCGGAGCTATAGAACTTTTTATGAAAGGGGGAAGATATCTTTAGGGTTTATGCCCCGGGGGGACTTTATAGGCGAAAGGGCGATGGCGGTAGGCGCCCGAGGGACCCACACCACCTACAGGCGCGGCCAGGGGGACCCGCGCCCACCCATGGTGTGGTGGCTCCAGGGCACCCCTCCGGGTCTCCTCCGGGCTCCGTGTACGTGATAGACTTCTAAGGTCTTTGGCCTTCGTTTCGTCCAATTCCGAGAATATTTCTAGAAAAACTTTTTTGAAACCAAAAAAAGCAGAAAACAGGAACTGGCTCTGTGGTATCTTGTCAATATGTTAGTCCATGAAAATGTCCGTAAAATGAAGGAGAACATGTGAAAACATAAAGGTATTGGATATAAAACAAACATGGAGCGTAGAAAATTCTAGATACTTTTGAGACGTATCAGCCACCCTGGCCCACCTCTGGCCGCCTCCTTGCGCGTACTTGACCCCGAGAGAACCCTAAGCCTTAGAGAACCATCGAGTAAATATTCCTCCGCCTCCTTGGGGAGGAAAACAACAAAGAGAGAAAAGCTCTCCGAGAGGGAGAAATGTCGGGGAAATTCCTCCCCGGAGAGCGGAATCATTGCCATCATCACCGTCATCGCTCTGAGCATCATCGTCATCATCATCATCACCAGCACCATCACCCTCACCATCCATCTTCGTACCTCTTTAACGATTACGGTTCTATATCGTTGTTCTTCACTAGATCTCTCTGTCGGTGTGGATTACTTGTTAGTAGTTGATGCTTACGAGATTTATCGGTGTTTGTACTTCATGACCAGATTGTTATTAATCATTATATCACCTATGATCATGATCCATATGATGTCTTGTAAGTAGTTCTTTTAGTTCTTGAGTACATGGGAGAAGTCAAGATGTTAGTAGTGGAATTATGTTGAAGTAATATATAATGGTTTGATATTTAAGTTGTGGTGTTATTATTCTAGTGGTGTCATGTGAACGTCGACTACATGACCCCTCACCTTTATGCGCCTGGAGGGATGCATTCTGTATTTGGCTACTAATTGTGGGTTTCCGGAGTGACAGAAAGCTAAACCCCCGTTAGGTAACTGATGCACGAGGGAGTGTAGGATCACAGAGTTTAAGGTTGTGGTTAGATTTATCTTAATTACTTTTTTGTAATTGCGGATGCTTGCATGGGGTATAATCACAAGTATGTATTAGTCCTATTTGGGAGGTGCATTAGCATAGGTTCACCCACACACCACATATCAAAACAATAAATATTAATCAGCTATATGAAACGAAAGTGCTTGATTAAGTTCCCATGTGTCCTCGAAAACGTATGGTAATCATAAGTAGAACAACTAGTTTGTCCTTTTCTCTAAAAATTGGGCCGCTCGCTGCAACTATATTTACTCGCACTTTATTTATCTGCTATATCAAAAACCACCAAAAACCAGTTTGCTAGTGTTTAAAGTGAATCCTCTATCCAACCTGCTTGTCAACACCTTCTGCTCCTCGTTGGATTTGACACTCTTATTTATCGAAAGTACTACGATACACCCCCTATACTTGTGGATCATGAAACTATTTTCTGGCGCTGTTGCCGGGGAGTGAAGCGCTATTGGAAGTGGAATTGGTAAGAGAAACTTTTACTGTGAGTGATGTTTTTATTTTTGTCTGCTGCTTTATTTTATTATGAAGAGTCCATTTGGTTCTCTATTTAGGAGTACCACTGCTACTGTTAATGTAGTAGATGATCTGTTGTCTGCTCAATTGGGTCCTTTTAAAATACCTACGAAAATCGTTGAAAGTATTATGAATAACTACTATTTTGGAGATGGAACTGCTATCCCGGTGATCATTTACTCTTTATACATGAATTATGCGAGTTATTCAGGTGTGCAGGTATTACAATGGACCAAGTTAAGAGGGAATTATTCTCTTTATCACTGAAGGATAGAGCTGCGGAATAGTTTAAAATGCTGAAGAATGGTCAATCTATTGGATGGGAGGAAATTGTACCTCTCTTTTATTCTAAATTTTATCCTCCTAGTGAGATTCAGAAAGATCGGAATCAGATATATAATTTCTGGCCTCATGGAGAGAGTATTGCCCAAGCTTGGGGGAGATTGAAGTTATTAATGCTCAAATGTCATGTTCATGAGCTCCCCAGAAAAATTGTTATCAATAATTTTTATGCAAGGCTTTCTCTTCATGATAAGGATTTGTTGGATGCTTCTTGTTCTGGATCATTCACACGTATGAAAGAAGAAGATAAATGGGATCTTCTTGACCGTATTCAAGAAAACACTGAAGGATGGGAGAATGGCAAAGGTAGAAAGTCAGGTATAAATTACGATTATGAATGCATTAAAGCTTTTATGGGAACTGATGATTTCTATAATGTTAGTGTTGTTTGTGGTCTTGACTCTAAAATCTTTGCAAATTGTTTAAAATCCTTTGCCTCCTAGCTTGATATTCCCAAAAAGGAGTTGAGCAAGTGCCATGCACCTTATAAAGATATTGTTCCTTCTAGAAATATAGAAGTGCATGTTGTTAATCCTACTGTGCCTGAACCTTACATTGAGAAAATGCCTTTCCTTGACAAGGTAAAGGAAAATTCTAACGTAGATAGTGTGGTTACCAAAAGTATAAAGAAATCTATTGAACCTGATGAACAAATAATTGTTGAACCTACAGTAGCTATAGTAAAAGACCTTGTCTCTCGAAATGTATAGGATGAACACATTGTCTTCTGTGAGGATGCTTCTAATATTGTTTCACATCCTAGTATATCTGAGAAAACTAGCGTTGATGTCCTCTCTGTTAGGATATAACACATGATTCATTATATATATATATATATATATATATATATGAAATAAAAACTCAAGATACCTCATATTTGATTGGAATGATTTCAATCATCAAGGTAGCATAATTTGGTGGTTGAGGTGGTAATGCAAACTCAAAGCTTCCAATCGTAAAAGTATTTCTTTGGATGGAATTCACACTTTTTTTTACCATTGTAACATGATTCTTCTTTGGAAAATAAATGGTATGCTCATTGCCTTTAACATTGAATGTTACTTTGGTCTCGGCGCAATTTATCACAGACCTGCGGTGTTCAAAAAGGGTCTTCCAATAATAATAGATAGATTATCATCCCCAGGAATTTCTAATATAACAAATTCTGTGGGAATTAACACATTAGCAATGGAAATAGGAACATCCTCACATATACCTATAGGCACAATAGTTGATTTATCAGCCATTTGTAATGAAACTTCAGTTGGAACCAATTTGTTTAGGTTAAGTTTCTTATATTAAGAAAAGGACATACCAACTCCTAAACCACATAATGCATATTTCACATATGTTTCTTTAATATGACAAGGAATAGTGGGGATACTAGGATCCCCACGCTTTTCAGGTATTTTTCCTTCGAAAGAATAATTAGCAGGCATAGCAGTAATTCCACCATTTGGTATCTTTATTTTATTAGTAACAATATCTTTCATATGTTTTGAATGTGGAGGAATTTTAATAGCATCAACAAGGGGAATTTGTAAACATAAAGTTTTAATCAACTCAAGAAACTTTTCAAATCTAGCATCATCCAAAGATTTCATTACCTCTTGGGGATATGGTATGTGTCTTTGCACCCATGGATCCCTTTCTCTACCTTTTTTTATATGGATGTTTCTTCTTTTTATTCTTCTCAATATATGGTTGAGGGTCTTCTTTCTCAATAGGTTCAGGCTCTTCATTATTTTCTTCTTCTTGTTGTTCTTCATCAGATGGAGGTGATTCTTCTTATTTAATATTATCATCTTCAGTCTCAACATCAGAAATAGAAATATCCTTGTCTTGTTCTTGAGAATTGTCATTATCCTCATTTTCATTGGGAGATTTTCCTGCACCTCTTCTAGTATTAACTCCACAAACCTGTTTCTTCTCCATAAGATTTTCATATAATTGATTTTGAAGATAAACCATTTGTTCAACTTGATTATTCATCATATCACAGTGTTTAATAATTATCTTAACCTCTCCTACACTAGCATTTAAATTTTCACGGAGAACTTTAATTTTATGAGAGTTCTCCATAATACTCATTCTAATATCATGCTCTTTAGGATTATTACGTTAAGAAAAATCATTAACAAATGACACATCAACATGTGGTATTACCTTTTCTTTACCTTGTATAGGGCATACATCATTAACTTGGATTGGAAAACATGGTTGATCAATAGGAAGTTTAACAATCATTTCAGATAATTCCTTGAGATGAGAGGTTTTAATTCCCTTCTCTTTAATAGCCTTGGAAGCTCCTTTCATTGTCTCTTTGTTAATTTAAGAATGCGTCTTTTCTTCTCCGTAAATATCTCTCTTTCATCTATCTCTTCAATATTCCAATCTTCATAATTTCTAGAGATAGTCAACAATAACTCAGTTGCTTCATCAACGGTCCTTTCCCCGAAAACATTATCTGCAATACTATCAAGATAGTGATGAATCCCAAGTGGAGGAGATCAATTGTAGTACCTTTCGATAAGAATTTGAGTGTCGAACCCACGAGGAGCTGAAGGTAAGCTATCTATTCTCTAAAGCCCTATAACCCTCTTATATGGCTGTTTATGCAAAGCAATAAGTTTGACTAAAAGGAACTAACTAATTAAAAGCAAGTGACGTGGAGTGTGGTTTGTCTAGTAACTAGTGAAGCAAGTTTAAAATGCAAGTAATCCTAAAGCAAGTTTCTAAAGCAAGTTTCTAAGCAAGTTTCACAAGTAGCAAGCAGCAAATATCTCAAGTATCTCAAGGGAGCAAGTGTTCTAACAATAGGTGTTTCGTTCGTGTGGTTGTCACAATTAGTGAAGCACATGTTTTAGTCTTAGTTGTTTCTTCTAGGAAGGAGCCATGAATAGGTATAGTCAAGTAAATGATCTACAACCCTTATGATGGATCATGTGGCCAAGTAAATGACTGTACAAGATTGATTAAGACATAAAGTCCCACCATAGCCTTATGTTCTAAGGTCCCCTATATATATCCTCCAATAACTCTCCCAAGTCACCACCACTCCATTATGCTACCGGTGATCACCTTACATGCATTCCCCGACATATGCGTGCACTCATATATTGTACATAAAGACAATCATAGAAGATAACAAACTTGTATGCAACCAATCAACGAACTATTTCACCATTGCCAAGAACAATTCACTACTCAAACATAGACGGGGAGACACAATACATCAAGGGAATATAGTATTGCATCATACATCGTGTTTGCCAAGAGATTACAGTGGAGAGATGGAGCTGATCTTGCTGTAGATGTTGATGATGAACACGCCGGAGGGGGGTGGAGCCCTCCGGGGGTGATCCCAGCGGCGTTTCCCCCCTCCGATCTTCTCCGGCGGCAGCCTTTTGTCTCTCTGTTTCGTGGTTTCGTCTCTCGGCGCCGCCCCCTTCTCGAAAATGCCAGGGGACCCTTTATATAGTCGTTTTTAGGTCACGAGACACTCGGGAGAAGAAAGATCGACGGCATCGGAGCCACGGGGGCAAAAAGGGGGCCCCACACGCGGCCAAGGAATCTGGCCCCGTGGAGGCTCCTCTTTTCCACCTGGTTGGCCTTTTGGCCCTCTACTTTGGCCCATGGTCTTCGTCTCGAAAATTCTGAACCGTGCTCTTTGTCCTTGCCCTTTTTGGAGTCCCGAAGCTCCCGGAAAGTCTCAAACACTAAAAAGTACGTTTTCTGGAAAAACAGGGTTAGAACCAAAAGAAGGGGGATTGTTCAGAAAATCCCCCAAATCATTATAAAACATGAATATAAGTTGCTAATATGTAGGAAAAACAAGTAATAACATGCAAAGTTCATCTATGCATTTTAAATGCATCAACATCCCCAAGATTAACCCATACTCGTCCTCGAGTATGAAGGTGATAAAACTAACATGAACTTTGCATTTTAAAACAATCATGGAATATCAAAGAAGATTATTCATGCTACATATAATCAAATGATTAATAATGTAGATGAGTAGCAACATACAATTCATGTTATAAGAAATATCAGATGCAAGCAAAGATGCTTCATGAAAGTTCACAAAGTGTATAATGAAATAAAAGCACTATGGACCAAATGCATACACAAAATGAAAAATAAAATCCTATATTGGTTAAAGAATAGCATAATGGAAAATAGAAAATATGGTGGACACTTTGGAGAAAATTGAGTAGAGGTAAAACATGATCAAGTCTTATTTAGCCTCTAAATTATTCAACTAAAATTACTAATTGAAATGTGGCATCCATTGGTCTAAGACTCTCATTGCCCTTTTATCACTAGCATCTTAAATTGTGAATGTTGAAGTAATGTGATTGACAAGGTGTTGGTTGAATGCCTCATGCCCCGTGAGTGTGAAAACCTACTCCATGATTACTCAACTTAAGATTCCTAATAAGCTTTGTACAATCATAATAAGTATTAATGACATCATAGAGAACCGCAAAGAGGTACCTCTTGCCCCATGACATGGAAACCAGCCCATGTCACAATGACAAGATGAACAAACGGAGTAGACTCATCATCCTTTTTTATTTCATTCACTATATGCATAGCTTCTTATTTTATTGTAGGATGTGTTTGTAGAGCCCACTCTAGCTGTAAGTAAATTTCCACCATGATAAAGCATGGCTTGTGTTAGCGGCCCAATGCGTTTCTCTAGTCATAAATATACTTACTCATCAAAACTTACTATTCCTCTATTTCATTTCGGCATGGCAGGAGTCCAAAAACAAAAGTACATGATATCAACCAAATGTAAATTTTTGTGCAATGTTGAAAGCTTTCCAGTGATACACGTTTATAGCTAGCTCCCAACCAAACACTTGTCAAACGCAAAACTTTTAGCTCCCGTTATTGGGTCATGTTTATTAAGTGCAATGAAAAGTAAAGGTGTGCATTCAAAAGTTCGTGAGAGTCCTATCCCAAATTCAGCTCATGACAATTAATAAAGTGAATATCTTAATTTAGAACATAAATAACACTATAACATGGTGAACATACTCGGAATAGCTCTGAAGCTAATAGATAGATATGGTGGACTCACTGGAAATACTTGGCTAAAGGGTGTTGGAAACAAGTTTATACTTGTTGGAATTTTTACTTTTTTGGCTAGCAAGAGGTAGATAGTTGACCAGCTACTATGCATGCATTAGTTTCCATAGAACTACTCATTTCATGACAAACTAAGTAAACTAACAATTAACATCAAAAACATGAATAAGAGATAGCTCATGACAACACTATTGCAAATTTCTACACCTAAAACAACATATAAATCATGCAACTATAAGTAGCTTTTATAATCAACTAAAGCATCCCTTTCCCAATAAATATAACAACATACAACTTAATTCAACCCATTATTCTAGTAGCTGATTCTCATAAAGATAATTGTGGTGGTGGTCTCACAAATAAACTAAAAAAACAAAACTAGACGCTTCAAGTTTCTGCGATAAATGCTTTGCTTAGAAAAACAGAAACTAGACGTGTGCTAACCAAAAGAGTGTTGGTCCATGGGGGTGTTCACCAAATCCCCAAGCTTGTGGTTTTCACCACTCTTTGATCTCTCTTGGCGCAGCTCCTCTATTCCCTGTGAAAAAACTTTACAAAACATGTTTCTCCCATTCTTTTTTCTGTGGGGTGAGATTAGCAAGGACAAACAAAACGTATGCATGCTGCACTAAATTCCAAAACAAATGCTCCAGAAGATAGACAATAAGGTTCATAATGTTGTATTTTCACTCTCTAGCTGGAAAAGATCAAGGAAATTCAAGTCCCAAACCCAAAGAGTGCATCCAACAAAAGAAGGCAAAATCTGTCCAGAAAAGCAATAGCAGAAAAACGAATGTTTTTCCTAAGCTAGACTCATCAAACAATTAATCGAATTTTTTTTCTTACATAGTATTAAAAGTTGCAGAACATACTAAAAAATTAGCTCAATCCGACTTACAGATAAAAAATGAAAAATCGTACGGTGAGCAGAATCGTGCTGAAACAGAAATTCCAAGCACTAGGATAGCAACTTTTAAATCCAAATGGGTGAAACTTGACACTTTATTGAAAACTCCAGAAACTAAACTAAAGACTAAGTCTCTTGTTACATCAAGAGGACACTAGGAAAAACCAACTAAGAACAACCGGGTTGCCTCCCGTAAAGCGCTTTATTGATAGCCGTATAGCTAGGCTTTTCTTACTTAACATCATGATGGTTGGAGTGAGGTGGCTCGGCATCCCCAAGATTGGATTCTTGTACTTATTTGATACATGTAGGGTGAGCCCAGGGGTACATCCCCAAGCTTGATTGGTTGTCCCTCTTGATCTTTGTTCATCTCACTCAACTCTTCCTCCTGAAAAATTCTTCTTACACAAATCTCAACATAAAACTTGATTAGAGGGGTTAGTGCCTCCATAAATAAAATCCACAAAGGTATAGCAAAGACACATAATGAGTTGATTCTAAATATTAACTACTGTTACTACAGTTATGCATTGCTCCTTGATCAAAAGAACCTCACAAAACACAAGTAATGAGAACAATGAGAAATAAAGACATAATCTGCCAAAAACTGAACAGCCCGTAAAGAGTGAATTTTTAGAGGCACTTAAGTTGCTCAAATCAGAAAACTTAAAACTAATGAAATATGTAGTGATAACTAAATATTGCTGTCGTAAATTACCAGGTCAAAATTCCACTTCTGTGATTTTAAACATTTTTTGCAGTGAAGTTGAGGAATCTGTTTTCTGGACAGCTAATTACTATTGTTTAATCCTATCTCTCATATAAGATTATTCTTGCCATTTATGATGATAAATAAGACAGAAATGTGATTTTACAGTAGTGAACTAATATTTTTATTATTTTTAGCTTTGGAAAAAGTTTTAATGATAGAGACTTTCCATTGGTTTCATTGGCATGAACAACACATGTTCAAGGTCGACCCCAACTTCTCCATTACTCATCCTTCTCATTTACTTTCCCAAAAAAATTATAAAATGAAAATCTTAAACTAAATGATAGATAACAGTAGGTAAAGGTATTTTACATGTTGAAAAGACATAAATGTGTGCTCAGACCGAATAGGAAATTAAAGCATAAGGAACACACCAAAAAATATTAAACAATTTATTTTTAAGTCTAACCCCTTTCCTATGCATTGGCATTTTGTAATGAAACAAATAAAAGAAGCACATAATAGCAAGCATAGAAAGGTAGATCAAGTGCAACTTCAATACTTTTAGCATAAAGAGGGGAAACTTAATATTGTTGAAATATGTGTAACCATGTTTCCCTCTCTCATAATAATTTTCAGTAGAATCATGAATAGATTCAGCAATATGAATATCACATAAAACATTCTTATCATGAGCCACATGCATAAAAGAATCACTACTCTCCACATAAGTAAAATCCTCATTAGTGATAGTGGGATTTAAACATTCATAATTTTCATTGCAATCATCATATATAGGAGGCATAGTATCATCAAAGTGAATTTTCTCCTCCAAGCTTGGGGAACTAGAAATATCATGCTCATCAAAACCAACTTCCCCAAGCTTAAAACTTTCCATAGAATCAGCAAGTATATCATTTTTATCCTCAATAGTAGGGGGACTAAATATATCATATTCATCAAGAGAAACTTCCCCATGCTCAAGGTTTTCCTTAGCAATAAAGGTGTTCAAAGAATTAGTACTACCACAAATATGATTGTTGTGCAAATAATTTTTCAATTTCTCCTCAAACACCTCATGTCCTAATTCAAGGTAGATATTATACAGTTCTAAAATTGTGTTTTAGGTTTATATGTTAGTATGCAATGCAAACAAGAATTAAAGCTTTGCACAACGCTCCCCGGCAACGGCGCCAGAAAAGTGCTTGATGACTCCCAAGTGCAGGAGATCAATTGTAGTACCTTTCGATAAGAATTTGAGTGTCGAACCCACGAGGAGTTGAAGGTAAGCTATCTATTCTCTAAAGCCCTATAACCCTCTTATATGGCTGTTTATGCAAAGCAATAAGTTTGACTAAAAGGAACTAACTAATTAAAAGCAAGTGACGTGGAGTGTGGTTTGTCTAGTAACTAGTGAAGCAAGTTTAAAATGCAAGTAATCCTAAAGCAAGTTTCTAAAGAAAGTTTCTAAGCAAGTTTCACAAGTAGAAAGCAGCAAATATCTCAAGTATCTCAAGGGAGCAAGTGTTCTAGCAATAGGTGTTTCGTTCGTGTGGTTGTCACAATTAGTGAAGCACATGTTTTAGTCTTAGTTGTTTCTTCTAGGAATGAGCCATGAATAGGTATAGTCAAGTAAATGATCTACAACCCCTTATGATGGATCATGTGGCCAAGTAAATGACTGCACAAGATTGATTAAGACATAAAGTCCCACCATAGCCTTACGTTCTAAGGTCCCCTATATATATCCCCCAATAACTTAACTTTGTGGCTCGGTCTTAGGTTACGGTCACTCCCAAGTCACCACCACTCCATTATGCTACCGGTGATCACCTTACATGCATTACCCAACAAATGCGTGCACTCATATATTGTACATAAAGACAATCATAGAAGATAACAAACTTGTATGCAACCAATCAACGAACTATTTCACCATTGCCAAGAACAATTCACTACTCAAACATAGACGGGGAGACACAATACATCAAGGAATATAGTATTGCATCATACATCGTGTTTTCCAAGAGATTACAGTGGAGAGATGGAGCTGATCTTGCTGTATATGTTGATGATGAACACGCCGGAGGGGGTGGAGCCCTCCGGGGGTGATCCCGGCGGCGTTTCCCCCCTCCGATCTTTTCCGGCGGCAGCCTTCGGTCTCTCTGTTTCGTGGTTTCGTCTCTCGGCGCCGCCCCCTTCTCGAAAAGGCCAGGGGACCCTTTATATAGTCGTTTTTAGGTCACGAGACACTCGGGAGAAGAAAGATCGACGGCATCGGAGCCACGGGGGCAAAAAGGGGGCCCCACACGCGGCCAAGGAATCTGGCCGCGTGGAGGGTCTTCTTTTCCACCTGGTTGTCCATTTGTACCTCTACTTTCGCCCATGGTCTTCGTCTCGAAAATTCTGAACCGTGCTCTTTGGCCTTGCCCTTTTTGGAGTCCCGAAGCTCCCGGAAAGTCTAAAACACTAAAAAGTACGTTTTCTGGAAAAACTGGGCTAGAACCAAAAGAAGGGGGATTGTTCAGAAAATCCCCCAAATCATTATAAAACATGAATATAAGTTGCTAATATGTAGGAAAAACAAGTAATAACATGCAAAGTTCATGTACGCATTTTACATGCATCAGATAGCCTCTAGTTTTTTTAGTTAGTCCATTGTAAAATATATCAATTATTTCATTACTCTTGAAGCCATGGGTTGGACATTTCGTAACCATCTTACTGTACCTCTCCTAAGCTTGGGGTAAATCCTCCTTCTCTTTCCGTGAGAAGTTGCTAATCTCAATAGCTAAACCATGGATCTTATCAGCAGGGAAATATTTATTATAGAATAGCCGCAAGCATTCCTCTTTTCTAGTAATAGATCTAGGTTCTAAACGAGTATACCAAGTTTTAGCATTTCCTTTCAAAGTAAAAGAAAACAAGTTTACGAAATAATAGTGTTGGTGGATTTCATCTTTACCAAATAATATAGATAAATCATGCATAAAAGCAATGTGTTCAAAATTAAACTCATTTTCTTTCGCATAAAACTTAAAATTCTCAGCTTTTTCAATTATTTCAGGATCAACACTAAACTCATAATCTTTATCTTTAATTTTAATAGCTGGAGCATTAATATTCTTAGTAACATGGAAATAATTACCAAGAGGAGAATTTTTATACCTATCAAGTTTATCCAATTTGTCAAAATTCGAATCCATAAAAGCCATAGTAAATGCTTCTTATTCCTCAGAAGAAGTATCATCATTATCATCACAATATTCATTATCTTCTAATTAAGATTCAACATTACGAGTAATAATAGGAGATTCATGTATTTCAGGTAATTCAGGTGTTGCAGGTGTCACTTCTTTGTCCATGCTACCACATATCTCATTATTTTCAGTACTTGTAGACATCTTAGACAATGTAGAACTAGATGTATTTTTACCTTTCTTTTTAGCAACAATAGCAGAAGTAACAGTAGGTGAAAAGTTTGTCCTACTTGGCAAGTCCATACCTCTTCGAGTAGTGGAAGGCCTCATGCCCTTCGGAGGATCCTTTCCCATAGTGCAGCAAATAAATGATAACAAGTGGTCTTACCAATAAAGCTAGGATCCCCGGCAACGGCGCCAGAAAATGTCTTGATACCCACAAGTATAGGGGATTGCTGAAATCTCTGTTGGGAAGTATTACCCAAATTTATAGTTTGACTCAAGGGGAACACAAGAATATCGATAAGACTTTGGCAATTAAGACGTCACTCTCAATCACACTTGTATATTAATAAAATCGCAACAACCGTGGTGATAGTAGTAATATAATTCAAGTAACCAAAATAAAGCAGCAGTAGTAACAAGGGTTTCCCAGTTTTCACCGAAAAAGTGAAAGTGTAACTCGGATATTTAAACATAGGCATGAGGTGACAGCAGGGTGTTGCATGAATAATATTGATCATATAATAAGTTACAAATAGCAATGGGGCTTTTCACTAACTCTAATATATGTAGGTATGTGTTCCGAAAATAGTTGTGCGTACTAACCAAGAGAATTTGCACAAGATCTATTGTCCTACTAGCCCATTTCATTGGGGCCAACTTGGAACTATAGGTAATTAAGGTCTACCCTTTCGAATAGCCCGGAACAACGCATTAACACTGAAGGGAATATGCCTGAGAGGCAATAATAAAGTGGTTATTATCTTATTCCTTGTTTATGATAAATGTTTATTTCCCATGCTATAATTGTATTAACCGGAAACATTGATACATGTGTGTATAATAAACAAACAAGAGTTCCTAGTAACGCCTCTTGTTTAACTAGCTCGTTGATTAACTAATGATCAAGGTTTCCTGATAATGAACATTGGATGTTGTTAATAACGGGGCCATATAATTGGAAGAATGATGTGACGAACATAGACCCTAAGCGTATATAGCAATGTGATCAAGTCATTAAGTTTACATTGTTATTTCAAACATACGAAGTAAATCTAATCCTTAAACCATGAGATCATGTCAATCACAAACACCGAAAGAGTGCTTTGATGTCATCGAACGTCACACCGTAACAGGGTGACTATAAAGGTGTCGTTGGGTATTTGGAAATTATTATTTGAGGCTCATGGATCAAGAGTGGGATTTGTCCATCCAAATGACGGAGAGATATACTATAGGCCCTCTCGGTGATATCACATCGACACCGCTTGCAAGCACGTGACTAGGTCACAAGGATGTCATATCACGGAACAAGTAAAAGAGTACTTGTAGGTAACAAGATTGAACTAGGTATGGTTGATACCAATGACCGTATCTCTGACAAGTAAAATATCGCGAGACAAAAGGAATTGGTTACGACGTTTATGGTTCACACGATCACTAGATTCATCGTTGAATGTGTAGGAGTCATTACGGATCTCCAGGCCCCGCTGTTGACTATTGATCGGAGATGTGTCTCGATCATGTCTACATTATTCACGAACCATAGGGTTACACACTTAAGGTTTTATGACGCGGTTGAGTGGATACGGAATATTGGAGAAAAGTTTGGACAGCACCGAAATTGTTCTGGGGAATATTGAAATAGTCACCGGAATTGTTTCGGGAAATATTGAAATAGTTCAAGGTTATATATGTTAATTTTTTATTAACAAATAGTTCAAGGGTGTAAGTGTTAATATTTGTTAATAGGATTAACAAATATTAAAATAAAGAAATGAAATTGTTTTATTTATTTTTTAAAGAAAACCCTTGGAATTTTGAGTGGGAATTGATGAGAGAATGAGTGGGTTGAGTGGAGACTCCACCCACATGATGTTGGGAGAGGTGGAGGAACCAAAATTCCGTGGCTGCCTCCCCCTCCTATATAAATAGGGGTTGGACCTCCCTCTCCCCACACAACTTGGTGTCATATCTATCTCCCTCCTCCCGCTGCTCCACCTCTTGGTCATCCGCTTGGCGAAGCCATGGCCGTCTAATTTATCCACCACACCATGTCGTCATGTTATTGGAGTTTCCGGTGGATCCTCTACTTCCGCTTCCCCGCTGGATCGAGGGAACGGAGGTCGTCATCAAGCTGTACGTGTGATCGAGTGAGGAAGCGCTGCCGGATTGCAGCGCTCTTCTTCGCGATCTTGAGATCGATGTGAGTTCGACTATATCACCAACGAGATTAGATCTCGTAACACTTTGTGTCTTCGAGGGTATGTTCTCCTTAAGACTTTTTATATGCCCGTTGCATACATCTCCTAGATTAGATCTTGGCCCTTTGGATGTCTCTCGCGTAGGGATTTTTTGTTTTCTATGCAACAAACCCTTCAGTGGTATCAGAGCCGGATCTATGCGTAGATGATTTTACGGGTAGAACACATAGGTGTATGTGGGTGTTGATGATCATGTTATTGCCTCCTTGAGTATTTTATGATCTTAGTGGCATAGTAAGATGAAGCTGCCCTAGACAAAACTTTACGTGTACTTTGTACGCGAGACCTGTCTCACTTGTGGCTGAGGGGGTGTCCGTTTCTCCTACTATAGTTAAGATCTAATCTACGAAGGGTTGTTAAAAATATGTTTATCAACGTTGTGGTTCATGTTCGTAGGTATGAACGGTTCTATCCTCGAAAGCCCTAAGCCACGTAAAATATGCAAAAATAAATTAGAGACGTATAACTTGTTTTTACAGGGCATGTGATGTGATATGGTCAATGTTACAAATTTTATGTATGAGATGATTTGTTTAAATATTGACATACCGGCAGGAGCCAATGGTTGTCTTATTATTTATGGCATACGTGCTATATATCATATCCATGTAATATGTTGTAACTTTGATGGACAATCAAGATGGAGGTGCCATGGACCTTGGTGCCCTGCCGGTGGAATGATGGATATCATACCATGATGCACAAGATGGAGATCAAGTGCAAGAAGGACCATATCATATCACATTATCCATGCATGTGATGTTAATCCTTTTATGCATCTTATTTTGCTTAGATCGCGACGGTAGCATTATAAGATGATCCCTCTCACTTAATATCAAGGTAATAATGTGTTCTTCCTTAGTATGCACCGTTAAGAATGTTCGTCGTTTCGAGACACCACGTGATGATCGGGTGTGACAGACTCAACGTTCGCATACAACGGGTGCTAACGAGCCTAGCATGTACAGACATGGCCTCGGAACACACGCAATACTACGGTTCTACTTGGCGAGCCTAGCATGTACAAACATGGCCTCGGAACACGTAACCGGAAGGTAAAGCATGAGTCATATGGACAATATGATGAACATGTCGATGTTTTCCTTTGTAGCTACATCATCTCACGCGATGATCGGTTTTGGTGTAGTGAATTTGGTTTCTGTAATCACTTAAACGACTAGAGGGATGTTATTTTTGAGTGGGAGTTCACGTAATAATTTTGAATTAACTTGAACTTATTTTATCATGAACAACCAATCAAAGTGATTTTTCATAAACTGTAGTATCCATTGGCATCCACAAACTACCTTACACTTAGATTGTTAATTGAGATATAACTGTTATGATCTGGTAAAACCATTTAAGATTGGTACCGTATTAGTGAAATTTATTATTGAGTCCTATTGTAGATTTTCGGAATAACCTACCTAGCTACATATGATTAATGATTGATTTATCTAGAGAGCAAATAATTCCTACTTAGAATCCAGTGTCATGCTTGCTTCCATAATAATTTATCTTCAAAAGAATATTTTGTTGATCAAGGCAATTTAGGAACTAAAAAGAAATTTTTTCAGAAACAATCAAGTGAAAGATATATTGATATCTAGAAACTTATTTGTGGCAACATGACTGAGTATAATTTAGTGTGATAATGTATGCTTATATTATTTGAATATATGCAATGATTGAAGACGCTAGGCGTTTGAATCTTCCAAGAAGTTGGGCGCTAATATTGTCCTCTAAATTCCTTCCTTCGAGCTATAGTAGCTTCATCACAAAATTGTTATTATGGTATGGATTAAAAGTATGGGTAAAATCGTTTACCTTGCTTGAGGATTGCTAAGAGTGGAATCTGGAAGAATGTTTTTAATATGATGATATTAGTAGAACAATCAAACTCAAAGTATGACTCAATGGGTGATAGTATATGACTAACATGCCAAGGAAAATGTGCTTGTACGACTAGCATTGTTTGATATTGAATGATTCTTCTGTAAAGAAAAGGGAATATTGAAAGTAGAATTACAAAAAGGTATATGGCAGAAAAGAAGATAACTGGAAAAGTCCAGCTCAGGAGTATATGCTTGATATACAAGTTATAGATGTATTACTAGTTAACAAAGTATTTTTGGGTATTTTGATACCAGATTGGTTGGTATGAGTTGTCATACAAAGCAACGCAATGGAAGAAATACAGGGGCCTAAAAGGAACTAGTAGTAGATGTGGAATCGATTATGACAAGAACAGAAATAAAGTGTTATTGTGTTCATTATCGTATCGAACCAAACATTCAAGATTTATTTTAAAGAACTTAATAAGTTGTTATTTTGTTCCGGTCTTTTGTGAGAACAAATGAGATTGTTCAAACTATGACCATATTCCATAATTTAATGAGTCATTTTGTTTTTCAATAAATTGACGCTTGTGAGACCTCTTCCAAAAGATGAATAAAATTCCATTCATAGGCCAAAGTAGAATGAACGACTAATTTAGTGGAGTTTATACATATTGATGTATATAGTCCATTATGTGCAGTCATGTGTGGTGGATTAAATTTTCCTTCATAAAATTCCATAAATGAATTGAGTAGAATATGAGTATATCTATTTAAAAAGAACGGAGTTTTACGTTTTTGAATTGGTTCAAACTGTTTTTAGTTTGAAGTAAAAATTACCGTAACAAGATATTAGAGTATTTATGATTGGCTCATAAAGGATAAAGTTTGAGTTACAAGTTTAGCAAAACATCTGAGGAGTTGTAGAATTGTTCTACAACTTATCCTTCTCGAATACCCCTGATTGCTGGCAGAGTTAAATCCTTTCTCTGCGTTGTTGGGAACCCCAAGAGGAAGGTGTGATGAGCATAACAGTAGAAGTTTTCCCCTTAGTTAAGAAATAGGGTTATCAATCCAGTAGGAGAAAGAGAATCTTCGGAAGGTTGATGCCACTGACGGTGGTGCTGGCGCTTCACCGGTGTCAGCAACAACGCGGAACCTGCACACAACACAATCAAAATACTTTGCCCCAACAGTACAGTGAGGTTTTCAATCTCATCGGTCTTGCTGAAAACAAAGATTAGACGTATAGTGTGGAAAAATAGTGTATGCTTGCAAAAAGTAAAGAAAGCAGGAAATTGGTGTGGTTTGTTTAACAGTGTGGAAAAATGGACCGGGGTTCGTAGTTTCACTAGTGGTATCTCTCCATAAAAGATAGCATGCTAGGTGAAAAACTTACAGCTGGGCAATTGACAAATAAAGGTTGCACCATAGTGCACAATATGACCTGAAGATTACTATGTTATTTAGTGCGGGCATTACAACAAGATACATAGACCGACATCCATCTGCATCTATGACTAATAATCCACCCTCAGGTTATCATCCGAACCCCCTCAGGTATTAAGTGGCAAGCTGTGTAATGTAAGCAATGATTATGCACGCGGGCACTCTCACCACTGTTTTCTCCCTAATGGCAATAGCACATCCTCCCCCTTCACGTTTCTGTCACTCGAGCAAGGCAACAAGGAGGCATTAACGCACTATCGAGCATAAATACTCCCTCTTGAGGTCACTAACAATTACTTGGCCAGAATAACCACTAGCAACGAAGAGCATGCAAGATCACAAATAACACATGCAAATAAAGACTATAATCAACTTGGCATAAGGTCAATATTCATCGGATCCCAGCAAACACAGCACAGAGAATTACATAAGATCAATCTCAAGCATGATATGCAGCTCACGAGATCTAAACATGGAGGCATATGAGGAGAAGACAACCATCTAGCTACAGCTACGAACCCGTAGTCCAAGGATGAACTACTCACGCATCACTCCGGAGGCAGGCATGGTGATGAAGAGGCCTCCGATGATGATCTCCTCTCCAGCAGGGTGCCGGAAACAGCTTCAAAAAACCATTGATCTGGGGTTGACGGTGACGGCGGCTGCGGAACTTTTTTGGGGATTTTGATCATGTGTTTAGGGTTTTCCATCCGGGGGGCTTAAATAGGCGAAAGGGCAAAGGCGGTGGCGCTCCAGGGGGCCCACACCCCTAGCTGGCGCGGCCAGTGGGCCGCGCCACCCTATGGTGCGGCCCCCCTGCTGCCCCTCTTCGGTTCCTCTTCGGTCTTCTGGATGCTTCCAGGGAAAATAGGACTTCCGGGCTTCGAATTTTCCAATTCCGAGAATATTTCCAGAACAACTTTTCTGAAACTAAAAAAATAGCAGAAAACAAGGAACTGGCGCTGTGGCATCTTGTTAATAGGTTAGTCCGAAAAACGTATAAAAATGCTATAAATAAGGGAGAAAACATGTATCAATTGGCAAAATATTATCATGGAGCATCAGAAATTAGGGATACGTTTATGACGTATCAAGCATCCCCAAGTTTAGTACCTACTCGTCCTCGAGTAGGTAAACTATAAAACAATAATTTCTGAGGTGACATGCTACTAACACAAACTTGATCAATCTAATGTAAAGCATATGCACGCTGAGATCATAAGACTTTAAACACATGCATGATAAATAAAACTTTAATAATAAATCATAGCAATTACTTTACATCACGAAAAGTAACTCAAATAAAGTATCATGAATAATAATGCAAAGAAAGGTAAACGTTTGTTTCAGGTATAAAGAAAGCATGGCAATGTGATATTTCGCTAGTCCTTAAGAGTGGGGCAAAACATAATTGCCAGGACACCTTCAAAGATCAAGAGGAATACTAGAACAAATAATTTAAGAACAAATAATATCACATCATGAAGTAATTATTGATGCTTATGGGACAAATGCACATAGAACTCAGAATGGCAAAAATGCTCTCTCCACTGTGCATAAAGTTAGAAGATGGAGACTCAACATAAAAGTAAAAGAAATGCCCTTCGCAGAGGGAAGCAGGGATCACTCATGTGCTAGAGCTTTTATTTTATTAAACATAGGTATTAAAAGTTTGACATTTGTGGAGGAATGTCTATATTTTGGGAGATGTATGCTAATGTCAACGAATGGTAAATAGAAAATATAGTACGTCACAAGTTAACTGGATTCACAAGAGCGGATCCCATGGTGAAGGACGCAACTGGTGTAAAAGGCCATCCCTCTTTCTCTTTTGTTTACACAATTATGCTTTGACTGATAAATCAGGGGCAAAAGTGGTGAAGAGAATTTGTATGCATTAATTTGGGGCTGGGCACCCCGCTGTCAGCTCTTCTATCATTTGGATAAGCGGATGAAGCCACTAGTCCAGGGTGTGAAATCCAATCAACAAGTGAGATAAATATTCTCTATTTACGTCCTCATGAGCAAAAACAGGAACATAAAGCAGGAGTAATTTTGAAGGTTTTAAAGGTAACACATGAGCAATTTACGTTGAAATGGCAGTTAAATACCACATGTAGGTAGGTATGGTGGACACAATGGGAAAAACTTAGGTTTAAGGGAGTTTGGATGCACGAGTAGAGCTCATACTCACTACAAGTGGAGGCTAACAAAAGACTGAGAGCGACAAATAAAGAGAGCATAAGAGCCATAATCATGCATAGAGACATAAGCATAATTAATTAAAACATAAGCAGTATCACAAGTTCAAAAACTAAGTGGTCATGGAGGCTATTCGTGACTGTTTTGTAGTCATAAACATGGTGTGAGAATGCGCCAATTCAACCAAATAAAACATTCGAAAGAGAATATATATATCGATGCTTTACTATGACAAGAACAACTCAAGAATCTTTCAATACATATTAAACACTCTCAGCTATTTGATGCTAATCATGCTTCCCAATAACCACAAGGATTTAAAAATAAAATAACATTTAGCATGGCATGAAAAAGTCCTAGACGTAGTCTATACAAGCTTCTACTAATACTGTTATAAATTCTACTTCAAGCAGCAGTTTTTGTTTCTCCCAACAAGAACCATACAAAACATGCTTTAACAAACATACTCTTTATGATAAAGCAAGAAAACATCAGAGTAATCAAATAACACTACTAAAACTAACAGCTCTAACAAGAGATGCATGCAAAACAGGAGCTAAATAAATGCATCAGTTAAACAGAGACTAAGAATACAACGTATTCTCAAGAAAAAGAAGAGCGTGTCACTCTCCAATAAAAGAATGCTGGGGGTCCAAACAAGATTATTATGAAAGTAAAAACAAACTGAGATCAAAAGAAAAAGCAAAATGAAAAAAAAGACGCTCCAAGTAAAGCACATAAGATGCGACCGAATAAAAATATAGTTTCACTAGAAGTGACCTGATAATTTGTTGATGAAGAAGGGGATGCCTTGGGCATCCCCAAGCTTAGACGCTTGAGTATTCTTGGAATTTTCTTGGATGTACCACCGGAGCATCCCCAATCTTAGGCTTTTCACTCTTCTTGATCACATCTTATCATCACCTTCTCTTGACCCTTGAAAACTTCCTTCACGTCAAAATTCTCACAATCTTCATTAGCAACGTTAGTGCAATCGGAATAATAAATCCACATGGTTCAGTTTCAACACAAGTCTAACACTGAAAAACACATTAGATACTGTTACAACTTCTTTCAAAACTCTTTTTTCTCAAAATAACACCAAAAGAAAGAGATTAAGATGCAAATGCGATAAATGGCAGAAATCTGTCAAAAACAAGACATCAGGTAAAGATCGATTATTTCAAAAATCTTACATTGCTCAAATAAAAACGTGGTATTCTATAAAAAGTTGAGTATATAACTCATTATTAAGCACAAAAAAGCTCAGGTAAATTTGAAGTTTCTGTGATTTTTAACGGAATTTACAATGGACAGCAGAAATCTGTTTCCTGCGCAGAAATCCGAAATATAGGCTCAACTTTCCACTAGTGGCTTTACTTGGCTCAACAAAAAATCAAAAGAAAAGATACATTAGGGTTTCTAAGGAAATAGACAATACCCATGTGCAAGAACACCAAAGAAAACAAAACAAAACTGAAAGAAAACAGAGAAATAAAACGGGTTGTCTCCCGGTAGCGCTTTTCTTTAAAGCCTTTCAGCTAGGCATAAAAGGGAAATATGCTCACATAAGAAATATGATTTAAGCAAAAGAGAGCATCAAGAAGCAAGTATAAAACAAATCTAAGTCTAACCCTTTTCCTATGCATAGGAATCTTGTAAAGAAATAAATTAAAGAAGCTCAAACTAGAAATCATGGGACGGTAGAACAAGAGCAACTTCAAAACTTTCAACAAAAAGGGCGCTATTTCAGTAACATGAAAATTCTTATAACCATATTTTCCTTTCTCATAATAGTTTTCAGTAGCATCATGAATAAACTAAACAACATAATTATCACATAAATCATGTTTGTCATGGTCTAAAAGCACAGAATTCATATCAAGCTAAAAAACAATGGGATCAAAATTTAAAATCAGATCCTCTTTTTTTTCCACTTTTAGAAATAGCAAAGCAAGATGATTGATCACTCAGAAAAGGTATAGGACACATTATAGCAATCCTATTTTCAGCAGCATTATAATTTATAACATCAAGTAAAATAGGACCATCATCGAGAGCATTATCATAGGATTTATCCAAGTAGCATGGGTTATCACACATAATAGTAGCAATATCATTCTCACAAGTTTCATTCATAGTAGTATCAAGGTCACAAGTATAGTAAGTATCAATTTCATCAAATAATGTATGAGTTAAATAGTTACTATCATTGGGAGATAGACATGGGTAGCTCCATTCTTCTTCCTCTTGATCATCACTCTCCTCCTCTTTTTCATCCAATGAGCTTCCAGATTCAGCAATTTCTTCTTCCATAGGCTCATGCAAGGCAACAGTTACTTCTTTCGGTTGAAAGAATTTATTAAGATAATCCATTATACAGTAATTACAATCCTTGTAATTATCAAATCAATATTCAAGTATAGCATAAATATCATATTTATAGGGTGCATCATCAATACTTTCAAGAAAATAGGCAATTTCGAATGCACCCTTCCAAGCAATAAATTCTTCAATTTGTTCCACATCATATAATTCATAATTTCCCTTAACATAAGAAGATATGGTAACATTATCATTATACTCACATTGAAAAGGGAGGTGTTTATACCTCCTACAGCAACAAGATTTATCAAAGCAATAAGTAATATTATAAGTAGAGTACAAGTTTTTAGCATAGTCATGCAATTTATTAATTTGCTCCCATAAGTGTATCCCTCTTTGTGACAAGCGGTGTTCCTTATAATGTTTTTGTTGTTCATCCGTGAACCCACCTTGCCTAAAAGATCTAGTTTCAAAGGCATCAAACATTGATAGCAAACGTGATAAAGCAAAAATAACAACTAGAATAAGAACTATTTTTTGTGTTTTTTTATATAGAGAAATAAAAACAAGACAAAAAAACAAAATAAAGAGATTGAGAGTGAGAGACTCCCCTTGCCAGAAGAATTCCTTGTCCCCGGCAACAGCGCCAGAAAAATCCTTGATTGCTGGCAACTTAAATCCTTTCTCTGCGTTGTTGGGAACCCCAAGAGGAAGGTGTGATGAGCACAGCAGTAGAAGTTTTCCCCTTAGTTAAGAACCAGGGTTATCAATCCAGTAGGAGAAAGAGAATCTTCGGAAGGTTGATGCCACTAACGGTGGTGCTGACGCTTCACCGATGTCAGCAACAACGCGGAACCTGCACACAACACAATCAAAATACTTTGCCCCAACGGTACAGTGAGGTTGTCAATCTCACTGGTCTTGCTGAAAACAAAGATTAGACGTATAGTGTGAAAAAATAGTGTATGCTTGCAGAAAGTAAAGAAAGCAGGAAATTGTTGTGGTTTGTTTAACAGTGTGGAAAAATGGACCGGGGTTCGTAGTTTCACTAGTGGTGTCTCTCCATAAAAGATAGCATGCTGGGTGAACAAATTACAGCTGGGCAATTGAAAAATAAAGGTTGCACCGTAGTGCACAATATGACATGAAGATTACTATGTTATTTAGTGCGGGCATTACAACAAGATACATAGACCGACATCCATCTGCATCTATGACTAATAATCCACCCTTAGGTTATCATCCGAACCCCCTCGGGTATTAAGTTGCAAGCAACAGATAATTTCATAAACAAAGTGTGTAATGTAAGCGATGATTATGCACGCGGGCACTCTCATCGCTGTTTTCCCCCTAATGGCAACAACACATCCTCTCCCTTCACGTTTATGTCACTCGAGCAAGGAAACAAGGAGGCATGAACCCACTATCGAGCATAAATACTCCCTTTTGGAGTCACTAACAATTACTTGGCCAGAATAACCACTAGCAACAGAGAGCATGCAATATCACAAATAACACATGCAAATAAGGACTATAATCAACTTGGCATAAGGTCAATATTCATCGGATCCCAGCAAACACAGCACGGAGAATTACATAAGATCAATCTCGATCATGATAGGCAGCTCACAAGATCTAAACATGGAGGCATATGAGGAGAAGACAACCATCTAGCTACAGCTACGAACCCGTAGTCTAAGGATGAACTACTCACGCATCACTTCGGAGGCAGGCATGGTGATGAATAGGCCTCCTGTGATGATCTCCTCTCCGGCAGGGTGCAGGAAACAGCTTCAGAACCCCCCTGATCCGGGGTTGACGGTGACGGTGGCTGCGGAACTTTTTCGGGGATTTTGATTGGGTGTTTAGGGTTTTTCATCCGGGGGCTTAAATAGGCGAAAGGGCGAAGGCGGTGGCGCTCCAGGGGGCCCACACCCCTAGCTGGCGCGGCCAGGGGGCGCGCCACCCTATGATGTGGCCCCCCGCTGTCCCTCTTCGGTTCCTCTTCGGTCTTTTGGATGCTTCCGGGGAAAATAGGACTTCCGGGCTTCGAATTTTCCAATTCCAAGAATATTTCCAGAACAACTCTTCTGAAACTAAAAAACAGCAGAAAACAGGGAACTGTCTCTATGGCATCTTGTTAATAGGTTAGTCTGGAAAACGTATAAAAATGCTATAAATAAGGGAGAAAACATGTAGCAATTGGCAAAATATGATCATGGAGCATCAGAAATTAGGGATACGTTTATGACGTATCAACCCCACATAAGTATGGAGTGTTCGAGAGACATAATCAAACCTTGTTGGACATGGTAAGATAGTTTATACATTAGAGACTACCGCTTTTTACACTGAAAAGAGCGTCATCGTGATCCGTTGTAATTGACACCATATAAGTTATGGCTTGGGTAGTGGCCCGAATTGTATTTTTATTAAGTTTTGGTATGCATATCATGTGTAAAATGTTTACAACCAAAATCGGATAAATATATGTCTATAAGGATAAACCAACGAATCCATTGGGTATTTCTGCTATCACCAAACCAAAGACAAATGTTGTTTGTCAGAAATCCCAATCAAAATCCCCGAAAAAGTTCCGCAGCCGCCGTCACCGTCAACCCCAGACCAGGGGGGTTCTGAAGCTGTTTCCGGCACCCTGTCGGAGAGGAGATCATCACAGGAGGCCTATTCATCACCATGCCTGCCTCCGGAGTGATGCGTGAGTAGTTCATCCTTAGACTACGGGTTCGTAGCTGTAGCTAGATGGTTGCCTTCTCCTCATATGCCTCCATGTTTAGATCTCGTGAGCTGCCTATCATGATCGAGAATTTCTGCTATCGATTTTTGAAAGTTGTGCTTGTCGAGAAATTAGTTCTTGCGAAACAAGTGAGTGGGAGATAGTAAAAACTCGATGAGATTAGAGAATCTTCGTTATCATGTCAAGAGTAGAGCAACACTGGAAGTTATTCTAGGGCTTCCTATTTTGACTAAGTAGAATACACTACATGTGTTGTAGATACTTCGAATGAGTTTGCGAACTGAACCACAAAAAAGTCCTAAAACTTTGTACTTAGACCCAACTTGTGGTTTGAGAGTGAAGCGTTGTTTTGACAACAAAGGACCTGGAACTTATAAAGGAAGCAAATGATGGGCCCTGCCTTCGTAAAATTGGCTATGAGTCATTATATCCGCGATAGTATCCCTTTATGAATATCAAGTGTGTGACTTGTTAGTCCTTTCGATAGGCATGATTCCTAACGATAGCAAACGGGTCTATATAGCAACAAAGACATGGATATTTACATCCTTTGAAAGTTGTGCTTGTCGAAAATATGTTTTCGACGAAGTTCAAAGAGTTGACTACTACAAGATTTTGATCTTCCGTAGTGATGCTTTAGTCTTTGCGGATAGTTCTAGCAAAAGTTACATATTATGATATGGAAAGTTGAATAACAAAACCCACTCTCCTCTCTAGGAAGTTTGATCGAGGATGTGTACTTGACACATTCTGAGAATTTTGTAAAATTTAAAAGGTTGTCTGACAGGTATGCAAACTTCAATGGTTGAAGTGAGCATAACGAAGTTGGAATCTTTACTTTAATGAAGTTATCAAAAGTGTTTGATTCCATCATGAATGGTAAAGATGTTTGTAGAGTTACAAGAAATTAAGTGGGAGCGCTAAGACATATTTCTAATGCTTTATGTAGATGACATATGGTTGATTGGAAAATATGCACTTTAAATTAACACGGTTAAGATTTTCATATTGATGAAAGGCTTATGAGATATTGGGCATCGATATCTATAAGATATTGATTGAAGCGACTGATATGATTGAGCCAAATTACATAGATGAAGTATTGAAGTAAGTCAATATCAAAATGACAAGAGGGGGTTCTTGCCACATGGAAACGAATTGAGCAATATTCATTTGTTTTGACACATGACGAGCAAAATGGAAATTGAGATTTCTAAGTCATGTGTTCCATGCTATGTACACAACCAGATGAGTCTATGCTATAAAATGTCATAGCAGGATAATTCATGATGATTAAACAACAGTAGGAGAGATCCTTATGCAATTTTTAGAAATGCTAAGGACATGTTTTCCTATGTAGTAATGACAAACTATTTGTTGTAATATGTTACACTAATAGTCCTGTCATCTATTCAAATAAACCAATCTCAATTAAAATATGTGTTGAAGGGTAGCACAATAGGTTGGAAGAAAGTTTCATGCTGGATTTGAATGATTTTCAAAATTAAAGTATTATGACGGGTACTACAACAAATGCTAAGTATATCGTTGTGTTGACAAAAAAATAATAGGAGTATTTTGTGTCAAGGAGTTCTTTATTGAACTTGGTGAATTTGCAAGATTGATGACACTATGGAGCTACATTTTCACAATGTTAGTAACATTAGTTTAAGCTGGGGAATTAAGGTCTCACCGATTGAACAAATATATACGAAGCCATCTCATTAGAGAATGAGTGATGCGTGTAGACGCGAAAACATATAAATAAAATAGGACCTGAACATGTCAGATCTTTTGATGAAGTTAACTACATGCAAAGCATGGTAATAACACTGGAACGACATATGTGTTAAGTGCTTACATACTAGATTATTGAATCTAGTGCAAGTGGGAGACTGAAGAGAATATGCCTGAGAGGCAATAATAAAGTGGTTATTATCTTATTCCTTGTTTATGATAAATGTTTATTTCTCATGTTATAATTGTATTTAACCGGAAACGTTGATACATGTGTGTCTAATTAGTAACGACTCTCGTTTAACTAGCTCGTTGATTAACTGATGATCAAGGTTTCCTGATCATGAACATTGCATGTTGTTAATAACGGGGTCATATCATTGGAAGAATGATGTGATGAACATAGACCCTCAGTGTATATAGCAATGCGATCAAGTCATTAAGTTTACATTGTTATATCAAACATACGAAGTAACTCTAATCCTTAGACCATTAGATCATGTCAATCACTAACACCGAAAGAGTGTTTTGATTTCATCAAACGTCACACCGTAACATGGTGACTATAAAGGTGTCGTTGGGTATTGAAAGTATTAGTTGAGGCTCATGTATCAAGAGTGGGATTTGTCCATCCAAATGACGGAGAGATATACTCTAGGCCCTCACGGTGATATCACATCGACACCGCTTGCAAGCACGTGACTAGGTCACAAGGATGTCATATCACGGAACGAGTAAAAGAGTACTTGTCGATAACGAGATTGAATTAGGTATGGTTGATACCAATGATCGGATCTCGGACAAGTAAAATATCGCGAGACAAAGGGAATTGTTGAATGTGTATGAGTCATTACGGATCTCCAGGTCCCGCTGTTGACTATTGATCGACTAACCGTAGGGTGACATACTTAAGTTTGATGACGCGATTGAGTGGATACGGAATATCGGGGAAAAGTTTGGACAGCACCGAAATTGTTCCGGGGAATATTAAAAATAGTTACCGGAATTGTTTCGGGGAATGTTGAAATAGTTCAAGGTGGTATATGTTAATGTTTGATTAAAAAATAGTTCAAGGGGGTAAGTGTTAATGTTTGTTAATAGGATTAATAAATATTAAATAAATAAATGAAATTGTTTTATTTATTTATTAAATAAAACCGTTGGAATTTTGAGTGGGAATTGATGAGAGAATGAGTGGGTTGAGTGGAGACTCCGCCCACATGATGAGAGGAGAGGTGGAGGAACCAAAATTTCGTGGCTGGCCCCCCTCCTATATAAAGAGGGATTGTACCTCCCTCTCCCCAAACAACTTGGTGTCATATCTCTCTCCCTCCTCCCGCTCCTACACCTCTTGGTCATCCGCTTGGGGAAGCCATGACCGTCTAATTTCTCCACCACACCACGGCGTCGTGTTGTTGGAGTTTCCGGTGGATCCTCTACTTCCGCTACCCCGCTGGATCGAGGGAACGGAGGTCGTCATCAAGATGTACGTGTGACCTAGTGCGGAAGTGGTGCCGGGTTGCAGCGCTATTCTTTGCGATCTTGAGATTGATGTGAGTTCTACTACATCACCAAGGACATTCAATCTCGGAACGCTTTGTGTCTTCGGGGGCATGTTATCCTTAAGACTTCCTCTATGCCCGTTGCTTACATATCCTAGATTAGATCTTGGCCCTTTGGGTGTCTCTCGCGTAGGAATTTTTCTGTTTTCTATGCAACGAACCCTTCAAACACTTCATGAACACATAGAATCCTCAAACTAAGACATCTCCCCCTTGTGTTCCCTATATGTCACTTTTAGAGTTCGCAGGTTCAACATAATAGCAGGCAATAGACTTTGCAGATAAATACCAAACTCAATTATATGATGAGGCAAAGTAAGTTCAATGCTGAAATCATGCCACTCGGGCCCTAGTACCAAGCATTAAACTTAGCATAAGTGAATCAACACAATACAAAAGTATCCTCAAGATAAACCCCTAAAATATTGAACAACAGGTATCATTACATGATCAATCTCATCCAATCCCCATCCACCTCATATGGCTACAGCGGACTACTCACACATGGTGATGATGAGGTAGCTCATGGTCGATAGAGATCAAGACGATGAAGATGGCGGCGAAGACGGCCTCCGGATCCCTCCTCCGGGGGAGAAATCTTGGATCAATCTGTCTCTCAAAACGAAGATCGTGGTGGTGGCGGTGCTCTATTTCTTGAATAGCTCTCCCCTTCTAGGCCAGCCACTTTTTTGTATATATGAGGGGGTACGCGAAAGCCGAAGGAGAGGCGGTGCCCGAGGCCCAAGATAGGTGGGCCCATGCGGCCAAGGAATCTGGCCGCATGGGGCCCCCTCTTTTCGTCCTCGGGCACTTCCTCGTGTGCATCTTTTGCACGAAGTCCTTCTTTTCCATAAAAATTGACATGGTATTTTTCTCCAATTTAATTTCCTGTAGAAACAACCAGAAACGAGACTTTGCCAAAAACAACGTCAGATTCAGCAGTTTTATTCAAATATGGGAAGACTCTGGAGAAAATTATGAAGCAAAGTGATTAGAAAATTAGATGCATTCTAGGTGCATCAGTGGCACGCAGTACGCGACTGCACCACCTCCTGGCGCGATCGGGTACCCTTGATTAGTGGCGTTTAGGTGATTCTTGGAGTATGCTTGATGGAGCAGTTGGAATTTTCTGCAGTTCTTGAGGGGGTGAGTAGATTTGAGTTTGCTCGTATCTTTGTCCCTGTAAGGGTGTAGTTAGGAGTATCCCACCAGCTGATCATCAGCCGATTTTTCCTCTAGCTTCTGCCATCGCTTCCACTCGCGATTTCCGTAGAATCCTCCTTCGCAGTTCCTGGTGAATTCGTCCGCGACGCACTCTGCATGTTTGCCCTGATCATATGGGTGATTCTTTTGTTTCTTGCGTCATTCGCTGTTGTGATTGTCGTCCTCGTATGCTATAGAGTGGTCTCGCTCGTTACGCATTGAGTCTTCTCCATTTTTTTCATCTATCAGCCACAGTCATCAACTCGCTAATTGTTTTGGGCGTGGAGCGTCTCAGTTCCTCTCTGAACGCAGTCCTCCAGACTCCTCTCCTAAAGGCTTCTACCGATGTTACTTCTGATATGTCTTCTGATGAGTTTATGAGGGTTGTCCACCGCTGGATGTACCCGCGGGCTGTTTCGCCCCTCTTATGTCTACATGATCGCAGCTCTTCGACGGAGGTAGTTCTCTTGCATGTCGCTTGGAAGTTTCTCTCTAAATCGTGAGTAACATCGTCCCAAGATCTGTAGCACATACGAGGTCGAATCTCGAGCCAACTTCGGGCAGAACCCGTGAGGTGCAGGTTTAAACTGCATGGCCATCACTTTGTTGCCCCTCTAGCATTTGACTGCAGTCAGGTAGTTTGATAACCAAGTTCTCGGCTCCTGGGAGTTGTTGTACTTGGATACTTTTGTGGTGATCTTGAATTTCTTCGGCGTCTGATGACTCCCAAGTGCAGGAGATCAATTGTAGTACCTTTCGATAAGTATTTGAGTGTCGAACCCACGAGGAGCTGAAGGTAAGCTATCTATTCTCTAAAGCTCTATAACCCTCTTATATGGCTGTTTATGCAAAGCAATAAGTTTGACTAAAAGGAACTAACTAATTAAAAGCAAGTGACGTGGAGTGTGGTTTGTCTAGTAACTAGTGAAGCAAGTTTAAAATGCAAGTAATCCTAGAGCAAGTTTCTAAGCAAGTTTCACAAGTAGCAAGCAGCAAATATCTCAAGTATCTCAAGGGAGCAAGTGTTCTAGCAATAGGTGTTTCGTTCGTGTGGTTGTCACAATTAGTGAAGCACATGTTTTAGTCTTAGTTGTTTCTTCTAGGAAGGAGCCATGAATAGGTATAGTCAAGTAAATGATCTACAACCCCTTATGATGGATCATGTGGCCAAGTAAATGACTGCACAAGATTGATTAAGACAGAAAGTCCCACCATAGCCTTACGTTCTAAGGTCCCCTATATATATCCCCCAATAACTTAACTTTGTGGCTCGGTCTCAGGTTACTGTCACTCCCAAGTCACCACCACTCCATTATGCTACCGGTGATCACCTTACATGCATTCCCCAACATATGCGTGCACTCATATATTGTACATAAAGACAATCATAGAAGATAACAAACTTGAATGCAACCGATCAACGAACTATTTCACCATTGCCAAGAACAATTCACTACTCAAACATAGACGGGGAGACACAATACATCAAGGGAATATAGTATTGCATCATACATCGTGTTTTCCAAGAGATTACAGTGGAGAGATGGAGCTGATCTTGCTGTAGATGTTGATGATGAACACGCCGGAGGGGGGTGGAGCCCTCCGGGGGTTATCCTGGCGGCGTTTCCCCCTTCCGATCTTCTCCGGCGGCAGCCTTCTGTCTCTTTGTTTCGTGGTTTCGTCTCTCGGCGCCGCCCCCTTCTCGAAAAGGCCAGGGGACCCTTTATATAGTCGTTTTTAGGTCACGAGACACTCGGGAGAAGAAAGATCGACGGCATCGGAGCCACGGGGGCAAAAAGGGGGCCCCACACGCAGCCAAGGAATCTGGCCGCGTGGAGGGTCCTCTTTTCCACCTGGTTGGCCTTTTGGCCCTCTACTTTGGCCCATGGTCTTCGTCTCGAAAATTCTGAACCGTGCTCTTTGGCCTTGCCCTTTTTGGAGTCCCGAAGCTCCCGGAAAGTCTGAAACACTAAAAAGTACGTTTTCTGGATGTCGTGGTGGTGTCACGGCAGATGCCATAGGACGGCTAAAGATGTGGGGACGAAGGACGCTGGAGGTGCTCGGGGAGGGATCACGCGACGAGTAGCCGCGTGAGGTAAGAACAATACACCGCAAACAACACGATCTACCCAGGTTCAGGGCCCTCGTGAGGAGGTAAAACCCCTACTCCTGCCTTTCTGTATGTATTACGATGTCTCTCCGAGTAGCCACAGTACAAGTGATATCGCTACCGAGTAGCCGCTCTCCTCCTCCCGAATGGAACTAGGTCAAGGACTTAGGGTTTCTAGGGTTTATGCGTGACCCAGTATGCGATGTGTTCGATCCTCACGCAGGAGGCAGGCGGGGCACCTTATATACCTGGTGCCCAGCCGGATACGTCCAAACATGGACAAGTGTCGACATAGTGTGCACATCGTCCTTCTTCCGGGTTCCCGCTGACAGCTTTGGTTCCTAACCTTGGCTTCATCTGGAAAGTCGTTGGGCAAAACTAGGGGACAGACTGGTATCACTGTACCTAAGCACAGAGTAGGCCCCCTTATCCTGCCACGGCCTGCTTCCATGCTGTCACTGTCAGGCAGGCCGGTCCCAGATGAACAGTAGTTCGAATGCTGCCAAGTATGGACCCAGGATACGCGGGATCCTGTGTCAGAACGGCTCCTTTGACTTTCTGGCCCGAGTAGGTTCCCGCCAATTGTTCCCGCCAATTGTACTCGGGCCAACTCTTCTACCCGAAAGGACAGAACTTGATTGATATCTCTTTCTGATCATCTTGAGGTGAGACCGAGTAGCAGTCTGCCGGGTAGCGGGTACCGGGTAGTCGGCTACTCGACCAAACCTCTCTTCTGTTAGCTGCTTTTACCACTTGCCTTTACCCTACTCGGGGGTAGCCCCCCGACAGCAGTCCCCGAAGCTGGTTGAGTCTTGCGAACTCGTTCACTAGGCTCTGCCAGCTTAAAACCAATCCTTGCAACACAGCCCATGATCCTCAAGATGCCGAGTAAAAGACCTCCGAGTGGTATTCTGACAAGTACCTTGAGTTTCATCTCTTCCGAGTAGCACTTGCCTTCTACTCGGCGACCGAGTAAAAAGACTTAGAGAATTTCTTCTCTGGCACCTCTGCAGCGCAGAGCACCATCCAGCCGTCCGTGCCGCAACTGGACGCGTGTCAAGCATCCACGACCCTGTCGTTTCGCTACCCACGACACATCGTGCCACGCGCCCAGTTTTCACGGGGCGGGCCCACCGGCTCGTTATGTCCCATCAATCGTAATAATAGGCCACGATTTGGTCGTGGGATCCACTGTGGCCGTTACGCGCGCGTTCCGCGCTTGCGTGCGTTTCTATCCGGCCACAGGCCCCACCACACAGCGATCATAGCCACGATTGATCCCACTACGCCGATGGTAACGGTAAACTCGCGGAGAGGGTATAAATACCCCCGCCGGTAACTTCCTTTTCCCCTTCCCTTGCACTATTCCTCTTTCGTCCTCTGCTTTCCTCCGCCACCGAGCTCTCCGCCGCCGCGCAAGCTTTCACGCCGCCGCGGACTCAATTCGCCCAACCAACTCCGTCCAATTTCTTCCATTCCTCCTACTTGCAACGATGGCTAAGGCCGGCTGGGCGGGCTCAATCGTCACCAGTGAAGATTTCGCCTGGCTCGTGAATACCAGGAGAGTTCCTCCCGGCGTGGAGTGCCGGGCGCCTGACGATGAACTCGTGCCAACCCCACGGGAGGGTGAGCGCGTCGTGTTCATGTCGCACTTCGAGCGCGGCTTCGGACTGCCGGCCTCCGATTTCCTCCGTAAGTTCCTTGACCACTTCGGCCTTCAGATGCATCATCTGCCGCCCAATGCCGTCGTCTTCCTCGCCTACCACGCCGTGGTGTGCGAGGCCTTCCTCGGCATCCACCCGACGGCGGATACCTGGCTGAGGTACTTCCACCTCCGCCAGCAGACTGTCGGGAAGAAGGACAGCGCGGGCGTCGGCCGCGCAACCGACACCGGCTGCGCCATGATGGTGCAGCGGTCAGGGACGAACCATCCCCGTGTCAAGGGGTTGGACTCCGTCCAAATGTGGCAGAAGACGTTCTTCTACGTCAAGAACATCCCCGCCGCGAAAGGAGCTGTGGTAAACGACCGAATCAACTTGCCCGCTTGGAGCACTCGTGCTCCCACCGGGAAGAACTGGAAGGAGAAGCCCGCCAATGACGACAACGCCATCGAGATAGAGAAGAGGCTTGGCTGGCTGGCCGAGCAAGGCCTCAAGAATGATGATCCGGTGGCTTGCTGGATCCAGCGCCGAGTGCTGCCTCTGCAGGAGCGCTGCCATCTCATGTGCTACATGGGAGGCCCCCGCGACTGCACCAGGACGACAACCATCGAGATCGACAACATTGATGTTCCCGGGCACGCAAGGGCCATCTTGATGACAAGCCTTGGCGACAATTGGCAGTACGGGTTCGTCCCGTATAGCCGCACGAAGCCGATTGAGCGGGTACGTCCTCCTTACTCTGTTTTTGCATATGCTTTCCGAGTAGATAATTCTTCTTCTTGCCGCGAGTAGCAATTGCCTTCTGCACCGAGTAGGATACTTAGCCGAATCGCCTAGGCGTAATGTGCTTTAGTGCTTGCACGCCTTGTCGGGTAGCCTTCTCGGGAACAATTCTTAGGCTTAGTGTGCTTTGTGCCTGCACGCCTTGTCGGGTAGCCTACTCGGGAACAATTCTTAGGCTTAGTGTGCTTTGTGCCTGCACGCCTTTCCGTGTAGGATATTCTCCAATCATGCTTAGGCCTCGTATGCTTTGTGTTTGCACGCCTATCCGGATAGAAATAATCAGTGAGCTGCCTAGGCTTAGTGTGCTTTGTGTTTGCACGCCTATCCGAGTAGAATTCCTTCCTGATACTCGGCCAATCTGTGACCCTTCTCTGTTTTTCAGATCCTTACTCGCCAGAAAATTGAAAGCTGCGAGCGCTTCGATGGCAACTTCTCTGCCGATCGCGAGGAGGACGATGTGCCCTCCTTCGATGCCGCGGATCAGATCAATCTCCCACGCTCCCCAACGACGGAGAAACGCGAGGCCGAATCGTCTCTTCGCAATTGGTCTGAAGACGAATTCGAAGGTAACAACGTACTCACTTTGCTTGCTTGCGAGAAGCGTCAATCCCTTGCTTGCTGTTCCTAATTTTCTTCTTTTCTTTTCTCGAACCCGCAGATGAAGCTGCTGACGAGAACGAGGACGAGGACGATGACGAGGACAAGGACGATGCGGTCCTTGTCGTCAAACCTCTGTCCGTCGCAGCCCACAACACCCGCAAGCGGACTGGCAGTGACGTCCAAGAGCCTCCAGCCAAGAAGAAGAAACCAGCCGAGAAGAAGAAGCCGACCAAGGCGGTCGCGAAGAAGCCGAGGCGAAAGCTCCCTTCCACCACTGCGTGAGTTTTCTTCTCGGTCGTCTCTCCTCTCACGATGTGCTGTTTTCCCCAATCTCCTTCTAATTTCTGAATCTTTCTTTCTCGGCAGACCTCCCATGGACGCGAATGCCGTTCTCGCGCCCGACCAGGCCAAGAAACCACCAGTACCTCTGATCAATCTCGACGATGAGGAGGATGACGCCACCAACACCCAAGGAGCAGAAGCAGAACAGCAGAACCGTGCATCATCAGCAGCCCGGGACACTGCTGCTCATCAGGACAGAGCGCCTTCTCCTCCGGCCAGCAATGCTGAGGAGAATCAGGACCAGGAGATGCAGGACACCGCCGCCCACGAGCGGCCAGACGCAGAGCAAGAGCAGCCCACCACAGGGGCTGCCGCACAAGAGAATCCCGCTGCCGAGCAGCGTGTAGAGGACGCCACCACCTAGGATGCCACCATGGCGGACGCCTACCCACTGAGCAACGTGCAGTCAGGCGCCACACCGAGTAGCGCCCAGCCAGATACTGCGCAAGGTGATGGGTCCGCGGCGCCTCCAATCGTTCAAGGCACCACACCGCCAAGTTCCTCCTCGGCGTCGCAGACCAAGGACGCAGCCAGCCCTCCTGCCGGGCGAGTAACCAGGCAACAGGCCCTGGATGCTCTGAAGGATGAAGTTGACAGAAGAGCAGCCGAGAAAGAAGCTGCCGAGAAGACCGAGGCTGAGAAAGAGGCAGCCGAGAAGGAAGCCGTCGAGAAGGCGAAGGCGAGAGCTGAGGGAAAGAAGCTCGAAGATCCCGAGAAGCAGAGAGCCGAAAAAGAGAAGGCGAAGAAGCGGGCTAGATATCAGATGCCGCCACCAACCTTGGGCGGAGCGTTGGTGATTCGAGAGTCCGGCCCGGTTGCCACTGCGACCGCTGCCGCCGCCATCGCCGCTGGCCAACCTTGCTTCCCAGATTACATGGTTCAGGTTAGCCAGCAAAACACAATTGGCTTCTCTCCCAAGGACAAGCAGCTTGCCCTTCTGAGGGGACGAAAGGCCGTAGCCATGAACTCCCCTCCCCCAGATCCAAACCAGAACCAGTCCGTCACTATTGCTTCTCGGGGAGTCCAAAATCCAACGATAACCACGAAGAGCCTCGAGCAGGTGCTGGATACCATTGGCTTTATCGACGCCAAATGGGACAGCAAGGTTCTCGGCACGGACAACTGGCACGGCCTTGGTCTCGGCGCAATCGACTACATGCGCGTCGAGTGGAACAAAGTGGATCTGGGATACAAGCCCATGACCGTCTCCACCGACACCGCCACTCTCGCTGCCAAGATGTTCCTGCACCGCAAGAACGCCGAGGACATCGAGCAAGCCTATGCAGTAAGCTTCAACTTGTCCTTCTCCGAGTTGAATTTTTCTTCTCTCCTATTCGCCTTTACTTTCCTTTACCATCACCCAGTCCCCGAGATTCTGGCCGAGTAGGCGGATGCTCTTCCGAGTAGCCGCCTTCTCGGGTTGAATCTTTCACTTCTGCGTTTAACTTGTTTTCTTCTCGCTTCTCAGGATAGCGTCCTGAAGCGGACCAACTTATACCGCGTGCTTCTCTGGAACCATTCTATCGCCAGGAGGCGGATCGCTGCATTGGAGAAGGAAAAGGCAGCTACGGAGGCAGCGAACAAGAATGCCAGCGACAGCACTCAGCAACTGGCTGAAGTGAAAGGTACGCTTTTAGCTATGCGGTTACTGCGTTTCCTGTTTACGCCCGCGTCTGCTTTCCTTTGCGCTAACCTTTCCTACTCTGCAGAGAACCTGAAGAACTTAGCTGAGGAGCACGAGAAGTGCCGCGCGTTTGTGGAGAACGCCGAGGCCACCATCAAGAAGTTAGAAGGTGAGTTGCCGTCTACCCGGCTTGATTATGTTTCTGTTTCTTCTCTGCTTCTCTGCTGACCTTGTTTGTCTCTCCGCAGAAGATCATAAGTTGTTTGTTGAAGAACATCAAGACTGCGTCAAACCGGAAGAGGTGCAGAAGCAGCTGTCCGACCAGGCTGTCGAGTTGGTGAAGAACCACACCACAGAGGTGGCGGAACTGCAACTCCAGCTGCAGAAGGCACTCCAGGATGCTATCACTCTTGGCGCCGAGAGGGACAGAGCAATCGCCGAGAAGGCCAAAGCCGAGACAACCTTCAATGCCAGAATCAATACCCTCAAGCAGGAGTGCGAGGTACTGACAAAGGCCAATGCTGGGCTCTTCGCACAGATGGATACTCTGCGCCAGATCCAGGAGAAGCACATATCCAATGAAGAATCCTGGAAGACCCAGCTGCAGGCGCTGCGCATCGAGCTTAAGAGTAAGCTTTCTCTTCTCTGCATCTTTCTCTTCTCGGTCGAATTTCTTCTCGGTTCTTCCTCTACCCGGTTCTTTTCTTCTCCGATTCTGAATTTCTTACTTGTTTTCTCAGAGATCTTTCCTGCCATTATTTCTTCCTGTGTGCCCGCTCTGGCCAAGGCCCAAGCAGCACGTGCTGCGAATGGCGAGCCAGAGGACACCAGGGCTGAAATTGAGGACAGCATGCTGGTGATGCGAGGCCAGTTCGAACGCCTAGCCGGCGTTGGTACTGACCTCGTGTGCGTGGGCTTTGAGCTTCACAAGCTCTTCTGGCCTGAGGATCCTGAGCCAACAACCATCCGGGGCCTCGCACTCAAGCTACAGAAGGTGAAGGCCGAGTTGAAGAAATGGCGTGCTTCTGGAGCTCGGGCAGGCACGGACTTGATGCTCCTTTGCATCGCCTCCTGGTACGAAAATCTTAACATGCAACTCATCTGCGGGAAGCGCGACAACTCCAAGTGGGAGACAGACCCCGACTGCGTGGCCGCGCGCAAATTGATCGCGTATGAAGTGGCGGAGTGCGCTGAGACGGAGATCTACATCGACGGCCTCCCCGAGCCCGACACCGAGGTGGAGGAGGACGAGGAGGAGGAAGATGATGACACAGACTCCGAACTGGAGTCGGGCTTCTTCGATTCCCCCAGGAGCAAGGCCGGGAAAGGGAAGGCCACGGCCGTCGCGAGTAGCGATGAGGAGGCCGAGCACATCGACACCGCCCCACTCGACTTCGGCACCTCTTCAGGAGCCGCTCTTGACGACACGATACTCGCCCCCAGCCGAGCCTCCGGTTCCTCTACAGCTCCAGGGCCCATCTCGGTGGCCACGGCCACTTCTGACCTGACAGCCACCGAGCAGGACGCCGAGATGGAAGAGTCCGCCACCGTCCAGTCGGAGGCGGATGCCACCCATGCCAGCGCCGAGGAAGATGCGGCAGCCAATGCCAGCACTGACAACACTGCCTCCTCCACATGATTTTACCTGCATACTTTTCACTTGCACATTTATCAGATCCCCGGGATGCCGGGAGTAGATGTATCAGACTTATTTATGCTTTTCTTGCTACTCAATTTTATTTCCGCACATTATCTGCAATTTAGTCATTTTGAGCAGCTCAGGCTCAATGCCGGGTTGCGTTTCCATGCGAGTCCCCGAGTTGCGTTTCTTATTCACTGTATCTTTTCATCTCTGCTCTACCTGCAACTTGTTGCTTTTTTGGTATTCGAGTCACAAGAATCAAAGAGTAGAGCTGCAAATATTTGGCCACTTAGAAACAATCATAGTAACGCAGCCCACCACTTAGCCGAGAAGACAAAACAGAGAACGAAAGTAATAAACACTCTACTCGGTTCCTGCACTTTTTCTTCCTTAGCGATTTTCGTGTGCTCATTGACCTTTTGCTTGTTCTCTTGCTTGCCATGAAGCCGGGTTTCGGACAGCAGCAGAGTCGAAGAGTTGGCATATAGGTTTAAACACAGTACTCAATGCGCTTATGAGTTCTGAAGTGGAGCAACCGAATAGACAAAGGGTAAAGCCGAGTAAAAAACACTTAGAACAATTTTGGACGAGGGCAGTCCCCGAGAACAATTTCAGATTGCAGAGTAGAATTTCAACTCGGATAAGAGGGTACATACACATCTTTGCTTACGAATGAAAACGACGGAGTAGAGCTACATTCCAAGGGCGCTTGGTTTCCTCTCCAGCTTTATCTGCCCTGTTTGCCTGTGATGGGCGCACATCTACAAGTTAGTACGCATCATTGTGTAGCGCTTTGCTCACAATGAAAGGCCCTTCCCATGGATGAGACAATTTGTGCATCCCAGCTGTGCGCTGCACAAGCCTAAGGACCATGTCTCCTTCTCGGAAAACCCTTGGGTTCACCTTTCGGCTATGATAACGCCGCAGGTTTTGCTGGTAGATAGCCGAACGTGACAGAGTCAGCTCTCTTGCTTCTTCAAGCAGGTCAACGTCGTCTTCTCGAGCTTCTCTCGCCTCCACCTCAGTGTAGAGGGCTACTCGGGGGGAGTCATGCTCTAAGTCTATTGGCAACACGGCCTCAGCCCCATATACCAAGAAGAATGGCGTGTAGCCGGTTGACCGGTTAGGGGTAGTCCTTAGACTCCACAACACCGCTGGCAACTCTTCTAGCCAACACCCAGGTGTTTTCAGCAACGGCTCAATCAGCCTTGGCTTTATGCCTGCCAGTACCATACCATTTGCTCTCTCAACTTGCCCATTAGAGGCAGGGTGCGCGACTGACGCAACGTCTAGTCGAATATGCTTATCTCTGCAGAATCGCACCATTGCCCCCTCTGCAAAGTTGGCGCCGTTGTCGGTGATGATGCTGTGCGGGTAGCCATATCTCATGATCACATCCTTCACGAATTTCACAGCTGTGACCCCATCGCACTTCCGAATAGGCTTCACTTCAATCCACTTGGTGAACTTGTCCACCATGACCAAGATATGTGTCATGTTGCCCTTAGCCGGCTTGAAGGGGCCAACCATATCCAAGCACCAAACGGCAAACGGCCATGTGATAGGAATTGTCTTCAACTCGGAAGCGGGCATGT
This sequence comes from Alopecurus myosuroides, assembly GCA_028641055.1. Lineage (NCBI taxonomy): Eukaryota > Viridiplantae > Streptophyta > Magnoliopsida > Poales > Poaceae > Alopecurus > Alopecurus myosuroides. Next base: position 524,027,180 of record CM054057.1, on the reverse strand, counting down.
GAATCTTACTTGCGAACATCTGGCAGCCATTGCACTTCCTCACAATATCTTCAGCTTGCTGCAGTGCAGTGAGCCAGTAGAAGCCATGCCGAAAAGCTTTCTTGACCAAAGCCCGAGAAGAGGCGTGGTGCCCGCATTCTCCTTGGTGTATCTCCACCAGAATTTCTTCTCCCTCTTCTGGGCTCACACAACGTTGCAGCACGCCAGTGGCACTTCTCTTGTGCAGCACATCTCTGACTATGGTGTAGCCCTTGGACCTTCTCTGAATCTGCCTCGCAGTCACCTCATCTTCAGGTAAAGTGCCGTCCCTTAGAAAGGATAATATGGGCATAGCCCAACTCGGTGTCTCCCGTATGGGAAACACTGGTTCGTCCAGTTCCATTGGGACGGGCTCTTGTGGTTGCACAGGAGGAGCAGGAGCGCTTCTTTGCAGCCCAGATCGATTGGCGAGAACTTCTTCAATGAATGCGACAGCCTCTGGGTTGAGGGTGGCAGTCCCCGAGTAGGGAGTGGCAGTCCCCGAGTAAGGAGTGGCAGTCCCCGAGTAGGGAATGGCAGTCCCTGAGTAGGGAGTGGCAGTCCCCGAGTAAGGAGTGGCAGTCCCCGAGTAAGGAGTGGCAGTCCCCGAGTAGGGAGTGGCAGTCCCCGAGTAGGGAATGGCAGTCCCCGAGTAGGGAATGGCAGTCCCCGAGTAGGGAATGGCCGTCCCCGAGTAGAGGACGGCAGTCCCCGGGTTTCCTACAGCACTCTCCCAGTCAATCTCCATTGGATCAGATTCTTCACTTGGCAGAGAAGGGACAAATATAGACTCCGAGTTGGGAGAAGGCTTGATGGATGGCTTCCTCAAGTGCTCCAAGGCGATTCCCGCCGGGATGGACTGCCGAGAAGATCCCAACTTGGATAGCTCGTCTGCTGCTTCGTTCTCTGCTCGGTGAATGTGCTGGAACTCACAACCCTCGAAGAACCCAGTCATAGACTGGACCAGGAATCGATACGATGCCATGTTGGCATCCAAAGCATCCCAGGTGCCCGAGACTTGCTGCACCACCAGATCTGAATCACCATAGCATATGATACGCTGCACGCCAACCTCCTTTGCTACTCGCAAACCATGCACCACCGCCTCGTACTCTGCAACATTGTTGGATGCCTTGAAATGAATCTGCAACACATACTTGAGCTGATCTCGCTTGGGTGAGGTAAGCACAACACCAGCGCCAAGGCCTTCTTTCACCTTCGAGCCATCAAAGTGCATCTTCCAGTAATTTGAAACTGGAGCAGGAGGTTCATACTGCACCTCGGCCCAGTCCACAAGAAATTCCGCCAGGATCTGCGACTTGATGGCGTCTCTTCTCGCATACGCGGGAGCGTACGCGGCTAGCTCAATCGCCCACTTGGCTACTCTGCCACTCGCCTCCTTGTTGCCCATGATATCCGAGATGGGAGCAGAGCTTACGACTGTGATAGGGTGCTCCTGGAAATAATGCTTCAGCTTCCTGGCGCCTAGGTACACACCATATGTCATCTTCTGGTAGTGCGGATAGTTTTGCTTGGAGCTGGACATCACTTCACTGAGGTAATACACTGGGCGCTGCACACTCTTGCCTTCCTCTTCTCGCTCCACCACTATCACCACGCTGACTACTCGGTTAGTCGCAGCAATATACAGCAGCATAGGCTCCTTGGGTAGCGGACTAGCCAAGACGGGAGCGCTAGCCAGCATTGCTTTCAGCTCATTGAATGCCACGTCCGCTTGCGGAGTCCAGACAAACTTGTCACTTTTCTTCATCAACTGGTATAGAGGCAGGGCCTTCTCGCCCATTCGGCCCAGAAAACGGCTCAGAGATGCCAAACAACCTGTGAACTTCTGCACATCTTTCAGTGATCTCGGTAAAGACATGCTCTCAATAGCTTTTATCTTAGAAGGATTGGCTTCAATGCCCCGACTAGAAACCAGAAAACCGAGTAGCTTTCCAGCCGGTACACCAAAGGTGCACTTACTCGGATTCAGTTTCATTTTGTACTTGCGTAGGTTAGCAAAGGTTTCCTCCAGGTCGGCAAGCAGAGTATGTGTTTTATTCGTTTTGATGACAATGTCATCTACGTACACCTGCACATTCTTGCCGAGCTGGTCGTGCAAGCATTTCTGCATGCATCTCTGATAGGTTGCACCCGCATTCCTCAAGCCAAAACACATGACACGATAGCAATAAGCCCCGTACGGGGTAATGAAAGCAGTCTTTATTTGATCAGCAGGATTGAGTGCAATCTGGTGAAAACCAGAGTAGGCATCTATGAAAGACAGCAGTTCACAACCAGCAGTGGAATCGATCACCTGATCGATACGAGGTAGCGGGAAAGGATCCTTGGGGCATGCCTTGTTCAAGTCGGTGTAGTCGACGCACATGCGCCATGCGGTGGCAGCCTTGGGATCCTCATTCTTCTTCTCGACCATGACCGGGTTGGCTAACCAATCCGGGTGCAGCACCTCCATGATGAAGTTGCTTATCAGCAACTTGGTGATCTGGTCACCAATGGCCTTCCTTCTCTCATCTCCGAAACGGCGCATAGCCTGCTTCACTGGCTTGGCGTCAGGACGCACATGCAAAGAGTGCTCAACCAACTCCCTCGAGACTCCTGGTAGATCTTCATTGGACCAGGCGAATACATCCCGATTCTCACGGAGGAAGTGGTTGAGCTCGCTTTCCTATTTCTCCGCCAACCCGGAGCCAATGATGGCTACGCGGTCGGGGAACTCGGGGTCGACCTGGACCTTCTTTGTCTCCTTGGCAGCTTGGAAAGCAGTACCATGCTGGGTACTCGGCACACCTTGTGCGCCAGCTTGTGCGGACTGAGCCATGGCTACCACCTCGTACATCTTCTTCTTCTCGGCAGCAATCACCATCGACTCCGCCAACTGGGAGCTAGCAGAGGCACACTCCATGGACTTCTTGTAGTCGCCAGCGATAGTGATTATGCCATTGGGACCAGGGATCTTCATCTTCAGATAAGCCACATGAGTAGAGGCCATGAACTTGCTCAGAGCAGGCCTGCCGAGTAGAGCATGATAGGGGCTCTGATGATCCACCACCTCAAACTGCAGGCGCTCTGTGCGGCAGTTCTCCCGGGTACCGAATAGCACATCAATCCACACTTGGCCAATCGGGTTGCATGAGATCCCGGGCACGATGCCATGGAAGGTGGTCTTGCTAGGCAGCATCATGTTCTCGGCCAGGCCAAGCTTCTCGAGTGTGTCCTTGTACACAATGTTGATGCTGCTGCCGTTGTCGATTAGCACCTTGCTGAACCTCACATTCTTCTCGGGACCCAGAAAGGTAGGATCCAGCACCAAGGCATAGCTACCCGGATTGGGCATCACCTTGGGATGATCTGCTCGGGTCCACCTGATCTCCTGGTCACACCAATACATGTAGTGAGGGACAGCAGGAATCACTGCATTGACCTCCATGGCCCGCCTGTGCTGTGATTGCTTGTCGACTGGCTCAGAAGTGAAGATCATGTAACTCTCATGGTGCTCTTGGTACTGATTGGAGCCATTGCCCCCATTGTTGCCATTGTTGTTGTTCCCCTGGTAGTTGTTGTTGTTGCCTCTGTTGTTGTTGTTGCGGTTGTAGTTGTTGTTGTTGTTGCGGTATCTCTCGTTGTTGAAGTTCTGGTTGGCTCCTAAAGCCACTTGGTTCACATTCTCTCTTCTCGGGTACACCAGCGGCCGAGCTGCGGGTGCGCGAGTAGGCTGAACAGTAGCATTTGCGGCTGGCAGGGGGGGAGGAGGAGGCAAGCCATCACTCTTGATCACATCCCACCATTCGCACTGCCGAGTAGTATGGTTCGCAGGCCTTGAGGGGTGGTGAGTGTGAAAGCTGCATGGGCCATCCTTCATGTCATCAAAGACAAACTTCTTCGGCTGCTCGGAGTTCCCGCTACCCGACTGAGCAGTACGGAACGGTTTCTTGTTGCCCTGGCCCTGGTTCTGGTTCTGCCTGTAGGCTCCAGCAGGTTTCTGCCTTTGGCCGCCACCGCCTCCGACATTCACTGCATTCACCTCTTCAGGATCATACCGAGTATCTACTCGGCGCTTGTTGCGGAACTCGTTGCGCTTGCTGCTGTTGAAGTTTCTTCTCGGCTCAGAGGAGTCCATCAGTGGCTGAGTAGGATCACCGAGTGCGTACTGATCCGCAATCTTGATGGTCTCCGCCAGAGTGTTCGGCATCTCCCTATGCAATCTCTGCCAAAGCATGCTGCCATGCCTGCATCCCTGCGCAAACCAGGTAATGGCCTGTGCTTCATTCACACCCTCACAGGTGTTCCTCAAGGTGCTCCACCGAGTAAGGTACTCGCGGTCTGTCTCGTCTTCTCGCTGCCTGCAAGCTGACAGCTGCTGTGGCCTATTCGGTCTCTTGTATGTACTCGTGAAGTTGCTGATGAAGGCATCCGAGAAGTCCAGCCAGCAGTTGATGCTGTTCTTGGGCAAGTTGTTGAGCCAAGTACGAGCCGGACCCTCTAGCATCTGCGGCACATAGCGCACCGCCCATCTCCTGTTGCCATTCGCGATATGGATCGCGGTGACGTAGTCATTGAGCCAATCTTCAGGCTTGGTGCTGCCATTGTAGCTCTTGGTGCCTCTTGCAAGCTGGAAGTTCTTCACGGACGGCTCGTTCATGATGCGCGGGCCAAAGCACTCGGGGCCAGGAGGACCCGTGCTCTCCAGCCGCGCCGACAAGCTGATCCGGTCCAACTGATGCCTCGCATCTCCCGGCGCCAGCACGCGCTCACCAACACGGTCATGAATATCATAGCCAGCCATCTCCATAGCCGAGTAGCCATCATCATACCTGTCCACCTGCACAGCTGCAGGCTGCTCCACCGGGTTGCCGACTGGTGCCACTGGGCGCGGCTGCTGCCTCTGCCGAGTAGGCTGAGCTGCGGGTTGCCGAGAAGAACCTGGACGTGCGGCATCTCGGGCACGGCTTTGAGCTTGATGGGCTTGAGAGCCTGCTCTTGCAGCGTTGTGTTCCCGCCCGGGCTGCTGCGGCACAGCAACCTGTTTCGCGGCAGCAGCCGGGTCATACACCTGCATTTGCCTGTCTCTACCCGAGCGCCCGCTGCGGCTCTTCTCGCGGCTAGGATGTGGAGACGAGGCCTGATCGTTAGATCTAGCCGCGTGCGAGTGAACCACCTGCGAAGCTCCAGCACCCGGGTTGGCCTTCCGGAACTCCTCGTTCTGCCTAGCGGCCTCCAACACCAACTCATTGAGCCTCTCCTGCTGCCTGAGACGCGCCTCTCCATCCAGGCGCGGCAACTCGGCAGCCACGGCCTCTGCAGCCCTGAGCGTCTTGGCGGGTGTGCTGTACCTTGGCCTTGTGAAGGTGTTCGCGGTGGCGGACTGAGCGGGCACCTCCGCAACTGTTGCCATCTCGACACCCAAGTTGCGCCGCGTAGCGCCTACTCTGCTAGGCCTTCTGGCGACTGGCGTGAAGCCGTGAGCCTTGTTGTACTCGAGCTGGTCTAGACTCAGCTCAAGCCTGATCTTGTCCAACTCCGCCTGCTCGGCAAGCAGCTCCTGGCGTTTCCGCTCGAGCTGCTCCCTCGCGGCTAGGAGCTCGATGTCGGTGGGAGTGGGCATACCAGGTCGCGTAGCAGACGCGAGGATGACCGTAGACGTGGAAGGCGGCAAGTTGCTCTCCCTCTCGTAGGGCCGGTGAGTCCTGCCACCAGCAGGCGGTTCGTCAACCTCCTCGACGACGGCCGCAGCGCCAGTAGCGGCTGCGCCAGCGTTTGCCGCCAAGCCCGTCACCATCACCTCAGCGCAGTTCGCGGAGCTGCATGCGGGCCTTCCGCGAGCAGCAATCACCGCGGGAGGATCCTCCGCGTCATGCACCAGCTCGGGGTACGCGCTGTTGGCGACGGTGGCGACGTAGACGAGGTGAGAGCCGAAGGAGATCACCGAGCCGCCCTCAGGCATGGCCATGCCGCCAAAACAGCCGGCGTTGTCGGTGACGAAGTCGAAGGAGCCGAATCTGTGGACAAGGCCACAGACCACGCGCTCCGCTGAAGAAGATCCCGTCCGAACAGAAACTCCAGCCAGCGCCGCTGGTTGCCCCACGGTGGGCGCCAACTGTCGTGGTGGTGTCACGGCAGATGCCATAGGACGGCTAGAGATGTGGGGACGAAGGACGCTGGAGGTGCTCGGGGAGGGATCACGCGACGAGTAGCCGCGTGAGGTAAGAACAATACACCGCAAACAACACGATCTACCCAGGTTCAGGGCCCTCGTGAGGAGGTAAAACCCCTACTCCTGCCTTTCTGTATGTATTACGATGTCTCTCCGAGTAGCCACAGTACAAGTGATATCGCTACCGAGTAGCCGCTCTCCTCCTCCCAAATGGAACTAGGTCAAGGACTTAGGGTTTCTAGGGTTTATGCGTGACCCAGTATGCGATGTGTTCGATCCTCACGCAGGAGGCGGCGGGGCACCTTATATACCTGGTGCCCAGCCGGATACGTCCAAACATGGACAAGTGTCGACATAGTGTGCACATCGTCCTTCTTCCGGGTTCCCGCTGACAGCTTTGGTTCCTAACCTTGGCTTCATCTGGAAAGTCGTTGGGCAAAACTAGGGGACAGACTGGTATCACTATACCTAAGCACAGAGTAGGCCCCCCTTATCCTGCCACGGCCTGCTTCCATGCTGTCATTGTCAGGCAGGCCGGTCCCAGATGAACAGTAGTTCGAATGCTGCCAAGTACGGACCCAGGATACGTGGGATCCTGTGTCAGAACGGCTCCTTTGACTTTCTGGCCCGAGTAGGTTCCCGCCAATTGTACTCGGGCCAACTCTTCTACCCGAAAGGACAGAACTTGATTGATATCTCCTTCTGATCATCTTGAGGTGAGACCGAGTAGCAGTCTGCCGGGTAGCGGGTACCGGGTAGTCGGCTACTCGACCAAACCTCTCTTCTGTTAGCTGCTTTTACCACTTGCCTTTACCCTACTCGGGGGTAGCCCCCCGACACTGGAAAAACAGGGTTAGAACCAAAAGAAGGGGGATTGTTCAGAAAATCCCCCAAATCATTATAAAACATGAATATAAGTTGCTAATATGTAGGAAAAACAAGTAATAACATGCAAAGTTCATCTATGCATTTTACATGCATCAACATCCCCAAGCTTAACCCATACTCGTCCTCGAGTATGAAGGTGATAAAACTAACATGGACTTTGCATTTTAAAACAATCGTGGAATATCAAAGAAGATTATTCATGCTACATATAATAAAATGATTCATAATGTAGATGAGTAGCAACATACAATTCATGTTATAAGAAATATCAAATATGCAAGCAAAGATGCTTCATGAAAGTTCACAAAGTGTATAATGAAATAAAAGCACTATGGACCAAATGCATACACAAAATGAAAAATAAAATCCTATATTGGTCAAAGAATAGCATAATGTAAAATATAAAATATGGTGGACACTTTGGAGAAAATTGAGTAGAGGTAAAACATGATCAAGTCTTATTTAGCCTCTAAATTATTCAACTATAATTACTAATTGAAATGTGGTATCCATTGATCTAGGACTCTCATTGCCCCTTTATCACTAGCATCTTAAAATTGTGAGTATTTAAGTAATGAGAATGACAAGGTGGTTGAAAGCCTCATGCCCCGTGAGTGTGAAAACCTACTCCATGATTACTCAACTTAAGATTCCTAATAAGCCTTGTACAATCATAATAAGTATTAATGACATCATAGAGAACCACAAAGAGGTACCTCTTGCCCCATGACATGGAAACAAGCCCATGTTACAATGACAAGATGAACAAATGGAGTAGACTCGTCATCCTTTTTATTTTCATTCACTATTATGCATAGCTTATTATTTTATTATAGGATGTGTTGTAGAGTCACTCAAGCTATAATTAAATTTCCACCATGATAAAGCATGGCTTGGGTTAGCGGCCCAATGCGTTTCTCTAGTCATATAGATACTTACTCATCAAAACTTACTATTCCTCTATTTCATTTCGGCAGGAGTCCAAAAACAAAAGTACATGATATCAACCAAATGTAAATTTTTTGTGCAATGTTGAAAGCTTTCCGGTGATACACGTTTATAGCTAGCTCCCAACCACACACTTGTCAAACGCAAAACTTGTGGCTCCCATTATTGGGTCATGTTTATTATATGCATAAAAAGTAAAGTGTGCCTTCAAAAGTTCGTGAGAGTCCTATCCCAAGTTCAACCCATGACAATTAATAAAGTGAATATCTTAATTTAGAACATAAATAACACAATAACATGGTGAACATACTCGGAATAGAAATGAAGCTAATGGGAAGATATGGTGGACTCACTGGAAATACTTGGCTAAGGAGTGTTGGAAACAAGTTTTTACTTGTTGGAATTTTTAAATTTTTGGGCTAGAAAGAGGGAGATATTTGACCAGCTACTATGCATGCATATGTCCATAGAACTACTCATTTCATGACAAACTAAATAAACCAGTAATTAACATCAAGGACATGAATAAGAGATAGCTCAAGACAACATTATTGCAAATTTCTACACATAAAAAGCCTATAAATCATGCAAACATATGTAGCTCTTCAAATCAACCATGGCATCCCTATTCCAAATCATAATACTAGCATCCAATACATTCCAACCCCAAACTCCAGTAGCTCAATCTCATATAAAACGATGGTGGTGGTCTTATCAAAACAAAAATAAAAACAAAAACTAGACGCTTCAAGTCTCTACGATAAATGCTTTGCTTAGAAAAACAGAAAGTATACGTGTGCTAACCAAAAGAGTGTAGCTCCAGTGGGGTGTTCATCACATCCCCAAGCTTATGTCTTTCACCATTCTTGGATGTCTTGAGGAACAGCTCCTCTATTCCCTGTGAAAAAAACTTCACAAAACATGTTTCTCCCATTCTTTTTTTGTGGGGTGAGATTAGCAAGGACATACAAATCACATGCTTGCTGCGCAAAATTCCAAAACAAATGATCCAGAAGATAGACAATAAGGTTCATAATGTTGTTTGTTCACTCTCTAAAAGATCAAGGAAATTCAAGTCCCAAACCCAAAGAGTGCATCCAACAAAAGAAGGCAAAATCTATCCAGAAAAGCAATAGCAGAAGAACGAACGTTTTTCCTAAGCTAGACTCATCCAAAACTTAATCCAATTTTTGTGCTTACAGAGTACTAAAAGTTTCAGAACATACTAAAAAATTAGCTCAATCCGACTTACAGATAAAAAATAAAAAATCGTACGGTGAGCAGAATCGTGCTGAAACAGAAATTCCAAGCACTAGGATAGCAACTTTTAAATCCAAATGGGTGAAACTTGACACTTTATTGAAAACTCCAGAAACTAAAATAAATACTAAGTCTCTTTTTACATCAAGAGGACACTAGGAAAAACCAACTAAGAACAACCGGGTTGCCTCCCGTAAAGCGCTTTATTGATAGCCGTATAGCTAGGCTTTTCTTACTTAACATCATGATGGTTGGAGTGAGGTGGCTCGGCATCCCCAAGATTGGATTCTTGTACTTATTTGATACATGTAGGGTGAGACCAGGGGTACATCCCCAAGCTTTATTGGTTGTCCCTCTTGATCTTTGTTCATCTCACTCAACTCTTCCTCCTGAAAAATTCTTCTTACACAAATCTCAACATAAAACTTGATTAGAGGGGTTAGTGTCTCCATAAATAAAATCCACATAGGTACATCAAAGACACATCATGAGTTGATTCTAAATATTAACTACTTTTACTACAGTTGTGCATTGCTCCTTGATAAAAAGAACCACACAAAACACAAGTAATGAGAGCAATGCAAAATAAAGACATAATCTGCCAAAAACTGAACAGCCCGTAAAGAGTGAATTTTTAGAGGCACTTAAGTTGCTCAAATCAGAAAACTTAAAACTAATGAAATATGTAGTGATAACTAAATATTTCTGTCGTAAATTACCAGGTCAAAATTCCACTTCTGTGATTTTAAACATTTTTTGCAGTGAAGTTCAGGAATCTGTTTTCTGGACAGCTAATTACTATTGTTTAATCCTATCTCTCATATAAGATTATTCTTGCCATTTATGATGAGAAATAAGACAGAAATGTGATGTTACATTAGTGAACTAATATTTTTATTGTTTTTAGCTTTGGAAAAAGTTTTAATGATAGAGACTTTGCAACGGTTTCATTGGCATGAACAACACATGTTCAAGGTCGACCCCAACTTCTCCATTACTCATCCTTCTCATTTACTTTCCCAAAAAATTTATAAAATGAAAATCTTAAACTAAATGATAGATAACAGTAGGTAAAGGTATTTTACATGTTGAAAAGACATAAATGTGTGCTCAAACCGAATAGGAAATTAAAGCATAAGGAACAGACCAAAAAATATTGAACAATTTATTTTTAAGTCTAACCCCTTTCCTATGCATTGGCGTTTTGTAATGAAACAAATAAAAGAAGCACACAATAGCAAGCATAGAAAGGTAGATCAAGTGCAACTTCAATACTTTCAGCATAAAGAGGGGAAACTTAATATTATTGAAATATGTGTAACCATGTTTCCCTCTCTCATAATAATTTTCAGTAGCATCATGAATAGATTCAACAATATGAATATCACATAAAACATTCTTATCATGAGCCACATTCATAAAAGAATCACTACTCTCCACATAAGTAAAATCCTCATTAGTGATAGTGGGAGTTAAACATTCATAATTTTCATTGCAATCATCATATATAGGAGGCATAGTATCATCAAAGTGAATTTTCTCCTCCAAGCTTGGGGAACTAGAAATATCATGCTCATCAAAACCAACTTCCCCAAGCTTAAAACTTTCCATAGAATCAGCAAGTATATCATTTTTATCCTCAATAGTAGGGGGACTAAACATATCATATTCATCAAGACAAACTTCCCCAAGCTCAAGGTTTTCCTTAGCAATAAAGGTGTTCAAAGAATTAGTACTACCACAAATATGATTGTTGTGCAAATAATTTTTCAATTTCTCCTCAAACACTTCATGTCCTAATTCAAGGTAGATATTATACAGTTCTAAAATTGTTTGGTTGTTTTCCATTTTATAATTTTTTTTGTGTTTTAGGTTTATATGTTAGTATGCAATGCAAACAAGAATAAAAGCTTAGCACAACGCTCCCCGGCAACGGCGCCAGAAAAGTGCTTGATGACTCCCAAGTGCAGGAGATCAATTGTAGTACCTTTCGATAAGTATTTGAGTGTCGAACCCACGAGGAGCTGAAGGTAAGCTATCTATTCTCTAAAGACCTATAACCCTCTTATATGGTTGTTTATGCAAAGCAATAAGTTTGACTAAAAGGAACTAACTAATTAAAAGCAAGTGACGTGGAGTGTGGTTTGTCTAGTACCTAGTGAAGCAAGTTTAAAATGCAAGTAATCCTAGAGCAAGTTTCTAAAGCAACTTTCTAAGCAAGTTTCACAAGTAGCAAGCAGCAAATATCTCAAGTATCTCAAGGGAGCAAGTGTTCTAGCAATAGGTGTTTCGTTCGTGTGGTTGTCATAATTAGTGAAGCACATGTTTTAGTCTTAGTTGTTTCTTCTAGGAAGGAGCCATGAATAGGTATAGTCAAGTAAATGATCTACAACCCCTTATGATGGATCATGTGGCCAAGTAAATGACTGCACAAGATTGATTAAGACATAAATTCCCACCATAGCCTTACGTTCTAAGGTCCCCTATATATATCCCCCAATAACTTAACTTTGTGGCTCGGTCTTAGGTTACTGTCACTCCCAAGTCACCACCACTCCATTATGCTACCGGTGATCACCTTATATGCATTCCCCAACATATGCGTGCACTCATATATTGTACATAAAGACAATCATAGAAGATAACAAACTTGTATGCAACCAATCAACGAACTATTTCACCATTGCCAAGAACAATTCACTACTCAAACATAGACGGGGAGACACAATACATCAAGGGAATATAGTATTGCATCATACATCGTGTTTGCCAAGAGATTACAGTGGAGAGATGGAGCTGATCTTTCTGTAGATGTTGATAATGAACACGCCGGAGGGGGGTGGAGCCCTCCGGGGGTGATCCCGGCAGCGTTTCGCCCCTCTGATCTTCTCCGGCGGCAGCCTTCTATCTCTCTGTTTCGTGGTTTCGTCTCTCGGCGTCGCCCCCTTCTCGAAAAGTCCAGGGGACCCTTTATATAGTCGTTTTTAGGTCACGAGACACTCGGGAGAAGAAAGATCGACGACATCGGAGCCATGGGGGCAAAAAGGGGGCCCCACACGCGGCCAAGGGATCTGGCCGCATGGAGGGTCCTCTTTTCCACATGGTTGGCCTTTTGGCCCTCTACTTTGTCCCATGGTCTTCGTCTCGAAAATTCTGAACCGTGCTCTTTGGCCTTGCCTTTTTGGAGTCCCGAAGCTCGCGGAAAGTCTGAAACAGTAAAAAGTACGTTCTCTGAAAAAACAGGGTTAGAACCAAAAGAAGGGGGATTGTTCAGAAAATCCCCCAAATCATTATAAAACATGAATATAAGTTGCTAATATGTAGGAAAAACAAGTAATAACATGCAAACTTCATCTATGCATTTTAGATGCATCAGCGTCTTTGCTTCAAGAATCTCGTGACTAAATCAGAGCGCACCGCAAGCTTCTTTTCCATCTTTGGACTCGGAGGATGAATATCCCCGGTTACAGCGAGCGCGAGCCCTATCGAATTTGTGTTGGGCGATTTCGCTTCGGGCTTCATGTGGGCCGAGATTGCAATCGTCATTGTATCGCGGCTCTCTGTTGTGGTGTCGCGGATCCAGGACGCGGCGTCTGATGGCGTGTGGACACACGTTCGTTGGGAGACCCAAGAGGAAGGTATGATGAGTATAGCAGCAAGATTTTCCCTCAGTAAGAAACCAAGGTATGATGATGCAGCAAGGAGGACCTAGTGCTCCTAGGGATCGCATTGCTCCACCTGTGAGGCCCTCATTCCCTAGGGCACCTGTTTTGTGCCTCGTCCCAACTTTCCGTTTGCTCCAAAGCCTCATAATCCTGGCAGTGCTTCTTATGCACCGCGTCCTAGAGGTGGAAATGTTGGAAACACTTTCACTCGTGATGCTCCTACTGCTTTGAAGCCATCTAGAACCCGCTTCTCATGTGGAAAGGGAGGGCAGTTTTCTCGTGAATGTCCCAACAAGAATCCTTCTCCTACTCGCCCCAATGCTGCTAAGATAACTCATGGACCTTCGCAGAAGAAGACTGGTAATACTGTGAAGGGCCATCTGAACAACATTACTGCTGAAGAAGCCCATGAGAAACCAGACATGGTGATTGGTATGTTCCCTGTCAACTCAGTACCCGTCCCATTTCTGCTTGATTCTGGTGCATCACATTGATTTTTGATTAAGCCTTGTGTTAATAAGAATGGTTTGGAGATCAGTCGTATGGCCAATTCTATTCTAGTAAAAATACCTGGAGAAACAACCAAAGCCACCCATGCTTGCAGTAATGTGCCTATTGACATTGATGGGAAAACTTTTCATGTTGATCTGGTAGTACTAGGCGCACATGGGATTGAAGTTGTACTTGGTATGAATTGGATGGCCAAGTATAAGGGAGTCATAGAATGCACCACCAAATCTATATCCTTGACTAGTAGTGATGGAGATGAGGTTAAGTACAAGGCTACCAAGCCTACCTCTAAGGTTCATTGCCACAAAAGTATAGCCAACACATCACTTGAAGAAATTCATGTGGTATGTGAATACTCGGATGTTTTCCCGAGGAACTACCGGGTATGCCCCCTGATCGGGATATCGGGTTTGTTATTGAGTTAGTTCCTGGAACGGGACCGATAGCTCAGAAACCTTACTGGACGAATCCGGAGGAACTCGAGGATTTGAAGAAGCAAATTGATGGTATTCTCAAGAAGGGATTGATTCGCCCAAGTGTTTCACCTTGGGGATCACCTGTTATCTTTGTGGACAAACGGGACAGTACCACTCGTTCATGTGTGGACTACCGGAAGCTGAAATATGTTACCATCAAGAACAAATACCCGTTGCCCAAGATTTAAGATCTCTTCGATCAGATGAATGGAGCCCGAGTCTTCTCGAAGATCGACCTTCGCACCGGATATCATAAATTGAAGGTGCAAGAGTATGATATTCTGAAAATGGCATTCACCACACGTTACAGATTGTTTGAATACACTGTAATGTTATTTGGTCTGACAAATGCTCCAGCTTACTTCATGAATCTCATGAATAAGGTTTTCATGGATTATCCTGATAAGTTTGTCGTGGTTTTCATTGACGACATTCTTATCTATTCCAAGAATGAAGAGGAACACAAAGAACATCTGAGAATGGTACCCGGAACACTTCGTAAGAATCAACTGTATGCTAAGTTCAGCAAATGCCAGTTTGGCTTAGGGAAGTTGGTTTTCTTGGATATGTGGTATCTAAAGGTGGAATATCTGTTGATCCTGCCTTGGTACAATCAATCTTGAAGCGTAATGATCTAACCAACCCAACTGAAGTCAGATCATTTCTGGGCTTGGCTGGTTATTACCGCAAATTTGCCCAAGGAATCTCAAGCATCGCCAGACCGCTCACTCAATTGCTCAAGAAGGACAAGAATTTTGAGTGGACTGACAAATGTGAAGAAAGTTTCCAAGAGCTTAAGAAACGATTGGTGTCGCTCCGGTTCTCACAATGTTGCGAGTCACTAAAAGTTTTGATGTCTATTGTGATCCTTATAAGATTGGGCTTGGAATTGTTTTGATGCAAGACATGGAGGTTATTTCTTATATCTCTTGTCAGCCGAAACCTCATGAGATGAACTAACCTACCCATGACCTTGAACTTGCTGCAGTTGTCAATGCTCTCAAAGCGTGGCGACACGTTCTGACGGGAAACCGGTGTGAGATCTACACGGACCACAAGAGTTTTAAATATATCTTCTCTCAGCGTGAAATCAATATGAGGAAATGTCGGTGGATTGAACCCATCAAAGATTATGATCTGAGTATCCACTATCACCCGGGAAAGACTAATGTTGCAGCTGATGCACTTAGCAGAGAACCAACCTCTTTGAATGCCATGATCAAGGTTAGGAAACCTGTATTGTGGAAAGAGCTTGATCAACTCATAATTTAAGTGGTTAGCTATGGCATGTTGAACTCAACTGAATTCAAGCCTACTCTTCTTGATCAAGTGAAAAAAGCCCAAAAGGCCAGAATAGTATCCAAGGAATCAAGAACCACACGAAGAAAGAGAAATTGCCTGGATTCTCAATTGATTCCAAGGGAGTACTCTTGTATGAAGGCCATATTTGTGTTCCTTCCAAATCTAAGCTCAAGCAGATCATTCTGTCTGAGGCTCATGATACTCCTTATTCTATTCATCCCGGAGGAACTCAATTGATTCTGAGGGAGTACTCATGATACTCCTTATTCTGTATCAAGACCTAAAGGAAAAGTTATGGTGGCATGGAATGAAGCGAGAGATCACTTTATTTGTAGCCAAGTGTGATGCGTGTGAAGGCAGAACATCACCGTCCAGCTGGATTATTGCAACCACTCCAAGTGCCCAAGTGGAAATGTGATGAAGTTGGAATGGACTTTATCACTGGACTTCCAAGGTCTAACCTAGGACATGATGATATATGGGTTGTTGTGGACAGACTCACTAAAGTTGCTCACTTTATTCCTGTCCGGACTACTCATCGTGGAGACCAGCTTGCTGATCTCTACATCTCCCGGATTGTCAGTTTGCATGGAGTTCCAGAAATAATTGTTTCTGATCAAGGAACTTAGTTCACATCTCGATTCTGGAAGAAATTGCATGAAGCCCTTAGAACCAAGTTGTCTTTCAGCACCACTTATCACCCACAAACCGGAGGACAAACTGAGCGTGTTAATCAAATTCTGGAATACATGCTCTCTGCTTGTGTTTTGTCCTATGGTTCCAAGTGGGAGGATTGTCTACCATTTATAGAGTTTTCTTATAACAATAGCTATCAAGATAGCTTGCAAATGGCACCTTTTGAAGCCTTGTATGGACGCAAGTGTCGTACACCTCTGATTTGGTTTGAGTCTGGTGACAGACTGATATTTGGTGTGGACACCTTGCGTGCTACTGAAGAACAAGTTCAACTGATCTGCGACTGACTCAAGGCCGCCCGATCTCGCCAAAAGAGTTACGCTGACTCAAAGCGACGTGAAGTCTCTTTCCATGTTAGAGATTTTGTGTATGTTCGAGTCACGTCTCTCAAAGGGATGCAACGCTTTCATGTCAAGGGAAAACTTGCACCCTGATATATTGGCCCTTTAAAGATCATAGCCCGTCGTGGCGAAGTCTCTTATCAGCTTGAATTGCCAGCTGATCTCTCGGAATTCCATGATGTCTTTCTCTTTCATGTGTCCTTGCTCCGGAAATGTCTCCAAGTACCTGAGAAGAATGTCTATTTTCAGGATATTGATTACTGGACCATCGACATAAATCATGATTTGACCTACCACGACAGGCCACTCCGTATTCCCGAGAAAAATGTTCGTGTTACCCGGAAGCATGCAATCATATTCCTCAAAATTCAATGGACCAATTACTCTAAGGAAGAAGCTACCTGGGAACGCGAGGATTATACCAAGAAGGAGTTTCCTGTTTTCCATTATGACTAGAACCCCGAATCTCGTAAATTATGAGAGATCACATGTTGTAAGGGGGAAAACTAAAAAAATAGGACCAACAAAAACTTTTATGTTGATCCTTATGTTTTATGGATTACGAGGATCCATATGTAAACCCTGATGTTGAATCCATTATGAGATGTTGGAATGTTGTTTCCTTTGTTTCCTTGTCACTTAAATTCATCTATGTTATCTTTCCACTTAGTTTTCTTAGCCATGATTTTAATCTCATGGAAACACCCTAAGAAAAATACTAAGTTTTATTTTCTATTCTCTAAGTATTGTCTTCTCTTTTGAACCCTTCCAATTATATTGGACCAAAATCCAAATCATTGTTATTTTTGCTTTTCATCCATCCTTGGGATGTGAACTCACTCACCATGCCCAAAGATTCATTTTTGTAATGTCATTAATATTGTTTCCATGCTTGTTTTATAGCCTAGTTTATAAACCAGGAAATTAGTAAACAGAGAAAACAATAATCATGCCCTTTTCTCTCTTGTTTTCATGGCCCATAATATTTTGTAAAAATAAATAAATAATGGGTTTATGAAACTAGAGATCATCATCTTCCATCCCCAATTTGAATTTTTCAAATTGGAATTCATTTAGTATCTTTACCATGTCCAAAATTTTCTCAGAAAATAACTGAAATCTAGACTTAGAAATTTCACAAGTCCTAATTGAAACTTATGATTTTTTTACACTTTTTTGACATAAACCAAATGGATTCGAATTCAAGTTTATGTTTGAATCTTTGCTGATCAACCTTGTCCAGTGTGATCAACGCACTACCCTTTATCTACCCCTGCCTTCTCTTTGTTTTAGAGTGCCCCAGAGATAAAGAATGGCATGGAGCCAAAAGAGAGGAGAAGTAGGACCGGGTTGTCATCCACCCGAGATATCTCTCCACTCGCCCGTTCCCGTTCCACCCGGATTTCGCCCTTGTTTGCATGCTCCATGGTGCCACCGATCTCACCCAGGAGATCCACGTGCAACTTGCCCTCTTCCTCGCTCACCATTTTGTCTCTGGTGAAGCCTGTGAGCACGAGCACCTGGCTCCATGGTATAAAGCCCGTGCCTCTGCTCTCTGCCTCTCCACACACCTCCTTTCACTCCACTCTTCAAACCCGAGCTGTATCAGCTCTCATCACGCTCTGAGAGAGCGAGGAAGAGCACACTCTCGTTTCTGCCCGGGAGAGAAGCTTGTCATCAATCCGCCCATGTCTCTCCCTAATCTTTCTCCATTTTTGCTTGATGAGCTTTCCCTTTCCATGGACATCGTGCCTGACATCTTGTCATTCCCTTTTGAATGCAGGGAAAGCACCGCCGTGCTCAACTCCGACAGGATCGCCTCTAGTCACTCACGATCCCGTGGGTGCTGCTGCTGTTCCTGTCGCCGCCAAGTCGCTGCCTCGACCTCCTGCTACCCCTTCATCACATCTCCACCCTCCTGTACACGCCCTAGGTGAGCCGCTATGATTGTCGCCATAGATAACATCGCCGACGTGTCTGCCAGCGCCGCGAGGAGGACGATGAGCCTCGGTCGTTCATCGCCCGATCGACGCTCCGGTTTGAATCTATCGGGTTCTATCACTGGCCATTAGATATGGATCCAGCGGTATCGTACCACTTCGCTCGCGCGCACGTGCACTGGGCTAGCCCGACACAACGCGGCCCAGTCACATGCCAGATATGGCCCGTAGAGTATTTTCTCTGCCTGTTTATTCATTTTCTAAATTCCAGAAACATGTCACTTTTCTTTTAATCAAAATAAAATGCTTAAAATTCAAATATGGTCAAACCCAATATTCATGTGGTAGATGCATGTTTTCTAAACCACATGCAAGTGGTAGATCTACATTGCACCTCAGGTTTATCCTTTAGAAAATTCCAAATCAAACCTATATGAAACAGAAAAAATGGCATAACTTTTGTTCTAAGGATCCAAATGATGTGAGGTTAATTTCTTTGGATATATATCTTTAATACCTAACTAGATAATTTGGCCTCACACGCACTTGAGTTTTATATTTAAAATGACATGCATAATGGTAAATGACCAGAGAGCCACTAAATGAATTTTACTTATTTTTCTAGACTATTTGAGTTAAATCCTTTTGGATGAGCTTTGGTATGCTTAGATCTATCATATCCTAGATTTTTATGATTTCGAGAGCTATAGATTATTTTTGACATGCAATGCAAGTTTTAGTTGTTTTCTGCCATGTTTGATTGTTGATTGTTTATTGTTGATTAATTGTTTAGGTTGTTATTTTGATATTACTAGCATGCCTAGGTGTTGTTTTCTCTTTTATATGGATGCTATATTGTATATATATCATGTTAGAATAAATCTTCTGTGATGGTCTATTATTGTTATACATGCATGTCTAAATGATCAATTTCTATGTCTAGTTTTAGTACATGTTTTGATCTTTGTTATTTTCATGCCTTGAGTGATGTCATGGCATGCTTAGTATATTGATGCCTCTGTCATTATGTCACCTTGCCTCTGGTTAGATTATCTCTCCATGTTTAGAAAAGCAAGTGTTACTTTGAACATTGTAGTAGTGTTTGTTGTTATTTCCCTATGCATGTGTAGTCGTTTATAGGTTATTTTCTTGTTGATTTCTTCATCCTCCTAAATTATCAGAGAATCATTTAACCTTATATGGTCATGTTATGGGAGTGGTACACCCACTGGACACATGCCATTTTGGTTGAGGATCCATAGTATCAATTCTAGTATGATTCACTGGTATTTCTATGCATGTTTGCTTGATGGTGTGTATCCTAGTGGAAGTATTTTTGAGTGTAATTATTTGTTGAATTGTTTGCTGTATGTTTACTCCAGTAGCCTTTGCTTGCCTCTATTAGGTAATGATTATGTCTTTTTCTTTATTTTACGACGTTAGATAACGAAGACTGTATTATTTCTGAAGTGGTTTATTGCAACTCTTGTTTATTTCAATAGCAAGACCAAGACCAGTACCAAGGCAAGCCACTCTAAATGCTCGTTTGTTGTTTACTTATCATTATCTATCATGCATATTTTACTTATGAAGTTTTACAAAAGTTTGGTTCAAAAACGATTTTTGAAGTGAAATATGCTACTATCTATATTATGTGTCTAATATGCTATAGCCACTATATAATCTTGGTGTTACCAAGCCCTTTAATCATAATATTATTTTATCATGTCAACATTAAGTTCCTTAGTGTATATTTAAATTGATGTTTTTGCAAAACAAAGTTCTTTGGAAAAACCCCGAGGAAAGGTGGGACCTTGTCCACGGGACAAATGTGAAGGAGAAATGTTTTTACTTTGTTTTCTAAAAAAGACACATAACCTAGTCTTTGCAGGACAACCAATGTGTACTGCCGCATTACCACAATATGGGAATGGTGTCTAACTAAAAACTTATCGGTGTTAATCCGTGTCTACCTCAATGAGCTATAGGGGTTAAAGTCCCCTGAATAGGGAGTAACGGGACATTCAAAGCGTAGGATTAATTTGCCACTGGTTGCGACTGTTGGGTCTTCTGTCATGGCGGTGTGATGTCAGGGGAAACCGGATCGATACGGCTGATACACTTGGTGCCGGGAGAACAAACCCAGTTGAAGATGTAGCCATTTACTAGCACTTGCATAGTGTATAGTTAGGACCAGTTATCCGTTATTCGCATACTGTCACGGACGGTCCGTGGCTTTTCACGGCGGATGTACTGGATCTTGTGGAATGTGTACACCTCTGTAGAGTAAAACTATTCAGAATAGCCGAGTCCTCAGATATGGACAGTTGAATGGCCATGTAGCTAACATTGTGTCGAAGTTTTCAAAACTTGAACTCTCATTTTGGTGTTGTACCTAGGAGGTACTCGGAAATGGAAATGATCGTATCTTTGACGTACCGGTGAAATGATGATCTTGAAGGTGTGTTTTTTCAAGAAGATTTGCAAAGAAAAACTTTCTTTTATTTAGAATGCTTTATCAAAACCTTGTGGACATGCGATATCTACAAGCGAAATTAAATATCTTTTGAAGTATCTTCTTCAACAAAGATCTAAAACTTGACCAACCATGATGGATCTTCAATCCATCGTGGCTAGATGAACCCTAATAACAGCCTTCCTACCACCTATACATCAGCATACTTGCATTCTTAAGCTTTCATTTGGGGTGACTTGCGAGTACAATCCAATGTACTCATATTTGTTTCTTCCCTGGCTATTTACTTGGCTAGACTTCGAGGAGCAGCCTCAGGAGGACTACTACGAGGAGGAGAACTTTGACGACCCAACAAACAAGGCACGTCTCCCGGTCAGCAGCATGTGTTGTTAAGGTGTGACATGGGCTGTACTATGTTGTGTTTGCTTCCGCTGAATAAAAGTTGTGTGTGTGTTGTCTGCCCTGCGTGGCAGATGTCTCAGACTTGGTCGTGTGACCATTTATGTAAGACTATGTTTAATTCGTGTAATGGATGATGTACTTTGATGTATCAACTCTAAATATATTGTTCATGATTGTTTGATCCGGGATCATGAGTGTATGCATATTAGAGGTCTTGGACGGCTAGTCCGGGGTCCCCACACTTAGCTTATTTTAAAACCCAAAAATATTAGTTTATATTTCGTTCTTATTTGAACACACACAAAAATATAGTATGGCAAACAAGAAACTTGGGGAGTTTGCTACTTCCAATGATGATTATCTACGTGCACCCATCACTCAACCCGTAGTTGTTGCGGAGAACTATGACATTAAACCAAACTTATTGAATCTTATTCAACAAAATCAATTTAGTGGTTCAATTTCGAAGGATGCATGCACTTAAACACTTTTACTGAATTATGTGATATGATGTGTATTAAGGATATTAGTCCAAATGCAGTCAAGCCACGTTTGTTTCTGTAACATCCCTGATTTTTGGAAAATGCAAAAATCACAAAAAATTGAAACTTCTTGTTTTCTATTAAAGCAAGGCACCAAAAGGAAATAAAAATCAAAACCCAAAGGTCATATTATTATTTTTACAATGATTAATCCAATTTTGCCTCTGTTTTCAAAGCCCTAAGAATTGTTTTCACCATCTTTAATAATTTAATTAAATTTGAAAATAGTTTTGTGACCACATTAATGTCTTATCAAACCCTAATAGTATAAGATAGTTTGAGTACACACATGTTTTCCAAAGGGTTGTTTTCAACTTATACCTAATAAAAAAATTGGAGACAAAAATCAACTATATCACTTTTCAACTAATGATCCAGTACCAAAATGGTTTTCACAATTTTTCAAATAATTAAGTATCAAATTATTCACTTTAATTGTTTTCTATTATAAAATGGCATGAGCAGGCCAGCCCACCAAACCAGCCCGCCCAGCCCTCTCTTTTCTGTATGGCCGACAGGTGGAGCCCACAGCTGACGTCATCGAGTCATCTTCGACCCGAAGAGGAAACCGCCAGCCGTTTCGGCCTTGATTTCTCGTCGATTAATTCGCGCGATTAAGAGCCTTAATATCTGTCCCGTTTCCTCCCTCTTATAGTCCTCTGTCACCTCTCTATTTCCCCTCTCCTCCCCGTGTCAATCGTGGCCCGAGGACGCCAAATTTCATCGCCGGAGTCCACGGGATCCGCCGCCGTTGATCTTCGATTCCGGCAACAAAAGAGCATTGCGTTGCCTCCTTTCTACTCTCCTCTCTTCCACTACCTTGTGCGCACCTCCTTAATTTTTTGTTCGAATTTTTCCCATAGGAAATCAGCGGGTTCGAGCTCAACCGATGGTCACCGACGCTCGTGCCACCTGCGATCACTCCTCGCCGTCGCCCCTTCACGCGCAGGTCAACACCGTCGACACCATCAGCTTCGCCTCGCCGTGCCGCGCCTCCCTGTGCCCGCGCCGAGCCGGAGACCCCCTCCAGCGCCAACGCCATCAACACCCGGAGCTCACCGGAGTGTCCGTCGTCCCCATCCGCTCGTTTCCGTGAACAGAGAGCCCCGGACCCCTTAGTCATCAACAACGAGTTCGCTGCGCTCCGCTGGTCATCGTCGTCGTCTCCGTTGAGCCCTAGGACAACCGGAACGTCGCCGTCGTCTTCTCCCGAGGTGCAGCGCCGCCGTCCCCGCCATTGCCGGCAGCCGTTTTTGGCCGGAGATAAGCCCTAGCCATCCCTGTCCGTCCGATCTGTTTTAACGGCCGCGATTAGAACCACCGAGCGAAAAGGTATCGACGAATAGGAATGCGCCACGTCGTCCTCGCATTATGTTTTTATTTGTCGCTCAGCGCAGCGTGAAACAGGCCCAGGCCCAGCAGTTATCCATTGCCCTGTGTGGCAAATAGCAGAATTTGAGCCCAACTGTCTCTGGGATTTATTCCCGAATAAAAATAGAATATCAATTTTGCAGAAAAGCCCCTAGAAACTATAATCATCATAACTTTTGATCTGTAAGCCCAAATTTAGCAAACTTGGACTTTTTGGAATTGGCACAACTTGTAGGAACTTTTAGCACTGGCCAAATATAAAATTGACCATTTAAAAATTGTTCAAATTCAAATATGATTGTTTGATAAAATTTGACATAATTCAAATTATGTAAATCCAATTTAAGCAAACCAAATTTCTTTGGGTTCCTTAGAATATGTACTAACAATACCCACTGACCAAAATCCTATTTGAATTATTTTTGAAGTGTTTTAGATTTTAGATGGCTATTTGAGTATTTTGGACATATATTTAATTCTATAAATATTTAGAAATTGTTTTCTTAGGAAAAGTTGATCCATTTGATAACCCTGAACCAGAGACATCAGTGCCTAACCATTTTGGACACCCCTGGGACATGACCATGTATTTTAGCCAAACTTCCATCATAGTAGTCCACCTAGTTGGTTAAGTCTTAGAGTTGGTTCTATCTTTGTTTACCTTTGTTGTTAAGGATATTTGGAGCCAAGACCAAGTTTAATTTCTTAGTGAGATTCAATCATATACTTAAACAACTGGTGAACCTATAAACACTAGTACCATAGTTTTCTACCTACTTCTCCACTCCCCATTCTTTCTTCCAGAATTCATCAACTTAGCAAAATGGAGATCAAGACTCAAGCACAAGAAGGAAACTTCATTTTCAACTTGGTGGAAACATGACGATCTACAAGGAAGATCAATGAAGAAATTTTGAAGGAAATACTTGGACTCCACAACTAGAAGAAACTCAAGGAAGTACAAGTGTGAAGAAATTAGAAGAAAACACCTCCCTCACTCTTTCTATCTTTCTTCTTATTTCTTTCAATTTGACTTAGTGGTATTTGTGCCCATCCCATACCCAAACCAATTAGTGAAGTGAAAGCCATGAAGAATTTATCAAGACCAAGAGAAGAATCCATCCAGGGAACAAGACTACCATAGAAGCATGAATATGATCTTCAAGAAAACAAGCATGTGAAGACTTGGAGCCATCCACACAAGTTGAAGAATAACAAGTTGTTTTTGTCCAACCCTTGACTCAAATGGAAAAGACCAAGACTTTAACTTGTTATCTCCTTTGTTATTAAGTTAGTTGAACCTAGACCTAGCTTAAACCAAAATGGAAGGACTAACTTAGATCACTCAAATGTTTTGATCAAAAGAACTAAGTGTTACACATTGTTATGTGTTACTTTAGTTGAAATAGTAGACCACCCTTAGTGAACTCTTGGAACATCCTCGACAAGTATGATTATAGTAAAGTTATATAACATCAAACTCAACCTATTCCATCCCAAGTAAACCCTTGGAATTACCTTAACAAGTATTGAACTCAATTATTGACGTTGTCCCAACTTGGTACAACTCCTTTGTTATGTTATTTGCTATGTTTGTTTTCTGCACTCATGTGTTTGTTTGCTAGGATGCTTGTTTATTTTGTTATTGTGTTTTCAATGTATAGATTGAACGGAGAGCAACGATCTTTTGTGAAGAGTGTTATTTCTTCACCAACTTCAACAAGGCAAGTAACACACCATTCACTACCCATTATTTTCTATATGCATCATTACTGTTTTGAGTAGTATGCATGATAGGAAATTTTACTAAGTTATATTATGCTATGCTATTATTGTCGTGGGATAATCACGGCGGATGTTACCTGGGGTAACTGATCTTGGGGCAAGTCGACACAGGTGTTTGGGAGAGGGTTTAGCTCGAAGGAGAACATGACGAAAGCAATCTAAGAACCGGAAAGCAACTCGCCGGCTCTTGATATGATTATACTGGATACTCGATAACAGGTGTTACAACTATGACTTGAATCTCTGGCAAACTAAACTTAGGGGCCGGTTTATAAAGCACCTGTACACCCCTAACTTGCCCTCCAAGGCACATCTTGAGTCCTACTCGAACTCCACATATAAAGCCTAACTTTCCTTATCGCAACCCACAAGCCGGGTCACGAATCTCACAAGCCTTTGGGCCTTCTAGTAACCTCTTTACCCCTATCCGGGTATTGCTCAGCTCTCCTCGGGCCGGATTATACCTTGAAGTGGGCCTACCGGGTTACTATCCCCCCATCAGTAGTCCCCAGGATAGCGCGGGCTTCACAGATCCATTCTTGAAGTGCTCGCTATTCCCTTTTCAGATTTGAACCCTAAGATATTAAGGCCCTACTCTCGATAAGGATCCCTGATATCTCGGGATAAATCGCGTTCCCCCTGTTAATGGAACATTTCACCTCGTTCCGAACACCCGCAACACCAAATCTGTGCGGATAATTATTGCTCCGTAACTTCCGGCTTTCCAGCCGCGGGCGAGCTCACCACCTCCCTTATAAATATCAGCCGATGGTAACCCTAAGTCATTCATCTCGCTTCACCATCCCTTTTCACCACGCTCCCCCACAATTTCTGCCACCGGGCTCGCACGCTTCAAGAAAGATAAGACCACCTCCGGCCGCACTCGTCCTCAAGATATCCAGCACCGCCATTAAGCACCGTTGTCACACCCGCGCTTCCTCATCGAGGGCCGTGACGCAACACTCAAGCCGCGCCACGCACCTCCCTCACTTCGGACCTCAACTCCTTTGGTAAGCCTTCCTCAACCATTCAATTGAAACTCGCAGTCTTTTCAATCTGACCGAGATTGGATCTGGGTCAACCCGTAAACTAATTTTCCGATATCATCAAATTGAACCACTTCGATAGACCTTAGTTCCTTTAGTCACCTGATATGTAGTCGCAACTCATCCCCGCGCACTTATCGGCCATCCAACTTTGCACAAGATTGCTCGCAAGCTTTTCGATCTAGGTCCATCCCACCTTGTTATTTCCGCCTGTCGCATTAACACCCGGAAAATCCTCTTTTTCCAGCTAATCCTTCCACAATAAAGGTATGGGCAACCATCCATGTTCACCCAATTCACCTGAACGCGTAAGTAATTAGCAATTTACTCAACCTCATCTGACACCCGGAAAAATCTTCTGCATTTAATATCGTAGTGCATTATCCGGGTTTCATTTTAGCCTTCAACGCCTTGACGTCTCCAAACTCGAATGATTTGATGTTCCGAATCTCACTCCATACATTTCCTGCCCCTTGCAGGTCAACTCCATGGCTCCTAAAAGACAAGGAAGACACCCGGCTTCTGCAAAGGCCTCTCAAACCACTTCTGCCAACTGGGGTCGGTCTTCAACGACAAAGGCCAAACTAGATGGGATGGCCGAGTTAGGAATCCTTCCTTCTCAAAAGGAAATACACTGGAGGGCTCCTGGCGATGAGACCCGTCCCGCTCCTATCGGGAACGAGGTAATCTGTTTTACCGAGCATGTGACCCGGGGATTCCGTCCTCCGGGTCACCCTTTTTTTCGGGAAGTCTTGAGCCACTACGGCCTCCGGGTGTTCGACATAGGGCCTAACTCTATGCTGAACATCGCCCACTTCATAGTTTTGTCCGAGTCGTACTTATGCACTCCACCAAACCTTGTTCTTTTTACCGAATTATTCCAATGCGAACCATGCTATGAGAGCGGTAACGAAACACTTCTTACCTGCGGCGGGGTATCCATCCAGCGCCGCAAACACTCATTGATGCCACCTCTCAACCTGAACCCCAACGCCAAAAACTGGCAATTATCCTTCTTTTATTGCCACGACACTTCTCCGGATGGTGAGAGGAAACTACCGGGTTATTCGGAGAGCCTTCTCGAGCCCTCCGAGTCTTTTAGTGCTTTTGCTCCTGACCCTGATAGGGAAGCGATTCAGCCCCTTCTGGCCAAACTAGCGGCCCTCTCAGCCCATGGCCTTCTCGGATTTAACTTGGTAAAGACTTGGGTGGAGTTCCGGGTTCAGCCCAACTCCATTCGCTCAAAGTCGCTGCACGAATACTCCGGTCACATCACAGATTCCCTCCGCTATTCCACCAAAAGCTTCCCTGCCGGTAACACCAACAAGACCATCAAGGGCTTCCTGATGGAGAGACTAGATGTTATAAAGAGCACTGCCGGGTTACCCCCGTTTACTCGGGAAAACCCCGTCCCAGCGGTAAGACCTGACTCCTTTTTCGCATTTCAGCACTTTCATCCGTTATAGTCTCTAACCACCACTTGTGTTTATTTGTCCACAGGACGACGATCCCTTCTGGAAAGTTGAAAACCCTCCTCCTTCTCAAGACCCTGAAGAGGAAACCGAGTCTGCTGATGATGATGAGGGTACTCTCCCATACCCTTTATACCTGCCCTTCACCTGTGTTATTTCTCTTATCTGATACTTACCCGGTTTTCAGGGTCGGGGGATGAAGAGGAGGAAGAAGAAAATGACCCGGAAGCCACCGAGTCTGACCAGGAGCCCCCAGTTGGAAACAAAAGGAAGGCTAGAGGGGTAGTTGAAAAGGTTCCCTTCTCATCTATGTCTCGTGCGCCTTACTCCTTTGCTGCTATGCATGAACTTAACGAGCGATTATCACATTCACCCTTCTTGAAGGACCCTCTCCCGACTAAACGTAGGGTGACCCGGAATTCTCCGGGGGATGATCCCCTTAACCCGGGTATCTCCACTTCACCCACTCATCGAGCCAGTACCCCTCCAGCTCAACCTTCCCAATCTCCTCAACGTCATCCGTCTCCTAATCATCCACTTGCCGGGCAATTTCGCGTGCCGCAGCCAGTGCTCCTGCCGACGTCATCCGCCTCCAGCGGCGAGCTTCCCCCGGACTATGCCGTGAACACCGGGTAAACTACCTTTACTTACATTTTCTCGTACTAGTTACCTCTCTTTTTTTCCGTATATTCCATTGATCAATGTCTCCCTTCTTTTCTCCAGCGCCACAGTTACGCTAAGCGACCCGGACATCCCTGAATCAGAAGAGCAGGGAGAAGAGAAGCCAAGTGATGACATGGACGTTGAGGTTGAGGACGAGGCCGAGGATGGAAATGGAGAAGATCCTTTTAAGGACCCAGTCCCACCAAAGACTGCATCACCCCAGCCCTCTGAAGAAGTGGACGAAGACATCATTGTGGAGACCAAGTCGGGCTCTCCTATCCCGGACGTTCAAACAATCCGGGTTTCGACCCCCAAACCCGGAACAACTCCGCCACAAGAGGGCCAATCCTCCGGCCCTTCTCAACTTCGCCCTGAAGACATGACCTTTGCTTAAATGCTAGATGCCCTTCATACCTTGAAGGGCGACGAAGAAAACATACTAGATGCCTTAATAACCAAGCACGAGGTAACCCCGACTAATCATCAATTGTCTCCACGCCTAGTCCCCAAGTTCCGAGTAAATTACTAGGTAACTTGCTTGGAACTTTGCATAATGATTCTGGCTGATCCCTCTTCATGCTTCTTTACAGGACTATGTTTCACAGTTGGAGAAGAAGCTGGCCAAGTCCACCAAGCGTATTGGAAAAGAAACGGCCCTTCGTGAAGCTGCTGAGACTGAGGCTCGCAGGTGCCAAAAGATGACGAAAAAGTACAGGAAGAGAGCTCACAGAGCTAAGGAAAAACTTACAACTCTTTCTGCTCAAATTGCTGATGTTCACCGTACCGCGACTGGTAAGATTTTTGAATTTCACCTTTTTATGACTCGGATTGCTTTGATTTGAACACTTGCGCTTGCTTGCCTACTATCTTTGCTCCTTTTGCCTTTCTTAGCGGGCCCACGTGATGCTGCCCCCGAAGAAGATGATGCTGCCAAGCTTAAAACCATCAAGAATACTCTTCGCCAACTTTGCGGCGGAGTTAGCTGGATACTTGATGAGCTGCGACTGCCGGATGTCAAGCCAGATAACATGAAGAGGTTACTGGAATTCTGCTCCACGATCCCCGAGTGGATTTGGCACTGGAAACGGTCCTCCTGCCGATTTGGGGTAACCCGGGGGCTCGCACTGGCTAAAGCATACGCCCCCAAGCTACAACTTGCCAAACTTATGAGTGGATTTCCGGAGTTCAACTTGCATGGGTCCAAGTTTTTGCCAAAGGACTTCAAGGCTATTCAAAAAGAAGTCCGCCACCCGGCTAGCGTCATTGCTGACAGCTTAGAGATTGATGAGATTCTCCCTGCTTATGATGCTAATGACAAGGTTGTCAAGGCGAACCGCCCCCAGCCGTTCGATATGCTTGCCCGTTGGAAGGAGCAGGCGATCAAGATGAAGGAAGAAGCCGCCAAGAAGGCCGAGGCCGACTCTGCTCCTGCAACTTCTGCTGCACAACCCGGGACTGCTGCTGACCCGAGTGGCGCCGCAACTACAGGTGGCGACAAGGGCAAGGCCAAGATGGACCCTACAGTTTGAAGTAATGCCTATCATTCCACATACGTCAGCCGGCAAAGCATCGTTAAAACAGTCTTTACTATTCGTCTAAGCAGAGCGCCTGTGCTCTTTTGATACTTTATGGTTTTTGTAACACTTTTATTTAAACTCCCAATGCACTTTGCGCCCCCTTTGGGCTTTTGATGAATGTGTCTCTGCATTTACTTGTTCTTGATATCCACTTGCTTTATTCTCGATACCTTATACTTTTTTTTTATACTTTCTTTAGTAAGACCCGTCCTCCGGGTGTCGTTGGCGTCTAGGGATCGGTTTTACACCTGAATCCCTAAGCTCCTGAGACCCGGATGCGTGGCTCGTTTTAATTTTGTCGGCTGGATAATGCTGTTTCTTCCTTAGAGCTCATAAGTCCCCAGTTCGGGTTTCCGCGTCTGGGACACGTGATTGTTTTCTTTCAAGGAAACGAATCGCCTGTTGCTGAATGCCCAAGACTTCAGGACAGCTTCTTATGAGGTTTGAAGTTATGCTTGATAATTGTTGAGTTTCCGGCTATCGGCCTTATACTCTGCATAACTTGTGGTTTAGATGACCCTTTCGACTATCTTGTACTATAAGCCGGCTTTCGCGTGGATACCATGTTGTTACATCAATACGAAAACGGGGTCAAGCAAGTCCCGTTTGGGTCTCATGACCGACATTTAATCGTAAGCGAACGAATCATGCCACTTCGTTGCGAGTCACATCGAGCTTAAGTAAGAATAGCCGAGAAATTTGGACTTCTTTGTCCGGTTATAAGATTGTAGCCGCACTCGTTTTTTCGAGTGACGACCCCTATAACTCATTGGCATCAAGGCCGGGTCTTTTTTTTTTTGAGTTTACAGCTGTGCTTGTATGAGCAACCAGCCCTCAAGACCTGAATATTCACATCGTATAAATAACACTTGCTTCTTTTCTTGATAATCCCTTTTTATTTGATATGAAAGAATTAGGCCAGCAAGCCGCCTCATTAAAAACCCATCCAGTCCCCAAGGGTGCCCTGGACAGGAAAAGAGTGCGTCTGAAACCTGCTGCCTGTTACATCTTTTTCTGCTAAGTATAGTACGGACGTAGCTGAGCCACGTTCCACGGTCTATCTCTTTCTTGCATAGGTGCAGTTGTGTGAGCAGTATCGTTGAGTGTGGTCGATTCTTCTCTTGCATCTATCAAGTAATATGACCCATTATGCAGGCTCCGGCTTACGATGAAGGGTCCTTCCCATGGTGGCGATAGTTTGTGCCTTCCCTCGTTTGTCTGAGCCAAGCGCAAGACCAAGTCTCCCTCCTGAAAGACCCGGCTTTTCACCCGCCGGCTGTGATATCTTCGCAAGTCTTGCTGATATATGGCTGATCTTTCCAAGGCTTGCTCCCTTTGTTCTTCTAACATATCCACGGCGTCTTGCCGGGTTTCCTCGTTCTCTACTTCCACATAAGCTGTCACTCTTGGTGAATCATGAATGATGTCGCTTGGTAATACCGCTTCTGCGCCGTAGACCATGAAGAAGGGTGTCATCTGGGTGGATCGGTTGGGTGTAGTGTTAATACCCCAGACCACGGAAGGAAGTTCTTCAACCCATGCCCCAGCGGCCCTGACACAGGGGACCCTCAGTCTTGGCTTCAATCCGCGAAGTAGTTCTTGGTTCGCCCTCTCTATCTGACCCGTCGTTCCAATCGACTCTTCTTTTTCCGATCGGACATACGTGTCTTTCCCTGACACAGAGTCAGATCCAATATTATCACAATTCGAACTGGAAGTACATACCATACCGATGAAGACGTTGATGCTGCCGACCGTCACGATGGATCCGGTTTCGAGATGATCCGACTCTGGCCCCCAGCCAGAATCGTCCACCATCTTTTCTCCTTTGCTGTTGACGTAGATTTCTCCGACGATGAGGTTCTTCATGCTCTTCCGAGCTTCTCCCGTGATGTAAACACCTTTGGACGCAGGCCCCACGGTGGGCGCCAACTGTCGTGGGATAATCACGGCGGATGTTACCTGGGGTAACTGATCTTGGGGCAAGTCGACACAGGTGTTTGGGAGAGGGTTTAGCTCGAAGGAGAACATGACGAAAGCAATCTAAGAACCGGAAAGCAACTCGCCGGCTCTTGATATGATTATACTGGATACTCGATAACAGGTGTTACAACTATGACTTGAATCTCTGGCAAACTAAACTTAGGGGCCGGTTTATAAAGCACCTGTACACCCCTAACTTGCCCTCCAAGGCACATCTTGAGTCCTACTCGAACTCCACATATAAAGCCTAACTTTCCTTATCGCAACCCACAAGCCGGGTCACGAATCTCACAAGCCTTTGGGCCTTCTAGTAACCTCTTTACCCCTATCCGGGTATTGCTCAGCTCTCCTCGGGCCGGATTATACCTTGAAGTGGGCCTACCGGGTTACTATCCCCCCATCAATTATCCTAGTAGCGTGTAGCCATCTCTTTTTACCCTTGTTATTTTGTAGCCATAGAACTTAGTAGATGATATGCAATATTACAAATTGTTTTACTAGATGTTGAGGAAAAATTCTAAGTATAACTAATAAATGAACCACCTGGGTGGAAGTGGTAAGACTGGTTTATGTTGAGTGTTGCCTCAGGGCCCTTTGCAAAGGGTTATTCCACTTGAGGTTGTCACTTGCGGATGGCCACCCAGGAACAAAGAGATTACTATGTCCCTCTAAATCTAGTAGCTTCCCGTGCAGCCTTTTGACAATATGGGCTCTGTCTTGATCAATTAAGTTGTGAGGGTTCAGCCCAGGCTTGACAAGCAGATGTAGCATAATTATAGGTGGAACGGGTCTTGCCGGTGGGTTGAATTCCTTCTTCTGAAAGATCTCGTCTCAATTCTCTCCTTTCCATGATGCACTCCGGGTGTATAGGATGTTTGGGCTAATTGAAGACAAAGGGTGAAAGTGCACAAACTCTGCAGAGTCAACAAACTAAGATCTTAGCCGTGTCCCCGGTTATGGACGACTATGAGCAGCTGGACAAGGAATGACGGAAGAATCTCATCATCAATTTCAATAAGTAAATTTTTTACCAAGTGAACAATATTGTGGTGTTTGGATCTTAATCCAATGTTGCCACCCTTTTGAAAAGAAAAGTTGGTTTTACAAAAGTGATAGGAGAAAAGTGGATTTATGCAGAACTTAGCCAAAACTCCACTCAACCAAATAAGCATGTAGTATTAGTGTTGCCATTTGTGACGCCCCAGGATCGGGCACTATGCAGATTTCGGCGTTTCCACCCAAATCAACATAATAACAGATTTCAGGTTGCCACTTGTGATAACATTACAACAGTTCACGAATATTCCGCAACAACAACAGAAAAGATATATACAACACGACTCAAACGAGTCAAGGATACAACTGATACAATACAAAGATCCAAATAACAACGGAAGAAACAACATAGTGTCCGACTACGGACAAGATACAAATTGGACTAAGAGTCCTGAAGATAACCGATGGCGTCCAATCCCTGCCCGGGCCAAGCCGGAGGGATTCCCAAGCTAACGTCGTCAGACTTCAAACCTGTTGACTGCTATGTGGAATATGCAGTCACGAAATGGATTCGTGGGTCAGTACTATTAAGTACTGGCAAGTGGATAAACCATACTCACAAGATACCAGCGTAACCAATCATCACAAGATACAAATACTTTGGGTACAACGGAAAGAAAGGGGGTAGTGCAAAGAAGCGGTAGCGGGCAGCACCAACAACTAGAGAGACACGCTACAACTTCCGGCTAATAGAAAGGGATAAGAGAGCGTATCAGAACCAACTACAACTACTCACCAAACAATACCCATCCAGTGTTACCCCCTACTAAGGAAGCAACCCAAGGAAACTCACACTGTTGATTAAGGTGACATTCATTTTTATGGTGAAGGTAATACTGTATTACTAGTCAAGTTATTATCATTAGGTGTAAGTTGTCTGAGTACTTGTTAGCCAACACTTTCACCAAGTCGTCACATAACCGCGGACAACACGGCTTCTCGAGAAGATTCATCCCTGCAGGGTGCGCTACAGTACCCGTACACACTCAAGCCACCAACTAAAACTCAGGTTGGCTCGACACGACCCAAACCGTCTCTACAACCTATCCTAGGAGCCACGGAGCTATAAGGTCCCGGCCAGTCCGACCTAACCTAAGCGCAATGGTGAAAACCACACCCCCCCGGCACCACAGGCCTCGCCCTATATGGATCATCATCATCATCAACAGTAACCATGGGGGGCCCACCCATTCATGCATATGAGCAAATGGAACACCCGAACTAAGTGTGGCTCTTCGGACAAGCTGCAAATCAGGTCTAAGTCGAGGGGGGTCCCATACTACCTCCCGGATGCGGTTAGCGCGCTCATCATGGATCAATGGACAAGACTCTTTTCCTAAGTTCGACACTAGCAGGCTCCAAAACCACGCCGGGCCTCCTGCCGGTGCCTTATCATCAAATTATTATTACCCCAAGCATTAACATGTTGTTGATTGAATTGAAACCCAACTATCAAACTAGACAGGTGATACGACAAAGGACAACAAGACTCGGGCGCAAACAAACCTAAGCATGCTAGTACGACACAGGCCAACAAACAACAGGGTTATAGGTGTGGAGGTAAGGCAATATCGTGGCAGCAGGGTAAACATGTGATGGGATCGGAACACAAGCATCGAAAATACTAGGCTAGCATAAAGACAACAGAAAGAATCGGTAACAAGTGAGGAAAGTCAACATAGGTAGCAAGTGAGTATACTTGCCTGAGATCCAGCAAGTAGAGGTACATCCGCAGAACTTGTCGTTGCTCATATCATCTCAGCGTCCTATCCGCGAAGAAGCAACGAACTAGAACAAACACCGGATGCAACAATTACTACTACGTCAAAAGATCCAGCATGTTCCTATTTTATATGCATGACAAGTTAAAGGGTGCATCAAAATAAATACAAGACATGATGAAACATTTTAAATGGTCCCAAATGCAAAGATAAGGTTGCATTTGGAAAATCCCAGGTGCATGCATAGTTATTTAAGTGAATTACAAGAAAACATTAGGTTGAAGTGATTAAATGTCATGGTGGATGGGGAAAACAGAATGTATACAACATTAGCTTCAATGTGATACCTCATTTGCCAAATTTGGAATTTTAAACATTTAATTATGAATTTTTGCAATTTAAAAGGTTTAATTAAAGCATTGAATTATTGCACCACTTTTAATTAGGAAAAACGGTAAACAAATTGTATATTTGAAAAGTACAGAGAATTTTGATTGGAAAACATATTTTACTTTTCAAATTTGGAGTTATAACGAATTAGTTATGATTTATGCAATTTTAGATGAATTAAATAAAGTACAGAAAATTGCACAAATTTTAATTGGTCAAAACATTAAAAAAATTGCATATTTGGAAAATTCAGGAAATTTGGAGTAGAATACATATTTTATTTATTAAATTTGGATTTAAAATGAATTAGTTATGGGCATTTGAATATTGGGGTGTTTTTCTGAAAAGTGCAGGGGTGTGTTCGTGATGGAAACTGAGTGTGGAAGGGCTTCGGTGTAAAAACAGGAACGCCAGGGACCTGGGTGCAAAGCGCCAGATCCGGATCTGGATGTGGGAGAATTTTTCTCACCGCAGTTGGATCTAGCGTCGGTCAATGACAGGTGGGGTTAGCCCTCATGCGGTGGAAATAAGAGAAAAAAGAAGGCATCGTGCCTTTGGTGGGATTCGGACCCTGCCCGTGGGCGTGCGCGCGGGAGGCCTGTGCCACTGGGCTGCTGCTGCGGTTGTTGAACAAATACTGAACTGACGCCTTAAGAGATAAAATCGGTGCCTTGCATTCTGACGAAACTGAATCTGTACACACCTGCACGCAACGGTGACAGGCGGACGCAACCAGCAGCGATCTGGAGCGGAGGGGATGGTACCGCTCGATGGCGATCACCCAGAGCAAGAACGGGGAGGAGAAAGGAGGGGTCCCAGAGGACGGGAGGCTCACCGAGGGGATCGAGGACGAGGTTGAAGAGGGTCGTTGCCGTGGTTGCTGTCACGAACGGGTGGCCGTCAGTTCCGAGGACAGAGGAGGAAGAGGGCCATGGCGGGGGCGATCGGAACGTCCTCGGGCGCCGATCTTCCACGGGGAGGATGAGGACGGTGAGGCGATTCCATTCCCAACACCGGATTTCCTTCTCGGCGACCACGGCCTCGGCTCCGTGCGCTCCATCTCCGGCCATGGAGGGGGCTCTCTGTCTCGAGCAGAGGAGAAAAAGAGAAGGGTGGCGGCGGAGATGGGAAAGGAAGGGGCGAGAGAGCTAGGGTTTGGAGGAGAAGGGGATGGCTGGGTAGAAAAAGGAGGGGGAGAGGGGGAGCACGTGATGGTGGTGCGGTGGTGGTTGCTGCTTCCGTCACCACCGTACGGAGGTGGAAAACACAGGCCGCTCGGGCCAGTCGGTGGGGAGCTGGGCCTCCTGGGGTGGTAGGTGGGCCAAACGGCCTGCCTCCTCCAGCAGTTCTTTTTAATCTTTTTCTTTCCTTTTTCTTTTTTTTTGTAGAAAAGGAATAAGAAAGGAAATAGAAGGGGTTTCTGAGATCCAAAAATTATGGTGATAATTTTTTATAAGTTCCTGATTGAAAAATCCCAGTTGCACCAACTTTTGTTTTTTCAAAATTTTAAATATTTGTTGATGTTTGAAATTTAAATGAATTTTCTTGAATTTTGCAATAATTGAATTATTTGAAAATTACCCAAGTCACTTATTTGGAAAATCAAGTTTATGGAAAACAATTAAATTGTTTGATTTGAATATTTTATTTGAAAAAGTTGTAACAGACCAAGTGTGAAACATAATGATTTGAATTTATTTGAAATTTGAAATTCCACACATGAGTGCATTATGATGACATGATGCAATGCATGAAAAAAAAGAAAACAAGCAATTCTATTTGAGGGAAATCCCCCGGGTGTTACACCATTTATATCCACCATAGTGTTAGTTGCCAATACATTAAATTGTATTGACCCCCTCTGTGGCTGCATATTCCATATTGCAGATGTTTCTGAAGACGAGTGAGGATTTCGTTTAGGATCTCGAGACTATCGCCAACATGTTTTGCCTGTGGCACATGAAGAAGATGGGCTCAATATTGTAGTATGTTTTCCGCTGTATTTCTTTGTTTCTGCTAGTCTTCTGAGACTATGCAAGTTGTAAATCCTATTTTGTAAAGACTGGATCATGCGATGTAATAAAATTTGATGCTTTTGCATGATATTTCATTTTGTACTGTGGTGCTAGCAATTGATCCAGGGACTAGCACAATAACACGGGTATTTCACTTTTGCTAAAAAGTGGGATGCTACAAAATGGTATCAGAGCATTGTGTTGCCCATAGAATTCGAGACCCTAAGTTTGGAGAAGACCCTAGGATTGAAAATTTTACTATGTTCAAACTTTCTAGAAACAAAACAATCATCTTAATTCTTCTCATATCATCTCATCTATTATTCACCTTCAAAATTTTCTAGATGACCTACCTCTTCAATACCATCAAGACAAGAATGTTGGTGATCATACCAAGAAGTGCAAGAAGTGTTTTCACCACATGAAGATCTACACTCAAGACAATTGAAGAAACTTGGAGATATACCCACACTTCACAACATTCAACAACACCTCAAGACATTGAGAGAAGGATTTTAAGAACTCAAGAAGATATAGATGAGACCACCAATCTAGTTACTTTGTTAGAATAACGTTAACGTGTTAGTGTATTGATCATACCAATGAGTGTGGTATGACAATATTAGTTCGTTTTCTAAAACCTTGTTGTTTGGTGTGATGAATGTGTTGCTATATGTTTGTTATGTGTTGATTGCAAGATGAGCTTCCTTGATCTGATGTGTTGGGGTAGTATTTTCTTTAGTCTCTTTCAATCTCTACTCATTCATGCTAAGCCAAACCAAAACCCATACCCATTTACCAACCATATTGGGCTACCATATGAAGTGCAACAACAAACCTTTCACCCAAGAATGTCATGACTAGTTCTCTATAGAGACACAAGCCATACAATTGAGGAATGTCACAGATTTCAAGATCCTTTTGTGTGAAGGAACAATCACATCCATGATCAATACCAACTACATCATAAGGAGCAGCAAGCCAATCAACAAGTGAACCCCAAGTTGCATGAGCTATGAAGATTTCAGAGCCAACTACACCAAGAGAAGAAATAATGAAGAAACACAACTATCCTGTTTGTGTTACATAAGAGTTTTACGTAACCCACTAGTTGAGAAATGATAGTTTAGCTCAAGTTTGTCTTACAGATTGGAAACTTTCTGTCAGACAAGTGAGGTGACCTAGTGTTATTAAACAAGATTCACCAATCCAAATGCAAGGTAATGATTGAGTGCAACATGGATTGGCCCCCATGGTGACTACTCACATTATTTACTTTTGCTCTGAGGAATGTTAAATCTGAGTGACATACCTATTAGAGAGACGACGATGTTAAGCTTGAACCATATAATGGTAGAATGCAATAATGACCCTACGTTAGTGTGGCTGAAAACGTACTATTCTCGGCGAGGATCAAGCCAACCTTGGAGGTATCAAGCAATGGAAGATATTGCCTACCATGAGAGTTTCATTAGAAATAGCATGGTGCTTGCTTTCAAGGATGACAACAACAATATGGAATATGTTCCAAGAACATCAAAAGACCAAGTTAAGAGGAACCCAAAGACTTTTGATTGACCCAAAGAGTGACCCCTCGGCGTCAAAGGTATTTCAACAGATCTATGTTGGTATATAACTTTACCATGAAGGAAATTTCTACTCAAGCCAATCTCAAATCAACCTACACTCCAATCTAATGAAAATAGACTACCCACAAAAGTTTCTTTTAAGGGTGGTAGCCCACGAAGTTGTTCTGGAACCCATTCACCCAGACCTATCTTTCTTTCTAACCTTCCCAAATCTCGGGACGAGATTTCTTTTAAGGGTGGTAGTCTGTAACATCCCTGATTTTTGGAAAATGCAAAAATCACAAAAATGTGAAACTTTTTGTTTTCTATTAAAGCAAGGCACCAAAAGTAAATAAAACTCAAAACCCAAAGGTCATATTAATTTTTTTACAATGATTCATCCAATTTTGCCTCTGTTTTCAAAGCCCTAAGAATTGTTTTCACCATCTTTAATAATTTAATTAACTTTGAAAATAGTTCTGTTACCAAATTAATGTCTTATCAAACCCTAATAGTATAAGATAGTTTCAGTACACACATGTTTTCCAAAGGGTTGTTTTCAACTTATACCTAATAAAAAAATTGGAGACAAAAATCAACTATATCACTTTTCAACTAATGATCCAGTACCAAAATGGTTTTCACAATTTTTCAAATAATTAAGTATCAAATTATTCACTTTAATTATTTTCTATTATAAAATGGCATGAGTTGCTACTAGGGTTACCCCTTGTGATACCCCAAATTTCGATGTTAGTTTTATATGCCTAATTAATCTTGTAGAGAACAAATAGGCTCAGGAGGTTATTTGAATGTGATTTGAAAACAGGAAATTAGAGAAAAATAAAATAAAAGAATAATTAGTGTTAGTTGTAGCACTTGAACCGGTGACATATGGTCAGATTGCACAAGGTTGTAACCATTTGATCTTTGCGTTGGTATTATTATAATAGCAGTCTGCTTGTACTTATCGAGACAACTAAAACAGAGAAACTCCTCATGGACTGGGCCTAAGGCCTTGTACTCGGCGTCCATGCCCAGCTTGGCCATGATTCCTAGCGTTTTAGATCAGGTCGGTTCTTCTTCCATCGCAGCTGACGCCCAGTCTTCCCAATCGAGGCCGCCATCGTGGTCTGGCTGTGAGGGCGGACGCCATCGCCACCATCGTCTTCAACGGTACGTGTTGTGCTCGAGGCCGGTGGCATGGCGATGCCGTTCCCGGTAGTCTTATTCCGATAGCATGCTTGATCTTGTTTGGGTTGGAAGCAAAGTTGAAAGGATTAAGGATAGATGCGTTACCTCCAGATTCATTCTTTTGGTCTTGGAGCTCACGTATTTCTGGGAATTTTTCCTGTAGCAATTTTTGTGCTCTAACTTTCAGTCTTTGAGGTATCCAGGGAAGAGGTGCCTAGCTGCTAGGAAATTAGGGATCGTATTTCTCCTTGCTAGCTCTCTACGTGTGTCAAAGAAAAACGTGAGACTTATGCGTGTGCTGAATCAAATTCTAGTCTAGTCTTTTGTTACTCTGAACCATTGCTCTGTACGGATCCAGTTAGAGGAAAATCCTGCAGTTTTTGCCAAGTACTATAAACTTTGAGTTGAATTCTGGGTTGATCTGCACATAATTTCGAATTACAATCTGAATGAAAGTTGTAGAGCATGTTTCAGGCTTTCCATAGAATTTTTATTTGCACAATTTGGTTGAGCGGTTTGCTCGCAGCGTTCCGTTTAGTTTACTGTCCAGAACTGTTTAATTCCTGTACACCATGGCCTCCTTTACAACTTTAGGCATTATAAACATTGGAATTAAATTATGGGCTGAACATAAAGGTTGTGGAGATTGTTTTTCTGATCGTATAACTTCCATTGTTTGCAATATTTCGAGAAGAATAATAATTCTTATGTAAATATTAATTGTTCTGTCCTGTAATGACAGAATTTCAGCAAATGTTCAAGTTTGAGGTAGTTATGAAATTATTGTCCAGAATTTTGTCTATATAGGAAAGTGTGAGAAGTAGCGTGTTGATGGTGAATAAATCATCACTATGGTTGTGTTTTAGTTATAACTGGTTGCTCACTTTTATCGAGGGTCATATGTTTCTCAAGAGGAGGGGCTTGCACATAGGAAGCGTTGTTGATTTCGAAATGTATTGTTTATGGATCCTTGCTGTGTATTGAGTGCTATTTGTTTGAATAACAGGTGTCGATAATTCCAGTTCAGCACCTTACAACTCACAGTTTGTGCCCCGCGGTTGAGGCAAGTTCATGATGGATAGTGAATTTTGCACATCTCTCTTCACTTGATTTAATTATAAATCTTTCCATTTATGTTTATGATATTTCCATGATGATGATGATAAAGGCTGATGATGACAAGTTTATTATTCATATTTTCATACCAATTATGACAATGATGTTAAAGTGACCTACTTCGGTGGGCACAATGAGACTTCCTTTGATGGGTTGCGGCCCACATTGGAAGCACCCTCCACGAGTTGGAGTAAGTGGATGCCGACGGGTGTCCACTCAAGCGATACCGGTATTCGCGATGAGATGAGATGAGCATATAGGCATGTAGGGAATCATAAAATATGCTAATGGGTGAATGATGTTTCATGATGAATCAGTGTTTAGATTTATGTGAAGTTACTATTTGTCTATGAACTTGTTGAGTCTTTGTACTCACCCTTGTTGCTTTGATGTTTTTAGGTAATCCCTGAGGACAATATGCATGGGGAGTTATGGGAGTAGCACCTTCACCTTCTCACCACACGATTCACTTTTTCATCACAAAATCTCAGAACAATTACATTTGATCTTTAGGAGTTTTACCTCATCATTTCTGGTCGTGTTTCTTAATGGAAGTGTCGTTCTAGACGATTTTGGTTATTCATCCGTTTTTCTTGGTTACCTGACTTGCCTGGTGGTAGCTTAATACTAATTTTGTGGACCGAGTCTCATTTTTATTTGATCGTGTATCCTTTGATGTTTGTCTTATATCCTTGTTTCATGTTTATATCTTATTGCCTGTGGTGGATGTCTAAAAAAAACAAAGGAGACTCTGCCGAATTTTTCTAAAGGGGCATAGTTATTCTCTTAAATTCGTGATCGTGGTAGCATCCCAAGTGCTTGTTTGGCTTGGGGTGTTACAGTTGGTATCAGAGCGGGCTTTAGGTCTTTGGTGTAAAACTTTTTCATAATAGTTAAAATAAACTAGAACCTTAGTTAGGATTAACCAAAATTTGAGTAAAACAACCATACAACTTACACACCGATGCACAGTAGGATGGGTTGGGTTATGCATTGCATTTACGCTTATGTGCTATTTTCTTATGGTGATTATGTTCAACTCTTTGAACCTTTGACTGATGATTGCTAATGTTATGTATAGTTATGCCGACGAGACGTAGAGGTCGCGGTCGCGGTCATGGTCACAATACTCGTGGTCGTGGAGGCCGCAATAACCGTGCCGATGACTCTGATGCAGAAGTTGAGCATAGTAATGATGAGGAGGGGAGTGCGACCCAATCTGCTGCTGATAGTGGACATGATGGCCAAGGGACGACTCTGAAAAAACCGGTTAGAGCTAAAGGCTGGTGACTTTCATGGAACTGGGACTCCGATGGATGCATCATCTTGGCTGAGCACCATCGAGAAGTATATGGCAGCTATGGAGTTACCTTCGCACAAGCGGGTTCTCTTTGTGGCCTTCAACCTTAAAGGTCTTGCTGATGCATGGTGGACAGGAGTTCGTGCAGCTTATGTTCCTGTTCATGGGGAACCCACTTGGGATGTCTTCGTGCAGCAGTTCACTGACAAGTACTATCCAGAATCGTTCAAGGAGGAAATGTCAGAGAAACTGAAGCACATTAAGCAAGGGAAGTTATCGGTAGACGAGTATGAGGCTGAGTTCAGCAAGATGGTTCTCTTTGTTGATCATGTGAAGCATGACGAGGCGGCAAAGGCTAGAGCATTCTTTAGAGGACTTAACTCTAGATACAGGGAGGTGATGGCAGCGAGACCTTCAAATGATTACATGTCCATGGTTAAGCAGGCTAGGGGAATGGAGTTGGAAGTTCGACTCACTGCCGCTGAGGAGGGACGCATAGGAGGTTCTAGTGGAGTAGGTGGTGACCAGAAGAGAAGCAACCGTGATGGTAATGGGTCGAGTCATCGCCCCCCTTTCAAGAAGTTCAAGGGGAATCACCGTCCGCAACAAACAACAAAGTTCAAGCAATCGAATTTTCAGCCTTCTTCAGTGACACGCTCATCTTCATCGACTCCATCCTTTCGCCCAGTACCTGGGCAAGGCATGATCTGTTTCAAGTGTGGCGAGGGACATCGTGCTTCTGAGTGTTCCTGGGTTGGGGAATGTCACCACTGTGGACGTCCAGGTCATATGGGGCGTGTTTGTCGCGAAAACCCAGCTAGCATTCTCAAATGGGAGAGGACACCTATTGGCTCTGGCTCTACTTCTGCCTCATCAAGAGGATCTGTTCATATGTTAGCAGCTTCCCGTACTCCTACTCCACAGTTTCCACCAGCTTTTGCACCGCCTCCTGGCTATGTATGGCAGGCGGTTCCGGTTGCTTCAGCTCAGTTTCCTTCACCGGCAGCTCCGCTTCAGTTACCTGCACCATCGCAACATAGTGTTGGGGCACCATCTGCTCCACCACAACCTGGGGTCTATGCCATGCCGACCAGTGCTTCTCTAGGACGTCCAGATGTCATGACAGGTACACTTCCAGTTGATTCTCATGATGCACTGGTTCTCTTTGATTCTGGGGCTACTTATTCGTTTGTTTCGCTAAAGTTTGCAAATAAAGCTAATTTATCTCGACAAGAAATTGGACAGTCAGTGGTCGTTAGTTCTCCCGGTGGACTAATTTCTTCTTCCATAGTTTGTCCTGGTTGTGTTATATCTATAGACGATGAAGATTTTGTAGCTAACCTTATGGTCATTCCACTGAAGCCTTTTGATGTTATTCTTGGCATGGATTGGTTGCATCGCTACCGTGCCGTGATATCATGTTTTTGGAAGACTGTATCTCTACAGGCCCCATCCGGTGAGGAATTGATCTTTCAAGGAACTGCTCCTCCACACTCTCTATTTGTCCTGGCTAGCTTATTTCCTGGGCAACGATCAGTCAAGACGGGGTTATTGTGGGCTCTTGTTGAGACACCAAGCACCTCCCTGTCAGTTGAGTCGATCCCAGT
This sequence comes from Alopecurus myosuroides, assembly GCA_028641055.1. Classification (NCBI taxonomy): domain Eukaryota; kingdom Viridiplantae; phylum Streptophyta; class Magnoliopsida; order Poales; family Poaceae; genus Alopecurus; species Alopecurus myosuroides. The sequence continues at coordinate 523,983,677 of CM054057.1, read as the reverse complement.
GGTACGAGACTACCCAGATGTATTCCCCAATGAGCTGCCTGGTATGCCACCAGAACGCGATGTGGAGTTTCGTATTGACCTTATTCCTGGCACTCGGCCTATATCTATGGCTCCTTATCGATTATCAAGACCATTTCAAGAAGAGTTGAAGAAGCAGTTGGACGATATGTTATCCAAAGGTTTGATTCGCCGTAGTGTCTCACCTTGGGGAGCACCTGTTATGTTTACTTCCAAGAGGGATGGCAGTTGGCGAAAGTGTGTTGATTATCGTGCTCTTAATGCGGTAACCATCAAGAACAAATATCCATTGCCTCGCATCGAGGACTTGTTTGATCAGCTTAATGGAGCTAAGGTTTTCTCGAAGATTGACCTTCAATCTGGCTACAATCAAATTCGTGTGCGGGAACAAGACATTGAAAAGACTGCTTTTTGCACTAAATATGGTCATTATGAATACAAAGTTATGTCTTTTGGACTAACCAATGCTCCTGCAATCTTTATGGAGACAATGAACAACATGCTACGTGGGTTCCTTGATAATTTTGTGGTAGTGTTCATTGATGACATCCTTATTTATTCCAAGAATGAAGAGGAGCATGAGCGCCATTTGAGACTCGTGCTTGAGACTTTGAAGGAGAATAAATTTTATGCAAAGTTAAAGAAATGTGAGTTTTGGCTTTCGGAAGTGGCTTTTCTAGGTCATGTTATCAATCAACATGGCATCTTGGTTGATCCTAGTAAGGTTTCTACCATTATAGATTGGCCGAGACCATCCAATGTCAAGGAAGTGAGGAGTTTCTTAGGCTTGGCAGGTTATTATAGGAAGTTTGTGAAGGATTTTTCTATCATAGCAAAGCCAATGACCAAGCTAACACAAAAGGATGTGAAATTCAAGTGGACCGATGAATGTGAGCATAGCTTCTCCACTCTCAAGAATAGTCTAGTGACTGCTCCTATTCTAACTCTTCCTGAGCCTGGGAAGCGCTTTACAGTCTACTCTGATGCTTCCCTAGTTGGACTTGGTTGCGTTCTCATGCAAGATGGGAAGGTTATTGCTTATGCTTCTAGGCAATTGAAAAAGCACGAGCAGAACTATCCTACTCATGATCTAGAGCTTGCGGCAGTGGTTTTTGCACTCAAGCTTTGGAGGCATTATCTTTATGGAGAATCTTGTGATATTTTCACTGACCATAAGAGTTTAAAATACCTCTTCACACAGAAGGAGTTGAACTTGAGGCAACGGCGGTGGCTGGAATTAATAAAGGACTATGACCTCACTATCAAATACAACCCAGGCAGGGCGAATGTGGTTGCAGATGCTCTTAGCCGCAAGTCTGTACCTCCTACTGTCGATTGTCTTGTTGCTGATTTTGAAAGGATGGGAATATCATATTGTTTTGCTGGTGTAGCACATGACGAGACACAATTCATCCTTCAGTCAGCTATCCCGGATAGAGTGAGAGAGGCGCAACAAAGTGATAGACTATTACAGCGAGTCCGAGAGCGCGTCCTTGAAGGTAGAACTGGAGAATTTACTATAGATGGGACCGGAGCTGTTCGGTTTCATGGCCGTATTTGTGTGCCACAAAAGTCTCGGGTGAAGGAGGACATTCTCAGAGAGGCACACCGGACTCCCTACACCGTTCATCCTGGAGAGACAAAGATGTATCAGGATTTGAAAAAAACTTACTGGTGGAAGAGGATGAAGGTTGATGTGGCCAAATATGTATCGTCTTGTGATGTTTGTCAGCAAGTAAAGGCTGAGCGTAAGAAGCCAGCGGGATTATTACAGTCCCTGGAGGTTCCAGAGTGGCCTTGGGAGGACATTGCCATGGACTTTGTTGTTGGCCTACCTCGTACACGGAGAGGGAAGGATGCGATTTGGGTGGTCGTGGATCGACTTAGTAAGGTTGCTCATTTTATTCCTATTCACACCATAGACTCTGCAAGTGACTTGGCACCTATATATATACGGGAGATAGTCAGGTTACATGGGGTTCCTAAAACAATTACTTCCGATAGAGATGCTAAGTTTGTATCAAAATTCTGGGAGAGCTTACAGAGTGCCTTGGGTACACAGTTGAGACTTAGTACGGCGTTTCATCCACAAACAGATGGCCAGTCAGAACGTACAATCCAAACTTTAGAGGATATGTTGAGATGTTGTGTGCTATCTTGGCAAGGGAGTTGGGAGGATCACTTGCCACTTGTGGAGTTTGCTTATAATAACAGCTATCAGGCTAGCATACGGATGGCACCTTACGAGGCTCTCTATGGGAGAAAGTGTAGATCTCCACTGTGTTGGACCGCTGTGGGCGAGAAGGCCGTGCTTGGACCAGATTGGGTTCAACAAGCCACCGAGAGGGTAGCTGAGATTAGGCAACATATGTTGGCAGCACAGAGCAGGCAAAAGAGTTATGCTGATTCTAAGAGGTCGAATGTGGAATTTCAAGTAGGTGAGGAGGTACTCTTAAGGGTGTCACCCACAAAAGGTGTTATAAGATTTAACATCAAAGGAAAGCTTAGTCCGCGCTATATTGGGCCTTTCATGATAGTGGCACGAGTGGGAAAACTAGCCTACCGCCTTGAGTTGCCCGAGTCTATGAAAGGTGTGCATAACGTGTTTCATGTCTCTATGTTACGGAAGCATTTTCGAGACCCAGAACGGCAGATTACCATGGAGCCAATTACAATTGAACAAGATTTAACCTTTGAGGTTCGCCCTGTGAGGATATTGGAGGAGTCCGAGAGAGTGATGAGGAATAGGACGCTAAAGTACGTGAAAGTTCTTTGGTCGCAGCAAACCGAGCGTGAGGCAACATGGGAGCTTGAATCTCGTATGCGCGAGAGATACCCAGAATTATTCATGGCTGGTATGTGATGTATGTTTATGTTTTGTGCCTTCTACGTTAGTTCCGGAAGTAGTAAAGTGATTAAGAATTCGGGGACGAATTCTGTTTAAGGGGATAAGAATGTGATACCCCAAATTTCGATGTTAGTTTTATATGCCTAATTAATCTTGTAGAGAACAAATAGGCTCAGGAGGTTATTTGAATGTGATTTGAAAACAGGAAATTAGAGAAAAATAAAATAAAAGAATAATTAGTGTTAGTTGTAGCACTTGAACCGGTGACATATGGTCAGATTGCACAAGGTTGTAACCATTTGATCTTTGCGTTGGTATTATTATAATAGCAGTCTGCTTGTACTTATCGAGACAACTAAAACAGAGAAACTCCTCATGGACTGGGCCTAAGGCCTTGTACTCGGCGTCCATGCCCAGCTTGGCCATGATTCCTAGCGTTTTAGATCAGGTCGGTTCTTCTTCCATCGCAGCTGACGCCCAGTCTTCCCAATCGAGGCCGCCATCGTGGTCTGGCTGTGAGGGCGGACGCCATCGCCACCATCGTCTTCAACGGTACGTGTTGTGCTCGAGGCCGGTGGCATGGCGATGCCGTTCCCTGTAGTCTTATTCCGATAGCATGCTTGATCTTGTTTGGGCTGGAAGCAAACTTGAAAGGATTAAGGATAGATGCGTTACCTCCAGATTCATTCTTTGGTCTTGGAGCTCACGTATTTCTGGGATTTGTTCCTGTAGCAATTTTTGTGCTCTAACTTTCAGTCTTTGAGGTATCCAGGGAAGAGGTGCCTAGCTGCTAGGAAATTAGGGATCGTATTTCTCCTTGCTAGCTCTCTACGTGTGTCAAAGAAAAACGTGAGACTTATGCGTGTGCTGAATCAAATTCTAGTCCAGTCTTTTGTTACTCTGAACCATTGCTCTGTACGGATCCAGTTAGAGAAAAATCCTGCAGTTTTTGCCAAGTACTATAAACTTTGAGTTGAATTCTGGGTTGATCTGCACATAATTTCGAATTACAATCTGAATGAAAGTTGTAGAGCATGTTTCAGGCTTTCCATAGAATTTTTATTTGCACAATTTGGTTGAGCGGTTTGCTCGCAGCGTTCCGTTTAGTTTACTGTCCAGAACTGTTTAATTCCTGTACACCATGGCCTCCTTTACAACTTTAGGCATTATAAACATTGGAATTAAATTATGGGCTGAACATAAAGGTTGTGGAGATTGTTTTTCTGATTGTATAACTTCCATTGTTTGCAATATTTCGAGAAGAATAATAATTCTTATGTAAATATTAATTGCTCTGTCCTGTAATGACAGAATTTCAGCAAATGTTCAAGTTTGAGGTAGTCATGAAATTATTGTCCAGAATTTTTTCTATATAGGAAAGTGTGAGAAGTAGCGTGTTGATGGTGAATAAATCATCACTGTGGTTGCGTTTTAGTTATATCTGGTTGCTCACTTTTATTGAGGGTCATATGTTTCTCAAGAGGAGGGGCTTGCACATAGGAAGCGTTGTTGATTTCGAAATGAATTGTTTATGGATCCTTGCTGTGTATTGAGTGCTATTTGTTTGAATAACAGGTGTCGATAATTCCAGTTCAGCACCTTACAACTCACAGTTTGTGCCCCGCGGTTGAGGCAAGTTCATGATGGATAGTGAATTTTGCACATCTCTCTTCACTTGATTTAATTATTCCATTTATGTTTATGATATTTCCATGATGATGATGATAAAGGCTGATGATGACATGTGCATTATTCATATTTTCATACCCATTATGACAATGATGTTAAAGTGACCTACTTCGGTGGGCACAATGAGACTTCCTTTGATGGGTTGCGGCCCACATTGGAAGCACCCTCCACGAGTTGGAGTGAGTGGATGCCGACGGGTGTCCACTCAAGCGATACCGGTATTCGCGATGAGATGAGATGAGCATATAGGCATGTAGGGAATCATAAAATATGCTAATGGGTGAATGATGTTCCATGATGAATAAGTGTTTAGATTTATGTGAAGTTACTATTTGTCTATGAACTTGTTGAGTCTTTGTACTCACCCTTGTTGCTTTGATGTTTTTAGGTAATCCCTGAGGACAATATGCATGGGGAGTTATGGGAGTAGCACCTTCACCTTCATCACCACATGATTCACTTTTTCATCACAAAATCTCGGAACAATTATATTTGATCTTTAGGAGTTTTACCTCATCATTTCTGGTCGTGTTTCTTAATGGAAGTGTCGTTCTAGACGATTTTGGTTATTCATCCGTTTGTCGTGGTTACCTGACTTGCCTGGTGGTAGCTTAATAATAATTTTGTGGACTGAGTCTCATTTTTATTTGATCGTGTATCCTTTGATGTTTGTCTTATATCCTTGTTTCATGTTTATATCTTATTGCCTGTGGTGGATGTCTAAAAAAAAACAAAGGAGACTCTGCCGAATTTTTCCTAAAGGGGCATAGTTATTCTCTTAAATTAGTGATCGTGGTAGCATCCCAAGTGCCTGTCAGGCTAGGGGTGTTACACCCCTATTTTTAAATGTTAAATTATGGAAAATAAGTTTTAATAACTTTCACAAATAATTTTACAACATGTCGTATGTCACTGAAGTTTAATTTGACAAACATTTATATTTTATAATTTTCTAAATAAGAAATCACATAAAGTTACTATTAAGGAATTATTCAAAATTCCAATTTCAAAAATATAAATATGTTGAAAAGTTTATAAAAATGACTTGGGTTGAAAGATATTAATATTTCAAGATTTTAGAAATTTATTTGGTATCAATTGAATAATTAAAACAGAAGTTATTAGGGTTTTGTTTAAACAAAAAAAAGAAAAAAAAAGAAACCAACCCAGCCCAAACCCCATCCCCACCCCTATTTCCCGCGCGCGCAGGCAGAGCCCAGCAGGCCAGTCCACCAAACCAGCCCGCCCAGCCCTCTCTTTTCTGTATGGCCGACAGGTGGAGCCCACAGCTGACGTCATCGAGTCATCTTCAACCCGAAGAGGAAACCGCCGGCCGTTTCGGCCTTGATTTCTCGTCGATTAATTCGCGCGATTAAGAGCCTTAATATCTGTCCCGTTTCCTCCCTCTTATAGTCCTCTGTCCCCTCTCTATTTCCCCTCTCCTCCCCGTGTCAATCGTGCCCGAGGCCGCCAAATTTCATCGTCGGAGTCCACGGGATCCGCCGCCCTTGATCTTCGATTCCGGCAACAAAAGAGCATTGCGTCGCCTCCTTTCTACTCTCCTCTCTTCCACTACCTTGTGCGCACCTCCTTAATTTTTTGTTCGAATTTTTCCCGTAGGAAATCAGCGGGTTCGAGCTCAACCGATGGTCACCGGCGCTCGTGCCTCCTACGATCACTCCTCGCCGTCGCCCCTTCACGCGTAGGTCAACACCGTCGACACCATCAGCTTTGCCTCGCCATGCCGCGCCTCCCTGTGCCCGCGCCGAGCCGGAGACCCCCTCCAGCGCCAACGCCATCGACACCCGGAGCTCACCAGAGTGTCCGTCGTCCCCGTCCGCATGTTGCCGTGAACAGAGATCCCCGGACCCCTTAGTCATCAACAACGAGTTCGCCGCGCTCCGCTGGTCATCGTCGTCGTCTCCGTTGAGCCCTAGGACAACCGGAACGTCGCCGTTGTCTTCTCTCGAGGTGCAGCGCCGCCGTCCCCGCCATTGCCGGCAGCCGTTTTCGGCTGGAGGTAAGCCCTAGCCATCCCTGTCCGTCCGATCTGTTTTAACGGCCGCGATTAGAACCACCGAGCGAAGAGGTATCGGCGAATAGGAATGCGCCACGTCGTCCTGCGCATTATGTTTTTATTTGTCGCTCAGCGCAGCGTGAAACAGGCCCAGGCCCAGCAGTTATCCATTGCCCTGCGTGGAAAATAGCAGAATTTGAGCCCAACTGTCTCTGGGATTTATTCCCGAATACAAATAGAATATCAATTTTGCAGAAAAGCCCCTAGAAACTAGAATCATCATAACTTTTGATATGTAAGCCCAAATTTAGCAAACTTGGACTTTTTGAAATTGGCACAACATGTAGGAACTTTTAGCACTGGCCAAATTTAAAATTGACCATTTAACAATTGTTCAAATTCAAATATGCTTGTTTGATAAATTTTGACATAATTCAAATTATGTAAATCCAATTTAAGCAAACCAAACTTCTTTGGGTTCCTTAGAATATGTACTAACGGTACCCACTGCCCAAAATCCTATTTGAATTATTTTTGAAGTGTTTTAGACTTTAGATGGCTATTTGAGTATTTTGGACATAGATTTAATTCTATAAATATTTAGAAATTGTTTTCTTAGGCAAAGTTGATCCATTTGATAACCCTGAACCAGAGACATCAATGCCTAACCATTTTGGACACCCCTGGGACATGAACATGTATTTTAGCCAAACTTCCATCATAGTAGTCCACCTAGTTGGTTAAGTCTTAGAGTTGGTTCTATCTTTGTTTACCTTTGTTGTTAAGGATATTTGGAGCCAAGACCAAGTTTAATTCCTTAGTGAGATTCAATCATATACTTGGACAACTAGTGAACCTATAAACACTAGTACCATAGTTTTCTACCTACTTCTCCACTCCCCATTCTTGCTTCAAGAATTCATCAACTTAGCAAAATGGAGATCAAGACTCAAGCACAAGAAGGAAACTTCATTTTCAACTTGGTGGAAACATGAAGATCTACAAGCAAGATCAATGAAGAAATTTTGAAGGAAATACTTGGACTCCACAACTAGAAGAAACTCAAGGAAGTACAAGTGTGAAGAAATTAGAAGAAAACACCTCCCTCTCTCTTTCTATCTTTCGTCTTATTTCTTTCAATTTGACTTAGTGGTATTTGTGCCCATCCCATACCCAAACCAATTAGTGAAGTGAAAGCCATGAAGAATTTATCAACACCAAGAGAAGAATCCATCCAAGGAACAAGACTACCATAGAAGCATGAAGATGATCTTCAAGAAAACAAGCATGTGAAGACTTGGAGCCATCCACACAAGTTGTTTTTTTCCAGCCCTTGACTCAAATGGAAAAGACCAAGACTTTAACTTGTTATCTCCTTTGTTATTAAGTTAGTTGAACCTAGACCTAGCCTAAACCAAAATGGAAGGGCTAACTTAGATCACTCAAATGTTTTGATCAAAAGAACTAAGTGTTACACATTGTTATGTGTTACTTTAGTTGAAATAGTAGACCACCCTTAGTGAACTCTTGGAACATCCTCGACAAGTATGATTATAGTAAAATTATATAACATCAAACTCAACCTATTCCATCCCAAGTAAACCCTTGGAATTTCCTTAACAAGTATTGAACTCAATTATTGACCTTGTCCTAGCCAACTTGGTACAACTCCTTTGTTATGTTATTTGCTATGTTTGTTTTCTCCACTCATGTGTTTGTTTGCTAGGATGCTTGTTTATTTTGTTATTGTGTTTTCAATGTATAGATTGAACGGAGAGCAACGATCTTTTGTGAAGAGTGTTATTTATTCACCAACTTCAACAAGGAAAGTAACACACCATTCACTACCCATTATTTTCTATATGCATCATTAGTGTTTTGAGTAGTATGCATGATAGGAAATTTTACTAAGTTATATTATGCTATGCTATTATCTTAGTAGCGTGTAGCCATCTCTTTTTACCCTTGTTATTTTGATAGCCATAGAACTTAGTAGATGCTATGCAATATTACAAATTGTTTTACTAGATGTTGAGGAAAAATTCTAAGTATAACTAATAAATGAACCACCTGGGTGGAAGTGGTAAGACTGGTTTATGTTGAGTGTTGCCTCAGGGCCCTTTTCAAAGGGTTATTCCACTTGAGGTTGTCACTTGCGGATGGCCACCCAGGAACAAAGAGATTACTATGTCCCTCTAAATCTAGTAGCTTCCCGTGCAGCCTTTTGACAATATGGGCTCTGTCTTGATCAATTAAGTTGTGAGGGTTCAGCCCAGACTTGACAAGCAGATTTAGCATAATTATAGGTGGAACGGGTCCTGCCAGTGGGTTGAATTCCTTCTTATGAAAGATCTCGTCTCAATTCTCTCCTTTCCATGATGCACTTCGGGTGTATAGGATGTTTGGGCTAATTGAAGACAAAGGGTGAAAGTGCACAAACTCTGCAGAGTCAACAACCTAAGATCTTAGTCGTGTCCCCGGTTATGGACAACTATGAGCAGCTGGACAAGGAATGACGGAAGAATCTCATCATCAATTCCAATAAGTAAAATTTTGACCAAGTGAACAGTATTGTGGTGCTTGGATCTTAATCCAATGTTGCCACCCTTTTGAAAAGAAAAGTTGGTTTTACAAAAGTGATAGGAGAAAAGTGGCTTTATGCAAAACTTAGCCAAAACTCCACTCAGCCAAATAAGCATGTAGTATTAGTCTTGACATTTATATCCACCATAGTGTTACTTGCCAATACATTAAATTGTATTGACCCCCTTTGTGGCTGCATATTCCATATTGCAGATGTTTCTGAAGACGAGTGAGGATTTCGTTTAGGATCTCGAGACTATCGCCAACATGTTTTGCCTGTGGCACATGAAGAAGATGGGCTCAATGTTGTACTATGTTTTCCGCTGTATTTCTTTGTTTCTGCTAGTATTCTGAGACTATGCAAGTTGTAAATCCTATTTTGTAAAGACTGGATCATGCGATGTAATAAAATTTGATGCATTTGCATGATATTTCATTTTGTACTGTGGTGCTAGCAATTGATCCAGGGACTAGCACACTAACGCAGGTATTTCACTTTTGCTAAAAAGTGGGATGCTATAGTTTCCCTTTTCACTAAGAGGAAGAGACAAATAGTGGTTACTAGCATTACATAGAGGTACAATTACATATTGGGATAATTGTTGTAATGTTTTTATGACTAAATATTTTTCACCTGCTAAGACTATGCAATTACGTTCAATCAATACAAGTTTTAGACAGGAAGATCTCGAGCCACTAGTGTTTGCATGGGAAAGTATGAAAAACCATGTTAAGAACTGTCCTAACTATGGCATCGAGGAGTGGTTAATACTCCTTTTATTTTATAATGCTCTAAACCCTATGTCCAAGTCTATGCTTGATACAGCTACATGAGGAACATTTGTAGGAAAAGAATTGAAGTAGAAAAAAAGCTACTAGATGATATAAGCACCAAGAAGGTAAATGCAACCACTCAGAGCAACAAATAAGAGCTTACAACAAAGGAAAATGAGCTAATTTATGTCCTTAAAAATAACAAATAAGCTGAGGTAAATGCCATCACCAATGCTCAAATTGAAGAAATAAATTTCATAGTTCGTAATACTTACAACCCCGCATGTAAAGGTCCAAGTTTTGGAAAAAATTATCAGAAACCATATAACCCTGCAGGAGCACCAAACAATAGTAACTACAACAATGGAGGAAACAATGGCAACTGCCAGACACTTGAATAAACACTTAAATCCTTTATAAATTCTTAAACTGAACAAAATAGTGCTTTTTACAAAATGGTTGAGGATCATGATAAAATACTTGGCTAGCTAACCCAAAAGTTAGCACTATAAGAACTGATTTGCAGGTACTCCAGGAAAGAAGAAATAATGAGGAAACACAAATGGCCAAGATAGCTGAGAGTCAAACTTTGATTCTAGCAAAATTTGCAGGTAAACCAGAGCCAAATCGAGTTACAGACATGAACATGATGAGAAGCACAAAAGATACACCGGAAAAGCTGGATTATAGCAATGCACCTTCACCAAACTAAACCATTGAAGATCGTGTGAAGATGGTGAGTACATTAATCAAAGGAGGTACCAAAGCAGCTTATAAAGAATTTGTTAACCAAGTTGTTCATAGAGTTTGAGATCTGGAATTAGAATATAGAAAACTATCTAAAAAATTGACAGCTAAACTTGAAGACATATTTGAGCCTACTATTAAGATACATTTAGGTGTTAATGAAATAACTGCAATTTGTGATCTAGGTGAGATAGTGTTTCTACAATCCCTAAGACTGTATTTGATAAGCTAAACTTGGGAGACTATAATATAACCGAACTCAAATTGCATTTAGCTGATTCAACCTTTAAGCAAGTTGTGGGAATTAAATAAATATTGTAGTACGAATTAAAGGAAGTCATGCACTCCTTGATCTTGTTATAGTATGAATGTAGGATCTATGAAACGAACCGCTAAGCAACCTAGGCTTCCATAAGGCATGGTTATTCACGTTGCTAGATTGACATTGTAGGGTGATTGAAACATAGACACTACAAAAACGTCTAGAACCTCAATCTAAACTTATTCATAAGCATGACTTCCATGTGGATCCAATCCACATGCCCCTTCCGCAATGTTGTTTACGAGACCAACTATAAAGAGACCCAAAACTACTGAAGCACATCTTCGAACTAGATGATATATGCCGAGGCAACTTGAACGTCCTAAGATCACCAGAAGTTTGTAAAAATATCGATATGTCATTGGAAACAAAATAACAAAGCTTGTTGGGAAGCAATCATAAATAATTCGAACGCTGGAGAACTTTCCAACTTACTTGCACAAACTTTTGCAATCCCCGCACTCTCAGGTACTCTAGATCAGATCTTGTACCTACGCATAGACCGCTCTGATACCACTGCTGGACTGCGTTTTTTACCATTCATTCTACGCAACAACCAAGACATGGCTATGCAGATACAAGTAAATTAAATTCCAAGATCTAGTTTGTGAGGTTGTGTACCAGACACCATAGTAGCGGAAGAGACGTTGATGCCTTTAGAAGACCCTGACGCACAAGCCTGTGGGTGAGGATGTTGCCGACTCCCCGTTCCAGCACCTTGATCCAGCAAAGTGAGGGTCTCACGTGTTACCCCTTTAAGAGTATGCACACATACGTCAGGGCCAATTTTGTAGCGCTTCGCCGTTTAGAACTAAACGCCGCAGGTGTATATGAAGGCGGAGTTCTCAACACATAAGAGAGAGAGAGATATAGATAGTAATTAGAAGCTAGGTCTAATTGGGACACGATGCCTCAAAACCCCAATTATAATAAGCTCTAATTCAATCAGAGGGGCTCTAATTAGACCCTCTAATTCTTCTTCTTAGAGAGAGAGAGAGAGACTTGAGAGCCAACTGTGTGTTTTTCTGTGAGCCTTGGGGTGCCTTATAGAGTGGGAAGAGAGGGGATACTTGCCAAAAGGGAGAGGAGTCCTAGTTGTGCTAGGAGGCGGTGGCCGCACCACCCTCCTAGCCCAACACGGATTGGTGAGGTGGAGTCCAACTCCACCTCCCACTCCTTCCTTTTTTTCTTTTCCCCTTGTTTCCTCTTTTTTCTCTCCAAATGATCCAGGAAAAATACAGGGACAATGAGTACCATTTTGTGAAGCCACTGGGGCCTACTTGGCAGCCCCCTAAAATAGGGTGCGCCATTAGGGGGGCATCTGCCCCCCTCCGTCACTCTCCCCTTATATGGAAAGTCTCTAAAACTCCTCTGGAACCCTGTGATCCCTTTATATAAAAACATCGATATTATCTAGCGATGTAAAAAATATAGTTCTGGCACCCCGAGACATCTAATTCCCCATGCATTTTTGCTCTAAATTTTGGTAGTAACAAAAAAAATGTTTCTATTACTCCGAGACATCCAATGCCCTCATTATAAAGTATCTCCGATATATAAAATATACCTATCACGCAGAAACACCATTCCGATGATACGCCTAGTTGATCCGGACCCACCGATATACACAAAAATCAATCCAAATTTAATTGTGTTTCCTCTACATGTTCGATATTGTGCGGACATGAAACGACAAACTCTTTCCTTTTCAATAATCAATAGCGGGGCATGAACGCCCATATTGACTCCCACATACTATACGAATAAACTGCTATACAACTCTCATTACTCACGATACGTGTAGAGGCCCCAAACCGGAAGGTTCAGAACCCCTCATATGCATTCATTCACAATCCCAGAATAACCAGTTGTGAACAACATACGTAGTTGGCATACAGAATACATCATCCATTACACGAATAATAGAGTCTTACATAAATGGTCACCTGACCAAGTTCTTGATAACTGTCACACAGGACAGACATTCAAAAATAAACACAGCGGAAGACGATAAGCATAGCGTAGTAGAACCCGAGTCACGCCTCATCCTACAGGCTGCTGACTGGGAGACGATCCTAACTCGCAGGGCCATCAGCGTAGAACTCCTCCTCATAGAACTCCTCCTGGGGTGGCTCCTCATAGTCTGATAAGTAGATACCAGGGGCGAAACCAAATGAGTACATTTGAATGTACTCAACAAGACATCCTTTATGAGCTTACAATAATGCATACATGCTTATTTGGTGGAGTGGGTAGGCCATACATATGGTTCAGCTACCCATGATAGATAAAAGATTTATCATGGTTGATTATTCAAGTTTAGTCCTTTATGGATAAATCAGGTAAAATAATCTAGTTTTTCTCTCGTAGATATCACATATCTTGGAGGTTTTATAAGTCTTTTAGAAGAGAAAGTTTTCTTTTCAGAAAACTTGTAATAATAGTTTCCTCCTCCTCGGTATCTCGCAGATACCAAGTCATTCCTCCATAGTACCTCGCAGGTACAAAGTTGTCCTTCAAAAACCTCTTTTTGAAAAGTTGACACAATACTAGCTACATGGCCATTCAACCGTCCATATCCGAGGACGCGGCTATCTCGAAATAGTTTTACTCTGCAGAGGTGTACACACTTCCACTAGATCCAGAATCCGCCATGAAACAACCATGGACTATTCCCAACCTATGGGAACATCAGATAACTGATCTTGACTATCCACTATGTACAAGCTAGAACATGACTATCTCTTCAATTGGGGTTACCCCTCCCCGGCAAGCCGTGTCACACACCGCCCAGACAGGAGACCCAACTGCTGCATCCGGAGGGAAAATTAATCCCACACTTTAGATGTCCCGTCTGCTCACTCCTAGCGACACTTCGGTTCGGAGGATCCAATCCTCTATAGCACTTTGAGATAGCTCACATACTAACCATAACAAGTTTTTAATCAAGCCCCTACCCATATTGGGGTAAAGTGGCAGTACGATAATAGTTGTCCAGCGAAGACTAGGTTATGTGTCTTTTGTAAACATTTCTCAAAAATTTCCCTTCATGGCACTCTTCCGGTAGACAGGGTCTCACCCTTCATCCGGGGTTTTTTTCCTTCCTAAGGTATTTGTTTACAAAAACACATTTTATTTAGTTCATTTAAGAACCCAAGTTTTAATTTGGTGGATGGTATGTATATACCATTTAGTGGCTAAGGGCTTGGCAAATACCAAGTTGACTATTATTATGATTCCTTCTTCTACTAATATTAATAGTAGTAGTATTCACAACAAAAAATAGTTTTGAGAGTATAGTTTTGTGAAAACTTCAGAAGTGAAAAGCATGCATGATAGATAATGATAAGTATTTATACAGCAAGCATTAGGATGGCTTGCCTTGGTACAAGTGATGGTCCTGGTCCTGAAAGTAACAGGAGTTGCAATAACCTTCTTCAGCAAATCCTTCCTCCTCGTTTTCTAACGTCGTAAAAAGAAAATAAAGGCACACTTTCAGAGCCAACCAAGACAAACAATGCTACAAGTGATACATACAGCAAGCAATTAAAAAGTATCACTCAAGGTATTCAATTTTTCCTTAAGAAAATTGGCATAAAAACTATAGTAGGCAAAACTGCTTTTTCCTAGTGTTTAGGTGTGGCGAAACTTAATGATTTTAAGTCAAGAGCATCATGGACCAGTGGGGTAAATCACATGTTAATAGACAGTAGGGTGTCACATAAAACACAATTTGATGTCTAAAAACTCCCCCCAATACTCTCTATGGCAAACACAAAATATAAGCTAAAAAATGCAAGTGGTGAAAAAGGCTTATGACAATAAGTCAAGCTCTTTTTCCACCATGAACCAAAAATACCAGTGGGTGTTCCACTATCATAATGCTTCATAAAGAGGTTAAATAAGCCTCTGGTCACATTTCTAAAAATGCTCAAAACAAACAAACTAGTCCCACAAACTCCTACTCATACTAGTAGAAACTTGGAAAAAAATATTAGACTAGTTTATACTTCACTTGTTAATTTTAGGCACAAGTGTGCAAACTAACAGGGGTAAAATACTCCTATAATCAGTACCAAAATGCTACTGGATCCCCCCAAAATAACACAAAAAGTTTAGCTATGAAACAAGGAAAAACTAGACTAAAAATGCTACCCATGTGAGGGAATTAAATCTAGGCACCCAAATGATACTCAAGCAATTTCTAGTATTTGAGGGAAAATTAACAGAGGTGAAAACACAAGGATAACAATGCCACAAGGACATTTCATCCTCTGTTTTCAACCACAAAGGATCATATTTTTCCCTAGTGGAAAACAAAACAAAAGGCATGCATGTATAATCTAGTAGGAAATCTAGACCTTAAGCAATGCTACTTTAAATCTATTCTAAACTCAAAACACCAAGTAACCAGAGGTGTTGCAACTAAAATAACAGTACCAAAATGGTACTGGTTCCATGAAAATAATCTAGCACAAGGCTTGATACAAACTAAAAATCTACTCACAAACCTAGATAGAAAATAAGCTATGAGCAAGACTTAAGCATGGAAATTAATTAAAAAAAATTCTACCACTCAAGCCATTTATTCTAACATGCTCATACAACTTGTAAACATCAATACCACACTAGATAACAACATTACAAGCAAGAACACAATAGGTGCACATATAAAAAGATCATATAAAACAAGATCTAGGAATTAAAAATTAGGCAGAAAAGTGCTAAAACTTGTTCTGTCCCCCTAATTTTTTCTATGGCTCCAAAAATTAAATCCTTCTAGGATGTGATAGTACTTAACAATACAAAGCCTCTCCAATTGGTCCCACTCAAAAATAATGTCTCAAACTCCCCCTAAAATTCTTGGAATAGCCCACTGATGTTTTACCAAAATGGATGGCATTTCCAAATGGTAACTCTCCTGGATGCAAACTAAAATTCTAAAGGTAGGTATTGATAAGGGCTTTCCAAAACAGTTGAGTTTGCTCAAAAATGTTTTGTATTTTTGAAGTTCTATTCATTTCCATTTTAATGGTACTGTCTGGCAAAAAGGCTATAGAAAAATAAATAAAGGTCAAAACAATATTCTGCCAAAGGGAGGTGGTTGTGATTTTGTTTGGCTACATGTACAAAAATTGGCAAAGCCAAATAAAATTGTTTGCTATTTTTCCCAGGCCAAAAGCTAACAGGTACGATTCTGCAAAAAAAATTCGATTTAAAAACTAACAGGGACTAGCCCCGATGGGCCCGATCTGCCGCGCCCAGCCCAACTAGCGCCTAGGCTAGCCCATCTGCGCGCGCGCGCGGGCGGGGGACGCGGGAATCGGCCGTTCAAGCGCGGCCGTTGATCTCGCGATCAACGGTCCCGCTCCTTTCTCCTTCCTCTCGCCTAACCCGACAGGAACGTCGTTGAACACCACGTGGGCACGCTCGGGACGGGCAGGGTGCTCACCTAGGGGGCCCGTGGAGCGACGCGTGGTGGCGGTGGGGTCGTGGGAGGCTGGTGGCGCGGTGGTGGCGGCGTTCGTTTCCCCGGCGACGTGTTCCTCTCCGCGGCGGCACGGCGGACACGGCGGCGACGGCTCGGGCTTTCCTGCAAGCGAAAGCATCGAGGAGGGTGTCAGGGAGGTGGCCAAGGGTACGTAGAGCGTGCTCGTGCAAAAATGGCGAGCTCACACGCACGGGTTGACTCGTTCTCCTCCGGTGGATCGCGCGGTGGCCGGCGGGAAGAAAATGCTCGTGCCACTCGCACACGGCGAGGCACGGCCTGAAATTTCGGGTGTGGAGGCGTGGGTGGGTGTGGTGTGCGGTGGCGAAACGGCTAGGCCGTTGAGGCTTTGTAGGCACGGGGCCGTCGTGGGTGCTCTCGGTGCTCGAGTGTGTGCGCGTGTGTGGCGAACAGAGGGGTGGGGGGCCGTTTCCTTCGCTGCATATCGAGCCAGGGGCGGTGCCAAACTTCACTGGACACCACAGTAGGGCTAGGGTGGAGAGACACGATGGTTTTTAGGCCATGCCACTAGCACACCCCCCCTCTACTCGGGCTCGAGTTTCCCTCCCTTTTCCTTCTACTCTAGGGCACCACTCGGGTATGTGAGCACATGGTTTTACAGAGGGATCCTAGGTGAACAACTAGAATCAAATTCCACACAAAAAGATCCAGTGTAGCTCAAGAAATTCATCTCCAAAGTTCTGTCCAAAAACAGTTTCAGAAAATTCAGAAAAAGGCTTAGTGAAAATTTCACTAAGTGTTGGAAAAAACAGGGGTTTGAAGCAAAAGTTTGCTTCTGTTTTATTTGGCAATTGAACTTGGATTTTGGAAATTCAAGTTGCTAATTGTTATATGTACTTTCTAGTTTGAGAAAACAACAAGTACACAAGAAAATGAGTTGGTTAACCTTCTGAAAACATCTGCCCAAAAAGCTATGTTTCTGTTTTCCAAATAGAATTGGTTTTTCAATATTTTTATACTAGAAAAACAATCATGGATTTGATTGTTTTCCAAGTGCTAAATTCAAACCAGTGGCATATAGTTGTACTACATAACATGTTCAACCATAATACCACAAGAAAACAACAAATCAAATATGTTTGATCCTTGAAAACAAGTGTGGAAAACAGCTAGTCAAGTTGTTTTTCTGCTAAAAGTTTAAATAGGAAATAAATTCCCAAAGCTATTTAAATCCCAACCAAAGTGTTTCCTTGGTCAAGACATGACTAAATAATGCTATCATGAGTGAATCAAACATTCCCCAAGCTTTGAGAAGAAAAATCTTAGGGTTTTCAGTTGAAAAACATCAGGCAGGCAATAATCAATCATCAGGAAAAATCCTCAAATGAGTGAGAAGAAACACACCACTTATATTGCATAGATACACATGACTACACAATCATGTTGTCCACTTAATTGTCTTACAAAAGTCTTAAGAGGCTTGCTAATATAGTATTAAACAAGGGCTTAAAAACAGGGGTGTTACAAATCTCCCCCCCTTAAAAGAATCTCGTCCCGAGATTAGCGGGTCTAGGCTTTAAGAAAATCAGGGAACTCCTTCCTGATATCATCTTCACGCTCCCAGGTAGCTTCTTCCTCAGAATGATTCGTCCACTGAATCTTAAGGAATTTTATAGCACGCCTCCTGGTAGCGCGCACAATCTCCTCGAGAACCCGCAGGGGTCTATCACGATAAGTCAAATCATCATTGATATCAATGGTCCTGAAATCTATGTCTTGATACGAGAGATCCTTCTCAGGTACTTGCAGACATTTCCGGAGCAATGACACATGGAAAACATTGTGAAACGCAGATAGCTCCTCAGGTAATTCTAACTGATAAGAAACTTCGCCACGACGTGCCAAGATCTTAAAAGGGCCAATATACCTGGGTGCCAGCTTTCCCTTGACATGGAAACGCTGCATCCCTTTGAGTGGCGTAACACGAAGGTACACGAAATCTCCAATGCTGAAAGAGACATCACGACGCTTCGTGTCAGCATAACTCTTCTGACGAGATTGAGCTGTCTTTAAACGTTCCCGAATAAGCTGAACCTGCTCTTCTGCAGCTTTCAAAGTGTCCACACCAAAAACCTGACTGTCTCCAGTCTCAGTCCAATTCAGAGGTGTGCGGCATTTACGTCCATACAGTGCTTCAAAAGGGGCCATTTGCAAGCTAGACTGATAACTGTTGTTGTAAGAAAACTCTGCGAAAGGCAGACAGTCTTCCCATTTAACTCCATAGGACAACACACAAGCACGGAGCATGTCTTCCAGAATTTGGTTCACACGCTCCGTCTGTCCATCAGTCTGTGGGTGATAGGCTGTGCTAAAAGCTAATTTGGTTCCCAAACTCTCGTGCAACTTCTTCCAAAATCTGGATGTGAACTGTGTACCTCGATCAGACACAATCCTGCTCGGGACTCCGTGCAGGCTGACAATCCGAGTAATGTAAAGATCAGCAAGCTGATCTCCACGATAGGTGGTCCGGACAGGAATAAAGTGAGCAACTTTTGTGAGCCTGTCCACGACAACCCATATAGAATCATTTCCTCGGCTGGACCTAGGAAGTCCTGTGATGAAGTCCATCCCTACTTCATCCCATTTCCAAACAGGTACCTGCAACGGCTGGAGCAAGCCAGCGGGACGCTGGTGCCCAGCTTTCACTTGCTGGCAGACATGGCACTTGGCTACAAATGAAGCAATTTCTCGCTTCATTCCATGCCACCAGAATCTCTCCTTCAGGTCTTGATACATCTTTGTTCCTCCAGGATGGATAGAATACATGGTCTCATGAGCTTCGACCATGATGGTCTGCTTGAGATCAGACTCAGAGGGAACACAAATACGGCCTTCATACCATAATCCCCCATCAGCATCGATAGTAAACCCAGCAACCTTCTCCTTCTCCATGCGGGCCTTAATACCATCAATACTTTTCTGGCCTTTCTGCGCCTCTTTGATTTGGTCAACCAGAGTTGGTTTAAGTTCTATGGCGTCCAACATACCATAACTGACCACTTCAATGCCAAGTTGGTCAAGTTCTTTCCACAACTCGGGTGCCTTACTAGAATCATAGCATTTAGAGAGGCCGGCTCTCGACTAAGAGCATCTGCAACTACATTTGCCTTTCCAGGGTGATAATGAATACTCATATCATAATCTTTAATGAGCTCAATCCAGCGGCGCTGCCTCATGTTGAGCTCACGTTGAGTAAAGATATACTTTAAACTCTTATGATCCGTGTAAATTTCCACTCTTCTTCCCATAAGAAAGTGTCGCCATGTTTTGAGGGCATGCACGACAGCAGCAAGCTCTAAGTCATGAGTGGGGTAATTCAACTCGTGGGGTCTCAACTGGCGGGATATGAAAGATATCACTTTCCCTTCTTGCATAAGTACGCTTCCAAGACCAAGCTTAGAAGCGTCACAATATACGTCGAAATTCTTGGTGATATCCGGCATAATAAGGATTGGAGCGGTCACAAGTCGATGTTTTAACTCATTGAAACTCTCTTCACACTTGTCCGTCCATAGGAACTTGCTATCCTTCTTGAGCAACTGGGTGAGGGGTCTGGCTATACTCGAGAATCCCTGAACAAACTTGCGGTAATATCCTGCCAAACCCAGAAAGGATCTGACTTCAGTCTGGTTGGTTGGAGCAGCACGCTTCTCCACAGACTGAACTAGAGTAGGGTCAACAGATATTCCTCCCGCAGATACTACATGTCCAAGAAACCCGACTTCCGTCAACCAGAATTGACATTTACTAAACTTAGCATACAATTGATGCTCACGAAGTGTTCCGAGCACAATTCTCAGATGTTTTTCGTGTTCTTCCTCACTCCGAGAATATATGAGAATGTCGTCAATAAACACCACGACAAACTTGTCTAGAAAATCCATGAATACCTTATTCATGAGATTCATGAAATAGGCAGGGGCATTGGTTAGGCCAAAGGACATCACGGTGTATTCATACAGCCCGTAACGAGTGGTGAAAGCAGTCTTGGGAATATCAGTATCACGGACTTTCAATTGGTGATAACCAGTCCGAAGGTCGATCTTCGAGAAGATTACGGCCCCATTCAGCTGGTCAAACAGGTCTTCAATTTTGGGCAACGGGTATTTGTTCTTGATGGTAACATCATTCAACTTGCGGTAGTCCACACATAAACGAGTGGTACCGTCCCGTTTTTCCACAAAAATGATCGGAGACCCCCATGGCGATGCACTAGGGCGAATCAAACCTTTTCTCAACATATCATCCAGCTGGGTCTTCAACTCATCTAATTCCTTTGGGTTCATCCGATAAGGCTTCTGTGCTATGGGTCCAGTTCCGGGCACTAACTCGATCACGAACTCGATATCCCGATCAGGGGGCATACCGGGTAACTCTTCAGGAAAAACATCCGGGTATTCGCAAACGACCGGGACTTCCTCAAGGTTAGGGTGGGCTATACCAGTGTGGCAGTGAACTTGTGACGAGGGTTTAGTTGCAGTGTACGCAACCTTTTCCCCATCTTCAGAGATCATATCAATAGATTTCTTAGTGCAGTCAATAACCCCCTTATACTTGGCCATCCAGTTCATACCGAGTACCACTTCTATCCCCTTGGATCCCAGCACTATAAGATCAGCATGAAAAGTTTTCCCTTGTATTTCTACTGGCACTTCATTGCAAATTAAGTTGGCTTTAGTACTATCCCCAGGTATTTGTACTAACATAGGGTTGTGCATACGGGAATGCTTCATACCACTTTTCTCAGCAAACGGTTTTGTGACAAAAGAATGTGATGCACCAGAATCAAACAGTACTGCGGCTGGCACCGAGTTGACAGGAAACGTACCCATCACCATGTCTGGTGCCTCCTGAGCTTCTGCAGCAGTGACGTGGTTCAGGTGTCCCTTCATCCTATTCTGCCGTCCAGTGGAAGGACCATGATTCATCTTGGTTGCAGTTGGCTGGGCTGTGGCAGTAGCTTTGGTAGGGCACTCACGAGCAAAGTGACCTTCCTTTCCGCAGGCAAAACAACCTCCAGAAGGCCTTGGGCTTGGGTTAGGTTTGGGAGCATTGTTGGAGTTGTTCCCATTTCCACTGTTGTTGCCTCCATAGCGGTTTCCATGATTATTCCCAGAATGGTTACCATGGTTACCACCATAGCTATTTCCTCCGTACTTTGGTGCATAGTTGGGGTTGTAGTTGTTGGGCCTTGGTGCATAGTTGTGGTTGGGGCGGGGTGCATAAGCAGGCGCCTTGTGGGGTGGTGGCCTCGCATACGGAGTGTTGCGAGTCCTCTGAGCACTAGGTCCTCCATGCACGGTCATCTTCCTCTTGCGGTTATCATCAGCAGATTTCCGCTTGTGCTCCAGTACCATAGCGGCATTTGCAAGGGTCTCCAAGTCCTGGAATGGAACCACCACTAGAGCGCACTGGAGCTCATCATCCAGCCCATTTAAGAACCTCTCCCTCTTCTTAGCATCAGTATTGATATCATCCTGTGCATACCTGGACAGAGTAGTGAAATTCTCCCAGTATTCAGACACAGGCATACTTCCCTGCCTCAGCTTCAGAAATTTCTCACGCATAAGTGTCATCATTCCTTGGGGAATGTGATACTTGCGGAACCTTGCAGAGAAATCCTCCCAGTTGAACACGTGACCAGCAGCAACAGTCTCACGTGTAGTCTCCCACCAAGTCCTGGCAGGACCAGCAAGAAAATGGGAGGCAAACAGGACCTTATCATTTTCCTCAACTGATGCAACCTCCAGTTTGTTTGCGATGGTGCGGAGCCAGTCGTCAGCATCGAGAGGCTCCACAATCCTAGTGAAGACTGGGGGGTTGGTGTGCTGAAAGTCTCTCAGTCTCGAGCGAGCACCATTGCCATTGCCATTGCCATTGCCATTATTGTTGGCGGCAGCAGCCAGTTGTTGCAGAGCGGTAATGGTAGCTGCACTCTCATCTCGGCTGGCCTGGCGATCTTCCATCAGCAGGGCCAACAGCGCCTCCACTGTGGGTGGTGGTGGCGGTGGGGGTTCGCGACGAGGTGCCATTCTGAAGTGAAAACATGTGTAAGTTTTAGAAGTATATTCTTGTTTTTGAAAACCCAGTACCTTTAACATAAGAAAAAGGAATACGAGTGATATGTTTCAAAAACAAGAGCGGGGCAGTCGCAAACATGGATGAAAAGAACGCCAAATAGTGACAAGCATCAAGGAAACAAGCAGAACATTCCATTCATCACACAACTTAAACACAGTCTTTGACATTACACACACACATTACAAGCCATATCTTACAAGGAAGGCTTCATCGAGCTACAAGGGGTGCGATTGGTGGGGTCATCGCAAGGCTACTACTAGCAAAACGATCTAGCATACTTATCTAGCATCTAGACCAGCATCAAGTGCTAAGGGTGAGGAGGCTGTGACTACACAGAGTCGTCACTGTCCCCAACCTCGAAGATACGCTCCTCAGGGTCCTCCTCCTCCTCCTCGCCAAGCAGGTCATCATCATCCTGCTCGCTAGCCTCACTCATATCCATCCCCTCCAAGTCAGACGGAACGTCCTCTACTGGCAGGAGCTCCTCAATCTCCCTGCTGAGCTCTGCGCCCTCCTCCTCAAGCTCCTCTATGGCAGAGTCTCTCGCGGCTATGTCGTCGCGAGCTATGTGAAGCCTAGTGTGCAGAACTGAGTTAGCCCCCTCCAGAGCCGTCACCCTGCTGGTGAGACGAGCACGGCTCAGTCGGGTGGCCCGCAGCTGTCTCTCCAAGGCACGACTCCTCGCGGTGGCTGCCTCCAACTCCTCCCTCAACTCAGACAACTGCTGTGCTAGTGCTCCACTCTCCTCCTGGCTGTCCTGAAGCTCAGCCCTCAGCTCGTCAGTCTCGGCTATCAGTGTGTGGTGCACCAATGTGCCAAGGTGGTGAGCGAGTCGCTGATCGTCCAACCGGTGCTGAGTGCGGTACAACAGAATCTCCATCTCGTCCAAGTGAGGACCAACAGTGGTAGTGTCTGGCTCAACAGGAAGTGGTATGCCCTCCTCATCGCGCCTCCCAATCAACTCGAACCGGGAGCCGATGAACATGTACTCCCCAATGTGCGCCAGTCGTGCCACTGACTCCTGAATCACCCGCACGGCTGCCTCGGTCCAAGAACGATCAACAGCACGAAAGACGTAGGCCTCTACTGTCGGGCTAGCCAGAGGTGCACGGATAGTGACCTCCGCGTACCAGTCTCCCTCCAGAGGTGCACCGTCAACTAGACCTGCTCGCAGCTCCGGAAGTGGGCGTCCCAACACAGTAGCCATAGCTACTAGCCTCTCCTCGAAAAGGAAAGTCTCGCCACGTGGACGTCCCAACTGGAAAGCCTCGGTGATGACCACGTCCATCTACACAAAATTTTAAGTATAGTTTAAGTGAGACCACAGTGTGCAAAGTTTTAAGTTTATGCAAAGAACAATCTTAATGCAAGTAGAGTTTGACACAGAGAGGTGGTGGGATATAGGGAATATTTTTATACATAGTCATATATCCAATCTTTTCGTAGTTATAACTTATATTTTTGGAGTATACACTAACGTCCATGCTAACTAAGGTCTCCTAGAGTCAGGATGGCTCTGATACCAACTTTGTAGAGGCCCCAAACCGGAAGGTTCAGAACCCCTCATATGCATTCATTCACAATCCCAGAATAACCAGTTGTGAACAACATACGTAGTTGGCATACAGAATACATCATCCATTACACGAATAATAGAGTCTTACATAAATGGTCACCTGACCAAGTTCTTGATAACTGTCACACAGGACAGACATTCAAAAATAAACACAGCGGAAGACGATAAGCATAGCGTAGTAGAACCCGAGTCACGCCTCATCCTACAGGCTGCTGACTGGGAGACGATCCTAACTCGCAGGGCCATCAGCGTAGAACTCCTCCTCATAGAACTCCTCCTGGGGTGGCTCCTCATAGTCTGATAAGTAGATACCAGGGGCGAAACCAAATGAGTACATTTGAATGTACTCAACAAGACATCCTTTATGAGCTTACAATAATGCATACATGCTTATTTGGTGGAGTGGGTAGGCCATACATATGGTTCAGCTACCCATGATAGATAAAAGATTTATCATGGTTGATTATTCAAGTTTAGTCCTTTATGGATAAATCAGGTAAAATAATCTAGTTTTTCTCTCGTAGATATCACATATCTTGGAGGTTTTATAAGTCTTTTAGAAGAGAAAGTTTTCTTTTCAGAAAACTTGTAATAATAGTTTCCTCCTCCTCGGTATCTCGCAGATACCAAGTCATTCCTCCATAGTACCTCGCAGGTACAAAGTTGTCCTTCAAAAACCTCTTTTTGAAAAGTTGACACAATACTAGCTACATGGCCATTCAACCGTCCATATCCGAGGACGCGGCTATCTCGAAATAGTTTTACTCTGCAGAGGTGTACACACTTCCACTAGATCCAGAATCCGCCATGAAACAACCATGGACTATTCCCAACCTATGGGAACATCAGATAACTGATCTTGACTATCCACTATGTACAAGCTAGAACATGACTATCTCTTCAATTGGGGTTACCCCTCCCCGGCAAGCCGTGTCACACACCGCCCAGACAGGAGATCCAACTGCTGCATCCGGAGGGAAAATTAATCCCACACTTTAGATGTCCCGTCTGCTCACTCCTAGCGACACTTCGGTTCGGAGGATCCAATCCTCTATAGCACTTTGAGATAGCTCACATACTAACCATAACAAGTTTTTAATCAAGCCCCTACCCATATTGGGGTAAAGTGGCAGTACGATAATAGTTGTCCAGCGAAGACTAGGTTATGTGTCTTTTGTAAACATTTCTCAAAAATTTCCCTTCATGGCACTCTTCCGGTAGACAGGGTCTCACCCTTCATCCGGGGTTTTTTTCCTTCCTAAGGTATTTGTTTACAAAAACACATTTTATTTAGTTCATTTAAGAACCCAAGTTTTAATTTGGTGGATGGTATGTATATACCATTTAGTGGCTAAGGGCTTGGCAAATACCAAGTTGACTATTATTATGATTCCTTCTTCTACTAATATTAATAGTAGTAGTATTCACAACAAAAAATAGTTTTGAGAGTATAGTTTTGTGAAAACTTCAGAAGTGAAAAGCATGCATGATAGATAATGATAAGTATTTATACAGCAAGCATTAGGATGGCTTGCCTTGGTACAAGTGATGGTCCTGGTCCTGAAAGTAACAGGAGTTGCAATAACCTTCTTCAGCAAATCCTTCCTCCTCGTTTTCTAACGTCGTAAAAAGAAAATAAAGGCACACTTTCAGAGCCAACCAAGACAAACAATGCTACAAGTGATACATACAGCAAGCAATTAAAAAGTATCACTCAAGGTATTCAATTTTTCCTTAAGAAAATTGGCATAAAAACTATAGTAGGCAAAACTGCTTTTTCCTAGTGTTTAGGTGTGGCGAAACTTAATGATTTTAAGTCAAGAGCATCATGGACCAGTGGGGTAAATCACATGTTAATAGACAGTAGGGTGTCACATAAAACACAATTTGATGTCTAAAAACTCCCCCCAATACTCTCTATGGCAAACACAAAATATAAGCTAAAAAATGCAAGTGGTGAAAAAGGCTTATGACAATAAGTCAAGCTCTTTTTCCACCATGAACCAAAAATACCAGTGGGTGTTCCACTAGCATAATGCTTCATAAAGAGGTTAAATAAGCCTCTGGTCACATTTCTAAAAATGCTCAAAACAAACAAACTAGTCCCACAAACTCCTACTCATACTAGTAGAAACTTGGAAAAAAATATTAGACTAGTTTATACTTCACTTGTTAATTTTAGGCACAAGTGTGCAAACTAACAGGGGTAAAATACTCCTATAATCAGTACCAAAATGCTACTGGATCCCCCCAAAATAACACAAAAAGTTTAGCTATGAAACAAGGAAAAACTAGACTAAAAATGCTACCCATGTGAGGGAATTAAATCTAGGCACCCAAATGATACTCAAGCAATTTCTAGTATTTGAGGGAAAATTAACAGAGGTGAAAACACAAGGATAACAATGACACAAGGACATTTCATCCTCTGTTTTCAACCACAAAGGATCATATTTTTCCCTAGTGGAAAACAAAACAAAAGGCATGCATGTATAATCTAGTAGGAAATCTAGACCTTAAGCAATGCTACTTTAAATCTATTCTAAACTCAAAACACCAAGTAACCAGAGGTGTTGCAACTAAAATAACAGTACCAAAATGGTACTGGTTCCATGAAAATAATCTAGCACAAGGCTTGATACAAACTAAAAATCTACTCACAAACCTAGATAGAAAATAAGCTATGAGCAAGACTTAAGCATGGAAATTAATTAAAAAAAATTCTACCACTCAAGCCATTTATTCTAACATGCTCATACAACTTGTAAACATCAATACCACACTAGATAACAACATTACAAGCAAGAACACAATAGGTGCACATATAAAAAGATCATATAAAACAAGATCTAGGAATTAAAAATTAGGCAGAAAAGTGCTAAAACTTGTTCTGTCCCCCTAATTTTTTCTATGGCTCCAAAAATTAAATCCTTCTAGGATGTGATAGTACTTAACAATACAAAGCCTCTCCAATTGGTCCCACTCAAAAATAATGTCTCAAACTCCCCCTAAAATTCTTGGAATAGCCCACTGATGTTTTACCAAAATGGATGGCATTTCCAAATGGTAACTCTCCTGGATGCAAACTAAAATTCTAAAGGTAGGTATTGATAAGGGCTTTCCAAAACAGTTGAGTTTGCTCAAAAATGTTTTGTATTTTTGAAGTTCTATTCATTTCCATTTTAATGGTACTGTCTGGCAAAAAGGCTATAGAAAAATAAATAAAGGTCAAAACAATATTCTGCCAAAGGGAGGTGGTTGTGATTTTGTTTGGCTACATGTACAAAAATTGGCAAAGCCAAATAAAATTGTTTGCTATTTTTCCCAGGCCAAAAGCTAACAGGTACGATTCTGCAAAAAAAATTCGATTTAAAAACTAACAGGGACTAGCCCCGATGGGCCCGATCTGCCGCGCCCAGACCAACTAGCGCCTAGGCTAGCCCATCTGCGCGCGCGCGCGGGCGGGGGACGCGGGAATCGGCCGTTCAAGCGCGGCCGTTGATCTCGCGATCAACGGTCCCGCTCCTTTCTCCTTCCTCTCGCCTAACCCGACAGGAACGTCGTTGAACACCACGTGGGCACGCTCGGGACGGGCAGGGTGCTCACCTAGGGGGCCCGTGGAGCGACGCGTGGTGGCGGTGGGGTCGTGGGAGGCTGGTGGCGCGGTGGTGGCGGCGTTCGTTTCCCCGGCGACGTGTTCCTCTCCGCGGCGGCACGGCGGACACGGCGGCGACGGCTCGGGCTTTCCTGCAAGCGAAAGCATCGAGGAGGGTGTCAGGGAGGTGGCCAAGGGTACGTAGAGCGTGCTCGTGCAAAAATGGCGAGCTCACACGCACGGGTTGACTCGTTCTCCTCCGGTGGATCGCGCGGTGGCCGGCGGGAAGAAAATGCTCGTGCCACTCGCACACGGCGAGGCACGGCCTGAAATTTCGGGTGTGGAGGCGTGGGTGGGTGTGGTGTGCGGTGGCGAAACGGCTAGGCCGTTGAGGCTTTGTAGGCACGGGGCCGTCGTGGGTGCTCTCGGTGCTCGAGTGTGTGCGCGTGTGTGGCGAACAGAGGGGTGGGGGGCCGTTTCCTTCGCTGCATATCGAGCCAGGGGCGGTGCCAAACTTCACTGGACACCACAGTAGGGCTAGGGTGGAGAGACACGATGGTTTTTAGGCCATGCCACTAGCACACCCCCCCTCTACTCGGGCTCGAGTTTCCCTCCCTTTTCCTTCTACTCTAGGGCACCACTCGGGTATGTGAGCACATGGTTTTACAGAGGGATCCTAGGTGAACAACTAGAATCAAATTCCACACAAAAAGATCCAGTGTAGCTCAAGAAATTCATCTCCAAAGTTCTGTCCAAAAACAGTTTCAGAAAATTCAGAAAAAGGCTTAGTGAAAATTTCACTAAGTGTTGGAAAAAACAGGGGTTTGAAGCAAAAGTTTGCTTCTGTTTTATTTGGCAATTGAACTTGGATTTTGGAAATTCAAGTTGCTAATTGTTATATGTACTTTCTAGTTTGAGAAAACAACAAGTACACAAGAAAATGAGTTGGTTAACCTTCTGAAAACATCTGCCCAAAAAGCTATGTTTCTGTTTTCCAAATAGAATTGGTTTTTCAATATTTTTATACTAGAAAAACAATCATGGATTTGATTGTTTTCCAAGTGCTAAATTCAAACCAGTGGCATATAGTTGTACTACATAACATGTTCAACCATAATACCACAAGAAAACAACAAATCAAATATGTTTGATCCTTGAAAACAAGTGTGGAAAACAGCTAGTCAAGTTGTTTTTCTGCTAAAAGTTTAAATAGGAAATAAATTCCCAAAGCTATTTAAATCCCAACCAAAGTGTTTCCTTGGTCAAGACATGACTAAATAATGCTATCATGAGTGAATCAAACATTCCCCAAGCTTTGAGAAGAAAAATCTTAGGGTTTTCAGTTGAAAAACATCAGGCAGGCAATAATCAATCATCAGGAAAAATCCTCAAATGAGTGAGAAGAAACACACCACTTATATTGCATAGATACACATGACTACACAATCATGTTGTCCACTTAATTGTCTTACAAAAGTCTTAAGAGGCTTGCTAATATAGTATTAAACAAGGGCTTAAAAACAGGGGTGTTACAATACGCCTATTGGTTATTATACAATTCTCCCATTACTCACGATACCGAACTTACCCGAGACTATAGATTCCGGCATTGCCGTGAAACAATCTCTGGTTCACGTATACTTTTGTCTTGTCTTGGTATCCGGTAAGTTTCCTCTTTCTTGTTACTGCATTCTGATATCCCACGTGATGTATCGTCATCATGCATTGTCTGCAGAACTTATGGATATCAAGAATACCAAGTGGGCTCAGGTATGTATCTCTCTTTTTATAGAGGAGTAATTGCCATCTCAAAACATCAAGGTAATATACTCCGGAAGAATTACCCAGTAGCTACCTTTTTTTCACCCAGTTTACGACATGACTCTTGATAGCAGCAACGTAAAACCTTCAGAATATATTATCCTGATAACCTCATATTCAAAGAATGCATTGTAATATAACCGTGTTGTGATATGATTCTAAGGACAAAGTTGTCTTAGTGGAATCTCTTAGCATATCAATCTACTTAGGGAATACCTATCCATATTGTTCCCTTCCAACAATATGGTATTCGTTGGTGTTGACATAAATAATGTCCATGACCAGAAAAACATAGTCACCAAACATCTAATGAATTAGTCATACAAGGCAAGACTACGGTTTATTTCTGTGTTCATGTTACTACACGTGAACGTGAGTTTTCCTCTGAATCTCATATTCAGGAACCACATCAGTCATAGCATAGTAATATGAATCATAATTAAGAAATAGATGTATAAATATTATTGAATTTTTGGCATACATCCAACACAAAGTAGGGCAAAAAAATAAGGAAAGTTAAGCGAGTGGAAAAAAAAGAGGAAAAGTAAACATAGCAGAGCAAGAAAGTAATAAACCCAATATAAAAGGCTTATCAAAACCACCCTCTGATTGGAACTATGTAGCTAAATACTCGTCAACGATGTTGAATCGCTCTATATTCATGATTGTTACTATACTTTGGGTAAAAAGTTGTTTAGCCCTACGTCTCTCCAACTCTATTTCGGGTAAAAATATATTTTATGGTGCACGATGAGAAATAATTTCCCTTATCTATAACATGTGTGGACTAATACTAATTTCTTTGAGGGAAGCACCCCTACAACTATAGTGTTTGAGTTGGTGAACCACAAAAAGATGACATAAGGCATCCTAGAATTAGAGTTTGTCTACATGTTTGGTGTAGAGGACAAAGCAAAGAGGAATGGAATGGATGTTTCGTACCAAAAGGAATATTCTATATTCATCCAGAACCAAATGATGATAAGAAATCAAGACCATAAGCCTAGAGGTGGGTTCAATCATCACGTCTCTCTAATGGAGACTCCTATCAAACTGCTATTTCTTGTTACCATCTAGTCCTCATGGCCAAACACTCAACATGGGTCTCTTTCTTCCATATTAAAAAAAATACATAAAGGATAGTACGTATTTGTACTTTAGTTTCATGCTCCATTTTGTTTGAATACATATTAGGCTGGTGTCAACGCGGGCTAGAGCGGGGGCGATAGCGGCCCTTATCGCCCCGCGCGGGGCGAGAGCGGGCGAGGGGAGGGGCGAGAGGAGCGGGCCGGGCGGTAGCAGGCTCGCCCGGCGAGAGCGGGCGAGAGGGCGCGCTACCGCCCGCATTGGCGGGGCGATAGGAGGGGTGCGGGGCGAGAGGGCGGGCGATAGCGGGGCGACGCAGTGCCAATGGGGGCGATAGGCCGGGCGATAGTGGGGAGAGGAATGTGATAGTGTGGGCTATAGCCCGTGCACTGGCACCGTGCTGTGAGAGTGGCGTGAGAGTGAGGAAAAAATGTGACGTGGCGGGGCTATAGCCCGTGAGATGCTGTGATGCATTGGCACCAGCCTTAGGTAATCCTCCAAAACGTATTTATTCTCATCATTATCACATGTCCTCGGATCATTATGATTCATCATGAGACGCCTCTCCTCTTACCGCTACATGCACCCTCATTCCTATGGCGACGAGACCACCCAAGACACCACCGGTGCCTCCCACCGGATACATACACATGCATCTATGGCCACATTTTGCATAGCTAACATGGTCGAGGAGTAGACATAGAACCCCATTAATTGTACATACCGTAAGTCCGTCCTTTGTAGCGTGAACCCATGTGGTTATCTATAGTGTTGGTTCATCGCACAAACATCGTCCTCTATATGTGAAATTGATGTTTGACGTATGTGCAAGCTCTATATGTCTCCGACTCCGATTCGGATTAAAAAAAATTGGTCTCTACACATGATGAGTAATATTGTCCGCACCATACACTAATTTTCTTCTAGGGAGGCAGCCATACTACCATGCACCATTTTTCATAGGTAGTGTTCCAGTTGATGGTGCCACAAGAAAACATAAAAAATGTTCTAAAATGAGAGAGTGTCCACATGTTTCACCTAGAGGATAAAACTAAGTTTAATAGTATAATCAAAATGTTTTCAGCTAATAATTCTCTATCCACCCCGAAACAAATGCTCACAAGAAAACATGATCGTATAGAGCGGACATCGCGTTCCACCGAAATAATATTTTTTATGAAACACACAATTAGCAAACCTAGGCTTTGAATTTCGATGGCTAGGGAAATAATATAGTGTTGTTATCTATAGCACAAAACACTGTCATCTTTATTTATACTAGCAAACATGCCCGTGCGTTGCAACGGCATGAAAAAAACCAACACATCAAATATTTCTTTGACAAGAAATTATTCAAGTAGCAGATAAACAATGACTCAAACGTATCCTCGTATTTCAGCTAGCCTAGAATTAGATGAAATATGTCATCATCATTGCATACCATAGCGGCACGTAATATCTAACCTCATGTAGTAATAAGGCTGCACAAAGTCACCCATATCCTTGAAAAAAAGACTAAATTACCATTTTGCAAAGGAGGAGAAGCATGTTATTCATTTTTGTACCACACACATTTGTAGGTCAATTATTTCATCTGATCAACAACTAATTACTCTGAAAAGGCCTATGGCCATGGATAAGAAAGCTGGGAAACTTTTTTTTTCGAGAATCTGAAGTGGCGGAACTATAATTCCTGCTAGAATATTTCATATGACTGAAACTCAAACAAAAATGTAATGAAACTATGTACATCATTTAACAACGTATGTCATCTCTGACTATATGTTACTATGACAATAAAAAAAATATCTTTCTTGTTTATGCAACACCAAATTATCTGCACGAATAATTAAGTAAATTCGATAATTAAATCAAAATTTGGTACAAACAAGAACACATATAGCAAATACACATATTTAGAAAAATATATTTCAGAAGGACGAAAGAAGACAAGAAGATTACAAACATCGCATTCAAATTGGATAAGTATGGTCTGATTAATCGGGTTGACACCATGAGCTATAGGAAGTACCTATGGCTATGGATTAGAAAGTTTACATCGTTTTCAGCATCAACTATGTAGCTTTATCTTCATCCATGGAATGAAGTCACACTAATTAGTGCAGTGCTATTTTCTTCAAAGGCAAATAGATCTAAGCTCTTTTCGTTTCAACAGGTAGCAGCAAGCAAGTAGATATACTCTTCGGTAGCAACGGTCGAATAGTAGACATCAGTGCAAAATTAACTGTGGTATTTTGGTGCAGCGATGATACCTTGCCTTCAAACTTAGCTGCCACTACATCCACCTCGGAATCCTCTCAATGTACACAATTTGAGCAATGTCTCATGCGTGTAGAACATGACATTGACGTTTTTTTATTGGCAGCGGATAGGATAGGACTTGGGAAAATAGAGCTGCCTCTCTGAACCAGCAAGGAGTGTTGGAGCACCCCAAGGAGTGGACGTGGAGATTGTGTCAAGAATCATCGTTAGGGAGACTGGATTAGCACATCGTTGTTTGTCCTCTCCGCGGGAGCTCCTCCGTTGTACGTATGGAGTTGACCTCTCCTTGTTACCTGCAGAGGATCAGGACCATGACAACCGCCATACCATCCTTGTTGGGAGGAAGGTCGAGGACGATGAGGAGAAACCTCCGCGGAGCGGTAGACGACCAAATCTTCTTTGATTTGGACCAAGCAACACCGCAGCGACACTCATTCGATCTCCACGCCGTCATAGCCGGTACCGGCAGCGACAACGGAGGCGACGTCGAACCGCAACACCACGAACACGCTGCACGTGGCGACCTCCTTGTCGGTCAATGAAACCTGGGCCCGAGCACTCCTGCGGGCCATGTACACCGCCTATCCCGCTCCATCGTGCGTCACACACGGCACGCCGGGCTCGAGCAGCCCGATCGCCACGCTGATCCCGAGACCACCCAGGTCTGCCTCTGTGAGCGTCTTCACGGTCCAGGCAGTTATGCAGACTCCTTCCTGTCGTGCTCGCGCGCACACGTCGTGCATCTTATGGCTCAGCCGCGTGAGGAGAACGGCGAGAACTGATGCCGGGGTTTGCCGACCAAGCCGAGACACATACGTACTGGAACTTGGTGTATCTAATCTATATGATGAAGCCGGCTAGCTAGCTCGGCAAGGGCATGGGTCGATGATGGCCCCCAGCGCTTTGTTGGCGACGTCTCTTCAGAAACGGGGACCTAGAAGAAGCGCGGAGCAATTTATTAGTCGTTGAGTACTTTAGATCTTTATCCGTAAGAGTATAGCACATACACGCACCTCTTGGCGACATAGCGGAGGAGCTCATCAGTAACGAAGAAGTAGCGATCTGACTGCCCTTATGTAAGGCGAGCCGTTTACCAGCAGGACAAGACCTGCAGACAATGTTAGATTTTTTGCTCGAGAAGTCCGTCGCGGCAGCGTTCGTCGCCCTGGTGAGCCTTCGCCTTCGGCTGAAGGTGCCTACCTATTCTAGACGGTGGGTGTCTTCGATGGTTCTTTTGTAGCAGGAGGACGGGACTAAGGTGGTGCGTAGCCATGTAGCGTATCCGTGTTGGACTCTTTGATTTTTCAAAATTCAGATGCAACTACAGGGACGGACGATCAGACGTAAAACGGGAATCCCTGAGGACAACGGAAATATATAGATGGCATGGTCGGTAATTTTTATAAACTTAGGTGGCAATTTCGATGACGGACCGACCGACCAAGTAACCAACCAGGGAAGGCTTAATGCCTTTATTATTAGGTAAAGATTATTAGGTAAAGATAAAGATAAAGATTACTACTCCAGCTGTGTGCACCCCGTGCGCGTCTCCCTTCCCACCCGCCGCCCTCGTGCCGGCAGCCGGGTCGGTACCATAGCAACTCTCTGTCTGGTGTGCCCACTCCCGCACAACTCGCACGCACGCTATTCTCTTCCCCCGCGCAGGCCAGCGAGTGGCCACAGGCCGGCACGGCAGCCCAGAAAGAGAGAGAAAAAAAGAGACAAGGGAAGGGGAGCTACCAGCCTAAACAAGAGGCGGAAAGCGACCAAATCTCGCAACGAACTCCACCACCACCATCGCTCCCCCCTCGCCTTCCACCCCCGCGCGCGATCCCAACACGCCCATGGACGGCGGGGCGCAGCCGCCGGACGCGGAGATGGCGGAGGCCGGGCGGCGGCTGCGCCGGCGCCCGGGCAAGGGCCGGCTCCCGCACCCATGGAGAACATCCAGGCCACGCTCAGCCACGGCGGGAGGTTCATCCAGTACAACATCTTCGGCAACGTCTTCGAGGTCACCGTCAAGTACAAGCCCCCCATCCTCCCCATCGGCAAGGGCGCCTACGGCATCGTCTGGTACGCCCCCCTCATCCTCCTCCTACTCCACCTCCCCCCCGATTCCCGCGCCTAACCGATTCCCGCTCTCCGCAGCTCCGCGCTCAACTCCGAGACGGGGGAGCAGGTGGCCATCAAGAAGATCGCCAACGCCTTCGACAACAAGATCGACGCCAAGCGCACGCTGCGGGAGATCAAGCTGCTGCGCCACATGGACCACGAGAATGTCAGTCCCCGCCTCCCTCCCTCCGATCCATCCCCGCACCTTTTGCTTACTTTTCTGATTCTCACCCCCCTGCCTAGATTCGACGAGAATCATTTGGTCCCTGGGTAGTTCGTTACGTTGGTTGCATTAAATAGGGAGGGCAGGTGCAGGTGGTGGGTTAGCTCAGCTGCCGAATGATTGAGTTCGTGGCACCTCCCATGGCTAATTCGGGGATCGCTTTTACTTCCTCTTTGGCCTGAGATGTGCGAGAGCTTCAGGAATAGTAATTCTGGGCATGCCTTTAAACAGCCCAGCAACCTTTTGGGATGCGATTCATTGTCTTCTTGAACGAGCTGTGTGCCTTCCTTGCGGGGGAATAAGTGCTCTGTGGACAGACCTGGAGCAGCAGCACTTGATGCTCCCCTAGTAGTGCTAGATGCTCATGTCAAAAGACACCTCAGGACCAACCTGGGTGTGGCCTTTTTGCTACCTCCTTGAGGTCCAGTGGGAATGTAGTGGAAGCCCAGTTCGTAGGGGGGCTACCCCTTTTCCATTCATGTTATATAAGGAATCCACCTCTGAATTGTGCATTTTTAGAGATGGACCTTCACGTCCCGCCATTGGATGCCACAGCATCCTCTGAAGTGAGCTGAGTTGAAGTTTAGACGGTGATTACTAATCTGTTGTCAATAAAAAACATGCAGAGATCACCCATAAGTTTTATGCAGAAATGGACTTTCTTTCACTTTCTATTCTTTGTTTCATCAAGCATCTCCGTTTGGAGATTTTGCACTATCATTCCTATCGTGGATGGTTTTTACAAAGTGAAACCGGTTTTCAGCTAGTATCCTACATATGCAAGTGTTTCTGCTTTTAATTTTCCACTGGAGTAGACAATTAGTAGTGGATCATTGGATTAGGCAAAGTCTAATTAATAACGCACGTGCTTATACATCAGCTGGAAATATGTCACCTGGCATAGCTACTCTTAAGGCATAAGTTTTGATCCTGTTCGTTGATTTTCTTTAGATGGTTAGGATCTTCTGCCCATATATAACGGTTCCGATTACCAAGCCTTGTGGGACCACATAAAGCCCATGATAGCTTCTTCCCCTTTGATCACATGTTCACCTTCTCCTGGTTTTAGAAAAGAAAATCTGTACCAGCCCTAGAAAAGTCCTGAGAAACGGCGAATCTCGCCAGCTTTGATCTCAGTTCGCAACCCAAACGCCGTCACATGATTTGGCGCGCAGCTAGCAACTGTTGAGACGGACAAAACATGTACGGTGCCGCATGCAGCTACTTACAAAGTTGGCACAACGGCGGATGCCGACATGCATAAGTCGCCCGTATATAGCACATGTAGCGAAAAGGCATAGCTTTAATGACCGCGAATGAGCATTCCTGACAAGAGGTGACTGATATGGTGGTAGGTGGCGGGCACAACTACTAAACCAGCGGTGTGGCGACACCGTAAGGGTGGCGCACAGAGCATCAGCTGCATTAAACTGTGGTGGGTCCCAGCCAGCAAATTATACTTTTCAGTTCGGTGGGCTTAAGCCATGGTGAAGCGAACTGTAGCACGTGGATGAAAGATCCTGACCATGTAAAGGAAAACAGCGCATAGGACCACTAACGGCACACATCTGCCTTTATAATAGCTACATTAGATGATACACTTCCCTCTCAGCTATTTATGTTCAAAACTTTCCGTAACTGCAGGGTGCAAGTCTTATTCATTCTTGTACTACATGTTAACCCCCAAAAGAATTAGCTGACAGAAAGCCATGAAGCAATACTTTCCCAATTTGGCGATCCTTTGTTCCTGTAGCTATATCGAAAGCCTTTGTTGTAAGGGTTTAGACATAGTTTTTTTTTGCGTCCTGAAAACTTGCCGCCACGAGTTCAGAAAAGAGATACATCATTAGCCAGAAGGCCCCGGATACAATCTGGTGGGTCATCGTGCCACACCACAGTCTGTGATCCAGAAGCCAAGCTAGCAATGCAGTGAGCAACCTGATTACTCTCTCTAGGATTAAAAGTAAAACTAACATGTGTAAATCCCCTAGAGAGAAAAGTACACTCCTCGAAAATTGCCGCTGCTGGTCCCAGAGAGTTTCCTCCCTCATGCATTGCTTCCACCACCTCAATACAGTCACTACTCACCTCAATTCTTGAACATCCAACTTGGCCCGCCAGGATTAGACCATCCCTGAGAGCTCTTGCTTCTGTCATCAGTGCACTATCAGCATGATCAACACCGCTACAACTAGCTGTAATGAAAATGCCTCTATCATCCCTAATGACAGCACCTGTTCCTCCTTTACATGTATCAACTGAGAAGGCACCGTCCACGTTGAGTTTAACATATCCTTCCCTCGGTCGAGTCCATCCCTGTCTCGGAACACGATTTCTCTTCGTGTGCGCTCGAGCATAGTTAAGGGACAGGGACAAGATCGCCTGGGCCGATCTCGCCGGCTTCTGGATCTTTTCGCCATGGTCAACCTGTCTCCTCTCCCACCAGACATACCAACAAGTAGTAGCTATTAGCTCATTGAACCCCACCTCAGCCAAGTCTGTTGAGTAGTCTGTCTTCGAGCGTAAAAGGAACTCGAAAATACCCGACCCCTCTCGGTCAATGCCGCACGCGTTTAGAATTTTGGAGTAAACTCCCAAATTTTCCCAAATTTCCGCAACCCTAGCACATTGAAAGAAGGCGTGTGCCGTATCTTCGCACTCTGTAGTACAAATCGGGCACGCACTGCCCCGAATAATATGCCTGTTCGCTAGTACAGCCTTGCACGGTATAGTTCCATGAAGTAGTCTCCAACAAAATATTTTGATTTTTGAAGGTACCTTTAAATCCCAGATAATTCTCCAAACTGGATTTAGATGAGAGGACGATTGGCTGTTTGTTCTAGAAAGCTTCCTCCCGTGTTGGAAATCCCACTCGGCATGATAAGCTGATCTGACAGAAAAAATCCCGTTCTTAGTATAGTTCCATGAAATAAAGTCATCCATCATTCCAATGGCTAAAGGGATTTTCAGTATACGATTGACATCCACAGAAAAGAAGATATCCCTGAGAGTTGCCTCATCCCATGTTCTACTCTCCCAATCAATAATTTCGCTAACTTTTGTGATAACAATATTTCGCCGAGGGGTAATAATTTTCCTTGATGGGCTGCTTGGAATCCATGCATCATTCCATATGTTAATATTCGACCCATCACCAACCCTCCATATATGGCCTTTTTTAAAGGTTTGAATGCCATACCAGATACTCTGCCAAGTATACGATGATCCCTTCTTCAGCACTGCATTAAGAAGATCACCTGTAGGAAAATATTTAGCTCTCAGGACTTGAGCACAGAGTGATTCCGGTTCACTAAGTAATCTCCAACATTGCCTAGATAGCATGGCAAGATTGAAACAATGCAAATCTCTGAAACCCATCCCACCCTTCTTTTTCGGAGTACACATCTTCCACCATGCGAACCAATGCATATGTTTCTGGTTGTCGTCATCTCCCCACCAGTAACGGGTCATAGCATCTGTGATCCCTTTAATTACTTGTTTCGGAAGTTTGAAAACAGACATAGCATATGCGGGTATTGCCTGCGCCACAGCCTTAAGTAAAATTTCCTTTCCTCCATATGATAAAATTTTCTCTTTATAGCCAGCCAACCGTTTGCAGACCCTATCAATGAGGTGTGCAAAGCAATCACTTCTATCCAAACCCACTAAAGGGGGGGGGGGTTTAGACATAGTTTTTGTGCTCCTGGGAGCACAGAAGTCGTGTCAGCCTTCATATCAAGTATTTTATGCCTTTGCTATTTGAAAAGTTGAATGCATCATATTTGTACAATCTGTGCTATGTGCACTGCTACAAAAAGCACTCCGAAACATGCGCAAGGTTACCTTAGTCACTCTTCAAACAAGCAAAAAGATATTTTAGGTTGTCATCACCACTACCTGCATCTTTGGATCATATTTCATATGGTGCTTTCAGGAGTACCACTTGGTGCAATCTGTTTTTTGGACACCATGTCTTGTTTATCTTTTGGTGAAGAATATAACCAAGTGTTTCTACATATGCTACATATGCAAGTATTTCTGCTTTTAATTTTCCACTGGAGTAGACAATTAGTAGTGGATCATTGGATTAGGCAAAGTCTAATTAATAACGCACGTGCTTATACATCAGCTGGAAATATGTCACCTGGCATAGCTACTCTTAAGGCATAAGTTTTGATCCTGTTCGTTGATTTTCTTTAGATGGTTAGGATCTTCTGCCCATATATAACGGTTCCGATTACCAAGCCTTGTGGGACCACATAAAGCCCATGATAGCTTCTTCCCCTTTGATCACATGTTCACCTTCTCCTGGTTTTAGAAAAGAAAATCTGTACCAGCCCTAGAAAAGTCCTGAGAAACGGCGAATCTCGCCAGCTTTGATCTCAGTTCGCAACCCAAACGCCGTCACATGATTTGGCGCGCAGCTAGCAACTGTTGAGACGGACAAAACATGTACGGTGCCGCATGCAGCTACTTACAAAGTTGGCACAACGGCGGATGCCGACATGCATAAGTCGCCCGTATATAGCACATGTAGCGAAAAGGCATAGCTTTAATGACCGCGAACGAGCATTCCTGACAAGAGGTGACTGATATGGTGGTAGGTGGCGGGCACAACTACTAAACCAGCGGTGTGGCGACACCGTAAGGGTGGCGCACAGAGCATCAGCTGCATTAAACTGTGGTGGGTCCCAGCCAGCAAATTATACTTTTCAGTTCGGTGGGCTTAAGCCATGGTGAAGCGAACTGTAGCACGTGGATGAAAGATCCTGACCATGTAAAGGAAAACAGCGCATAGGACCACTAACGGCACACATCTGCCTTTATAATAGCTACATTAGATGATACACTTCCCTCTCAGCTATTTATGTTCAAAACTTTCCGTAACTGCAGGGTGCAAGTCTTATTCATTCTTGTACTACATGTTAACCCCCAAAAGAATTAGCTGACAGAAAGCCATGAAGCAATACTTTCCCAATTTGGCGATCCTTTGTTCCTGTAGCTATATCGAAAGCCTTTGTTGTAAGGGTTTAGACATAGTTTTTTTTTGCGTCCTGAAAACTTGCCGCCACGAGTTCAGAAAAGAGATACATCATTAGCCAGAAGGCCCCGGATACAATCTGGTGGGTCATCGTGC
Source organism: Alopecurus myosuroides (assembly GCA_028641055.1). NCBI lineage: Eukaryota > Viridiplantae > Streptophyta > Magnoliopsida > Poales > Poaceae > Alopecurus > Alopecurus myosuroides. The sequence goes on along the minus strand of CM054057.1, from coordinate 523,943,256 downwards.
CACACCACAGTCTGTGATCCAGAAGCCAAGCTAGCAATGCAGTGAGCAACCTGATTACTCTCTCTAGGATTAAAAGTAAAACTAACATGTGTAAATCCCCTAGAGAGAAAAGTACACTCCTCGAAAATTGCCGCTGCTGGTCCCAGAGAGTTTCCTCCCTCATGCATTGCTTCCACCACCTCAATACAGTCACTACTCACCTCAATTCTTGAACATCCAACTTGGCCCGCCAGGATTAGACCATCCCTGAGAGCTCTTGCTTCTGTCATCAGTGCACTATCAGCATGATCAACACCGCTACAACTAGCTGTAATGAAAATGCCTCTATCATCCCTAATGACAGCACCTGTTCCTCCTTTACATGTATCAACTGAGAAGGCACCGTCCACGTTGAGTTTAACATATCCTTCCCTCGGTCGAGTCCATCCCTGTCTCGGAACACGATTTCTCTTCGTGTGCGCTCGAGCATAGTTAAGGGACAGGGACAAGATCGCCTGGGCCGATCTCGCCGGCTTCTGGATCTTTTCGCCATGGTCAACCTGTCTCCTCTCCCACCAGACATACCAACAAGTAGTAGCTATTAGCTCATTGAACCCCACCTCAGCCAAGTCTGTTGAGTAGTCTGTCTTCGAGCGTAAAAGGAACTCGAAAATACCCGACCCCTCTCGGTCAATGCCGCACGCGTTTAGAATTTTGGAGTAAACTCCCAAATTTTCCCAAATTTCCGCAACCCTAGCACATTGAAAGAAGGCGTGTGCCGTATCTTCGCACTCTGTAGTACAAATCGGGCACGCACTGCCCCGAATAATATGCCTGTTCGCTAGTACAGCCTTGCACGGTATAGTTCCATGAAGTAGTCTCCAACAAAATATTTTGATTTTTGAAGGTACCTTTAAATCCCAGATAATTCTCCAAACTGGATTTAGATGAGAGGACGATTGGCTGTTTGTTCTAGAAAGCTTCCTCCCGTGTTGGAAATCCCACTCGGCATGATAAGCTGATCTGACAGAAAAAATCCCGTTCTTAGTATAGTTCCATGAAATAAAGTCATCCATCATTCCAATGGCTAAAGGGATTTTCAGTATACGATTGACATCCACAGAAAAGAAGATATCCCTGAGAGTTGCCTCATCCCATGTTCTACTCTCCCAATCAATAATTTCGCTAACTTTTGTGATAACAATATTTCGCCGAGGGGTAATAATTTTCCTTGATGGGCTGCTTGGAATCCATGCATCATTCCATATGTTAATATTCGACCCATCACCAACCCTCCATATATGGCCTTTTTTAAAGGTTTGAATGCCATACCAGATACTCTGCCAAGTATACGATGATCCCTTCTTCAGCACTGCATTAAGAAGATCACCTGTAGGAAAATATTTAGCTCTCAGGACTTGAGCACAGAGTGATTCCGGTTCACTAAGTAATCTCCAACATTGCCTAGATAGCATGGCAAGATTGAAACAATGCAAATCTCTGAAACCCATCCCACCCTTCTTTTTCGGAGTACACATCTTCCACCATGCGAACCAATGCATATGTTTCTGGTTGTCGTCATCTCCCCACCAGTAACGGGTCATAGCATCTGTGATCCCTTTAATTACTTGTTTCGGAAGTTTGAAAACAGACATAGCATATGCGGGTATTGCCTGCGCCACAGCCTTAAGTAAAATTTCCTTTCCTCCATATGATAAAATTTTCTCTTTATAGCCAGCCAACCGTTTGCAGACCCTATCAATGAGGTGTGCAAAGCAATCACTTCTATCCAAACCCACTAAAGGGGGGGGGGGGTTTAGACATAGTTTTTGTGCTCCTGGGAGCACAGAAGTCGTGTCAGCCTTCATATCAAGTATTTTATGCCTTTGCTATTTGAAAAGTTGAATGCATCATATTTGTACAATCTGTGCTATGTGCACTGCTACAAAAAGCACTCCGAAACATGCGCAAGGTTACCTTAGTCACTCTTCAAACAAGCAAAAAGATATTTTAGGTTGTCATCACCACTACCTGCATCTTTGGATCATATTTCATATGGTGCTTTCAGGAGTACCACTTGGTGCAATCTGTTTTTTGGACACCATGTCTTGTTTATCTTTTGGTGAAGAATATAACCAAGTGTTTCTACATATGCTACATATGCAAGTATTTCTGCTTTTAATTTTCCACTGGAGTAGACAATTAGTAGTGGATCATTGGATTAGGCAAAGTCTAATTAATAACGCACGTGCTTATACATCAGCTGGAAATATGTCACCTGGCATAGCTACTCTTAAGGCATAAGTTTTGATCCTGTTCGTTGATTTTCTTTAGATGGTTAGGATCTTCTGCCCATATATAACGGTTCCGATTACCAAGCCTTGTGGGACCACATAAAGCCCATGATAGCTTCTTCCCCTTTGATCACATGTTCACCTTCTCCTGGTTTTAGAAAAGAAAATCTGTACCAGCCCTAGAAAAGTCCTGAGAAACGGCGAATCTCGCCAGCTTTGATCTCAGTTCGCAACCCAAACGCCGTCACATGATTTGGCGCGCAGCTAGCAACTGTTGAGACGGACAAAACATGTACGGTGCCGCATGCAGCTACTTACAAAGTTGGCACAACGGCGGATGCCGACATGCATAAGTCGCCCGTATATAGCACATGTAGCGAAAAGGCATAGCTTTAATGACCGCGAACGAGCATTCCTGACAAGAGGTGACTGATATGGTGGTAGGTGGCGGGCACAACTACTAAACCAGCGGTGTGGCGACACCGTAAGGGTGGCGCACAGAGCATCAGCTGCATTAAACTGTGGTGGGTCCCAGCCAGCAAATTATACTTTTCAGTTCGGTGGGCTTAAGCCATGGTGAAGCGAACTGTAGCACGTGGATGAAAGATCCTGACCATGTAAAGGAAAACAGCGCATAGGACCACTAACGGCACACATCTGCCTTTATAATAGCTACATTAGATGATACACTTCCCTCTCAGCTATTTATGTTCAAAACTTTCCGTAACTGCAGGGTGCAAGTCTTATTCATTCTTGTACTACATGTTAACCCCCAAAAGAATTAGCTGACAGAAAGCCATGAAGCAATACTTTCCCAATTTGGCGATCCTTTGTTCCTGTAGCTATATCGAAAGCCTTTGTTGTAAGGGTTTAGACATAGTTTTTGTGCTCCTGGGAGCACAGAAGTCGTGTCAGCCTTCATATCAAGTATTTTATGCCTTTGCTATTTGAAAAGTTGAATGCATCATATTTGTACAATCTGTGCTATGTGCACTGCTACAAAAAGCACTCCGAAACATGCGCAAGGTTACCTTAGTCACTCTTCAAACAAGCAAAAAGATATTTTAGGTTGTCATCACCACTACCTGCATCTTTGGATCATATTTCATATGGTGCTTTCAGGAGTACCACTTGGTGCAATCTGTTTTTTGGACACCATGTCTTGTTTATCTTTTGGTGAAGAATATAACCAAGATATTTATGTTCTGCTATCGTTATACACTACTATATATATGGGAAAACATTTTTAACCTAAAAAGATGCCAACACCTCATCACTATGTGTTTCGATGCATCTCAGCTGCCAGCTCTAACAAATGTTGGGCCTGTAGTGTCCCCAAACAAGTTGGAAACGGAAATACTACTTGGTAGAAGTTTCCATGCAACGTTTTTCTCCGAGAAAATGCAAAAGACTAGTGTTTCGTTCTTTGAAAAGTTAGGAGAAATACAAACAAACCACTAACGGCAGAAAACCCAGAAGAGCAAGTACAAGCGCAACCAACGGCTTTAGTGAACATCCCATGAATTGGGTAGAACTAGCCTAAGCCCAGCTGCGCCAGCATGTGCCCAAAGCTTTGCTTCCTTTTTTATCCTAGGGACCAGTAACTGAGTGCATGGTCTGGCATTGTTCAAAGCCGCACTCATTGCGTTGCTTCCAGATCAGCCAGGAGGTGAGCTGGGCCATCGAGTCGAGACCTTTGCGCAGCGGCTTTGGAGAGCTGCAGAGGGCAGCAAGCCACCAGTCCGTAAGCTTCTCCCCACGTGCCAGCGTCTGACAAGTTGATCAGATCCAAGTGAGAGCCTCAAACCAGACTTGTCGAGAAAGGGAACAGTCCACAAGCAGGCATTGCATCGCCTCCCACTCTTGACTGCAGAGAAGGCACAGCGGCTCATGGGGCAGACCGCACCGTTCAAGCCTCTCAGCTGTCCAGCAGCAGTCTAAACCAGTCAGCCAGCCAGAAGAAGAATTTGACTCTCCGCGGCGCCCATGTTTTCCAGCTCAAATTTCAGGAGTCGCAGCTCACAGCACCTTAGTTCAGCTGTATAGCAAACAAAATTTAAATGAAGTGTACGTGTTTTCAGCTTGCCATATTTTTTCCAAGAATTCAGCTTTCCATGATCGGTTGACTTTATTTCTATTCATTCAAGACGAGGTAAAGTTGACACAAACCATCAAATAAACATGCAGATGTCAAATATTACCTTTTTTTTGGATAAATACATCGCCTCTTAGTGTATAGTTTTGTGTGCAAGATGTGAAAACTAAACATTATTATTGCATGTTTGGAGTGCTGTTGCTTCTAACCATAGTTATTGCCTTATTGGAAACAATTTTCAAGTATGAATCCGTGCTACAATTTTTTTTACACGAGTCCATTTCTTGTGCAGATTGTTGCTATAAGGGATATTATACCCCCTGCACAGAGGAACGCATTCAACGATGTCTATATTGCATATGAATTGATGGACACCGATCTGCATCAGATTATTCGCTCAAATCAAGCTTTATCGGAGGAGCATTGCCAGGTAGTTATCAGTTATTTCAGTAGAAAAGTAAAACCTTTCCTTCCCCGTTTTTTAGATAAGTTTATTCGTTTGGCTATAGAAATTCCTGTCCTGCTAGTACCTGAATTCATCCCACTCCATGAATATATTATACTGTCAATTGCCTGTTTCAATTTTTTTTTGCCTCAGCCCCATGCATACGATGTTATATTCTCAGAAGTAATACAGAATAGCCAAATCCTCCCCCTTTCTGTTTCTGGCCGGCTTGAATCATCTTGCTAATTTGGTAGTCTAGGACTATGTGACCTAAGAGGTTGAATTATTGAGGTATATTAATACAACTGTGGGTTGATGTTTTGCTTCTCTGTAATACAATGAAAATTGGATAATACATCGAAATAAGTGAACTGTAATACATTGAACAAGTACCTCATTTATATTGCACCTTTTTGGAATGACATCATATTTACATCAGAGGAAACATGCATTAATGGACCTACTAGATATGACCTAAACAAAACCGTTACTGGACATTCAGTTATGCAAAATGGTCGAATCATCTTGCTAGTACCTGAACATTCGATCGAGCAAAGGGATCGATTGAACAAGTTTATCACATATAGCACATGCGTGAGAGACAACATCTTAGTATATTATATAGTGCTAGCCTTCTCATTTTTTATTCTTTGTCGAACACCTGTGCATCGCCATTGGCTCATTGCTAAGGGATGACTCCTTGAATAGAAGCATTTTTCTATATCAGATCGGTCTCTTTTGTGTAACAATACCATATTTTGCTAATGGTAAATCATGTTCTTAATTTTGCAAATTCCATCTCTAATCTTTGGTGAAAATGTTCCATGAAGAAACTGTTTCATATAACATGCCTGCACTGTCGGTGCCTACTTGGGTTTCTAGCATAAAAAATGTTGATGATTGGATCACGCCTGAGAAATCAGTGGATTTCTCACTGATTTCTAGGATGTTCACCTATTTCTCTTCTATTGATTTTGTTCTTTCCAGTTTTTTTTTAATCTGCAAACTTCTGTCTTGCTGTGAGAAATTGTACTTAATCTGATATGCCTTTTTTTTTTTGTAATTGTTCACTTTTGTGCAGTATTTCCTTTATCAAATTCTCCGCGGCTTGAAGTATATACATTCAGCAAATGTTCTCCACCGAGACTTGAAGCCTAGCAATCTTCTTTTGAATGCAAACTGTGACCTAAAAATTTGTGATTTTGGGCTTGCTCGGACCACCTCAGAAACTGATTTTATGACCGAGTATGTTGTGACAAGATGGTACAGGGCACCCGAGCTTTTGTTGAACTCCTCCGAATACACTGCAGCAATTGATGTGTGGTCTGTGGGCTGTATTTTTATGGAACTGATGGACCGGAAACCTTTGTTTCCTGGAAGAGACCATGTTCATCAGCTACGTCTACTGATGGAGGTTAGACAGTACCCTATGACCTTATTTCATATCGAATGTATGAAAGTTATGTTGTGAGTTAGCATTTTAGTTTGAGACTGTGAAATGGAAGTATTTAGTATGATCATAGTTTGTTCTGAAAGTAGAGGAATTTAAGCACTTCCTCGTATATATAATAAGTACTTTTCTGGTGCACATAAATGCATTTTAAAGTCCCCTCATGGTATTTCGTTGTTGCAGCTCATCGGACACCTAATGAGGCTGATTTGGATTTTGTAAATGAAAATGCCAGAAGATATATCCGCCAACTTCCCCGTCATGCAAGTCAATCGCTCTCTGAAAAATTTCCACATGTTCATGCTTCAGCAATTGACTTGGTTGAGAAGATGCTGACTTTCGATCCTAGACAGAGAATAACAGGTAAGTTTTGGCATGTTTTTTTTTTTAGATTTAACCATCCCATCCATCTAATGTACGATGACAATGCTATTTACTTGTTTTTTGCCATCGAGACTCATGGTCCTATCTTCCAAACAGCAAACTAAAAAAAGGCTTCTAAGCTGGCCCATTGATTTGGTAATTATTAATAAGTGGAAGTTCGTATGCTCATGCCATCCTAGCGTTCTAGTATTAGCCAACATCACTTCCTTCATTCAAATAAAAAAAAGTAGAAAATTGGCAAGACCACCCAGCTAAATATATAGAGCATCATCTGGGCAAGGTTTACAAAGGGCATTAGTCTGAAGTGGAATGCTAACATAGTCATTGGTGCATGTTGGATGGTGTTTCTAGTGTTGATTCATAGCTTGCAAAATATTCATCTCCAAGTTTCATGTTACTGATTCTTCTGTTTTCTTGTGGCCAGTTGAAGGTGCACTTGCACATCCGTACTTAGCATCGCTGCATGACATAAGTGACGAGCCAGTCTGCACGATGCCCTTCAGCTTTGACTTCGAGCAGCATGCACTATCAGAAGAGCAAATGAAGGATCTAATCCACCAGGAGGGCCTCGCGTTCAACCCTGATTACCAGTAGCTGGAGTTCAGTTTCCGCCTTTGATCGCATATGGAAAGTTTTTCTCCTGCCGCCATAAAAAGGTCGCTGCCACTGACCGCCAGCTGTAAATAATTGCCTCACCTGAAGATCAAAAGGTGGCGTGTTAAGGGTAGATGACAAGAGCCTGTGGTGGTCAAATTTCCGCGTAGCTATGGATGCTTGTGCTTGTGTATGTTGTCTTACATGGATTTTTTCTTTCTTCTCATTAAAAAGTTTCAGCATTGTCCGTAAGAAGAGGTAGTTCATGAATGATGACTGCCTAATTTCGATGGCTGTCATGGGAATTTTAGATTCTTGGTCGATTATGAATTATTGTGTTGACCTAATGTTCCTCGACTTTTACTTTGTTGTTGTTGTCGTTGTAAGTCCTGGTTAATGAATGCTGACTGGCGGTGATTCAGTGCTTGCTTTTGGACGTTGAGGTGGAACTGTATTTCTGGGCTTTAGCCCAAATCTTGTCCTCTTGCTGAGTAGCGGCATTTTTTCATGTTATGTGAAATGGAACGGGCGAGTTATTGCTGATAGCTGCTGTTCCTGCGTTCAGAATGCTGTAGGTTTCTTATGTTTTGCACTTGTCTATGTGTTCAACCTTGAGATGAGGAATGCAAAAGCGGGATCATGCCTACATCATTGCTTCTACTTCATCTGTGGACTTCTAGTTCAAACTTTGTGAACTAGAAGTCCTCAAATATACTAGAAGTGTGATATAGGCAGGATCCTGCATGACACCTTATTGAGATATATGAGCAACGACAGCACTCAACATTGTTACTACGAAGATGAATCATGGAGTCCACTATAGCTACTACCTTTTGACACTTCTGTGCTGGAATATCTGATCATATTTGCCTTCAACAGAAGTTGAGGCAACCGTCTGAAATAATATACAACGAAGTACAACCTGTTTCTTTTCCTTCAATTATACAGGCAGGCCCGGCTCTTTGTAGCTCCCAATTCCCAAACAATCACGTCTCAGTTCGGAACCGTCTGCTATGTGTATTATTGTGCCCTGCTAATCTGCAGCAGAAATACATTTCTCCGTGAGAGAAGATAACAAACAATTGACTTTTAGCAATCAATTTATGTTCTTTCTAAAAAGAATTATGGCCTACTATATTTTCGAATATTGACAAAACTTCTGTTTCTTAGGCAAAGCTGGTGAGAAATTATTACTAACTGATTACTAACCATGGCGGATGTCAGCATACCAAGAGCAGATCTCATAGGTTGGCATGCAAAGATGTTTGCTTTATGCTGTCCGCGACATGGGCGATAACGCCGGCGCCAGCATTGTGAAGCCACTCGTTCTTAACCTGCATTGACAACGACGTGTGCTCTAATGAATTTGAAGATGGACTCAAGCAGAAAATGAACTAGGACTCTTGCGGTGCACATCTACATACATGTATGTTGTTGTGGGCAGAGTGAAAGCTCATGATCCCTCTAATGATTTTGGTGATGATGCTAACACGGATATCTCCTATCTAACAATGTGGTTCAGCCTGTGCAGCTATTACTTTACATGATCATCGATATATCCAAGTCAAAAGATCAAAGAGAAGATCACTATTGTGGAAATTCAGCCACCGGATTTTTCAGTATACAGGGCGGAAATTCCGGATCCTATGGGGCGGATTATCCGGCCCCTCACCGGAAATTTCCGGCCACTCTTCTGGCTCCCACGAAATCGACTAAGTATTTTCCTGCCCGCGCACAGAAGCCGGGGCGGAAATTTGCCCCGGAAATTTCCGGGCCAAAAATCCGGCCTCCAAGGACTTAGCAGAATTTGGTCTTCTTCGCATTGCCCGCGCACAGAGATGGGGGCGGAAATTCAGTCCGGAAATTTCCGGGCCCGGACATTTCAATTATCCGCCCCCCGGATATTTCAATATTCCGGGCATCAAAGTCCTTAGCCATTTTTCTACCAGAAGTTGATGCCCGCGCACAGAAGGTGGGGCGGAAATTTGCCCCGGAAATTTCCGTAGCAAAAATCCGTCCCTTGGTCCTTAGCAGTTTTCTCATCTATGTGTTGGTGCCTGCGCACAGAGATGGGGGCGGAGTATTGGGGCGGAATATTCCGCCCCCGGATATTTCAATTATCCGCCCCCCGGACTTTTCAAATATCCGGCCCTTCCGACCGGAATATTCCGGCCTTTAGCCCGGAAATTTCCGGTCCCGCAAGACTGCAACGGTCAGATTCTGGAGGAGCCTATAAATAGCTGTCTTCTTCCTCTAGATAGGTAGCTCGTCCATTCCTCTCTCTCCTCCATTGTTGTAGAGCTCAAATCGCCCCGATCTCCCTCCTCCTCCAACCAAACTCGATGCCCTTCAAGGATCTCATGGAGGAGGTCTAGATCTACCTTTCCACCAAGCCAAAACGTGTGTACCCACACCACAACTCTTGGGATCTTGTAATCTCTTGGTTGCTTTGTCATCCAAGGGAAACCCTAGTGCTTGTAGCTTCCACCTTGTAGCAAGAAGCTTCGATTGTTGAGAGCCTCCATCTCACTTGTGGAGTAGCCTCAACCCCTTGTAAAGGTTTGGTCAACGCCTTCAAGTCGACCTCATAGTGGAAACGAGAATCTCCCTCACCGGAGAAGCTCAAGGAGAACAAGGTGTGCACATCCGTGCTATTGAGGAGCGCCTAGGTGGCTCCCCACCTCTCCAACGTAGACGTACTTCTTTTAAGAAGGAACTACGGGAAACATATCCTTGTCTCCGTGTTTTCACTTGTTGTTATCTTGTACCGCTCCTTTATTTCCGCTGCTACTTGCTTCTTATCACCTAGGGTTTTCACTTAGTTGCACATTTAGGTAATCAAGCATTTACTTTCTTAAAAGCCCCATTAAAAGTGAAAAAGGAGTAAAATTTGTAGGTCACCTATTCACCCCCCCCCCTCTAGTTGACCATATTGCACTTTCAATTGGTATCAGAGCCTCGGCTCTTGTATCGGGCTTAACCGCCTAAGAGTAATCATGGTCAACGGGGATGTTCCCGAAACTTCTAAGGAGGAGCTCTCCAAAATGGCCGACACTATAGCCAACCTTGAGACAACGGTTTGTACCATACAAACCCAATTGTCGAAGGTTAGCTCTAGTGTGGGCTCGGAGGTCTCCTCCATCAAGAAGATGTTGGAGAACATGATGGGTAGAACCAAGGAGCCGTCCCACTCTCCCCATGTCACCGACGAGGATAGTTCGGATGAGGAAACAAATCCGGACATTTCCGAAATCGAAGCAAACATTGCCAAAGCTAAGGCTAAAGCCGCTCAAAAGGCTAAAGCCAAAGCTAAGGAGAGTGAAGGTGGCTCCAAGTCTCAAACGGCTAATGGTTCGGGGTCCAATTCAAAAGTTCCACCACCGCAAAACTATGATTCCATCCACCCAATTGTTTCCATGCCACACATCCTTAATGTTGGAGTTCCACCCATCCTTAACACTAACGAATTTTCCTCTTGGAAGTTTGAAATGGAATCTCACATTTCAGGATCGTGTACGGCTTTGTGGAGAAGCGTGATCCATGGGTTTCATCCTCATGATCCAAGCAACTTGACTCCAAGGGAGGATGTTGAATCTCAACTCAACAAAACTGCTCTTGTTATCATCCAGAAGGCTCTCCCAAGGGAGCATCTCACTCACATTCGCGGTTGCAAGACCGCCAAGGAAGCTTGGGACAAACTTGATACCTTGTTTCAAGGAAATGCTAGTATTCAGTCCTCCAAGTATGATGTGGCCATTGACAACTCCGAGAACTTTGTTATGCAAGAGGATGAGACTCCTGAAGAGCTCTATAGACGAGTTGTCACTCTCGCCAATCAACTGAGAGACTTTGGCAAGGAAGAGATCACGGATGAATGGATAAAGAGGAAGTTTGTCAAGGCTATCACACCCTTCGAGAAGAATCTTGCCACTAGCATCCGGACTAGAGCGGACTACAATACTCTCAACTCCATAGGTGTTCTTAGTGAGTTCATCGCAATCTCTCTCTCTCACAAGAGTGCGGATGATGCTCTAGCTCGCTCTAGAGGGATGGGAAAGTCTCCCAACCTTGCATTAAAGTCAAAAGCAATGGCTCGAGTCGATGAAAGTGAAGAAGATGATGATGATGAGGAAGACTATGAAGATACTTACACAGGAGCTCACAAGTGCATTGCCCTTGCTATGCATGGATATTGGAAGAGATGGGAAGCTCACAAGGCCGGATCTCCAAGGCCTCCACGAAACAAGAACTACAAGAAGAAGGGGGAGCGCTCAAGGACATGCTATAATTGTGGTAGCGCTAACCACTTCGTGAAGGAGTGCCCCTTTGAGCCAAGAGAAGAGAACGAAGGCAAGCTCATTCGCAAGATCAAGACCAAGCCTCCTCAAAACAAGAACTTTGCAAGGAAGGTTCCAAGAGCTCTCTACGTACAAGAAGGGGCGGTTCTTGAGACTTACATCTCCGGAGATGAAGGAGAAGATGAGGTGGTAGGTGTAGCTCACATCGCCAAGGCCACCGCATCATCACCTTCGATCTCTCTATTCGAATCCCCCAATGAGAATGTGGCAACCCGACCTACATGTCTTATGGCAAAAGCCACTTCGGTATGCTCTCCCAACTCTAAGACCATTGTCACTAACCCTCCTTCGTTATTGGATTGTGTTGAAAATGCTTGTGAGGAGGATAGTGAGTCTAATGAGTTAAGCTTATGGCTATCTAGCCTTAAGGGTGAGACTAAGGAAAAGGTGAACTCCCTTTTGAGGCAACTTGATGAGGCTAACTCTCTTGTTGATGAAAAGGAGGAGATCATCATGACCTTAGAAAGCCATGGAGGTCACACTTGCAATGAGCAAGAGCTTGAAAAAGCTCTTGATAATGAGCGTTCCATTCGTGCCTCACTTGAGGAGAAATTGTCTTGTCTTGAAGAAAACTTTGCCATAAGTGTCTCTAAGCTTAGGAAGGAAAATGCACAATCTCTTGCCTTAATTAAAACTCTTGAGCATGAAGAATTAAAGCTAGGAATTGCTCACGAGGAACTTGGCACTCGTTATGAAAAACTTGAAAAAGAGTTCATGTCTCTTAAGGAAATTCATGACAAGTTAACCAAATCTCGTGACAATCTTCTAGCTCAACAATCAAACAAGCAAGTAGTATCCACTTCATCTTCTAGCTTGAATGTCTTGTCTAGCAATACTTGTGGTACAACTAATCTTGTAGGAAATGAGAAGAGTCTCCATGAGATTGCTTCTCATCATGCCAACAATGGAAAGGAGGGACTTGGCTATGTTGCCAAGTCAAAGAAGAAGTACAAGAAGAAGAACAAGAAGAGAGTCACCTCCTCCTCACAAGAAGTAAGATTTGTGAAAGAGGGAGAGGTGACCAAAGGGAAGGAGACCAACACTATTGTGGGTGGTGAGACCTCTAGGGGGAGCACCACTCACAATAACTTTGCCGGGAAATATAATCCATCTTATGTTCTTATGAAATCTAGAGATGGTCATGTATATGCTAAATATGTTGGTACTTCTTATGGTGACGATTATCATTGGAGTATTTGGGTTCCTAAGACCCTTGTCACTAACATGAGAGGACCCATTCAAAGATGGGTCCCTAAATCAAGCAACTAATCTATTGTAGGGGAGTGCTTCCGGTACGAGCAAATGGACGGTGGATAGTGGTGCATCCCAACATATGACCGGAAGCAATGACGCAATGAGTGATATTCATCCTCCACTACCTCATCTCAATTGCGTCACTATTGGTGACAACTCCGAACTAAAGGTATTGGGACGAGGCAAGGTAGCAATCTCAAATGACTTGTCAATTGAGAATGTTCTTCTTGTTGAGTCCCTTGGCTACAATCTCATCTCGGTTCTTCAACTTGCTAAAAGTGGTTTTACCTCTTTCTTTAATAAGGAGAATGTGATTGTCACGTGGGAAACGACTCTTAAAGTAGCCTTTGTTGGGCATGTCGAGAACGGCATGTATGTAGTGGACTTCTCCAAAGGAGACACGTGTGCCGCGACATGCCTAATGGCTAAAGTTGATGTGGGTTGGCTATGGCATCGCCGGTTAGCCCACACCAATATGAGGACGTTGCATGACCTTCAAAGTGGCAATCACGTTCTAGGACTAACAAATGCTAAGTTTGCCAAAGATCGTGTGTGTAGCTCTTGCGTTCTAGGAAAGCAACATGGAGAAGCACATCCCACCAAGACGAACATCACTACATCAAGAATCCTCGAGCTCATTCACTTGGACCTCTTTGGTCCTCTATCATATGATAGTCTTGGAGGCAAAAAGTATTGCTTGGTGATTGTGGATGATTACTCACGATATTGTTGGGTGTACTTCTTCAAGAGAAAGAGTGAGACTCAAAAGCGGGTCATCGAATTCATCACTTTGGTGGAAAGACAACATAATACGAGCATCATGGCGATCCGGAGTGATAATGGATCCGAGTTCAAGAACTACACCGTTGAGGGATTTCTTAGTGAGGAAGGCATTGCTCATCAATATTCCACTCCATACACTCCTCAACAAAATGGTGTGGCGGAGAGAAAGAATCGGACTCTTATGGATGCGGCTCGTACCATGATTGCGGAGTTCTCCTCTCCTTACAACTTTTGGGCCGAGGCCGTCTCCACCGCTTGTCATGCTAGCAACCGATTATATCTCCGCAAGATTTTGAACAAGACCCCCTATGAGATTCTCACGGGCAAGAAGCCGGACGTTTCATACTTCAAGGTCTTTGGATGCAAATGCTTCATTCGCAAAAGAGGGAAACGCTTGTCAAAGTTCGAGACTAAATCCTATGAGGGTATCTTTGTTGGTTATGCCACAAACTCTCACGCCTATAGAGTCTACAACAAATCCACCGGACAAGTTGAAGAAGCTATAGACGTGGTGTTCGATGAGGATAATGGGTCCCAAGGGGGCCGTATAGATCATGGTATTGTAGGAGATGCAATTCCTCCCATCGTCATAAGAAGAATGGGGATTGGTGAAATAATCCCCATTGAGGAAAACCGGATGACGGAGGGAGAAGGACTATGCTCTACTCAAGTGGAGCCATTGACTACATCCATTGATAACCATGCTACCCAACAAGATGCACCAAGCCCTCATGCCTCACCTCTAGGCCAAGCAAACAATCAAGGGCAAGCTCATGATGAAGGCCAAGCTCATAATGGAGAACAAGATACACATGGTGATGATGCAACTCATCACGTTAGGGATCCATCTCCCATCAATGATCAAGACCAAGGTGGACATGTCTCCGATGATGAAGGTGATGATCAAGCCCTATCCAAGGAAACTTTGGAGGAGATGCTAGCTCGTAGAGCAAAGAGAAGGCTCGATAATCTTGCTCGTGCCGGCCATACGGAGGATATGATTCTTGGACAAGTTCGTGGAAGGGTCGTCACAAGGAGGCAACTAGCGGACTTTAGCAAAGCACATGCATTTGTCTCGCACATTGAGCCAAAGAAGGTCTATGAAGCTCTTGAAGATCAAGATTGGCTTGAAGCTATGCACGATGAACTCAACAATTTCGAGCGCAACAAAGTGTGGAAATTGGTTCCAAGGCCCAAAGATTGCAAGAACGTCATCGGCACTAAGTGGATCTTCAAGAACAAACAAGACAAGGACGGCATCGTCATCCGCAACAAGGCTAGATTGGTTGCTCAAGGCTTCTCTCAAGTCGAAGGTGTCGATTTCGGTGAAACATTCGCTCCCGTTGCTCGTCTTGAATCTATTCGCATCTTACTTGCATATGCCTCTCATCATAACTTCAAATTGCAACAAATGGATGTTAAAAGTGCTTTCTTGAATGGTCCCATCCATGAGTTGGTTTATGTCAAGCAACCTCCGGGTTTCGAAGATCCCAACCACCCCGATCATGTCTACAAACTCGATAAGGCGCTATATGGGCTTAAACAAGCTCCACGTGCATGGTACGAGCACCTTAAAGAGTTTTTGGTAGATCGTGGGTTCAATGTTGGTTTAATCGATCCCACCCTTTTCACCAAAAAGGTCGGAGGCGACTTGTTCATATGCCAACTCTATGTGGATGATATCATCTTTGGTTCCACTAACGTTGCATTCAATGATGAGTTTTGCAAGCTTATGACGGACAAGTTCGAGATGTCTATGATGGGAGAATTGGAGTACTTTCTTGGCTTTGAGATCAAGCAACATCCCGAAGGCACATTCATCAAGCAAGCCAAGTATACTCAAGATATGCTCAAGCGATTCAATATGCATGATGCTAAACCTATGAAGACTCCCATGTCCACGACGGTTGATTTGAAACCCGATCCGAATGGTAAAGAGGTAGATCAAAAGGTATACCGCTCCATGATTGGCTCTTTGCTTTACCTTTGTGCATCTAGACCCGATATTATGTATAGCGTTGGTAAATGTGCAAGGTTTCAAGCCTCCCCTAGACAAAGTCATCTTGAAGCGGTTAAGCGTATCTTTCGATATTTAGTTCATACCCCAAACTTTGGTCTTTGGTATCCCAAGGGTTCAAGCTTTCAGCTCATTGGGTATTCGGATGCGGACTATGCGGGAGAGAAGACGGATAGGAAATCTACATCCGGGAGTTGTCAATTTCTTGGTCGCTCATTGGTGTGTTGGTCTTCCAAAAAGCAAAACTGCATTGCTCTCTCCACCACTGAGGCCGAATACATCTCCGCGGCGAGTTGTTGCGCTCAATTACTTTGGATGCGGCAAACATTGAGAGATTATGGCATCATCTTCGACAATGTTCCTCTCTTGTGCGACAATGAGAGTGCCATCAAGATCGCCTACAATCCCGTTCTTCACTCCAAGACGAAGCACATTGAGATACGGCATCACTTCATTCGGGATCATGTTGAGAAGGGTGATATTGACCTCTCATATGTTGCGACCAAGGATCAACTCGCGGATATCTTCACGAAGGCCCTTGACGAACCAAGATTTCGGGGTTTGAGGAATGAACTAAATGTGATCGATGCGTCTAACTTCTCTTGAACCCTTGCATAAGTACCTTCATTATATATGTTATCTAGTCTAGATGTAGGCATGGACATAGGGGGAGCGTAGTTCAATTCATGGACCAACACTTCACCTATCATGCGTAAAACAACCAAAACGTCATGCATATCTAGTCAATTTGTGACTTATAGTGCTTTAAACGTGAGTTGTACTTTTGAGTCCAAGATACATCTTCGCGGCTCCTTGGTATCACTCAAACACGGTGGCTTCGGCCACCAACCTTTTCTTTGGATTTCATTGTTGATGTTCTTCTCGTGTTTTGAGTTAGTTTGTGTCCTTTTTGCATCTTTGGAGGCTCACGATTTGATCCATTTTCCACCAAACTCGGGTGGTTTTGGCACCCCGGAAATTCCGGCCCAGGACCGGAATATTCCGGCCCTCAGACGTTTGTCCCCGAAATTTCGCTAAGTTTCGTTGTGCCCGCTCGCAGAAGGCACCTCGGAAATTTCAGCGGAAATTTCCGGAACAAATTTCCGGGGGCCCGGAATATTCCGTGCCCTAAACCACGGAAATTTCCGGAGGGAGATTTGGACTCGAATAATCCCCCCACCTATCCAGCGTGCCCGCTCTCAGAAGGCACACCGGATAATTGGGCGGAATATTCCGGACCAAATCTCCGGGGTCCGGAATATCCGGTATTAACACCGGAAATTTCCGGTGCCCTTGGTCTGGGGCTATATAAGGGCGACGGGAGGAGACGGTTCCGCACTGTTTCCTCCCCTCGTCTCCCCACTCGCCCCAGCCAGCCGCCGCCGCCTCCGAGCCTTCCGGGAGGCTCTCTTGCCTCCCTCCTCTGCCTCTCCTCTTCCTTTGCGGATTAAGAGACCGCACGTCCCTTCCTCCATGGATCCCGGTACGTGTTTGTTTTCTCCGCACAATTTTGGGTTGAGTAGATGCATTTTTAATCTAGGGTTTGTTCCTGATCTAGCATGGTACCTTGTTCACACAACGCACCATGTATTCATCCTCGTACTAGATCCCTTGTTCCAGATTCATTTTAGGCACAGATTCAGATCTGGATTCGAAAATCCCGCAGGCCGGAAATTTCCGCCCAGGGCCGGAATTTCCGCACCCCGGAAATTTGCCCTGAGGCCGGAATTTCCGTCCTCCGGAATTTCCGTCTCCATGACCGGAATTTCCGGCCTATACTGACTCTGCAACAGAACTTCCCAATTCCATTCCTCATTTCGTGAGCCCCCGTTTTTGATGTTTGTTTGCTTTTTCCTTTGGCTTTCTTTTGCTTTTCTCGCAGATGGTTCCACCTCTAGGTCTGGAAAGCTGCTCAGTTCCCGCAAACGCCTCCGCCATCTGACAGAGAATGAGGAGGGAACTTTTGTGGAAGACAATGAAACCCGCCGGCGTGAACGAGATGCTCAGCGAGCTTATGAGCAACAACGTGAGGCTGATCGGGCTGCTCGCAGAGCTGGTAGGCAGCAAGGCAAGGCACCACTCAATGTGGGCACTATGCCCATTGCTGATTTTTCTGAATGGCGCAAGAAGGCTTGGTACACGGAGGGTCCTCAGGACCCCACGATTGACTCGTGCTTTTGGCACGTCGAGCAGGAGTCTCTCTTCAAGCAGGTCTACACAGTTATGAGCAAACCAGTTTGCCCCATGAAGGTTATCAATTTTGCCCATTTAGCTGCCAACCCCGAGTACTTCAACAACTCTGTTCAGCTTGTGGAGGTCCTTGGTCTTCGTCAGCTTATGGAGACTCGCTGCTCTTACAACACCACCTACATCCAGCAGTTCTTTGCTACTCTTGTCATTGATGATTCTGAAGATATTGGGATGTCCTGGATGTCTGGCCCTCACCTGCTCACTGCAAACTTCCATGACTTTGCCACTGTTCTTGACTATCCGTTTGCTGGCCTCAACACTCCTCAGGGCCACCGTATGCACATTCATGGGGAAGAGTACCAGAAGAACAGGCTTGCTGAGCTCTATGGTCCTCGCGGCACAGTTGGTTCGGCTAAAGGCCTCTTTGCAGTCTATGATATTCTCCTGCGCATGTTCAGGGAGTCCATTGCTCCAAGTGCGGGGAACAATGATGCTATTCGTGGCGGATTGGTCAACCTTATGCACCATGCATTCCTGACCTTTTCTGAGACTGATATGACTGATATGGAGGCTCACAGGGTGGATGTCATGGACTTCATTTTCAATGAGATCCACTATGCTCTTTTCCATCGCAAGGTTCCACCATATGCCCCCTATATCATGAAGCTGATCAAGGCACGCTATCCTGAGGCACTCCGAGAAGACTTGGAGTTGGACTGTGAGGATCACAAGGATGTCAACCTCTACAAGAAGTCTGCTCATACTCAGCAGGCTGCTCATGATGTTGGTGGATCTGGACAGGGTCACAGGGATGCTCGCATGCGTCCTCCTCCTCCTGGAAAGAAGAAGCGCTCGTGGCTTGCTCGTGCTGTTGAGAAGGTGCTCAGCTTGACTGTTTGCCTCCACAAGGAGAACTACGCAGCCTATGTGGAACGCCGCACCATCTTGGAGAATCAGCATCACATCATGACTGCCCTCAAGACTCCCTCTGTGCCACCACTTCCTCCTCCTCGGGTTGCCTACAGGAACTGGAACAACCGTGATGTTGACTGGGATATTGGTGTTGATGAAGATGAGGACATGGAGACTGCCACCGACAGTGAAGCTGAAGAGGACGACGAGGATACCCAGGCCTAGAGTGTGCTCCATGGGACGTAGCTCTCTCTTTTCTCTTTTTGGTGTCTTGATGCCAAAGGGGGAGAAGATTTAGATGATCGTGGGGATTTGCTTGGGAGGGTTTCTCTTTCGTTCTTTCGTGCCCTTTCCGTTTTTCGTGCGTCTTTTTCGAACTCCGTTCTACCGTACTAGTCATTTGTGTTGAACTATTATTATTGGGAGGCATGTCTCCTATATATGCTATGTGTGATGTTTCTATATTCTGCATTGTTAGCTTTATTCCCTGCAAATACCCGTGTTGTCATCATTCACCAAAAAGGGGGAGATTGAAAGCTCATGATCCCTCTAATGATTTTGGTGATGATGCTAACACGGATATCTCGTATCTAACAATGTGGTTCAGCCTGTGCAGCTATTACTTTACATGATCATCGATATATCCAAGTCAAAAGATCAAAGAGAAGATCACTATTGTGGAAATTCAGCCACCGGATTTTTCAGTATACAGGGCGGAAATTCCGGATCCTATGGGGCGGATTATCCGGCCCCTCACCGGAAATTTCCGGCCACTCTTCTGGCTCCCACGAAATCGACTAAGTATTTTCCTGCCCGCGCACAGAAGCCGGGGCGGAAATTTGCCCCGAAAATTTCCGGGCCAAAAATCCGGCCTCCAAGGACTTAGCAGAATTTGGTCTTCTTCGCATTGCCCGCGCACAGAGATGGGGGCGGAAATTCAGTCCGGAAATTTCCGGGCCCGGACATTTCAATTATCCGCCCCCCGGATATTTCAATATTCCGGGCATCAAAGTCCTTAGCCATTTTTCTACCAGAAGTTGATGCCCGCGCACAGAAGGTGGGGCGGAAATTTGCCCCGGAAATTTCCGTAGCAAAAATCCGTCCCTTGGTCCTTAGCAGTTTTCTCATCTATGTGTTGGTGCCTGCGCACAGAGATGGGGGCGGAGTATTGGGGCGGAATATTCCGCCCCCGGATATTTCAATTATCCGCCCCCCGGACTTTTCAAATATCCGGCCCTTCCGACCGGAATATTCCGGCCTTTAGCCCGGAAATTTCCGGTCCCGCAAGACTGCAACGGTCAGATTCTGGAGGAGCCTATAAATAGCTGTCTTCTTCCTCTAGATAGGCAGCTCGTCCATTCCTCTCTCTCCTCCATTGTTGTAGAGCTCAAATCGCCCCGATCTCCCTCCTCCTCCAACCAAACTCGATGCCCTTCAAGGATCTCATGGAGGAGGTCTAGATCTACCTTTCCACCAAGCCAAAACGTGTGTACCCACACCACAACTCTTGGGATCTTGTAATCTCTTGGTTGCTTTGTCATCCAAGGGAAACCCTAGTGCTTGTAGCTTCCACCTTGTAGCAAGAAGCTTCGATTGTTGAGAGCCTCCATCTCACTTGTGGAGTAGCCTCAACCCCTTGTAAAGGTTTGGTCAACGCCTTCAAGTCGACCTCATAGTGGAAACGAGAATCTCCCTCACCGGAGAAGCTCAAGGAGAACAAGGTGTGCACATCCGTGCTATTGAGGAGCGCCTAGGTGGCTCCCCACCTCTCCAACGTAGACGTACTTCTTTTAAGAAGGAACTACGGGAAACATATCCTTGTCTCCGTGTTTTCACTTGTTGTTATCTTGTACCGCTCCTTTATTTCCGCTGCTACTTGCTTCTTATCACCTAGGGTTTTCACTTAGTTGCACATTTAGGTAATCAAGCATTTACTTTCTTAAAAGCCCCATTAAAAGTGAAAAAGGAGTAAAATTTGTAGGTCACCTATTCACCCCCCCTCTAGTTGACCATATTGCACTTTCACAGAGTAAGGCCATAGGGATGAATGGAAGTTGACATCTACTTTCTTCCAACCAACCCTCTGCAAGCCATTAATCATCTCCTCTGTTTCGGAACAAAGAGATTGTTTTCAAATGTGGAGAAGGGAACAAATATAGTACAAATGGTGCTGCGGAATCCCTACCTAGTACCTACCTTCCATCATTTTGTGATATTCCTCAGTGTTTTCCGTGTTCGGTGTACTCTGCGCAGCTTCTTTAGCTCTGGCAGCTCGTGAAGGAAAATGGGGACCGTCGGACGATACGGGCGAGCAGTATTCCACATTCACAATGTGCTTGTAGCCACCAACTGAACGATGCAAGGGCTGTGTATAGGGAGAAAGTAAACAGTGACTGAAAATACCGCTCACACAGTACCTGAATTTAGTAGCTGCGGCTGAATCTAGTGGAAGTAAACTAGTAAGTACCTTTCTAAGGTCCAATTCTCTCCGTATTGAAGACGTTTTCCAACCAACCATATCTGGCATAGAGGCTCAGGAGAACAAGAAAAGGAAAAAAACAGAAATAGCCCGTTTGCGCGTAGGTTGCAGATCAAGTTCAGAGGATACGGTCATATGAAACATTGGCATACAAAGTGCGGTTCTTAAAAGCCGCCAGTGCAGATCTGCCAAAACAGTGAAGACCAATATTTTTTTACTAGAATAAAATTAACCTCTAAATGATCTTTATTCCTCACTTACATAAACTTTTTGTCATCATGATCAGATGTCATTAGTAGAAGAAGAGGTGGCTTGCTAGGTTCACCATCGGTGAGAAAGAGTTGAGCACCAGTGCGTCCGACAATGAAGGGAGCCAAAGGTGCAGCAAGTTTCTCTAGAATTGACAGCCCTTGGAGAAATGGAAGCTGATAATTGGCAAAGGGAGAAAATATGCATGCAATTAACAATACCGTTTGACAAAAAAAAAGCTACAATAGTATCTCCATTTTCTCCATGAGCAATCACATGTATAATTCATCAGAAGTTTGGAGTTAGCTGGCTTTGGCTCTTTCAACTGGTGATATACCAATGTATTGAGTCAACCTCATAATATTTTTTAATAGGTACTAGAAATCCGATAAATATCAAAACAAGAGCATTTGCATCCGACGCAACCAAGATTGGGTGGAAATTTTAGAAAAAAGGTTGACAAATATAATTTAATTCGTGTTGGAGACCCACCTGATTTTTCCCTCGAACACCAAGATGTGGGGTTGCCAATGTAATGAAATTAATTGGCTCCAACCCAGCAATGACACCTAATCCTGGAGTGTGTCCTGATATTTCAGATCCTCCAATTGTCGGCATGGCACTAGCACTACTTCCTGTTTCTTTTGCTTTCAGTGAGTATAGTATAGAAATAGCATATCTAGCAAACAAACCACCCAAAGAATGTGCTATGAAGGAAATCTTTCGCAGGCCAGCCATCTTCTGAACCACATCCAAGACCTGCTTCCATAGGGAATTATTATGCAGGGTTCGTAAGCAGTTAATACATGGAAAACATCAGAGAACAGTCTCTACTACATACTTCTTTCGCCAACCTTCTTCCAGCTACATCGATCCCGTCAAAAGTTTTGACATAGATGTTTGATGAACTAGCTGCAAAGAAATAGTTTGTCCTTTTATGTCTAGAAATTTTCTTTCTCAAGTGAAAATCTTTGTGCTATGGTAAAAGTGTGGGTGCCAATGTCATCTTTTAACAAGAATATTTTTTTTGTATGCATCCAACTCCATTTCTGCACATTTTGTTCATAAGATCATTATATCTTGGAATCAAAATGGAAGTAGGTAGTAGGGGTGATATTAGCCTCAGTTCACTAAACGCGTGCAGAGTTCAAATACACACATACCATAGATGAAGAAATTTCCACCTAGCCGCTTTTTCAGCACTGCTTCACCATATGTCCAGTCACTGGGGCTATATTGAGA
The DNA here is from genome assembly GCA_028641055.1 of Alopecurus myosuroides. Classification (NCBI taxonomy): domain Eukaryota; kingdom Viridiplantae; phylum Streptophyta; class Magnoliopsida; order Poales; family Poaceae; genus Alopecurus; species Alopecurus myosuroides. Next base: position 523,920,531 of record CM054057.1, on the reverse strand, counting down.
GAACGTAGGGAACTATCACTAAAAATGCCCATAAGTACAGCTTGACTACAAAAATCACTGAGTCGATTGCGTCAAACATACATACACCTCTTAGGCCATGTACAATGGTAGACGACTAAACAGGCACTTAAGTGAAAAAAGAAAAATAGCAGGAAATTTGATTATTTGGTAAGCCCCCGCCTAACAACGCTGGACTCTTAATCGGTAGCTACAAGAATTTTAAAAAATACTACATAGTAGTAAAGAAGAGGAACGGTAGCTTCCAACCTTTCAACGCGAGGTGCCCGACGTAAGTTCTCGCGTCGGCGCAAAGGAAGCTCGAGGAAAAATCCCAGGATCGATCGGGATTCAGCCATAATGGCCAGGAATTGAAACCTAGCGCTCATCTAAGCGCCTCCCATTGTGCCCTTCGCATTTTAAAACGCTGGGTGACGAAGTTCATTTTTGCCATGGTGCTTTTGAACTCTTGCTATCAGTCAAATGATATTCAGAGCTTTTGCATATTGGCAAAAGAGTATCAAAGTTAGTATAGACATATGCCATGAGATTTATTCAGTAAATTCACATTTATACTTTCACAAATTATGGTGCATTTTAGAAGCCAGACGAAGAAGAACAAAGAATGCAGCCAGTAATTGCCATAAGCACCCATATCCATACGTTATAATGCAACACTACCATCAATGAGCGAGGTGGTCTTCTGAATTGTAATTTCATACCAGTCAAGCCAAAAATCGGGCCAGGTCAACTAGTAATATGGAATTATGTACGTGACTTTTAGAGAAAGAGGCACAGAGCAATGGTTCCAATACACAGACGGATGATGCAGCTCATCTTTTGTTTATAAACTACTATGATAGGACTAGGATCTGCGGCTGCTACCTTGCCATGATACCATGAACCAGAATAAGGAGATGATCTGGTCCTTGCTTGCTTTTGGATTCTTCCGTAGATGAACAAGTTACAGGACCTCCCCTACTGGTTGACATTGGGCTGGAAGAAAGGTACTTCGTGGTGGTCGATCCTGCACAAACAAAGCGGTGGTAAGATTTCAGTGCACTTCAATAAGCCAGCATTTGAAAACCATATATTTGGTGAAAAGCGTAGTTGGAGTATCGTTAATTCTTCTTGGATATCGGCTGCCCTGTGCCTTCATACAGACGACTTGAAACGAAGTTGGCACCTGGGATTGGCTTCCTAGATACATTGCCAAAGCATCATGCTAATTAAAATGCCAAATTGGTGGCTGTCTTCGGATTAGCTGGATGTGGAGTGCGTTCTACGGTCGTGTTTTGGCGAGTTGTAGCGTTATGCTCTGCTGTGTTGTGTAGGGCGGTGTCTGCTCCCTCTTGAGCATGTAAAGCTCTTATTTTCTATCAATGCAACGAAAAATGGCAAATTGCTTGAGTGACATAAGAGTTCAGACAGAGTACCCTTCCCACGAACAGAGATACTGTGGCACATTGAGATGTCACTTGATCTGGAAAATCATCTCGTCGCTTAATAACTGGAGATTTTTCTGATCAAATCCCGCAGAACAAATTATCCAACCCGGGCAAACCACCAGGCATACCGAGTCAGCAGATTCTGGAACCGCAGCTACGAAATTATCAGTGCACGCTAATCCCCACGAGAACTGCCTTCCTAGCACCCTAAACACAACCCAAACTTCAAAAATCTATCCGATTAATATTCCCCATCCCCCAGCGCAGTATGAACAGAGCGCCAACGCTACGGCAGACACCGAAAATGGAATAAATAAATACATGAAACGAGTTCTCAAGGGGAGGAGCGACGGAGAAGAACGTACCTGACGGGCCGCTGGTGCCGCTCCGGGGACGGGCGTGGCTGGAAGGGGATAAGCGGAGGCGGCGATAGTTAAAGGGACGGTGGTGGTGGCAAGGAGAGCAAAGCGCGGACGCCATCCCGCCCGCGCGTCAGCCGAAGTTATCGCCGCCGGCGTGGGGGGCGCACGGGGATCGATGGAATGCGGCGGCCGACGAGAGCTGACGCGCGTGCGGACGACGCGGTGGTTTCGGCGCGCGTGTGGGTCACGGCGTCGCCGCCTGCCGTTGGATTCGCCTCGGACAATCGGGTGTTCAAACGGCTCAATCGGTCGTGTGAGCTCGCGCTTCCTGTTTTTCTTTCTTTTGAAAAAACTAGTAGTATCTAAAATTTAAACATATAAAGATGTTCGAAAAACATATAATCACATAAATCGCATCACTTCAAATACATAGAGCACAAAAATATCTTTATAGTTTAACACCAATTCGAATCGATAGTTGAATAACAAGTTGTAGGTAACAATATCGACGGTTATCTCTACTACTATAAAACAGTCAAAATTCATTCTTGATAGATTACTCCGTTTCAGTGGTTCGTCAAAGAGCAATACTGCATAGACAACAAAATTAATGATTAGACTAGGCTTGCATATATAGAGTGGACAATATGTATCAAGAAACATGTTTCCTCTTCTGATCTAACGTTTTCAGCATAAAAAATATGAAATCTTTCACTCCAAACGCTCCGCGCACCCCGTTCCAAGATATAAGCAACATTCAGTCCTTGGGTAAGTATCAGAAAACCAAGAACTCACATCCTGTAATGTTGCTCAAGTATTGACCAGTGCATGTGTATCTATGCAGACCCCAAGGAAATAAAGAGGCAACGGGACCGAAAACGGTATGCACTAAAAAGAGATGACATACTAAGTCAACGACGACAGTCCCGTGAAAATCAAAAAAATACAGCGGCCTTGCTCAATGAAACAAACACTATACACCATACACCAGCCGCCATGGCACATGATAATGAGGGACAGCTATCGCTTGTTATCACGTTGTCTTCCACTCCAACCGCGGAACACACTCCATTTCAAAACATAAGCAATACCCACGGGCAAGGTAATTGCTAAACAGACTACTCCTATAGCTTGCTGATACTGCGTACATGCTAACATGTGTCATATATGCAGACCCAAGGGAACTAAAGAGACTGAGGGACAGAGAGCGGTATTCACAAAAAAAGGATGAAATTAATAAGAGACGACGTGAAGCCTATAAACAGAAAAAGAATGGAACACACACAACGCTTGCTATGCCACATGGTAATAATGATTCACTTATGAAAAATAAGACACCATGGTATATTATACCGGCATAATGACGTTGTCTTCATCTATGCAGACCCTACCCAGAGAGATGAAACATCTAAACGACAATGCCACACGCTCGATCAAGCACACAATTCTACTTCCCAAGAGGATAGCAATTACCTTGGGGAACATACACCAGCTTCTGGACAGTCGGCGGTCACCCAACTGCTGAATAGAAGATGTGCAGATGGGGTAGTACCAAATTCAGAGCATTTCCATGGAGTCAACTGCCACGACAAGGAGAATATTTATGAGAACGATGGGTCCCAGTGGTTGCATATGAATGATTCATATCAGATGCAACAAATTTCAAGACGAAAAAGTAATTGCACACAGGGTAATGTCTTTCATCCGGAATTATGGGTTCAAATAGTTACACGATAGCAGCACTAATATGAAACTTATATTTTATGATGCAACTGAAGAGAATATGCCCGAGAGGCAATAATAAAATGGTTATTATCCTATTCCTTGTTTATGATGAATGTTTATTTCTCATGCTAGAATTGTATTAACCAGAAACGTTGATACATGTGTGTTTAATAAACAAACAATGGTTCCTAGTAAAGCGTCTCTTTTAACTAGCTCGTTGATTAATAGATGAACATAGTTTCCTGATCATGAACATTGGATGTTGTTAATAACGAGGTCATGTCATTAGAAGAATGATGTGATAAACATATACCCAAAATGAATATAGCAATGCGATCAAGTCATTAAGTTTACATTGTTATATCAAACATACGAAGTAACTTATTCCTTAGACCATGAGATCATGTCAATCACTGATACCGGAAGGGTGCTTTCATGTGATCAAACGTCACACCGTAACAGGGTGACTATAAAGGTGTCGTTAGGTATTCGGAAAGTATTAGTTGAGGATCATGGATCAAGAGTGGCATTTGTCCATTCAAAATGACGGAGAGATGTACTCTGGGTCCTCTTGGTGATATCACATCGACACCGGTTGCAAGCACGTGATATGATCACAAGGATATTATATCATGGGAACGAGAAAAGATTACTTGTCAGTAACGAGATTGAACAAGGTATGGTTGATACCAATGATCGAATCTCGGACAAGTAAAATATCGCGAGACAAAGGGAATAGTTCACGACGCTGTTGGTTCACACGATCACGAGAGTAATCGTTGAATATATAGGAGTCATCACGGATCTCCAGATACCACTGTTGATTATTGATCGGAGAGAAGTCTCGATCGTGTCTATCTTATTCGCGAACCATAGGGTGACACACTTAAGGTTCAATGACGCGTTTGAGAGGATACGGAATATCGAAGAATATTTTGAGCAGCACCAAAATTGTTTCGGGGAAAATCGAAATAGTTCAAGGGGTTTTTTGTCGAATGGTTGTTAATAGAATTAACGAATTATTCGAGGTGCTATATGCAAATGTTTGTTATTGGAATTAAGAAATATAAATAAAGAAATAAAATGTTTTATTTATTGATTAAAAGAAAACATTTGGATTTTCCAAGTGGGAAATAATGGAAAAATGAGTGGGTGTGAGTGGAGTGTCCACTCACATGATGAGGGAAGAGGTGGGGACACCACCATGGGCTGGCCGCACCCACCCCTTGGCTGCCTCCCCTTTCCCTATAAAAGGAGAGTGAGAGCTTTCCCTCCTCCACACACTTGCCCACCTCATTCCCTCTCCACCCGCTGCTCAATTCCATGGTCTCCGGCTTGGCGAAGCCCTGACCGTGGGATTCTTCACCACCACCACGTCGTCGTGCTGCTGGAGTTCCGAGGGATCCTCTACTTCCGCGCCCCGCTGGATCGAGGGAACGGAGGTCGTCATCAACCGTACGTGTGGCCGATCACGGAGGCACCGCCGGATTGCGGTGCACATCTTCTCGCTATCGGGATCGGTGTGAGTACGACTACGCCAACAACGAGATTTGGTCTCGTAATGCTTTGTGTCTTCGAGGGTATGTGTTCTCCTCAAACCTCTCTATGCCCGTTGCACTTCGTCTCCTAGATTAGATCTTGGCCTTTCGGGTGTCTCTCGCGTAGGGAATTTTTTGTTTTCTATGCAACGACCCCTTCAGTGGTATCAGAGCCGGATCTATGCATAGATGTTTTGTACGGGTAGAACACATAGGTGTATGTGGGCGTTGACGATCATGTTATTACCTCTTTGAGTATTAGATGATCTTAGTGGCATAGTAGGATGAAGCTGCCCCAGACTAAGTTTACGTGTACTATGTACGCGAAAATTGTCTCATTTGTGGCTAAGGGGGTGTCCGTTTCTCCTACTATAGCTAAGATCTAATCTACAAAGGGTTGTGAAAAATATGTTTATCAACGTTGTGGTTGATGTTCGTAGGTATGAACGGTTCTATCCTCGAAAGCCCTAAGCCACGTAAAATAGGCAAAAATAAATTATAAGCGTCTAACTAGTTTTTGTTGGGCATGTGATGTGATATGGTCAATGTTACAAATTTGATTATGAGATGATCTCTTTTGTAAATTTTTGATATACCGAAAGGTATCCATATGGTTGTCTTATTTTTGATGGACAATCAAGATTGGGGTGCCATGGTACTTGGTACCACGCCGGTGGAATGATGGAGATCATACCATAATGCACATGATAAAGATCAAGTGCAAGAAGGACCATATCATATCACGTTATCCTTACATGTGATGTCTGTGATGTTAATCCTTTTTATGCATCTTGTTTTGCTTAGATAGCATCGGTAGCATTATAAGATGATCCCTCTCACTTAATATCAAAATAATAATGTGTTCTTCTTTAAGTATGCACCGTTAAGAAAGTTCAGCGTTTCGAGACACCACGTGATGATCGGGTGTGACAGACTCAACGTTCGCATACAACGGGTGTTTTCAAGCCTAGCATGTACAGACATGACCTTGAAACACACGCAATACTACGGTTCTACTTGGCGAGACTAGCATGTACAGACATGGCCTCGGAACACGTAACCGAAAGGTAAACCATGAGTCATATGGATGATATGATGAACATGTCGATGTTCGCCTTTGAAACTACATCATCTCACGTGATGATCGGTTTTGGTGTAGTGAATTTGGTTCGTGTAATCACTAAAGACGACTAAGAGGGATGTTGTTTTTGAGTGGAAGTTCATGGCATAATTTTGAATTAACTTGAACTTATTTATCATGAACAACCAATCAAAGTGAATTTGCACAAACTGTAGTATTCATTGGCATCCACATAACTACCTTACACTTAGATTGTTAATTGAGGTATAATTGCTATGATTTGTTAAAAATCATTTAAGATTGGTGCCGTATTAGTGAAATTTAAAATTGAATCCTATTGTAGATTTTTGGTATTTCCTACCTAGCTCCATATTGTTAATGATTGATTGATCTAAAGAGCAACCAATTCCTACTTAGAATCAAGAGTCATGGTTGCTTCCATATTACTTTCTCTTCAAAAGAATGTTTTGTCGATCAAGGTGATTTTGGAACTGAAAAGAGTTGTTTTCAGAAACAATCAAGTGAAAGGTATATCGGTATCTAGAAATTTATTTGTAGCAACATGACTGAGTATAATTTAGCGTGACAATGTATGCTTATATTATTTTAATATATGCAATGATTAAAGACGCTAGGCGTTTGAATATTCCAAGAAGTTGGGCGCTAAAAAATTATCCTATAAATTCCTTCCTTCGAGCTATAATAACTTAATCACTAAATTGTTATGATGGGATGGATTAAAAGTATATGTAAAGTCGTTTACCTTACTTGGAGATTGCTAAGAGTGGAATCTAGAATAATACTATTAATATGGTGATATTAGTAGAACAATCAAACTCAAAGTATGACTCAATGGGTGATAGTATATGACTAACACACCAAAGAAAATGAGCTAGTACGACTAGCATTGTTTGATGTTGAATGATTCTTCTATAAAGGAAAGAGAATATTGAAAATAGGATTACAAAAAGATATATGGCAGAAAAAGAAGATAACTGGAAAAGTCCAGCTCAGGAGTATATGCTTAATATACAAGTTATAGATGTATTACTAGTTAACAAAGTATTTTTGGGTATTTTGATACCACATTGGTTGGTATGAGTTGTCATACATAGCAACGCAATGCAAGAAATACAAGGGCCTAAAAGGAACTAGTAATAGATGTGGAATCGATTATGACAAGAACATAAATAAAGTTTTATTGTGTTCATTGTCGTATCGAACCAAACATTCAAGATTTATTTTAAGAACTTAATAATTTTTTTTTCTAGTCTTTTGTGAGAACAAATGAGATTGTTCAAACTATGACCATATTCCATAATTGATGGATATGTTAATATAAATCATGTTGGTAAAGTAAACATCTATAAAACTAAATGCTAAACGTTGGAAGACGTAAAAGAGTTTCACTTAAATTATGACACCACCATTTTAGTTCATATCAGAAAGGAAAACATGAAGGAACTCCATATTGATGGACTTCCGGAGTCATTTTGTTTTGAATAAATTGACGCTTGTGAGACCTCTTCCAAAAGATGACTAAAATCCCGTTCATAGGCCAAAGTAGAATGGACGACTAATTTAGTGGAGATTATACATATTGATGTATATAGTCCATTATGTGTAGTCATGTATGGTGGATTAATTTTTCCTTCATAAAATTATGTCGATGATTTGAGTAGATATGTGAGTATATCTATTTAAAAAGAACGGAGTTTGACTTTTGAATTGGTTCAAATAGTTGTTAATATGAAGTAAAAATCAATGTAACAAGATACTCAAGTATTTATGATTGGATCATAAAGGATAAAGTTTGAGTTACAAGTTTAGCGAAACATCTGTGAAGTTGCAGAACTGTTCTACAACTTATACTTCTCGAATACCCCACGTTAGTTTGGAGTATTCAAGAGACAAAATCGAACCTTGTTGGACATTGTAAGATTAATAAAAATGCCATTATAATTTTGTAGTTTATGCATTAGTGACAATCGTTTTTTCATTGAAAAGAGCACCATCATGATCCGTTGAAATTGACAACATATAAGATATGGTTTCGGTAGTGACCCGAATTGTCATTTTCCTAAGTTTTGGTATACATAGCATGTGTAAAATGTTTACAACCAAAATAGGATAAATATATGTTTATAAGGTTATCCCAAATAAAACATTGGGTATTTCTCCTATCACCGAACCAAAAGACAAATGTTGTTTGTCAGAAAGGGTTGATTTCTCGAGAAAGTAGTTCTTGCGAAACAAGTGAGTGGGAGCACAGTACAAACTCAACGAGATTAGAGAATCTTCGTTATCATGTCAAGAGTAGTGCAGCACTGGAAGTTGTTCCGGGGTTTGCTATTTTGAAAAAGAAGACACTACATGTGTTGTAGATACTTCGGATGAGTTTGCGTACCGAACCACAAAAGTCCTAAAACTTTGTACTTAGGCCAACTTACGGTTTAAGAGTAAAGTTTTGTTTCTACAACAAAAGGACCTGGACCTTATAAAGGAAGCAAATGATGGGCCCTGACTTCGTAAAATTGACTATGAGTCATTATATCCGCCATAATTGTAACATCCCTGATTTTTGGAAAACTCAAAAATCACAAAAATTTGAAACTTTTTGTTTTCATGTTTAGTAAGTCACCAAAAACCAAATGAGATGCAAGAAACAAAAGAAAACAATACATATTTCAATGAAATTTGAATTACCAATCCAATTATACCTCTATTCCATAAACCCTAAAAGCCCATTCAAAATAAATATTCATTAATCAAAGAAATTGTTTTCTCTTAGAAAAGCTTATTTTATAACATGTTTTAAATCAAGTATTACTTTGAAAATGTTTTATAGAATTTGAAACCAGAGAATTATTATCTCTAATATTTATTAAGCCTCAAAATTATTTTATGAGAATAATAACTATTTTTATTGATATGCAAATGTTACTCCAAGTTTTAAACATAAAGTGATGTTCATAAAATGTTTTTCTTTGAAAATAACATAAAACAGGACTTTGGAAACAATATTTTGGGTTGTGTAATTTTTCTAAGCCAGTTTGATAATTATTGAATTTTCTATTTTTTTTAAAAAAATAGCATTAAGTTATTGTTAATAAATCCTTCATATTCTAAAATTATAAAATATGAAAATGGTTTAAAAATGTCTTCCAAAAATAGTATTTGACATGTATAATGTCTCTAAAATTTTATTTAATCAAAAACACCATTTTATTATTTTTTTCCAATTTTAAATAACATTAAGTACTATTAATGTTTTATTTATAAATTACAAAATACGATTTTTGAAATATGTTGAAAGTTTATAAAAATTATTCTAAGTGAAATATATTATTTTTACAAAAATTTTGCAATTGGTTTGAAGTCATTTGGACTTGTATATTAAAAGATATTAAAAACAGAAAAAAAAGGGATGACATCATGATGACGTCATCATCGTCATCAAGCTCCTGCCGTTTCTCTTCCTGGCCGAAACGGAAGAAATCAATCCGATTGATTTCGGGCGTTTCTTTGCCCCGTTAATCACCCCGAATCCATGCCCTTAAAGCCCAACTCCTCCTTCTTGTTTCCCCTCTCCTCTCCCTCATTCTCTTGCCCTTGCGCCGTCGCAATTCCTCGCCGGACTTCACCACTGCCGCCGCCGTTTCTCGTCATCTCCGGCCAACAGAGGAGGTAGCCGAGCCCGAGACCACCTCCATTCGATTCCCCTCGACAATGCGTGCGTCTCTGACCTTTTGGTCGTGGTTTTTGTGCAGAGACGAGGCCGCGCCATCCTCCCCCGAAGCTTGCCGGAGCCTGTACGCTCGCAGTTGCTCCTCGCCATCGCTATAGAGGCCGCCGCACCTCCCCGAGGTCTCCATCAAGTCCACTGTGACGCGGCGCGGCTCCTGGACCCCTCCCCGTGCCCGTAGCACCACGGGAACGTCGCCGGCGACCACCACCGTGCAGCGCGCTGCCGCGGAGCCATTTTCCGGAGAGATCCACGCCGCCCCGTAAGTTTCCTCCGTCTCCGCCGTTAGATCCTAATCGTACGGTCGTGATAGAATCACTTACCGAAGAGGTATCGGCGAATCACAGAGCGCCACATCAGGCGCGCGTTAAGTTCGTTAGCTGCCGCCCGAGCAACGCCTAACCGGCCCAGGCCCACCCCTTATCTGTCGCCCAGCGCAACAAATAGCAGCCCATTTTCTATTTTTTCCGGAATAGAAATTAAATAGTAAATTTTGCAGAAAAGCCCCTACACCTTAGATCTATCATAACTTTTGATCCATAAGCCCAAATTTAGCAAACTTGGACTTTTTGGAATCAGGACAACATGTAGAAACTTTTAGCTCTGTCCAAATTTAAATTGGTTCAAATTTAAATATGCTTGTTTGATGAATTTTGGCATAATTCAAATTTTACAAATCCAAAAATTGCAAATAAAATATATTTGGAAAGCTTAGGATGTGTAATTTCATATCCTCTGTCCCAAAATAATATTTGAAAAAAAATTAAAATTGATTTTTGAATTAAGTTGTCTACTTGAGTATTTTTGACATAGATTAATTTCTATAAATATTTTCAATATAGTTTCTTTTACAAAATTGCTCTATTTGGTAACCTTGAACCATAGACATTATGCCCAACCATTTTGGACACCCTTGGACCATGACCATGTGTTTTGACCAAAAAACCAACATAGTGATACATCCATTTTCACCATGTCTTAGAAATTGTTTTCATCATCTATCCCTTGATGTTATAACTATTTGGATCCAAGCCAAGTCCTTAGAATGTGTCAATCACATATAGTACCAAGTAGTGAATATTAAACACTAGTACCTTGTTTTCCATCTACTTCTCCACTCCCCCATTCTTGCTTCAAGAATTCACCAAGTCAGCAAAATGGAGATCAAGACTCAAGCACAAGAATGAAACTTCAATATCAACTTGGTGGCAACATGAATAGATATGAGGAATATCATTGAAGAAATTGAAGGAAGGACTTAGACTCCACAACAACAAGAAGCAACTCAATGAAGTACAAGAGTATGAAGAAAATCAAGGAAAAGACATTTTTCTCTCTCTTCCTATCCCTTCTATTTCTTTCTTTTCAAAATGATTTAGTGGTAATTGTGCCCATCCCATACACAAACCAATTAGTGAAGTGAAAGCCATGAAGAATCTATCAAGACCAAGAGAATAATCCATCCAAGGAACAAGAATACAATAAGAGCATGAAGATGATCCTCAAGAAGACAAGCATGTGAAGACTTGGAGCAATCCACACAAGTTGAAGAATAACAAGTTGTTTTTGTCCAACCATTGACCCAAATGGAAAACCCAAGACTTAGTAATATTTTCCCTTTGATGATGAAGTTAGTAGACCTACCCTAACCACAATGGAAAATACTAACATAGTCACTCAAATATTTTTGAAGGTGAATATGACCAAGTGTTTTCATGTATTACTTTAGTTGAAGAAGTAATATGTTTATTCTAAGTGAACTCTTGGAACTTCCTCGACAAGTATGGTTATAATAAAGTTAGTTTTCTACAAACTCAACCTAGCCCATCTCAAGTAAACCCTTGGAAATTCCTTGACATATGGAACCAAGAAAGAATAAATCTTTCAAAACTCAAACCTTGACCTTGTCCTAGACAACTTGGTTACATCCCTTTTACCAAGATGGTTGCTTTATATGTTTTCTTCACTTGTATGATTGTTTTGTAGAATGGTTGTTTATTTTGTTATTTTGTTTTCAATGAATAGATTGTACGGAGAGCAACGATCTTTTGTGAAGAGAGTGTGATTTCTTAACCAACTTCAACAAGGCAAGTAACACACCATCAACTACCCATTATTTTCTATATGCATTAGTTGATTTTGAGTAGTATGCATGATAGGAAATTTTACTAAGTTATACTATGCTATGCTATTATCCTAGTAGTGTGTAGCCATCCCTTTTACCTTGTTATTTTGATAGCCTTATACTTTATTAGATGCTATGCAATGTTACAAATTGTTTTACTAGATGTTGAGGAAAAATCCTAAGTATAACTAATGAATGAACCACCTGGGTGGAAGTGGTAAGACTGGATTATGTTGAATGTTTCCTCAGGGCCCTTGTTTAAGGGTTATTTAACTTGAGGTTGTCACTTGTGGATGGCCACCCAGGAACAAAGAGATTACTATGTCCCTCTAAATCTAGTAGCTTCCCGTGCATCCTTTAGTCATATGGGCTCTGTCTTGATCAACTAAGTTGAATGAACTCACTAAGCTTACCAGCAGATGTAGCATAATTATAGGTGGAACGGGTAAGCCAAACGGTGGTGGAATTTCTTCCGAAAGATCTCGTCTCAATCTCCTCCTTTCCTTAATGCACTCAGGGTGTATAGGATGTTTGGGCTGATTTGAGTCTGAAGGTGAAAGTGCACAAACTCTACAGAGTTAACAAACTAAGATCTTAGCCGTGTCCCCGGTTATGGACAACTATGAGCAGCTGGACAAGGATTGACGGAAGAATCTCATCACCAATTTCAATAAGTAAAATTTTGACCAAGTGAACATTATTGTGGTGCTTGGATCTTAATCCAATGTTGCCACCCTTTTGAAAAGAAAAGTTGGTTTTACAAAAGTGATAGGAGAAAACTGACTTTATGCAAAATCTAGCCTTAAACTCCACTCAGCCAAATAAGCATGTAGTATTAGTCTTGCCATTTATATCCACCATAGTGTTACTTGCCAATACATTAAATTGTATTGACTCCCTTGTGGCTGCATATTCCATACTGCAGATGTTTCTGAAGACGAGTGAGGATTTCTTTTATGATCTCGAGACTATCGCCAACATGTTTTGCCTGTGGCACATGAAGAAGATGGGCTCAATGTTGTACTATGTCTTCCGCTGTATATCTTAGTTTTCTGCTAGTCTTATAAGACTATGCAAGTTGTAATTCCTATTTTGTAAAGTCTGGATCATGCGATGTAATATAATTTGATGCATTTGCATGATATTTCATTTTGTACTATGGTGCTAGCAATTGATCCAGGAACTAGCACAATAACACAGGTATTCCATCTTTATTAAAAGTTGGGATGCTACAAAATGGTATCAGAGCATTGTGTTGCCTATAGGATTCGAGACCCTTAGGTTTGGAAACCCTTTTTGATCAAATTTATTGACTCCTTTGAGTACTTTTGGATCCTAGCGGCATAGTGAGATGAAGCGGCCCGGACAACTTTACGTGTCCACGGACACGAGACCGTTCCCTGATTGGCTAGCGGGTGCCAGTATCTCTCACTATAGTGAATATCCAATTTGCAACAAGTTGTTAATAACCCATTGATCACCCTAGGATTGAAGACTTTCTATGTTCAAACTGTCTAGAAACAAAACAATCATCTTGATTCTTCTCATATCATCTCATCTATTATTCACCTTTAAAATTTTCTAGATGACCTCCCTCTTCAATACCATCAAGAAAAATGTTGATGACCATATCAAGAAGTGCAAGAAGTATTTTCACCACATGACGACCTACACTCAAGATTATTGAAGAACTTCAAGAAAAACATAGACTTCACAACAATCAAGAACACCTCAAGACATGGAGAGAAGAACTTGAAGAAAACTCAAGAAGATATAGATGAGACCACCAATCTAGTTTCTTTGTTAGAACAACGTTAACGTGTTAGTGTATTGGTCATACCAATGAGTGTGGTATGACAATATTAGTTGTTGTTTTTTTTAAAAAAACCTTGATCATTGGTGTGATGAATGTGTTGCTTTGTGTTTGTTAGGTGTTGTTTGTAAGATGAGTTTCCTTGATCTGCTGTGTTTGGATAGGAAACTTCTTAGATCCTTTCTAACCTCTACTCATCTTCCCTAAACCTCAAAACAGATGCCTAGCCAGAATGCCAACAACCCGGAGAACTCAATAGCAATGCAGATGCTACTAGAAGCTCAAACTCAGTTGATACAACTGATGACCCAGAACCAAGCAAGCAACCCCAATATGGAGTTAACACCAGGAATGCAACAAGTGTTGGATACTCAATCACAGATAGTGAAGATGATGTCCCAGAACTTGGCCAATAGTGAAAACAATCAACCTTTGATAACTAGAGATAACCAGGAGATAGAAGAAGAAATATTGTCAACACTCAAAGCCTGCAAAGCTTGTGGAGAGATAGGACACTATTCCAAAGATTGTCCAGATGAGTGGCCCCATGGTGATGCAAACAACTCAACTGAAGGATACTTCACTCAAGTTACTTGTTTTCTGTGTGAAGGAACAACACATGTTCCAACACAATGTCCACTTTACCCCATGGTACAACAAGTTGGACAACAAGACAAAATGGAAATTCTTAGTGCAATCCAAGAGAACTTAGGAAAACCAGAAGTGAAGGGAAAACACAAGCTGGATACAGATGGACCATGTCAAGATGAATACTGGAGCCAAGACCACACCACACCCATGTTCATCCAAACCCACCACCAAGAATTGGTATTCTTGTGAAGAAGATAGACATTTATCCAGGAATTGTCCCAACAAGAAACCCAGACTTTCAACCAACATAGTTGAGTATACTGGGCAGCAGTATGAAGATATGATGGCCAATTTAACTCCACCAAGGAAGAAGAAGAAACTTCAGAAGAACCCCAATCCTGTCTATAGAGACATCAGCCAAGTGACTTGCTTCAAATGTAGAGATAAAGGACACTATGCAAATGGATGCCCTCAAAGGGAGAAGGAGGGAAACATGACTTTCTGAAAGAAGGAATCTTAGGCAAAGTTCATGTTGAAAATAAATTTATTTTCCCTAGAAGTTCTTCCAGTGTAATAAACCACAATGAATGTCTAAGAAATGTGTTCCCATTATAATGAGATGATGTTGTGAAATCCTCTCAACTTGGTCTTTTGATTGACCCAAAGAGTGACCCCTCAGTGTCAAAGGTAGTCCAACATACCTATGTTGGTCTACAGCTCTACCGCGAAGGAAAGTTCTACTCAAGCCAACCTCAAATCAATCTACACTCCAATCTAATGAAAATAGACTACCCACCAAAGCTTCTTTTAAGGGTGGTAGCCCACCCAGTTGTTCTGGAACCCAATCACCCAGACCTATCTTTCTTTCTAGCCTTCCCAAATCTCGGGACGATATTTCTTTTAAGGGTGGTAGTCTGTAACATCCCTGATTTTTGGAAAACTCAAAAATCACAAAAATTTGAAACTTTTTGTTTTCATGTTTAGTAAGTCACCAAAAACCAAATGAGATGCAAGAAACAAAAAAAAAACAATACATATTTCAATGAAATTTGAATTACCAATCCAATTATACCTCTATTCCATAAACCCTAAAAGCCCATTCAAAATAAATATTCATTAATCAAAGAAATTGTTTTCTCTTAGAAAAGCTTATTTTATAACTTGTTTTCAAATCAAGTATTTCTTTGAAAATGTTTTATAGAATTTGAAACCAGAGAATTATTATCTCTAATATTTTTTTAAGCCTCAAAATTATTTTATGAGAATAATAACTATTTTTATTGATATGCAAATGTTACTCCAAGTTTTAAACATAAAGTGATGTTCATAAAATGCATTGCTTGATAATAACATAAAAGAGGGTTTTGAAAACAATATCATGACTTGTGGTTTTATTCTAAATTTTATTGATCAACAATATAAATAATTTGATATGAACTAATTAAATAACATTAAGTTACTATTAGTAAATCCTTCAAATCTTAAAATTATAAAATATGAAAATGGTTTAAAAATGACTTCCAAAAATAGTTTTTGACATATATAATGTCTCTACAATTTTATGTAATCAAAAACATCAATTTATATTTATTTTTGCAATTTTAAATAACATTAAGTACTATTAATGTTTTATTTATAGTTGCAAAATATGAACATTCAAATGTGATGAAAAGTTTACAAAAATGTTATAATCTAAAATGTTTGAATTTTATGAGCCAAATGCAATTGGTTTGAGGTTAAATGGATTTACCAATTAAAAGATATTAAAAACAGAAAAAAAAAGAAAAGAAAAAAAACTGATGACGTAGTGACGACGTCATCGTCATCAAGCTCCTGCCGTTTCTCTTCCTTGCCGAAACGGAAGAAATCAATCCGATTGATTTCGGGCGTTTCTTTGCCCCGTTAATCACCCCGAATCCATGCCCTTAAAGCCCAACTCCTCCTCCTTGTTTCCCCTCTCCTCTCCCTCATTCTCTTGCCCTTGCGCCGTCGCTATTCCTCGCCGGACTTCACCACTGCCGCCGCCGTTTCTCGTCAGCTCCGGCCAACAGAGGAGGTAGCCGAGCCCGAGACCACCTCCATTCGATTCCCCTCGACAATGCGTGCGTCTCTGACCTTTTGGTCGTGGTTTTGTACAGAGACGAGGCCGCGCCATCCTCCCTCGAAGCTCGCCGGAGCCCGTACGCTCGCAGTTGCTCCTTGCCGTCGCTACAGAGGCCGCCGCACCTCCCCGAGGTCTCCATCAAGTCCACTGTGACGCGGCGCGGCTCCTGGACTCCTCCCCGTGCCCGTAGCACCACGGGAACGTCGCGGGCGACCACCACCGTGCAGCGCGCCGCCGCGGAGCCAGTTTCCGGTGAGATCCACGCCGCCCTGTAAGTTTCCTCCGTCTCCGCCGTTAGATCCTAATCGTACGATCGTGATAGAATCACTTACCGAAGAGGTATCGGCGAATCACAGAGCGCCACGTGGGGCGCGCGTTAAGTTCGTTAGCTGTCGCCCGAGCAACGCCTAACCGGCCCAGGCCCACCCCTTATCTGTCGCCCAGCGCAACAAATAGCAGCCCATTTTCTGTTTTGCCTTCCGGAATAGAAATTAAATAGTAAATTTTGCAGAAAAAGCCCCTACACCTTAGATCTTTCATAACTTTTGATCCATAAGCCCAAATTTAGCAAACTTGGACTTTTTGGAATCAGGACAACATGTAGAAACTTTTAGATCTCTCCAAATTTAAATTTTACAAATTTAAATTGGTTCAAATTTAAATATGCTTGTTTGATGAATTTTGGCATAATTCAAATTTTACAAATCCAAAAATTGCAAATAAAATATATTTGGAAACCTTAGGATGTGTACTTTCATATCCTTTATCCCAAAATAATATTTGAAAAAAAAATTGATTTTTGAATTAAGTTGTCTACTTGAGTATTTTTGACATAGATTAATTTCTATAAATATTTTTCAATATAGTTTCTTTTACAAAATTGCTCCATTTGGTAACCTTGAACCATAGACATTATGCCCAACCATTTTGGACAACTTTGGACCATGGCCATGTGTTTTTGACCAAAACCCCAACCTAGTGATTCATCCATCTTTACCATGTCTTAGGAATTGTTTTCAACTGTTATTCATTGATGTTATGTCTATTTGGAGCCAAGAAAAGTCCTTAGAATGTGTCAATCACATATAGTACCAAGTAGTGAAATTTAGTTTTCTATCTACTTCTCCACTCCCCTTTCATGCTTCAAGAAATCATCAAGCTAGCAAATTGGAGATCAAGACTCAAGCATAGGAAGAAAACTTCATCTCCAACTTAGTGGCAACATGAAGAGCTAAAAAGAAGATCATTGAAGAATTTGAAGTAAGGGAATTGTGCTTCACAACAACTAGAAGAAACTCAATGAAGTACAAATGTATGAAGAATGAAGAAGACATCTTCCTCTCTATTTCTATCCTTCTTCTATTTTCCTTCAAATTGACTTAGTGGTATTTGTGTCCATCCCATACCCAAACCAATTAGTGAAGCGAAAGCCATGAAGAATTTATCAAGACCAAGAGAAAAATCCATCCAAGGAACAAGACTACAATAGAAGCATGAAGATGATCTTCAAGAAGGCAATCACATGAGGTCTACAAGCAATCCATACAAGTTGAAGAATAACAAGTTATTTTTGTCCAACCATTGACCCAAATGGAAAACCCAAGACTTAGTAATATTTTCCCTTTGATGATGAAGTTATTAGACCTACCCCAACCACAATGGAAAATACTAACATAGTCACTCAAATATTTTTGAAGGTGAATATGACCAAGGGTTTGCATGCATTACTTTAGTTGAAGAAGTAATATGTTTATTCTTAGTGAACTCTTGGAACTTCCTCGACAAGTATGGTTATAATAAAGTTAGATCACATCAAACTCAGCCTAGTCCTTCCCAAGTAAACCATTGGAATTTCCTTAACAAGTATGAGACCATTAGAGAATGAATCTTTCAACTCAAACCTAAACCTTGTCCTAGCCCACTAGGTTTAACTCCTTTGGCTATGTTATTGCTTTGCATGATCTCTTCGCTGGTATGTTTGCTTGATATCATGTTTGTTTATTTTGTTATTGTGTTTTCAATGAGTACATTGTATGGAGAGCAACGATCCTTTGTGAAGAGAGTGTGATATCTTCACCAACTTCAACAAGGCAAGTAACACACCATCAACTACCCATTATTTTCTATATGCATTAGTTGATTTTGAGTAGTATGCATGATAGGAAATTTTAATAAGTTATATTATGCTATTCTATTATCCTAGTAGTGTGTAGCCTTCTCTTTTACCCTTGTTATTTTGATATCCTTAGATCTTAGTAGATGCTATGCAATATTACAAATTGTTTTACTAGATGTTGAGGAAAAAACCTAAGTATAACTAATGAATGAACCACCTGGGTGGAAGTGGTAAGACTGGTTTATGTTGAGTGTTGCCTCAGGGCCCTTGTGTAAGGGCTATTCCACTTGAGGTTGTAACTTGCGGATGGCCACCCAGGAATAAAGAGATTACTATGTCCCACTAAATCTAGTAGCTTCCCGTGCAGCCTTTTGACATATGGGCTCTTTCTTGATCAACTAAGTTGTGAGAGTTCAGCCCAGGCTTGACTAGCAGATGTAGCAAAATTATAGGTGGAATGGTCTTGCCGGTGGGTTTGGACTTCTTCTTCTGAAGATCTCGTCTCAGTTCTCGCCTTTCCATGATGCACTCCAGGTGTATAGGATGTTTGGGCTAATTGAAGACAAAGGGTGAAAGTGCACAAGCTCTGCAGAGTCAACAAACTAAGATCTTAGCCGTGTCCCCGGTTATGGACAACTATGAGCAGCTGGACAAGGATAGACGGAAGAATCACATCACCATTTTCAATAAGTAAAATTTTGACCAAGTGAACAGTTGTTGTGGTGCTTGGATCTTAATACAATGTTGCCACCCTTTGAAAAGAAAAGTTTGGTTTACAAAAGTGATAGGAGAAAACTGGCTTTATGCAAACTTAGCCAAAACTCCACTCAGCCAAATGAGCATGTAGTATTAGTCTTGCCATTTATATCCATCATAGTGTTACTTGCCAATACATTAAATTGTATTGACTCCCTTGTGGCTGCATATTCCATATTGCAGATGTTTCTGAAGACGAGTGAGGATTTCGTTTAGGATCTCGAGACTATCGCCAACATGTTTTGCCTATGGCACATGAAGAAGATGGGCTCAATGTTGTACTATGTCTTCCGATGTATATCTTAGTTTTATGCTAGTCTTATAAGACTATGCAAGTTGTAATTCCTATTTTGTAAAGTCTGGATCATGCGATGTAATATAATTTGATGCATTTGCATGATATTTCATTTTGTACTGTGGTGCTAGCAATTGATCCAGGAACTAGCACAATAACACAGGTATTCCATCTTTATTAAAAGTTGGGATGCTACAAAAATATCCTTGTATGAATATCAAGTATGTGACTTGGTAGTCCTTTCGATAGGCTTGATGCCTAACGATAGCAAAAGGGTCTATATAGCGACAAATACATGGATTTTATATCCTTTGAATGTTGTACTTATCGAAAAGTTGTTTTCGACGAAGTTCAAAGAGTTGACTAGTACAAGATTTTGATCTTCTGTAGTGATTTTTTAGTCTTTGCGGATAGTTCTAGCAAAAGTTACATATTATGATATGGCAGTTGAATAACAAAACCAACTCTCCTCTCGAGGAAGTCTGATAAAAAATGTGTACTTGACACAGTCTGAGAGTTTTGTAAAATTCAAAAGGTTGCTAGAAAGGTATGCACACTTCAATGGTTGAAGTGAGCATAACGAAGTTGAAATCTTTACCTTAATAAATTTATCAAAAGAGTTTGATTCCATCATGAACGATAAAGATGCTTGTAGAATTACAAGAAATTAAGTGGGAGCGCTATGACATATTTCCAATACTTTATGTAGATGACATATGGTTGATTGGAAAATATGTATTTTAAATTAACACGGTTAAGATTTTCATATTGATAAAAGACTTAGAAGATATTGGGTATCAATATCTATAAGAGATGGATTGAAGCGCCTGATATAATTGAAGCCAAATTACATAGATGAAATATTGAAATAAGTCAATATCGAAATCACAAGAAGGAGTTCTTGTCACATGGAAAATAATTGATCAAGATTCAAGTGTTTTGACACATGATGAGCATCATTGAAATTGAGAATTCTAAGTCATGTTTCCATGCTATGTACACACCAGATGAGCCCTATGCTATAAAATGTTATAGCAGGATAATTCATATGATGATTAGACAACAGTGGGAGAGATCCTTGTGTCATTTTAGAAATGCTAAGGATATGTTTTCCTATGTAGTAATGACAAAATATTAGTTGTAATATGTTACACTAATAGTCTTGTCATTTATTCAAGTAATTTTATCTCAATTAAAATATGTGATGAAGGGTAGCACAATAGGCTGGAAGAAAGTTCCATGCTGGATTTGAAAGAGTTTCAAAATTAAAACATTGTGACAGATACTATAACAAAGGCTAAAGTATATCGTTGTGTTGACAACTGATAATAAGCGTATTTTGTGTCAAGAGTTCTTTATTGAACTTGGTGAATTTCCAAGAATGCTGACACTATGAAGCTACATTTTCACAATATTAGTAACATTAGTTTAAGCTGAGGAATTAAGGTATCACCGGAACTTGGTGAATTTCCAAGAATGCTAACACTATGAAGCTACATTTTCACAATGTTAGTGACATTACTTTAAGCTGAGGAATCAAGGTTTCACCGATTGACCATATATATACAAAGCCATCTCATTAGAGAATGAGTGATGCGTATAGACGCAAAGAACATGCAAATACAATAGGAACTGAACAGTTCAGATCTTTTTGATGATGTTTACCGCATGCAAAGCATGGTAATAACACTGGAACGCCATATGTGTTAAGTGCTTACAGACTAGATTATTGACTCTAGTGCAAGTGGGAGACTGAAGGGAATATGCCCGAGAGGCAATAATAAAATGGTTATTATTATCTTATTCCTTATTTATGATGAATGTTTATTTCTCATGGTAGAATTGTATTAACCGGAAACATTGATACATGTGTGTTTAATAAACAAACAATGGTTTCTAGTAAAGCCTCTCTTTTAACTAGCTCGTTGATTAATAGATGATCAAGGTTTCCTGATCATGAACATTGGATGTTGTTAATAACGAGGTCATGTCATTAGAAGAATGATGTGATGAACATATACCCAAAATGAATATAGCAATGCGATCAAGTCATTAAGTTTACATTGTTATATCAAACATATGAAGTAACTTATTCCTTACACCATGAGATCATGTCAATCACTGATACTGGAAGGGTGCTTTGATGTCATCAAACGTCACACCGTAACAGGGTGACTATAAAGGTGCCGTTAGGTATTCGGAAAGTATTAGTTTAGGATCATGGATCAAGAGTGTGATTTGTCCATCCAAAATGACGGAGAGATATACTCTGGGCCCTCTCGGTGATATCACATCGACACGCTTGCAAGCACGTGATATGATCACAAGGATGCTATATCATGGGAACGAGAAAAGAGTACTTGTCGGTAACGAGATTGAACAAGGTATGGTTGATACCAATTATCGAATCTCGGACAAGTAAAATATCGCGAGACAAAGGGAATAGTTCACGACGTTTATGGTTCACACGATCACGAGAGTCATCGTTGAATTTGGCTTTCGGGTGTCTCTCGCATAAGGAATTTTTTGTTTTCTATGCAACGACCCCTTCAGTGGTATCAGAGCCGGATCTATGCGTAAATATTTTATACGGGTAGAACACATAGGTGTATGTGGGTGTTGATGATCATGTTATTGCCTCTTTGTGTATTTTACGATCTTAGTGGCATAGTAGGATGAAGC
Source organism: Alopecurus myosuroides (assembly GCA_028641055.1). Taxonomy (NCBI): domain Eukaryota; kingdom Viridiplantae; phylum Streptophyta; class Magnoliopsida; order Poales; family Poaceae; genus Alopecurus; species Alopecurus myosuroides. Next base: position 523,898,153 of record CM054057.1, on the reverse strand, counting down.
TGCCCCAGGCTAAGTTTACGTGTACTATGTACGCGAGAATTGTCTCACTTGTGGCTAAGGGGGTCTCCGTTTCTCCTACTATAGTTAAGATCTAATCTACAAAGGGTTGTTAAAAATGTGTTTATCAACGTTGTGATTGATGTTCGTAGGTATGAACGGTTCTATCCTCGAAAGCCCTAAGCCACGTAAAATAGGCAAAAATAAATTATAAGTGTCTAACTAGTTTTTGTTGGGCATGTGATGTGATATGGTCAATGTTACAAATTTGATTATGAGATGATATCTTTTGTAATTTTTTGATATACCGGAAGGTATCCATATGGTTGTCTTATTTTTGATGGACAATCAAGATTGGGGTGCCATGGTACTTGGTACCACGCCGGTGGGATGATGGAGATCATACCATAATGCACATGATGAGGATCAAGTGCAAGAAGGACCATATCATATCACGTTATCCTTACATGTGATGTCTGTGATGTTAATCCTTTATATGCATCTTGTTTTGCTTAGATAGCATCGGTAGCATTATAAGATGACCCCTCTCACTTAATATCAAGATAATAATGTGTTCTTCTTTAAGTATGCACCGTTAAGATAGTTCGGCGTTTCGAGACACCACGTGATGATCGGGTGTGACAGACTCAACGTTCGCATACAACGGGTGTTTTCAAGCCTAGCATGTACAGACATGGCCTTGAAACACACACAATACTACGGTTCTACTTGGCGAGACTAGCATGTACAGACATGGCCTCGGAACACGTAACCGAAAGGTAAACCATGAGTCATATGGATGATATGATGAACATGTCGATGTTCGCCTTTGAAACTACATCATCTCACGTGATGATCGGTTTTGGTGTAGTGAATTTGGTTCGTGTAATCACTAAAGACGACTAAGAGGGATGTTGTTTTTGAGTGGAAGTTCATGGCATAATTTTGAATTAACTTGAACTTATTTATCATGAACAACCAATCAAAGTGAATTTGCACAAACTGTAGTATTCATTGGCATCCACATAACTACCTTACACTTAGATTGTTAATTGAGATATAACTGTTATGGTCTGGTAAAAATCATTTAAGATTGGTACCGTATTAGTGAAATTTAAAATTGAGTCGTATTGTAGATTTTTGGTATTTCCTACCTAGCCCCATATGGTTAATGATTGATTGATCTAAAGAGCAACCAATTCCTACTTAGAATGCAGAGTCATGGTTGCTTCCATATTACTTTATCTTCAAAAGAATGTTTTGTTGATCAAGGTGATTTTGGAACTGAAAAGAGTTGTTTTCAGAAACAATCAAGTGAAAGATATATTGATATCTAGAAACTTATTTGTAGCAACATGACTGAGTATAATTTAGCGTGACAATGTATGCTTATATTACTTGAATATATGCAATGATTGAAGACGCTAGGTGTTTGAATATTCCAAGAAGTTGGGCGCTAAAAAATTATCCTCTAAATTCCTTCCTTCGAGCTATAGTAGCTTAATCATAAAATTGTTATGATGGGATGGATTAAAAGTATAGGTAAAGTCGTTTACCTTACTTGGAGATTTCTAAGAGTGGAATCTAGAATAATACTATTAAATGGTGATATTAGTAGAACAATCAAACTCAAAATATGACTCAGTGGGTGATAGTATATGACTAACACGCCAAAGAAAATGGGTGATAGTATATGACTAGCATTGTTTGATGTTGAATGATTCTTCTATAAAGGAAAGAGAATATTGAAAATAGAATTACAAAAAGATATATGGCAGAAAAAGAAGATAACTGGAAAAGTCCAGCTCAGGAGTATATGCTTGATATACAAGTTATAGATGTATTACTAGTTAACAAAGTATTTTTGGGTATTTTGATACCACATTGGTTGGTATGAGTTGTCATACAAAGCAACGCAATGCAAGAGATACAAGGGTCTAAAATGAACTAGTAATAGATGTGGAATCGATTATGACAAGAACATAAATAAAGTGTTATTGTGTTCATTGTCGTATCGAACCAAACATTCAAGATTTATTTTAAGAACTTAATAAGTTATTATTTTGTTCTAGTCTTTTGTGAGAACAAATGAGATTGTTTAAACTATGACCATATTCCATAATTGATGGATATGTTAATATAAATCATGTTGGTAAAGTAAACATCTATAAAATTAAATGCTAAACGTTGGAAGACGTAAAAGAGTTTCACTATAAATTGTGACACCACCATTTTAGTTCATATGAGAAAGGAAAACATGAAGGAACTCCATATTGATGGACTTCCGGAGTCATTTTGTTTTGAATAAATTGATGCTTGTGAGACCTCTTCCAAAAGATGACTAAAATTCCATTCATAGGCCAAAGTAGAATGGACGACTAATTTAGTGGATATTATACATATTGATGTATATAGTCCATTATGTGTAGTCATGTATGGTGGATTAATTTTATGATACAGATGAGAACCTATATCACAGGATTAAGAGATCTCCAAATCTTAGAGTGGATCTTATACGGAGGATTTTGGCAATACTAGAGCGAAACCCTTATGCTCAAGTCTTTAAAAGCCTTGGTGATATTCCAAATCTAGATGATAAGATCTTACTGAACACAGATATCAAACTTGATCAAATAAGGTACAATGCCCCAACCGCTTCGCAAGTGGCAACAATATGGGTTGAAGGGAGCGACCCACAAAATTGTTTCGATAGGAGTGTTATCGTGTATGGAAAAGGAGAACGTACCTTATATATTAGAGCATACTATGGGTTCTACGATCCATTGTCATATCCACTATTCTTCCCGCGTGGGGAGATCGGTTGGAATCGTTGGATGCCATATATTCGTGCCCCCGATGGCACTAACCAAGATTCCACGGATAATATTGCACGACAAGGAAACCAAGCCTCTGGTTTTCAAGGAGGTATAGTTCATTACTAATTTATATAATTATCAGTCGTTTAAAAACTTAGTCAGTCACCCTAACCCTAAACCCTGGCAGATGATAACATTATTAGAGAGCAAGGAGTGGACACCACGCGTCATGAGGTCCATACCACTGATTTACCTGCAGGTATTGGTCACCGTCCCTATTTTTATTAGTAAGTCTTCACATGATTCTAGCATGCTAATATTATATTAATCAATTTTTAGATGACAATGAGGATAACCCAGATGAAGATTTTGGCGATAGTGAGATGAATCCAACACAATCTAGGAAATTTGTTAGCGCAAGGGAGTACTATTGCTTCAAACTGCAAGTTCGGAAGAAGCTTTTTAACATTATCTTGTTCGGGGGGCGCCTTTTCCAACAATGGGCTGTTGACATGTACATCAAGATTGAGACAATGAGACTTCACGGGTACTCAAAGCCAGAAAATCAGAAGGTTATACGCGCTGAACTCTACCAGGTAATGTTAATGTGTTCTAAATTCTGCATTTTAGATTTTGCACTCATTGTCTCAATCTTCTAGACTAATCAACATGAATTATTGGTTTATTGTAGGGTCTTGTTGACACCATCGTTGCCGGCGAGTCACGCGGTGACCGGATTGGCAAAAGAATCGTGCTTCCACGTACATTTCCTGGTGGTGACCGTGACATGCAGCGGAGGTTCCTGGATGGGATGGCAATAGTGCAGCGATGGGGTAAACCGGATTATTTTATCACAATGACATGCAATCCCTACTGGGAAGAGATAACTAATGAGTTGCTCCCTAGACAACTGCCACAAGACCGTCCAGACCTTGTGGCAAGAGTATACTGAGCTAAACAAAGAAATATGATGAACTTACTAACTAAGGGTAAGCATTTCGGAGAAGTTGCATCTTATGTCCATGTTACAGAGTTCCAGAAACGAGGTCTCCCACATGAGCATATACTTCTGATCATGAAAGCAAATAGCAAGTTAAGGACTCCAGATGACTATGATCGGGTCATATCAGCAGAGTTACCCGACAAAGATAAATATCCAGTTCTGCATTCTTTGGTAGTCAAACACTTGTTGCACGGACCATGTGGTGTGCTCAAGAAGAGTTGCCCTTGCATGATAGATGGACAATGTCGGTTCAAATACCCACGAGAATTTTGTGATGCTACATTACAAGGAAAAGACTCATATCCCATCTATATGAGGAGGCAAGATGGGGTTCGAGTTAGGACCAGAGGAGCAGATTTAGACAATAGGTGGGTGGTCCCTTACAACCCCTTTCTGCTCATGGCATACAACTGTCACATTAATGTCGAAGCATGCTCAAGCATCAAGGCAGTCAAGTACTTATTCAAGTACATCTACAAAGGGCATGATAAGGCATAATTTGCATTCGAGCAGGATATTATCAATGATGGGGGGATCATCAATGAAATTCGGCAGTATAGAGATGCACGTTTTATATCTCCTCCAGAGGCTCTTTACAGGATTTTCGGTTTTAAAATGTTCGGTGTCAGTCCATCTGTATTACAGATCCATCTTCATTTGCCAAACATGCATACAGTCGCATTTAAGGCTTATGAAAATTTGGAAGATGTTGTCGCTCGACCATCTTCTTCCAAATCCATGCTTACTGAGTACTTTGAGATGAATCGGAAATTTCCTGCAGCACGGAAATGGTTGTACACAGAGTTTCCAGAACACTATAGATGGATACCAGGAAATAGAAAGTCGCAGAATAGAAGAAATAAGAGATCACAGATTGGAAGACTTGTGTATGCACACCCTGCTGAAGGAGAGAGGTACTGTTTGCGGGTCCTCCTAAGTCATGTCCGAGGTGCCACTTCTTTTGATGATTTAAAAACGGTAAATGGCACGCCTTGCAGTTCCTTTAGGGAGGCATGTGAGCACTTAGGTCTCATTGAGCACGACAGGACCCTTGATGATTGCATGACAGAGGCAACCACATTTCAGATGCATTGTGCTTTACGACGGTTGTTTGCGACAATACTGGTATTCTGCGAGGCGACAGAAATCCGACAGTTGTGGGATAAACATCTATCATCGATGTCTGAGGATTACCGCCGTACTCAATCGAATGGGGCAGCAATTGAACGGAGGCTCCTTAGAGATATTAGGGATATGGTGCAATCCATGGGAAAAGATATTACAAGCTATGGACTTCCGGATCTGGTTGACATAGATGGTTCTTCAGACGTTGAGTATAGAGAGGCAACAGAGGAGAGGCAAGTCAAAGAGGACCAAGAACACCTCGATCTCTTTGGCAAATTGAACAGTGAGGAACTAGCTGGTTTCAATGAGATAATGGATCATGTGATGAACCAAAAAATCCGGGTATTCTTTGTTGATGGTCTAGGAGGCACCGGGAAGACATAAATGTACAAGGCATTGCTTGCTAAGGTGCGTTCGATGGGCCTAATAGCGATCGCAACTGCTACATCAGGTATAGCTGCATCGATAATGCCGGAGGCCGAACTGCGCACTCAAGGTTCAAAATTTCAATCAAACTCTCCGAGAACAGTATGTGTGGTTTCACAAAGATAAGTGGTACAACGGAGTTTCTGTCGCACCCGGACTTCTAAAGGATACTCGCCGTTCCGTTGAACAGTAGTAGATTGGATTACGGGGCTTACCGGCACCCGCGTCCTCTTACGAGCAGGCCAACACACGTATGTGTGACAACCAACCCCTATCTGTTCAGCGTCGACGTAAACCATCCCATAGAAATCAGGATACTTCCATTGACGTACTTCAAAACATACACACATGGTACGTCAACGGCATTGGAACAAGTGATATCACAACAGATCTCTACGACACAAAAGATTGAAATAAGTTGCAAATAGCTCTCACTAGAGCAGAGATAGCAAATACAATCATCCAAAGGACACATGTCCCAACAATTCATCATTACATCGTAGCGGAAGCATTCAAAAATGTCTGAGTACAGACAAGAACCCAATGGGCCTAAGAGGCCGGAAACGAAAAGACGGAGCCCATCCACGAAGTCTCGGATCCTGCCCGGGTCCGCTATCTACTCGTCAGCAGTCTCGTCATACTCCGCGTAGTAGCCACCATGTAGATCCTCGAAACGTAGTCTGCGGAAACCACATCCCCAAAGGGGTCAGTACATAAACGTACTGGCAAGCAAGACTCACAATTCACCAAAGTGTAACCCGTCAACACCAAGCACAGATGCTTTGGGTTCAACGGAAGAAAGGGGATATGAAAGATGCTGCAACTGGCTGCTCTAACCAACTACAGAACATACTACAACTTCCGGCTAATAGAAAGGAGATAAGATCGTGTATCGTAACCAACTATAGCTAACTCCAAACAAACCCATCCTGGATCTCGCCCCTTATCCAAAGAAGCAATCCGAGGATAACTCACACAGTTGGATTAATGATGGTTCAGATTATTGTGTCTATAAGCCTATTACTAGTCAAGTTGTTAATCATTGGGTGTAAGGTTGTTAATCATTAGGTTTAAGTTGTCCTGAGTACTTGTTAGCCAGTACTTTCACCAAGTAGTCCCTAATCGCGGAAAACACGGCTTCTCGAGAAGATTTATCCCTGCAGGGGTGCACCAATTTGGCCGTACACGTAAGAATATCCCGCCAGACGGGAATCAAACCCACCAAGCGAGGTACTCAACACAACCCAACTCTTCTTCGCATCAAGCCCAAAGAACCTTGGGCGCACGGCTAATCGAGCCCCGAAGAAAAGGGACCCTCATAGCACTCTAAGACCGTGTCCCCCTATATGCCGACTACAAAAGTTCCACCCTGGCCTGGGCTCGCAAAAACATGCATGCGACAAATGGAAAACACGAACTAAATGAGTTGATTTGGACGAGATGCGAATCGAATCAAATTGAGGGGGGCGCCCATACTCGCTTCCCACATGCGGTTAGTGCGCTCATCATGGATCAGTAGACAAGACCCTTTTCCTATTAGGGTCGACACTAGCAGGCCTCAAAACCACACAGGGCCTCCTGCCGGTGCCTTATCATCAAATTTATTATTAATAATAACATTAGCATGATTCATTGTTTAACATCGAGCCCCCAGAACATAATGAAATAGTAACAGAAAGTAACGGGTAACAGACTCGAGCAAAACAACCTAAGCATGCTAGTAAGACACGGGCCACAAGCAAAAGGTTATAGGAGTGGAGGTGAGGCAATATCAGGGTTCAGGGTATCATGTGATAGGTTCGTAACAGAAACAACTATTCATAGGGCTAGCAGAATAGACAACGGAAAATATCGGTAGCCAATGTTGAAAGGAACACAGTGGTTCGTGTGAGTGAATACTTGCCTGCAAACCCAGTAGCCTGGTACTGAGCTAAGTCCTTAGAAGGGGTGTCGTAAGTATCGTCGGTCTCAACGTCGTCGTATATCCGAGAAGAAGCAAACAAACAACGCAGAGAGATAAGCAATCAATATCATGGCATAGTGCACAAACATGGGATGATGCATGACCATTTGATTGATGCAACATAATAAACTAGTTGACAAGATAACATAACATGATTAAATGGACCCACATGCAATTGGATTGCATATGGAAAGCCCATGAATTATGGTTGAATTAATTGTTCTACAACTAATCATCATGTGTAGGTGAATTAGCATGATGCATGGATGAGGAAAACAACAAAATAACAACAATAGAACCAAATGGAAATAAGGTTTAACAAGTTTGGAAATTTAATTATTAAGTTTTGGAATTTGGTTACTTAAAGGTGTCACACAAGCATTTGTTGTTTTGACCACTTTTAATTGTTCCAAATAGATAACAAAATTCATATTTGATTAGAACACCAAATTTTAGGTGGATTACATGTTTCACTTGTTGAAAAAGGATTTCAAATAAATTATTTATGAATTAAACAAGTTTAAGCAAGAATTAAATGAATTTAATTCAAACATGAACTTATTTGAATTTTTGTTTGTGCAAAACATTGAGTGAAGTTCATAATTGAAAATCTTATACTTTTGTGGTTTGAAAACATATTTTATATGTCCCAAAAGAATTTGTTTTGATCAAGTTATAAATTTAGCAATATTAAATGATTTAAACAAGGTTTACATCATTTAACCAATTTTAATTATTCAAAACATGGAACAAATTTTATATTTGGAAAAGTGGTTTAATTTTGCATGGAAAACATATTTCATTTGTTGAAATTGGATTTAAAATGAGCAAGTTATTATTTTGGCAATTTTAAAGGCAATAAATAAGAAACAGTTGTTTTCAGCAATTTAAATTATTCAAAACAGTAAACAAAATTTATATTTGGAAAGTACATGAAAAGTTGATTGGAGAACATATTTAGTTTGTGGAATTTGGAATTTTTATGCCCAAGTTATGAATTTTGCAAGTTTAAGTGAATTAAACAAGATTTCAAATATTTCACCTATTTAAAATATTCAAAACAGTAAACAAATTTTATATTTGGATAGATCATTTAATTTGGTATTGAAAACATATTAAAAATGTTGGATTTGGAGTTAAAATGATTTTCTTATGCAATTTACAAGATTTGGTGTAATTCTGCCATTTTTTATGAACTAGGGACTTAGAAAAATATTTTACAGGGGCTAGAATTAATTACCAGGGGCTTGGTTGTGATTTCCTGGAAGTTCTGTAACCAAACAAATAAATAAAAAAGGTTGGTTTTTATTTGAGGGAGTGGGGAATCGAACCCCCCACCTCCTGTTGTGCGTTGGGGCTGCTAACCAGTGGGATGTGCTGCTGCTTGTGACAGGAAGGGGGAAGGGGTGAGGATAAGGTTCAGGACTCGGTGGTTTTTAATCTGAATCTGAAACTGTACGTGTACTGAACCTGGCAGACAGCAACGATGGAGGGCCGCCGGCAGTTCGCTGCTCTCTCGCCGCGGTGGCCGTGGGCAGGAGGGGCGTGGGGTGCGGTGCGGCCAAGGGAGAGAGGAGGGAGGCGAGAGGGAAGGAGGGGAAGGCTCACCTCGAGGCAGGGAGGCGGAGCAGCGCTCGGGGCAGCGGTGGCGAGCAGGGCGACGGTGGCGACTTGAGGAGGACGGCGGCGGCGCATCCGGCTCTCCCGGCTCGAGCCGAGGGGTGGAGGGGAAGCCCGCGGTGGGGGCTTTCCATTCCCGCCCTCACCGCGGCCGGAGGGTGACGGCAACTCCGATGACCACCGGAGGGAGAGGGGCTCGGTACAGGTTCAGAGATACAGTACAGGGAGAAAAAAGCAGGGAGAAGGAGATGGAGTGGAAGAAGGAGGAGTGGAGGCGGTGAGAGGGAAGAAGGAGGGAGAAGGAGAGGTAGAGGAAACCCTAGGGCAGGAGCTTAGGTTTATAGAGGAGGTGTAGGTGGTGATCACCGTTGCCTGCATCTGCTCTGTCGACGTGGGAGCACGGATAGAATCCGTACGAGGAAGAAGACAGAGCAAAGGGTTATCGGGCGAGGGGGGAGTTTGGGCTGGGCCTCTCTCTCTCTGTCAGCTGTGTTAATTTTTTTTTTCTTTGCTCTCTTTTTTTTTGCTGACTTGGAATAGGAAGAGAAGGAGGGGTTTAGGGTTAGGAAAAATGTGAGAAAAATTTGGTGAGTTTATTAAGTCAAAAGCAACCACTTGCCAAGCTTGGAATTTTAAAAAGTTCAAATTCTTTTGTTGTTTGCAAATTAATGCAATTCTGAATGAATTTTGTGACTAATGGATTATTGAAAACAAGATTTCAAAATAAGGTGATCAAATAATTTTAATTGGAAGCATGTGATTATAATTGTTGAGTAATTTTCATAAGTTTAACATGGTGGTTGTTTTGGACAATGTGATTTGAATTTTTGAATGAGAATTGAGTTAAATGAGTTATTAAAGCCAATTTTAATAGTTTGAACCTTAAGGTTTAATGGAAACAATTGATTGAATGGCTTTGCAACTTTCATAACTTTCAAAAGGGTTGTTGTTTTGGAAATTAATTGATTTTGAAAGGGGTTTGGTATTAAATGAATTTTTGATAGAAACAAAACAACAGTTTGGAATTACAACTTTAATGGAAACAATTGATTGTTTTGATTTGAAATATGATTTTGGAAATTGTAACATCACAAGGATGAAACAAAAGGTTTGAATTTTGGTTTGAAATTCAAATAGAAAACAAAGGAAAACAAATGAAAACAGTTGGAAAACAAATGAAAACAAATGGAAAACAAGCAAAACAAATGCAATCAACATGATGCCATGATACAAAACATAAAATAACAGAGAGAAAAACATTCTAATGGCTATTTTTCATACTTGGGATGTTACAGTTTCTTAAACGGGCGTCTTTAATAATTTGGGATGAAGTTGGTATGACAAAACGTCAAACAGTTCAGACGCTTGATAGATCGCTACGGGATATAATGGATTGTGCTTTGCCATTTGGTGGAAAGGTTGTCGTCTTTTGTGGGGATTTCAGGCAGGTCCTCCCCGTTGTGACCCGAGGGACGAGAGCACAAATCACGGATGCTACACTTTTGAGATCCTATTTGTGGGAGAAGATCCGCAAGATATTCCTTACGCGCAATATGCGCGCGCATGCGGACCCTTGGTTCTCTCAATACCTCCTAAGAATCGGCAATGGACGGAAGAAATAATTGGCGACGACTATGTGCGTCTCCCTGACGACATTGTTATTGGTTATGCGGAGGATGAAGAACCTATTAACAAGCTAATCGAAAATGTTTTCCCATCACTCCATGCCAATGCTAATTCGAGAGAGTACATGAGCACACGTGCAATTCTTTCGACCAATAACGATCTCTAGGTTTCCGGGCGAAGAAAAGGTATACCATAGCATCGACTCTATCGAGGATGAATTCCAAAATAATTACACGATTGATTTATTGAACGCAATTACACCAAATGGCTTGCCCCCGCGTGTCTTGAGAGTGAAAGTCAACTGCCCAATCATTCTGCTCAGGAAGCTCGACCCGCATAATGGCCTATGCAATGGAACACGGCTTATGATAAGAGCCTTCTAGGACAATTCTATCGATGCGGAGATTGTTGGTGGCCAGCATGCTGGAAAGAGGGTGTTCATACATAGGATCCCTATGTCTCCCTCGGAGGATACTTCACTTCCCTTCAAACTTAAGAGAAAGCAGTCCCCCATTCGACTGAGTTTTGCAATGACCATTAATAAAGCACAGGGACAGACCATCCCAAATGTTGGTATTTACCTACCCGAGACTGTGTTCTCGCATGGACAGCTATATGTTGCATTTTCAAGGGGTGTCTCGAGGCAAACGACACGGATTTTGGCCAAGACGAACAAGGAGGTTGATAAATCTGGGAAAAGCACCAAGAATATTGTCTATAGAGATGTGTTGGAGGGATGAGCCAGGTGTGGGTTTATTTGCAAGCAATGTTGCTGCATCTATAACTCTATATTTTTACCTGACATTCTTTGTTTTTCATTTTAAGGTTTTAATCAGACTGAACTGTATAAGCCTTCTTTGTTCGTTATTCAAAGGTGATTGTTTTATTTGGGTCAGAGGTGCTAACATTCAGGTAATTGGTTATTTTCTCTATTAACTTTGTAACTTATGCTATATAATCTGGTGAGATTAAGTTTGCGCTTTTTTCTGATCTAGTAAATTTTTAATAGGATAAAGACGTTGGTGGTTGTTGCTACTTTTGAAACTATCTCTAGCTGGTACGTTCGGTCCAAGGGAAGATGAAAGTGTATATCTTAACTATGCAGCACCAATTTTGCATTTGGTGTTCCCTTATTGTCTCCGAGGAGGAGGAAAATACTTGAGTGTGTTGTACTGCAAAAAACCATGTAACTACAGTGTATTGTGAAATTAGCACCGCCATGTGTTTTCTGCAAAGTTAATAGAGTATTACTGTCTAATAATTATATTACTGTCTATTACTATCGTATGGTTTTAAAGTGCTTTAAGGTCCATTTGAATATTAATGTCATGGTGTTTCTATATTGAAAAATGTCGCAAACTCTTAGGTGCACTTACAACTAAAGGCTTTTTCACAAAGGGCAAGCGACTATCTGTGATCTACCTTATAATTTAGAAGACAGAAGCAGCATGCTAGCACTGAAGAAATAAATCAATTAAATTGTATGGCTTCCTTACCAAAATGATGTAGATCATACTACATTGCAGTAAGATGAGTAATAACACTATTTAGGTGAATCATCAATTCTTCACAGATAATCATCATTGATGCCTCCATGTGATTCATATTAGCCTTGACCAACCTAGAACTGAGATAAAAAAGGTAAAAAAAAGAAAAGAGTCAGGCCAGAAAAATATATATAAATGGATCAATTGTGTAAACAAACAAGGAAGTAGGCGTGGGGGCTGAAATAATAAATAATAAAGCAATAAACGGATAACACAATCAAGGGCAATTAAGGGCACACAATTAAAGTGATAGCTGTTTCCATAGGCGTGGGGGCTGAGATAAATAATAAAATCAATTTAAGAGGATACCACAATAAAGGCACACAATTACAGCGATTGTTGTTTCTGTTAGTCCCTCATGCTATGGAAAGCCTTCCCCTGATTGTAGCCTTAATAAATCAAGAAAATGGTAACACAATTAAGAGCGCAAAATTAAAGTGATCGCTATTAGCCTTCCCTGATAGCAGTCTTAAATTGCTAGACCTGACCATTCTCTTCCACCTCTCGCCCCTCACGGTCTGGCTTCCACATCCCCACACCACCTCGCCGCACCCACGTTGTGACTTTTGGTGAAAACACCATCGCCCATGATGTCTGCGCCACCATCTCAGGTGGCCTCTATGAATCAATCTCCGCCTGGAATCGATAGTATTGTACATGCTATCAACATGGTAATCATAAATCTTTGTAGTTTCATTATTCAAGGTTCTGTATCTTTCTTTTAACTGGTGTACAATACAATCGGTGTTCATCGCCTCGGTGATTACAACAGGAAAGTTTTGTAGCCACACTACTATTCGACCCTTTGTTCCCATGATTTCCTATCTAAAAGTGGTAGATGTTTGGATTTTCAGGAGAACACCGTCATGGCAGCAAGGGACGGGGATAAAGACAATCTTCAGATTGAAGAATCGAGTGACATAGCCAACAAAAATGAGGTAGAGGAAGAGAATAGCACAGTGTTCCTGGAATTTATACCTCCTCAAGATGAACTACCCATAAGTAAAAAAGAGGACATGGATTCTGAAGCTATAAAGGTGAGTTTTAGTTTCCAAATATCTATCAAATAATTTTCATTTCAAATATATTTTATCTCTACATAGGGTAGATAACAATCAGTTTTCATCGTCTCGGTGTCTACATTCATAAAATGTTGTAACCACACTACTGTCTGACCATGTACTCTACATAGTTGAGCTAGCACGTGGCCAAGATTTCGTATCTAAAAGTGAAAAATGTTTGGGTTTTCAGGAAAGCATTGACATGGGAGCAGAGGACAAGGATAAAGTAAAACTGCAGATTGAAAAATCAAGTGAAATTCAAGAAAACATTGACATGGGAGCAGAGGAGAAGGATAAAGAAAATCTGCAGATTGAAGAATCAAGTGAAATAGCCAACAAAAATGAAGTAGAACAAAAGAATAGCATGGAGGTTCCGGAATTGATACCGCCCAACTATATCTCCCAAATAATTTCCATTCCAATTATATTCTATCTGTACATAGGGATAATTATTTCTAATATTGTTCTCAGGATGAGGAATCAACACAAGCGCGCAACACAGAAGGTCCAGAAACTACGAAGGACAAGCTGACAATGCCCGTAAAGATAGATAAACCTATGCGACAGCATAACAAGCCAAAGAAGGCACATGACTACGTGGTGGCTCCACAAGGCATGGTTCAAATCTTTCTATTCCCTTTTTTATTTTATTCATTATCCATGCTTAATTAATGTTATTACTTCCATGGTGACAGATTATGTCTGCGCGGGCGACGATTGGATTGTGATTAGAAATATCATGTCTGAACCAAGCGATAAACGATACTTAGTGAGCATCGACGACACATATCTGAAAAAGCGCCACTTACTAACTCTTTTAACTCCAGGAGAGTTCGTTGGCGATGAAGTAAGTATTTACTTATGATAAGAAAATGTTTTTTTAATATGAACATCTAATCTCATATGTCCAATGTGTTTACTTCAAACTGTAGATCATAGACGCATACATACACTGCATAATTGCTAAAGGGCACCTACAAGTGAGATCAGGTGGAAGCGTTTAAAGAATTTTGCTGGTAATTAAGTCTGATAATACAAAATCTAAATGGCTTAGATGGCACAAAACTACATCTAGGACATTTTTACACAAATGATTATCTAAAATAGCAGGGAAATTGTGCTCAGCACACTAAATCAAACAGGAATGAATCGATATTATGCAATTGATATTTTCTGTAAATGATCTATCAGGAGGAGCAAATTTTCGGTTTATCGGGAGCGAAAATTCATCATTCAGTGAATCACTGCGATTAACTGCATATATGGTTCAGAGAGGGGCTGGCCTCTCTGAACTATACACTTCTTCTCATGTCATTTTAAGCAATGTTTGCATATGTCTCGACCTATGGATTTACCCGTGTTCGTGTCGCAGTTTCTAACCAGGTAAATTACAGTTGCAGAACTAACTCTAATAATTATGTAGGCTTACACATATTCGTGTTCCACAAACCTACCCACTCTCATTAACTTAGAAAATTTAAAATATACTTTGAAGAACATAAATCATGAGCTATCCATGCATCTGAGAGCCTGCTCGTGATAGCAAATAAATTAATTCCTAAGAGAGCATTGTCACATACCCCTGATTATGAAAATAATCCTAGAAAGAAAAGGAAATAAAAGAGTAGGGGATTAACAAACTTAGCTACAAACATATGCTAACAGAAATGTGCCTATTATCTTACCTAGGAGATAACCATCGTAATGAAGGGTGAAATAGAAAAACAGATTGAACACTGTTTATTTATCAACCGCGTGTTCACATCCTTCTGTATAGTAGCAAGCGTAATCCAGTTCCACTACCCCTAGGAATGGGCAGCCAAGCCTGTATGGCCCGACCCTCCCAAAAGGCCTGAGGAGGCCAGGCCAGATCATGTAGACGGTCCAACCACTTACTGCAAATAAACGAAATGCCCTCATCAACCATATAGACTATATACTGAGTCAGATATAGATACATGCGTAGAGAATTTTGCTGCAAATTAAGTCCGATAATACAAAATCTAAATGGCTTAGATGGCACAAAACTATATCTGCGACACTTTTACACAAATTATTATCTAAAATAGCAAGAAAAATTGCGCTGAGCACACTAAATCAAACAGGAATGAATCGATATTATGTTATTTTCTGTATGTCCCCCTTAGTCGCATTAAGTAAATGACAAGAATGAATTGTGCTTGCACGTACCAGTTGAGAGTAGATGACATCGTAGTGTAGCAAGTGGAGTGAAAAGCACCAAATTTTATTCTCTGAACCTTCATCCATACCAACATCCAAACTAGAAGTATCTACATGAATATCTATAATCAAGAAAGGCAAGCAACAATCAAATAAAAAATAAATCTGAAGTATTGAAATTTGATGTGGTACCATCACAACAATCCACTTACAACTCACATCCAATAGGTTGAACGCCACAACGTGTTTGGGTTATAGTACTATTGGCATCTCAAAAAACAACACTACTGAATCAGTATGACAACAATATTTTTTTGATTAAGTAGTACATTCTTTCATTTATATAAAGCATACTACGGAATTTATACCTAGAAATAAACCCAGGCTCCAATCAAAATTTGGTTACACTAGAGTGAAATAGCCTATTCTAATGGGCATCGCGGATCTCTCACCGTCCATGAATAACGCCGAAAAGGGTACCCATGGGCGGACGCGTCGACCATCCTTGTTCCCGAAGCGCGCGGACACGGCACAACTCCTTGCTGCCGGAGCACGGGCGGACGGGGCAGCGCTCCTTGGCGCAGGAGCGCGGCGGACGCATCGGCGTTCCTTGCTGACAGGAATCTTAGTGGGAGCGACGAAGGATGTTCCGCGTCGAGCTCAAGGTGACACAGGGCGGCGCCGGCGGGCTTCGACGACGCAAATTAGGTGGTCCCGGGCCATTTGGGCTCAGATAATCTGGCCGACGTCGATCCATCCACATAGCCCTCCAAAGTGCGCGCGGTGGTCGATTCCGAGGGTGCTGTGAAGAATATCTTCCACGCCTTGGCCTCCGTCGGCTGCGAGGACGGAGAGGTAGGGAAGGGGTGGCCATGGATGCAGCAACGGGATGAGGGCCGGGGAGGAAGGGAGGGAGTAGTTTTCGGAGCAACGGCCGGGGGGCAGGGGAGGAGGACGTCCTCACCGCAACAACACGCGGGCAGGGGAGGGGTGGAGGTCTTCTTGCCGGCGGCCGGAAGGCAGTGGAAGGTGGGGAATGGGAGAGATAAGGTAGTTGCTGCGTGAGCGAGAGAGATGACTGAGATGAGGATGGGTTTCCATATTTTTTTCCCTGAAAATGGTTCACATCGTGACTTTTGTATTACCTGGAGACTGACCCCACATGCTGATGTTGGCATTGAACGCTGACTGCTCTGCCCTGGTTTTGGACGACCAGCTCTAGCTCTAGCAGATTAAAACTACCTTTTCTTATGCCAACATGAATAAAAATAAAAGAGCAAGACTGAGAGTGGTATAGGGAGCGTGTCTGATTCTTTTTTCTTTTTTTCATAGGCCTTTTTACAATCATGGCTGCAAAACATTTATTCTATCACGGTGATTTTGCATATTTTTATCATATAGGATTTCCTGTATAATTTCTTTTATTGAAATGTTAAAAATTGTAAATCATGCAGGTCATTGTGTGGTCTTTGGATGTTAAATTTTATGGAGTACTTTACCGGAGACATTTTGTCCGACATTCCTGAACAAGTATAGTTTTGCTTCGTATCATGATATTTATTCTATATTGTATTATTATTTGAAAACTAACTATGATTACTATTTGACTTTAGGTTCATATGACACACTTCGGAACAAAATTGGCTGTCATATTAGTCGACTCGGAATTGAATGATGATGACATAAGAAATCGAGAATTGAAAGATGACGAAACCAGTTTGAGCCCCGTTGATTGTCCGACTCCGGATAGACCCACTAAGAAACCTAAAACATCAGACTCGTCATCAAAAGTTGAGCCCTTGTCGCATTCAGAAGATGAGCCTCTGTCGCAATCATCGGTCCTTTCACTGTACGTCAAACCAACAAATGCCAACTTAATAGATGAACTTTGCTTATACATCTTCATGGTTGATGATGTCCCTTCGTTGGAGTTAGTAACCTTTTTTCTTGTCAGTTCATTTGTGTTATACATGTGCCATTATAGTCATGAATTTATCTCTTCCACATGACTGAATGGGTGAAAAGCTCTAAGCCGTATCCCATTAGTTTAAATCTAAGACAAATAAAAAACATATTGAAGATGGATCAATCTATGGATGCAGATTGCTTCAATATTGCTGTGCGCATACAAGCGTGCAACGAGATCCACCTATTCCCTGACATTCCAGTTCATTATATGGATTTAAAATTTTGTGTAAGTTACTGTACTTAACTATGACATGTTTCCTCATATTACTAATGTTTTTATTATTTTAGACAATGTCTCACTTTGCACAAGACGCAAGCGGTCATGGGAGGCTTGATTTTGATCAAATAGCAAAATTATTTCATAGCTGGCCTAATAACAGGGAATACCATATATCAGAATGTGACAAGGTGAGAATATATTCGTTCGGTTATGATGGTGGTTCTTTTTTTATCAATGTAATTGATTTATTTCTAAACCCATCATTGCAGATTTATGTGCCTTATAACATTCTTGGCATATTCATATTGTTCGTGTTGGACCAAAGTAAGAAAATTATCTATATTTTGGACCCGCTTCAGAGACCGACTTGGGGGTTGCTCATATTTAGAAATATGGAAATTAGCAATAAGATAAACCTCGCGCTTCGACTCGCAAACTCCAAATGGAAGGAAGACATCTCCAAATGGAGACACAAAGTCCCTGTTATTCCCACAAACTCTGTGCGGTATGAAGTTTCACTTAATAAGTACCTAAATTAATTTATGCAGCACTGAATATTACATTTCATATGAATGCAGTGTTATGTCTGGTTATGAGGTTTTCTATTCAATGCATTCATGGCACGATGAAGCGTCATTTGTTCCAATGCCCACGGTGAATATTCTCAACCATATTCATTGTACACTTCGAATATGATCTTTATATGACATATTGTATAATGTATATGTAGGATGATTTTGAGTTGAGAAAGCGATTTGTGGTACATCTTCTGATGTATCAAGACAATGAAGCATAATATTCCTATCTTGGAACGAGGCATAATTGAGAGTATAAAGAGATGGACCTTTTAAAACAATAACAGTCGATATTGTTACCTACAACCTGTTATTCAACTATCGATTCGAATTGGTGTTGAACTATAAAGACATTTTTGTGCTCTATGTATTTGAAGTGATATGATTTATGTGATTATATGTTTTTCAAATATCTTTATATGTTTAAATTTCACATATGTGATTTATATTTTTTATAGACGTGCGTTGCACGTGCACGTATACTAGTTATTTTAAAAGGTCCATCTCTTTATGCGCTCAATTATGCCTCGTTCCAAGATAGGAATATTATTTATCACTTAATTGTCTTGATACTTCAGAAGATGTACCAGAAATCGCTTTCTCAACTCAAAATCATCCTACATATACATTATACAATATGTCATGTAAAGATCATATTCAAAGTGTATCAATGAGTATGGTTGAGAATATTCACCGTGGGCATTGGAACAAATGACGCTTCATCGTGCCATGAATGCATTAAATAGAAAACCTCATAACCAGACATAACACTGCATTAATATGAAATGTAGTATTCAGTGCTGCATAAATTAATTTAGGTACTTATTAAGTGAAACTTCATACCGCACAGAGTTTGTGGGAACAAGGGACTTTGCGTCTCCATTTGGAGATGTCGCCCTTCCATTTGGAGTTTGCCAGTCGAAGCGTGAGGTTTATCTTATTACTAATTTCCATATTTCTAAATATGAGCAACTCCCAAGTCGGTCTCGGAAGCGGGTCCAAAATATAGATAATTTTCTTACTTTGGTCCAACACGAACAATATGAATATGCCAAGAATGTTATAAGGCACATAAATCTGCAATGATGGGTTTAGAAATAAATCAATTACATTGATAAAAGAAGAACCACCATCATAACCGAACGAATATATTCTCACCTTGTCACATTCTGTTATATGATATTCCCTGTTATTAGGCCATCTATGAAATAATTTTGCTATTTGATCAAAATCAAGCCTCCCATGACCGCTTGCGTCTTGTGCAAAGTGAGACATTGTCTAAAATAGTAAAAACATTAGTAATATGAGGAAACATGTCATAGTTAAGTACACTAACTTACACAAAATTTTAAATCCATATAATGAACTGGAA
Organism: Alopecurus myosuroides; assembly: GCA_028641055.1. Taxonomy (NCBI): domain Eukaryota; kingdom Viridiplantae; phylum Streptophyta; class Magnoliopsida; order Poales; family Poaceae; genus Alopecurus; species Alopecurus myosuroides. Next base: position 523,878,653 of record CM054057.1, on the reverse strand, counting down.
TGTCACGGAATAGGTGGATCTCGTTGCACGCTTGTATGCGCACAACCATGTTGAAGCAATCTGCATCCATAGATTGATCCATCTTCATTATGTTATTTATCTGTCTTAGATTTAAACTAATAGGATACGGCTTAGAGCTTTTCACCCATTCAGTCCTGTGGAAGAGATAAATTAATGACTATAATGACACATGTATAACAAAAATGAACTGACAAGAAAAAATGTTACTTACTCCAACGAAGGGACATCATCAACCATGAAAATGTATAAGAAAAGTTCATCTATTAAGTCGGCATTTGTTGGTTTAACGTACGGTGAAAGGACCGATGATTGCGACAGAGGCTCATCTTCTGAATGCGACAAGAGCTCAACTTTTGATGACAAGTCTGATGTTTTAGGTTTCTTAGTGGGTCTATCCGGAGTCGTACAATCAACGGGGCTCAAACTGGTTTCGTCATCTTTCAATTCTCGATTTCTTATGTCATCATCATTCAATTCGAGTCGACTAATATCACAGCCAATTTTGTTCTGAAGTGTGTCATATGAACCTAAAGTCAAATAGTAATCATAGTTAGTTTTCAAATAATAATACAATATAGAATAAATATCATGATACGAAGCAAAACTATACTTGTTCAGGAATGTCGGACAAAATGTCTCCGGTAAACTACTCCATAAAATTTAACATCCAATACCACACGATGACCTGCATGATTTACAATTTTTAATATTTCAATAAAAGAAATTATACAGAAAATCGTATATGATAAAAATATGCAAACCGTGATAGAATAAATGTTTTGCAGCCATGATTGTAAAAAAAGGCCTACGAAAAAAAGAAAAATGAATCAGACACGCTCCCTGTACCACTCTCAGTCTCGCTCTTTTATTTTTATTCACGTTGCATAAGAAAAGGTAGTTTTAATCTGCTAGAGCTAGAGCTGGTCGTCCAAAACCAGGGCAGAGCAGTCAGCGTTCAATGCCAACATCAGCATGTGGGGTCAGTCTCCAGGTAATACAAAAGTCACGACGTGAACCATTTTCAGGGAAGAAAACGAGGGAAACCCATCCTCATCTCAGTCATCTCTCTCGCTCACGCAGCAACCACCTTATCTCTCCCATTCCCCACCTTCCACTGCCTTCCGGCCGCCGGCAAGAAGACCTCGACCCCTCCCCTGCCCGCGCGCTGTTGCGGTGAGGACGTCCTCCTCCCCTGCCCCCGGCCGTTGCTGCGAAAACTGCTCACTCCCTTCCTCCCCGGCCCTCATCCCGTTGCTGAATCCATGGCCGCCCCTTCCGTACCTCTCCGTCCTCGCAGCCGACGGAGGCCAAGCCGTGGAAGATATTCTTCACAGCACCCTCGGAATCGACCACCGCGCGCACTTTGGAGGGCTTTGTGGATGGATCGACGGCGGCCAGATTGTCTGAGCCCAAATGTCCCGGGACCACCTAATTCGCGTCGTCGAAGCACGCCGGCGCCGCCCTGGGTCACCTTGAGCTCGACGCGGAACATCCTTTGTCGCTCCCACTAAGATTCCTGTCAGCAAGGAACCCCGATGCTTCCGCCGCGCTCCTGCGCCAAGGAGCGCTGCCCCGTCCGCCCGTGCTCCGGCAACAAGAAGTTGTGCCGCGTCCGGGCGCTCCGGGAACAAGGATGGCCGACGCGTCTGCCCATGGGTACCCTTTTCGGCGTTATTCGTGGACAGTGAGAAATCCGCGATGACCATTAGAATAGGCTATTTCACTCTACTGTAACCAATTTTTGATTGGAGCCTAGGTTTATTTCTAGGTCTAAATTCCGTAGTATGCTTTATATAAGTGAAAGAATGTACTACTTAATCAAAAAAAATTGTTGTCATACTGATTCAGTAGTGTTATTTTTTGAGATGCCAATAGTACTATAACCCAAACACATTGTGTCATTCAACCTATTGGATGTGAGTTGTAAGTGGATTGTTGTGATGGTACCACATCAGATTTCAATACTTCAGATTTATTTTTTATTTGATTGTTGCTTGCCTTTCTTGATTATAGATATTCATGTAGATACTTCTAGTTTGGATGTTGGTATGGATGAAGGTTCAGAGAATAAATATTGGTGCTTTTCACTCCAATTGCTACACTACGATGTCATCTACTCTCAACTGGTACGTGCAAGCACAATTCATTCTTGTTATTTACTTAATGCGACGAAGGGGGACATACAGAAAATAACATAATATCATGATATCGATTCATTCCTGTTTGATTTAGTGTGCTCAGCGCAAATTTTCTTGCTATTTTAGATAATAATTTGTGTAAAAGTGTCGCAGATGTAGTTTTGTGCCATCTAAGCCATTTAGATTTTGTATTATCAGACTTAATTAGCAGCAAAATTCCTTACGCACGTATCTACATCCGACTCAGTATATAGTCTATATGGCTGATGAGGGCATTTCGTTTATTTGCATTAAGTGGTTGGACCGAGTACATGATCTGGCCTGGCCTCCTCAGGACTTTTGGGAGGGTCGGGCCGTACAGGCTGGGCTGCCCATGCCTAGGGGTAGTGGAACTGGATTACGCTTGCTGCTATACAGAAGGAAGTGAACACACGGTTGATAAATAAACAGAGTGTTCAATCTGTTTTTCTATTTCACCCTTCATTACGATGGTTATCTCCTAGGTAAGATAATAGGCACATTTCTGTTAGCATATGTTTGTAGCTAAGTTTGTTAATCCCCTACTCTTTTATTTCCTTTTCTTTATAGGATTATTTTCATAATCAGGGGTATGTGACAATGCTCTGTTAGGAATTAATTTATTTGCTATCACGAGCAGGCTCTCGGATGTAGCTCATGATTTATGTTCTTCTAAGTATATTTTAAATTTTCTAAGTAAATGAGAGTGGGTAGGTTTGTGGAACACGAATATGTGTAAGCCTACATAATTATTAGAGTTAGTTCTGCAACTGTAATTTACCTGGTTAGAAACTGCGACACGAACATGGGTAAATCCATAGGTCGAGACATATGCAAACATTGCTTAAAATGACATGAGAAGAAGTGTATAGTTTAGAGAGGCCAACCCCTCTCTGAACCATATATGCAGTTAATCCCAGTGATTCACTGAATGATGAATTTTCGCTCCCGATAAGCCGAAAATTTGCTCCTCCTGATAGATCATTTACAGAAAATATCAATTGCATAATATCGATTCATTCCTGTTTGATTTAGTGTGCTGAGCACAATTTCCTTGCTATTTTAGATAATCATTTGTGTAAAAATGTCCTAGATGTAGTTTTGTGCCATCTAAGCCATTTAGATTTTGTATTATCAGGCTTAATTACCAGCAAAATTCCTTACACATGTATCTCTATCTGACTCATTTAATAGTCTATATGGCTGATAAAGGCATTTCATTTATTTGCAGTCAGTGGTTGGACCGAGTACATGATCTGGCCTGGCTATGTACCCCCCTTAGTCACAGGGAGTTGCCAGCATTTATATTAAGTTTTACAGTTCCTTCCTCTACGATGTGGTTGTTTGAGAGAAGATTCGAGATTGACGTTTGTAAGATAATTCATAGGATCTAAGCATCCTTGTAACACAACTTTTGAGTTCACAAAGACGTGCGTTCATCTACTCTCAACTAGTACGTGCAAGCTTAATTTATTTTTGTTATTTACTTAATGCGATAAGGGGACATATAGAAATAACATAATATAGATTGCATTGAGGTAGGAGGTGTACCCATCTTTCTGCAGTCCAGTCTTTATACACTCTTCCCGTTGCCATGATGCAACATTAAGGTCCTTCCACTTGTGAGACTTGAGTTCCATGTGCTGCGATGCATATTTGAATAAATTCTCCACTCCTTCCAGCTGTTGCACGAATACATAACAAACTATTAGCATCAGAAGCGAAGAATAACAAAAAAAATTATTAAAAGATGGGGTAGTGGGACAAATCACTAACCATGGCAATGAGGTCTTTGCGGTCCATTCCGGTGCCTAGTGAGTCGAGCACTTGGATGCATTGTTTTCTAGAATTTATAACTGCTACGTACCAATGAACGTTTTCAATGTTTACTGGAACAAATATCTGAAAAAAGTATTTGTTAGTTTTAGTCCCACATAGGTGAACATTTAGGAACAGTTGAATTCTTATAATATATATGTAAGAAATTGAGACTAACCATATCATGTTCTAAATAAGTTTTGACCCTTTTTAATACACATCCTGGTGCATCATCTTTGTAATCTACGGGCAGACAACTACCGGTCTTTATCATCTTTGAGATGCACGCATTCTCTAGGAAGACGCTTCCACCTGATCTCACTTGTAGGTGCCCTTCAGCACTTATGCAGTGTATGTAAGCGTCTATGATCTACAGTTTGAAGTAAACACATTGGACATATGCGATTAGATGTTCATATTAAAAAAACATTTCCTTATCATAAGTAAATACTTACTTCATCGCCAACGAACTCTCCTGGAGTTAAAAGAGTTAGTAAGTGGCACTTTTTTCAGATATGCGTCGTCGATGCTCATTAAGTATCATTTATCACTTGGTTCAGACATGATATTTCTAATCACATTCCAATCGTCGCCCGCGCAAACATAATCTGTCACCATTGAAGTAATAACATTAATTAAGCATGGATAATGAATAGGTTTATCTATCTTTACAGGCATTGTCAGCTTGTCCTTCGTAGTTTCTGGACCTTCTGTGTTGCGCGCTTGTGTTGTTTCCTCATCCTGAGAACAATATTAGAAATAATTATCCCTATGTACAGATAGAATATAATTGGAAGGAAATTATTTGGGAGATATAGTTGGGCGGTATTAATTCCAGAATCTCCATGCTATTCTTTTGTTCTACTTCATTTTTGTTGGCTATTTCACTTGATTCTTCAATCTGCAGATTTTCTTTATCCTTCTCCTCTGCTCCAATGTCAATGTTTTCCTGAATTTCACTTGATTTTTCAATTTGCAGTTGTACTTTATCCTTGTCCTCTGCTCCCATGTCAATGTTTTCCTGAAAACCCAAACATTTTTCACTTTTAGATACGAAATCTTGGCCACATGCTAGCTCAACTATGTAGAGTACGTGGTTAGAGAGTAGTGTGGTTACAATATTTTATGGATGTAGACACCGAGACGATGAAAACTGATTGTTATCTACCCTATGTAGAGATAAAATATATTTAAAATGAAAATTATTTGATAGATATTTGGAAAATAAAACTCACCTTTATAGCTTCAGAATCCATGTCCTTTTTTTGACTTATGTGTAGTTCATCTTCAGGAGGTATAAATTCCAGGACCTCTGTGCTATTCTCTTCCTCTACCTCATTTTTGTTGGCTATGTCACTCGATTCTTCAATCTGAAGATTGTCTTTATCCCCGTCCCTTGCTGCCATGCCGGTGTTCTCCTGAAAATCCAAACATCTACCACTTTTAAATAGGAAACCATGGGGCACAAAGGGTCGAATAGTAGTGTGGCTACAAAACTTTCCTGTTGTAATCACCGAGGCGATGAACACCGATTGTATTGTCCACCAGTTAAAAGAAAGATACAGAACCTTGAATAATGAAACTACAAAGATTTATGATTACCATGTTGATAGCATGTACAATACTATCGATTCCGGGCGGAGATTGATTCGTACAGGCCACCTGAGATGGTGGCGCAGACATCAAGGGCGATGGTGTTTTCACCAAAAGTCACAACGTGGGTGCGGCGAGGTGGTGTGGGGATGTGGAAGCCAGACCGTGAGGAGGAGAGGTGGAAGAGAATGGTTAGGTCTAGCAATTTAAGGCTGCTATCAGGGAAGGCTAATAGCGATCGCTTTAATTTTGCGCTCTTAATTGTGTTACCATTTTCTTGATTTATTAAGGCTACAATCAGGGGAAGGCTTTCCATAGCATGAGGGACTAACAGAAACAACAATCGCTGTAATTGTGTGCCTTTATTCTGGTATCCTCTTAAATTGATTTTATTATTTATGTCAGCCCGCACGCCTATGGAAATAGCTATCACTTTAATTGTGCGCCCTTAATTGCCCTTGATTGTGTTATCCTTTTATTGCTTTATTATTTATTATTTCTGCCCCCACGCCTACTTCCTTGTTTGTTTACACAATTGATTCATTTATATATATTTTTCTGGCCTGACTCTTTTCTTTTTTTACCTTTTTTATCTCAGTTCTGGGTTGGTCGAGGCTAATATGAATCACATGGAGGCATCAATGATGATTATTCGTGAAGAATTGATGATTCACCTAAATAGTGTTATTACTCATCTTACTGCAATGTAGTATGATCTATATCATTTTGGTAAGGAAGCCATACAATTTAATTGATTTATTTCTTCAGTGCTAGCATGCTGCTTCTCTCTTCTAAATTATAAGGTTGATCACAGATAGTCGCTTGCCCTTTGTGAAAAAGGCTTTAGTTGTAAGTGCACCTAAGAGTTTGCGACATTGTTCAATATAAAAACACCATGACAGTAACATTCAAATGGACCTTAAAGCACTTTAAAACCATACGATAGTAATAGACAGTAATATAATTATTAGACAGTAATACTCTATTAACTTTACAGAAAACAAACGGCGGTGCTAATTTCACAATACCGTGCAGTTACATGGTTTTTTTGTAGTACAACACACTCAAGTATTCTTCTCCTCCTCGGAGACAATAAGGGAACACCAAATGCAAAATTGGTGCTGCATAGTTAATAGAGAAAATAACCAATTACCTGAATGTTAGCACCTCTGACCCAAATAAAACAATCACCTTTGAATAACGAACAAAGAAGGCTTATACGGTTCAGTCTGATTAAAACCTGAAAATGAAAAACAAAGAATGCTGGGTAAAAATATAGAGTTATAGATGCAGCAACATTGCTTGCAAATAAACCCACACCTGGCTCATCCCTCCAACACATCTCTATAGACAATATTCTTGGTGCTTTTCCCAGATTTATCAACCTCCTTGTTCGGCTTGGCCAAAATCCGTGTCGTTTGCCTCGAGACACCCCTTGAAAGTGCAACATATAGCTGTCCATGCGAGAACACAGGCTCGGGTAGGTAAATACCGACATTTGGGATGGTCCGTCCCTATGTTTTATTAATGGTCATTGCAAAACTCAGTCGAATGGGGAACTGCTTTCTCTTAAGTTTGAAGGGAAGTGAAGTATCCTCTGAGGGAGACATAGGGATCCTAGGTATAAACACCCTCTTTCCAGCATGCTGGCCACCAACAATCTCCGCATCGATAGCATTGTCCTGGAAGGCTCTAATCATAAGTCGTGTTCCATTGCATAGGCCATTATGAGGGTCGAGGTTCCTGAGCAGAATGATTGGGCTGTTCACTTTCACTCTCAAGACATGCGGGGGCAAGCCCTTTGGTGTAATTGCGTTCAGTAAATCAATCCTGTAATTATTTTCGAAGCTATGGTATACATTTTCTTCGCCCGGAAACCTAGAGATCATCTTGTCATTGAGGTCATCGACATGCTCGTTCTTGGTCGAAAGAATTGCACGTGTGTTCATGTACTCTCTCGAATTAGCATTGGCATGGAGTGATGGGAAGACATTTTCGATTAGCTTGTTAATAGGTTCTTCATCCTCCGCATAACCAATAACAATGTCGTCAGGGAGACGCACATAGTCGTCGCCAATTGTTTCTTCCGCTCCATTGCTGATTCTTAGGAGGTATTGAGAGAACCAAGGGTTCGCATGTGCGCGCATATTGCGCGTAAGGCATATCTTGCGGATCTTCTCACACAAATAGAATCTCAAAAGTGTAGCATCCGTGATCTGTGCTCTCGTCCCTCGGGTCACAACGGGGAGGACCTGCCTGAAATCCCCACCAAAGAAGACAACCTTTCCACCGAATGGCAAAGCACAATCCGTTATATCCCGTAGCGATCTATCAAGCGTCTCAACTGCTTGACGTTTTGTCATAGCAACTTCATCCCAAATTATTAAAGACGCCTGTTTAAGCAACTCCGCTGTACCACTATTCTTTGTGAAACCACACATACTGTTCTCGGAGAGTTTGATTGGAATTTTGAACCTTGAGTGCGCAGTTCGGCCTCCGGGCATTATCGACGCAGCTATACCTGATGTAGCAGTTGCGATTGCTATTAGGCCCATCGAATGCACCTTAGCAAGCAATGCCTTGTACAGGTATGTCTTCCCGGTGCCTCCTGGACCATCAACAAAGAATACCCGACTTTTTTGGTTCGTCACATGATCCATTATCTCATTGAAACCAGCTAGTTGCTCACTGTTCAATTTGCCAAAGAGATCGAGGTGTTGTTGGTCCGCTTTGACTTGCCTCTCCTCTGTTACCTCTCTATACTCAGCATCCGAAGAACCATCTATGTCAACCAGATCCGGAAGTCCATAGCTTGTAATATCTTTTCCCATGGATTGCACCATATCCCTAATATCTCTAAGGACCCTCTGTTCAAGTGCTGCCTCATTTGATTGAGTACGGCGGTAATCCTCAGACATCGATGATAGATGTTTGTCCCACATCTGTCGGATTTCTGTTGCCTCGCAGAATACCAGTATAGTCGCAAACAACCGTCGTAGGGCAGAAGGCATCTGAAATCTGGCTGCCTCTGTCATGCAATCATAAAGGGTCCTGTCGTGCTCAATGAGACCTAAGTGCTCACATGCCTCCCTAAAGGAACTGCAAGGCGTGCCATTTACCGTTTATAAATAATCAAAAGAAGTGGAACCTCGGACATGACTTAGGAGCACCCACAAATAGTACCTCTCTCCTTCAGCAGGGTGTGCATACACAAGTCTTCCAATCTGTGATCTCTTATTTCTTCTATTCTGCCACTTTTTATTTCCTGGTATCCATCTATAGTGTTCTGGAAACTCTCTGTACAACCATTTCCGTGCTGCTGGAAATTTCTGGTTCATCTCAAAGTACTCGGTAAGCATGGATTTGGAACAAGATGGTCGAGCGACAACATCTTCCAGATTTACATAAGCCTTAAATGCGACTGTATGCATGTTTGGCAAATGAAGCTGGAGCTGTAATACAGATCGACTGACACCGAACATTTTAAAACCGAAAATCTTGTAAAGAGCCTCTGGAGGAGATATAAAACGTGCATCTCTATACTGCCGAATTTCATTGATGATCCCCCATCATTGATAATATCCTACTGGAATGCAGATGATGCCTTATCATGCCCTTTGTAGATGTACTTGAATAAGTACTTGACTGCCTTGATGCTCGAGCATGCTTCGACATTAATGTGACAGTTGTATGCCATGAGCAGAAAGGGGTTGTAAGGGACCACCCACCTATTGTCTAAATCTGCTCCTCTGATCCTAACTCGAACCCCATCTTGCCTCTTCCTATAGATGGGATATGAGTCTTTTCCTTGTAATGTAGCATCACAAAATTCTCGTGGGTATTTGAACCAACATTGTCCATCTATCATGCAAGGGCAACTCTTCTTGAGCACACCACATGGTCCGTGCAACATGTGTTTGACTACCAAAGAATGCAGAACTGGATATTTATCTTTGTCGGGTAACTCTGCTGATATGACCCGATCATAGTCATCTGGAGTCCTTAACTTGCTGTTTGCTTTCATGATCAGAAGTATATGCTCATGTGGGAGACCTCGTTTCTGGAAATCTGTAACATGGACATAAGCTGCGACTTCTCCGAAATGCTTACCCTTAGTTATTAAGTCCATCATATTTCTTTGTTTAGGTCTGTATACTCTTGCCACAAGGTCTGGACGGTCTTGTGGCAGTTGTCCAGGCAGAAACTCATTAGTTATCTCTTCCCAGTAGGGATTGCATGTCATTGTGATAAAATAATCCGGTTTACCCCTTCGCTGCACTATTGCCATCGCATCTAGGAACCTCCGCTGCATGTCACGGTCACCACCAGGAAATGTACGTGGAAGCACAATAATTTGCCAATCCGGTCACCGTGTTACTCGCCGGCAACGATGGTGTCAACAAGACCCTACAATAAACCAATAATTCATGCTGATTAGTCTAGAAGATTGAAACAATGAGTGCAAAATCTAAAATGCAGAATTTAGAACACATTAACATTACCTGGTAGAGGTCAGCGCGTATAACCTTCTGATTTTCTGGCTTTGAGTACCAGTCAAGCCTCATTGTCTCAATCTTGATGTACATGTCAACAGCCCATTGTTGGAAAAGGCGCCCCCGAACAAGATAATCTTAAAAAGCTTCTTCCGAACTTGCAGTTTGAAGCAATAGTACTCCCTTGCGCTAACAAATTTCCTAGACTGTGTTGGATTCATCTCACTATCGCCAAAATCTTCATCTGGGTTATCCTCATTGTCATCTAAAAATTGATTAAGATAATATTAGTATGCTAGAATCATGTGAAGACTTACTAATAAAACTAGGGACGATGACCAATACCTGCAGGTAAATCAGTGGTATGGACCTCATGACGCGTGGTGTCCACTCCTTGCTCTCTAATAATGTTATCATCTGCCAGGGTTTAGGGTTAGGGTGACTGACTAAGTTTTTAAACGATTGATAACTATATAAATTAGTAATGAACTATACCTCCTTGAAAACCATAGGCTTGGTTTCCTTGTCGTGCAATATTATCCGCTAAATCTTGGTTAGTGCCATCGGGGGCACGAATATATGGCATCCAACGATTCCAACCGGTCTCCCCACGCGGGAAGAATAGTGGAAATGACAATGGATCGTACCACCCATAGTATGCTATAATATATAAGGGACGTTCTCCTTTTCCATACACGATAACACTCCTATCGAAACAGTTTTGTGGGTCGCTCCCTTCAACCCATATTGCTGCCACTTGCGAAGCGGTTGGGGCATTGTACCTTCTTTGATCAAGTTTGATATCTGTGTTCAGTAAGATCTTATATTCATCTAGATTTGGAACAACACCAAGGCTTTTAAATACTTGAGCATAAGGGTTTCTCTCTAGTATTGCCAGAGTCCTCCGTATAAGATCCACTCTAAGATTTGGAGATCTCTTAATCCTGTGATATAGGTTCTCATCTGTATGATAAATATATAGCCGCAAATGCCTTGGGCCATTATCAGCAGACACCAGATCATCAAGAGCGTGGTACAACCCCCCACAAGCACGAAATGTATATACACCAGTTCCTGCCGCAGTGCTGACTCGACGATCAAGGGTGACTCCAAGACTTGTGAATGAGAAGTGAGAGTTGAAATACCGTATATTATCCCTGAAATATTTGGCTTCCTCATCAACTTGACTTGTAAACAACCGTTTCAAGTCTTCAGGAACCTCTGGAGTAAATATATCCACTTTCCCATTTCTGCAGCAAAATGCAGGCCCCTCATACTGAAACCGCAGTGCTCCATAGTGACGACAGTCGCTCACTTTTCTAAGGACATGGTGCTTTTTTGGCAGATTCATGTAAACCCTGTTATGAGTATTTATAGTGGCAATTCCGCTTACATTTTCCGGTTCCAATCGGTAGGATTCAAATTGAACATCTGAAACAGAAAAGATTTTTTGCATTAATTATACAATTTGAAGAGACCAACCGCTTAGATTATACTTCAATGGTAACTCATGGTAGCAGTGATCTACCTTGTTGGGAAAGAATCCTAGCCTCTTCATCATTGTGTATGTCTTGCTCTTCTCCTAGGTTTTCGTACCTGAGGCAGTCTACCAGGCAGTGACATTGATTAGTACACAATAGGTATACACGGCGAGGTGTAAACTTAAGAGGATGTTGTGTGTACCATCAATGTTTATCGCTGACATCGGGCTCTAAAATTCCTAGGCATCTTCGCCGTGGTCATTGCCTAATAACAATTTATTGGCTCCAGTGAGTGAGTAGCATGTTAATATTTAAGGCAATACCAATAATAGATGTGTTGAAATAAAAACAAAAAACCAAATAAGACTAAATACCCATATTTTTCTGCCGAGGTGCCTCGCTATGTGGTGTGGACATACTGTTGCCAATAGCACTCATTAAATTTTGAGTGGTTTGGCCCACATATGGGGATGGGTTTTCGCCAAATTCGTTGCCTGCTTGAATTAAGTATCAGCTCTCAAGTTTTCGCATATAAAAGTAACCAAGTCATACAGTGGATGAAAAAAATTCAGATAAGAGTACTTACCACCAAATTTGGTCCAGGTGCACTGTCACGTGGTGTTAACATAGGGTTGAAAGTATTGCTTGTTTGATTTAGAGTAGGTTGACACTTATTCAGTCCAGGTTCAATTAATCCACTATTTTCATGATTTTGGGTCGGTATAGGTCCAGTGGACCCATAAATTGTTGCTGTCCCTGAAAACAAAGTGCCCAGATTATATTTCAAAACAATAGAGACAATAATTTTGCACTAACCGTAGTCGATAAACTAACCCTGATTTTGAGTAGTGCAACCTTGGAACGGTGTGTTGATGAATGTACTAAGTACGGGGTTTTCAACACCTGAGAGTTGTGTGGGAGGCACTGCATTGTGTTGCATCATAAAAGATAAGTTTCAGATTAGTGCCGCTATTGTGTAACTATTTGAACCCATAATTCCGGATGAAAGACATTACCTTGTGTCAATTACTTTTTTGTCTTGAAATTCGTTGCATCTGATACGAATCATTCCTATGCAACCACTGGGACCCATCGTCCTCATAAATATTCTCCTTGTCGTGGCAGTTGACTCCATGGAAATGCTCTGAATTTGGTACTACCCCATCTGCACATCTTCTATTCAACAGTTGGGTGACCGCCGACTGTCCAGTAGCTGGTGTATGTTCCCCAAGGTAATTGCTATCCTCTTGGGAAGTAGCATTGTGTGCTTGATCGAGCGTGTGGCATTGTCATTTAGATGTTTCATATCTCTGGGTAGGGTCTGCATAGATGAAGACAACGTCATTATGCCGGTATAATATACCATGGTGTCTTATTTTTTATAAGTGAATCATTATTTCCATGTGGCATAGCAAGCGTTGTGTGTGTTCCATTCTTTTTCTTTTATAGGCTTCACGTCGTCTCTTATTAATTTCATCCTTTTTTTGTGAATACCGCTCTCTGTCCCTCAGTCTCTTTAGTTCCCTTGGGTCCGCATATATGACACATGTTAGCATGTACGCAGTATCAGCAAGCTACAGGAGTAGTCTGTTTAGCAATTACCTTGCCCGTGGGTATTGCTTATGTTTTGAAATGGAGTGTGTTCCGTGGTTGGAGTGGAAGACGATGTGATAACAAGCGATAGCTGTCCCTCATTATCATGTGCCATGGCGGCTGGTGTATGGTGTATAGTGTTTGTGTCATTGAGCAAGACCGCTGTATTTTTTGATTTTCATGGGACTGTCGTCGTTGACTTAGTATGTCATCTCTTTTTAGTGCATACCGTTCTCGGTCCCATTGTCTCTTTATTTCCTTGGGTCCGCATAGATACACATGCACTGTTCAATACTTGAGCAACATTACAGGATGTGAGTTCTTGGTTTTCTGATACTTACCCAAGGACTGAATGTTGCTTATATCTTGGAACGGGGTGCGCGGAGCGTTTGGAGTGGAAGATTTCATATTTTGATCCTGAAAACCTTAGATCAGAAGAGGAAACATGTTTCTTGATACATATTGTCCACTCTATATATGCATGCCTAGTCTAATCATTAATTTTGTTGTCTATGCAGTATTACTCTTTGACGAACTAGTGAAACAGAGTAATCCATCAAAAATGAATTTTGACTGTATGTTGTTTGACTGCAGTATGATATTGCTGGTTGTACATAATAAGACTAGATGAGAAAATATTGCACCTGTCATAGGCGTGAAGCTAGTCGGTTGTGCAGGGTCAGACCCTGGGACGGACGGTGCGTGCCCGCGCAAGACAGACAATCTCAGCGGCGACACTGACACCGTGAAGTTCAACGGCACCGGCGCACGGTAGGAGAGCATCACGGCGTCGCTAAACAACGGATGGAGGCGTCGTCTTTGAGGTCGTCGGCTGTGCAGGGTCAGACGGCGGTTCAGACGGTGCGTGCCGTCGAGGGCGGAAGACAAGCAATCTCAGCGGCGGCGCTGGGATTGTGAAGTGCGGCGAGAGCGGCACTGCGTTGCTGAACGGCGTCGATGAACGTGAGATTAAATTGACCTGACCTTTCCCTAATTTTAGTAGGCTATTCTGTCCCGCTCCTAAGAGACCGCATGTTCCTGTAATTGTGCATATATATTTTTGACTGGAACATCGGGCCCGTTAATTTAGCACCCAATCAATACATGATCGAGGATGTGGGATGCGGAATGGTTTTTTTTTCTGGAACGTGCGGAACTTTTCGTCCGCTGGGTGTGGTTCGCCATGTTAATCGCTACATGTACACAGAATGCGGGCATATTTAATTTGGACCGTTAGATTTTTTTGGTGGGCCTGATTTATATAGGTGGAAACCGTTCTGTGTACATTTTTTCGGGTGACCGTAGGGACGAATATGTTTGCTTGTTTTATAGTAGTAGAGATGGACCATCCTTCGTGGGCTCAAACAAATGGACAACTAGTTTAGAGCATCTCCACTCTCGCCCCTCAAGGATCTTCTCGTCCGGACAGGTCCAGAGCGCGTCCACTCGCGCTCCTCAATGGGGCTTCCCGTCCGGATGTCTCCTTGTTCCCGTCCGGCAAACCCAGCCCAACCCCGCCGCATAGGGGCTCCCGTGGGGGCGCCGGACGAGAAGAAACGGGCGCGTGGCGTCCGCGGGCCCGCCCCGTCAGTGAGACGAGCGCGCAGTCAGAGCGGCATCTGGTCTTCGTCTTCTCCCGAGGCGGCGGAGAAGCGCATGGGGTGCAGCGAGCCGTCGCTTCGGCCAGTCGCGTCGCCCACGCGGCGGCCGCGCGGCTCCCCACGCGGGCGCCGGTGTTAATGTGGGGGCGGCCTTTCGGCCTGCCCGGCCGGGTATAAATGTCGCCCCCGCCGCTCTGCGCCGCACATCGCTCCTCTCTCACCGCCCTCTGCCTCTCCCCTCGTCGTCCTCTGCCTCTCGCCTCGCCGCGCGCCCATGGATCCCCTCGCCGCCAATGGCTTCCCCCATCTTTCTCTCCTCAAGCACCAGGCGCGCGCCCTCTTCGCCGTCTGGTACCCGTGCCCGCCGGACATGCGCGCCGGGCACGGGTTCACCATCGGGCTCGCCGGCGTGCCCATCCCCAACGCGCCGACGGTGGGCGACGCCTCCTGGGGCCAGGAGGTTCTCGCCCACTTCTACGAGAACCTTACGCCGGCGCAGCACGCTGACCCCCGCTGGGATCCGAAGAACCCGACGAACACGGCGCGCTACGAGCGCAAGTTCAAGCGCCTCCACGAGGAGCGCTGGAGCCGCTGGGACGGCTCCGGGCCAGCGCCGCCCGCCCAAGAACGCAACAAGTACGGGCGCAATGCATCCTGGGCGCATGACGACTTCTCCCTCGACGCTGTCCTCGACCACATCGCCGCCGGCAACCACCCGCGCCTCCCCTGGCCGGCGCCCACCGTCTGGGACCCAAGGCGGATGACGGCGACTCCGACCTTTGATACGTCCATTTTGCATCACTATTTTATATCATAATTTCTGTTATTTATCGATATATTTCATGTTATGATGCATCCCTTATGTTATTTTATCTTATTTTGCATGTTTCATAATTTTTGGAGAATAAACACTGGGACCAGAAATCTGATGGAAAAAGCACCGTCGAGATACCATATTTCAGAAGATTAGAAGAAGAAGGGGGACATCCGGGGTGTCTTAGTAGTACATAGGAGGAGTCTAGCCAGAAGGAGAGCCAGAGGGGGCCACCAGGGGCCCACACCATGAGGTGGCGCGTCCCTGGCCGCGCCACCAGGTGGTGTGGCCACCCTGGCCCACCCCTGGTGGATATTTTTGGCGTACTTGGCCCCGAGGGAACCCTAAGCCTCATACCATCATCGAAGAATTATTCCGCCGCCGCCTTGGGGCGAAAAACAACCGAGAGAGAAAAAGCTCTCTGGCAGGGAGAAATCTGCCGGGGAAATTCCTCTCCGGAGAGGGGAAATCACCGCCGTCGTCACCGTCATCACTCCGGGCATCATCAATATCGTCATCATCATCACCATCATCATCATCACCATCATCCTCATCATCCACCGTCATCCCTCTGTAACAATTAGGGGCCTCTATCGTTGTTTTACATTAGATCTCTATCCCGGTGTGGATTACTTGTTAGTAGTTGATGCTTGTGAGATTTATCGGTGTTTTCACTTTATGACCAGATTGTTATCATCCATTATATCACCTCTGATTATGATCCATATGATGTCTTGTGAGTAGTTTGTGTTGTTCTTGAGGTCATGGGTGAAGTCAAGTTGTTAGTAGTGAATTAATGTTGAGTAATATTTAATGTTTGATATTTAAGTTGTGGTGTTATTCTCCTAGTGGTGTCATGTGAACGTCGACTACATGATACTTCACCATTTATGGGCCTAGGGGGATGCATCATGTATTTGTCTACTAATTGTGGGGTTGCCGGAGTGACAGAAACCTAAACCCTTGTTAGGAAACCATTACACGAGGGAGCGTAGGATCCCGGAGTTTAAAGCCGTGGCTAGATTTATTTCTTAATTACTTTCTTGTAGTTGCGGATGCTTGCAAGGGGTATAATCACAAGTATGTATTAGTCTTGGATGGGACGGTACATTAGCATAGGTTCACCCACACAACACTTATCAAAACACCTAAGATTATTCAGCTGCATGGAACAAAAACACTTGACAAAAACCTCCCGTGTGTCCTCGAGAACATTTGTTAATCATAAGTAAACCCACCGGCTTGTGCTTTGCTGAAGAAAGGATTGGGCCACTTGCTGCAATTATTACTACTGCATTTTATTTACTCGCACTTTATTTATCTGCAATATCAAAAACCCCTACAAACCTATCTTTCAGTATTTACAGTTATTCCTTCATCGAAACTGCTTGTCAACACCTTCTGCTCCTCGTTGGGTTCGACACTCGTATTTATCGAAAGTACTACGATACACCCCCCTATACTTGTGGGTCATCAAGACTATTTTCTGGCGCCGTTGCCGGGGAGTGAAGCGCTATTGGGAAGTGGAATTGATAAAGGAAGCTTCTACTGTAAGTGTTGTTTTTATTATTGTCTACTGCTTTATTATACTATGTTTGGATCTCCTTTTGAGTCCTTATTTGCGCGCACTGCTGCCACTGCTAGGGTAGTGATGACCCACCGCCTGATGATTTGGATTCTTTAAAAATAACTATAAATATTGTTAAACATGTTAGGAATAACTGCTATTCAGGTGATGGAACTGTCCATCCTGGTGATCATTTGCTCTTTTTACATGAATTATGCGAGTTGTTCAAGTGTGCAGGTATTACAATGAGCCAAGTGAAGAGGAAATTATTTTCTATATCATTGACAGGCCGAGCCGCTGAATGGTTCAAACTGCTGAAAAATAGCCAAACTATTGGATGGGAGGAAATTGTGCCTCTCTTTTATTCTAAATTCTATCCACTCAGTGAAATTCATAGAGATCGGAATTATATATATAATTTTTGGCCTCATGACGGAGAGAGTATTGCCCAACATGGGGGAGATGGAAGTTACTAATGCTCAAATTCCCCATTCATGAGCTCCCAGTCATATTGTTATTAATAATTTATATGCAAGGATTTCTCTTCATGATAAGGATTTATTGGATGCTTCTTGTTCTGGATCATTTACACGTATGAAGGATGAAGCTAAATGGGATCTTATTGACCGAATTCAAGAAAACACTGAAGGATGGGAGAATGACAAAGGTAGAAAGTAAGGTATAAATTATGATTATGAATGCATTAAAAAATTTATGTTATCCGATGATTTTCATAATGTTAGTATTGTTTATGGTCTTGATTCTCAAGTTGTTGCAAACTTATATAAGACTTTTGCTTCTTATTTTGATATTCCTAAAAAGGAATGGGACAAGTACCATGCTCCTTATAAAGATATCGTTAATTGTGTTCCTGCTAGAGATATAGAAGTTCATACTGTTGATTCTATTGTGCCTGAACCTTATATTGAGAAAATGCATTTCCCTGCAAAGGTTAAAGAACATTCTATGTTAGCTAGTGTGGTTAATAAAAGTGCAAGGAAACCTGTAGAACCAGAGGAACAAATAACTGTAGAACCTACAGTAGAAATAGTAAAGGACCTTGTTTTTGAAAATGTAGAAGATGGACACATTATTATTTTGAAGATGCTTCTAATAATGTCTCTCATCCTGGTAAATCTAGGAAACCTAGTGTTCATGTGTTATCTGTGAGGATAGGTGATCATTGCTATTATGGTTTGTGTGATATTGGTGCTAGTTCTAGTGCTATTCCTTATGAGCTTTATAAACAAATCATGCATGAAATTGGTTCTTGTGAATTTGAATACATTGATGTGATTATTCAACTTGCCAATAGGGAAACTATTTCTCCAATTGGTATTGTTAGAGATGTGTAGGTCTCATGTGGTAAAACTAAATATCCTGCTGATTTTCTAGTACTAGGCACTTCTGCTAGTGATACTTGTCCTATTATATTTGGTAGACCTTTCTTAAACACTTGGTGGTGTTATAGATTGTAAAAAGGAGAAAATTCTTACAAAGTTTGATGCAAAGTCTTATGAATTTAATTTCTCAAAATTTGCTAAAGCGCCTTATGAAGCTGAATTACCTCATGAGAACTATAGAGTTGAACAATTGGCTGCTATTGCTCTTGCTCCTAACAATCCTTTGCAGCAATACATGGAAGACCACGAAACTGATGTCTTTACGGAAGAAAGGAATGAAATTGACGAGATTTTCTTACATCAGCCAGCGATGCTGAAACATAATTTACCGGTGGAAGACTTGGGTACCACACTACCACCCAAGGAGGATCCTGTTTTTGATTTAAAGCCTTTGCCTGACAATCTTAAATATGCTCATATTGATGATAAGAAATTATATCCTGTTATTATTAGTTCTAAACTTTCTGGTAAAGAAGATCAGAGATTATTGGGAATATTGAAGAAACACAGAGGCGATATTGGTTATACTCTTGATGATTTGGAGGGGATTTCTCCTACTATATGTCAGCATACTATTAATATTGAACCTGATGCAAAGCCAGTTGTTGAGAATCAACACCGTTTAAATCCTAAGATGAAGGATGTGGTAAGAAATGAGGTATTGAAACTCCTCGATGCTGGTATTATTTATCCTATTGCTGATAGTAGATTGGTTAGTCATATGCATTGTGTCCCTAAGAAAGGAGGGATGACTATTGTGCCAAATGAAAATAATGAACTTATTCCTCAAAGAGTAGTGGTTGGTTATAGGATGTGTATTGATTTTAGGAAAGTTAATAAGGTTACTAAGAAAGATCATTATCCTTTACCTTTTATTGATCAAATGTTAGAAAGGTTGTCTAAGAAAACTCATTTCTGCTTTCTTGATGGTTATTCTGGTTTCTCTCAAATTACTGTTAGAAAGCCTGATCAAGAGAAAACAACTTTCACTTGTCCTTTTGGAACCTATGCTTATAGACGTATGCCTTTTGGTTTATGTAATGCTCCTGCTACTTTTCAAAGATGCATGTCTGCTATCTTTCATGGTTTTTGTGAAGAAATCGTGGAAGTCTTCATGGACGATTTCTCCGTCTATGGAACTTCTTTTGATAATTGTTTACAGAATCTTGATAAAGTTTTGCAGAGATGTGAGGAGACTAATCTTGTTCTTAATTGGGAGAAATGATATTTTATGGTTAATGAAGGAATTGTTCCTGGACACAAAATTTCTGAAAGATGTACCTTTTGTTTTTGATGAAGATTGTAAAGAAGCTTTTGAAATTTTAAAGAAGGCTTTAATATCTGCCCCTATTGTTCAACCCGCTGATTGGAATTTACCATTTGAAATTATGTGTGATGCTAGTGATTATGCTGTAGGTGATGTTCTTGGACAGCGGATAGATAAGAAGTTAAATGTTATTCATTATGCTAGTAAAACTCTTGATGCTGCTCAAAAGAATTATGCTACCACTGAGAAAGAGTTCCTAGCTGTAGTTTTTGCTTGTGGTAAATTTAGGCAGTATATTGTTGATTCTAAAGTTACTATTCATAGTGATCATGCTGCTATTAAGTACCTTATGGAAAAGAAAGATGCTAAGCCTAGGCTTATTAGATGGGTGCTTCTCTTACAAGAGTTTGATTAACATGTCGTGGATAGGAAGGGTGCTGAAAATCCTGTTGCTGATAATTTGTCTAGATTAGAAAATATCTCGGATGACCCTATTCCTATTAATGATAGTTTTTCTAATAAATAGTTGGCTGCAATAAAAGTGAGCTCTCAAGAGAGTCCATGATATGCTGATTATGCTAACTTTATTGTTTCCAAGTATTTGCCTCCTACCTTTACAGCTCAGCAAAGAAGAAAATTCTTCTATGATTTGAGGCATTATTTTTGGGATGTCCCACACTTATATAAAGAAGGTGTTGATGGTATTATGCGAAGATGTGTTCCTGAAAATGAGCAACAAGAGATATTGAGAAAATGTCATGGTAGTGCTTATGGAGGACATCACGCTAGAGATAGAACTGCACATAAGGTTCTACAATCAGGTTTTTATTGGCCTACTCTCTTTAAAGATGCTAGAAAGTTTGTTTTATCTTGTGATAAACTTCAAAGGGTTGGAAATATTTCTAGACGTAATGAAATGCCTATGAATTATTCTCTTGTTATTGAACCGTTTGATTGTTAGGGTTTTGACTTTATGGGTCCTTTCCCTCCTTCAAAAGGCTACACTCATATTCTTGTTGCTGTTGACTATGTTACTAAATGGGTAGAAGCTATACCTACTAAAAGTGCTGATGGTGAAACCGCATTAAAAATGCTTAAAGACATTATTTTCCCTATGTTTGGTGTGCCTAGATATCTTATGACTGATGGGGGTTCTCATTTTATTCTTGCTGGTTTTAGAAAAACGCTTGCTAAATATGATGTTAATCATAGAATTGCCTCACCGTATCATCCTCAAACTAGTGGTCAAGTAGAATTATCAAATAGAGAAAATCAAATCTATCTTGCAAAAGACTGTTAACAAATCTAGAAAAAATTGGGCTAAGAAATTAAATGATGCTATGTGGGCTTATAAAACTGCTTATAAAAATCCCATGGGCATGTCTCCTTATAAAATAGTTTATGGAAAAGTTGTCACTTGCCCCTAGAATTCGAACACAAAGCTTATTGGGCAGTGAGAGACCTAAATAGAGATTTTAAACTTGCTGGTGAAAAAAGGTTGCTTGACTTAAGTTCTTTAGATGAATGGAGAAGTGAAGCATATGAAAATGCTAAGCTCTTCAAAGAGAAAGTTAAAAGGTGGCACGATAAGAGAATTATTAAAAGAGAATTTCATGTTGGTGAGAAAGTGCTATTATATAGGTCTCGTCTCAGATTTTTTGCAGGAAAATTACTCTCGAGATGGGAAGGACCTTTTGTTATCGAAGAGGTATATCGTTCGGGGGCAATTAAAATTGTTTCACTCGAAGACAACTCTTCACAAGTGGTGAATGGCCAAAGACTCAAGCATTATATTTCCGGAGATCCTTATAATGAAAATGTTGATTATATTCTAGCCATGATCCTGGAAGAGTTTATTAGGAAGCATATTTCAGAAACCGCAGAGTCAGTTTTCGAATAGGTATCAGTTTTGGTAAGAAAACGTTCGCGGAACATCTTCTAACTTTTATTTTTACGGTGTTTGGAAAATATGAAAAATTATGATCCGGAAACGAGAGGGAGACGGAGCTCGAAGGCTCCACACAATGGGGTGGCGCGGGCCCACCCCTGGCCGAGCCAGCCCATGGTGTGGGCGCTCCGGAGCCCCTCTCCGACTCGTTTTAGACCTGGACTTTCCTTTCGTTATGAAACTTTTTGCTATATAATCCCCCGGACCCCCCGAGGTCCATATATCGTTTTCTCGTCGTGTTTCTCTTTCGAGCTGTTTTCCTGTCAGGAGTTCAGAGTTTCTAGGTCAAGATGTCCTCCTTCAGCTCTAGCATTGTGGATTAGCTGCACTTCGTATTTGACAAATCCAGCAAGACATCCACGAGGGTGCTTTCACGGGATGGGTGACGGAGGAAGAGATAGATGCAAGGAGGGAAGACATGGTTAACAGTTTGAGGGAAGAGATCCGGAGGGCTGCACCAGCACCAACGAGGAACCCCACCTTTGTGGGATCCATTAACCCTTAGCGTCGCTACTCTCATAATTTGCATGGGACCGTGCCTCAGGATCAAGACCCCAACATGTTCCCCCAACATGTTCCCTGTGATAGCTGAAGCACACAGGATCGCCGATCAATTCTGCGAACAATATCGTATTCTCAAGGCCGAGGTAGCAATTCTGGAAGCGGAAAACATTGAGCTTCGTCGTATCATCAAAGGCTTTCTGACTCCTCTCCGAGTGATTCCACCTTCACCACCACCGAAGAATTGATTTGTCATTGGTTTTGGCATCCCCTTGGCTTGTTCCAAGCATGGGGGAGTGCCGCGGCACATCACTATCTTTCATCTTTTTTAACTTTTTAGTAGAGTCGTATCATGAGTAGAGAGGTTATCATATAGTATGGTTTGCAGTATGGAAGTGTCTCTCCTTAGTTGGTTATCGTTGTATCCGTTGGTGTGAGTTGCCGGTTTGAAATATCAATGCGAAGTTTCATCATTTACTTTATGCACATATTATTTTAGTTTTCAATTTCTGTCATATGGTTGAGCTTGTTGTTAGTATTTGGTATCACTCTAGAGATCATCAAGTTAATTTAGTTGGGTTTGGCAAACTTAGCTTGGGTCAGTAGAAATAATAATTTGAGATGCTAGTATAAGAAAGAGAAATTTTCCTTTTATCTCATAAACTTAGTATTCACAAGTTAAGATCGCTTGGGCTTTCAATGAAGATTGCATGATTGGTTTCCTCATATGTATATTTGTTTGTTTTCCCTCAACTCTTATGCTTGCGGCCTAGCCTTGCTAGCCAAAAACCCTGTACTGAGAGGGAATGCTTCTCGGTCATCCAAACCTTAAACCCCAAAACCTTGCCATTTGTGTCCACCATACCTTCCTACATGTGGTATTTCACCACCACTCCAAGTAAATTGCTCATGTGCTACCTTTAAAACTTTTAAATTACTCCTGTTTTGTGTTCCTGTTTTAGCTCATGAGGACGCAAATAGAGAATCTTTACCTCACTTGTTGACTGGACTCACACACATGGACTAGTGGCTTCATCCGCTTATTCGAATGCTAGAAGAGCTGGCAGCGGGGTTTACAACCCCAAATAATAATTCAAATTCTCTTCACTCTTTTTGCCCCTGATTTATCAGTCCAAGCATAATTTTGTAAACAAAAGAGAAAGAGGGATGTCCTTCTATACCAGTTGCGTCCTTCTATGGGAACCGCTCTTGTTATTCTAGTTGGCTTGTGACGTACTGTATTTTCTGTTTGCCATTCGTTGACATAAACATACACCTCTCTCAAAATTTAGACACTCCTCCATGGTTTGTGATTGTTGGCAGTCACCCGAGGATTCGGTTAGCCATGGTTTGTGTAAGATGGATGGGAGGAGTGTCATGCATTTTCTACCTCTGTTTATTAAAATAAAAGCTCTAGCACATGAGTGATCAATGCTTCCCTCTGCGAAGGGCCTATCTTTTACTTTTATGTTGAGTCAGTAAACCTATTTCCTTCTGTCTCCAGCAAGCATTTGAGTTGTTGTGATCACACCATCTATATGTTGATTTATTCAATCATGTTTTTTATCCTTCTTTGTTTAGCACATGCTTTATTATCTGAATGAATATTACTTTGAAAGGTATGAATCACTGTAAAAGAGTTGTTATAATTAAACATGTTAATCTCTACAATATAAACCTTGCTATAAAGACTTCACCTAAGATAAGTATGATATCATTAAATGTTCTCTGACCAATAACAAAGTTTGCCATTACCAATTTTGATTCTCTCTTTTGCATCTTTGTTTTTGACTCCCATTACTCATTTCAAGTTAAGTTATATGAGAGGAAGTTGCCGTCTATAATGATTGGTGCATAGATAAATGTGATGCTTCTTGTCCGTATTTTATTTATCGAATTTTCACTCCATAAACTTGTGGTCATGTTTACTGAGTTCAGTTTCGCTTGGGGACAAGCGAGGTCTAAGCTTGGGGGAGTTGATACGTCCATTTTTCATCACTATTTTATATCATAATTTTCTGTTATTCATCGATATATTTCATGTTATGATGCATCCCTTATGTTATTTTATCTTATTTTGCACGTTTCATAATTTTTGGAGAATAAACACCGGGACCAGAAATCTGATGGAAAAAACACACACGAGATACCTTATTTCAGAAGATCAGAAGAAGAAAAGGGACATCCGGGGTGACTTAGAAGTCCAGAGGAGGAGTTCAGCCAGAAGGAGAGCCAGAGGGGGCCACCAGGGGGCCACACCATGAGGTGGCGCGCCCGCTGGCCGCGCCACCATGTGGTGTGGCCACCCTGGCCCACCTCTTGTGGATATTTTTGGCGTACTTGTCCCCGAGGGAACCCTAATCCTCATACCATCGTCGACGAATTATTCCGCCGCCGCCTCGGGGCGGAAAACACCCGAGAGAGAAAAAGCTCTCTGGCAGGGAGAAATCTGCCGGGGAAATTCATCTCCGGAGAGGGGAAATCACCGCCATCGTCACCGTCATCACTCTGGGCATCATCAAGATCGGCACCATCATCACCATCATCATCATCACATCATCCTCATCATCCACCATCATCCCGCTGTAACAATTAGGGGCCGCTATCTTTGTTTTACATTAGATCTCTCTTCCGGTGTGGATTACTTGTTAGTAGTTGATGTTTGTGAGATTTATCGGTGTTTACACTTTATGACCAGATTGTTATCATCCATTATATCACCTCTGATTATGATCCATATGATGTCTTGTGAGTAGTTCGTGTTGTTCTTGAGGACATGGGAGAAGTCAAGTTGTTAGTCGTGAAGTAATGTTGAGTAATATTTAATGTTTGATATTTAAATTGTGGTGTTATTCTCCTATGTGTGTCATGTGAACATCAACTACATGATACTTCACCATTTATGGGCCTAGGGGGATGCATCGTGTATTTGGCTACTAATTATGGGGTTGCCGGAGTGACAGAAATCTAAACCCCCGTTAGGAAACCATTACACGAGGGAGCGTAGGATCCTGGAGTTTAAAGTTGTGGTTAGATTTATTTTTTAATTACTTTCTTGTAGTTGCGGATGCTTGCAAGGGTATAATCACAAGTATGTATTAGTCTTGGATGAGACGGTACATTAGCATAGGTTCACCCACACAACACCTATCAAAACACCTAAGATTATTCAGCTGCATGGAACAAAAACACTTGACAAAAACCTCCCGTGTGTCCTCGAGAACATTTGTTAATCATAAGTAAACCCACCGGCTTGTCCTTTGCTGAAGAAAATATTGGGACACTTGCTGCAATTATTACTACTGCATTTTATTTACTCGCACTTTATTTATCTGCAATGTCAAAAACCCCTACAAATCTATCTTTCAGTATTTACAGTTATTCCTTCATCGAAGCTGTTTGTCAACACCTTCTGCTCCTCGTTGGGTTCAACACTCTTATTTATCGAAAGTACTATAATATACCCCCTATACTTGTGGGTCATCAACCTCCTCCGTCTCGCGCTCGTCCTCCTGCTCCGCCGGCGGTTCCTCTAGGCGCTCGACCCCGTCTCTGCGCATCCCCAAGACGGAGCCGCGAGCGTTCACCTGCGTCCGCGTTCTGGCGGCATTCGCATTGGCGGAGGCGACGCCCAGTCTTCCCGCCGTCGCCCTGCGTCGCCCCTCCTCGTGCCCAAGCTAGAGCCGGGGCTGCGTGCCCCCAAGTAGGAGCCAGGGCTGGAGCGCCCCCTCAGCCTCTACGAACAGATCCAGGCTCTCTAGGCGGCGTCGACGACGGACGACGACCCGGAGGGCGTCCGGGTGGCGTACGAGGAGTCGTACAACACGCCGCCCGCACTGCCCCTCCCCGCGGCGCGCACGTGGTCTGTCGCCGATACGGCGTCGATGACTGGCGCGCCGCTGATCGACCTCGACCCGCCGGTGGCCAACGCCAACGAGGCGGGGCCGAGCCATTGGAGCGGCGGCGGCGGCGACGACGACGACGACGACGAGGACTACTTCGGGAGCAACGACAACACCAACGGCGACTACGACGTGTTCAACTTGTGAACACGTCGTTTTAGTTTAAATTTCATTCAAATTTTATAATATATCCTAAAATTTTGAATGAAATTGTCGTTTAAAATTTTTGGCCGACTTTTTTGTTTGTTTGGGGGGCTCCAATTGGGACTGCGAGTGGGCAGCCGCGCCCCCCGCCGGCGCTGCGCCATCCGGACGAGCCCCCAAAGGACCGATCCGGGAGCCCATTCGGACGCCTACTAGGGCTAAATCCAGTAATTTAGTTGGCAGACAGAAAACTCTGCCGTTTTCTTTCTTTCTTTTCCGAGTCCTAGCACACCTGCACAAGAGCAGAAATTCGTGAAGAGCAGGGTTTGGCTAATTTCTGTCAAATAACCGGCTATTTATATATGTTTCAATCTTTTTGAAATGAAAATGCGGCTGTCCTAGCGAATTTCTCAAAAGCAACTCTACTATATAGTTTCTGGTAAGGATCGTAGCGTACGGGGGTACGTCCTAGATAGAGAAGTAGAGATGAAGCGATCGAATCGATCAACTAAAAATAGCCCGGTCGATTCTTGGTCTGGGCCGGCCCAATCATCCTAGTTCGGTTGGCGATAGTTATTCCTTTCCTTGGTAAGCGATCTCACAATTCAATAGGACTCGAAGTGCCGATACCATAAGTCGATTCTTATTTCGTTTTTATAAGCCCTCGACTTTAGCAGAGAGCAGCACCGTGGCCATTGGTAAACAGCACCTCGTCGCCATCCTAGAGAGCACGCCGATTGGAGCCGAGAGCTGCCGCCGCGCTTGGGAGAAAGTGGAGAGCCGTGGCTCACCGAGCACATGAGGGCGTGCCTGTGTCGCTCGGAATGCCTGCGGTGGTGATGGAAAGGAACGGGAGGAGAGGAGGAGTCGCGCCAGTCCGAGGTGCTGGCCGTCGGCACTTAAGCCTAGGGTTTGGTCGACGTGGTCGTGAACTGGGTATCGCTCGGAGTGCAGGCATTGCAAGAGGATCTTCTTTCGGCGTGCAGCCGCGCGGACGGGCTGCCGAAGGTGCACGAGATCGTAAGGAAGGATTGTGACCAGATTCGAGGGGCTTCAAAACTGTAGCAGGAGCCTCATTTCCTCTCTACCGAACCAAAACTAGATCTTGGGGTGCATCAATACGCGCATCCGTCTACGACCTTTAGATTCAGCAGGGCACCATGTTCAGGAGGGTGATAATAGAATGATCAATCAATCTAATTAATTCGGTGATAGGTCAAATGTATGGTCGAAATGTATAAGTAAGCTTATATGCACACACTTTTTCGAAAGTACTCCCTCCGTTCCAAAATATAAACCTTTTTATTGTCCAAAAAAATTAGTAGGTAGGGTCCTGCTTTTATTGTTCATCATGTTGCTCCCTAAGTTCACCTTCAAAGATCTATCACTAGGTAGTGGTTCTATAATTGGAAAAGATACCATTGAAGAATTCTTTAATCATGTTAGTAAGCATGCAAAATTTGAGGAAAAACCCATAGTAGAACTTGCTCCAAATTATGGAACTGTTGCGGCTTCTTTAAATCAAATGTTAGAAACTAGGTTTGTTAACCTTCACCCCATAATGCAGCAATTGTTTCTTCACATAAATAATATTGAAGATATTGAAAAAAGAAATTTTATCTTGGAAACCATGCTTAAAGAATTTGGAAATGTTGCTATAGAAGCTAGGAAAGTTTTTGATCATTTTAATATGCTAGGCTCAAGTGTAGATATTATTGGTGCTCTTGAAAAACTAGAAAAGACCTAACCTAAAAATGAAGGGAAAATACCAATACCCTTTAAAGATGTTATTGGTGCTCTTGAGCAACTGGACAAGGATGGAGAGAAGAATCTCATCACCATTTTTAATAATCTAAAACTTGTTTAGAACAGTTGCTGGAGATTTCCCTGGTTTACATCAGTGGCACTCCTCAATATTTATTCTGGTTCACTGGTTTCCATCAGTGGTACCACCTTAATGATTAAAATATTTTTATGAAAAATAGAAGAAAACCTACTTTATGCAAACTTAGCCAAAACTCCACTTAGCCAAATATGCATGTAGTATTAGTCTTGCCATTTATATCCACCATAGTGTTAGTTGCCAAAACATTAAATTGTATTGACCCCCTTGTAGCTGCATATTCCATCCTGTAGATGAATCTGAAGACGGGTGAGGTTTTGTTCAGGATCTCGAGTCTACAACCAACATGATTTGCCTGTGGCACATGAAGAAGATGAGACTCAATGTTGTACTATATTTTCCATTGTATTTCCGTTTCCAGCTAGTCTTTTGAGACTATGCAAGTTGTAAAGTTATTTTGTAAAGACATGATCATGCGATGTAATATAATGTGGCGCATTTGCATCATATTTCATTTTGAACTGTGGTGCTAGAAATTGATAAAAGGACTAGCACAATAACACGGGGTTCTTACATTATTTAAACGAGCCAATGGATCCCACCGGGAGGTACATGAGCCATACGAGGGAAGACCCTTTCAGACCCATAGGCAACCAGTTAGCCATGCACTTGTCGTCCCCCTTTTCATACGCTGAGGCTGTACATCTTCAGGAAGTCAAGCGGAGGAGTGATGCCGTTGTAGCGAGAGGGCAGCGCTGGGTTGAACTTGAGGGGCCACATTACCGTGTGTATCTCCCTGGAGACACGAGGCAGCTACCGCCGTAAATCTTGGCGCCTGGCATGTTGCCTACCTGGCGGTTGGCATGGCCACCGCTAGCGAGGTCACGGATGGTGCGGTGTTCGTCCTGGTGGCTGCGCTGGATCTGCACACGCGTGTCTGGCGGGGTGCGCAGGATCTAGCAACTGTTGTTGCTTTTTTCGGGGGCCCTGGTGGTGTTGGCCTAGTCAGGGGCATTGGTGCGGGGATCGCCGAGCACTAGTGAGATGGCACCATAGGAAGGGTTTGGCGCGTCATGGGCTCACGCGCTCCTATGCTGGCCTATGTCGCCTCCCCGCGATGGTTGCTGGGGGACGTCTGCGGCATCGACGAGCTCCTGGAAGCGGGCTAGCCATGCGGCGTGCCCTTCTGGTGCGGGCGGGAGCCAGAGCAGCTCCTGGGCCAGCAGCAGGGCTGCGGTGCGGGTGGGTTGTCTGCGGCGTCCTTTCGACCCTGACGGCTCATTGCGGTTGGACGGTCGCGGTGGTGGCGGCGGCGGCGGAGGCGGGTTCCTCTACGAGGATCGCGGCGGGTCTGGCGCGCCACGAGCACCAACCGCACCGTGTAGCGCATCGTCGTCGTAGTTGTTGTGGTTGCCGGTGAGGTTAGCTTGGCCTCTACGGTGAGCGTGGTCGGCACGAGTAGATGCCATGGCAGCGCAGAGGTGAAGGAGTGGCTTAGCCCCCTACCTGGAGCGCCAAATGAAGGAGAGTGGTCTGTCCTAGGACAGGGACTCTCAAGAGGTTCGAACACTGGGCTAACCACACTCACTGCCTCTCGTGAGGACTAGCAAGGAAAGGTGGTACGGCGGGGGTGCTGCGTCGCCGGCGGGCGCCTGGATCAGATCTGGGAATCGCTTGGGGACGCGGGGATTTGATGCCCGATGATCTTGGGTATCGGATTCGGCCTTGCCCGGCCGTGGTAGTCTGGCTACGACCTTGGTCTCGCCGGCGACCTAGTGTTGGGCAATTGTCTACTCCTTCTATGATGCTTTCCTGCTGGGAGTGCCTTCGCGGTGTCGGGCCGCGAGGCTGAAGAATAATGGCGGTGGTCCTAGGGTTTCCTGTCGCGCGAAGATGAAGATCATGATGTAGGTCCTCTTTGATCAAGCCGGGGTGTCGACCGAAAGGCTCCGCCGGCGACTCCCATAGGCAACGCCTGGAGATTGCTGGATCGGTGGAATTTGGTCACAATGCTCAGTCATCGAAGGCGAGATTGGAGGACTAGCAACGTTGTTCGGAGTCTTTGCATCGATGGGGAACTGGCTTGGAGTTACAAGATTCGTGGCATCTGTATGTCAGAGGGGGAGACAATATGCGTGGAGTCCAAAGTCCTACCTTTCAGGGTGAAAACCCAAGGCCTGGCCTTAATTGGTTGTGCCTGGCACTGGTCTTCTTGGAGCCGTTGTTTTGAGAGCGAGGATTATCTTCAGGGTGAAAACCCAAGGTCTGGCCTTAATTGGTTGTGCCTGGCACCGTTCTTCTTGAAGACGTTGTTTTCGAAGAGTTGGACGTCAGCTGTTGTTTAGGTGGTGGTTGTGCGGATACCGCGAGGATTGTAACCCTGTAGCGGGACTTTTCTTCTTTTTATTGTCTTTCGGCTGTGTGCATCCATTGCGTTGTTGCAGAGGCTGGGTGTAATTTGTATCTCCGCGATATCAATATACTTCCCTTTATCAAAAAAAAGGCATGACAGGCAGCAAATTCTTCATGTCCAAAGTTGTCAACATGGTGGCATGATGATGGAGATACTTTTTTGGGTGAAGATCAGGGGGCGTTTAAGGCAGCGACAACCATGGAAAATTGAACGTGAGCGAGGAGTTTTTTTTTTGAACAAGGGAATGGGTCCGAAAGGACCCAGAAGCTTCATTCATAGCGGTGGGTACAAATTACATGAAGGACCCAGAGTAAAAAACAATTACAGGGTAGTCCTTAAAGAAAACAGAAAGGACCCTGCGAAAGATTGGGAAACGCGATCGAGTCCTTCTCCACCGGCGTTGATTGGAAGCCTCGAAGCCACGGCCGCGAATCACAGCGTCGGGGACGAACCACTTGACGACATGATTGCAATGAACGCCTGTCTGAAGCTGAAGATCCTCCCACCTGGAGGACGAATCCGTCGAAGTATAGAACTCTGAGGGGTGGAGCGTCCCCCTGGGCCATGGATAGCAGCAACCAAACTTGGCTGATGCTTGGGAACATCCGCAACTGAAGCTTCATCACTTCTCCCACTGAGGTAGCCCATTGGTCACCTCCCACTGCTCGTCGCCACCGCGACGACAAGACCGAGGGCAAGTTCCCAACTCCCCAGCACAGATAGAAGGGATTATTGAAGGAAGAGCTAGCAGCAGTACCTTCCATGACCAGTTCCCACCATGGAAACTTGGATGAGATGCACCACCACCTCCGTCCCACACCGCTCCCGGACGGCAAGACGAAAGGGATCAAGATGACGAGGAAGGCGGCCTTATTGAAGGAGATCTCCGAGACCAGCTCCTTTGCCAGCAAAAGATCTTGCCACCAGACCTGCGCATCAAAGCACACAAACCACGACGCACACCAGATCCGGGCGATGGGATCCAGTGTTCTACCCCTACACGCCACAAAGGACAAAGCCAGAAATCTACATCTACCAGAACCAGAGGTATATACAGAGGGGAGCCAACCACCTAACCAATCTCCATGCCAAGCAGCAGCACTGCCGGAGATAGAGAGGGAGAGGGGCGGAAACGAGAGGAAGAAGAGGACTCTCAGCGGGCCCTGGAGGAGAAGGAGAGGGGGAGCAGGAGGACGTGATTTGTGATTGCGACTTGCACTGTCGCACACCCAACACGAGCGAGGAGTCGAGGACGACGCAAGAGAACACGGGCACAAATGAGCAGGGCACAGAAAAGAATAAAAAGTGCGGCTTCCCTCGCCGGTTACACATGATTGATTTCTGCCACTATGTGGTGAGGAGGTGAAACAGTAGATCAATCTAAAGTAACATTGGGTAGGCGAGAAGCTAAGAGCATCTCCAGCCGTCCCCCCACGAGCCCCCCAGGAGCCCTTTTTCTGCGCCGGCACGCCGAATTTCGCCCAGCCGCGCCCCCAAAACGTGCGATAGCATAGGTTTGGGCCAAATTAGCGCCCGGCAAACCCAGGCCGAACCCAGGGCGTTGAGGGGCTCTTGGGGGGCGTTGGATGAAGCGAAAACACGCTTGGGTCCGTCCTATCGGCGGCTGTGGCCAGGTTTCGTGCCATTTTTCCCCGTTTTCCCTCCATCGCGCCCAAGTACCTCCCCGTCCGCCCAGATCCCGCCCTTTCTTCCCTCCATACAAGTCCGCCCGCCATGACGCCAAAAAAACACAAGCAGCCACGCCCCGCCGCCATAGAGGATGGGAAGCCCAAGGCGAAGAGGACAAGGAGGCCACTGCCGAGGCCGGCCGGCATGACCAACGCTGAGTGGAAAGCCAATCCGGATCGCAGGACGACCGTCACCAACGACAGGCGTCATAGGAAGGACGCCAAGAAGATGAGGGACGTGGCGGCGGCGGAAGAGGAGGAGTCCCACGCCGTCATGGCGAGGAACGCGGCGGCTCGCCAGTCTACGCTACCGCTTCCCCGTCAGGTCGCCCAGCCCGCCCACTCGGTGTCAGGCCCGTACATGCACGGGCCATGGGGAAGCCAGCCGAGCATCGCATCTCCGGCCGCCGGCATCTCTCCTCAAGTGTGGAGGTACTCCCAGTCACCGGACTACGTCGATGGCGACCCTCTCGACGGCTTCAACCCCAACATCGCCTTCCACGTGCCGCCACGCGCCCCATCCGCGCCCGTCTTCGCCGCCGACCTCAACGTTCCCTATGGCTACTCCCGGCCTCGTAAGTCCACCCACCGTCCCTCCACGCTCAAGTTCTGCGTCGTGGCCCTCTCCCCTTCGGTGCCAGCTCAAGTTCGGCGCCGCAGTTCAGCGCCACGGAGGCCGAGATGGACGACATCATCGTCTCCGGCTCGGCGGCCGCCGCCTCGTCTCCCGGGTTCTTCATGCAGGTCGACTCGCGGGAGGTGGAGACGACGGTCGGCGGCCAGGACGGTGTCGACCTGGACGAGGAGGTGGAAGAGTTGGAGCCAGCCCAGATATCGCAGGTGGCCGCCAAGGGGGAAACGCAAGCGTCGGGAGAACGGCAAGCCGCCGGGAGAACCACGGATCAAGTGGTCGACGAAGGAAGACGAGTGTCTCGCCGAAGCATGGAAGACCATCAGCGTCGACCCGATCACCGGCGCGAACCAGAACGCCGACAACTAGTGGCGTCGGGTGAAGACGGCGTTTGACGAGCGTAAGATGGTCGACCCCCAGTTCAAAGGCATACACAGGGACCGCGGCAAGAAGGCGATGGCCAACCACTGGGCGGCGATCCAGTAGGAGTGCAACAAATGGCACGGCATCCAAGAGGAGGTCCAGTCCCGGCCAGAGAGCGACGCCAGCCTCGACCGGCAGGTATACTCGAGCCACTTTCGCCCATCGGCGCCGTGTTTCACCATGTCTTTCGCCGATCGATGTCGGTGTTTGTCCAGATTGGCCGGATGTTCGACCTGTACCGCCAGGACAACAACGACGGCGAGTTCAGGTATCTGCATGTCTTCACCCGGATCGAGACTTGCCAAAAGTGGAAGGAGGTTTGGCTGTCCCTCGTCAAGAACAACGGCGTCTACAACCCAGACACGCCGCCAGACGCCGTGGAGGATCGCCCGATCGGCAACAAGAAGGCCAAGGCGGCAAGGGACTCGGCTCCTGCAGTGGAGCGCCTGCAAGCGTCAATCGACCTATGCATCTCCGACGCCAAAACCCACGCCGCGCTGAGGGAGATCCAGGCAAAGTCTAGGTGGGACGAGCTCATGGAGAAGCAGACGGCAAAGCTGGAGCTCCTCAAGACGAAAGTCGCGGCGAAGAAGCGGAACACGGACCTGGCCTTCCTGGTCGGCGCTGACCTGGTGGCGATGGACCCGCAGGTGAAGGCGTGGTACATGGCGGAGCGCTCGGCCATCCTCAACCAGATGACAGCGACAATGGCCAGCACTGCCGCGGCAAACGACGCCA
This sequence comes from Alopecurus myosuroides, assembly GCA_028641055.1. NCBI lineage: Eukaryota > Viridiplantae > Streptophyta > Magnoliopsida > Poales > Poaceae > Alopecurus > Alopecurus myosuroides. The sequence goes on along the minus strand of CM054057.1, from coordinate 523,844,615 downwards.
CTCCGCCTGAGCACACCGCCGCACCGGACGACACCGCCGCGCCCGAGACCAAGGTCACCGCCGCGCCCAAGACCGAGGACACCGCCGCGCAAGAGACCGCTGATTCGCCTGAGTAGCTAGCCGTCTGATACTCATCGTCGGACCTTCTCGCCGGGCTATGCCCTTTTTTGTCATTCCATTGATCGCCGAACTGTGGCATGATAATCGTCGTACTCTGGCTTGTTGATCGCCGAACCTGGCCTTTTTTTGAAGCAGGAAGGAGTTGTTTTGAATTCTTCTCATTTTTTCCCCTTGTTTGCCGAAACCTGGGGTGCGAATGGAAACACTCCCCCCCCCCAGGCCGAAATGATCGCCGGCTGAGGCTGCCAAGCGGTATTGTCGGGTGCGCTGGGGGCAAACGGCTGGAGATGCTGTAATCCGTGCTCGTTTTGTGGGGGCAAAATCGAACCGCATGCGTCAAAAAGCTGTACTAAACAACGCATTGTTTTTTCTAAATTATTTGAGAGATTTGTGGACGTGGGGTCTTTTGCATGCAAAGAGAAATAATCTAGTGGGACGACGTACACGCAAGATGGTTGATGTGGTGGACCTGCTGAGGTGGCATAGCTGCATGTTAAGAGAAATATGGTAGTGGGGATGATCTACTTAGTTATATAGGATGTGGGAACGCTACACATATTGTTTTTATACCATATGCTAAATCCTTTACACTTTATGCCATTTTATCGACTTCTGGGACTAACCGATTGACAAGATGCCCACAGAGCCAGTTCCTATTTTCTATTGTTTTTAGTTCCACAAAAGTGGTTCTAGAAATATTCTCGGAATTGGACGATTCAAAGCCCGGAAGGCTTAAAAATATGCCGTGCACACGCAGTCCGGAGGCGGGCCACAGGGCCCCCACACCATGAGGCGGCGCCCCCCCTTGGCCGCGCCCAGGGGTGGTGTGGGCCCCCTGGTCGCCCACCGACGTTGCCCTTGCGCCTATATATTCTCCTCCTCGGGTTAAACCTAAAGACCCGAGCCTTTTCCACCAAAAATATCCGCAGCCGTTGTCATATTCAACCCTAGTTTTGGAGGGTTCTAGAGCTCTCCGGGGCACCCTGCCGGGGGGGGGGGGGGCAATCGTCACCGGAGGGCTCTACACCACCATGCCCGCCTCCGGACTAATGTGTGAGTAGTTCATCCTTGGACTACGGGTCCATAGCAGTAGCTAGATGATTGTTCTCTCCTCTTTATGCCTCATGTTTAGATCTTGTGAGCTGCCCTACATGATCAAGATCATCTTATTGTAATGCTACATGTTGTGTTTGCTGGGATCCGATGAATATTGAATGTTATGTCCAATGATTATAAATCTATCACGCTCTTTTCATGTGTATGTTTTTTATGATCTTGCATGCTCTCTGTTATTAGTACATGCTCTTGCCAAGTAGATGCTAGTAACTCCAAGAGGGAGTATTTATGCTCGATAGTGGGTTCATGCCTCCCTTTTACTCACGCTCGAGTGCCATAAACGTAACGCATGGGGGATGTGTTGTTTCCATTAGGGACAAAACACCGATGTTTACATTACACACTTTGCTTAATGCAATTATCTGTTGATTGCAACTTAATACCCAAGGTTTGCTCGGATGACATTCTGAGGGTGGATTATTAGGCCTAGATGTAGTTGGATAACGGTCTATGTATTTTGTTGTAATGCCCGCATGAACAAAGTAATCATCATGTCATGCATATGCACTACGGTGCAGCCTTTATATTTGTCAATTGCCCAGCTGTAATTTGTTTACCCAACATGCTATCTATCTGTTTTGGAGAGACACCACTAGTGAACTGTGGACCTCGGTCCATTTTCCTCATATTGATAATACAACCACTACCATCACTTTTTTCATACTGTTGCTACTGTTTTCCTACTATTTTCCACACCATATGTTTAACCTCTTTGTTTTCAGCAAAACATGTGAGATTGACAACCTCACTGTTTCGTTGGGGCAAAGTGATTTGATTGTGTTGTGTAGGTTCCACGTTGCTACTGAACCAATAGTGTGCCCTGCCAATATCAGTTGCGTCAACCTTCAGAAGTGATTTCTTTCTCCTACTGGTCGATTCAACCTTGGTTACTTTCTGAGGGAAATTAGATGTTGTGGTCTTTATACCTTCCTCTTAGGGTTTCCCAATGAGTGCAAGACCTGCACCATCAAACTATTTTTTTGGCGCCGTTGCCACGGAGAAAGAGGATTTCTGCAAGGGGAGTCTCTCACTTCCATTCTCTTTACTTTGTTATTGTTTTGCTTAGTTTTTTTTGTCTTGTCTGTTTCTCTACATCGAAAACACACACAAAATAGTTCTTCTTCTAGTTTTTATTTTTATCCTATTTTTAATCTTGCTAAAATGAGTACTCCTGAGAACACTAAGTTGTGTGACTTTACTAACACAAACAACAATGATTTTATTAGCACACCTATTGCTCCACCTTCTCCTACTGCTGAGTTTTTTGAGATTAAGCCTACACTATTAAATCTTGTATTGAGAGAGCAATTTTCCGGTGTTAATACTGATGATGCTGCTGCCCATCTTAATAATTTGTTGAACTCTGTGAGATGCAAAAATATGAAGATGTAGATGGAGATATTATTAAGCTGAATTTGTTTCCTTTCTCTTTGAGAGGAAGAGCTAAAGAATGGTTGCTATCTTTGCCTAAAAATAGTATTGACTCTTGGACTAAATATAAAGATGCTTTCATTGGAAAATATTATCCTCCTGCTAAGATTATATCTCCAAGAAGTAGCAATATGAATTTTAAGCAACTTAATAATGAGCATGTTGCTAAATCTTGAGAAAGAATGAAATCTTTAGTAAAGAATTGTCCCACTCATGGACTGACTACTTGGATAATCATCCAAACCTTTTTATGCAGGTCTGAAATTTTCCTCAAGAAACCTTCTGGATTCAGGTGCTGGAGTAACCTTTATGTACATGACTTTGGGGAAACAACAAAACTTCTTGATGATATGATGGTAAATTATTCTGAATGGCACACTAAGAGAGCTCCACCAGGTAAGAAGGTAAATTCTGTTGAAGAAACCTCTTCCTTGAGTGATAGGCTTGATGCTATTATGTCTATGCTTGTGAATGGTAAAGCTTATGTTGATCCAAACAATGTTTCTTTAGCCTCTTTGGTTTCTCAAGAAGAGCATGTTGATGTGAACTTCATTAAAAATAATAATGGTTATGTGAAATCTTATGGTAGCAACAACTATAGACCATATCCTATTAATAATAATAATGGTTATGTGAAATCTTATGGTAATTTCTACAACAACAATAAAAGTGTAACCTCTGATCTTGAAAATATGCTTAAGAATTTTATTAGTACACAAACTGCTTTTAATAAATCTGTTGAGGAAAAGTTTGGCAAAATTGATGTTCTTGCTTCTAAAGTCTATACCCTTGCTCTTGATGTTGATCTTCTCAAAATAAAGGTTATGCATCATATGTTAAAGAAAGCAAAACTTTGAATTCCATTCAAATTCGAATTAATGACAACATTAGGATGTTAGTTGAATTGCATGCTAGATGGGAAAGAGAAGACGAAATAGCTAGAAGGAATAATATAGCTAATGTTTGTACTATTACCACAACTAGTAAAACTAAAGCTTCTCATGATAGTAAACCTTCTACTATTAATGGTAAAGTAATTGGTGTTTGCAATGTCTCCATTTCTTCTGCAAAACGTTTAAAATTGCCTAAAACCACTAAAATTGTTCCTGATAAAAGTGCTAAAAAATTTCTAGGTATGGGAGACCCTGGTCCCATTACTTTTGATAAGAATAATATTGATTTCATAATAGCAACATATCTGAAGTAATTATGTTCCTACAAAAGCTTTCTAGTAATCCCGATGCTAATACTATGAATATGGTTTTACAAAACATATTACAAATGCTCTCGTGCAAATTAGAGAAGAGGAATTAAAATGTGAAGCCTCTATTTATAGAAAATTAGAAGATGGTTGGGATACCATCATTAAAATAAAGGTGAATGATTTTGATTGTAACGATATATGTGATCTTGGTGCTAGTATCTCTGTTATGCCTAAGAAACTTTATGATATGCTTGATTTACCACCATTGGAACATTGTTATTTGGATATTCGTATTGCTGATAATGCTAGAAAGAAACCTTTGGGGAGAGTTGATGATGTTACTATTATGGTTAATAATAACCTTGTCCCATTTGATTTTGTTGTTATGAATATTGAATGCAATGCTTCTTGTCATATTGTTTTGGGAGACCTTTTCTTAGAACCGTTGGTGTTGTTATTGATATGAAAGAGAGCAATATTAAATATCAATTCCTACTCAAGAAAGCTATGGAACACTTTCCTAGGAAGATAATGAAGTTTCCTTTTGATTCTATTGTTCGAACAAGTTACAATTTGGATGCTCCTTCACTTGAAAACCTTGATTTTCTCTTTCTATGCCTAGCTGAAAGGCGTTAAAGAAATGCACTTCTTGGGAGATAACCCATGTTTTTATTTTTGCATGTTTTTTCTCTGTTTTCTTTGAGTCAAGGTATTGTATACTACTGTAGAAAATCCTTTATATCTTTAATTCCATGTATTAGTTGTGCCAAGTAAAGTATCTAGCGAAATTTGGTGATTAGTTTTGGATTTCTGTGCAGGAAACAGATTTCTGCTGTCCACCGTATAAAATTGCATAATTCACAGAAAGATCAAAATGACCTGATTTTTTTTTGCTTATTCCTTAGTTAATTCCAAAACTTTTTATTTCTTTAAGTTTTTCGATTTGAGCAACATAAGTGCCCAGAAAAAAAAATCGTCTTTACAGACTGTTTCGGTTTGACACATTCTGCCTTTTTACTTGCATTCTCTCTTTTACTATGTCGAGTGGATTTCTTTGCTTCACGAAACATCAATGGTTGTAGCTAATGTTTAAAAATATTAATAATGCTTGTGACCATGCATAACATGTGATTTTTTGATTGTGCACTAACCCTCTAATGTGAATTACTTTGAGTGTGGTGTGAAGGAAGTTTTCAAGGGTCAAGAGAAGAGGGTGATATAGTGTGATAAAGAAGAGTGAAAAGCCAAAGCTTGGGGATGCCCCCATGGTTCATCCCAGAAAATTCTAAGAAGACTCAAGCGGCTAAGCTTGGGGATGCTCAAGGCATCCCTTTCTTCCTCAACAATTTATCAGGTCACTTCTAGTGAGACCAATTTTTATTCGGTCACATCATATGAATTTTACTTGGAGCATATGTTTTGTTTTATTTTGTTTTCCTTGCTGCAAAAAATATTGCTGGAACCCAGCATTCTTGTGTGGGAGAGAGACACGCTCGGCTTTTTCATATGAATACTCGCTATGTTCGTATTCTAAGTTTATTTTCTAGCTGTGGCAAGCCCTTTTAGCTCATGTTTTTCATTCATCTCTTATTCAGAGTTGTTAGTTATAGTAGAGTAGTATTAGTACTGTCGTGTTTCATTGCTATATAATTTGGAGAGTTTGTGTTAAAATATATATTGAATGGTGCTTGAAGAAAATAGAAAATGCTACATGTGGTAGATGGTATAACGGAAAAAACTTTCATATTCTTGTAGATCACTAAACTGTTTCACTTGATTATTTCCTGTTGTTTTGAGATATTAATATGCTTAATGGTAAACTTTATGGTTTAGTAGAGTAAAAAAAAATGGTTGGTCTAAAAGCTTGAAACTGTGCCCACTCAAATAACCAGTTGATAGGATAATGGTATATGACTTCCCTTGATGATAGCAATCGTAATGGCTTTTTATTACGCGCTACGGTCGGGGTAGCTAACAATGACTTGTCACTGCCACAGACCCTTTTGGAGTGATTTTCATTATGCCTTGTAAGATCATAATTTTAGTTGTAATCTTGTAACTCGTGAGTTCTATGTTGCGGTTTTCTAGCACTTCCAGCATCCATATTTGCTAGCCTCTTCGGTACTGTGCATTGCTCATTCTCACATTGAGAGTTGGTGCAAACTTCACGAGTGCATCCAAACCCCGTGGGAGAACTTTGTTCTTATACACATAAACCAAAAATCGTCTTCCTCAAACAGCCACCATACCTACCTACCATGGAATTTCCATAGCCATTCCGAGATATATTGTCATACAACATCTATCTTCATTACGCTACTTGTTGTCATGCTTCATTGTTATTTTTCATACTGCTACACTAGCAGGAGCATTTAGTTTTATATACATCAGAGATATTTCACTTTGAGTTATGAGTACTTAAAGTGTGATGATTCATTGTAAAATAGAGTGTTGCCCCTACCAGTGAGGTTATATACCAAAAAAATAAAAATAAAGAGAAAAAGCCCAAAAAATAAAAAAAAATAAAAGGGCAAAAAGAGAGATAATAAAGAGAGAGGGGGCAGCATTACTATCATTTATTTCACACATGTTCTTTGTTAGCACCAATACTTCAGTTTGGAGAGAGTTTTCATATTATGACTTGCATAACTATGTGGGGAACTTTACGTTATAGAACTTGGCTTGTATATTCCGATGATGAGCCTCCTCAAAAGTTGTCTAGTTCTTCGTGAGCAAGCAAGTTGGATGCACCCCCCACTAGGTCCATTGGAGAGCTTTGATACACTTATAGCTCTATGTGCATCCGTTGTGTGGAAATCACTACTCTTTGCATAACTTCGATTATAAGACTTCCTCTTGTCTAATGATCACTTTTAGTTGTGTGAGACTCTCTTCCAATGACCTTACAAACCCCCCATAATGTTCTTTTAGCCATAACATCCTGGTGTTGGGAACCAATACAAAACACTTTCTTGTTTTGAGTGTGCAAATTTCTTATTGATTTTCCTACGTGCATGTTGTTGTTGCATGACTTGATCCTAACAAGTGTTGTTGTGAGAGTTTGATGCCTTGGATTACTATATTGTTGTTATTGAAGCTTAAATCATCTTTAATAAACCATTGCATGGTTGACTATCTTTTAGTATTGATTCATTGAAAAGTTTTACTTTGTTATTCCTAATGTTTTATACATTATTCTATTTGATATCGACTATAAACCACGACCTTTATTCATTTGATCCTAGTTTACATGCTTTACATTACTATGATGATCAAGTTTATGTTAGTAGCATGTCACCTCAGATTTTTTTTTTTTATCGTTTACCTACTCGAGGACAGGTAGGAACTAAGCTTGGGGATGTTGATACGTCATAAACATATCCATAATTTCTGATGTTCCATGTTGTTTTCATGCCATATACTACATTTTCTTTACACTTTATGTCATTTTTATCAATTTTCTGGGACTAACCTATTGACAAGATGCCACAGAAACAGTTCCTTTTTTCTGTTGTTTTTAGTTTCAGAAAAGTTGTTCTGGAAATATTCTTGGAATTGGACGATTCGAAGCCCGGAAGACTTAGAAATCTGTCGCACACAGAGTACGGAGGGGACCCGGAGGGAGGCCATAGGGGCCCCACACTATGAGGCGGCGCCCCCCTTGACCGTGCCTAGGGGTGGTGTCGGTCCCCTGGTCGCCCATCGATGTTGCCCTCGCCCCTATGTATTCTCCTCCTCGGGTTAACCCTAAAGACCCAAGCCTTTTCCCCCCAAAAGCATCCGCAGCCGCCGTCATCGTAAACCCTAGTTTGGAAGGGTTCTGGAGCTTTCCCCGGCACCCTGTTGGGAGGGGAATTCATCACCGGAGGGCTCTACACCACCATTCCCACCTCCAGAATGATGCGTGAGTAGTTTATCCTTGGACTACGGGTCAATAGCACTAGCTAGATGGTTGTTCTCTCATCTTTATGCCTCTTGTTTAGATTTTGTGAGCTTCCCAACATGATCAAGATCATCTTATTGTAATTGTCAAGACATCGTAGTAGGGTTCATAGACGGGGGTGCCATGAGGCCTACGGGTAAATACGTGGGGAAACGTGGTAGTATGATAACCAGGGACACCAAAGTTTACCCAGGTTCGGTACGTCGCAACTAGGCGGCATTCCTACTGCTGCAATCTCACTAAATCAGGGCTGAAGCCTGAAATATACAAAGTACAATGTGAGTTGGTTTAGCTACTCGACGAGGATCAACTTCTCGGCGAGTTGGCTTCTAGCTAATTGTGCATTGTCTTTCTTCTCTCCCGTCCGGCTTTATATAGATAGCCGGGTTAGGGCTTACAGAAAGGAAACCTAGAAGACAACGGTAAGTTCTAACTTGGAAGGCAAGAATCCGCCTTTTACTCCAAGCCGCACCACGTGGGCCGTTGTCCGGGTTCTTCTAGAATCCGGCTTCTGTGCATCAACTTACTGGGCCGCCTAATGGATTGTGATCCATTACGAATCAGGCCACCCTGGTAACCCGACTCTTTAGGACAATGCCGGATATACCCCTAATCGGTATATATCCGACAATAGCCCCCAAGATGGATTGAGACCTCAATTCGCCATCTTTCGTCAATTTGGATTACTTCCGAGAAATGTTGGCTCTTCGTCACGATTCTTCTTTTCCTTAAATTATGCTTTAACGCGAAACTCAGATTTAAGAAAATCCGACTTTCTCTTCCACGAGCCTTCGTGGAGAAGGAACTTCCTACGTCAGCGATAAAATCATGCTGACGTCAGGGACGTTTGGGTTCCAAATGTGAAGCCCTGAAACGTATCTCTGACAGATTCTCGCGGGAAACAAGGAGATAACCGTAATCACTTGCCACCTCATTTCCCAGATTTTCCTGCGAGTGACACGCTTTGAAGATCCAACGTTCCAAAGAGTCATTAGCACGCATCGCAAAGGTTTTCCGGCTATAAATACCCTCCTCCGTGCCTTCCGGCGATTCTTCTGGTCTCACTCCGCCTCCCAGACCCCATGCACCACTGCACCCGAGCCAAAGTTCCATTAGAGCGAGCAGAGCTTACGCACGTCCCGCGCCATTCCCAAAACCCCTCCATCGGGAGTTCAAGAACTTCACGGTGCCGCCCGCAAATGGACTCTGGTGATTCACCGCGCGCCGCAAAGAAGCTCTCATTCTCCGTCGATATCGACGAGATAATCAATACCATGGACCCGCTGCTGGATTCCTCGAGCCGCATCGCCGCCAGCGCACCGGAGAAACATTCCGGCGACCAGGCCCGCGAGGAAACTTCTCTCGCGGCCGAAAACCTAGCCACCTCTTCCTCTGCGCTGCCTCCGCCACTCGTCTCCGAAACTGCGGAAGAGAAAATCCTCCTCGTCGGGGAGGATCTCGCCGCTGCGGCCGCCGCCGGAGCCGAAGACGAGGGCGAGATCTCCGGCAATTGGAGCCGGTGCAACATCACCCCCTCCCTTCTTCCGACAATGGAGAAGGACGGGTTGATTGTGAAGGGGAAATGGCGGCACGAGGAGGACGACTCCGAGCCCTCGTCCAGAGCCGGGGAGCGGGTTCTCATAACCTCGCACATATCTCGAGGTATGGGATTTCCGCCATCCGCCTTCTTCCTCCAGATACTCAACCACTACAACATCCAACCCCACAATCTACCACCAAACTCAATTCTATACTTTGCCGGGTTCCAGGCCCTCTTCGAAGGGTATCTAGGTTTAGCCCCTACGTTAGATTTCTGACAGTATTGCTTCGGGGTTAAGCGAAACCCCTCTGAGGGCGCACTCCCGACTTGCGGGACCATATCTTTTACCCTGTGTAGATACAGGGAAGATTGGTTCTCCAAGATAAAAACTTCGGAATCCATCAAATTCTGGACGGGTTCCTTTTTCTATCACCAAGACATCCCGTTTCCTGGAAAGGAAATGGGGATTCCACCTTTCACCAACTGCGCTGCCACTCCCCAGGATAACTGGGCAGTGGAGGCAGTCCAAACTCTGCCGCCGGATTTGCTTAGGATTAAGCGGCGCATCGCCAAACTCGTCACCTCCGATCCACCTCCCACCGGCATGGATACAGTTCTATGCTGGTTAGAGAGGCGAATTCAACCTTTGGCTGATCACGGTCCCCGGCTCTTATGCGAATACACGGGAACCGCGGACGCCATGCGGACGACGAACAAATCTTTGACGGCAAAAGATTTGCGAAAGCATGTAAACCAGTTGATCGTGGCACGCGACCAATATGAGGAAAGCCAACCAATGTACATGGCGACAAACCCGCCTCCAAAGGTACATCTTTTACATTTTGGGCTTTGCGTTCCTTCATTCTTGGATAATTTTCTTGACCCGGACTTTGTCTTTTTTGACAGATATTCGATCTTCTTGAGGCAGATCTTGCGACCGATGTCGAGTTGGATGCAATGCGTACCAACTTTGCAGGCGGATGGAAACGCAAGAAGCCTTCCGCTACACAGGAGATAATCGACCTTGACGGGGTTCCCGTCGCTACCTCCAGGTTAGACATCCGGGTTTATTCTTTTTGTCGGAATTTCCTTCCTTTGTCTCGGAATTCTGATTTCCCGGTAATTTTCTTTCTAGCCTGGCTCCAACAACATTGAAGCCAAAAAAGGCTGAAAAAGCTTAAGTCTGTGGCCAAAAGAGGGCCACATCCTTCTCCTGCTACTGCTGAAAGTAAAGTATGGGCACCTAGAGGGGGTGAATAGGTGCTACGACCAATTTTAATTTTTCTTTTGATTTAGGCTTAACATAAAGGTAAATTCTCTAGATAATGCGACTACGGTGAATTTACCTATATGACAAGGATAATGTTAAACACAATGCAAGCGGTAAGTAAAGAGAGTGAGGGAACGAGGTAACCAAAGTGAAGCACACGGAGACGCGATGTATTCCCGAGTTCCTCCTTTTTAGGGGAGTACGTCTTGTTGGAGGGGTGTGAGCTCGCCACGAAGGCCTAGTCAATGCCACAAAGGCCTCACCCTATTATCCGATGAACTTCTGCCACAAAGGCCTAGTTCACCTTCCACTATTTAACCCCTTTGAGGCGGGGATCGAGTCTTTTACAAGCAAGCTTGTGGCACACACCCACAACCAAATTGGGGGCTCCCAAATCTTCTTGAAACACCAACTAGAATCAAGATGCCTAAGTTCTCCACAAGAGGAAACCCTAGGCTAGATCCCTCGAACTAGAGAGGGGGAAATGAAGAACGGCTCGGTGAAGATGTAGATCGGGGCCTTCTCCTTCAATCCTCCAAAGATCTTCAAGATTGGGTGGAGGGATTGGGAGATGTGAGGGATTTGGTGAGCTCTTAAATGCTATTAAATGCTAAGGGGAAGAACTAGATCTTGAGGAAGAAGAGGAGGGGTATTTATAGCCCCTCCTCACAACTAGTCGCTGTGCAGGAATTTTGGGACCAGAATATCCGGTCCAAGTTTGGACCGGAATATCCGGTCAGTCCATCTGCTCGAATCCTGTTGACTTTAACCGAATTATCCGGTTGCCCACGAATAATCCGGTTCAAATAATCCGGCTCGCTTCTAAAAAGCGCAGGCAGCTGTACCGGATATTCCGGCTCCTCTGGAATAATCCGGTACAAATAATCCGGCTCGCATCTGTCAGAAATTCTTCCAGTCCTTAGCCGATTTCGAGCAAACACACAGTAACCGGAATATCCGGTCCAAGATGAATAATCCGGATCAAATAATCCGTCTCATCTCTGTCCGGAAATGTTCCAGAAATCTCCAGACCGGAATATCCGGCTGCTCCGAATAATCCGGTTCCAAATAATCCGGTTGCCTTCTGTCCCAAATCTCTCGGGCCAAACTTCACCGACTTTTTGGTGATCGATGCCGATGTTAAGTGTAACACCTGCACGCTTAGCACCTCGATAAATAATGTACTTAGTATTGTTAACTAACACACAAAACACCGGGAAAACGAAATGCACTTTCAATATCCCCCTTTTTGGTGTTAGATGACAATACTAAGATTTGCAATAAAACCTTGACTAGAACATGTTTGAAACAAAATGAGAATGTCTCCCCATATCTATATGCATACCTTTTGTTTGCCTCAAATGCAAATAGATGCAATAATATACGGGGAGAAATTCCAAAAAGTAGCAAACATGCCAAAGAACCAACCTCATAAACATGATGAGAATAGGATAAAGTATATACCTTGTGCATAGGGATGATAACCAATAATAACCAAGCACAACAATATATAATATCCTCAACAAATAAGATAGAGAAACATATAGCCACCAACATAGAAAATCCATGATAATATCCAAGATAACCAACATAGTAACCAACATAGTCTCACACACGATAACACATAGTTTTAAACGAGATAAAAAACGAACTAAAATGGACACAAGCTCTCAAGAAATGATAAAAGCATACGCTTGTGCCTGAACCCATGCAAATCCCGTAGTCTAGTAGTTACGTCTCCCCCTTTGGCATCGAGACACCAAAAAGGAGAGGAATAACTAAGCTAACGTCCCAACACAGTCTAATAATCAGAATGCTCAGAGGACTCGCCAGCAGACTCCTCGGACTCTCCCTGTGCCTCGCGCTCATCCTCAGAGTCAACATCATCCTCCTCATCATCCTCAGCAGCAGTCCTAGAAGTGGTAGCCTGTGTGACCCGGAGAGCCTCCTCAATGCGCTCCCAAGGGGTACGATCCTCAGCAGACCAAGCAGAGTAAGACTGAGCAACAAGAGGAGTAGGCAGATCACCAGTAGCACCACTCACGTGGTGAAGAATCAGACTCTGTGAACTGGTCAACTCAGTGTCCCTGCAATAGGCCCTGTACTGCTCCTTATGTATGTCCACCTTCATGCAGAGCATATTGCGCTGAAACCAGGAGAGCTTCCTGATATGGCGCATAGTGCTAGAACCAGGAGTGGACGTGGGCTGAGCACTAGAAGATGGCATACCCCCCATAGAGGAACCACCCTCAAATGGAGGAACAGGAGCAGCAGGAGTGGTCTTCTTCTTCCTCTTGAAATACAGCTTCTTCACCTTGTGTTCAACCATGGGAAGCTCAGCAAAATCCCTCTACATCACATCCTTGATAAGCATCATGATGTATGGACCATAGGGAATGGTATTCCCACCAACCATAGCAGTGTACAGCTCGTGAAAAATGATATCCATAACATCCACAGTATATGAAGCAGTCGGATCCTCATCTTCCATGCACTCCTTAGCCAGAATGAGCAGGTTGCATAAAGGAGAGGTGAGAGCATAATTATTACCTCCACTCGGCACCAAGAAGGATCTGAAGATGCGCACCAGCTGATCATAGAGGGGAAGAAGTCCCTCAATGCCTCCAACAATGAATCCAGGTGCATATAACTCAGACATGAACATCTCCCTCCGAGGTCTCTCTACCTCATGCACACGGCGACCAACAGGAGGATGAGAGCGGAAGCTGTATCCAAGCAGACGAGCCAGACGGTGAAAAGGAACCTCGCAAGGAGTGGACTCAGTCATCCACTTGAGGCAGCAAACCTGATCCTTACTGAACACCATAGTAGACATAAACTGGGTGACGAGCTGAGTGTTGTAGTTGCACTGGGTCTCCATGAGCTTCACAATCCCGAACCTCTCAACAATGCTCGCGGCATCAGCAAACTCCTCCTTCTCCTTGATAGCAGCAAAGTCAAATGGGTGCATCTCTCGGATAGGGAACTTGAAGTCACAGTAAATATCAGCATAAATGTAAGACTGCTCCAAGTTCCAGAATCGAGAATCACAAGCAGCATCTTGAGGAGTGAAGTAGACATCCTTCTGCCTGAGCACAGTGAAATCCGGAACAGTGATGTCGGTCTTATAGTTGAGTCGATTCTTTCTCTTGTTCCTAGAAGAAACCTGCTTCTTGGGGCGCTTGCTCGAACCCCTGTCAGAACCACCTGTGAAACAAGACAATAGAAGGATAGCAACGGGGGTGAGTGCACGTATGTCAAGCAACGGATGAAACATGCATACAAACAATAGAAAAGATTCTAGGTATTAATCTAGGTTGAAATCTAGCAAGGATTATTTGTGAGCTGTTCTCAAAAGGTAAAGGAAACAGCCGGATATTCCGGTTCAGAACTGAACCGGATATTCCGGTATACCCGGATATTCCGATTCAATCGTGGACCGGATATTCCGGTACTGCGAAAACAACACACAAACAATCTCAATCTAGAGTTCAAAAGTAGATCGGTGACAAGTGAATCTAATCTATTGTAACTAGCATGCAATGGGTACCCTAGGGAACAATTTCTACCAATCATTGACAACAAAAACTCAGATCCATGGAGTGGTATGGTTATAGCACCAAGATTCAACGAGATTGAACTTTACCGGATTCCATGGACAACGATGCTTGGATGGAAACGCTCCCAAGGACGAGGGGAAGCAGATCTGAGCCAAAGCTTGAAGATCCCATGGAGGAATCGGCCCGGGAGGCCAAGAATCGGTGCGGCGGCGTTTTGGGGTGGAGGAGAGGAGTTGGGGAAGAAAGGCACGAACTGCCTCTTCCCCGTTCGTCTCCTGGATAAGTGACTTTCGCCAAACCGGATATTCCGGTTCAAGTTTGAACCGGATATTCCGGTCCAAAACTGGACCGGAAATTCCGGCTGCCTACTGATTCGAAAATTCCTCGTTTCAACAGACGACATAAGTGCTAGAAGAAGATGGCTATGTGGTAGAATGGCTTAGGTTTAGAAACACCGAACTGAGAGTAGTACTTATCCCTCTCAAAAGTAAGAATCAAACAAACAAAAGATCAACTGAGTGGGATTTTCCTACAAAAGAACACTTAGAGGGGAAAACGAAAAAAGCAATGAAATATCAAATAAGTCCCAACTAAGATCCAACTCTTCAAATGAGAAGAGGTTGGTGGCCTAAGCCACCATGTAAGAGTTCATGGTATGCAACCGCGAAGATATATCTTGGGGGCATTGCCATTACTCAACATTGAAGCTCACAATTCAACATTAGAAAAAGAGAGATAACAATGATTTTTTTTGCTTTGGGCATAATGGGGGGAGGGAGAACCCAATGTGTTAGGATAACACTCCCCCTATGTTCATGCCTACACCTAAGCTCAAACACGTTTCATCTATAGGGTTGTGTGCAAGATCTTCAAGTCAAACTCCTTGAATAAATCACATTTAGTTCATTCCTCAAGAACAAGAATCTTGCATCATCAAATGCCTTCGTGAAAATATCCGCAAGATTGTCCTTGGTGGCCACAGAAGATAGTGCAATATCCCCTCTTGCCACATGGTCTCGGATGAAGTGATGGCGAATCTGAATGTGTTTGGTCCTTGTGTGTTGCACGGGATTGTATGCAATCTTGATGGCACTTTCATTGTCACACAAAAGAGGCACCTTATCCAAATGAACTCCATATTCCTTGAGAGTTTGCCTCATCCATAACAATTGAGTGCATGCACTTGCAGCGGCAACATACTCGGCTTCGGCGGTGGAGAGTGATATGCAATTTTGCTTCTTGGAGGACCAACTCACTAGGGACCTACCAAGAAATTGGCAAGCCCCGGAAGTAGACTTCCTATCATCTTGATCACCCGCCCAATCGGAATCCGTGTAGCCATTGAGAGAAAAATGTGCCCCCTTTGGGTACCACAAACCAAATCTTGGGGTATGAAGCAAATAACGAAAGATCCTATGGACCGCCATTAAATGGCTATCCTTAGGAGCCGCTTGATACCTTGCACACACACCTACACTCAAAACGATATCGGGCCTAGATGCACAAAGATAGAGCAAAGAACCAATCATAGAATGATACAACTTTTGATCCATATCCTTACCCCCTTTTGGATTACGAGATAGGTGGCACTTGACTTGCATAGGAGATGTCTTGATCTTAGCATCTTAGAAATTAAACCTCTTGATCATATCTTGGGTATACTTGGCTTGAGAAATGAAGGTCCCACGAGCCAATTTCTTGATCTCAAAGCCAAGGAAGAATTTAAGCTCACCCATCATAGACATCTCGAACCTGTCAGTCATAAGCTTAGAGAACTCATTATTGAAAGCTTGGTTAGTTGAGCCAAAGATGATATCGTCCACATATAGTTGGCATATGAAAAGAACTCCCTTTACTCTCTTGGTGAAGAGAGTGGGGTCAATCTTCCCAACTTCGAAACCACGATCATCTAACAACTCCCTAAGGTGCTCATACCAAGAACGAGGTGCTTGTTTGAGACCATAGAGAGCCTTGTCAAGTTTTAAACGTGGTTAGGAAAGTTGAGATTCTCGAACCCCGGAGGTTGCTTAACATATACCTCCTCTTTTAGTGGACCATTCAAGAAAGCACTTTTCACATCCATTTGTTGCAATTTGAAATTATGAGAGGATGCATAAGTAAGGAGGATACTGATGGACTCAAGGCGAGCCACGGGTGCGTAGGTATCATCAAAGTCAATGCCTTCAACTTGAGTGTAACCTTGAGCAACCAATCTTGCCTTGTTCCTAATGACAATGCCATGCTCATCTTGCTTGTTCTTGAAAACCCACTTAGTGCCAATAACATTGTGGCAATCTTTGGGCTTCTCAACCAATCTCCAAACTTTGTTGCGCTCAAAGTTATTGAGCTCATCATGCATAGCTTCAACCCAATCGGAGTCCTCAAGAGCTTCATACACTTTCTTAGGCTCCACCATAGAGATATGAGCTTTATGCTCACAAAAATGTGCCAATTGCCTTCTAGTGGATCTTCGATCTTGAACATCCTCCAAGACCTTGTTGTCTTGGGCATCAATTTGCTTCAAAGCTCTTCTTATCCTTTTGACACGGCGGGCTTCGATCTCCTCATTATTGCGAGGAGGGATCACTTGATCGTCTTGATCATTTGGGTCCCCATCTTGACCAACTTGGCCTTGATCATCATCATCATCATCAACAACAATATCTTCAACACTTGCTTCAACTTGAGGATAGGATGAAGAGGATGGATGATCTTGGCCTTGACCTTGACTCGCATTAGTGAGAGGAGTGGGTATGACTTGCGGAGTCACTTGGTCAATGAGAGGAGGGTCTTGAACATGTTCTTGGTTAGGTGTAACATTTGGCTCCTTGGCTTGTTCTTCTATTGTAGAGGAGGGCTCCACTTGAGTAGAGAATAGTCCTTCTCGATTCGCCATAAGGTGTCCCTCAATGGTGCGGAAAAATCCCACACCCATCCTTCCTATGGCTTCTTGAGGTATTTCAACATCTACATTAGAAACATGAAATTGCGCCACTTTGGAGCCATCATTTTCCTCGAAAGCCACACTACAATATTGTATGACAATCCGTGAGGCTTGGTCAAAGACTCTATAAGTGTGGGATTTGGCACCGTAACCAACAAGAATACCCTCAATAGTTTTGGATTGAAATTTAGACAATCTAACACCCTTGATCAAATAAAAGCACTTACAACCGAATACACGGAAGTAGGAGACGTTGGGCTTGTTGCCGGTGAGGATCTCATATGGGGTCTTGTCCAAGCCTTTGCGGATGTAGAGGTGATTGGAGGAGTGGCATGCGGTGGATATGGCCTCGGCCCATAAATATTGGGGAGAAGAGTACTCTGCCAACATGGTCCTTGCCATATCCAAGAGGGTGCGATTCTTCCTTTCGGCAACACCATTTTGTTGAGGAGTGTAAGTGGCAGAGTATTGATGACGAATGCCTTATTCACTAAGGAATTCATTCAATGTATAGTTCTTGAACTCCAAACCATTATCACTCCTAATAGCCATGATTTGCACATTGTGTTGACGTTGCACTTCATTGGAGAAGTCGATGATGGTTTGTTGAGTTTAACTCTTGCACTTGAAGAAATAAACCCAAGTGTATCTTGAATAATCATCGACAATCACCAAGCAATACTTCTTTCCACCAAGACTTGCCTCGGGCACGGCACCAAAGAGATCAACATGGAGAAGCTCCAAGATCCTCTTTGATGAGATAATAGTCTTGGCCTTGTACACCTTTTCATGCATCTTCCCTTCAACACACGACCTACAAAAGCGATCCTTTGCAAAGGAAACATTTTCTTTTAGTCCGACAATAAAGCCACCTTTGTGAAGACTTTGCAAAGTTCTCATGTTGACATGGGATAGGCGGCGATGCCACAACCATCCCAAGTCCGCCTTGCCGAAAAGACAGATTGCTTGAGTGCTGGTTGACTTCGAAAAGTCCACCACGAACAACTCATTTTCAACATGTCCCACGTGAGCGACGTCAAGAGTCTTGCTCCTCAAAAGGGACACAATATCACCATCGAAAAATACGGAAAACCCCATCTTTCCAAGAGAGCGGACGGAAAGTAAATTGTAACCAAGGGATTCGACAAGCATGACATTCTCGATAGTTATATCGGGAGCCACCACAACCTTGCCAAACCCGGATACCTTAGACTTGGAAGAGTATCCATAAGTGACGGTTGCTTGGATGTCATTTGGTCGCAACTCCGTCACAAGCTCTTTGCTTCCGGTCATATGATTAGTGCATCCACAATCGAGAATCCATTTAGTCCTACCGGGAGCATAGTCCTGCAAGAAATCATTGACTAGAGTTAGGACCCGAGATGGGTCCCTTCATGTTAGCAACAAGGGTCTTTGGAACCCAAATAGTATAGTCAATGAAACCCTCAATAGGACCAACATATTTAGCTTGCACAACACCATAATAATAAACATATAAGAAATGGTGTGGATTGTTAGTTCCCGCGGATGTGCTACGAGTAGTGTTGTCCCTCATGACACTACTACTCGAGGCAATGTTGTTTTCTTGAGTGGGTGTACTAGGAGTAGCGTTGTCCCTAATGACAATACCACTCAAAGCACCATTGTTGGTCTTCTTATTGCTCTTGTTCTTCTTCTTGGCTACATAGCCTAGACCTTGCTTGCCCACTTGTTGCCTTGGTGCACTCAATTGTGGTCTAGCAATGACCACATTAGAGTTAGGGGCAACCACTTGTGGGGAAGGGGTCACAAACTTCACACCTTGAGGGCCTTTACCCTTGAGCCTTGCTATCTCATCCTTCAACCTAGCATTTTCCTCAATAATATTTTCATGATCACAAGAAGAAGTAGAGGTGCTAGCATTGTTAGTTTGATTAAGTTGAGTTTGAAGTTGTTCATGCAACTCTTTGAGGGATGAGTGTTGGCTTTCCAAAGCTTTGTGAGCCTTGGTTAGCTTTTCAAACTCCTCGGTTAGTTTACCATGACCAACCCCAAACTCGACCGTATCCTTTTTAGCCGTTTTATATTTAGCAATAGCAAGATCACGTTCCTTAGTGATGTTTGAGACAAGTTCATTATGAGTTAATTCAATAGATTCAAGTTCATCCTCTAGATAAACTCTACCATCATGCTCTTCCTCAAGAGTCATAGAGAGAGATGCAATTTCATCCGCATCCCTTCTCTCAATCTCAACTTTCTTCTCAAGAGCATCTTGGGCCTCTCCCAATTGCCTCATGAGATACTCAACGTACTTCTTGGTATCCCCTTGCATGTTAGACATAAAACGGTCCAAGGAGACCCTTTCTTCTTATTCTCTAAGACTAGCAAGATGTTCAAGTTCACTAGGGGTCTTAGAGTTGGGGGAAGGTGATACCTCAGTGGCCTTAGCCATGAAGCACTTGGCATTACATTGAGGAAGATCGTCATGGGGGATTCAAAGAGAGATGAAGATGATGGAGTAGAAGCAATAGCTAGAGCGGCCACTTCACTTGTGGTTTCTTCTTATTCATCACTCCCGGAATCATACTCCTCTTGAGTCAAGAGCACAAACTTGGTGGGAGACTTCTTGTTGAATGGCTTCTTCTTGAAATGAGGTTTCTTGTACTCAACCTTGGACTTGCCCTTGCGAATGAGCTTGCCACTATGGAGCTCTCTATTCTCATAAGGGCACTCCGCAATGAAGTGATTCTTATCTTGACAATTGAAGCAAGACCTCACTTTTTGAGCCCCATCATTTACATAGCGAGACCTTGTCTTCTCCTCAACAAATCTCTTGCCCTTGGGAGGATTGCTCCAAAACTTTTGCACGGTTAGAGCAATGAGATCCTTTAGAACGGGATCATAGTCTTGTTCCTTCAAAGGAGGCAACACCTCTTCTCCTTCTTCTTCATTCTCAACCTCTCTTGACAACACCTTGGCCTTCAAAGCAACGGATGCTCCTTGGTGCATTCCAATGGCCCTAGCACGGTTCTCAAGCGCATTCTTGGTTTGCACTTTGTAGGAGCACATCTCTTGCATCACTTGAGTTCAGGTCATGGAGGAGAAATCATGTCTCCCGTGAATGCACTTCATGTCCGTGCCCTCAAATGGCATAATGGCAATCATGTACTTCCTCTTGATCCAAGCATCATCAATGTACGTGGCACCAACATTTGAGAAGGCGGTGGCAAGAGTCTTGAGTCTTCGATACATGTCCACATGATCCTCTCCATCATGCATATAGAACCCTTCGGCCTCATTGGTCAAGGAATCATATCTATTCCTTTGCATGCTCTCATTGCCCACAAACATGATGACAAGAGCGTCCCATGTTTCCTTGGCGGTGGAATATTGTTGAAGATGCGGCATGTGGTTAGGACCCACGGCTTATTGAAGAATGGACAAGGCGGTGTAGTTGAGTTGGAAATCTACGGCTTCTCTTCTTGTGAGATTATTGGGATCAAATGGCTTGTATCCGTCACGAGTGATCCTCCAAAGATATATACAAGAAGAGTTCAAGTGAGTCTCCATGTAGTATTTCCATTCACGAAAAGAAAAGGCATCAATTTTAGGTGGATCTCCCCTAGGGATTATATGAGTATGAGGGACGGGGGGGTCGGGAGAATATCGTCCTTCAACGGAGTTATATCCTTCCTCTCCACCCGCGCCTTTCTTAGTAGATTGTTCGGCGGAAGCATTTTTAAGTGGATCACGATCTACCCCTTTCTTGGCACCCTCCGGAGGAATTTCCGGAATAGAGGATTCGACTACCTCCGGACCTTTGGCTTTGAGGAGTTGTGCCATGAGTTCACGCAACTCATCAAATTTGGTGTCTATGGATGAGGTCAATGAATTTCTCAAAGCATTGAGATCATCCATGGTCACCTTGCCATCTGCCGTTTCGGTATCCAAATCGTCTCCCATACTAAAACTCTTAGGAGGTTAAGCCCGATAGAAGAGCCGAGGCTCTGATACCAAATGAAAGTAAAGTATGGGCACCTAGAGGAGGGTGAATAGGTGCTACGACCAATTTTAATTTTTCTTTTGATTTAGGCTTAACATAAAGGAAAATTCTCTAGATAATGCGGCTACGGTGAATTTACCTATATGACAAGGATAATGCTAAACACAATGCAAGCGGTAAGTAAAGAGAGTGAGAGAAGGAGGTAACCAAAGTGAAGCACACGGAGACGTTTGTATTCCCGAGTTCCTCCTTTTTAGGGGAGTACGTATCGTTGGAGGGGTGTGAGCTCGCCACGAAGGGCTACTCAACGCCACAAAGGCCTCACCCTATTCTCCGATGAACTTCCGCCACAAAGGCCTAGTTCACCTTCCACTATTGAACCCCTTTGAGGCGGGGACCGAGTCCTTTACAAACAAGCTTGGGGCACACACCCACAACCAAATTGGTGGCTCCCAAATCTTCTTGAAACACCAACTAGAATCAAGATGCCTAGGTTCTCCACAAGAGGAAACCCTAGGCTAGATCCCTCGAGCTAGAGAGGGGGAAATGAAGAACGGCTCGGTGAAGATGTAGATCGGGGCCTTCTCCTTCAATCCTCCAAAGATCTTCAAGATTGGGTGGAGGGATTAGGAGATGTGAGGGATTTGGTGAGCTCTTAAATGCTATTAAATGCTAAGGGGAAGAACTAGATCTTGAGGAAGAAGAGGAGGGGTATTTATAGCCCCTCCTCACAACTAGTCGTTGTGCAGGAATTTTGGGACCGGAATATCCGGTCAGTCCATCTGCTCGAATCCTGTTGACTTTAACCGGATTATCTGGTTGCCCGCGAATAATCCGGTTCAAAGAATCCGGCTCACTTCTGAAAAGCGCAGGCAGCTCTATCGGATATTCCAGCTCCTCCGGAATAATCCGGTACAAATAATTCGGCTCGCATCTGTCAGAAATTCTTCCAGTCCTTAGCCGATTTCGAGCAAACACACAGCAACCATAATATCCGGTCCGAGATGAATAATCCGGATCAAATAATCCGGCTCATCTCTGTCCGGAAATGTTCCAGAAATCTCCAGACCGAAATATCCGGCTCCTCCGAATAATCCGGTTCCAAATAATCCGGTTGCCTTCTGTCCCAAATCTCTCAGGCCAAACTTCACCGACTTTTTGGTGATCGATGTCGATGTTAAGCGTAACACCTACACGCTTAGCACCTCGATAAATAATGTACTTAGTATTGTTAACTAACACACAAAACACCGGGAAAATGAAATGCACTTTCAACTGCCCCGGATACTCCGGTCACGATCGCAGAAGAAAATACTGCTACCAGGGACGAAGAAACCCGGCAGACCAGCCATCCCATTGTGCCGGAAACAGACACGAGGGAAAGGGTGTCCCCGGAAATGGGTGGTCCTGCTTGCACGGTTGAGGAGGAGCCCATTCCGACTTTCGATAAGGATTTCAAGATCATCCAGGAAGGCCTTAGTCACGTCGGGACTCTTTTTGCAGAATATGCGAAAGAGTTCAACGAAAACTTGTCGGGTTTGCAGCGGATGAGCCAGGTAATATCTCTAGCCCCCGAGCAATAAGTCAAATGCATGTTTTTTTCCTTAATGCTTTTTTTTCATTGTTATGCTTGTTTTTAACTTAAGCATTTATTGTCTCTTTTCCGTGTTTCAGCAAACTGCTGAGAACTTCAACTCACAAGTTTTCAACAAACTTACCACAAAGAACAAGGAGGTGAAAACCCTTCTTTCCATTCTTGAGGATAAGGAGGCGGAACTGGCATCCACTCAGCAACAGCTGAGTGATTCAGCAGGTAAATGTTTTTCTCTGCTTTCAGTTGTGTATTTTTTCTAAGTAGTTTTCGAGTTTTTTTAACTCTTTTTCTTACTTGCTTTCCAGATTCTTTGGCGAAAGCCAAAAAAGTTGCTGAAGATGCCGGCAATGCCGAAAACCTCCGCCGCGAGAACCTGGATCTTCACAAGCTCAATATGAAGCTGCAGCAAGACCTGGAGGCCAGGCAACTAGCTGTTGGCATTGCCGAATCTAAGGCCTCCAACCAGGCTGAGAAGGATAAGGCCACCATCCGGGATCTGGAGAACGCCTTGAACCAGCGCCTGGAAGAAGGCGCCGAGATGGACCAGATTCTCGGTAAGTATTTTGTCATTTACCGGATTTTCCATGTTTCATCTCCTTCTGTTTTTTTCTAACACTTGTGTGTTTTACTGAAACAGGAGATAGCCCCCAACTTACCCGGATTGAAAAAATCTGGGCTTTCGGGAAGGTCTTCACCGTGATCAAGGCCGCAGGAATGCTACTTATCAATAAGTATGTTCCCGAGAAATCTGAGGAGCTCTCGGAAGTTGAAAAACTTCCGGAAGCTGTTGTGGAGGTAGCGCACCGCAAGGAGTCCCTGCTCCGTTCTTCGGCTCGCGGTGGTGCACGCATGGCCCTTGGGCTCATGCACATGCACTACCCTACTGCCAAATCTTGGTGCGTGGTGTCCGGCATCCCTCAGGGATACACGGAAACTCAACGGGCCAGCATCTTTGATGAAATCAAAGGTCACGCCACCAAGATTGCGACCATGGTGAACATCTCCACCTTCTACCCTGAGGAGGAAATCCCAGAAACTCCCGAGGAATCCAGCAGCGAGGAAGAGTCGGATGCCTGAATGAAGTTGCCTGGTCTTGGGTAGAGATAGGAAAATAGAAGCATTATTGTTCTTACAATGTAAATCTTATTGTAATGCTTTCTATTCCTTTGTGTAAACAAGTACTCCGCTTTTGCAGTTATATTATTAAGTCTTTGCAAGTTTTCCGGGTTTTTATTCCTTTATCTTCTAAGTTCTCTGGCTTATATGTCTTAACTGTCCTTAGTGTTTGAAATGGCTCGATAGTATTTAATATTCATGCCAAGTGACTGGGTATAACGAATCAGTCGAAACTCGGAAACATGGATCATACTAAAGGCATTTTTACTTACTAGATCCAGTGACCCAGCATAAAAACAATCAGATAATACTTAGAGAAAAAGTAAGGAATTTTGAATGAAACTCAGGCACGCAGGCACAATCTGGGTTTCCCTAAGCCATTTTAGGCTGAAAATCATTCAATTTTTTAACTCGGAGCACGCAGGCACAATTCGGGTTAACATTGAGTATTTTGAAAGATCATTGGGAAATAGATAAGGCAGATTTATGTTTTTTACTATAATAAATAGGTAAAAACATAGATGTATGAATTCCGATAATTTTATTTCATGATCTCAAAGATGTTTACATAGGAATTGAACTAAGTGTAGAAGGGGCGTAACTGCTGGATGCTCCAGGGTCTTTTGGTCTCCCCTAGTTCGTCATCTATCTTTCTCTTCCTTTTGTGATTCGGTCTTTTGGGGTCATCCTCTGTATCCCGAATATCTACAAGATAGTACGATCCATTTTTCATAGACTTGCTAATGACGAATGGTCCTTCCCAAACTGGGGCTAATTTGTGCTTTCTTTCTTGCACCAATCTAAGCACTAAGTCACCTTCTTTGAAAGAATGGTGCCTGATTTTCCGACTATGATAACGTCGTAATCCTTGCTGATAAATGGCGGATCTTTGAATCACAAGTTCTCGTTATTCTTCTAAGAGATCGACGGCATCCTGTCGTGCACTTTCGGCATCCGAGTCCTCGAAAGCTTGCACTCTTGGGCTATCATGGATCATGTCCATTGGAAGCACTGCTTTTGCGCCATAAACCAGGAAAAACGGGGTTTGCCCTGTTGACCTGTTTGGCGTCGTTCGAATACTCCAAAGCACGGAAGGCAACTCTTCTACCCATGCTCCAGCTGCTGTATGAAGAGGAGATTAGAATCTTGGGCGTATTCCTTGCAGGATTGAGCTATTCATTCTTTCAACATGTCCATTAGATTGCGGGTGTGCCACAGATGCAAGATCTAGGCGTATTCCCGTTTGTCGGCAATATTTTGCCAAATCTCCAATGGATAAATTTGTCCCATTGTCGGTGATTATGCTATGTGGAACTCCGTATCTCATGACTACGTCAATGATGAAATTTCTGGCAGTTACACCGTCAAGATTTTTGATTGGTTTTGCCTCCACCCACATGGTATACTTATCTACTGCAACGAGTAGATGTGTAAATCCACCTCTTGCAGTTTTGAATGGTCCCATCATATCTAGCCCCCAGACCGCGAATGGCCATGTTATAGTGATAGTTTTGAGTGCTTGGGCTAGCATATTTGTCTGCTTCGCATAATACTGGCATCCGGCACATGTGTTTACTATGTGTTCGGCATCTGTCTTGGCTGTTAGCCAGAAAAACCCTGCACGTAATGCTTTCTTAACTATGCTTTTTGATTGATCATGATGTCCGCAATCTCCTGCATGAATTTCTTGCAGTATTTCTCGGCCTTCTTCTGGTGAAATACACCGCTGAAAAATTCCGATAGTGCTGCGTTTATACAGGCAACCATTGATTACCGTGTATCCTTTGCATCGACGTTTTATTTGTCTTTGCAAGACCTCGCCTGCTCCATCCGGGCACTTCTGATCCACTAAGAAGTTTAAGTATGGAATTGTCCAATCCGGGTTAACAAGCAGGACTTCAATTGACTCGAGAACGAGAGGATAATCAACATATCCACCTTTTATCGATGGTTCATGCAAATGTTGGACAAACACACCTGGTGGTAGGGTTTTCACTCTTTCCGGGCCCATGCGGGCTAACGCATCCGCATTCCAATTTTCTTCCCTTTTGACGTGAAGTACTTCAAATCCTAGGAGGCAAATAGCAAACTCGTCCACCGTTCTCTGATATTCGGCCATGATGGGGCTTTTGGCGTCCCATGTTTGGTTGAGCTGATGCTGGACCAAATCTGAGTCACCATAGCATAGTATGCGTTTGACACCTATTTCTTTTGCAATGTGCAAGCTATGAAGCAAAGCTTCGTATTCTGCCACGTTATTGCTAGCGTTGAAGTGTATTTGTAATACGTACTCCATAGTATCTCCTTTTGGGGATTTTAGGACTACACCAGCTCCAGCGCCTTCCTTCATCTTGGATCCATCAAAGTGCATAACCCAGTATTCCGACTCCGGCATTGGTGTGTTTTCCATTGCTTCTGTCCAATCAGCGTTGAAATCTGCCAACACCTGGGATTTAGTTGCCGTCCGGGGTTGGTACATAATGTCGAACGCAGCCAATTCGATGCCCCATTTGGCTACTCGGCCTGTTGCGTCCGCATTGTTGATAATATCCCCTAGTGGTGTTTTACATACCACTGTTATGGAATGTCCTTGGAAATAATGACGGAGTTTTCGAGATGCGAAAAACATGTCATATGCCAGCTTTTGATAGTGTGGGTACCTTTGTTTGGACTCGGAAAAAACTTCACTTATATAATACACCGGACGTTGATATGGTATGCTTTGCTCATCTTTCCGCCTTTCCACAACTATCACAGTGCTAATAACTCTATTTGGTGCTGTGAGATACAGTAACATGGGTTCTTCGTCTTTTGGTGATCCCAAAATCGGAGCTTTCATCAAGGTTTCTATTAACTGGGTTAATGCTTTGTCTGCCTCTTCTGTCCATACAAATTTGTCGGATTTCTTCAACAACTTGAATAATGGCAGAGCTTTATCTCCTAGCCGGCTTATAAACCTGCTGACTGCCGCTGCAGAACCCGTCAATCTTTGTACATCTTTTAAGCACGTAGGATTTGAGATGTTTAAAATTGCCTTGATCTTTTCCGGGTTTACTTCTATTCCTCTGTGAGAAACGATAAAACCCAGAAGTTTTCCTGACGGAACCCCGAATACGCACTTTAATGGATTCAACTTCATTTTGTAAGTGCGCAAATTTTTGAAGGTTTCTCGCAAATCCTCAAGTAGTGTATCTTTTTCCTTGGAAACGACGGCAATGTCGTCCACGTAAACGTGAACATTTTTGCCAATCTGACTATGCAAACATCGTTGCATGCAACGCTGGTAGGTTGCACCCGTGTTCTTCAGGGAAAAAGGCATGGTTATGTAATAGTATGTTCCATACGGGGTTATGAAGGAGGTTTTGATTTGATGTTCTTCCTTCATACGTATTTGATGGAACCCGGAATAAGCGTCCAAAAAGCATAAAAGCTCAGAGGCAGCAGTGGCATCTATTATTTGATTGATTCGCGGTAACGCAAACCTATCTTTTGGACACAATTTGTTCAGACCGGTGTAATCTATACACATCCTGAGAACAGTACTATCTTTCTTCGGGACTAATACTGCATTTGCAGACCATTCAGCATGTATAACTTCCCGGATAAAGTCAGCTGCTAATAGTCGGATAATTTCCTTGCCAATAGCCTTCCGTCTTCTTCCGTCAAATCGACGTAGACCTTGTATGACGGGTTTAGATCCTGGAATTACCTTGAGTTGATGCTCAGCAAGTTCCCTGGGTACACCTGGCATGTCCGCAGGACACCAGGAAAAAATATCCCAATTCTCACGGAGGAACTTGATGAGCCCTCCTTCCTATTTGTCGGTCATCCCAATCCCCACTACGACAAACTTTGTCGGATATTTGGGGTCTAAGATAACCTCTCTTGTATTCTCGGAAGCTTTGAAACTATCTGCCGGCTTCCGACTTTCTTTTCCTGCCGGCATTTCTGTCGGCGATACTTCTTTTGCAGCTCTTTCAATTCCTCCTTTGCTATCACTTTTTCTGCGCAAAGGGCGTTTCCTATTTCCAGCTCGTTTGCCAATTTGAAGTCTCTCGATATGGTGATAACTCCTCCTTTTGGTCCTGGCATCTTCAGCTTGTTATAGATATAACATGATCTTGCCATGAATTTGGCAAAAGCTGGACGTCCGAGTATTGCGTGATATACACTTTCGAACGGCACGACCTCGAAAGAGATTTTTTCCTGACGGAAATGTTCTTTCTCTCCAAAGGTTACGTCTAGGCAAATTTCTCCTAGGGATCGTGCTTGCCTACCCGGGACGATGCCGTGGAAACGTATGCTTCTATGATTGAGCTGGGTCTCGGAGATTCGCAGATGCTTCAGTGTATCCAGATACATTATGTCAATGCTGGATCCTCCATCCATCAGCACTCTTTTTAGCCTAGTGTTTTGAACAATAGGACTTACGATTAGAGCTTGTGTGCCGGGTTCTAGGATATTCCCGGGATGATCATACTGATCCCAGGTAATTGGTGTATTGGAGTACTTCAAGAACTTCGGGGTTGGTGGAACAACCGCATTTGCTGAGCGAGTTGCAAGAAAAGTTAAATTGCATTCTTCATCAACTCTCGGGAACTTTGGTTCGCCTTTCCGTTGTTGTTCCTGGATTTTTTTTGTCAGTGTACGATTCACTGTCTTCTTTTCTAGCTTATGGCTTTTGCTTGGAGAATTTCCTCTTGGAACTCTTCCCCTTGCTCCCGGATCCTGCACTGCCTTTCATATGCTTATTAAGCCGGCATTGTGCATTAGTATGGGTGGGTTTCCCAAATTGCGAATGGTGGACACAGTTTTCTGACTTAATTCTTTCCCACTCTTCCTTTGTGTAGGAGATAGGTTCTGTGATTCTTCCTTTCCATTTGCTCCCATTGTCCTTTCCAAAGGCCATGTTAACTTCTTTGTGCTTTTGCTGTGCCTCTGGAGTGACTGAACGGGGGGCATTTTTTTTGGCTTGAATTAAAGCGTCGATATTTCCACCTCTCGCTCGGATGTCATCTTTGGCCGCTGCGTGCTCGTTTGTGGTTGTAAGCATAGATCCGAGATCTTTGTGCTTTTTCGAACCGATCATGAACAGTACAAGGCCGGGTTTTAAACCATTGACGAAAGCATGCATTGCTTGTACGTAAGTTACTCCAGAGCAGTTGTTCTTCATTGCAGTCCACCTTGAGATAAAGTCAACGTATGGCTCATCTTCAAACTGGGTGCAACGGTTTAGCTGGTTGATGCTATTGGGGCATTTGTAAGTTCCCCGAAAATGCTGAGTAAAAACTCTAGCCATATCATCCCAGCTGTCTATGGTCCTTGACGGAAGCCCGTTAATCCAATCTATGGCTCCATCCAGT
Organism: Alopecurus myosuroides; assembly: GCA_028641055.1. Lineage (NCBI taxonomy): Eukaryota > Viridiplantae > Streptophyta > Magnoliopsida > Poales > Poaceae > Alopecurus > Alopecurus myosuroides. Next base: position 523,815,432 of record CM054057.1, on the reverse strand, counting down.
AACATTAAGGGGAGGAATTTTACCTCCTCTAGGTCTGTCCCATTGTTAATCTGGACGGTTGTATAGTAGTCTGAGAGCCAGGTATCCGGGTTTGTACTGTCGGTATATTTTTGATATGTTGGACCAACTTTGGCAAAGCCAGAATATAGAGTTATTCTTCGGATCATGTCAGTGAAATACTTAGGTCCGAAGTATAGATCATCTCTTTCCGCTCTATCGGCGTGAACAGAGTATCTACCGGCTGAATGAATAGAAGGGGATCTGCTCCTTTCTTTTCTATTGTTGCGCGAGCGCGCTTTTCCGGGGTTATCTCTATTTCCTCCGTTATCATGTCCTTTGGGATAAGGTGGAGTTCTACTCCTGTGTCTTTCCTTATTCCTAGGAGGAGTACGAGATCTCTGACACCTGTGAGGAATGTCATATCTTCCGGCTTTGTCAGCAGGGCGTCTCGGAGGCGGCATTGCTTTTCCGTCTTTCCGGGCTTGTTCTTCCCGATCTCGGGGATTGATTCCTCCTTTCGGCGGATGGGATCCTGTCCTGGACGCTGCATCCTTGTTATCGGGATTTTTCTTGTCATTTCTCGGATATCCTTTCTTCTCTTTTGAATTGCCTGAATCTCCAGGTTCTTCAGGTCCAGGTGCTCCAGCGGTGCATGTGGCTGTTTTGCATAGGGCCGAGTCGTCATGCAACTTCCCTGATCTTGCCTGCCCTCGCTGCTGCCGTTGCAATGCTTTTCCTAAGAAAGCATACACCCCTTGAAGTTTTTCGCCATTGGAGTACAAATCATTGTTGAGGATGGCGAATGCGGCTTCCGCGTTTTCTGCTGCGGTTTCGTGTATGGCTTCGCCCTTGGCATCAATGTCGTTTACTTGCTTTTGCCAGGCAGGGTTTTGGAACCGTTCCTTTGGCGGCAATACTTCCGGTCTTACAATTCCGGGTAACCTTGTAGGTTTTATGCCGGATCTATTCCTTCTCTCGTATTCCTCAATTTCTTCCTGCTTCAACTTAATGTCAGCTTGGGTTTGTAGGAGATTTTCCCGAGTTCTGAATAGATGTTGTTGTTGCCTTTGGAGAGCTTGTCTCCTGGCTTCCAGCACTTCAGGGGGCTCGTGGGGTCCCATTGTTGTTTGAATTAAATCACGTTCATCCTGTTCTAACATTGGCGGAACAGAGATTTCCTTTGTTTTCTTCTCCACAGGCTTGACTCCGCTTCCTCCTCCTGCTTCCAGGTTTTCGTTGGCTGGATCTGCCAGTTTTCTCTTCCGGAGTTTGTACTTGAGTTTCTTGGAGGCCTTGTGTCTTTTCTTGGAAGAGGGAGGTTTTTTACCAGGTTCATCTATTGTCAATTTTTTGACATCAGGATAAGTTGGAGTTGTTTCACCATCCTCTCTTTCCTCATCTGGCGGAGGTGTTTGAGGGCTTTCCTGACTTTCGGCATCCGTGTTTTCAACCAGTTTTGCCACAAGTACTTCATGGAATCCCTCTTGAAGAGATTTGACCTTTCTTTCGAAAGCATCTTCGTCTTCATCTTCGGAATCGAGTTCATCTGATCCGGGTTCCGATTCCAATCTCGCCTCAATGGCGGCTAGCACAGAATCGTCTTTCGAGTACGTCGTTGCATCGACGGATGTCGGATCTTCCACCTCTATTGTGGGATTGTTTTCTTCTGCCTCTTCCACGGGATTGCTTTCGTCCGTGTTTTCGGCGATCTCGGATTGCACCATGCCGATAAAGTGCGATCTCATTGCGGGCATCTCCGAGGAGGCGGCAAATTCAGCAAGGTATCGGCCATCTGAGCAAAATCCGTCATCGTAGTTTTCTTTAACTGGGTATAGGGCGGGTGAGATAAATTTGCTTCCACCACATAATCCCATTGCTTCTGCAGTTAACCCGATAAATATATTAGCAGATCCAATCGGTAAAACGCAGTCACTTACCAGATGATTCCGCGCTGGCATGTATGATCCGTTGTCGAGGAAGCGCCCAACGTCGTTGTCAAACTCCAAGCTTCCGACAGTTATGGTACTGCTGATTCCGCCGAGTATCCCCGGTCGAAACATAACGTTTGACGTCGCATGCCCCACGGTGGGCGCCAACTGCCGAGACATCGTAGTAGGATTCATAGACGGGGGTGCCATGAGGCCTACGGGTAAAGACGTGGGGGAACGTGGTAGTATGATAACCAGTGACACCAAAGTTTACCCAGGTTCGGTACGTCGCAACTAGGCGACGTTCCTACTCCTGCAATCTCACTAAATCAGGGCTGAAGCCTGAAGTATAAAAAGTACAATGTGAGTTGGTTTAGCTACTCGACGAGGATCAACTTCTCGTCGAGTTAGCTTCTAGCTAATTGTGCGTTGTCTTTCTTCTCTCCCGTCCGGCTTTATATAGATAGCCGGGTTAGGGCTTACAGAAAGGAAACCTAGAATACTACGGTAAGTTCTAACTTGGAAGGCAAGAATCCGCCTTCTACTCCAAGCCGCACCACGTGGGCCGTGGTCCGGGTTCTTCTAGAATCCGGCTTATTTGCATCAGCTTACTGGGCCGCCTAATGGACTATGATCCATTACCAATCAGGCCACCCTGGTAATCCGGCTTTTTAGGACAATGCCGGGTATACCCCAAATCGGTATATATCCGACATTAATGGTACATATTGTGTTTGCTGGGATCCGATGAATATTGAATGCTATGTCCAATGATTATAAATTTATCATGTTCTTTTCATGTGTATGTTATTTATGATCTTGCATGCTCTCCGTTATTAGTAGATTCTCTAGCCAAGTAGATGCTAGTAACTCCAAGAGGGAGTATTTATGCTCGATAGTAGATTCATGCTTCCCTTTTACTCACGCTCGAGTGACAGAAACGTAACGGGTGGGAGATGTGTTATTGCCATTAGGGAGAAAACAACAATGTTTACATTGTTTACATTACACACTTTACTTAATGCAATTATCTGTTGCTTGCAACTTAATACCCAAGGTTTGCTTGGATAACAGTCTATGTATTTTGTTGTAATGCCCGCATGGATCACATAGTAATCATCATGTCATGCATATGCACTACGGTGCATCCTTTATATTTGTCAATTGCCCAGCTCTAATTTGTTGTCCAACATGTTATCTATCTGTTTTGGAGAGACACCACTAGTGAACTATGGACCCATGTCCCTTTTCCTCATACTGATAATACAACCACTTCCATCTTGTTTTCATACTTTTCCTACTATTTTTCACGCCATATGTTTAACCTCTTTGTTTTCAGCAAACCCGGTGAGATTGACAACCTCACTTCTTTGTTGGGGCAAAGTGATTTGATTGTGTTTGTGTCGGTTCCACGTTGCTGCTAAACCGGTAGTGCGCCCTGCCAATATCAGCTGCATCAACCTTCATAAGTTATTTCTTTCTCCTACTAGTCGATTCAACCTTGGTTTCTTTCTTAGGGAAATTTGCTGCTGTGCTCTTCATACCTTCCTCATGGGGTTTCCCAATGAGTGCAAGACCTGCACCATGAGTGACCTCCTTGAAGTTCCTTCTTGAGGTTGGTAGATGACATGTTGGTCCTACAATCTTGGTGGTGGTGCTTTTTGAACATGGGGAGCGCATAGTTCATCTCTTCTTGCATGGCGAAGAAGGAGTCGGAGTAGTCGGTGTAGTATGGCTCCATAATGTCATCCAAGCTTGCGGCATCATAGTTGTAATAGTGGTTCATGTCATTGGATCTCATGTAGTCAAAGTTGTTGTGGTTGATGTGTTGCCCCACCATGTTGTGCTCGGAATAGGAATAGTCGGTGTACAACTGGACGTCGTGGTCGTAATAGTGGTGGTCCACCATGTCATGCTCGGAGTAGTGGTCATCCACCATGTTGTTCTCATAGTAGTGGTGATCCACCATGTCCTCCATTCTTGATGCATCATAGTCGTGATGGAGGTCCATGTCGTGGTAGAGGTCGCCCATGGAAAATAATTATATGAGACCTGGTCTACATATTTAGCCCGTGGACCAACTTCAGCAATTGACACATGGCTAGAAAGCGGTTTAGATCTGAAAATAGATAACCGGATTTTGTTTTTTCTCTATTTTCTAGCCACATGTCAATTGCTGAAGTTGGTCCACGAGTCTAAATTTGTAGACCAGGTCTCATATAATTATTTTCCGTCGCCCATGTCATGCTTGTTGTATTCATTGTCGTTGTTGTAGTGATAGTGGTCCATCATGTACTCGTCATGATCATCATAGACTCCATATGATCCGGTCTCGCTACACATGGTTACTCACAAGAAAAAGTGCATATATAGAGTGGGAAAACCTAAGAGCTCAAACTTCATCTCTTAGCACGTATTGGAACTAGTGGACCATGCAAAGAGAAACCCATATACAAAGAGAATGAAATGACTTGAGTTCGAAACATCCAAAAAGAAGCTCCAAAACACACACGGCTTATGGGTGGATAGTTATGGAAGGTGAGAAGAAAATGGAATAACCGAAGACAAAGATATTGTAATGGAAAAAAAAGAAGCACAATGATCGTAAAGCAACAACAAGTCAATCTCCAAAAGATATATCTATATGTCGGGTCGCGCTATTTGACACTCGGGGTATAAAATAGTTATTCTACACCCACCCTCTATCTCCACAACCGTACATGATTTTTACGTCACGTAATTTTTTTCGTATTCCTTATGTCGAGTAGAACGTAATAAAATATATCCATGTTGAAAACTTTTTATTTACATGACACTACAAAAAAATATAACAAAAATAGACATATTTATGCTATTTCTATGACTTTTATGCTGCTATGAACGATATTTTAAAAAATTTATGCCGATTTTTCTATTATGGATCAACATGAACGTAAATATTTACATACGTAACATAATATTTTAACTTAGCAACATAAGATAAATTTGTGGGTGCAAAATAAGTTCTCTGCACCCAGGATGCTAAATAGGGTGTCTATATATATAGGTAAATTAACAAATGCTCCATGGTGCTCATGCTCCTGTACAAAATACTTTTCAATTTATACAGGTGTACATTATGGATATCTTGAATACCTAGAACTTGGGTTTGTAAGACGTAAATATACACTTGGGTATACATACCCAAGGTATCTATATACCTAGAATACGTATACACAAGTGTATGCATACCTGTCAGGTATGTATATATATGTATAAATATATGTATACTTTTTAAGTATGTATACCCTACTATGCGCATACCTAGGAGAATATATACGTACTAAATACCCAAGGTATACATACCCGAGGTATTCATGATGTCTACATACCTAAAATGAACGGTATTTGATACCGGTGCCCATGCTCCTAGGTGCCCTATTTGAGCTTCCTATATATATATATATATATATATATATATATATATATATATATATATACATACACACACGGTGCTCATGCTCCTGTACAAAATACTGTTCAATTTGTACAGGTGTATATTATGTATACCTTGAATACCTATATCTTGGGTTTGTATGACGTATATATACACTTGGGTATACATACCTAAGGTATCTACATACCTTGCATACCTAGAATATGTATACGCAAGTGTACGCATATCTATCAGTTATGTAGTTATGTATATATACGTATAAGTATATATACCTTTTACGTATGTATACCCTACTATGTGTATATCTAGGGGTATATATATGTATTATATACCCAAGGTATACATACTCGAGGTATTCATGGTTTCTACATACCTAAAATGTATGGGATTTGATACCGGTGCTCATTTGAGCTTCCTAAAATGCACACATGGAGATAAATGGGACTAGTGCAACCAAAATGTGAGCTGGAGAACCAAATGATTCTAGCAAAGATTATAAAGCTCGTGTTGCACAAGTATAAGGAGAGCCACTAGTTCGATTGCAATTCATTGGTGGGCTACAAGATTTTCACACAATGCACCACCTACAATATGTTCATCGAGCTTGCACGCTTCCTACAAGTGGTATGGAAAGTGTTGGTTTCCTTTTTCTCTCTTTTCTCTTCTCTCTTTTCTCTTCTTCTATTTCGCTTTTGCTCACTCACTTTGTGCCAACATATGAAACTATATAAACTAGCGCATACAACGGTCGCTCGGAAACTACACGATACAAATGTGAAAAGCCCAAGAAAATTATAGATTAACTAGCCTCAATAGGTAAGTTAATCACAAGGGAGGTTGGCTCACAAAGGAATGGCAAGAGGGAGAAGATTCAGGATTCTTATACCTTTCTCCAACCATCTTTACCCTTATGGCTGGAACTTTCGTGCTTGTTCACGAATTTTGGCTTCAATGTATGATGGATCTCCTGTAATGGTGATGTATATGATGTTTGTGCCTTCAAAACGAGCCAAAGATCTCTCAAAATAGAGTCCCGAGTCAAAAGTTATGGCCAAAACGTTTTTTTGAAAATTTCTTGCCCACAAGTACCGGTGAAAGCACCGGTAGTACTGGTGGAGGTACCGCTAGATGACACCCAAAGCTGTTTTTGGCGGTAGGAACACCGGTGGTACCTCTAGGGGCGGTAGTACTGCTACCTAGAGCTTGTTTTGGGCAGTTCGAGCCCTGGAAACTTAAAATGCACGATTTGGGCGAAAAACTTGAACCAAAACTTCAAATCAGAGGGGAAATAGGTGAAATTAGGCCATGGGAAAGCAAAGGGAGTTAGATCAATAAGTATAGCAGCGGATCTACGGATCAAAACCTACCAAAATGCATAAGAATCAGACATCGAACCAAAAGCGATTTGGGGCTATTTTTGGTGGAAATTTTCGAATTTAGGCAAGAATAAGAAAAAAATTGGGGGCAAAGAGGACGTCCAATCTGTGGCAACCTTACTCTTGATACCAAATGATATGGGGTTGGCCTCTAGGTTGGCCCAATCTTCATGTATTGACGGATGAGAGGTGGGGATATTGTGAAGAACACGATGAACTCACGCAAACAAAAGGGGAGATAACACGTGGAGCCTATGAGAGATCGCAAACTGATGTCTACGCACGCTTCAATTCTTGTAGACAATGTTGGGCCTCCAAGTGCAGAGGTTTGTAGAGCAGCAGCAATTTTCCTTAAGTGGATCACCCAAGGTTTATCGAACTCGGGGAGGAAGAGGTCAAAGATATCCCTCTCAAGCAACCCTGCAATTACGATACAAGAAGTCTCTTGTGTCCCCAACAGACCTAATACAATTGTCAGTTGTATAGGTGCACTAGTTTGGCGAATAGATAGTGAAATACAAGTAATATGGATGATTATAAGTGATAATAGAAATCTGAAATAAAAAGGGCATCAAGCAAACATGTAGCAGAACTGATTGTAAATGGTGTTTCAATGCTTAGAAACAAGGCCTAGGGATCATACTTTCACTAGTGAACACTCTCAACAATAATAACATAATTGAATGCATAAATATATCTCTTCACTACGCTACTACGAACCAATCTCCGGTCGGATCACAAACACCAATCATTGCGTAGGGCTGCAAAAAGCACTCCTTAGAGATTGCATTTCCCCATCTAGGTAACCCCCACACTATCACCATGAGACCTAGATAGTTCCAGACAAACACCACAATTTCATAGGGTCATCCAACATAAAATATAAATATCATGCTAAACAAACGGTTCACACACTATCACCTTTACACCGTGTGTCTACAGAGATCTCATAACAAAACAACTTGAGTATCATAACAGATGAAGAGTAACATCTACTTATTCAACTATATTACAAAGCTCATGATCACATAAATATCACACCATGGGAGAGAGACATGAACCACATAGCTGAAGGTAGAGCCCTCAGCCCGGGAGAACTAATCCATCCTCATCATAGGAGACAACAACATCGATGAAGATGGCGGTGGAGTCGATGGAGATGTCTCCGGGGGCACTTCCCCGTCCCGGCAGGGTGCCGAAACAGAGATTTATGTCCCTCAAAACTTGTCGGTGGGGGGCGGAGCTATGGAACTTTTCGTGGAAGGAGGCTGATTAATTTAGGGTTTATGCATCGGGGGAATAAATAGGTGAAATGGCGATGTCGGTGGGTGGCCAGGGGGGCCACACCTCCCCTGGGCGCGGCTAGAGGGGGAACCGCGCCCCCTATGGTGTGGCCTCCCTGTGACCCCCTTCGGTTCTCCTTTGGACTCGGTTGACGCTCCGAGAATTCTAAGACTCTATGATTTTGTTTCGTCCAATTCCGAGAATATTTCGAGAGCAACTTTTCTGAAACAAAAAATAGCAGAAACCGTAACCGGATCTGTCGCATCTTGTCAATAGGTTATTCCCAGAAAATCCATAAAAATGACATGAAGTGTATAAGAAACATGTAGCATAAGGCATGAAAACTACATGGAATATCAGAAATTATGGATACATTTGAGACGTATCAAGTATCCCCAAGCTTAGTTTCTACTCGTGCTCTAGTAGGTAAACTATAAAAACAAATAAATAATTTCTGAGGTGACATGTTACCAACATAAACTTGATCATCATAGTAATGTAAAGCATGTAAAATAGGATCAAATGAATAAGGGTTCTGGTTTATTGTTGATATCACAAGAATAATGTATAAACCATTAGGAATAACAAAGTAAAACTTTTCAATGAATCAATACTAAAAGACAGTCAACCGTGCAAGGTTTATGAAAGATGATTTAAGCTTCAAGAACAACAATATAATCATCCAAGATATCAAATTCTCACAACAACTCCTGTTAGGATCAAGTCAAGTGACAACAATATGCACGTAGGAAAATTATTAAGATAGTTGTGCACTCAAAACAAGCAAGTGTTCTGTATTGGTCCCTAGCACCAGGATGTTATGGCTAAAAGAACATTATGTGGGGTTTGTATGGTTAATGGAAGAAAATCTCACACAACTGAAAGTGATCATTAGACAAGAGGAAGTATTATAATCAATGTTATGCAAGGAGTAGTGATTGCCACACAACTGACGCACATAGAGCTATAAGTGTATGAAAGCTCTCCAATGGAACTAGTGGGGGTGCATCCAACTTGCTTGCTCACGAAGACCTAGAGCACTTTTGAGGAGGCTCGTCATTGGAATATACAAGCCAAGTTCTATAATGTAAGTTCCCCACATAGTTATGCAAGTCGTAAAATGAAAACTCTCTCCCAACTGAGCTATTGGTGCTAAATAAGCACAAGTGTGGAATACATGATAATAGTGTTGCCCCCTCTCTCTTTATTATCTCTCTTTGGTCCTTTTGGGGGGCTTTCTCTTTTTTTATTTTTTTTATATATAACCTCACTGGTAGGTGAAACACTCTATTTTACAATAAATCATCACACTTTTAGTACTCATAACTCAAACCTAGAAAATCTCTGATGTATATAAAACTAAATGCTCCTGCCAGTGTAGCAGTATGCAAAATAACAATGAAGCATGACATCAATTAGCATAATGAAGATGGATGTTGTATGGCAATATATCTCGGAATGGCTACGGAAATGCCATGGTAGGTAGGTATGGTGGCTATTTTGAGGAAGATAATTTGTGTCTTATGTGTAGAACAACAAAGTTCTCCCACGAGGTTTGGATGCACTGGCAAAGTTTGCATCAACTCTCAATGTGAGAATGAGCAATGCACAATACTGAAGAGGCTAGCAAATATAGATGGTGGAAGTGCCAGAAAACCGCAACATAGAACTCACAAGTTAAAATATTACAACTAAAATCATGATCTTACAAGGCATAATGAAAATCACTCCAAGACGGTCTGTGGCACTGACAAGTCACTGTTAGCTACCCCGACCGTTGCGCGTAACAAAAAGCCATTACGATTGCTATGAGCAAAGGAAGTCATATACCGTTATCCTATCAACTGGTTATTTGAGTGTGGCACGGTTTCAAGCTTTTAGACCAACCATTAATTGTTTTTACTATACTAAACCAGCAAGTTTACCATTAAGCATATTAATATCTCAAAACAACAACAAATAATCAAGTGAAACAGTTTAGTGATCTACAAGAATATGAAAGTTTTTTTTTCGTTATACCATCTACCACATGTAGCTTTTTCTATTTCCATCAAGCACCATTCAATATATATTTTAAAACAAAATCTCCAAATAATATAGCAATGAAACAAGAGAGTACTAATACTACTCTACTAGAACTAACAGCTCTGAATAAGAGATCCATAAAAAACAGGAGCTAAAAGGATTGCAGCAGCTAGAAGAAAAACTAGGAATACGAGCATAACGAGTATTCATATGAAAAATCAGAGCGTGTCTCCCTCACACACAAGAATGCTGGGTTCCAACTATATTTATTGCATCAAGGAAAACAAAATAAAACAAAAAACAAAACAGACGCTCCAAGTAAAATGCGTATGATGTGACCGAATAAAAATATAGTTTCACTAGAAGTGACCTGATAAATTATTGATGAAGAAGGGGATGCCTTGGGAATCCCCAGGCTTAGGCGCTTGAGTTTCCTTAAAATTTATGGGATGAACCACGGGGGCATACCCAAGCTTTGACTTTTCATTCTTCTTGATCACATTATATCACCCTCTTCTCTTGACCCATGAAAACTTCCTTCACACCACACTCAAAGTAATTCGCATTAGAGGGTTAGTGCACAATCAAAAATTCACATGTTCTGCATGGACACACGCGTTATTAATACTTTTAAACATTAGCTACTGCCACTGATGTTTCGTGAAGAAAAGAAATCCACTCGACATAGTAAAAGAGAGAATGCAAGTAAAAAGGCAGAATCTGTCAAAGCCAGAACAGTCTGTAAAGACGAATTGTTTCGGGGCACTTACGTTGCTCAAATAAAAAAAACATAAAGCTAGGAAATTTTTCGGAATTAGATGAGGAATAAGCACCAAAATTGTCAAGTCATCTTGATCTTTCTGTGATTTATGCGATTTTATATGGTGGACAGCAGAAATCTCTTTCCTGAGCGGAAATCCAAATCCAACCTCAACTTCCACTAGAGATTTTACTTGGCACAACAAATGCGAGAAAAATAAAGATACAAAGGAGTTTCTACATAAGTAAACAACACTATGACTCAAATAAAACAGAGAAAAACAATGCAAAAATAAAACCATGGGTTATCTCCCAAGAAGTGCTTTTCTTTAACGCCTTTTAGCTAGGCATGATAATTTTAAAAGATACTCACATGAGAAATATAAATTGAAGCAAAAGAGAGCATCAAGAAGCAAATGTAAAACGAATTCAAGGCTAACCCACTTCCTATGAAAAAGAATCTTGTAGAAAAACAAGTCAATAAAGCACAAAGTGGCTAGCATAGGAAAGCAAAACAAGTGCAACTTCTAGAACTTTCAACATAAAGAGGGAGACTTAATATTATTGAGATACATAGAACTATGTTTCCCTATCTCATAATAACTTTCAGTAGCATCATGAATAAAATTAACAATATAACTATCACATGAAACATTCTTATCATGAGTCACATGCATAAAAGAATTATTACTCTCCACATAAGCATAGTCATTCTCATTAATAATAGTGGGAGAAAATTCAACAAAATAGCTATCATTATTATTTCCATCACCATAATCATCAAATATAGGAGGGATATTATAATCATAATTAACTTTCTCCTCAATAGTAGGTGGACTAAAAATATCATATTCATCGTTATAATCATCATAAAGAACTCCAACATGACAGACAAGTTGTATATTAGGGAGATGTTTTTGGGTAATCCCTCCATAACTATGACAAGTTTCATAAGGATAATTGTAATTATGGCCTATGTTATAGTATTCTTCATAATTATCAAAGACTGGGGGCATAGTATCATCATTAGCAATAGAATAGCCATCTTCCAAAGTGTGTTCGTTTGTAAACATATCATCGTTTTTACTAGAAGGAGATGTATCAAGCATATAATCATCAATAGCAAAAGGATTTTCAAACACATCATCCACAAGCTCAGAGCTTTCTATATCATCATTGGAAGGAACATGGATGGTACTAATAGTACAACAATTATTATCATCATTTTTAGAACTGGTACCAAAGAGATTTTCAATATCAAAAGTAGTGTGTTTCTCCCAGTCATGATCACTTTCATAAATAACAGGCATAGGAAAATCATCGAGTTCAGACTCATCAGCAAAAACTATAATAGGAGCAACATACTTAAGGGGAGATACCGTTACCTCTATCCTTTTACTCTTCTTCTTCTTCCTCCTCCTCTTCTTCCCCTCTTTAGGAGGGAGAGGCTTGAAAGGAAGCTTCTCCACATACCCTGGTTTATTGTCAGAAACAATAGAAAAAGCTTTGGAGGATTCCTCCTCTTCATTAATAAGAACAAAGCAAATATTAGTCCTGTCATATTTTGGTAAAGTCCCCTCTTTTGTAATATTTTGTATGTAAGTATTTGTGTGGCAATTATTAGCACAATAAAGATGACAACCATGCATGACACTATTCATATCAAGAGCACTCATATCTACCAAAGAAGTTTTTCTTGATAACTCTTCACACTCCAGAAATAATGTAAGTTCATCATGCTGATTAGGAGTGATCATGTCATCACAATACAAATTTGCAGTACTCATTGGATTCGAAAAGCTATTATTACAGCCTGAGCATTGAAAATTGAAATGACCCACTTTACATCAAAGTTCACAAATAAAAGGATAGAGGACACAAACTTTTTTCCCCAAGATCATCTAAAGCCCTATACCACGTTATAGTTTTTTCATTCCTACGATGGATACAATATTCTTCTTCGATTTGATTCTTTTCACAAGGTCTAAGTGCTCCATAAAAATTAACATGCTTATAAGAAATAGTACTTTCAGAAATTTGAGCATGTTTATTGCAATCATTAATAAAAAATTTATTTTTCATGCAAGTGTGTTTAAAAGGTTCATGATATATGTCCCAATTTTGTTTAGGAACATTAGTATGAGAATAAAAGGATATATACCAACCAACAATCATTTGAGGATCAACACCATATTTAGCACTAAGCTCTTCAAAATCAACAGTTTCAGCGAAAGACTTAATACAATCATACTCATAATTTATACCTGACTCTTTACCTTTGCCGTTATTCCAATCTTCATTATTGTTTTGAATTGTTTCAAGAAGATCCCACTTAGCTTAAACCTTATTAGTCGAGAAAGAACCCTTTGAACAAGCATCTAGATGATCCCTATAATGTCCTGGAAGCCTTGCATAAAAATTAGTAACAATTATTTCCTTAGGAAGCTCATGGTTAGGATATTTGAGTATTAATGTTTTCATTCTCTCCCAAGCTTGGGAAATTTTTTCTCCATCACAAGGCCAAAAATTATAAATGTAATTCCTGTCTAAATACAATTCACAAGAAGTATAAAATTTGGAGTAAAATAGAGATTCAAGATCCTTCCACTCCAAATGATGAGGATCATCTAGTATCTCATACCACTCTCTTGCTTTGTCCTTAAGTGACAAAGACAATAGCCTCCTCTTATCTTGGTTCATTGAAATACCTACACACTTGAACAACTCGCATAATTCATGTATAAAGAGTAAATGATCACTAGGATGGACAGTTCCTTCTCCAAAATTGCAGTTATTTATAACACGTTCAACAATTTTCATAGGTATTTTAAAAGGAATACTTTTAGCAGGAGGATTTAAAATATCACAAGCATCATTATATTTATCACATATGGGAGATAAAGTATCATCAGAGCAAATTTTCTCGTCTAAAGCTGGGGAAAAAAAGATCATTTTTATAAAAACTAGCTTCCCCAAGCTTAGACTTCTCCATACCATTAGAAATAATGGTATCTAAAGAATTAATGCTAATAACATTGCTATCACTATTATGCAAACAAAATTCCATAGGTTTTTAATTTTCTCTTCAAAAGCGTCATGTCGTAATTCAAGATAAAGATTATAAAGTTCTCTCATATTTTTGTTGTTTTCCATTAAGCCTAAAGATAAAAACAAGGAACAAGTAAAAATAATCCTAACTAGTGAAAACAAGAAACAAAAAGATATAATTGCAGAATCTAAAGGAAATAACTTCGAGCACTCACACCCGAGGATGTGAGTACCTTTTACCTTACCTCCCAAGCAACAACGCTAGAAAAGAGCTTGATGTCTCCGCCCGCTTCTATTCTTGTAGACAGTGTTGAACCTCCAAGTGCAGAGGTTTGTAGAACATCAACAAGTTTCCCTTAAGTGGATCACCCAAGGTTTATCGAACTCAGGGAGGAAGAGGTCAAAAATATCCCTCTCAAGCAACCCTGCAATTGCGATACAAGAAGTCTCTTGTGTCTCCAACACACCTGATACAATTGTCAGTTGTATAGGTGCACTAGTTCGACGAAGAGACAGTGAAATAGAATTAATATGGATGATTATAAGTGATAATAGCAATCTGAAATAAAATGGCAGCAAGTAAACATGTAGCAGAACTGATTGTAAACGGTGTTTCAATGCTTAGAAATAAGGCCTAGGGATCATACCTTCACTAGTGAACACTCTCAACAATAATAACATAATCGAATGCATAAATATCTCTCTATACTACGCAACTACGAACCAATCTCCGGTCGGATAACAAACACCAATTATTGCGTAGGGCTGCAGAAAGCACTCCTTAGAGTTCGCATTTCCTCATGTAGGTAACCCCCACGCTATCACCATAAGACTTAGATGGTTCCATACAAACACCACAATTTCATAGGGTCACCCAACACAAAATATAAATATCATGCTACACCACACGGTGCACACACTATCACCGTTACACCGTGATCAAAGTGTCTACGGAGATCTTATAACAAAATCACTTGAGTAGCATAACACATGAAGAGTAAAATCTACTTATTCAACTAGATTACAAAGCTCATGATCACATAAAGATCACACCATGGGAGAGAAAGATGAAACACATAGCTACCGGTAGATCCCTCATCCCCCGAGGAGAACTACTCCCTCCTCATCATAGGAGACCGCAACGGCGATGAAGATGGCGGTGGAGTCGATGAAGATGGCTCCGGGGGCACTTCCCCGTCCCGGCAGGGTGCCAAAATAGAGATTATTGTCCCCCAAAACTTGTCGACGGCGACGGCGGAGCTACGGAACTTTTCGTGGAAGGAGTTTGATTAATTTAGGGTTTATGCATTAGGGGGAATAAATAGGCGAAAGGGAGATGTCGGTGGGTGGCCAGGGGGCCCACACCACCCCTGGGCGTAGCCAGAGGGGGAACCGCACCCCCTATGGTATGGCCCCCCTCCGGGTCTCCTTTGGTCTCTATTGACGCTCCTCTAATTCTAAGACTCTGGGATTTTGTTTCGTCCAATTCCGAGAATATTTCCAGAACAACTTTTCTGAAACAAAAAACAGCAGAAAACGGGAACTGGCTCTGTGGCATCTTGTCAATAGGTTAGTCCCAGAAAATCTATAAAAATGATATAAAGTGTATAAGAAACATGTATCATAAGGCATGAAAACAACGTGGAACATCATAAATTATGGATACGTTTGAGACGTATCACAAACCCAAGTCAACAACACGCTAATTGGTACCGATTTACCTTCACGACCGAGCCAACCTACCCACATTTGCTCAAGGGTCAGTTGAGAGAGGTTGGTGTGACACTAACTGGTCCCCAAGGGGAAATGATAGCAATCACCAAGGAACCTTGATATAATCCAATCGATGTATCTAGGGGAGGTTCTCCACATGGGAGGGGAGCACAAAGCCCAATTCTATCTCACATCAACTCTATCTCAACCCTAGGGGAGGAGGGCCCTATATATAGTCTAGGTATAAAGGGGGTAGGTGAGGGTAGGTGGGAAAGGACGAAGTACATGGGTCGGAACCCAGATCTGGGCACACAGGCCACGCACCAGCGGTAGTACCGCTAAACCCACCGGTGGTACCGCTGTCACCGGTAGTACCGGTGGGGGTACTGGTGGTGGTTGCCAGTTGGTTCCCGAAGGCTATTTCAGCAGTAGCGGCACCGGTAGTACTGCTGCCCGGGGATCGGCGGTAGTACCGGTGGTCTAAGCGGTAGTACCGCGGCCTGAGACTCCAGCTCTGTTCTCTTCATTCTCCTCTTCCAAGCGTACGCCTGGGATGACTTTGATTCTTGGGCTTCCTCAGCATCTCCCCTCGCGTCCATGCTCATCATGTCCAACCTATGAATGCAAGAGGGTCAATAAGTAGTATACCATCCAAAGGTGTGCGATATGAGGGCTCATTGAGGAAGGAGTTCACCTTTTGAATCCATGCTGACTTGATGTATGATGGAGTGTGAGACTTGCCCAGTGGGATGGGTCACGATGCATCACCAAGTCTCCCACATTGAAGATTCCGCTACGCACTCGACGCGTGTGGTAGTTGTGCAAGCCTTGATGGTATACGGTTGTGAGCGCGAGTGCTCTATCCCGAGCCTCGTCTACCGAGTCGAGTGTGTCTTCGAGTGCCTTGTTCGAGTCCTCCTCTTTGTAGAGGCGACCCAAGGGGCATTTGAACGTACTTCCACTAGTAATACTACATTAGCTCCATATACCATGAAGAATGACATGTACTCTATGGATCCGTTTGGTGTTGTTCTTTGGATCCAAAGCACGGAGGGCAGCTCCTCTTCCCATGCGCCAGCTTCTCTTTTGAGTGATGTCAGTAACCGTTTATTGAGTCCCACGGTGATTAGCCCGTTCGATCGCTCCATCTACCCGTTTGTTTGCGGGTGTGCGACTGATGCGTACTTATGTTGATCCCAAAATCCTTGCAGTAATCTTGGAATTCTACTGTTGTAAAGTTGGTTCCCTTGTCCGTGATGATGCTGTGTGGCACTCCAAATCTGTGCACAATGGATCTTATGAATTTTATTGCTGACTGTACATTCTATGACGTGACAGGCATGGCTTCAATCCATTTGGTGAATTTATCGACTTCTACTAGCAGTCGAGTGTATTTGTGACATGCATTATAACCAAACCAGCAAAAAATACAAAAAGACAGTTATCACTAGAAAAAATGGTACATAGAACCTGCATTGTACTCATATCAGCAAAAGAAAAGAAAAAGGAGGGGCAGTTATCATTGCTGCTTGGTAGTTGTCTGCTACTTGCTAGTTCATATACAACGCTACTACACAAAACATCACTCAGGAAACGGACACTCAAAACATCACTGCTACCTGCTACCCTAAGACCTACAGACATGAGCAAGCAAAACCCTAGGTAAAGGGTCGGGGGGGTCATCTAACCTCCATTACTTAGGTGAATAGACAAGCGGATCTAGCCTATAGAAGAGGCCCCCGAGCAATTATCCGCCAGAAATTTTCCTGCAACACGTTGACGGGGTTTTCAGGTCAGAATACGATGGTGAATCCACGCGAGAAAGCAGGTGCTAAGGCAAGGGCGATATGGAGGGGGTACTCACCGGTGCTAGTTGGAGAAATCGACGAGTACGGCGAAGCAATCAACGAGAACGCCGATGAAACTGCCACGACAGGGAACTAACAGATTTTCACGGGAGATTAGGCTAACGGGAATTAAAACAGCATAAAGGCGTGCGGGAGAGGAACTTGAGGGTGCGCGGAACCTCGCCGGAGCGCGGAGGGGCGGCGCCGATGCAAATCGACGGCCGCACGGGAACCTGCGCGATGTATCCTGCGTCGCCGCTCTGTTCGGTAACGGGCTAACGGCCCTTGCTCGAAATGGGGAGAGGGGATTTGCTACAAGCAGTTTGGTAATAAGGAGACGCCGCGCGTGGATGACGTGGACGTCGCTGCGGAAACCACACGATCCAAAAGGATCGGATGACGCGCGAGACGGAAGACGGCGTTCCCCCGGGTGATTGTAAGCGTTTTCCATTGCTAATCCTATATTAGGCGAACCCTTCCATTCCATTCCATTCCATTCCATATCATTTTCTCTAACGGAACTGAATGGAACCGTGACATTCCATCCCATGCGCGTGCCATGTGGCCTGCGGCTAGGCATTGGTCCCGGTTCATTCCACAAACCGGGACCAATGTCCCCCCTTCCCCTATATATACTGCCCCAGCCCCCCTTCCATCTTTTTTTTGCTTGGAGGTGTGAGAGAGGTGGGTGTTAGTGTGTTTTATTTTACTATGCACACGAGATGTTCGACGAAATTCCCGAGCCACACATAAGCTCACTGAAAATGGTATCTTCGACCGAGGTTAACAAACTTATCTTCAACATCCTTCTTCAACATTATGACTCATCTCCTGGTTCACCTATGTGAAGAGATTCATATTCTCAGTCCGGTATTTCTACACAATATGTTCCCCTTTGAGAGGTTCATGGGAGTCTTGAAGAAATATGTTCATAACCGTGCTAGGCCAGAAGGAAGCATCTCGAAGGGCTATGGAACAGAGGAGGTCATTGGGTTCTGTGTTGACTTTATTCCTGACCTTAAGACGATTGGTGTTCCTGAATCGCGGCATGAGGGGAGACTGAGGGAAAAAGGAATGATGGGAAAGAAAACAATGATACCCAGGGACGGGCATTCTTTCACCAAAGCACACTACACAGTTCTACAAAATTCTATGTTCGTGGCTACGTATCTCGAGGAACACAAGAATAGTGTACGCTCCACAAACCCGGGGAAGGATGACTCATGGATTAAACGCAAACACATGGAGACTTTCGGAAGTTGGTTGCAAACACATCTTATAAATGACACCACTGTTGAAGATCAGCTATACATGTTGGCAGGGTCACCATCTCCGACTATTGGGAGTTTTCAAGGGTACGAGATAAATGGGAATACATTTTACACGATCTCCCAAGATAAGAAGAGCACCAACCAAAACAGTGGTATCCACTTTGGTACAACAAACGAGAATGGAAAAAATGACACATACTATGGTTACATAGAGGAGATATGTGAACTTGACTATGGACCTTCTTTTAAGGTCCCTTTGTTCAAGTGCAAATGGGTCAACCTGAATGGAGAAGGGGTAAAGGTAGACCCGTTTTATGGAATGGCAACAGTGGATCTCAACAATATTGGTTACAATGACAAACCATTCGTCCTAACCAATGATGTGGTTCAGGTCTTCTATGTGAAGGACATGTCCTCCAGACCGAAAAAAAGAAAAAATAAGCAAACAAATTCATCATACGATGAGCCGAAGCGTCACATAGTTCTTTCAGGGAAAAGAAACATCGTGGGAATCGAGGACACGACAGACATGTCAGAAGATTAATGTAATTTTTACTAATTTTAAAACAATATAAGATATTTATATTCAAATTATATGCAAATAGTAAAATAATTAATAGTTTCAATAGTTAGAATAATTATTTAGTTAAACAGAAAATGGATTTGAATTAGTTATGCAAATTCAAGGACTTTTCATGTTGAAATTTTTGTCAAATTCGAAAGTATATAGAAGTTATTCATGTGCATATTTAAACAATTTTCAAATTTTGGCGCTAAAACATTTGGGCGCGCAGGGTGGCACCAAATTTCGAAATATGTTTTGGTCCCGGCCCGTGCCACCAACCGGGACTAGAGGGGGTACCTCTAGTCCCGGTTGGTGGCACGGGCCGGGACTAGAGGCCCATTTGTATAAATATCTCGGCCCTCTCTCCAGGCCGAGCAACCACACCCGGGGCCGACCGGAGTAGCCTAGGCGAAGCCCTGCCGGCGGCGGGAATGGACACGAAGATCCCGCCGGCGCTGGCTCCGCCGGTGGGGATGAACTAGGACGTAGATTGGCTGGGGACCAGTTTTTGGAATGCATTCATATATTGAAAAGGTCCGAAGGCCGTGTTTCTTCACGACGACCCTATTGGTCGTCCTTACATGCATCGGGGGCGGCGACGCGGTCACAGGAGGCCGGCCGTTTCTTGGGGGGAGCCTAGATACTATAGGTGGCCGGGGGCGCGCCGGCGCCGGCCTAGTCCTCCTTGTCGGAGGAGATGCAGTGGTAGGGGGGCTGCACCCACAAGTGGGCATGGAGGTGGGGGCGCCCGCCGGTGGCTGGGGAGGCATCTGGGGCGGCGGAGGCATCGGGGGCGCGCCCTCCGGCGGCGGCGGCAGCTCCTGCGTCGACCATTCGCCGCCGGTCCAGGCCCAGGTCATGCCGTAGTTGAGGCCCGGGGGCAGCGGCTGTGGATCCGGCTGGTTCTCCGACGCCTCCATGGCGGCGTTCATCGTCTGCCACCACGGCCCTGGCGGTGGAGGGGGCGGCATCGCGTCGCCGTCGGCGTCGGCCAGGACCTGCTCCTACCGCTTAATCTCGTCCTCGACGAGGGAGCGGCGGGAGGCCTCCGTCCACGAACCACAGCTCCGGCTCGCTGCCGGGCGGCGGCGCCGGGTACGTCTCGACGCTGGGCTCCTCCGGGGGCGTAGGGAAGTAGGAGCGGCGGTGCTGGTCGTGCTCCTGCTCGAACCAGACGTTCCAGTTCGGGGAGTTCCGCGCGTAGGCGGGGTCCCTAAGGAGGCGGGCCGGCAGGAGCGCGCGCCGGCGAGTTATCTCCTCGTGGGCGCCTTCATTGGTCGGGGGCGGCGGCGCCGGGATCCTCTGGGGGTTTAGGTGCCAGCCGTCCGGGAGGTGGACGTCCGGCCAGAAGACCGGCGTGGCGTGGTCCCAGTGCCACGTCGCCTCCTCCTTCCGCACGTACCGGCGGAGCCTCTTGCCTGGCGTGGCGCGAGGCGGCGGGTTGCGCGCTGCCGGAGGTGGTGCGGGGACGCGCGGGCCGCCCCTGATCCGGATGCCGCCCTGACCGAAGCCAAACGCCTCCCGCGGCGGGGGGGGGGGGGGGGACGCCGCCGCCTCTCCGACCGGCGCCGCTGGAGGACCCGGCCTCGTGCTCATTCTTGGTGCGCTTGAACCAGCGGTGGGGCGACATGGCTAGGGTTCGTGCTGGGAGCGAGGGTGTGCTGGTGTACGGGGCGGCGGGGCCCCTTTAAAAAGGACACGGAGGGCTGGCCATGCCAACCGGCGGCGAGAACGTGGCGGCGGTTGCAGGCGGCCATGAATGCGCGGGGAGGAAGCCGAGGCAGGGCGTGGGTTGGCATGCCAACCGGCGGCGAGAACGTGGCGGCGGTTGCAGGCGGCCATGAATGCGCGGGGAGGAAGCCGAGGCAGGGCGTGGGTTGGCATGCCAACCGGCGGCGAGAACGTGGCGGCGGTTGCAGGCGGCCATGAATGCGCGGGGAGGAAGCCGAGGCAGGGCGTGGGTTGGCATGCCAACCGGCGGCGAGAACGTGGCGGCGGTTGCAGGCGGCCATGAATGCGCGGGGAGGAAGCCGAGGCAGGGCGTGGGTTGGCATGCCAACCGGCGGCGAGAACGTGGCGGCGGTTGCAGGCGGCCATGAATGCGCGGGGAGGAAGCCGAGGCAGGGCGTGGGTTGGCATGCCAACCGGCGGCGAGAACATGGCGGCGGTTGCAGGCGGCCATGAATGCGCGGGGAGGAAGCCGAGGCAGGGCGTGGGTTGGCATGCCAACCGGCGGCGAGAACGTGGCGGCGGTTGCAGGCGGCCATGAATGCGCGGGGAGGAAGACGAGGCAGGGCGTGGGTTGGCATGCCAACCGGCGGCGAGAACGTGGCGGCGGTTGCAGGCGGCCATGAATGCGCGGGGAGGAAGCCGAGGCAGGGCGTGGGTTGGCATGCCAACCGGCGGCGAGAACGTGGCGGCGGTTGCAAGCGGCCATGAATGCGCGGGGAGGAAGCCGAGGCAGGGCGTGGGTTGGCATGCCAACCGGCGGCGAGAACGTGGCGGCGGTTGCAGGCGGCCATGAATGCGCGGGGAGGAAGCCGAGGCAGGGCGTGGGTTGGCATGCCAACCGGCGGCGAGAACGTGGCGGCGGTTGCAGGCGGCCATGAATGCGCGGGGAGGAAGCCGAGGCAGGGCGTGGGTTGACATGCCAACCGGCGGCGAGAACGTGGCGGCGGTTGCAGGCGGCCATGAATGCGCGGGGAGGAAGCCGAGGCAGGGCGTGGGTTGACATGCCAACCGGCGGCGAGAACGTGGCGGCGGTTGCAGGCAGCCATGAATGCGCGGGGAGGAAGCCGAGGCAGGGCGTGGGTTGGCATGCCAACCGGCGGCGAGAACGTGGCGTCGGTTGCAGGCGGCCATGAATGCGCGGGGAGGAAGCCGAGGCAGGGCGTGGGCTGCTGGGTCGCTGGCCAGTGGGCCCTTTGACCGCGCGCGGCTGCGATTATGGTCTTAATTAAAGACGTGGGGACATGGAAGCGGGCGAGCCAGCCACACAGGTCGCCGGCCAGTGGCCCCTTTGACCCCGCTTGGCCAGTGGGCCCTTTGACCGAATGTTGCCAGTGGGATTAATTAAAGACGTGGGTCAGTGGACCCTTTGACCAAATGTGGCCAGTGGGCTTAATTAAAGACGTGGGCCAGTGGACGCGGTTGGGGAAGGGGAGCCCGGCTGGGGATTACGAGGCAGGCATAGTAAAATTGAATTGGTTGAAAAAAAATGCGAAAAACCCTGCCACGGCAGAGAAAATGGCAAAACTGCTGCTTTTTTCAGAGGAGGCATTCATCCCGGTTCCTAACACGAACCGGGGCTAAATCCCATGGCCAGGTTCGTCACGCGGTCAGTCCCATTTGTTCCGGGTCCTGACGCAACCGGGACCAGTGTGGGGAGGGGCATTTGTCGCGACTGACCCATCCCGGTTGCACTATCTAAACAAATGGGTTTTACCAACCGGGACTAGTGCCCGTATTTCTACTAGTGGATCGAGCTAGTTTGGTTGCTGGCCTCCACCTCTCCTCCTGCCGAAAGAGGCCGGCCCCGCCAACCCGAACTGACCCCATCAAAAAGGAACACTCAGCACTGTAACGCGACGCCGAAACCTGACGCCGCACGCTTCTGAATGATCTAGCAACTCGGGAGACGGGGAGAGGAACCCACCACCGACTGTTGGATTAATTTCTTCGAGTAGTCGTTCAAAGCGAGGTCGTATAGGATTAATTTCTCCGACTGTTCCACCTGCGCTCCCGGTCCTATCCAGAGCCGCGCGTTTCGGCGACTGGGCTTTAGGTATACGCACGCACGTAGCGTAGGCTGCTGCTAGTGCATGGTACACGCAAACGCAACAACAACCCATATGGATCCGTGTCGACCGATCGGAGTTCTTGGGGGGAGGGCCCCCAAGATTTCGGCTTTCGCTTCATGGTTTCCCACATGCTGTGTCGTTGCATGGATGGATGGACGATGGGGTTGGGTGGGGTAGGGTAGGTGGCTGGATCACACGGATGTCCCTGTCCCGCGTAGGGGTCCGGCCGGATAAGGCGACAAGATACTCTGTTTTGTTTACTCGTTATATCTGGCCCCGATCGAGTCACCACGATGGCCAAAGTGCCCACGAGCAAAGAGGATGCATGCCATGCCACTATGGTCTATGCTGCACGCAACAACACAAGATTAAAAAAAAACGAGAGCCTAGAAAGAAAGGTGCGAGCGACTACTCGAACACGCGCGAACCCCGGCCGGCAGCGGCACTGTTGTGCACGCCGTCGCCTCCGTACGTGGCCCCCGTGATAATTGGCCTGTTCCCCCGGCCTTTCCTTGCGGATAACAAACAAAGCGGCCGTGATTGGCGCGCTAGCAAACGATCGACATGGGGGGGGCGAGCACCTGTTCACCTCGACCGACCGGTCCCCGTCCTTTGTCATCGGCGCGACGGCGACCCGGCCGAAGGATCGTCGTGGCGCCGTGGAAAAGATCGGGCACATGCATGCGATGCGATGTGATCGCCGGGCGGAGGGCGACGCAGATCGATCGCCGTCTTATCAGGATCGGTCACGTGGAGGTGGGGCTCGCGTGCCACGTCCACCGTCGGCCTACGTACGGTCGCTGTCGGCGCGGATGAGGAGGATCCGCTATAGCCAGAATCGATACCTGTGGATTAAATACTCCTAAAACAGGATAAAAGGAGAACGTACGCACTCGTACCTTTACCTTCCGTGGCCTGGCGATTCACAAAAAAATAGGACATCTATAATCCGGTATCCGGACACAAGGAGTAGAATCCAACAGCTTATTTTCTGATTTTGTCAAAAAGAAAATTCTTTAAAGAATCTGGACCAGAATTTAACCTAGCCGTCGAGGTCGAGGAAATCTCTCAATGAGCGAGCGTCGTCATGCATCAATTAATGTTTGACGCTGCACCTGCGTGGGTGTGTCGATGCGTGAGTGGCCACAAGGGATACCCAGCACGTACGTCGCCGTCGGAGGCGTTACATGCATGTACTGTATGTACATGTACGCTTAATGGTCGTACGTGATGACGCGCGGACGGACGGTATCACCTCGTCGGTCGATCTCGTCCGTGATTGGTCATCCTACGTACGTGCCCGTTCCCTTTCCCTTTCATGCTTGCCGCTACCGATCGGTTGATCTACGGTCCAGATGCAGCCAACTAACCCACGCCGAGATCACACCGCCCGGCAACGTCCACATACTTCATCAAAATTTATAGCGATATATATAGTTACGACACTATAAAATTAACATAAAATTTATAGCGATCGTCAAGATGTTGTCCATCCAGGGGTGTTCGACTCCCAATCCGGCGAGTCGATTGTGTCGGGCTCATCGCGTCGGCCGCCGATCCGCCCGACGCTACTCCCAAAAAGCGCACTCAATGACGACGTCCTCGGGGAGGTGGGCGCGCCACTCGGTCATCGTGTACTCATCTAATTCGGCAAAGGCGAGGCGGCGGTCGCTCGTCTTCTTGGGCGACGAGGCGTGGCAACAACGCCAAATCTTGGGCCTGCTGTCTCGTCTAGACGTTCTGGAAGTTCATGTCGGCCCACGGCCGCCCGAGCCGTCACACTGCCACGTCCCACGCGTGGGCCTCATGGATGGTTCGGAATGTGCCGAGGCCGATGCGGGTGGCGCCGCCGCAGATCTCCAAGTAAAAGGTCATGTTTAGGCGCTCCCCGACGCCACGGTAGTCAATGTTGTTCCGGCGAGAGACATGGTGGCGCAGGGGCATTGAAGAAGTGGAAAAGCCGCAGACGCGGCGCATGAAAAAGCAGGGACAAAGCGCGAAGGAATCGTGGCGATTGCGTGCGGCGCCAGCATGGCTTTGTTGTGGTCTGCCACGTGCCAGGCAGAAGCGTCCACACGCGCACCATTTTAGCGCCACTGTTAGAACGCGCGAAGTGCCCCGCTCACTATCCAGCGACCGTTAGAGATGCTCTTACAAACTTAGAAACGGGGAGAGTAAGGTAGCAGGGCTCTCCGCGCCTCCAAAACATTTTGCGGTTCTGTGCAATAATTTACTTTTTTTGTGTGTTTTGTCTTTCCTTACAACATGCATTCACTTTGATTAGTTGGTCTACTTGCAATTTTTTGTGAATTAGAAGAATACCCCGCGCGTTGCTGCGGGGATCGTTTTAGAAACTACAGTACATTATAAAGTTTATAAGAGATGTGATACAATTGATCATAGTATATATTTTAAAAATTATTAATATGAATAATTGGATGGTTTAAGAAATAGATGATGTGTAGTTTGCACGTAGGAATTCATAAATATTAGTGAAAATGACATGGACAATTGATTGGCTAGGAGGATGAATAATATAGATATGTTGCATGTTGAGATAGAAAAATCATTAATACATGTTAGTGGAGTTTTCTTCATAACAAGTATAGATAGGCCTAGTTGCAACTTCAAAGAGCAACCGCGTCGATCTACTTACTAGAGGAACGTGGTCAAACGTCACAAGCATGCCACGATGCATGTGTGCCCCCACCAATTAACGAGCACGCGCACGTTGCTTGGCCTTACGCAGGGCACGGGGGTACGTATCATCTTCTCAGGCGAGTTAACGATGTCACGCTACACTAGGTCTAACACGACATTTTCGTCAGTGTTAGTATATTGTAGCTGTGCTTCCTTAGATTAAGTTAAGGAGGTGATCCCCGGCCCCAACTTGGTGATTGAGTGACGATGAAGCCACTTTTTGTTTCTCGGTCTCAGCCAAACCTTACCATCTTCTTCTTTTCTGCGACAACTGTCTCGATCTTATCCGGATATTACATTTTGGATCTTGCACGGGAAAGGCTGGTTTTAATATTAGAAAGACAAATGCCGTATGGGTGTATGGGTGTGTATCGCCTAGTCATCCGCTCGAAATATATCCCTGGCGGTATGGGTGTGTTTGTGGAACCCATGTTTGCCAGGCTGTCTGCTTCTTCATTGCTGGACCTCGCAATGTGATTCAGCTCGCACCCTTTGAAACTTCCTTCGAGTAGGTTATACATGTCGCGATAGACAACCATGTTCTCAGCGATAGCGTCACACTCCTTCATTGTTTGTTGCACGATGAGATTGGAATCGCCGTAGATCATCAGTCGGGTGGCCCCGCACGCGACTGCCATCTTTATTCCATGCAACAGGGCCTCGTATTCCGCGTCATTATTTGATGCTGGATCGTCAGGTGGAAAGTCCAGTCGTAGGACGTACTGCAGCTTGTCTCCTCTGGGTGATATTAGAACGATTACAGCTCCTGTTCCCTCGTTTCTCTCGGATCGAAGTACATGATCCAGTTGCTCGTGTATTCCGGCGGTCCGGGCGTTTGTAGTTCTGTCCACTCACTTAGGAATTCCACGAGTACCTGGGATTTTATTGAATTGCGCCCTGCATAGATAATGTCCCAAGCGCCCAGCTCGATGCTCCATTTTGCTATTCTTCCGGATGCCATTGGGTTGTTCATGATTGTGCCGAGCGAGGCATCATTAACCACTGTTATGGTATGCTCCTGGAAGTAGTGTTTGAGTTTTCGAGCTGTAAGAACGACTCCATATGCAAGCTTCTGGTAGTGAGGATATCGTTGTTTGCATGGCGATAGCACCTCGCTGATGTAGTAGATTGGTCGTTGAACTCCATATGTCTTGCCCTTCTCAGGTCGTTCGACTACAATTGCCGTGCTGATGACCTGGTTTGTTGCGGCTAGATATAGGTATAGTGACTCTCTCTCTTGCGGTGTTGCAAGGATGCGCTTGCTTTGCAATGATCGTTTCAGGTCTGCGAATGCCTGCTTAGCCTCTGGTGTCCACTCAAACTTGTCCGTCTTCTTCAACAGCTTGTAGAAGGGTAATGCCTGCTCTCCCAATCGTGCGATAAATCTGCTCAATGCGGCTAGTCGCCCTGCGAGTTGTTGGACTCCACGTAGATTGGTTGGCTTCTTCATTGTCAAGATTTCTTGTATTTTCTCTGGGTTGGCTTCGATGCCTCTGGCGGATACCAGGTACCCGAGAAGTTTTCCTGCTGGGACGCCAAAGACGCATTTTGTCGGATTGAGCTTGATCCTGTATGCGTTGAGGGCGTCAAATGTTTCTCTAATGTCCTCGAGGAGTGTATCCTCTACTCGAGTCTTGATGACGATGTCGTCAGCGTACACTTGTACGTTCTTGCCAATGAGCTTGTCGAGGCATTTTTGCATGCAGCGCTGATATGTCGCGCCTGCATTCTTGAGCCCGAAGGGCATTGTGGTGTAGCAGTACACACCGTGTGGTATGATGAATGCTGTCTTTTCCTCGTCTTCCTGCTTCATCCGGATCTGATTATATCCCGAATAGGCGTCCAGGAAAGAGAGGCGTTGACAGCCCGCAGTAGAGTCCACGATCTGGTCGATTCGCGGGAGGTGAAAGTTATCCTTGGGGCAGTGCTTATTTAATGACGTGTAGTCAATGCATACTCGAAGGATGTCAGTGTTCTTCTTTGGGACCAGCACCGGGTTTGCTAACCAGGTGGATATCTTGATCTCCCTGATGAATTTTGCTGCTAGCAATCTGTTTACTTCTTCTCCAAGCGCTTTCTGCTTGGATTCTGAAAATCGTCGAGTGGTCTGCTTGATGGGTTTTGCATCTTTGAAGACTTCGAGTGAGTGCTCGGCGAACTCCCTGGGTATTCCTGGCATATCTGAGGGCTACCAAGCAAAAATTACCCAGTACTCACAGAGGAGTTCGACGAGCGCGCTTTCCTATGCTGGCGAGAGGGTAGTTGAGACCATCGATGTCTTTGCAGAATCTGTCGGGTGTACCTGATGTTTTCGGGTGTCGCTATTGGTGCTGAACTCCAATTCTGGCGCATTTTTCTTTGTGAGGGGCATCACGGAGTGGTCCGTGGTCTTTGCCAGCTCCTGCAGTTCTTCTTGTACCCCGAAAGATTTTGCGATCTCGTTGAACTCGATGTCGCATTTGTTAGACTTCTGGAAATCTCCATCGATGGTGATTACACCATATTCTCCGGGTAGCTTGAGCTTCAGTTATGCGTAATGTGGTACTGCCATGAATCTGGCGAACGCTGTTCGACCGAGAATGACGTGGTACTGTGAGGACCAGTCGACTACTTCAAAGTCGAGGAATTCTCTTCTGTTGTTACGTTGATTGCCCAACACAGCCTCTAGGTTGATTGTTCCAAGTGGGCGGATCGCCTTTCCTGGAACTATCCAGTGGAAGGATGTTTCTGACTCCGCAAGTCTGTCCAGGTTCCTGTTCATCCGGCGGAGCGTATCCGTGTAGATAATGTTGATGCCGCTGCCTCCATCCATGAAGACGCGAGCCAGTTCGTAATTACCAATTTGTGCTTGGATTACCAAGGCAGCGTGTCCTGGTCGATACACTCGTGGCCGGTGGTCTTCCATCGAGAAGGTGATCGATTGGTCCGCCATGTTCAGGTACTCGGGCTTTGTTCGCGGGGTTTGCATAGCCATGCACAGTTGCCGCGTGTTTGTCTTCTGAGCTCTGCGGGATGGGCAGACTTTTTGTATCATCCCTAACTGTCCAGCCGGGTTCAGGTACGCGTTAGCTCCTGCGTTTGGTGCGGGTGGCGCGTTTAGTGCGGCTAGCGCCATGTTTGGATTTCTGGTGGAGGTAGGGGTAGTGGCGGCTGGAACCCTTGATGTTCTTCTCCTGGAAGTGGCGGGTAGTTTTGATTAGCTGCTGATCTACTTTTCTTCGAGAAGGCCTCGTGGATGTCGATGACTTTCGGCAATCCTTGAGGAGGTGCGTTGCCTTAGTTTTGCTCGTGCGCTTATCTGTAAATAGATGTAGCGAGCAGTACGCGTTTAGGTCTTCCTCGGGACTTTTGTCTTCAGCTTTTGGTTTCCACTCGCGACTCTCGCGGCGCCCATTATCACGGTTTCGCGTGAATTCTGCCGCTACCATCTCTTCCCGATCGTCGTGATCGTAGTATTTTCTCCTTTTCTTTCGACCATGGCGGTCTTCTTCGGGCGCGGGCGATGATGCCCTCTCGTTGCGCACCGCGTCTTCTCCATTAGCCCATTTGTCGGCTATGATCATCAGTTCCCCAATAGTTTTGGGTGCGGCTCGGCCCAGCTCTTCTCTGAAAGCAGTTCGTCGGCACCTTTCGCGAAGGCCTCAACCGCTACTTCTTCTGAGATATTTCCCGCGGTGTTCCTGAGTGTAGTCCATCGCTGAATGTACTCGCGGGTGGACTCGCCGCTCTTCTGCTTGCAGGCCCGCAGTTCTTCAATGGTTGCAGGTCTCTTGTAAGTGGCCTGGAAGTTCTTGCAGAAATCGTAGTGCAGGTCGTCCCACGATGCGTAACAGGATTTTGGCCTTGCTTCCAGCCAGCTACGTGCCGCGCCAACCAAGTGTAGATTGAGGTACTGCATAGCTGTGTTCTTATTTCCACGTTGGCATTTTACCGCCGTGAGGTAGTCGTTTAGCCACGACGAAGGTTCGAGTGAACCATCGTATTTTGTGACTTCTGTGCTGAGCTTGAATCTCTTGGATAGGGGCGCCTCGCGGATGCTGTGGGCGAAACACAGCGCGCCGCAGGTCTCGTCATCCGAAGAACTGGATGAGGAGCGCGCACGGTTCCTTGCAGCTCTTGCCTTGTCCACTTTATTTTGCGCGATGTCTGACCGCGCGTTATATCCTGGCTAGTCGCGATCAATTTCCTTCCTTGGCTCTTTGTTGTGCTTTCGTGAGCGGCTGCTATGGCGTCGCGAGCTTTTATTTCTCGGGCTGCCTTCGCTGCTGCTTCGACTATCACCGCGTCGCCGAGCTTCTTTTCCTCGACCACGACGAGGTGATTTGTCTCTCCCAGGCGAAGTGCTCATGTGCTTGCGCGATGCCTCTTTTTCTTTTTCCTTCTCTTGCTGTTCGGCAGGTTTCCTGCGGTCGTAGGAGGCGAGCCTTGAGGCCGCCATGCCCAATCCCTTCCAAATCTGTTTATACTGCTTTGCTCGAGGGTCGTTCTCTGCTGGCTGGTTCATCTGCATGTAGGTTGCTGCGGCCAGGACAGCGGCAGCAGGAGTTTGCGGGTAGACGTTTCCGTCCTCGTCAACCCGCATAAGGGAAGGTGCGAGTGACTTACTGATCCCACCCAGGGACTCAGCATCCATGGATGTTGTTCTTGATGCGTATCCCTTCCTTGTGGGTCGAGTTCCGACCGAAGGTGTTAGGGACAGCTCGGCCCGGCGTTGACTCGATTCATCCGCCAATCTCTTTCGATGGGCCAGGTCTCTCCGAGCTTCTTTAATAGCTGTGGCCGCTCTCACTAGATGGTAGTGGTAGGCGACCATATCCTCGTGTGGCGCTCCTGCCACAGGCGGCTTGCTTGTTCGCAAGGCTTCTTTGGCTCGGTCCCAAGCGTCCCGCGAGACGCCGATCTCAGCGCGCTCTGCAGCGCTTTGTTCAGTTTCTGGTGGTTGTTCCGATCCTGCCATGCAGACTTGAGCCAGTCGTGGCCCGTGCGTTCTAGGCGTAGCTCGGAAAGGTTTCTGGATCTGGGAAGCTTCCTCTGTCGAGAGGGTATGGTAGTCACAGGTGTTGAAGCGGATGGACTCGCCACTTTTCTCCAGATGGGGGCGCGAGTCGACGGCTTCTGACTCAGATCCTGATTCTTCAGGGAAGTGGAGGATCCCGTCCTTGTTGGTGTAGAACTTCAAGCTTCCGAACGTCAAGGTGACGCTCCTCTCCAAATCGCTGAATACCGGGCGTGATTCCGGCGAGTGAGGGGTGACTACGACGGATCCGATCCGAATAGGATTGGTTGGAGCCGAAGTCGAAGGTTTCCAACGTGAGTTGGATGATGAAGCCGATGATGCCGGAGATCCAGCGCCCGCCGTTCCCACAGACGGCGCCAATTGTCGAATCTGTTGCTCGGCAAATCCCTCAGGTGAACCTATAGGGTTTCGAATAGGAGAACCCATGAGCGCTGGTGGCGAAAGTCGGCTAGACAGGGGGCACAATTTACCCAGGTTCGGGGCCCTCGTAGAGGTAAAACCCTTACTCCTGCCTCTGTCGATCTGTATTATCGAATAGATCGGTTACAAAGATGATTGCTCAAGTCAAGAGTACAATCTCGAGCTCAAGGCTTTGGTGGTGCGGTATTGCCTGGTCCTCTTCCGGTGGTTCTCTTGGCCTTATATAGGTGGCCAGGTCTCAAACCCTACCCGGAGAGGACTCGAACTCTAACCCTAAGTCGGTTACAAGTTTCCTAACTTAGCCCGCAAGGCATTGCGGGTGGGCTTCAAGTGGGACTTCCAGAATATTCCAAGGGCTTCCCTTCTTGGGCCTTAACCTTGGGCCTGAGACGGGGTGTCCTTACCCGCAGGGTCTAAGATCCATCCCTTTGTCAGCGGCCACGAAATCGTCTCCTTCAGGGATGAGGGCACCGGTAGCCCGCTCGCGTTGAGCCTCTAGTCACTTGGCAGGCGCATATCTAGGGGCACCGGGTAGCCCGCCGCGTACAGGAGGCTCACCTCTTCCTCGCGCATCCACCGCCTTCCGAAGCCGTTAGCCGTTGTGCCGTCTCCGGGGAAGCGTGCCGCCATCGCCGGGGAAGAAGTGTACTTAGGCGAGTATAGAGGGGGTTCTGGGCGAGAAGAGAGGGGATTCGGGCGAGCAGAGAAGGACGGCGACGGGACGGGGTGTGTTATTTGGGTACGTCGCCGCGCAAGCGATTCGACTGCTCCACTATGCCAATCCACGCGGCGGCGGCGGCATTAACGCGCACGGGAGCCGAGGAGGGCGAATCTCTCTCTCGCCGACAGTGCAGGTCCACGCGGGAAAAAAATACGCGGGAGTTCCTTTTGTGCCATTTCCCCTTCATCTGGTGCCCCAGTTGCCCCCGCCCCCTCCCCCGGCGCGTTGGGTTTGACTTGGGTTCGCCGTACGATGTTTTGGCCCAATCCTGCGCTATTTAGGTTCGTGAGGACACGGCTGGGTGAAAAAAGGGTGTCGGCGAAAAATAAGTGGCCCTGGAGGGGCTCCTGGGGGCTCGGCTGAAGATGCTCTTATACTTCAGTATGGCTGGAGATGCTCTTGTACTTTAGCATGGCTAACCGCATCCAGGATCACATTCCGTATTACTTTATTTTCTTCCATCGATCCATACACATCTTTCTTATTAATTGCTTAACGAAAAGACTTACAAAGCAATACACTAAAAGTCTAAAGCCATCGTCCTGCCGACAACATTAGAGTCGTCTATCCGGACTTCACACCAATGCACACCATCTATAACCGAAGCTGCCCATCAGGCTTTGTTAGGCATTGACCTCGTCAGGTCTACTGTCAACGATGCCACGACATCAGATAGCACCACCACTCTGCGCGCGTCCATCTACATGCTTCCACCGTCGAGACTCGGCTGCACCATGCCGCCATCGTCGATGTGATAAATGCAAAACACCGCTCCTCCTTTTGCCCCCCTCTAGTCGGTGCCTGCTGCAAAACAATGTTCTAAAGAGGTAAACGATACCAAACGTCGCCATTGTCCGATCCGGGAGAACAAAGAAGCCGACTAGATACATCCTATATACATCCAAACATGCGGGGTTTTTTTTTTTGAAATAGGAGCTGCATCCCGGCCTGTACATCAAAATGATACACATAACCTTATTTTATAGTAAAAGTTTTAGAGCAACAAAGAATATGCAACTTATTACAAATCGAGCGAAAGTGAAAATCAGTCGGAAAAAGATACTTCAGTTGTGCACAATTTTAGCTTTAGAAACACTCCCTCCGTTCCATATTAGATGACTCTCAAATAGATGTATCTAGTATTGAAACATCTATTTGAGAATGGAACTGAGGGAGTATGTGCAAGTGGACATATATGCACATTCTAGACCTAAAGGTGCACACTGCACACCATTTCTGTAGTTTTAGCCTGGTACACTTGGCAACTTGGTCAACTTACAATCAGGAATTTCCCGGAGGACATAAAATGGATAATCGAATTCAAATATGGTAGACAGGGCACACATTTTTTGTTCAAAAAAGAAACAATTTCACAACATACTTCTCTACTTTAATTTTGTCCACTACACTTCGGCAACCGAAGCTACCCGCATTCTAGCCCAATAAAACCTAAAGCGGATAAGACTTCTAGTAGCTAGCACCTAGCTAAACAACGCTTTATCCTTTTTCTAGTACTTACTTTCCGAGGTGCATGCACACACAGCTTCACACAGCTGCATATGCTGACTTTGCTGCATGCCTCCGTACGTGGCCGGGGACTAATCGGCACGCGAGCGAGCCGATCGACGATAAATCCTCCAGCTCGATCGATGGATCGCCGGCCGGCGGCCGCCTCATATCTTTTGCTTGCGCTTTTGCAGGAGCTGCATCGTCTGAATCCCACCCACTGACGGTAGATATATCCTCATATCCCACACGAAGAGACATCGCAGGAGCATCGATCTGACCTCAGAATCACCTTCTCGTGAGAGCACTTGCAGAAATAATATTCGAGTTGGATGGAAATCCGCGGCGGCTTCTGAGGTTCATCAACCAACCGCGTGACGTTTCTCCTCAACGTCACCGGCTTAGCTTAGCTATCTCACGCGGCGACCTGGGATGATTGAACTGGGCAAGAAGAAGCAAGCAGCACGTTAAGCTCACAGGTAAAGTGAGTGCCACGACAGTTGGACGAGATATATATGTATGAGGCGAAAGTAGGTCGCAGGAGTTCCAGAGAATTCTCAAATGATTACGAGCATATATTCTACTACACGGATGCAGAAACCGTTTTTTCAATCCGGTTTTGCAAGTTGTGAGACTGGGAACATGAGATGAGATGCCACGGAGCTATTCCAGGTCCCGACCCATTGCATGCCCAAAACTAAGCTAAAGCAGTTGCTTGAACTGCGGGCAACAGAGCGTCGTGGTCACACACGGAGACGCACAGGGCCAATAATCATGTGAGCAACATGGCTTCAACGTGGCACATGCAAGAGGAACGAAGGAAGCTCCAGCTCCTACCTAATTTGGCCCTTCTAAACCCCAGCTTTACATTAAATTCCACAGCACCAGCATCAACTCATCCAGTGAGAGGCCTCCAGCTATACTTAACCAAGAAAACGTTATTATCAGCGCACGCGTTGTGGATGAGATTAGGACACCCTGAGTACTCTCTCTGGGTCGGGGCGCGAGGGAGACGGTGCCTTTCCTCCCGGTGACAACGTGAAGAGAGAAGGACAGTGCTGGGCCCCGGCGGCGGCGAACGGAAGGGGAGCGCGGCGGCGCCGTCCATGGCGAGCCCCGGCGGCGGCGCGCAGGGGAGAGGTCCCCAGTGGTGGCGGACCAAAGGGATGCGAACGCGGAAAGAAGAAAAACGTCCTTTCGGTCGTGCGTGGGCCCCTCTCTGTGCGTCCGTTTCGGTCGAACCGGGGGATGCGAACGCGCGATCCCCCGGATGATCGTTAGTGTTTTCCAAGAGAGAATCGTTGGGATTTCGCTTTGACAAAAACGTGTACCAAGATACTGTGAACGGCGTGCATCCATATGGGGCCCGTTTGATAGGCCGGAGAGACACTCAGCCCGTTTGGTTCCATACGAAGAGAATCTTACACGCACGATTCTCAAAGGAACTGCTGAATCGGCAGTTTCTCTGGAGTCGGGTTGCATGGGTGCGTGGAAGAGGAACGCGGCGTGCGAGCTGCTGCAGGATGGAAATGGCGCGAGCGGCGAAATTGCGGCGGGAGAATTTCGGTCACCGCTCATCAAAAATCGCCCCCCGTATTTACACTCACCAGCTCATCCCCAAATCCAAAACCATCATTCTCACTTCCAACCTCGCGCGCTCGAAGCTATGGCTGGATCTGCGTTGACTCTGGTGACGAAGAGGGCGGCGCCGACGGGGACGGCGGTGATCGTCGACAGTAAGCCGGTCACTGTTCATTCCCCAACTGTGTGATGCATCCTACCTCTGCAAGTCCCTCCGAGATACTTCTGTCCGCATAATCCGTGTGCATATTGTAGATTTGTGTTAGACTTGTAAGATATGATTGCTTCTGTATTGTGTGTTTATCATAGTCTGGTCAGGATCCATGATTTACCATGTTGCTTGCCATAGTATATTCATGATTCATGTTAGGCCGTCGTTGCACCTACCTCACTTGATTTGTATGTCCCCTATGTGCCCTCCAAAAAGAGAATCATTGATGTTCTTGATCCGTGAACCCCTAAGAAGAGAGTCCCTCTCCAACATCTTTCTAAGAACGAACTCACTGACCTGAATGTGAAATAAGTGGCTGAAAAAACACTCTCTCTACAAGTGTTATATGAGATGACACTGCAGGTACATGATGAGAATGCAGTGCCTCTTGATGCAGTCGTTGTGAATTCAATGGAGCAGCCTCTGATTCAAGTTTCTCTGAAGCTGCCTCTGAAGGAAGAGGCTATCGATGCAATACCCTTGAATGAAGTTCCTATAAATGTGGCAACTGATGAAGTGCCTACCACTGAATTTCCAACTCACAGAAGGACCATGACATAGTCACCTCCTCTGTCACTATATGAATAGGGTTGCCAACCTTGTGAGGGAGAGTGCCAAGGTAGACAGAGGAATGAAAGAGGAGTACATTACGAGGGTTAGCGACGGTGTTCTTGACTACACAGGTCTGAAGGTGAGCAACACCCCGATTTACAACCATCTGAAAAAGTGGAGAGCAAGGTGGGTTAGGGTTACCCAGCTTAAGGAGAATAGAGGAGCAATGTGGCATGAACATAGTTGTACCATCATGATGGATGAAGTGGCATCGATTCCACACCTCTAGGTAAAATAGTTGTCCTCGTACATACTATGTTCCCTTCTTCTTTCTCTTTCATCACTAATACTCCGTTATGTCAATCTTAGATGTACCCTAAGGACGAGCAGATGATCAACAAGGCAAGTAAACTATGATCAAATGAGAACAATGTACACAAGGACAAATGTGCCAACTCCTAATCTGTATGCTCCGGTCTCCCTCATTCAGGATATGAACTTCATTGCAGACCACAGAGATGAGCACATCAGGTATGCCAAGATGAACAAGGATGAGAGGAGCACGTGGTAGAAGAACTATCTGCTTAACCACTGGGTGGCTCCAATCCTTATTCGGTAGATTATCCTTATGACTGGTCCGTATATTGATGACCCACAAGTATAGGGGATCACAACAGTCTTCGAGTGAAGTAAAACCCAAATTTATTGATTCGACACAAGGGAGCCAAAGAATATTTATGAGCCTTAACAAGTGAGTTTTCAATTCACCTGCACCTGAAAGTATTTTTGTTCGCAGTGGTTCATCAGTAGTAACAGTTTTATAGTAGCAGTAGTAGTGAAATAATAGCATCAGTGAAATGAAAACAACATCAGCAGTGTTTGAAGTAAACAGCGGGATTAAATACTGTAGGCATAGGGATAGATGAACGGGCATTGCATGGATAAGATAGTTCATATAATAATCAAGACATGGGCATTGCAGATAAATAAGATAAAGCATCCAAGCACTAAGTAACCATAGGCCTGTGTTCCGTAAATAGTCGTATGTGCTCGCAATGAGAACTTGCACAACATCTTTTTTCCTACCAGCCCGTTTTCAGCGCGGCCTCAAGGGAACTACTGGTAATTAAGGTGTTCATTTTAATAGAACACCGGAGCAAAGCATTAACACTCCATGAACACATGTGATCCTCACATCACATCCATCCCCTCCGGTTGTCCCAATTTCTGTCACTTCGGGGCCTCGGGTTCCGGACAATGATATGTGTAAACAACTTCCAGGTTTGATCAAGAAATAATAATTATCATCGTGATTCAATAACATGTTCAGATCTAAGATCATGGTACTCGGGCCCAAAGTGGCAAGCATTAAGCATAACAAGTTGCAACAATGTCAATAGCACTAATAGAGGATACTAGGCACTAGGTACTAACAATCACGGCATTATTACATGAACAATCTCATCCAATCCCTACCATCCCCTTCAGCCTACAGCGGAGGAATTACTCACACATGGATGGGGGAAACATGGATGGTCGATGGAGAGGCGTTGGTGATGGCGATGGCGATGATCTCCTCCAATTCCCCGTCCCGGCAGGGTGACAGAACGGTGTTTCTGAACAGCGAAAAAGGATTCGCGATGGCGGTGGAGCTACGAACTTCTTTCTGGAAAACTATCGAACCCCCTCGGGTTTTAGGGTTGAAGGCAATATATAGTCGAAAGGGGATACCGAGGGGCACCACCAGGTAGTGCGTCCTAGGGGGGCGCGCCAGGGGGTGGTGTGGCCCCTCTCTGGTTCTTCTCCTGGCCCCCTTCTGGCTCCTGGGGTCTTCCGGTGTTTTAAGACCAATTGGGTCTTTTCTGGGCAATTTCCCGAAAGTTGATTTTTCTGCACATAAACAAGACTCCAAGGTAATTCTGCTGAAAACAACATTAGTCCGTGTTTGTTGCATTCAAAACACACAATTTTAGAGGAAAACAATAATAAAAGTGTTCGGAAAAGGAGATACGTTTTCGACTTATCAACTCTCCCCAAGCTTAGCTTATTGCTTGTCCTCAAGCAATTCAGTGACAACTGAGTGCGATAAAAGACTTTTACGAACACAATTGTTTCATATGATGTAAATATACTCAATATATGATCAAATACTTAATTATGCTCATGATAAGATACATGCAAGATATTGTCACTTAATAGCTATGCAAACCATGAAGAGATAACATCATATTAATAATAAACAACATGAAGCATAACTATTTGCAAGATTGTAATATTCATAATAGGATCTAATAAAGTGGTATCTCGCTTGCCCTTATGTGTGGGGCAAAACATAAATGCCAGGGCACCTCTGAAGTTCAAGGGAAGACTAGAAGTAAAGATATCAAAGATACAAGTTTCAAAATTATACCACAATCAACCGTGCTTTGGGACAAACACATCACACTAAGAATGACCATTATGCTCTCAAGAAGGTGCTCGAAGAATATGGTGGAGACTAAACATGAAAGTAAAAGAAAGGCCCTTCGCAGAGGGAAGCATGGATCAACTCATGTGCTAGAGTTTTTTATTTTATTAAACAGAGGTATTGAAAACATTTTTGAGAGAGGTGTATGCTTATGTCAATGAATGGTAAACAGACAATACAGTATGTCACAAGCCAACAAGATTTCACAAGAGCGGCTCCCATGTGAAGGACACATCTGGGTAAAAGGTCATCCCTCTTTCTCTTTTGTTTTCACAATTATGCTTTGACTGATAAATCAGGGGCAAAAAGAGTGAAGAGAATTTGTTTGCATTAATTTGGGGCTGGGCACCGCGCTGCCAGCTCTTCTATCAATTGGATAAGCGGATGAAGCCACTAGTACGGGGTGTGAAATCCAATCAACAAGTGAGATAAAGATTCTCTATTTACGTCCTCATGAGCTAAAACAGGGGCACAAAACAGGAATAACTTTTACAAGGTTTTAAAGGTAGCACATGAGCAATTTACTTGGATTGCAGTTAAATACCACATATAGGTAGGTATGGTGGACGCATTTGGCAAACTTTGGTTTTTGGGAGTTGGATGCACGAGTAGAGCTCATACTCAGTACAGGTGAAGGCTAGCAATAAACAGGGAGTGACAATCAAGAGAGCAACAACTATCATAATCATGTTTGCGACAAAGTAAAATTAACTGAGGCATAAAATTGATAGTAGAACTCTGAGGCAAAATAAATCATCGAGGCTTATTGACTTTTTGTTTTCAGTCTTAGCATGCGTGAGCATGTGCCAAGTCGATTCAAATGAAACAGTCAGAGGAGGCTACCACAATGTCATACCCTTCTACGAATAGAACAGTGTGAACAAATATTTATATGACAGGTCATTTACCATTAATAAATTGGAACAAAACATGAGAGAGCACAAACTATTAAGCAGCCATTAAGTCACATATATCTTATACGAACAAACTAAGCATGCTCACATAGATGGATATATGTACAAAAATGAAAGAAAATAGAGTTCATGCCAGCCTCTCACCACAACTTGAATTGTCATAGATCGTCATTATTGCTCTTCACTTATGGCTCTAATAATATATAATGAAAACCAAGCTCCAATGGAGTCACGGACGAATGTTGAACTCTGCAAACAAAACCAAAGAAGAACAACAAATATTTTTGGGTTTTTCAATTAAAACAAGAGCAGAAAGAGAACAAGTAAACAAAGAAAAATATTTTTTGGATTTTTGAATATTAAACCGAAACGGGAAAAGAAAGCAAACCAAATAAAGAAACTAAAGAAGCAAACAAAGAGAAACAACAGAAATATTTTTGGTCTTTTGTGTTTTGGAAAACAAGAACAAAGCAATAAAACGAAGAGAAAAGAAAGAAACAAAAGAAAACGTAAACAAACGAAACAAATGAAAAACATAGATATACAAAGAACGGACCGAACATGATATATAATGAGTGTGATGTCGGTATACCTCCCCCCAAGCTTAGGCTTTCGGCCTAAGTGGAGATCAATCATGGCGCGGGAAATATCCCCACTGAGGTGGGTCATCCCTCGCATGGTCGTACTTGGGCGCCCAAGAGGAAGATGAAGCAGCGGGCGCATAGTCATAACTGGGGTGCTGGTATGGGATCCCCGTGGTGTCATAGGGCTGGACGAAATCACCATCGTCCCCCTCGTCGGCATCCTCCCCTTTCTGGGGGTGATTCTCAAGGTATGTGTCCATCTCACTCTCAAAAAGCTTCGATCCTTGCCCTCTATTAAGATTAAACAAAAGAGGTGTAGGCAAAAGTACTTCCCTAACAGTTTTAGTAACTCTCCACCCGGATCGTTTGGAGAAAGCTAATTCAAAAGATAGATTATGTAAGTAAGCATGAGTAAAAAGAAACTTATGTTGAGCCATGGAAATAAGATCAAGCCTTTCTATAGGAAACTGGAGGTCTAGAGAGCGCAGCTACAAACTATGCAAAGCTATCAAGCGTGAGGCAATAAGACCTGCACAAACTCCGCCCTTCTCACGGCTATGTGAGAGACGGTAAGCAATCAAAGCGACAAAGTTATAAGACCTATCACATCTTAAGGCAACTGCAATAAACGCCAAATCAAAGACAGATAGCTTGTTAGCAGTTTTTCTAGCTAACACACATTTAGAAATAAAGTAGGCAAAGTATTGAATGCTAGGGAGTTGGATTTCTCGAATTTTACCACTCTCCCCCGTGAAGCTTCTGTCTTGGAAAATCTCTCCATATAAATCTAGCAGTGGCTTAGGCCGCCCACTTATCTTCTCACAAGACCCCATTCTGGTACCTTAATAGCTGCATAAAAATCACTGAAAGGAAGACTCACAGCTTTATTGTAAATTTTATAGTGAACCATTGGGTTAGTTGAGGACCATTTTAACGAAAATCCTGCACCACAGACATAGTTAGTTTCACATGTTGGATAGGTTCATCCTCAATGAAACGGTCCAAGCCGGCATTCTGCACAAGAGTGTTGAAATCCTGCGAAATTCCTGTAATCCGTATAAGTTCCTAACACAGATAAATTGATGGGAACACCCTCTCTTCGCGGTGCACGAGCATAACCTCATGCAATTCCAACTCATGCTAGTTTAATTGATAAACATTGTGCTCCATCTCTGAATTTTTTCAACAATTATCACAAAAATTAATTTCAAGCAACTATAAGGTGGAAACTACCATATGGACTTATATGAGAGCTAAACATACATAAAAAAATACATGATTTCTACTCAAATCAAGTATGCAAACTCACATAAGCTGTCACCTATAGTACCAAAATACTCAAGAAATATTCCACTAAACAAAATTCTACTTGGATCATCGGAGAAGTCACGTACCAAAGATCAAACACACCAAATCTCAGCGCAAATAATGGGCTGAAGAAGGAGATCGAAAATCCTGAGGAAGAACAACAACAGCACGGGTTCTAGGAAATGTTTTCAGTTTGGGAGGTGAGAGAGAAGACTTTGGCAGTGGAGAGAGTTAGTGGAGGGTCAGGGGGCCCCACACCATGTGCTGGCGCCACCAGGGGTTGGTCGCACCACCCTATGGTGTGCCTGACTGGTGGTTCCCCCTAGGGCCTCCCAGGTGGCTTTCTGCCTCATTTTTTACGTAAAAAAATATTATAATTTTTCTGAATTTTTCGAGAAACTTTATTTTGAGGTATTTCCAGAATTTAAATAATTAATAAAAACCAGGAAAACGAAAGTGAAAAGGTGGAAAACAAAACCAAAACCAGAACTATAGAGGTTGTATGACACTATAATGGAAAAATATCCAAAGAAAACAAATGTGGTAGTGGTTAAAACAAAAGTATGGATGGTGAAAACATGCATAACCTCAACAATCAGAGTGAAATTATCAGGAAAACATGCATAAGGATGGTGGAAACATGATTGTACTCAAGTAGCAATGTGATAACAGAAGTAAACATGGTGAAAACAAAGTGAAAACATTGTCATCTTCATTCAAAATCATTTTGTTAACAAGGGTGATCAAGTCTTGCTACCAAAATAATTTTATATGAAACAAAACTTTGTTTCTCACTAAATACTCATGTTACCTCAACCTTGATAGACATAGTCCCAATCATAATAATTTCATATTCTTTGGGTGGCTTTGGAATAGGACAATAAAATTCTCCAATCTTGATGGTCTCAATATTTTCAATGGAATTTAGACCATATTTTCTATCAATCTTCTTGGGAAAGTAAACAGTGTGCTCTTTATCATTAACATTAAAAGTTACTTTTCCTTGATCGCAATCAATAACAGCCCCTGCAGTATTAAGAAAAGGTCTTCCAAGAATAATAGACATATTATCATCTTCAGGCATTTCCAACACAACAAAGTCAGTTAATATCAGACAATTATTAGCAACTTGAACAGGAACATCCTCACATATACCCACATGAATAGCAGTGGATTTATCAGCCATTTGCAAAGATATATCAGTTGGTATCAATTTTTCTAGGAGGAATCTTTCATAGAGAGTAAAAGGCATGACACTAACTCCAGCTCCTAAATCACACAAAGCAGTTCTAACATAATTATTTTTAATAGAACAGGGAATAGTTGGTATACCAGGATCTCCAAGGTTCTCAGGAACCTTGCCATTAAAAGAGTAATTAGCAAGCATAGTGGAAATTTCCTCATTAGGAATCTTCCTTTTGTTAGAGACAATATCTTTTATATATTTTGCATAAGGAGGCAATTTAATAGCATTAGTTAAAGGAATTTGCAAGAACAGAGGTTTCATCCATTCACAAAACTTGTTATAGTATTCTTCTTCTTTTGATTTATGTTTCTTATTAGGAAAAGGCATTGGTTTTCGTACCCAAGGTTCTCTCTCATTACCATGTTTATTAGCAATAAAATCTTCCTTGGTGTACTTTGTATTTTTAGTTTGCTTTTCACGTTAAGCTACACGTTCTTATTTATCAGAACCATTTTTATCTTCATTACCACTTTCAGTTTGAACATCATAGATAGACATACTATTAGGATCTTTGGCAAGTTCAGAGGATTCTACATCAGTTTTATGTTTCTTATTCTTTTTATTCTTAGTATAAATAACATTATTATTAGTTTGCTGATAATCTTGTTTAATTCTTTTAGGATGTCCCTCAGGATATAAAGGATCTTGTGTAGCAATACCACTTCTAGTTCTTATTTCATAAGCATATTTTTCTTTAGAAGCATTAACTAGCAAATCTTTTTGCACTTTAGCAAGTTGATCAATTTGAGTTTGAACCATTTGAAAATGTTTAACAAGCATTTTAACATCATTAGAGGTTCTTTCTATAATACCATGCAAATTATCAATAGCTCTAGATTTTTCCATTAGGTGAGTTTTCACTCTCATATTTAAATTATCTTACTTAATAACATAATTATGAAATTCATCTAAACATTGATCAGGAGGTTTATTATAGGGAATATCTCTACTATCAAAATATTGGAGAGAGTGTACCTCAATAGTGGATGAGTGAGGGATTGGCTTACATAAATCTTCTATAGGTGGAAGATTCTTCACATCTTCAGATTTAATACCCCTCTCTTTAAGAGATTTCTTGGCTTCTCTCATCACTTCATCATTTAATTCAATCATTCCCCTCTTCTTGGGTGTTGGTGTTGGTGTTGATACTGATGTAGGGGTCGGCTCAGGCTCAACCATAGTCCAATCATCATGATTTTGGCTTATTTTAGCCATTAATTCCTCAGCTTCTTCTGGAGTTCTTTGCTTGAAAACACAACCAGCACAACTATCCAGGTATGTCTTCAAC
This sequence comes from Alopecurus myosuroides, assembly GCA_028641055.1. NCBI lineage: Eukaryota > Viridiplantae > Streptophyta > Magnoliopsida > Poales > Poaceae > Alopecurus > Alopecurus myosuroides. The sequence continues at coordinate 523,771,865 of CM054057.1, read as the reverse complement.
GGTTAGTCCATTATAGAATACATCAAGAAGTTCATTACTTTCTAGCTTATGCCCAAGTGTAGTCCTAACTAAAACAGAACCTTGCCCAAGATACAGGCAATTTCTCTCCTTCCAATTGCTTGAAATTAAATATAATTTGTAAAGCAGCATGTTGAGCACTAGCAGGAAAATATTTATGAAAGAAAGCTTTAACCAAACCAATAGGACTATCAATAGATCCCGGAGACAAATTATGAAACCAGGTTTAGCTCCATCTTTCAATGAGAAAGGGAATATTTTAGCAACAAAGTAGCTATGTTTCTTAAGATCATCGGAGAATAAACTACTCAAAGAGGAGAGCTCATTCATATGTTTCATAGCACTTTCATTTTCAGTACCACAAAAAGGTTCTTTCTCAACAATAGATATATAAGAAAAATCAAGAGAGAAATCATAATCCTTATCCCTAATATTAATAGGAGAGGTGGCAAACTTAGCATCAGGAGATAATTTATATTTAACAGCACGACTTTCAATAAGACTTATAACAGCATCTTTATCCTTCATAGCATGTATTTCATCAATAAGATCATCATTAAGTTCAATATAGGAATCATCAAAATCATCATTAGGATTTTCTCTAAACTCAGGTGAAACAGCAGGAGTAACAGGATTTTTATCAGGAGTTTCAGTGTTTGCAATATTTTTAGCTTTAGCAATAGTAGCATCTAAGAAAGGATCGAGAGAACCACTCTCATCAAGCACAGTAGAAGCATCATCCAAAGTATCAGAAGTATTTTCAGATTCAGCAGAAGTAGCATGTGTATGTGGTGGTGTAAGAAGCTTACTCATAACAGACGGTGAATCAAGAGCAACAGAGGTGTTCAGAGTTGTACCTCTTCTTGTAGTGGATGGTAACATAGGAAACTTTCCATAACGAGTCTTACCCATGATGAATGATTGGCATTAGATAATAGTACTCTCCGGTGAGCTCGCAAATAAAGCTATGCCCCGGCAACGGCGCCAGAAAATAGTCTTGATGACCCACAAGTATAGGGGATCGCAACAGTCTTCGAGGGAAGTAAAACCCAAATTTATTGATTCGACACAAGGGGAGCCAAAGAATATTTGTGAGCCTTAACAATTGAGTTGTCAATTCACTTGCACCTGAAAGTACTTTTGTTCGCAGTAGTTTATCAGTAGTAACAGTTTTATAGTAGCAGCAGTAGTGAAATAATAGCAGCAGTGAGATGAAAACAGCAGCAACAGTGTTTGAAGTAAACAAGGGGATTAAATATTGTAGGCAAAGGGATAGATGAACGTGCATTGCATGGATAAGATAGTTCATATAATAATCAAGACATCGGCATTGCAGATAAATAAGATAAAGTATCCAAGCACTAAGTAACCATGGGCATGTGATCCGTAAATAGTCGTACGTGCTCGCAATGAGAACTTGCACAACATCTTTTGTCCTACCAGCCCGTTTTCAGCGGGGCCTCAAGGGAACTACTGGTAATTAAGGTGTTCCTTTTAATAGAACACCGGAGCAAAGCATTAACACTCCCTGAACACATGTGATCCTCACATCACAGCCATCCCCTCCGGTTGTCCCAATTTCAGTCACTTTGGGGCCTCGGGTTCCAGACAATGATAAGTGTAAACAACTTGCAGGTTTGATCAAGAAACAATAATTATCATCGTGATTCAACAACATGTTCAAATCTGAGATCATGGCACTCGGGCCCAAAGTGGCAAGCATTAAGCATAACAAGTTGCAACAATGTCAATAGCACTAATAGAGGATACTAGGCACTATGCCCTAAAAATCACGGCATTATTACATGAACAATCTCATCCAATCCCTACCATCCCCTTCAGCCTACAGCGGGGGAATTACTCACACATGGATGGGGGAAACATGGATGGTCGATGGAGAGACGTTGGTGGTGACGATGGCGATGATCTCCTCCAATTCCCCGTCCCGGCAGGGTGCCAGAACGGAGTTTCTGAACCTCGAAAAAGGATTCGCAATGGCGGCGGAGCTACGTTCTTCTTTCTGGAAAACTATCGACCCCCCTCGGGTTTTAGGGTTGAAGGCAATATATAGTCGAAAGGGGAGACCGAGGGGGGCTCTGGGTGGCCCACACCACCAGGTGGCGCGGCCTAGGGGGCGCGCCAGGGGGTGGTGTGGCCCCCCTCTGGCTCTTCTCCTGGCCCCCTTCTGGCTCCCGGGGTCTTTCGGTGTTTTAAGACCAATGCGGTCTTTTTTGGGCAATTTCCCGAAAGTTGATTTTTCTGCATAAAAACGAGACACCAAGGTAATTCTGCTGAAAACAGTGTTAGTCCTTGTTAGTTGCATTCAAAACACACAAGTTTAGAGGAAAACAATAAGAAAAGTGTTCGGAAAAGGAGAAACGCTTTTGACGTATCATATATTAACCCCTCCGCTGATGAACTCTTCGATGCATCATGAGGCGTTCTTCGTTCCCTCGTGGTGCATCAGTCCTGGTACTATGGTTGACGTGGGGCTACCCGAAAGACCCTCCACTATAGGGATACCTGGTACAACCCGTTTAGGGGTGTTGTGGCCTGCTCCACGAGTAACTACACGAAGGCCCATGGAGGAGACCTATACGAAGCGGAAGGAAAGACTTAAGAAGCAAGAATAGAAACGAATTACAACCGACTCAAAGTCGATTCGACCTCATGTGCAACCCCTGAGACCCTGCTAGCTATATAAAGCACAGGAGGGGGTCACAGACGGGAGATACAACCCTAGATTCAGATCTGCGCCGGATTCAATCTGTAAACAACACCCCTTATAATCGACAATTTTCCACCCCATCAAAATAAATCCCGGCAGGCACTAACCCGTCGAGTCGAGTAGTCCACCAGCGCCTTTTTTCTCTTACGAAACCCTAGGTCCCTCACCATGGGGATTGTTTTGGTCACCCCCTTGACATTAGCGCAGTCTATGGGAATCTGGGGCGCTGGATCCACGGCTCCTTTGACTTCATCATCGAAAAACCACGACTCGGCGTTCTGGGTGGTCTCGATCCGCTTTGGTTCGATCGACTTCACCAAGCACTCGCCGGAGTTACGCCTGGTATTCGACTGCCTCGACACAAGTATCGATATAAGGATCAGTGACCTAAACTTTCACGCTGGTCGCGCGGGAGTGATACGCTGGAAGATTCCGTTCGAATCCAACTGGAGGAGGCAATTGTGCTGGAATCCTCGCTACTCTCGGTCCAGGAAGCGTGCCCCAAGTACTCTTACCCAGCTAACCCCTACGTACACTTTGTCGCAATGAAAAGATGCGTCGAGTCGTCGTCCTCAGAAAGCGACGACAGAGACGAGGTGACCGATCCGCCAGAAGAAACACACACAACTAACACTAACGTGACTGGGAAAGAGGAAGACGAAGGCGACAAAGAAACCGACGAGGACCCGACGAAATCCCCTCCACCCAAAGACGAGGACCCTAAGGGCGACGTTGGAGAATCCGGAGAACTACCTCCACCCGCCAACTCTAGATCTGCGACTAAGGGAAAGAAGGGCAAGACATGACGCACCCTACTACTCGTGTCCAAGGAGACGATGGCACCAGTCACCTCGCTAGTCGAGCAGGGTCTCCCTCTCCCAACAGATGCTACCCGAGAAGAGCAGGGTCTCCCTCCCCCAACATATGTCATTGACAACATAATCATTTCATTGGATAATGATGTGATGGACTTACACCCATTATGTTTATCATAACGAGATCTAGTCATTAAAGTTCAACGTTATGATAACGAAAACATAGTACCATGACTTTTGACCGTGAGGTGGTATCTGAATTGCTATCCTGAAAGTTACTTTGATTGCATCAAGCGTCACACCGTGACAGGATGATTATAAAGGTGTGTCTTGGGTAATGAAAGGGATATGTTGAGGCGAGCCATCAAGAGTGGAACTTTCCCATCCTAATGACAGATAGATACTCCTGGGCCCACTTGGTGGAGTTGCATCAATCAGTTTGCAAGCATGTGACTCGGTCACGGTGATGCAACGATACAGAACAAGTAGAATTGTTATGTCGGGAACGAGACTGAACAGGGTATGAAATACCGGAAGATCAAATCTCTGACTAACAGAATATCACTAAGGCAAGAGGTATGAGGACTTATGTTTAAGGTTAAAAGCGACGCAAAACTTTGATGGATACACAACGGCCATTATGGATGTCTAGATCCGACTATTGGTCATTGGTAGTAGAGAGGTCCCAGCCATGTCTAGATTAGCTCGAACCGTCGGGTGTCACACTTAAGGGTAGACGATGTTTTAAGATAGATCTTAGTACCAAAGAGAATAATAAAGAGAACCGGAATCGTTCTGATATTTATCCGACAAGAATCGAAGAGTTTCGAATAAGTATCCGAATTAAGGGAGAAATGCCCGATAATAATCGGAGAGTACCGAAAGTGGTTCTGGGACTCGAAATAAATAAGAAGTGTATATTTATTATTAATTAGTATAATTAATAATTAAATATTATTTTGTTTTAAAGGCATTTATTCCACTAATGGGCTTTCCGGGCAAAATAGGCCCATTAGGGGAAAAGTGGGAGAAAGAAAAGGGAAAATGGAGGGGAGCCCAATGGGCCACTTGGGCCCATGTGGGGATGCGCATCCCTCCCTTGGTCGCACGGCCATGTGGGGTTTAGTCCCACACGGCTTCATCAAGGGAAAGCCTCTGTGTCCCCTTTTATAAGTTGGACTCCCCTCACATTTTTCTCATCCAGAAATCTCTCTCTCTCTCTCTCTCTTCCAAACGTGGTTCTCTTTTTAGTCGTGCTAGGAGTTGAGAATTCACTACTATAAGCACACCGCCGTGCTATTAGTTTTCGGTCCATCTCTCTATTTCCGTAACTTTTATTGGGCCAGAGACTGGGAGTCATCGTCTAAATTGGACGTGTGTAATACCACCAGGTGCAACACTTGGGCAGTAGTCATGGAACCACTCCTCGACCTTGAGGTCGGCTTCGTTGTCTTCATCGACAGCCTTTGTGCGGGAGGGTAATCCCCAATTTCGGTTTTCAAGGGTATGATCACCTTTGTTACTCTATATCTGCTGAGTAATAGATCTTGGCTATTTTTCGGTTATCGTTGTTAGATTTTTTTTGTTTTATACTACGAAACCCTAAACCCTGCGCCTTTGTGCCGTCTCGGGAGAAGATGAAAACCCATGCGCCGTTTTGACTGCGCGCGTGGGCCGTGTCTACGACAACGTGGCGGCGTTTTCTTCCTGTCCGGAGCCCCCAGGGAACCCCTACGTGGCAAGGTTGGGATGATCTTTCCAAACGAGAACTGGGGTATCCGGTTCGGAAGGCCTAATAAAAGACACTAGTGGACGAGTTGGAACCGGTCTGGAGATGCTGCACGTGACTTCTCGAACACGCGCGATTAGTCATCTCGACAAGTCCCTCGGATGATCCGGTAGGGTTTCTATTAAGAGAATGAACAGGGCGCTGGTGACAATCGTCGGCTAACAGGGGGCACGATTTACCCAGGTTCGGGGCCCTCGTAGAGGTAAAACCCTTACTCATGCTCTTCTGATCTGTATTACGAGTAGATCCATTACAATGGTGGGTGCTCAAGTCGAGAGATAGATCTCGAACTATGGCTATGGTGGTGAAAAGTAGATTGGATCCCCCTCAGTGGTTCTCCCTGCCCTTTTATAGGTGGCCAGGTCTCAAACCGTGCCCGATGGGGTTACAAACCCTAATTATAAGGTGGTGGAATCTTTCCATCTTGACCCGCAAGTTTCGTGGGTGAGCTTCCTCCGGGCCTTCTAGAACTACGGGGTGGCGCCCCGTCTTGGGTTTGGTCTTGGGCCACGGACCAGGTAGGCCAACTTGACAGTTCCTGGAATCATCCCCACGTCAGTAGCCCCCAAGTGTTTGGTCGACTAGTTTTAGTCGAGTGAGCACTCAAAAGTTCATCTCTGGATTCCGCGATTGAACAGTCAAATTTCTGACTTTAAGGATGCGTACCCTGTGTGGGACGTGCTCGAGTATCGAGTAGTAGATGTGACCTATGTTGGGTTTTTTCGCAAAAGGGTATGGCTCAGTCGCTTGGCTCTCCTGAAAGATCAGGGTCAATTAATTGCATCTCGTGTAAAAACAGTTCTGGCCTACACGAATCCGAGACGTTCGACTCGAACTCGGCGAGGTGATCGTTGCAACTGGGCCGGGAGGTCTTATCGAGTCGAATTTAACCGTTAACGGGGTACCCGACGCGTCCGCTAGGATATTTATTCGTGTTGTTGACACGGAAAGTTCACTGGAGGACGCAACTCGAGTGCGATTCCAGGCCCATAGGAGAGATCCTTGGGTCTTACCTTCATACTCGGAAGAATACAGCATCCGTATGTGCCTAGTCGGCTAAACGATCCAGGGTTAAAATGACGTGTTTGTACGTCGCGATGCAATATTGCGGGAGCTGCACACTCGCAATTTCCGTCCAGATGCACAACGGGTGTTTTCTTCTGTTCCCAAATAGTAGCGAGTGCCACTGTTGCTGTCCGGCACTTTTCGAGAGACTCATATGAAAGAAAATTCGTGTTATGAGATCTATGCGAAAGAGATTTCGCGTTAAGCATTTGTACAAAAGAATTTTCGTGTCTTAAGGTCCATACGAAAGAAGTTTCGTGTCAGCATTTTCCATACGAAAGAGTTTTCGTGTTGATGAGGTGCGCAATGACGTGACCGTGCACTCGCCTGCTCCCGATGGGACGTGACGCAGTGGGGCAGAGCACGTGGGGCCCACCTTGTTAGCTTTTTGACTGGAAACGAGCGGTCACACTCCGGTTTCTCCGCTAGTCGTGCAGTAATTGCGCACGATCTCACGTAAAAGATCGTGTGAAGGTAACCGCCCTCCGCCTCCTCGTTTCTGCTGCACACGTGGCGGCGGGGATGTGTTCCGTGTCAGCAGATCAACGGCTCGTAGCGGTCCAGCCTTAGTATAAATAATGGGCCTTAGGGGAAAAGTGACTTTCCTGGCCCTCAATCCATCTTCTTCTTCCTCAGGCGCACACCTTCTCCTCTGCGCACACACCTTCTCTTCTGAGCACGAAAAGTCCCAATGGCGGGAGGAAAGAGGCGCGGTGTAACATCCCAAGTATGAAAAATAGCCATTAGAATGTTTGCTCTCTGTTATTTTATGTTTTGCATCATGACATCATGTTCATTGCATTTGTTTTGTTTGTTTTCCATTTGTTTTTCTCTGTTTTGCTTTGTTTTCCAACTGTTTTCATTTGTTTTCCTTTGTTTTCTATTTGAAGTTCAAACCAAACTTTAAACCTTTGTTTCATACTTGTGATGTTACAATTTCCAAAATGATATTTCAAATCAAATCAATCATTTGTTTCCATTAAGCTAAGGTTCAAACTAATTGAATAATTGCTTTCAATAATTCACTTAATTCAAATTCCTTTCCAAATTCAAATATTTCCAAACAGCACCCCTTTTGGAATTTATGAAAATAACCAAACAACTCAATCCTTTGTTTCACATAAACTTGAATTCTAAAGCTTTTAAATTGCTTAATGTCACCCTTATTCATCTATTATCAAAATTAATTAAATTCAATTAAATTTACCAACAACAATATAATTAAAATTTTTGGGAAAACAAAAGGTTGCACATGTTACTGTTAATAAAAATCCAACTAAACAAAAATTTTACCTAATGTTCTAAACCCTAAAAACCTCTCCTTTCTATCCTTATTCCAATCTGCCAAAAAAAATAAAAAAAATAATAAGGAAGAAAAGAAATAGAAACAGCAGAGAGAGAGAGGGCCCAACCCAACTTTTTTCCCTCAGGGCCCAAATACCCCTTCGCATTGTCTTCTTCCTCGTACGGATTACATCCAGAGCACCACGTATACAGAGATGCAGAAGCAACGGCCAAGCTCACTCCCCCCTCCCTATAACTCCATGCCCTAGCCCTAGGGTTTCCCTTCCACCTCTCCTTCTCCCTCCTTCCTCTTCCCCCGCCTCCATCTTCCTTCCACCTCCCCTCCATCTCTCTTTTCTCTGTCTGTAACTGAACCTCCACAGCCGATTTTTCCCCTCCTTTTGCTCCGGCGATCGCCGCCGTTGGGGGCCCCCTCCGGCCAGGGAGAGGCCGGGAATGGAAACGCCCCACCTCCAGCTCCCTCCTCCACCCCTCGGCTTGGGCCGGGAGTGCTCAGGTCGCCGCCGCCGTCAACGTTTGCCGCCACCGTCGCCCCCTGCATCACCCTGCTGCGTCGACCTGCTCCTCACCGACCGCTTGAGGTGAGCGCCCTCTCTCCTCCCCTCTCCTCTCCCCTTTGCACGCACACGGCCGCACCACACGGCCACCGCGCACAGCGCCCTCACGTCGAGGCGCAGCAGCACGTCGGCGACCCCTCCGATCTGCCAGCGATCGGCCACCATCTCTGTCCGTCCGCGTGCAGTTGCAGTTTCAGAAATAGCCCCGTTTCTGAACCATATCCTCACCGCTGCCCCTTTCCCATCACAAAGCACACACCACCGCAGTGGTTAGCCACCCGCTGCGCACCCAGGAGGGTGTGGGTTCGATCCCCACCCCCTGCGAATTAAACCAAACTTTTTTTTACTTTTGTTTTGTCACAGCACCTTCACAGAAATCACAACACAGTCCCTGCATATTTCTTTCTAGGCCCCTGTAAAATTATTTCCAAGTCCCTAGTTCATAAAAATGGCAGAATAATACCAAAACTTGTAAAATGCATAAGTAATTCATCCCAACTCCAAATTCAACATTTTTAATATGTATTCTGTGCCAAATTGAATTCTCTATCCAAATATAAAATTTGTTTACTGTTTTGAATATTTTAAATTGGTGCAATATTTGAAAACTTGCTTAATTCACTTAATTTTGCAAAAATCATAACTTGGGCATAAAAATTCCAATTTCAACAAACTAAATATGTTTTTCAATCAACTTTTCATGTACTTTCCAAATATAAATTTTGTTTGCTGTTTTGAATAATTTAAATTGCTGAAAACAACTGTTTCTTAATTATTGCATTTAAAATTGCCAAAATAATAACTTGCTCATTTTAAATCCAATTTCAACAAATAAAATATGTTTTCCATGCAAAATTAAACCACCTTTTCAAATATAAAATTTGTTTCATGTTTTGAATAATTAAAATTGGTTAAATAATTTAAACCAAGGTTTAAATCATTTAATATTGCTAAATTCATAACTTGATCAAATTAAATTCTTTTGGGACATATAAAATATGTTTTCCAACCATAAAAGTATAAGCTTTTCAAATATGAATCTCACTTAATGTTTTGCACAAATAAAAATTCAAATAAGTTCATGTTTGAATTAAATTCATTTAATTCTTGCTTAAACTTGTTCAATTCATAAATAATTTATTTGAAATCCTTTTTCAACAAGTGAAACATGTATTCCAACTAAAATCTTGTGTTATTTTCAAATATGAACTTTGTTATCTATTTTGAACAATTTAACTTGCTGAAAACAACAAATGCTTGAGTGACACCTTTAAGTAACCAAAATTTCATAACTTAATAAATAAAATTCCAAAATTGGTAAACCTTATTCCCAATTGATTCTATTGTTGTTATTTTGCTGTTTTCCTCATCCATGCATCATGCTAATCCACTTTCATCTATTGGTTAGTTGTAAAACAATTATTTCAACCATAATTCATGGGCTTTCCATATGCAATCCAATTGCATATGGGTCCATTTAATCATGTTATGTTATCTTGTCAACTAGTTTATTTTGTTGCATCAATTAAATGGTCATGCATCATCCCATGTTTGTGCACTATGCCATGTTATTGATTGCTTATCTCTCTGTTTTGTTTGTTTGCTTCTTCTCGGATAAACGACGACGTTGAGACTGACGATACTTACGACACCCCTTCTAAGGAGTTAGCTCAGTACCAGGCTACTGAGTTTGCAGGCAAGTATTCACTCACATGAACCATTGTGTTCCTTTTCAACATTGGATACCGATACTTTCCGTTGTCTATTCTGCTAGCCCTATGAATCGTTGCTTCTGTTCGATCCTATCACATGTTATCCTGTAGCCCTGATATTGCCTCACCTCCACTCCTATAACCCCGTTGTTTGTGCCCGTGTCTTACTAGCATGCTTAGGGTTGTTTTGCTCGAGTCTGTTACCCGTTACTTTCTGTTACTATATTTCTATTATGTTCTGGGGCTCGATGTTAAACAACAACCTGTTAATTTTGAGGTAATAATAATTTGCTGATAAGGCACCGGCAGGAGGCCCGGCGTGGTTTTGAGGCCTGCTAGTGTCGACCCTAATTAGGAAAAGGGTCTTGTCTACTGATCCATGATGAGCGCACTAACCGCATGTGGGAAGCGAGTATGGGCGCCCCTCTCAATTTGATTCGATTCGCATCTCGTCCAAATCGCCACACTTAGTTCGGGCTTTCCATTTGATGCATGCATGTGCAGGTGCGAACCCTTGGCGCCAGGGTGGAACTTTTGTAGTCGGCATTTAGGGCGGCGTGGTCTTAGAGTGCTATGAGGGTCCCCTTTTCTTCGTGGGGCTCGATTAGCCGCGCACGCACAACATGTGGTTCTTTGGGCTTGATGCGAAGAAGAGTTGAGTTGTGTAGAGTGCCCCGCTTGGTGGGAGGCATCCCATCTGTCGGGTTATTCTTGCGTGTACGGCCAAATTGGTGCAACCCTGCAGGGATAAATCTTCTCGAGAAGCCGTGTTTTCCGCGGTTATGGATTACGTGGTGAAAGTACTGGCTAACAAGTACTCAGAACAACTTACACCTAACTAATGATAACTTGAATAGTAATAGGATTATTGACACAATAACTTGATCCATCATTAATCCAACTGTGTGAGTTATCCTCGGATTGCTTCTTTGGATAAGGGGCGAGATCCAGGATGGGTTTGTTTGGTGGTTAGTTATAGTTGGTTACGATACGCTATCTTATCCTTTTTCTGATAGTCGGAAGTTGTAGCATGTTTCTGTAGTTGGTTAGAGCAGCCAGCTACCGCATCTTTTGTATCCCCCTTTCTTCCGTTGAACCCAAAGCATCTGTGCTTGGTGTTGACGGGTTACACTTTGGTGAACTGTGAGTCTTGCTTGCCAGTACGTTTATGTACTGACCCCTTTGGGGCTGTGGTTTCCGCAGACTATGTTTCCGAGGATCCCCATGGTGGCTACTACGTGGAGTTTGACGAGACTGCTGACGAGTAGATAGCGGACCCGGGCAGGATCAGAGACTTCGTGGATGGGCTCCGTCTTTTCGTTTCCGGCATCTTAGGCCTGTTTGGATCTTGTCTATACTCAGACACTTTGAATGCTTCCACTGTGATGTAATGATGATATGTTGGGACATGTGTCTTCTCGATGGTTGTATTTGCTATCTCTGCTCTAATGAGAGCTATTTGCAATTTATTTCCATCTTTTTGTGTCGTAGAGATCTGTTGTGATATCACTTGTTCCAATGCCGTTGACGTACCATGTGTGTATGTTTTGAAGTACGTCAATGGAAGTATCTGGATTTCTACGGGATGGTTTGCGCACACGATGAATAGTAAGAGAATGGTTGTCACATGTTTACGTGTTGGCCTGCTCATATTGAGATGCGGGTGCCGGTATGCCCCGTAAGCCATTTCTCTACTGTTTAACGGGCTGTGAGTATCCCCTAGAAGTCCGGGTGCGACACGCGGTGCAGCCGCGCGTCCGGAAAGGAGGCGGCGAGCTCCTCCAAGGTGGCCCCCGCGAGGAGGACGGGCGAGTGGCGCTCGTTGAACGCGGCGAATAAGAGCATCACCGAGATGCGGAGGGAGGGACTACTCCCTTCCGAGGACTCCAAGCGCGTCCGATTGTCGGCGAAGAACGGGGCGATGCCGAATCCGCTCGCTAACGAGCGCGTCGCATTTTCAGAGCATGTTGCTCGAGGTCTGTCTTTCCTTCTCCATCCTTTTCTCGTCGGGCTGCTGTATGTCTATGGCATACAGCTGCACGACCTTCCTTCAAACGTGATACAACATATTTCGTGTTTTATCGTCTTTGTGATTGTTTTCTTGGCATCCGCCCGTACTGGGGGCTTTGGAAAGACATCTTTCGAGTGCGGATTTTTCGGGAGAAACCCCTGCTGGGCGAGAGGAACGGAGAGCCGTTGGCGACCGACGGCTTCGGGCTTCAGGCGAACAAGGACTATCCCTACCTAGATATGAACTTCGTCGATTCAGCTCAAGGGTGGCACTGGAAGTGGTTCTATGTTGCGGATGATGGCGCGGGTGGCGTTCCAGAATTCCACCCGTTCGTTGTTTTGAAGCGACGAAAATCTTGGTCGCACGCGCTGTCAGCCGAGGAGTCTAGGGTGGTCTCCCCTCTACTCGCGAAGGTGGCGCGCTTCCGTGACAAGGAGCAGGGGATTCCACTGAACGGGATACACTTGGCGAGTGTATTTATTTGCCGCAGGGTTCAGCCGCTCCAAGACAGGCCAACCCCGCTGTGGGAGTACACATGCGTCAATGACCCGATCCAGACGTGCGAGGACGTTCTTTCGAATGTAGAATTCGAAAAGAAGATCGCCGCCATCACCTGTTTTAAGAAAGGAGAGAGCTACTCGCCGTGCTCTCTTACTGCTTTTGATGCCGAGCATCCTCCGACTGAGGTAAGTACTTTTTATCCTTCTTCTTTCTCCTTTCTTCTTTGCTATTGACTTTCGTCGATTGAAGTGCCATCTTTTCCTCCCTCCTTCTTTGTAGAACCATGATGTGGCGACTTGCTATCCGCCAATCTCCACGGATGACACGTTTCAGATCTCTTGGCGAGCAATGTTGAGGCTCCTCCTGAGGCTAGCGTTGCAGACGCGGAGTCTAGCTCTGAGCGAGAGGAGGTAGACGAGGATGAGGAGCCATTTCATTGTTGCAAACGTCGCAGGGCGGGGGAGGATGAGGTAACCTCCAAGGACAACTCGTTCAGTGATGATCATGTCGAGGAGGTTGAGCCCATCCGAGTAACTCCCCTCAACGTACTTCCCTCTTCCATCCAAGAGTCGAAGATCTCCACCGCCTGGAACTTGGACATTCTCGACGACGATGATGATGAGTGAGTCGCGGGTTTTTCCTTTGTTGTAGAGTAGTTCTCTTCTTCCGATTCTAACATTTTCCGTACTCTTATGACCATCAGCGCGGACCGGTTTGTGTCTTCGGCTCCGTCTGTGAAGCCAAAAGAGGCTGCCGCTGACCCTTCCCCGGTGTCGAGTCCCACTCGACGGCCTCCGAGCCCGATGAAGGCGGACGTCGCTTCGGAGTACGCAATGCCCACTCTGGCAGTCGGGCGGCCTGGAGATGTCGGGACGTCAGCGAGCAAGGAGGTTTCGGCAAGCTCGGCTGAACCTTTGTGGACCGCGCAGGGCAAGGTGAGGTTTTCTTCATCTTCTTGTATCGGGTGCACGGTAGTGCTCCCGATAGGAGTAGCCCTCGAGTCTATAGTCGACTGCTTGCAGTCGGCTATAGACTCAAGTCGAGACTTTTTGCTTTTTATATGTTTCCTGATTTTGTCTTTTATCGGGTGCACGACAGTGCTCCCGATGGGAGTAGCCCCCGAGGCTATACTTGACTGTGTACAGTCGCGTATAGGCTCAAGTGATCTATTTCAGACTTCACAAAGGATTTCTGCAGGCTGTTCTTGATTCCTTGGCGGCTTTTGGGCGCCGCCTTCTTACGGCTGAGGAGGAATGTACTTCTCTTTGGTGAGAGAGTGACCAGCTTGTCCAAGATGGCCTCTCCTTGCAAGGTGAGTTGCCATATTCTTCTTACTCTGATTGTGCTTCCTTTAGCCGCAACTTATTTTAACGAGTATGTTCCGTAACGCAAACGAGGTTACCCGCTTGAAAGTAGAGAAGGTGGATGCCACTTCTCGAGTTAAAGTCCTCAAGAAGGAGCTGGAGTCTACCCGGGAGGAGTTGGAGTCCACGCACAAGAGTTCAGCTGACCGTCTCGCAGAAGCCCAGGGGGCCTTCAAGCAGCTGGAGGAGGCGGACGCCACACACGACAGTGATTTAGTCGGCGTCCTCCGTCCCTTGGCCCAAGCTCTGGCGGGTGAGTCAATCGCGAATTTTCTTTTGGCAGCGGCTTGCTCTTTTCTCTTTTCTGATGTTTCGTTTGCTCCGTTTCTGTTTAGAGTCTCGTGGAGTTTGGGTGGAGCTACCCGGAGGGGTTCGAGTCGACGCCCTGACGGACGTGTGCACCCAGCTGTAGGAGCATGGACATAAAGCCTGCTTCGCCATTCGTGATGCTACCCGAGCACTGACGCTGCTGCACCAACGATTACTTGTGGGTAGGCTAGTTCCGCCGACTCTTGGTGGTCTCTTGCAAGTCTTCCTTGGCGAAGATGATCCCCTCCAGGAGTACACCCTTGCGCAGACTGGGTGCGGAGCCAAGATCGCTATCCAATTTGCCCTGGCGTGTGGTGTCTCGGGTGACCTGGATAAGGTGTACTCCAGGAGTACACCCTTCCTGGTGGAACAGGGGTGTTTGTTGACCCTATGTTCGCCAGTCTGTCTGCTTCTTCGTTGCTTGATCGTGCGATGTGATTCAGCTTGCACCCTTTGAAACTTCCTTCGAGTAAGTTGTACATGTCGTGATAGGCGATCATGTTATCCACGAAAGCATCGCATTCCTTCATTGTCTACTACACGATAAGATTAGAGTCTCTGTATTTCATCAATCAAGTAGCTCTGCAGGCAATCGCCATCCTCATGCCGTGTAGGAGCGCCCTGTACTCTGCATCGTTGTTGAATGTTGGATCGTAAGGGGGAAGTCGAGTCGCAGAACGTACTGGAGCTTGTCGCCCCTTGGTGATATGAGGATTACTCCGGCTCCAGCTCCCTCGTTTCTTTTTTACCCGTCGAAGTACATGATCCAGCTGCTCATGTATTCTGGGGGTCCAGGGGTTTGCAATTCCGTCCACTCGCTCAGGAATTCTACGACCACCTGGGATTTGAGGGAGTTACGTCCTGTGTATATTATATCCCAAGCTCCTAGCTCGATGCTCCATTTTGCGATTCTTCTGGATGCCATGGGATTGTTCATGATAGTACCGAGCGATGCGTTGTTTAGCACCGTGACGGTATTCTCCTGGAAGTACTGTTTGAGCTTCTGGGCTGTAAGGACCACTCCGTACGCGAGTTTCTGGTAGTGGGGGTATCGCTGTTTGCACGGCGAAAGTACGTCGCTGATGTAGTACACTGGTCTCTGAGCGCCGTATGCCTTTCCATCTTCTGGTCGCTCGACTACAATTACCGTCGACTACAATTACCGTGCTGACCACTTGATTTGTTACGGCTAGGTAAAGGTATAGAGGTTCCCTTTCCTGTGGTGTTGCCAATATGCGTCCGGTCTACATCACTCTTTTCAGATCAATGAACGCCTTTTTCGCTTCTGGCGTCCACTCGAACTTGTCTGTTTTCTTCAGCAGTTTGTAGAAAGGCAGCACTTGCTCGTCTAACCTTGCGATGAACCTGATGAGAGCTGCCAATCGCCCTGCGAGCTGCTGCATGCCGCGAAGATTTGTCGGTTCTTTCATCGTCAGGATTGCCTGTATTTTCTCCGGGTTGGCTTCAATTCCTCGGGCAGAGACTAGATAACCGAGGAGTTGTCCAGCAGGAACTCCGAAGACGCATTTTGTCGGGTTGAGCTTGATTCTGTATGCGTTGAGGGCGTCGAATGTCTCCCTGATGTCCTCGAGGAGTCTATCCTCCACTCGAGTCTTGATGACGATATCGTCAACATACACTTGTATGTTCTTGCGATTGAGCTTGGCGAGACATTTTTGCATGCAGCGCTGATATGGTGCGCCTGCGTTTTTTAGCCCGAAGGGCATTGTCGTGTAGCACTATACACCGTGTGGTGTGATGAATGTTGTCTTCTCCTTATCCTCCTGTTTCATCCTGATTTGGTTATAGCCTGAGTAGGCGTCCAGGAAGGAGAGGTGTTGAAGCCTGCAGTGGAGTCCACGATCTGGTCGATCCGTGGTAACGGGAAGTTATCCTTCGGGCACTGTTTGTTCAACGACGTGTAGACAATGCACACGCAAAGGATGACAGTATTTTTCTTCGGAACCAACACCGGGTTTGATAACCAGGTGGATATCTTGATTTCCCTGATGAACTTTGCAGCTAGTAGTCTGTTCACTTCTTCTCCGCGTGCTTTCTGTTTCGGCTCGCAAAAACGTCGAGTGATCTGTTTGAGTGGCTTTGCATCTTTAAACACTTCAAGTGAGTGCTCGGCGAACTCCCTGGGTATTCCTGGCATATCTGATGGCTGCCAGGAAAAAATCTCCCAGTAATCACGGAGGAGTTTGACGAGCGTGCTTTCCTATGAGGATGATAGGGTGGTGGACACGATCGTCGTCTTCGTGGATTCTGTCGGATGCACTTGATGTTTTCGAGTGTCGCTGCTTGGGCTGAACTCGAGTTCTGGGGCATTCTGTTTGGTGAGCGGCATCACGGAGTTGTCCGTGGTTTTTGCCAGCTCTTCTAGCTCCTCTTGCATCCCGAAATATTTCGCGATTTCATTGAACTCACACTTGTCTGACTTCTGGAAGTCGCCATTTTTATGGTTATTGTGTCGTATTCTCTCGGGAGTTTGAGCATGAGGTAGGCATAATGGAGTACTGCCATGAATCTTGCGAACGTTGTTTGGCCGAGAATGGCCTGGTACTACGATGGCCAGTCGACCATCTCGAAGTCGAGGAATTCTCTCCTATAGTTTTTTCGGTCTCCGAGTATCACCTCCAAGTTGATTGTTCCGAGTGGACGGACGTCCTTCCCTGGTACTATCCTGTGGAAGGATGTTTCTGATTCTGCGAGTCCGTCCAGGTTCTTGTTCACCTTGCGGAGTGTGTCCGCGTATATGATGTTGATTCTGCTACCACCGTATATGAACACCCTGGCTAGGACGTAGTTGCCTATTTGCGCCTGGATGACGAGCGCGGCGTGGCATGGTCGATACACCCGTGGAGGGTCACTGGTAGAAAAAAGGCCTTCCATACGCCCCCTTTAGTCCCCAAAATGTCCGAACCGTGACTAAAGTGGTGTTTAGTCGCGGTTCGTGAGGCGACCTGCGACTGAAGGTCTTGAGTGGCCGTTGGGGAAGCGCGCGGAGGGCTTTAGTCCCGGTTGGCCTGGCCAGACGCGACTAAAGGTCCGAACTGCTCGCCTCCCAGTCTTTAGTCCCAGTTGGCCTGGCCACCCGCGACTAAAGTTCCAAACTGCTCGCCTCCCGCACGGTTCTAATTCGCGAGCGAGAGGCAGAAAGGCCTCATTGCTACAGTGCGTGCGCGGCTCTCTGTTCTTCTTCCTATCTTCTTCTTCCTCCACCATGGATTCTCCCGTTTTCAAGATTCTCCATGTGGCCACACCATGCGGCAAGAATCTCCACGTTGCCTATACCAACAAATGCGAGATCCTCCCCAAAGCTCTTGGCCGTTTGAGCAAACTCTATGAAGCCGATGAACACCATAAGTTCTTTGGGCTTGATCTCGAGTACACGGCCAATCAAAAGGATGTGGCCGTCATCCAGATTTCTTACAAGGAAACCGTTATGGTCTTCCAATGGGCAAGGTACGCACATAATCTCTTGTAGGATAGTTGTTGCATTTTCGATTTGTTGTTGCATTGAAAGAATACACTTGTTGCAACAATATCTAACATGTGTTCCATTTTTGTTGACTAGTGCAAAGAAATGTCCAGAACTTATGGATTTTCTTGTCAACAAAGGTTTCGACTTTTGTAGCGTCGATATCACAAATGACCAGCAGAAGATGATGCGCACCTGGAATATTGAGATACCTGAAGACCACTACATTGATCTTCAGGACTTGATCCATTTTGATGAGCTGGACGGGCACAAGACCGGGATGGCTCAGATGGCAACTGCCTTCATCCACCACGACTACAGAACGATGAAGACTTGTTTCCCCTCGAGGAATCACAACTATTGGGGGAAGGACCCACTTGACCTGATCAATCTCGAGTATGCAGCAATAGATGCATATGTTGCGTTCGAGTTGTTCCGCATCTACTCTTCGGAGCTCGAGTAGATGGTTGTTTGTGTACCGCTATGTTTGCATTATTGGAGACTTTATATATATAGTACTACTATTATGTAATGGATATATGTCCTATATTATTTCTATTAATTGTGTATGTGTTTAAGTACCGTTGTGTTTAAGACTAACTCCTTTGCAAAATATTTGAGAAAACGAGTGGAAAACATGGAAAACAGAAGGTTACTTAAATGTCTCAAAACCTTGTGAGAGAAGAAGACTAATGAAATGGCTCAAATAAAATCAAGGGTTAAAAAGGACATGATGCATTCATAAGGCTGGAAAATAGAAGAGATTTAGGAAAGGGGAAACAAAAGATTTCCTAAGATTAAGAGATATGACCACTTAATCAAGATGCATTCATAAGATGGTTTTATTTTTCTGAATTTTTTGATATATTATTTGTATTTTTAAGATGGTAAAATGAATTAGTTTTATTTTTCTGAATTTTTTAATATATTATTTTTATTTTTAAGATGGTAAAATGAATTAGTTTTATTTTTCTGAATTTTTTTGATATATTATTTGTATTTTTAAGATGGTAAAATGAATTAGTTTTATTTTTCTAATTTTTTTGATATATTATTTGTATTTTTAAGATTTTAAAATGAATTAGTTTTATTTTTCTGATTTTTTTTAGAAATAATACAAATTAAAAAGTTAATGTTTATTTATTTATTCAAAATTATTATTACATCATTACTTTTGTTTATTAAAAGATTTATTTGAAATTCAAACAATAAAGAAATGTGGCATCGACCAACATGTTAATAGGATTGATATGATACAGTATCACATACATGCGTGCGAAACACTTGGACGCGGGACAGGATGGAACTCGGAAGTTAAGCATACTAGTGCAAGAGTAGTGGGAGGATGGGTGACCGAGCGGGAAGTTTGACCACGAGTAAGTAATTTGACTAGAGATAATTGTAGTTAGACACTAAGCAAATAATAAAAATTCTGAAAAAAAAGGAGTGAAAAATTGGAGTGAAAAAAAGGGAGTGAAAATTGGAGTGAAAAATAATTAGAAACTCAAATGAATTAAAAAAAATAACGAAATAGCCTGTAGTCCCGGTTCGTGTTACAAACCGGGACTCAACCTCCTCCGCCCCCGGCACACGCCAGCCGCCCATGTAGACGGGCCTTTAGTTGCGGTTCGTAGAGGCGCGACTAAAGGGGGGGCCTTTAGTCGCGCATATTTAGTCCCCCCCTTTAGTCGCGCATATTTAGTCCCGGTTGCACGGCCGGGATTAATGGCCTTTACGAACCGGGACTAAAGGCCTATTTTCTACCAGTGGGTGGTTCTCTTTGGAGAAGATTGTCGGATATTCTGACATCTTCAGGTATTCAGTCTTGGATGGTGGAGCCTGTACTGCCATGATAACTTGGAGTGTGTTCGTATCTGAACTCCGTGGGATAGGCGGACCTTCTGTATCATTCCGAGGAATCCTTGTGGATTCGGGTATCCGTTAGCTCCTTGGTTTGCGGCGGGTGGCGTTGGTAGCGCGGCTAGCGCCGCGTCCTAGTGTACTGCGGGTGGAGGTAGGGGTGGTGGTTGGTATCCTCCTGTCAGTTGCGGATATCCCTGGTTAATGAAGGCCCTGTGTTTCTTCGTGTACACCTCGTGGATGTCCTGGAATTTTCGGTAGTCTTTGAGGAGGTGAGTGGCCTTGGTTTTGGCCGTGCGCTTACCTGTGAACAGATGCAGAGAGCAGTATCCGTCAAGGTCTTCCTCGGGGGTTTTATCGTCTTGTTTTGGTTTTCAGTCGCGATTTCCGCAGGATCCGCCATCGCGATTTCTCGTGAACTCTGCCGCCACCAGTTCCTATTGATCATCCTGGTCGTAGTGTTTTCTCTTCCTCCTTCGGCGGTCGCCGTTGCGGTCCTCATCAGCCGCGGGTGAGGAAGTTTTTTTTGTTGCGCAGGGACTCTTCGCCATTAGCCCATCTGTCTGCTATCGCCATTAACTCCCTGATTGACTTGGGTGCTGATGACCCACAAGTATAGGAGGTGTATCGTAGTACTTTTGATAAATAAGAGTGTCGAACCCAACGAGGAGCAGAAGGTGTTGACAAGATGTTTCGATGAAGGAATAACTGTAAACACTAGAAAATAGATTTGTAGGGTTTTTTTGATATTACAGATAAATAAAGTACGAGTAAATAAAATGCAGTAGTAATAATTGCAGCAAGTGGCCCAATCCTTCCTTCAGCAAAGGACAAGCCGGTGAGTTTACTTATGATTAACAAACGTTCTCGAGGACATACGGGAGGTTTCTGTCAAGTGCTTTTGTTCCATGCAGCTGAATAATGTTAGGTGTTTCAATAAGTGTTGTGTGGGTGAACCTATGCTAATGTACCGTCCCATCCAAGACTAATACATACTTTTGATTATACCCCTTGCAAGCATCCGCAACTACAAGAAAGTAATTAAGAAATAAATCTAACGGGGTCCTACGCTCCCTCGTGTAATGGTTTCCTAACGGGGATTTAGGTTTCTGTCACTCCGGCAACCCCACAATTAGTAGCCAAATACACGATGCATCCCCCTTGGCCCATAAATGGTGAAGTGTCATGCAGTCGACGTTCACATGACACCACTAGGAGAATAACACCACAACTTAAATATCAAACATTAAATGTTATTCAACATTACTTCACTACTAACAACTTGATATCTCCCATGTCCTCAAGAACAACAAGAACTGCTCACAAGACATCATATGGATCATAATCAGTGGTGATATAATGGATGATAACAATCTGGTCATAAAGTGCAAACACCGATAAATCTCACAAGCATCAACTACTAACAAGTAATCCACACCGGGAGAGAGATCTAATGCAAAACAACGATAGAGGCCCCTAATTGTTACAGCGGGATGACGGTGGATGATGAGGGTGATGGTGCTGGTGGTGATGACGATGATGATGACGATCTTGATGATGCCCGGAGCGATGACAGTGGCGATGGCGGTGATTTCCCCTCTCCGGAGAGGAGTTTCCCCGGCAGATTTCTCCCTGCCAGAGAGTTTTTCTCTCTCGGATGTTTTTGCCCTGCGGCGGCGGCGGAATAATTCTTCGAGGATGGAATGAGGCTTAGGGTTTCCTCGGGGCCAGGCACGCCAAAGAGGACCCCAGAGGTGGCCAAGGGTGGCCACACCCCTAGGTGGCGCGGCCAGGGGGAGCGCCACCCCTAGGTGTGGGCCCCTGGTGGCCCCCCTCTGGCTCTTCTTCTGGCTGGGTTCCTCCTCTGAACTTTTAGGAACCCCCGGATGTCCCCTTTCTTCTTCTGATCTTCTGAAATATGGTATCTCGATGGTGCTTTTTCCATCAGATTTCTGGTCCCGGTGTTTATTCTCCAAAAATTATAAAACATGCAAAATAAGATAAAATAACATAAGAGATGCATCATAACATGAAATATATCGATGAATAACAAAAAATTATGATATAAAATAGTGATGCAAAATGGACGTATCAGGTGCAGATCGTCGCAGTTCCTCTCGGAAGGCGGCGCGCTGAGAACCCTTGGTGAAATCTTCGACCGCGACTTCTTATGATATGTTTCCCGCCGTGTTCTTGAGTGTGGTCCATGTCTGGATATAATCGCGGGTGGAATCGCCGATCTTCTGACTGCAGGCTTGTAGTTCCTTGATAGATGCGGGCCGTTTCTATGTCGCTTGGAAGTTCTTCTCGAAGTCGCGGGTGAGATGGTCCCAAGATCTATAGTGCGCACGCGGTCTTCTTTCGAGCCAGCTACGGGCAGCTCCTACGAGGTGCAGGTTCAGGTACTGCATGGCTGTTGTCTTGTTCCCGCGTTGACATTTTACCGCGGTAAGATAGTCTGAAAGCCATGACTTGGGCTGTTGCGAGCCGTCGTACTTTGGGACCTCCATTGTGAGCTTGAATATTTTGGGCATCGGTGCCTCGCGGATGCTGCGACTGAAGCACGTTGCTCCTCAAGCTTCCTCGTCAGAGCAGGTGGATAACGATCGGGCGCGGTTCCTGCAAGCTCGAGCCTTGTCGACCTTCCTCTGTGCGAGGTCTGCACGCGCGTCGTGTTGAGTGCGGTCGCGATTATTCTCCTGTCGCGATTCTCTGCTGCGATGTGGCGACCGGCTTCCGTGGTGCCGTGGGCTGCTATCGCGGTCTCGCGGGCTATCTCCATGGTGCCTGGCTTCTTTTCCTTTGGAGCGGTGATGGTGCAGATCTTGCACTCGTTGGGATACCCCAAGAGGAGGGTGTGATGAGCACATCGGTAGGAGTTTTCCCCTTAGTTAAGAACCAAGGTTATCAATCCAGTAGGAGAAAGAGGATCTTCAGAAGGTTGATGCCACTGACGGTGGTGATGGCGCCTCACCGGTTTCAGCAATAACAGGGAATCTGGACACAGCACAACAAAAATACTTTGTCCCAACGGTACAGCGAGGTTCTCAATCTCACCGGTCTTGCTGAAAACAAAGATTAGACGTATAGTATGGAAAATGGTGTATGCTTGCAGTAAGTAAAGAAAGCAGGAAATTGTAGATGTTTGTTTAACAGTGTAAGAAAATGGACCGGGGTTCATAGGTTCACTAGTGGTGTCTCTCCATAAAACATAGCATGCTGGGTGAACAAATTACAGCTGAGCAATTGACAAATAAAGGTTGCACCGTAGTGTACATTCATGACATGATCACTACTATGATATTTAGTGCGGGCATTACAACAATATACATAGACCATAATCCAACTGCACCTATGACTAATAATCCACCCTTAGGTTATCATATGAACCCCCTTAGGTATTAAGTTGCAAGCAACAGATAACTGCATTAAACAATGTGTGTAATGTAAGAAATGATTGTACACGCAATCACTCACACCGCTGTTTTCTCCCTAGTGGCAAGAGCACATCCTCCCCTGTCACGTTTCTGTCACTCGAGCACGGGCGAAAAGGAGGCATGAACCCACTATCCAGCATAAATACTCCCTCTTGGAGTCACTAGCAACTACTTGGCCAGAGCAACCACTAGCAACGGAAAACATGCAAGATCACAAATAGCATATGAGAATAAAGACTATAATCAACTTGGCATAAGTTCAATATTCATCGGATCCCAGCAAACACAGCACACAGAATTACATAAGATCAATCTCAATCATGTTAGGCAGCTCACGAGATCTAAACATGGAAGCATATGAGGAGGAGACAACCATCTAGCTGCTGCTATGGACCCGTAGTCCAATGATGAAATACTCACACATCACTCCGGAGACAGGCATGGTGATGAAGAGGCCTCCGGTGATGATTTCCTCTCCGGTAGGGTGCCGGAGACAACTTCAAAACCCCCCTGATCTAGGGTTCACGATGACGGCGGCTGTGGAACTTTTCGGGGATTTTTTATCAGGTATCTAGGGTTTTCCATCCGGGGGGGATAAATAGGCGAAAGGGTAGAGGCGGTGGATCCCTGGGGCTCCACACCACCCCCGGCGCGGCCAGGGGGCGCGCCACCCCCATGGTGTGGGCCCCCTGGTTCCCCTCTTCGACTCCTCTTCGGTCTTATGGATGCTTCCGGGGAAAATAGGCACTTCGGGATTTGTGGGGTCCAATTCCAAAAATATTTCCTGAACAACTTTTCTGAAATAAAAAATAGCAGAAAATAGGGAACTGGCACTTGGCATCTTGTTAACAGGTTAGTCCCGGAAAACATGTAAAAATGCTATAAAGAAGGGAGAAAACATGTACTAATAGGCATAATATTATCATGGAGCATCAGAAATTATAGATACGTTGGGGACATATCAAGCATCCCCAAGCTTAGTTCCTACTCGTCCTCGAGTAGGTAAACGATAAAACAATAATTTCTGAAGTGACATGCTACTAACATAATCTTGATTATAAAAATGTAAAGTCATATGTAAGCTGAGATCATAGAACTTCAAACACAAACATGATAAATAGAACTTTAATAATAAAGCAAAGCAATTACTTTTCATCATGAAGAGTATCTCAAATAAAGTATCATGAATAATAATGCAAAGAAAGATAAATGTTTGTTTCAGGTATAGAGAAAGCATGGCAAAGTGATATTTCGCTAGTCCTTAAGAGTGGGGCAAAACATAACTGCCAGGACACCTTCAAAGTTCATGAGGAAGACAAGAGCAAATAATTTTAGAACAGAGGATATCACATCATGAAGCAATTATTGATGTTTATGGGACAAATGCACATAGAACTCAGAATGGCAAAAATTCTCTCTCAACGGTGCATAAGTTAGAAGATGGAGACTCAACATAAAAGTAAAAGAAAGCCCTTTCACGGAGGAAAGCAGGGATCACTCATGTGCCAGAGATTTTTATTTTATTAAACAGAGGTATTAAAAGTTTGACACTCCTCCCATCCATCTTTCACAAACCATGGCTAACCGAATCCTCGAGTGCCTGCCAACAATCACATACCGTCGAGGAGTGTCTATATTTTGGGAGATGTATGCTAATGTCAACGAATGATAAACAGAAAATATAGTACGTCACAAGGCAACTGGATTCACAAGAGAGGCACCCATGTGAAGGACGCATCTGGGTAGAAGGTCATCCCTCTTTCTCTTTTTTTTACACAATTATGCTTTGACTGATAAATTATGGGCAAAAATAGTGAAGAGATTTTGTGTGTATTAATTTGGGGCTGGGAACCCCGCTGCCAGCTCTTCTATCATTAGGATAAGCGGATGAAGCCACTAGTCCAGGGTGTGAAATCCAATCAACAAGTGATATAAAGATTCTCTATTTACGTCCTCATGAGCAAAAAACAGGAACATAGAGAAGGAGTAATTTTGAAAGTTTTAAAGGTAACACATGAGCAATTTACTTTGGAGTGGCAGTTAAATACCACATGTAGGTAGGTATGGTGGACACAATGGGGAAAACTTTGGTTTAAGGGAGTTGTATGCACGAGTAGAGCTCATACTCAGTACAGGTGGAGGCTAGCAAAAGACTGGGAGCGACAAATCAAGAGAGCATAAGAGCCATAATCATGCACAACGACATAAACATCATTAATTAAAGCATAAGCGGTATCACAAATTCAAAAACTAAGTGTTCATGGAGGCTATTCATGACTGGTTTGTAGTCATAAACATGGTGTGAGCATACGCCAAGTCAACCAAATAAAACATTCGAAAGAGAATACCATAAATTTATGCTTCCTTATGACAAGAACAACTCATGAATAATTCAATGACATATTAAACGCTCTCAGCTATTTGATGATATTCATGCTACTCAACATCACAAGGCTTTATAACTAAAATAACATTTAGCATGGCATGAAAAAGTTCTAGCAACAGTCTATACAAGCTTCTACTTGCACTGTTAAAAAATTCTACTTTAAACAGCAGTTTCTTCTCCCAACAAGCACCATACAAGATATGTTTTAACAAAAATATTCTTTATGATACAGCAAGCAAACATGAGAGTACTCACATAACACTACTAAAACTAACAGCTCTGATAAGAGATGCATGCAAAACAGGAGCTTAATAAATGTAGCAGCCAGATAAAGATTAAGAATACAAAGTATTCCCATGAAAAAGCGGAGCGTGTCACTCTCCAATAAAAGAATGCTGGGATCCAACCAAAATTATTGCAAAAATAAAAACAAACTGTAAGCAAAAATAAAATACGCTCCAAGTAAAGCACATAAGATGTGACCGAATAAAAATATAGTTTCACTAGAAGTGACCTGATAGTTTGTCGATGAAGAAGGGATGCCTTGGGCATCCCCAAGCTTAGACGCTTGAGTCTTCTTGAAATTTTCTGGGATATACCACCGGGGCATCCCAAAGCTTAGGCTCTTAACTCTTCTTGATCACGTCATATCATCCTCTTCTCTTGACCCTTGAAAACTTCCTTCACACCAAACTTCTCACAATCTTCATTAGCAACGTTAGCGCAATCGAAATAATAAATTCACATGGTTCAGTTTCAACACATGTATAAAACTCAAAAACACATTATCTACTTTCACAACTTCTTTTAAAACTCTTTTTCTCAAAAGAACACCAAAAGAAAGCGATTAAGATCCAAATGCATTTTTTGGCAGAAATCTGTCAAAACAGGACAACGGATAAACATGAATTTTTTCGAAAATCTTCTGTTGCTCAAGTAAAAAAGTGTTCAACTAAAAAAGTTACGTATACATCCCAGGATTACGCACAAAAAAACTCAGATCATTTTGAATTTTCTGTGATTTTATACGGAATAAACAGTGGAGAGCAGAAATCTGTTTCCTGCGCAGAAATCCGAAATATAGCCTCAACTTTCCACTAGAGGCTTTACTTGGATCAACAAAAACACAAAAGAAAAGATACAGAGGGGTTTCTAAGGAAATATACAACACCCGCAAAGAAAACAAAAGAAAACGAAGGAAAACGGGTTGAAAACAGAGAAATAAAACGGGTTGTCTCCCGGTAGCGCTTTTCTTTAACGCCTTTCAGCTAGGCAATAGAAAGCGAAGATGCTCACATAAGAAATATGAGTTAATCAAAAGAGAGCATCAAGAAGAAAGTATAAAACAAATTAAGTCTAACCCACTTTCTATGCATAGGAATCTTGTAAATAAATAAATTAAAGAAGCTCAAACTAGAAATCATGTGAAGGTAGAACAAGAGCAAATTCAAAACTTTCACCAAAAAGAGAGGTGTTTTAGTAACATAAAAATTCCTACAACCATATTTTCCTCTCTCATAGAAATTTTAAGTAGCATCATGAACAAACTCAAGAACATAATTATCACATAAAGTATGTTTGTGAGGGTCTAAAAGCACACAATTCATATCAAGCTCAAAAATAGTGGGATCAAAATTTAAAATCAGCTCCTCTTTCTTCCCACTTTTAGCAATATCAAAACGAGATGATTGATCACTCATAAAAGGTATAGGCCACATTATAGAAATCCTATTTTCAGTAACATTATGATTTATAACATCAAGTAACATAGGACCATCATCTGTAGCATTATCATAAGATTTATCAAAGTAGCAAGGATTATCATAAATAACAGTAGCAATATCATTCTCACAATTTCATTCATAGTAGTATCAAGGTCACAAGTATAGAAAGTATCAATTCTCATCAAATAATGTATGAGTTAAAGAGTTACTATAATTGGAAGGTAGAAATGGGTTCCATTCTTCCTCCCCTTGATCATCACTCTCCTCCTCTTTTTCATCCAATGAGCTTCCAGATTCAGCAGTTTCTTCTTCCATAGGTTCCTACAAGGCGTTAGTCTCTTCCTTAGGTTGAGAGAATTTATTAAGATATCCCATTATGTACTAATTACAATCCTTGTAATTATCAAAGCAATATTCAAGTATAGCAGAAATCTCATATTTATAAGGTGCATCATCAATACTTTCAAACAAATAGGCAATTTTGAATGCACCCTTCCAAGCAATAAATTCTTCAATTTGTTCCACATCATATAATTCATAATTTCCCTTAACATAAGAGGATATGGTAACATTATCATTATACTCATATTCAAAAGGGAGGTGTTTATACCTCCTACAACAACAAGATTTATCAAAGCAATAAGTAACATTATAAGTAGAGCACAAGTTTTTAGCATAGTCATGCAATTTATTAATTTGCTCCCACAAGTGTATCCCTTTTTGTGACAAGCGGTTTTCTTATAATGTTTTATTGTTTATTCGTGAACCCACCTTGCCTAAAAGATCTAGTTTCAAAGACATCAAACATTGATAGCAAGCATGATAAAGCAAAAATGACAGCTAGAACACTTGAAAATACTTGAGTTGCTTTCTATGCCATAAAGTAAGCGAATTTTTTGTGTGTGTTTTTTATATAAAGAAGCAAAAAAAAAACAAGACAATAAACAAAATAAAGAGGTTGAGAGTGAGAGACTCCCCTTGCTAGAAGACTTCTTTCTTCTCGGCAACGGCGCCAGAAAAAGTCCTTCATGGTGCAGATCTTGCACTCGTTGGGATACCCCAAGAGGAGGGTGTGATGAGCACAGCGGTAGGAGTTTTCCCCTTAGTTAAGAACCAAGGTTATCAATCCAGTAGGAGAAAGAGGATCTTCAGAAGGTTGATGCCACTGACGGTGGTGATGGTGCCTCACCGGTGTCAGCAACAACGTGTAACCTGCACACAACACAACCAAAATACTTTGTCCCAACGGTACAGTGAGGTTGTCAATCTCGCCGGTCTTGCTGAAAAGAAAGATTAGACGTATAATGTGGAAAATGGTGTATGCTTGCAGTAAGTAAAGAAAGCAGGAAATTGTAGAGGTTTATTTAACAGTGTAAGAAAATGGACCGAGGTTCATAGGTTCACTAGTGGTGTCTCTCCATAAAAGATAGAATGTTGGGTGAACAAATTACAGCTGGGCAATTGACAAATAAAGGTTGCACCGTAGTGCACATTCATGACATGATGACTACTATGATATTTAGTGCGGGCATTACAATAATATACATAGACCGTAATCCAACTGCATCTATGACTAATAATCCACCCTCAGGTTATCATCTGAACCTCCTTAGGTATTAAGTTACAAGCAACACATAACTGTATTAAACAATGTGTGTAATGTAAGCAATGATTATACACCCAGGCACTCACACCGCTGTTTTCTCGCTAGTGGGCAACAACGCATCCTCCCCCGTCACGTTTCTGTCACTCGAGCACAGGCGAAAAGGAGGCATGAACCCACTATCGAGCATAAATACTCCCTCTTGGAGTCACTAGCAACTACTTGGCCAGAGAAACCACTAACAACAGAAAGCATGCAAGATCACAAATAGCATATGCAAATAAAGACTATAATCAACTTGGCATAAATTCAATATTCATCGGATCCCAGCAAAGACAGCACATAGAATTACATAGGATCAATCTCGATCATGTTAGGCAGCTCACGAGATCTAAACATGGATGCATATGAGGAGGAGACAACCATCTAGCTACTGCTATGGACCCGTAGTCCAAGAATGAACTACTCACGCATCACTCTGGAGGCAGGCATGGTGATTAAGAGGCCTCCGGTGATGATTTCCTCTCCGGCAGGGTGTCAGAGACAGCTTCAGAACCCCCCTGATCTAGGGTTCACGATGATGGCGGCTGTGGAACTTTTCGGGGATTTTTTATCAGGTTTCTAGGGTTTTCCATCCGGGGGTAATAAATAGGCGAAAGGGCAGAGGCGGTGGAGCCTAGGGGCCCCAAACCACCCTCTCGCGCGGCCAAGGGGGGGGGGCGCCACCCCATGGTGTGGGCCCCCTGGTGCCCCTCTTCGACTCCTCTTCGGTCTTCTAGATGCTTCCGGGGAAAATAGGCACTTCGGGCTTTGTGGGGTCCAATTCCGAGAATATTTCCAGAACAACTTTCTGAAATAAAAAACAGGGAACTTGCACTTGGCATCTTGTTAATAGGTTAGTCCCGTAAAACGTGTAAAAATTCTATAAAGAAGTGAAAAAACATGTAGCAATAGGCATAATATTATCATGGAGCATCAGAAATTATAGATACATTGGAGACGTATCAAGCGGTGAGGCGATCCCTTATCTCATCTCTTTGGCGACGTACTCTCGCGTCTGCGAGGTGTTTTGTCCACCCGAGGGGTTTTATCAGCTTCTGGGGTTGTCACGTGCTTGCGGTTCTGGGCGACGATCGTTGCCCCGGCCATACCTAACCCCTTCTGGACCTGTCGGTGTTGCTGCGCGTGGGGGTCGTTTTCGGGCGGCTGGTTCGCCTGCAGGTATGTGGCGGCGGCCAGAATCACGGCGGCTGGAGTTGTCGGGCATACGTTGCCTTCATCATCGACATGCATGAGGGAAGTCTCGAGAGATTTGCTAACTTCACTGAGAGACCCTTGGTCCAAGCGAGTAGTCTTCGAGGCATACTTCTTTTTTGCAGGCTGGTTCCCCGATGAGTGAGTCCTCGGCAGCGCCGCGCGGCGCGCACTCGAAACTTCCGCCGCTTCCTTCAGTAGTTCTAGTTCCTTGCGGGCTTCTGCCAACAGTCGGCCTGTCCGCAACAGGTGGTAGTGGTATGCGGTCATGTCTTCTCGAGAGGATCCAACTTCTATCGGCTGGCCAGATTGTACTGCTGCCTTTGCTTTGAGCCAAGAGGCTCACGAGACCTTGATGCGTTCCCGCTCCACTCCACTCTGCTCTGTTTCTTCAGGTTGTTCGGTTGAACCTGCCAAGTAGACTTGGGCCAGATATGCCTCGTGAGTTCGAGGTGTAGGGCGATGGCTTTCACCCAACTTAGAAGGTTCTTCAGTCGCAATGGTGTGGAAGTTGCGCGTGTTACGGCGGATGGATCCACCCCTGGATGCCGGGTCGCGACCAACGTCATCAGATGGCGACTCGAGGGCCGCCGGGCTTGAGATGGATTCAGAGTACGATTCGCCGAGCTCGATCTGGTCGGGGAAGCGCAGGACTCCCGCCTTGCTGGCGTGAAAGTGGAAACTGCTGAACGTCAAGTTGACGCTTTTCTCGAGTCCGCTGCACGCCAAGCAAGATTCCGGCGAGTGGGGCGCGTAGACGAGCGACCCGAAGCGGATCGGCTCCATTGGAGTCGATGATCTTGGGCTCCAGCTGCATCTTGGTGAATACTAGGCCGAAGATGCCGTGGATCCAGCGCCCGCCGTTCCCACAGACGGCGCCAATTGTCGATTAGTCATCTCGACAAGTACCTCGGTTGATCCGGCAGAGTTTCGATTAAGAGAACGAATAGGGCGCTGGTGACAATCGTCGGCTAACAGGGGTACGATTTACCCAGGTTCGGGGCCCTCGTAGAGGTAAAACCCTTACTCCTGCTCTTCTGATCTGTATTACGAGTAGATCGATTACAATGGTGGGTCCGCAAGTCGAGAGATAGATCTCAAACTATATATGGCTATGGTTGTGAAAAGTAGATTGGGTCCCCTCTCGGTGGTTCTCCCAACCTTTTTATAGGTGACCAGGTCTCAAACCGTGCCCAAGGGGGTTACAAACCCTAGTTCTAAGGCGGTGGAATCTTTCTATCTTGACCCGCAAGTTTCGCGGGTGGGCTTCCTCCGGGCCTTCTAGAACTGCGGGATGGCGTCCCGTGTTGGGCTTTGATCTTGGGCCACGGAACAGGTAGACCCACTTGACAGGTCCTGAAATTATCCCCACGCCACGCGAGCCCCGCCAGCACCGTTGTGCAAGCCGCATCTTCCGTACGTGGCCCCATAGGCGGATCCAGCATCCCTCCAGCCCGGGCAGCCGCCCGGCTTGCCGGTCGTGCGACACCTTATACCATACGATTTTGTATAGCAATTTATCTAGAAATATGGCGGCACGGTAGCCATGTTTGCCCGAGGTTCTAGAAGTTTCTAGGTCCGCCACTGCGTGGCCCGCTTGATAATTGGCCTCTTCCCCACGGCCTTTCCTTGTGGATAACAAAGCGGCCGTGATTTTTTTTTTTTTGAACTTTAAGCGGCCGTGATTGGAGCGGTAGCAAACGATCGAGGGGGCGAGCACCTGTTCACCTCGATCGATCGGTCCCCCGCTCCGTTCGTCCGTCCTTTGTCCTCGACGCGACGGCGACCCGGAGCGGTGGATGCCGTTGGCGGCGTGCGAGCAGGGGCGGAGGGCGACGCACTGGCCGGAGATGGATGGCCATCTTATCGTGTGCAGGGGATCACGTGGAGGTGGGGCTCGCGTGCCACGTCCACCGTCGGGCTACGTACGTACGTACGTCGTTGCAGCGCGGATGAGGAGGATCCGCTAGCCAGAATCTATTTTGTGGATTAAAACAGGATAAAAGGAGCACCAACACACGTACCTTTACCTTCCCTAGCAGTCTGCAGATTCCGGCACAACACTGAAGATCACACGTACAGACGTACTACTACGTAATTACTCGCGGTCCACGTCCACGAGTAAACACCATACAAACTTTAGTCCAGATGGTCTTATATTTTCTTATGTTTAGTTTTTTTACAGGGATCTGATCCAGATTTTAGGCTAGCCCTCGAGGAAATCTCTCTCGCGCGCTATCCAGGTTTTCCTGTTTCTGTACGTGCTGGGTGAGCGAGCGTCGTCATGCATCAACGCAGTCGACTCAACTAATGTATGACGCGGTTCTCAAAAAAAAAAAAAAACTAATGTATGACGCTGCACCTGCACCTGTGTGGGTGTGTCGACGCGTGAGCGGCCACAAGGATGCCCAGCACGTACGTCACCGTCAGAGGCGTTACATGCATGTAGTACGTTTAATGGTCGTAGTACATGCTGATGACGCACGGATGGACAGTATCAACTCGTCGACCTCGTCCATGATTTGTCCATCGTACGTACGCGCCGTTCCCTTTCGCTTTCATGCTCGGTGGTACTTACTCTAAAACTTGTCTAGATACATTTATATTTAGATAAATGAAGGTCGGACTATTGTTGAACGGAGTGGGTATGTGGATAACCGGCGACGATCCTGCCGAAGCGACCGATCGACGGTCCAGATGCAGGCATGGAGCCAACGAACCCCGCGCCGAGATCACGGACACATACGATCGCAGACGCCGTCGAGGCAAAGGTAGCGAGATCATGGACATATCATAGGATCGCAGACGGACGTATGTATATGGCTCCATGCGTCCAAAACACCTTGCAATTCTGCGCGATTCCTTCGTGTTCTTTTTTCTTGTTCTGTCATTTTCCATAAACAAGACAACTTACGTGCATGCACTTCGATTAGTTGGCCTAGTTGCAACTTGATAGCGCAGCCGCGTCAATATAATACAGGTTACGTACGTGGTCGCACGTCACGACTCACGGGCATGCCACGATGCATGGCGCAGTATCATTTTCGCAATCGAATGAACCATGTCACGCTACACTACGTCTAACACGACATTTTTCGCCAGTGTTATTATATAGCCGTGCTTCATTATATTATTAATTAAGGAAGTGATCCCCGGCCCCAACTTGGCGATTGAGTGACGACGATGAAGCCACCAACCTTATCACCTTCCTTTCTGCGACGACTGTCTCGATCTTATCCGGATATTACTCACTCCGTCCGAATTAAATGTCATAAAGTTTGATAAAAGTGGAATTCTAGACGGGGGAGTACATTTTAGATTTTGCGCAGGAGAGGCTGATTATAGTATTAGAGCATCTGTAGCAACCCCGAATTCACAATTCTAGGGGGAAAAAAAGGCACCGAATAGATCCCATAAACCGGGGTAAACAGAAAAATCGTTTCCGGTGTCCTGGGTATTTTCTCCTCCGAACCTCGTACCTCCGGTTTAAGAGTCAATTTACCGTCCAAAAAATGAACGAGTTGAGGGGCGCTGACGCCGATGACTCCCGAGCTCGATTCCATGACGAGGAGACTCGATTCCGGCGTCAATCTTCGATTCTCGACGATAAGATTCGATTTTGACCGATTTGCTGCGGAATCGTGGCCTCTGCACGTAGCCCTAGTGGAAGGACCTTCATGGCCAAGCTCACGGGAGGAGACAGACCGAGGTGGGGGGAGACCAGCGGTGAAAGGGTCAGGCGAGGGCCGGAGCCGATCGGGGTTGGCAGTGCTCGCAGACCAATGGAAGCACCTCCTATCCTCCAAGGCTTGTCCTAGTTGAAGGGTAAATGGATTAGCTTGCTTACTACATTTATGCCATTTAATTTGTTTTCTTCTACTCAGATGGGCTGACAAGAACAGGTATGTCCTATGATGCGTAGTATGAGGCAAATGTCCCTTATGAGAACAGATACTTCCATTTGGCTTTAAAATCCTCGATGATGATTTTGCATAGCAACACTATGCAAAGCTGAGAGAAATACTTCCTAACATCCATTTTGTTGCTTTATTTTGCTTTCCAATTTGTCTTAATTACTTTGTTGGAATGAAGATTAGAAGATAAAATCAAATGAAGAACAAGATCATCTTAGTTTAGGCTTTTCTTTAATGCATATGTAATCTTCTTTTTATTATTTTGAGATATATACATATTTCATAAATGATTTTAATATTAAGAATCTGTTATTTTCAACTTGTGAGACTATGACTGAGGTCATATTTGTATCTATTATACCAAAAGGAACTTTGGAAATGCAAGCTTTGTATTTGAGACGAGAAGTGATGTATTGATAAAATGACGAGTCATATTTGTATCTATTATACCAAAAGGAACTTTGGAAATGCAAGCTTTGTATTTGAGATGAGAAGTGATGTATTGATGTAATGATGAGATATGAGTGTATGGAATGATTCTTACTGTCTTTGAATACTTTGGACACTTCTATTTGAATTTGGTTACTTAAGTTGTATGCAATGATAATACGGTGTTGTATGGATACTTGGAAGAACAAAGATGTGTTTTATGCATCCATTTAAATATACATTCTTGTCATTTGTTGAATTGTGCTCAATTTGTTGAGAAATAGGAACGATCATGTTCAATTTTTTATTGACTCAACATATGATCCAATTGTATAACGTAGTAATTATAAAGATCATGTCGAAATTGGACACACTCTAGTTGATGACCTGACTCTAATTCATCAATCATGATAAATCTTGATCACTTTGCATCGTTGAACTTAACACGAATAATTTACCCGCATTTTTAGATGCATGCTATGCAAATGCACATATTATATTTAACCCATTTCTACTCTCTGAACTACGAGTTGTTACATAGTACTAGTACATTAAGCTCGAGCTGTGCACAATTTTAGCTTAAGAAAAATATGCAACTGGCGTTCTAGACCTAAATGTGCACAGATATTTGTGTAGGTTAAGTCTGGTATAAAGCGCAACTTGATCAACTTATAATCAGGGATTTCCCGGGAGACTTAAAATGGCAAATCGAATTCCAATATGGTAAACCCACACACAAAAAAATCCAATATGGTAGACATTTCCACAACTGCAATCTTTTTTTAAGAAAAACAGCAAAATAGAGAACATTTTCCAAATACTTAATGATAATCCACTACACTTTGGCAATAACAAAGCTTTTTGCCGTATTATATTCCAACAAACCTATGCGGATAACGCTTCCAGAAAACCAAGGAAGCCAAACGCGTTTCTTGTAGGAGTAGCTAGTCCCTACAGTAGCTGACAACGCTTTACCCTTTTCCTAACTTTCCGAGGTGCATGCACACACAGCTGCATATGCTGACTTTGCTGCATGCCTCCGTACATGCCCGGCTCCTTTAGTTAAAACCACACGCGAGACGATCGACGATCAATCAAATCAAATCATCCAGCTCGATCGCCTCCCGGCCGCCTCGTATCTTATCTTTCCGCCTTTTTGTTTTGTTTTGTTTTGTTTTGCAGGAACTGCATCGTCTGAAACCCACTGACGACAGAGATATCCCAAGCAAAGCATCGACCTGACGCTCAGAATCACCTTCTCGTGGAGGCACTTGCGGAACAATTCCTCACGTCCGATGGAAATCCACGGCGGCTTTCCGTTGGAACCGCGCGAGAGGCAGCTAAGCGCAACTGCCTCGTGACGTTTCTCCTCTACGTCACCAGCTTAGCTAGCTCACGCGGCGACCTGGGATTGAACAGAGCAAGAAGAAGAAGCAAGCAGCACGTTAAGATCACATGTAAAGTGCCACGACAGCTGGAAGAAATATACTGTGCGAAGACCAGTGAAAGTAGATTGCAGGAGTTCCAGAGAATTCTCAAATTGCAAGTTGTGAGACTGGGAACATTAGATGCCAGGGAGCAATTCCAGGTCCCAACCCATCTCTGCCCAAATTAAGCTAAGGCAGCTCGTTGCTTAAACTACAGGCAACAAAACGGCATATGCATGCATGTGTGCGTCGTGGTCACACGCCAACAATCATGTGAGCAACAAGCCTTCAACGTGGCACATGCAAAGAGGAGGAAGGAAGCTCCAGCTCCTACTACCTAATCTGGCCCTTCTAGACCCCAGCTTTACATTAAATTCCACGGTACCAGCATCATCCCCCCTCCCTCATCCAGTGAGAGGCCTCCAGCTACTTAGCCAACAAAGCGTTATTAGCGCACGCGTTGCAGATGAGATTAGGACACCCTGAGTACTCTGGGTCAGGGGGGAGATGGTGCCTTTCCTCCGGTGACAACAAGAAAAGAATCGTTGGGATTTCGCTTTGACAAAAACGTGTACCTGGATACCGGAAGGTCGTGCGTGCGTCCATCCATATACGAGATCTTCCGCCATGTTCCGATGCCGATCTTGTTCCGCCGCACGCCCTCCGTCCCTCCATCCTCCCTGTCATGCTGCAATTCGTGGAACAGACACCTCTCCTTTGAGGTATATGTATCGCCGCCGCCGCGAACAAATATTGTCGATTGGTGGGAGGCTCTTCTCATGATGGACGGTTTCCGCCTTGCAAAAGCCACTTCTTTGATGCCTGCATCTAGGAGGTGAAATAAAGCGTGAGCGTTCTGTCAGATCAGATGAAATTCTTAGTGCTGCCTGCTCATGTAAAACCATCTTGTGTCTGCTGTTAAATATGCTCACCCACTACTACCCAGTAGCAGTACTAGCTTGCAAGACCTTTCTGGCATGCAATTTGCGCCTTTTAGCGGTCAAATATGTAGTAAGATGCAAGGGCAAGGAAAATGACAAAGAGTAAACAGAAGCCAAGTTTACATATGAAGCTATGTTGGGTCAGACCATCTTCACAGTGACAAAATGTACCACCTACTGCCTACTGAACAAAGGTCAAGTGAAAAACAAGTGAATGGCATTTTTTCCAATCTTTACGGTTACATAGCTCAACCATTACAGTTTACCAGCAAGACTCCAATTTCTCTTTCCCCCGGTTCAACTGAGATCAGCCTGAAAATTAAAAATCACTCCATTGACAAAATTGGAGATTGGTGGGAGTCTCTTCTCATGATGGACTGCTTGGTCCTCGACGCAAAAGCTACTTCTTTGATGCCTGCATCTAGGAGGAAAAAAAGGGTGAGAATTCTGTCAGATCAGATGAAATTTTTAGTGCTAGGTGCTCATGTAAACTTTCTTGTGTCTGGCAGTAGTAGCTTGCAAAACGCTTTTGGCATGCAATTTGCACCTCTTAGTGCTCAAACCCTTGTTGTGGATGCAAGGGCAAAGAGGGCGACCAGAGTGAACAGGAGACCATCTTTATCAAATGTACCAACTACGGAACAAGGGCATATGAGAAACAAGTGAGTGGGATTTTTATTAATGTTTACAGTTACAGAGCTCAGTTTACCAGAATAATGCCAATTCAGAATTTCGCTTGCTGCGGCCCAACAGAGCTCAGCATGAAAATAAAAAACCATTCTCCCTTACAAAATTTGCTCCAAGACTAACTCATCATCTTACCTCCTGCAAATATGCAAGATTCCGAGTCTCTCTCTTATTTAATAAGAAAATAAAAGTAACACAAATAAGGAGATAACCATCAGCATGGCACATTATCAAGCATTGCCTTGTACTCTTCTCAACGGTCCGAGCAATTCCTGTTACTCCACCCCATCATCGTCGAAAGCAACCACAACATGTGCACTCTGAATGACTACACCAGAGCAGGGGTTCCACCGCCATCTCGGTATTGACGTATTCAACCTTGAATCATTGTGTAACGCTGCACAAAATCTACTACCATTAATCAGGAATGAGCTGGTTGTTCAGCTGCACCTCGAATCGCAGCCAGGATTCTGCGCGCATCTCTGTGATCATCATATCATTCTCCGGAGCCGGATAGTAGTCCTCCCTTAACTGGATGTCCCGCAAGTTTGGCATTTTCAGGAAGAAGCTCATGAAGTGCTCGTGCGTTGTGCCATGGACGAAGAGCTTCCTGAGTCCAACGGAGCGCTGGAACAGCGCAACTGCCGGCAGCGACAGGCTTCTCTGGTTCACATCCTTGTCTTGAGGTGGCCAGTAGTCCAGCTCATATAAACTCTCTAGCGATTCGATACCACTCAGATAAAATCGCTCCCATTGTGCAAGATCCATGTGCCCCGTTGGCGCGGTGAGTGCATAACCCACCGCCTCGCTGAGGTCCAATTTCATCTTGGCTAGTGCCTGGAAGGCTGCAAGGTCACTTAAGCCAAAATATGACCCTGGATAAGGGCGCGGACATGTCCGAAGATCACCCTCCACCTTAACTGAGATCTCTTCAAGCACGGGGCAGCTGTCGAGCCCGGCAGAAATGAGCGGGGATAGCATCTGCCCAGCCGCCAACCAGAGAGAGAGTGACCGTAGCTTCTCCCAGCTGTTAAAATTATCCATTTCCATGTACCTACACTTCTTGTATGCAGACTCATACGAAGTTTCATCAGGCTCATCATCCTCATGATTACATTCGGCGGTGCCGCCGTTGGCCACACAGCCGGGCTGTTCAACTTCCTCAAAGTCACAGTTGATCTCAAGACTCTCAATCCGTTCACGGATAGGATTCAGAGCAGTGAGACACGCTGCAGTGTTCAGAAACCGGCACTGCAAGACGCTGACCTCCTTGAGTGTAGGCCGAAGAGCCGTAGCTAGCCTCCTGATCCCAGCTGAGGTGACAAGGTCGCATCCTTGGATGGCAAACTTAGCAAGCCTCCCACACCCACGACCGATCGCCGCAAGGCTAGCGTCGGTGAGATCCTGACAATTCTTCATGTGAAGTGATTCCAGCCCACCACACACTGCAACGCCGTCGAGATGCAACCAAGAGGCCTTACACAGCCCCTGGAAGCACCCGAGCGTCAAGAACTTAACCCGTGGGCATTTGCGAGCAAGCGTCTCCATCGCCGGCGCTGCCTCAAGCACATCGTGCTGGAGGTCCAGTGTGAGATCCTCCAACCCAGGCAGTGCAGCGAAGAAGGCGACAAGCCCTAGGACGGTAATGCCAGCCTGCTCCCGCTGGCTGGTGGATGCCGGTTCGAACGGCTCGCTGAGCCGCAGGAGTGTCAGCCGAGGGCAGCTGGAAGCGAGCGAGAGCAGCGCTTCGTCGCTGACGGAGTCAACGTACCGGGGATTGAACACACAGGGCGCGACGAGTTTCTGGAGATTGGGGCAGGAGCCGGCGATGGCTCCGAGCTCGGAGGCGTGGAACCCATTGGTGGCACCCGCGAGGCCGAGGTCGAGTTCGGTGAGAGCCGCGGCGGCGGCCGGGTGCGCGGCGAGCGCCGGCACTATGTCCTCCGTCCAGCAGTAGAACTCGGAGAGGTCGAGCGCCCTGAGCGCGGGGCAGTTCTGGAGGAGCGGCTCGAGATCCGCGCCGCTGGGGAGGCCGAGGGGCCGCTGGTGCCAGCGCACGAGCTTGACGCGGCGGAGGGTTCCCCGCCAGCAGGGCGCGAGGTTTTCGAGCGTGGAGGGGTCGCGGCAGTACACGGCGAGCGAGGCGACGGCCGGGAAGTAGGCGGCGAGGCGCGCGGCAACGAAGGCGTTCCGCTCGGCGATCTCCTCGGGGTGGAGGTGGTGCGGGTGGTTGTACCCCGAGGAGGAGGAGGAGGGTGCCCCCGCGGCGGGCAGCGCGGAGGAGAGCAGCGGGTGGCCCCAGGGCGAGATGAGCGACAGGTCGAGGCGGTCGAGCGCCGGGAAGCAGAACCCCGGCGGGAGGAGCAGGAACTCGGGCGTCCTCGGGTCCCCGCGCAGCGACATCGCCGCCCGCGTCAGCCGCTCCGCCGCGAGCAGCCTCCGGCAGGACAGCGCGGCCCGGTGGCGCGACCTCGCGTCGTCGAGGAAGCCGAGGATGAGCAGCAGCAGCGGCTCCGGCAGGTCGAGGATGGCCGACGACCCGGCCGCCGCGTCCGCCGCCGCCACCGCCGCTTCGGCCTCCGCCATGGCGCCGCGTCCGGGAGATTGTACCCCCACCTCTCGTCGCGTCGCGTGATGCTGCAGCTGTTGCGGAGGGGACGTCGACGGATTTGTTTGGGTGAAGCGGAGTGGGGACGAGACGAGGGAGGTGTACAGGGAAGTGATATACTCGACAGCTCCTCCGTCTCCCCGGCTTTCCTTTTCTTTTCTTCCCTCTTTTGTTTCTTTTTTCTTCTGCAGTTTTATCCTCTTATCCTCTTCGTATATTGTTTTTTTCCCCGCTTTTCTCGCCGCAAAGCACGAAGCATTCTCCTTCCCCCCGGGACCCCCTCACACACGCACACTCTCTCTCTCCGTGTCGACAGGGGGCGGGCGCCGCGTCGTATGCACGCGCTGTCTCGCCCCGTCGTCCGCTGCTGCTTCTCGCGCGCGCGGCTGCTTCCGGCGGCGGGGGCGGCGATGGGGTCGTCGTCGACGGGGGCGAGGGACCCGAGCGGGAACCCGACGGTGGGGAGGCTGCGGGAGCTCTTCCGGGGCGGCGGCGACGCGGCGGGTGAGGAAATTTGATCTGCTCCTCGCTCGATTCCTGGGTTGATTTGCTGCAGGTCGCTGTTGGGTAGGTGGGGGGAGTTGGGCTGAATAACTTTGTGGTTTCTCGTCTTCGTCGACCTCCAGCGCGTGGTGGGTGGCGCGATTGGTGCCCGTGGGTGTGCTTGATCGGGTGTGGCGGGTCGCGGCGAGTAGCTGCGGAATTTTGTGCGCCCGTTGGTTGGGACTTGAGTTGGAGGTACTAGTGACTGACCTAACGTTGGTGGCGGAAAATGGGTGTTTTTTTTTTAATATGTGTGGATTTTTTTTATATCGTTGGAGAATTTGTCAGACGGTGGTTCCAGGTTCTGGTCTGGACACCACTAGTAGAACTATCCACGGAGTAAGAGAGTCTCTTCCCATTTTGTAGAGCGACATTTTCAGTAAGATGAGATAAAACCGTGGAGCAACAAATGAATTATGAAACTGCACTGTGCAGCTAGTTGTTCTCTCAGACCATGCTGACCAAGAATAGAATGAGATGGGATTTCACTAGAGAGAAAAGGATATGTGACCGAGATGCGTAGGGTAGATCATTACAAAGCAGGAAAAAAAAAGGCTGAGCGTCGCGAGACGGTTGCTATCACCCTATCAGCTGGATGCGTCATGGGGCCTGATACCGTTGCTATTTCCACATGTATTTGTTTTCTATCATGTGGAGCAGTTCCCCCTTTACTCTTACTCGCTCTCTCTTCAATGCTGCTGATCAGATGGCTGGGAGAAGTCATGGGAGACTGGCATAACCCCGTGGGATCTGGGGAAGCCAACACCTATAATCGAACATCTCGTTAAATCAGGAACTCTCCCCAAAGGAAGAGCTTTGGTACCAGGGTGCGGCATGGTAAGTTAAACACATTTACCACCTGCTTACTTCTGAACACTGATGTCCTTCCCTTCGACATGTTGAACGCCATCAATTTTTTGGCTACACCTATGGACCTGAGAAATATTCATTATGATAACTTTTGAGTCATCTATCTGTTTAATATTTGTAAAAACATAATTGGCAATCCATGTTTCTTGCTAAGCAGAAAGGTTAATAATAATATTATTGTCAGTTAATGTCTTTTCCTTTTAATCAGTGGATAAAAAAAGCATCACTGGCGGTAACCATGTGATCCACTTCTATTAGGCTACAAAATATTTTCATTTTTTCTTACATTGAGAACTGTCGTATGTATGAGCTACTGTGGAGAATAAACTTTTGTCTAGAGGACGCGAGATTAACGTCACAACTAAACCATTTTTTTTCTGTAGAACTTGGCTTGTAAATCGAAGTTGATAACTTGAATTGCAAGATACTTTAAGTAGCGACGCGGCTCATGTCTATTTATATGAGCATTTTGCAAACTGTTACTAGTAGGAGGATTTTGCTCAGATTTTTATCATGTAACACCATTCCATCAATCTTTTCTGATTGAGCTTCTGTACAACAGGGATACGATGTGGTCACCCTGGCAAGCCCTGAGCGATTTGTTGTTGGCTTAGAAATTTCTAACATAGCTACCGAAAAAGCTAAGCAGGTGAGATGTTAGCTGAGTAAGCGCTAGATTATCAGTTAAGGAGTTGCTTCTGTAATTGGATTTTGTGTGGTAAATGTGCATGTGTAGAATGATGATTCGTCATGTATTCATGTTTGATATCTTATCAGTATTAGGCAACTTCCTAGTGGCTCAGGTCCAATATTTTGCTCGAAAAGGCTAGGGGTGTTTCTTCAAATGCAAAAGCTTATGTGCCCATTAGACCATGATTATGTTTGAGTTATGGCAGAGGGTAAATTTCTTCCAAATAAAAAAGAAAATCACATGTACAGTTAATTACAGAAGGCAATAATAAATTTTCTAAATGATGACCTGATGCGCGAGGATGCCACCTCTAGTTTTTACTCCCTCCGTCCGGAATTAAATGTCACAAAGTTTGACAAAATTGGATGTATCTAGACATAATTTAGTGTTAGATACATCCACTTTTGTCAAACTTTGTGACATTTAATTCCGGACGGAGGGAGTACATCTTAACACTTGGACTCATGAATTCCAGTTCAGTATTGATCGTAACGGCAACTGAACCCAGCTCTTGGTAATTTGCTTTTAATCAGTGTTATGTGTGGCCCATTTAATTAAAAAATTAAAAATACTCTATAAATCATAAGTGGGATGAATATAATAGACTATATCATTTTCTTCAAAAACTGTCTTTTTATCGTAAGTCCCTTCGTGGTGCTAAAACTTTTATGTATTTAATTGTTTTCCCCATTGGTGTACAGTGGTCATCATCTTTGCCAAATGCAGATTGGTTTACTTTTCTAGTTGCTGATTTCTTCAAGTGGAGACCAAGTGAACCATTTGACCTTATTTTCGATTATACGTACGTGCCAATTTATCTTGTCTGTTTGTTGTTCTGGCGGCAGTTAAGATCATCTTTATTAACGTACACAGGTTCTTTTGTGCACTTGATCCGAGCTTGAGGTTGGCTTGGGCAGAGACAATTAGTCGCCTTCTGAAACCAGATGGAGAGCTTATCACCTTGATCTATTTAGTAAGGACAGAATCTCTGTGCTTCTTGTTTACTTTTGCATTGAAGATGTTATTGCACTTATCATATGATGATATTATGTTCTTCAAACTTCAAACTAAACTCTTAAATGCGAACTATCTGATTTACCCTTAAGATCTTCTGTTACAAAAATAACCTCCTAATCCTGGAGGATTGTGTTGGTATCTATGTCCTTTTGTCGAGGGTCATGAGTAGTCATAGGTATGAACCGCAACTTACTGCTGGAGTTATAGCAACTATGAGTGCAAGTTAACTTTGAAGAAAGCAATTAGAATCTGGGTATAATATAATTCTTATGATTAATTATGTGTATAGTTTC
The DNA here is from genome assembly GCA_028641055.1 of Alopecurus myosuroides. Lineage (NCBI taxonomy): Eukaryota > Viridiplantae > Streptophyta > Magnoliopsida > Poales > Poaceae > Alopecurus > Alopecurus myosuroides. Next base: position 523,728,523 of record CM054057.1, on the reverse strand, counting down.
CTGGACCTATGCTCCCAAGAATTACCAATGTTGGTTCTGTGACCCCATTATATGTACCAAAGGATAAATTGATTAATGCGGGTTCCAGTAGCATGCTCTAAATCAGCGGGACTCTGCACCCAAACCTGACTCAAATCCACCAGCCATCTTATGGTTGTTTTCTCATTTCTTACCCTCATCTACTCCCTCTGTCTCAAATTAATTGTCATGGATTTGCCAAAATATGGATGTATCTAGACATATTTTAGTGTATTGATACATCCATGTTTTAACAAATCCAAGACGATTAATTCGGGGAGGAGAGCCATAGATTTTTAGGACCTTCTATGCGCTTGAAAATAATCAATACGTGAGCATCAGCTGAATTTGGTGCACTACAGTACTACTGTTTGTAAGTCAATCTTACATTGGATCAAGACATGCTAAAACCTCCCATGTGACTTTCAATATTGCTTCGTCACTTCGAGTCAGTGCTCTAATAGAAAACAGAATAAGTGCTAGGTGCTTACTCCAATATCCATCCTCGATTGAAACATGGAAAGTTGGATGCAAATATTAATTAGTACTTAACACAACAATTAATCTGCATTAGTGCATGAATGCGACTGGCCTCTTTGGATGCCATTACAATATTTTGTTCACAACTGGAGAGCATTTGCATATAATGTTTCTTTTCACAGATCAGTGATCAAGAAGGGGGGCCACCATACAATAATACAGTTGCTGAGTAAGTATGCATGTCCAGTTGCTATCACAAAAGAATTGATTTCCAGTGGAAAAACATCAGTTTTCTTGCTGATGACGCAGCTTTTGTGTAGGACGAAAAGCTTATCATGTCTTCATTCTTGACCTGATCACTATCTTTTCTGAAACCACAGCTATCAGAAGGTACTTGAACCATTGGGTTTCAAGGCTGTCTGTATGGAAGATAATGAGCTCGCTATCAAACCGCGCAAGGTGCATGTTAATATGACATTGTTCTTTTTTCTTCATCGAATTGTCTCGGAAGCGGCTCCTCGTGTCGCCTGCGGTAGTCATGGTTATGGTTTCTGCCACTGACATTATATTGTCAATGCATGAACAGTCCATTAGCATCTACTGTACGTATAATCTTAGGTAGTGGAGCTGATCCCTTTGATCTTTCGCTTGCTTTCCAGGGTTGTGAGAAACTTGGAAGGTGGAAGAGATGCGGCGGGCGATCTTCTATGTGAGAATAGATGGGGTGCTTGTTTATAGTTTGTACACTACTGGGCTAGCCTTTTGTTGTTTCCTGATGTGCAGCTCTGGAGGACATCTGGGTGCCGGTACAAAGATTTTTCAGATGTAATCTCGGTAACGTTCATTGTTTCGGTGGGACATATACCCCGATTCATGTAAGATTTTCCGTGTGTTCTGGAACCTGGAGTAAGTACGAATGGTGATGCTATGCATAGTTTATTTTATTTTGAGATTATGCTGTACATATTCTAAGTGTGCTCTCAACTTGTCGCTTTCGGGGTGTACCAAGACACTGTAGCTTGTTATCTAAAAAGGAAAATGAAAATAAAAAGTTTTCAAGAAAACGGAGTTGGGGGTGTACCAAGACACTGTAGCTTGTTATCTAAAAAGGAAAATGAAAAAAAAAAGTTTTTGAGAAAACGGAGTTGGGAAAGTGATTGATTTGCTCTTAATTGTCGAATCACTTGCTCTTGCATCAGTGGCAGTTCGTTGTGCTTCGGTATACAAAAAGTCAAGCTCAACTCACATTTGCTTGTTAGGAAGCGAACCTAGCTGCCTAGTGGATGTAGGGTTCAGATCTACATCACTACATGGATGCAAAAAATGAGTGGGTTTGAGAGTCGTCGGCGCCCTCCTCGGGTCTTACCCGGCCCGACCCCAAATCCTCTCCAACGGCGCTGCCGGCTAGGGAAGAGAAGGGCGAGGAGCACGATGCAGCTATGTACATAGTAGAGGTAGTAGTTGTTGTAGTTGTTTTCCTTCATACGTGGAGTATGGCGTGATGCCGAAGGGGAGAGTGCCGCCGAAGCAGTCGAGCGGCTCTTGGTGACGCGCGGTGGTGCTTTGCCTTTACCTGCTACTCCGGAGGTCGGAGATGAGGGTGGAAGGCGAGCCGCCGGCCGCATCTCCTCGAAATAAGCTTGAGGATCGATGTGATCTCCCATTGCTATGCAGTTCTTCTGGGCTGTTTCTCCTTCCGACCGGCTGTGGTGGTGAGGGGAAGGTGTTGGCACACGTGGGGTTCGGTGGATCTGGAGGAGGTCTTGGTTCGTCGTTGCTGTAGTGTGGAGGAACACACATGGTGGCCGTTGTCTGCCACCATGATCTTTGGCCTTGCAGGTGGCCTCTCCATATGCCATTATCGGCATGAGTTCAACCTCCAGTGTAGAGGCTTTTCCCTGGAGTGTCGTCGGCACTTGACGCTCTAGCTGCCCCAAGTGGCTTTGTCCCCGATGGCAGTGGGAGTGGCCGGCGTTCGTCTTCCAGTAGCGGCGGTGGAGGAACATGATTCGATCGTGTTTCTATTATTTCTTTCAGGGTCCTTTGTGCTAGAATCCAAGACTGAATTGTAATTTCAAATTTCTTGAGGTCCTGTATGCATATCTTTGTAACCGTCTGAAAGAGTATTTCATAATCCCTTGAGTTTTGTGTGTTCCTTAACAACATAAATGATATCTAACCGTGTGCTAAATGTTTAAGGTACAAATATTACTAGCACAAAGCGGTGTCAAAGTTATGGTGAAGGAGAAAAAGATCTCGGGGTGTTTTTCTACCAAAGGAGAGGTTTCTGTGGGCATCCGAAATGATTCCGGATTGGCCGCAAAAACATCTGTTAGGATCTGGACTCATTCCTGGTGATTCTGGGAGTTGGATTCATTCCGACTTTGCTGCGAAAAACTTTGTTGCAATTCGGAATCATTCCGGGAAATTACAAGTAGTCAGATTCATTCCGACATGAACGTGAAATTCTTTGTTAGCATCCGGATTGCTCCGAAATATTCCGGGCGTCCGGATTCATTCCGGATTGCACGTCGACAGCAGAAAAACGGCTAGTTTTTTAGTGGACCTATAAATAGAAAACCCTTCTTCTCCAAAGGGTTAGCTCGTCCAGAATTCATTGCTCCATTGATTGAGCTCATCCACCAAGCTAGATCTCCCAAATCCTCCACCCAAACTTGTTGAAACTTGGAGGATTGAAGGAGAAGGCCCGGATCTACATCTTCACCAACCGGTTTTCCATTTCCCCCTCATTCACTTGAGGGAACGAAGTCTAGGGTTTCCTTGTGTGGAAAACCTATACCTCCTAGCTACTCTTGGTGATTCTTGGGAGCCCCCAATTTGGTTGTGGGTGTGTTCCCCAAGCTTGTTCTAAAGAACTCGATTCCCACCTAAAAGGGGATCAATAGTGGAAGGTGAACTAGACCTTTGTGGCAAGGTTCATCGAGAATAGGGTGATGCATTTGTGGCGAGCTCAAACCCCTGCAATGAGACGTACTCCCCTCAAAGGGAGGAACTCGGGATTACATTCTTGTCTCCGCGTGCTTCCGTTATCGGTTACCCTGTTTCCTATCGTTTACTTTGTGTTTGTACCTTGTATCTTGTTATTGTCATATAGGTAAATTCACCGTAGTTGCGTATCTAGATAATTTACCTTTGTGTCAAGCCTAAATTTGAAGAAAAATTAAAATTGGTCGTAGCACCTATTCACCCCCCCTCTAGGTGCCTATACTATATGTTCAATTGGTATCAGAGTCTTAGCTCTTTTATTGGGCTTAACCGTCTAAGAGTTTTAGTATGGTCAACGTAGAGGATCCCTCCGAGGCCTCGGCTCATGTCACTATGGATGATCTCAAGGAATTGAAAGATTCCTTGACCTCATCCATGGATGACAAGTTGACGGAGTTGCAAGATCCCATGTTGCGACTCTTGAAAGCCAAGGAACCGGAATCTTGTACTTCTTCTCCATCGGGAGAAATTCCGGAGAAGAAGGAGGATACGGATAATGGGGATAAGGGTGGATAAAATAAAAATGACTCCCACTCTAAGAACAAAACTTCTAAGGGGTCGGATGATAAGGGCGAGTACCACAATGTCGAAGGACGATACTACCCCGATCCTCCCGTACCACATCCTCATATTAACCCTACAGGAGAACCTCCTAAAATTGATGCACATCCTTTTGATCAATGGCAATACCTCATGAAAACTCACTTGAAATCTTCTTGTATTGAGCTTTGGAGGGTCACTCAAGATGGATACAAGCCTCATGACCCCAAGAACTTGACAAGAAGAAACTCAACTACACCGCCTTGTCGGTCATCCAACAAGCCATGGGTCCAAACCACATGCCTCATATTCAACAATATTCCACCTCCAAAGAAACTTGGGATGCTCTCGTCACCATGTTTGTGGGCAATGAAAGCATGCAAAGGAATAGGTATGATACCTTGTGCAATGAGGTCGAAGGGTTCTATATGCTCGATGGTGAGAGCCATGAGGAAATGTACTGAAGACTCAAGATCCTAGCTACTTCCCCTAGTGCTCTTGGTGCTAAATATGTTGATGACACTTGGATCAAGAGGAAGTACATCAATTCTCTCATGCCATTTGAGCCCGTGGATGTGAAGAGCCTTCAAGGGAAGCACAACTTTTCCCCATGACCTCAACCGAGGTGATGCAAGAGATGGCCTCCTTCAAGGTGCAATCAAAGATAACCCATGACACACGTGCTCGTGCTATTGGGATGCACAAAGGAGTGTCCGTTGCTTTGAAGGCCAAGGTGGTGAGCAAGAAATTGGATCAACATGAAGAGGTTTCCTTGGAGGAACATTTGTCCCCACTCAAAGATCAAGAATATGATCATGTGCTTAAGGATTGAATTTCTCTTGCGGTGCAAAAGATTTGAAAGAATCCTCCCAAGGCCTATGCATATGTTGAGGAGAAGACCAAGTCAATCTATGGAAAAGAACGGACTCAAAAAGTGAGAGCTTGTTTCAATTTCCCAGACAAGTATCACTTTGTTGTCGAATGCCCCTTCGAGAATAGGGTGCGCTGTGGAGGAAAGCTAGTCCTCAAGGACAAGTCAAAGGCTCCCAACAAGAAACCTCAATTCAAGAAGAAGTCTTTCAACAAGACGCCATCATATAGATATGTTCTTGTGACTCAATAAGAGTATGACACCGGAGATGAAGAAGAAGAAACCACAATTGAAGTGGCCGCTATTAGTATTGCATCTTCATCATCTTTGTCACTCTTTGAATACCCCAAGGAGAATATTCCTCAACCCTCCGCCAAGTGCTTCATGGCTAAGGCCACAGAGGTATCATCTTCTTTCACCACTAAACTTGCTAGTTCTAGTGTTGAAGATGAAACTGCCTACTTGAGCATATATATGACTAACTTGCAAGGAGAGAACAAGAAGTATTTCACCCTTCTCATGAGTCAAATGGGAGAGGCCCAAGAGTCTCTTGAGAATAAATGTGAAACCGAGAGGAATGATTGCTTTGAAAAAGGGTCCCTCTCAAATGCTCTTGAGGAGGAACATGAGCTTCAAGTATCTCTTGAGGAGAGACTTGAATCTATTGAAGAGTCACATAATGAGTCAATTTCTAAACTCACTAAAGAACGTGAGCATGCAATTGCTAAATATAAGAGAACTAAAAAGAAGAAGGTTGAGTTTGGTGTTGTTCATGAAAAAATAATCGAGGAGCTAGAGAAGCTCACCGAGGCTCACAAGGCTTTGGAGAGTGAACTATATACCCTCAACAAGTCTCATGAACAACTTCAAACTCAACTTGATCAATTCAATGTACCTAGTACTTCTACTTCTTCTTGTGATCATTTAAATATTATTGAGGAGAATGCTAGGTTGAAGGAAGAGCTAGGACGAATCAAGGCAAGGGCCCTAGTGCTGAGAAGGTTATGGCTCCTAAGACAAAAGTGAACCCCAAGCCACAAGTGGTTGCTCCTAGACCACAAGTTGGCAAGCAAGATCTTGGCTATGTAGCCAAGAGCAAGAACAAGAACGAGGCCAATCCCGCACAAGCTAAGAAGAATGTTGGTGCGAGTGGTATTGTCATTAGGGACAACACTACTCGTAGCAACTCCGCGAAAACTAACAATCCACACCATTTTTTATTTGTTGATTATTATGGTGTTTTGCAAACTAAATATGTTGGTCCTATTGAGGGTTACATTGATTAATCTATTTGGGTTACAAAGACCCTTGTTGCTAACATGAGAGGTCCCTCCATGGGTCCTAACTCAAGTCGATGATTCCTTATGGGGCTATGCTTCCGGTGGTGCGAAATAGATACTTGATAATGGGTGTAAAAGTCATATGACCGGAAGAAAAGAAATTGTGACGGAGTTGAAACCAAATCTAAATCAAGCAAGTGTCACTTATGGAGATAAGTCCAAGTCTAAGGTAACGGGGTTTGGAAACGTGGCTGTTGCTCCTAATATCACCCTTGAAAATGTCATGCTTGTCGAATTCCTTAGTTTCAATTTGATTTCAGTTTGGGCTTTAGGGAAGATGGGCTTTTCCATCTTCTTTGTTCCTGACAAGGTGATTATCTTGTGGAGCAAGTATCTCGATGTTTCTTACGTTGGGCATGTCAAAAACGAGTTGTATGTGGTGGACTTCTCAGAGTCCACTAACTCTCAGGCGATGTGTCTCTTCGGTAAGGCCGACGTGGGGTGGTTGTGGCATCACCGCTTATCCCATGTCAACATGAGAACTTTGCAAAGTCTCCACAAGGGTGATAACATCCTCGGACTAAAAGAAAATGTTTCCTTTGCCAAAGATCGTTTGTGTAGGGTTTGTGTTGAAGTAAAGATGCATGACATCAACCATAAAGCCAATACAATCATTTCATCAAAGAGGATCTTGGAGCTTCTCCATGTTGATCTCTTTGGTGTCATGACCGAGGCAAGTCTTGGAGGCAAGAAGTATTGCTTGGTGATAGTGGATGACTATTCAAGATACACTTGGGTATATTTCTTCAAGTAAAAGAGTGAGACCCAACAAACCGTCATTGACTTCTCCAATCAAGTGCAACGTCACCCTTAATGAGTTCCTAAGTGAAGAGGGTATTCGTCTTCAATATGCCACTGCATATACCTGATATGTGTCGGATATATACCGATTAGGGGTATATCCGGCATTGTCCTAAAGAGCCGGATTACCAGGGTGGCCTGATTGGTAATGGATCACAGTCCATTAGGCGGCCCAGTAAGCTGACGCACATAAGCCGGATTCTAGAAGAACCGGACCACGGCCCACGTGGTGCGGCTTGGAGTAGAAGGTGGATTCTTGCCTTCCAAGTTATAACTTACTGTAGTCCTCTAGGTTTCCTTTCTGTAAGCCCTAACCCGGTTATCTATATAAAGCCGGACGGGAGAGAAGAAAGATAACAAGAATTAGCTAGAAGCTAACTCACCGAGAAGTTGATCCTCGTCGAGTTAGCAACCCAAACTCACATTGTACTTTGTATACTTCAGGGTTCAACCCTGATTTAGTGAGATTGCAGGAGTAGGAACGCCGCCTAGTTGCGACGTACCGAACCTGGGTAAACTTTGGTGTCCCTGGTTGTCATACTACCGCGTCCCCCCCCCCACGTCTTTACCCGTAGGTCTCATGGCACCCCCGTCTATGAACCCTACTACGATGTCTCGACAGTTGGCGCCCACTGTGGGGCCTGCGACGTCAGGAGTTATGTTTCGATCGGGGATACTCGGCGGAACGGCAATACTATAACTATTGGAAGCTTGGAGTTCGACAACGACGTCGGGCGCTTCCTCGACAACGGATCGTACATGCCAGCACGGAATCATCTGGTAAGTGCCTACGTTTTACCGATTGGATCTGCAAACATCTTTATCAGATTAACTGCAGAAGCAAGGGGATTCTGTGGGGGAAGTAGATTTATCCCACCCGCCCTATACCCAGTTGAAGAAAACTATGATGCCGGATTTTGCTCAGATCGCCAATATCCTGCTCAAATCGCTACCTCTTCGGAGATGCCTTCAATGAGATCGCACTTTATTGGTATGGTGCAATCCAAGATCGCTGAAAACACGGACGAAAACAATCCCGTGGAAAAGGCAGAAGAAAACAATCCCACGGCAGAGATGGAAGATCCGACATCCGTCGATACGACGACGAACTCGAAAGCCGATTCTGTGCTAGCCGCCATTGAGGCGAGATTGGAATTGGAACCCGGATCCGACCAGCTGGATTCCGAAGACGAAGATGAAGACGCTTTCGAAAGAAAGGTCAAATATTTTCAAGAGGTATTCCATGAAGTGCTTATGGCAAAACCGGCTGAAAACACGGATGACGAAAGTCAGGAAGATCCTCAAACACCTCCGCCAGATGAGGAAAGAGAGGACGGTGAAACCAGTCCAATTTATCCTGATGTCAAGGAATTGACAAAAAGAGGAACCTGGTAAAAAACCTCCATCTTCCAAGAAAGGAAACAAGGCTGCCAAGAAACTCCAGTACAAACTCCGGAATAAAAAACTGGTGGACACCGCCAACGAAAACCCGGAAGCAGGAGGAGGAAGCGGAGTCAAGTCTGCGGAGAAGAAAACGAAGGAAATCTCTGTTCCACCAATGTCAGAACAGGACAAACAGGATTTACTTCAAACACCAGTGGGACCCCACGAACCCTGTCATGGGATAATCACGGCAGACGTTACCGGGGGTAACTTATCTTGGGGCAATCCGACTCTGGTGTTTGGGAGAGGGTTTAGCTCAAGGGAAACCATGCTATCAATCGATATGGTAGCTCTGGCAATCAAGTCGCCGAGTCTCCGATCTAGGGTTACAATATCAACTCTCATATTACAGGGAAACTCGAATATCTGGTGAAGCTCTGTTTTCCTGAGCCTAGGAGCCGGTTTATATCTTACTCGGCCCCCTGGCTTCCTATCCAAGGCATACTCGGAGTCCTACCCGGTAACCGCATACAAAACCCTAAGTTTCCTAACAGTAACCCCAAAGCCGGGTTATGAGGCCTACACTGCTTCTTGGGCCTTCTAGAAACTCCTTTTCCTTAAGCCGGGTCTTGCGCAGTTCCCTTTGGGCCGGGTTACACCTTGGCGTTAGCATACCGGGTTTCCATCCCTCCATCAGTAGTCCCCAGAATAGCTTGGGCTTCGCGGCATCAACCATGAAGCGCATGCTATTCCCTGCAAAATAAGAAACATACAACTCCATAAAATACCGGGTTAGAATGCTTTGATAATAGCTAGGCCTAACTCCGTAGGTGGTCCATATAGTAACCCGGCTTTCCCTGAGTCCAGCATTGTTTTCCCGGGTCAACACTCCGAGAAAACACACAAGACCAGGACTCGCATCGCCCGCCAGTCAGTCCGAATATCACGTAATCTGTTTCAATCCTTTCCGGATTTCTCGTAATGGGTGCCTTCCATGCCTATCCCAAAAAATCCGGTTGAGTATCTTTTTCTCGAAAATTTGGCTACCGCCGCTTAGACCTAGGGCACCTTCCCGCTCTGCGCTTATAAATAGGCAACCAAACACCATTTTCAGGTCCACTTTCATTTGCCCCCTTCCTTTTCATCTTCTCATCTCTCTCGGCGCCCTCACCTGCAAGTTCGAGCCCGCGCCGCCACGCCGTTCACGAGTACGCCATCGGAGACGAGCCGCCACCGTCCGCGCGCCGCACCCGTCCCTGAGACGCCGCCGTTGACCTCCACCGCCGCGCTCTCGAGCAGTTCACCGGAGAGCCCTAGGGACCGCCGCCGCCGCGCCATCTGCTGCCGCCGCGTTCTCCTTCCCAATCCCGCCGGTAAGCCACTCTACTCCATGGATTTCACCTTTAATTTCGCTCGATTAGATTGGATTTGGTTCCGATCCTAGATGCCTTTCTTGTTTCTTGTTAGTTGAATATTCCACACCTCGTTCTTCCACAACCAATGTTTGAACTAGATTCAGTAGCACACCTCATAACGCATCTCCATCACTTGTAGTCATAATTTTCCCCGTAAAATTTTCCGCCTAGATCCAATCTGCCAAGATTTCTCGCAAGTGTTCTTCACTAAGTCGGATAACGATCATTTTCCGGTCTCTAGCTGTTTACACCCTGCACTCTGTCTTCTTTTTAGGTTAAGCTCATGGCGCCTAAGGCCAGCGCGAAATTGAAGGGAAAACAGCCGGCCAACAAGGCCAGGCCGAGTCAATCGATCTCCGCCAACTGGGCGAGATCGACCGTGACCAGGGCCAAGCTAGACGAGCTTGCAGAGTCGGGCGTCTTGCCCGCCCGGGAGGACATTCACTGGCGTGTACCTGGGGACGAGACTCGGCCTTCCCCGGGTCTTGACGAGGTAGTGATCTTCGTAGAGCATGTGATCCGGGGTTTTCGCCCCCCGGGTCATCCTTTCTTTCGTGAATTGCTAGATCATTACAAGCTCCGAATGTTTGATATTGGTCCTAACTTCATGCTGAACATTACTCATTTTATTGTCCTGTGTGAGTCATATTTATGCATCCCTCCGAATCTTGCACTCTTCCTTGAACTATTCCAATGCAAACCGTGCCGCGAGAGCGGCGACGGGGCCCTCCTGGTTTGCGGAGGGGTTTCTATCCAGAGGCGGAAGAACTCCTTAATGCCGACTCTGAGTCTTAACTCCCACGTCAAACACTGGCAAAAGACCTATTTTTATTGCCAGGACACCTCATCAGCTGGTGAAAAACATTTGCCGGGTTTCACCGAAGATCTCCTCACTCTTTCCGACAATCTTTGCTCCTTCGCTTCTGAGTCGGATAGGCAGTCCATCCAACCCCTCCTCACCAAGCTCGCTGTACTCTCGGCCCACGGCCTCCTTGGGCTTAACTTAGTCAAAACTTGGGTAACTTTCCGGATCCAACCCAACGCTGTCCGGCCCAAACTCATGTGCAACTACTCTGGGCACGTCACAGACTCCCTTCGTTACTCGCTGAGGAATTACCCGGCCGCGGACACGAACAGGATAATTAAAAATTTCTTGACCGAGAAAATGGAGGTGATCCGGACTATAGCCGGCCTGGACCCCTACACGCGGGATAACCCGGCTCCAGCAGTAAGATCCGGCCCTTACTCTTTATCCGACTGACATCTTTCTGGTATAATCACTAACTTTTATCACTGTACTTTTATCTCAGGAAGATAGCGCTTTCTGGAAGATCGAGACCCCCCTCCTTCCGAGAACTCGGAAGAGGATGAAGAGCCGGTGGACACCGATGAGGGTAACATCCGATTCTTACTCGTTTCCCTTTCTGTTAACTTGTTTCCCAACTTTTTCAATTTTCCGACAATATGCTATGTTTTCCAGGATTGTAGGATAAAGAGGAGACCCAATCCGACGAAAGCAAAGCTGAGCCGGACATTGACGTTGGGACGAAGAGGAAGGCCCGGACAGTTGTATTCAAGGTTCCTTACTCCTCTATTGCCTCCAAACCATATTCATACGCTAACATGTGCGAGCTTAACCAACACTTGATCGCCTCATCGCGCTTGAAGGAACCCGCCCCAGTCAAACGTAGGGTAACTCGGAACTCTCCGGGTGATGATCCTCTCAACCCGGGCATCCCTTCGTCCCCCGTTCGCAAAGCCGGTATTCCCCAAACTCATTCTTCCCGCTCTCCTCAAAGATTTCCATCTCCAAACCATCCACTAGCCAGGCAAATCCGGGTCTCACTTTCCCAATCTTTATCAGCCTCGTCCGGGTCTAGCAACGATCTCCCGGCGGATTTCGTCGTGAACACCGGGTAAGTCACCTTTCTTGCTATTCGATACACTAGCTTTTTCCATATCTCTCATTTACCGTGCGCTGACTGTTTCTTTTTCTCTTTTTCCTTAGAGTCAAGGTCACAAACAGTGACCCGGACAATATGGATGTGGATGACCCGGCGATGAAGGATCCGGAAGACATTGTGAAGGCCGCGGCTGGCGGTGTTGAATAAGAAGATAAAGAGGAAGACCCGCTGAAAGACTCGGTCGAGCAGGAGGCCGAGTATCCTATTCCGTCACACAGACCCGGAGGTGATGACGTCGAGGTCCTGGGCGCGAGGAGGGGTGATCCCACTCCTGATACCCAGGCGACCCGGGTGTCCCCCCCAAGCAGGAATGGACTCCGCCTCCGAGTAACCAGGCCCCCAGCTCCTCCGGGGTGAAACTTGTCGATCTGAACTTTGAAGAAATGCTAGGTGCTCTTTATACCTTGAAAACTGATGAAAAGGGCATTCTGGAAGCCATGGCAGCTAAGCACCAGGTAAATTAACCAACACTGCTTGTATATTCACCTAGTCCCCAAGTGCCGAGTGAACTATCCATAGTTTGCTTGGTGCTTTATAACGCTATGATTAATCACACCCGGATATGTCTTTTGTCCGACTAACATTTCCTTTTCTTTTCTCGCAGGCATACGTGGCCCAATTTGAGGAGATGTTGGCTAAAACCAACAAGCTCCTCGAGGTTGAGACAAAGCTGCGTGAATCGCTGGAAGCCGATGTGGAGAAACTTGAGAAAAATGTGAGAAAGTATAGGAAGAGATCCCACACTGTTGAGGGTGAGCTGAAGAGGCTTTCGGCCCAAATTGCCGATACTTATCGCACCTTGCTTGGTAATAATTTCTAACTGATTAACTATAACCCGGATTTCTTATTCTGCAAAACACTCGGAATTTCTTGCTTTAACCTTTCTGTTACTCTGCAGGGCCGGATGAGGCGGTCCCAGATGAAGATGATATCGAGAAGTTAAAGACCTTAAAGGCCGTAATCCGGCAACTCTGTGCCAGCACCAAATGGATTTTGCAAGCTATCAAGTGGCCGGGTACCGGGTATTGTGGTTTGGACACCTTGCTTGACGCATGTTCCACCATCCCCGAGTGGATCGACCACTGGAAGCGCTCGTCGTGCCGGGTTGGAGTAACCCGGGGGCTCGCTCTGGCCAAGGCCTACTTTCCCAAACTTGAGCCGGCAAAGCTCGTTGGCGGGTTTCCCGAATTCAACCATGACGGCTCCAAATTTTCTGGTAAGAACTTCAAGGCCATCAACACTGAGGTGCGTCACTCGGCAAGCTTGATCACCGACAGTCTCGACTTGAGCAAGATTGTTCCGCCTTACGACGCCGAAGACAAGCCAATTCAGTCGGATCTGCCAAAGCCTTTTGACATGCTGGCACGGTGGAAGGCGGAGGCTGCCCAGAGGAAGGAGGAAGCTGCGAAGAAGAAGGCTGAGGACGATACTGCGCCTACCACCTCTACGCCGGTTGTCCTTCCTCCAGCGCGCGCCGGTACTGCTGCTGCCCCGGACGCTGGGGCCGAAAAGACCATCGACGAGCAAGTCAAAGACCCGGCTGCCCAGGACAACATAGATGACTCGGCCAAGAATGCCGAGTAAAGTTTCACCTTCTACCGCTCCGAACACTTCATTCGGCCAATGGGCAATTTGTAATATGCCTAAAACAATTTATCCTTTTAATAGTGCGCCTGTGCACTTTTCGATACAACTTCCTTGGTTTGTAATACGCTAAAAACCTTAATAGCCTTCGTGGCCATTCTGGCATTTTCTCATGGATTTGTTATTTCCTTGTCTTGAGCTTTTTGTTGCTGGTTTTCGCTATTTTTCCTTTTGCGAGACTCGGTTTCCAGGTCTCGGGGATTTTTGACAAGTGGACTTTATTTCCTAAGTCCCCAAGTCCGCAAGACTCGGATTGTTTGGGTTTTAAGCTTGATAGCTAGACAATTTGTTGCTGTTTTCGAAATCCCGAGTCCCCAAGACCCGAACTTCCGAGTCTAAGGGTTTGGTGGTTTCCAAAGAGCAAATTGTGTCTGCTAAGGCCCCAAAACCTAGAGTTACTCACATAGGTTTGAAGTTATGCTTAATATGTTGCGAGTTTCCGGCTGTTAACCTTGTACTCTGCATAACTTGTGGTTTGGATGACCCTTTTGATTCTCTTTGCTGTAAGCCGGCTTTCGCGTGGATATTCAATGCTGCTATAACTGTATAAAAACAGGGTCAGGCAACTCCCATTGGGCATCATGAATGATTGTAATTACATGCTAGCAAAGCATGCCACATTTTTGCGAGTCACATCAAGCTTAAACAAGAGGAATCAAGAAAAATTTGGCTCTATTGTCCAGTTATAAGATTGCAACCATACTTATTGCAAGTAATCGGTCCTTATAACTTCATGGCATCGTGGCCGGGTCTTTGAGTTTGCAACTGTGCTATTCAAGCAATCATCCCCCGAGACCTATATATGTAACCTTTAGGAGAAACTACTCTACTATAAACAAACAAATAACACTTACCTGACAGAGATAAGAAAACACAAAGAAAAAACAGGAAATATAAAAACTTGACAAAAACATATAAGAAAGAAACAACATCATAGTTTAACCATCTCTTTATTGATATGAGAAAAGTTGGGTCAGCAAGCCGCCTCATTAAAAACCCTCCAGTCCCCTTAGGTACCCTGGATAGGAAAAGAGTGCCTCTAAAACCTGCTGCCTGTTACATCGTGTAGTTCCACTTGTAAGCCTAGTCTAGTCTAGGTGTAGTAGGGACGTAGCTGAGCCACGTTCCATGGTCTTTCCCTCTCTTGCATAGACGAAGTTCTGTGAGCGGTGTCATTGACAGTATCCGACTCTTCCCTTGCATCTATCAAGTAATATGATCCGTTGTGCGAATTCCGGCTTACGATGAACGGTCCTTCCCATGGTGGAGACAACTTATGCTTTCCTTCCTTTGATTGTACCAATCGCAATACCAGGTCTCCTTCCTGGAAGACCCGGGTTTTGACTCGCCGACTATGATATCTCCTCAGATCCTGATGATATATGGCTGATCTCTCCAAGGCTTGTTCTATGTGCTCTTCTAGCATGTCCACGGCATCCTGCCGGGTCTTCTCGTTCTCCACCTCAACGTAAGCCGACACTCGGGGAGAGTCGTGAATAATGTTACTCGGCAATACTGCCTCTGCACCATAAACCATGAAAAACGGGGTCATTTGAGTAGATCTGTTAGGTGTAGTGTTAATTCCCCAAACCACTGATGGCAACTCCTCCACCCATGCTCCAGCAGCTCTGATGCATGGGACTCGCAGCCGTGGTTTTAGTCCACGAAGTAACTCCTGATTTGCCCTTTCCACCTGTCCATTAGCTTGCGGATGGGCTACTGAGGCTATGTCAAGCCGGATACCATTGTTCCCACAGAATTTTTCCATCTCACCAAGGGACATGTTGGTTCCATTGTCTGTTATTATGCTGTGAGGATACCCAAACCTGTAGATGATCCTTTTTAAGAACTTGACTGCTGTGATTGCTTCGCAATTGGTAACTGGCATAACTTCAACCCACTTGGTAAACTTGTCAATGGCTACCAAAAGATGAGTCTTTTTGCACGGTGACATGTGGAAGGGGCCCACCATGTCCATACCCCACACGGCAAACGGCCAGGTCAGCGGGATTGTTTGCAGCTCCATAGCCGGCACATGGGTTTGGCGAGTGTACCTTTGACATCCGTCACACCTTGCCACCAAGCGCTTTGCGTCTGCTAAGGCCGTGAACCAGAAGAAACCGTGTCGATATGCTTTGGCCACAAGGGATCTTGTGGATGCATGATGCCCACAATCACCTTCATGGATCTCTTTCAGAATCTGACGACCCTCTTCTGGTGCTACACAGCGTAAAAAGACTCCTGCTGCACTCCTTTTATATAACTCTCCATTGATGATAGAATAGCCCTTTGCTCGTCTCAGAATTTGCCTTGCTAAAACTTCCTGTGTTGGTAACTCGCCCCGTGATAGCTAAGCTAGAAACGACTCTGTCCACTCGGGAACGGCACGTATCGTGGCCACGAGCTCCAAATCCGGGTCTTGGTTAGCCACCTCTTCCTCAGACTAGGTTTTAACAGATGGCCGCCATAACTCGTCCAGGAAAACGTTGGGTGGAACCGGCTCTCTGCGCGAGCCGAGTCTTGCGAGTGCATCTGCTGCCTCGTTCTTTCACCTATCGATATGCTCCACCTCATACCCGAAAAAACACCCGGCAACCCTGTCCACCTCTCTGCGATATGTAGCCATAGTTGCATCCTTCATATCCCAGGTTCCTGAGATCTGCTGCACCACAAGATCCGAATCTCCATAGCACCGTATCCGGCTGATGTTCATCTCCTTGGATATTCTCAATCCGTGTAACAATGCCTCATATTCGGCCACGTTGTTGGAGCAATCAAAGTGAATTTGCAACACGTAGCTCAGTTTATCTCCTTTGGGCGATGTAAGTACCACCCCAGCTCCTGATCCCTCGTACTGCTTAGAACCATCAAAGTGCATCACCCAAGACTCGGAACTTGGTGTCATTGTGGGCATGTTCGTGTGAGTCCAATCATTGATAAAATCGACTAAAGCTTGAGACTTGATTGCACCTGGGCTCGTAGTTGATGTGATAATCTCCCATCTCAATGGCCCACTTGGCTATTCTACCTGTTGCATCTGAGTTTCTGATAATATCCGACATTGGTATGGAGCTAACCACTGTTATGGGTTGTTCCTGAAAATAGGGTTTCAATTTCCGGCTGGCCATGAAGACCCCGAAAACCAACTTCTGCCAATATGGGTAGCACTGCTTTGCTTCCGATAGTACCTCGCTTACGTAATAAACCGGCCTCTGTACCGGGTGATCTTTTCCATCCTCTTTACGCTCAACAACAACCACTGCGCTAACCGACCAGGGCCCGGCCGCAATGTATAGTAACATGGGCTCTTTAGGACCCGGAGCTGCTAAGACTGGTGCCTTAGATAACTGCTTTTTTAGTGCTTCGAACGCCTCATCCGCCTCTTGGTCCCAAACGAATTTGTTGGTTTTCCTCAAGAGCCGGTATAAGGGTATTGCCTTTTCTCCAAGCCTTGATATAAACCGGCTTAATGCTGCTACGCACCCTGTAAGCTTTTGAACATGCTTTAGGTTTTCCGGCTTTTTCAGGCTCTGTATAGCTTTGATCTTGTCCGGATTTGCCTCAATTCCTCTCTCGGAAACAATGAATCTGAGTAATTTTCCTGCTAGAACTCCAAATACGCACTTTGTGGGGTTAAGCTTCATCTGATATCTTCTCAAATTCCTGAAGGTTTCCTTTAAGTCGTCAATGAACGTTTCTGCCTTCCTTGTCTTGATCACCACATCATCATCATAGGCATGAACATTGCGTCCGATCTGGTCCTCAAAACACTTCTGAATGCACCGCTGGTAGGTTGCACCGGCGTTCTTCAATCCGAAAGTCATGGTTTTGTAGCAGAAAGCTCCGAAGGGGGTTATGAACGATGTTTTCTCCCAATCTTCCTTCTTGAGCTTGATCTGATGATACCCGGAATATGCATCCAGGAAACATAATAGGTCACTTCCAGCCACTGCGTCTATGATCTGATCTATCCTTGGAAGAGCAAACGGATCCTTTGGGCAATGCTTGTTGAGACTCGTGTAATCAATGCACATCCTCCACTAATTACTCTTTTTCATTACTAGAACCGGATTTGCCAACCAGTCCGGGTGAAAAACCTCCATGATAAAGCCGGCTGCAAGTAGCCTGGCTATCTCTGCTCCTATAGCTTTCCTTCTTTCCTCGTTCATTTTTGTCAGGCCCTGCTTCACAGGCCGGGACTTAGGATCAACATGCAAACTGTGCTCAGCTAACTCGGTCGGGATACCCGACATATGACTAGGTTTCCAAGCGAAAACATCTTGATTCCCACGAATAAACTCAATGAGCGCCTCTTCTTGCTTACTGTCTAGGTTAGACCCTATAGCAAATTTCTTGGAGGGATCACCTTCGACAAAAGCCACCATCTCGGTATCCTGTGCTGCTTTGAATTTTGCTCTCTCATCCTCCGTATTCGGTCTCTTCAACGCTGTTCTGTCATCCGGGTCTACCTAAGACCGCTAATACTTGAGCTCTTCCTTTCTGCAGGCCTGTTCTGCCATTGCCGCGTCTCCTTCGTCACACTCAGCCGCTATAACCCGGCTCCCATATATGGTGATGGTTTGCTTGGGACCCGGGATCTTTAGCTGTAGGTATACGTAACACGGTCTGGCCATGAACTTGGCGTAAGCCGGCCTTCCGAACAATGCGTGATAGGGGCTGCGCAACTTTACGACCTCGAACGTGAGCCACTCCACTCGGAAATTGTCCTTTGACTCTCCAAAAGCGACCTCCAATGTAATCTTTCCTTCGGGGCACGCCGAGTGACCCGGCACAATCCCGTGAAAAACTGTAGAACTTTTCTGTAACTGGGACTCCTTGAGACCCATGCGTAGGAAAGTTTCACAATATAGGATATTGATGCTACTTCCGCCATCCATTAGAACCTTTTTCAACTCATAACCATTAACCTGTGGTGCAACCACCAACGCTAAGACACCCGGATGTTCTATTCTTTCCGGGTGATCCCTTCTGCTCCATGTTACCTCTTGATCCGACCATCTCAAGTACCTCGGAACAGCTGAAGAAACCGAGTTTACTGCTTTCTTAAGTATCTTCCTGTCTTTGTTAGAAGTTCCTGTAGTATGAACGTGGTACTGCCCCAACTGCTTGGGGTTAGCTTGGAAACCTCCAGCGCCTCCTTGGTTGTTACCCGGATTACCACCTCCTGCATTGCCAGCCGGGGGTGGGCCATTTCCCGGGTTTCCACCCGGACCCGGTCCTGCTCCCCGGCCTGCGCCTCGTATTGCCTTCTGTATTTCTTCGTTCTTCCATCTCTGTAAATCTACACACTGTTCCAATGAATGATTAGCCGGCCTGCCGTTCCTGCTATGACGCGGACAGGGCATCCTGAAAGCCTCTATATGATTAGCCGGCCTTGGCGGTCCTTGATATTTTCCTCCATTAAAGTTACCTCCGTTGAAATTTCCTTCTGCTCTGCGTCTGGAAAACCCGGCTTCTGTATTGGCGACAAACTCGGAACTTCCCTCATACGGGCGCTTGTTCTGGTTGTTTCCATTATTTCCTCCGTTGTTACCCGGTGCAGATCCATCGCCGGGTCTTCCGCTGTTGCTCGCGTTAGCTTTTGCTTTCTTATCATCAGCGTCCTCCTCTGTGGTATCTGTGGCGGCGTGCTTGTTGCACGCGTCCATCAACTCTCCCATAGTTACCTCCGAAGCATTCCGACTAGATTTCATGCGCGTCAACTTTTGCACTAAGGGTATATACTTGCATGTTTTTGCCATAGCCTGTAATGCATCTTTTGGTTGAATATCCGTGGACGAGTGGAGTATTTCCATAACCCGGCGCACCCAACTGCGCGCCGACTCTCCCTTCTTCTGGACACATCGCTCTAAATCATCAATGGTAAACAACTTCCTGCACATTCCATGAAAGTGCTTGACAAAGGCCGTTTTCAGCTCGCTCCATGAATTGACGGACTTTTCGGGTAGATTATTGAACCATAACTTTGCTGCTCCCTCTGACATCATCAGGTACATAAACTTGGCTTGAAGATTTTCAGACGCATTGTGAATCGACATGGCCATCTCATAGCTACTCAGCCAGGTTTCTGGATCCATGGTTGGCTCGTAATTGACCACTTTACCCGGCTCTTTGAACTTATCCGGGTAAGGCTCGGCTCTGATGGCGTCCGACAAACACTTGGGCCCGGCTAAGTTTGCCGGCACTGGCCTCACCCGGGAAACATGTGATCCTGCCGCAGGTACGGCGGGGGTGCGACCGCTACCGGCCCTCGTGCCGCAGACCCGGCTGCTGCGCGCCTGGCTCGAGAGTTGTCCACAATAGCTTGCTCCGCTGATACTGCAAGTGTTGCTAGTCTACGGGGAGGAGGCGGCATTTTCTGCTGCTCTGCCCTCCGTCGTGCTGAGTTTGTCTGAATATTGCCGGTATTTCCATTATACCGACTAACATACGGTGTTCCATGCATTCCACTCCTGTTATCCGGGTAATTGGCCTGCTGAGCCACTGCTGTGCGCAATAGATCTATCGCCCGCCGGGTCTCCTCCGCGTGGGGTGACTCTCTTACGGGGATGCGATCCAATGCCAATGTTGCTGCATATACATTGTCCATGGGGTTATTGAAATGACCTGGTGGAGTATGAAATCGTGGCGGTGGTGGTGGTGGCGCTGTATTGCCAGGTACGATCCCTGTTTGTAATGTGGGTAACCCGACTTGTACGTTTGCCGGCTGTCCTCCCAAGGTTGCAGGCTGATGTACGGTTTCCTGATTCACAGCTGGAATTGGTTGATCCTGAGGTGTAATAAACAGTGCGGCCGGGTTTATAGTTCCACCCGTCGCCGGTAATCTCGACTGATATCTCTGATTGTACATCCTGGTCGACCGAACTTGGAGCCGGCTCTCCAATGCTTCCAGCTCGCGCTGGCGTGCCGCTATCCCCTGTCTTTCAGCTTCCATATCTCTCCTCTGCTGATCCAATGCACGGCGGGCCACATCCAGATCCGCAGCGCGTGCCGCCGCGTTTTCTGGAGTTATCACCGTTGCTAGCACCGTAGGATCTAAGATTAGGTTATTGTTGAACAGAGCCGGATTTCGTGGATTTGAGGGCCCTGCTCCTGGCGTTCTGTTCGTCATAAACCCAAACATGTTTCTTTGCAATTCTCTTTCCGGGGTATGGCTGGTGACTGAAGCCGACTCTCCGTCAACCCGGGCTATCACCGGGTTTCCATCAACCGGATTTTGTTGCTGGGCCTGCGCTCGCGCCGCTCCGACCACGGCCGTAGTCACGTCCCCCTGATTAAGATTGGTTGCAGGGGCCGTGTAGACCGCGACCTGGCGCGCGATGCATGGTGCCGATTCGTATTCTTCCTCATCACAGCTATCCTCTTCGTACCGATCCTTCAGCAGGTGCAGGATAGACTCGGTATCATCTTCCCTCGTGACCCGGCCACGCGGGGTCCATGCCGGCTCCTCCGGCTGTTCCCTCTTCGCGGTGGGCTCTTCTATCGGATCGACCGTCCCGACTGATTCTTCTCCGTCCGACTGAACGCAGGTCGCTCCTCCTGACACAGAATCATATTCAACATCATCAGGAATAGAACCGGACGCACGTACGATGCCGACGAAGACGTTGACCCGGCCGATTGTGACGACAAATCCGGTTTTTAGCAGATCCGACTCTGTCCCCCAGCCAAAGTCGTCCACCATTTTTTCTCCTTCGGGGTTGGTGTAGATCTTGCCGATGACGAGGTCCTTCATGCTCTCCCGAGCTTCTCCCGTGATGTAAACACCCTTGGACGTAGTCCCCACGGTGGGCGCCAACTGTCGTGGGATAATCACGGCAGACGTTATCGGGGGTAACTTATCTTGGGGCAATCCGACTCTGGTGTTTGGGAGAGGGTTTAGCTCAAGGGAAACCATGCTATCAATCGATCTGGTAGCTCTGGCAATCAAGTCGCCGAGTCTCCGATCTAGGGTTACAATATCAACTCTCGTATTACAGGAAAACTCAAATATCTGGTGAAGCTCTGTTTTCCTGAGCCTAGGAGCCGGTTTATATCTTACCCGGCCCCCTGGCTTCCTATCCAAGGCATACTCGGAGTCCTACCCGGTAACCGCATACAAAACCCTAAGTTTCCTAACAGTAACCCCAAATCCGGGTTACGAGGCCTACACTGCTTCTTGGGCCTTCTAGAAACTCCTTTTCCTTAAGCCGGGTCTTGCGCAGTTCCCTTTGGGCCGGGTTACACCTTGGCGTTAGCATACCGGGTTTCCATCCCTCCATCAAACCCCCTGAAGTGCTGGAAGCCAGGAGACAAGCTCTTCAAAGGCAACAGCAACATCTATTCAGAACTCGGAAAAATCTCTTACAAACCCAGGCTGACATTAAGTTGAAGCAGGAAGAAATGGAGGGTTACGAGAGAAAGAATAGATATGGCATAAAACCTACAAGGTTACCCGAAATCGTAAGACCAGAAGTACTGCAGCCAAAGGATCGGGTCCAAAACCCTGCCTGGCAAAAGGAAGTAAACATCATCAATGCCAGGGCGAACCTATATACAAAACCGCAGCAGTAAACACGGAAGCCGCATTCACCATCCTCAATGATGATCTGTACTCCAATGATGAAAAACTCCAAGGGGTGTATGCCTTCTTAGGAACAGCCTTCTCCAACGTATCTATAATTTCTTATGTTCCATGTTGATATTATGCCAATTGCTACATGTTTTCTATACACTTCATATCATTTTATGCATTTTCTGGGACTAACCTACTGATAAGATGTCACGGTGCCAGTTCCTGTTTTTGTATTTCAGAAAAGTTGTTCTGAAAATATTCTCGGAATTGAACGAAACAAAAGCCAAAGTCCCTATTTTCTGTCACGTACACGGAGTCCGGAGGGGACTCGAAGGGGGCCAGGGAGGTGGCCACACCATATGGCAGCGCGCCCCTGTGCACGCCACCACGTGGTGTGGGACCCCTGGGCGCCGACCGACATCGCCCTTCCGCCTATATATTGATTTCCTCGAGAAAACCCTAAGTACCCGATGAAAAGTTCCGTAGCCGCCGCTGTCGTCAACCCTAGTTCAGGAGGGTTCTGAAGCTCTTCACGGCACCCTACCAGAGAGGGGAATCATCACTGGAGGGCTCTTCATCACTATGCATGCCTTTGGGGTGATGCATGAGTAGTTCATCCTTGGACTACGGGTCCATAGCAGTAGCTAGATGGTTGTCTTCTCTATTTTGTGCCATCATGTTTAGGTCTTGTGAGCTGCCTAACATGATCAAGATCATCTTATTGTAATTCTACATGTTGTGTTCGATGGGATCTGATGAATATTGAATACTATGTCAAGTTGATTATAGATCTATCATATATGTTATTTGTGATCTTGCATGCTCTCTGTTGCTAGTAGATGCTCTGGCCAAGTAGATGCTTGTGACTCCAAGAGGGAGTACTTATGCTAGATAGTGGGTTCATGCCTCCAGTAATCTGGGAGAGTGACAATAACTTCTAAGATTGTGGATGTGCTGTTGCCATTAGGGGTAAAACAGCAATGCTTTGTCTAACGATAATTGTGTTGTTTATATTACGTACTTTACTTAATGTGATAATATGTTGGTTGCAACTTAATACCCAAAGTTTGCTCGGATGACGTCCTGTGGGTGGATTATTAGTCATAGATGCAGTTGAATAACGGTCTATGTATCATGTTGTAATGCCCAAATGAATATCATAGTAGTCATCATGTCATTTTTATGCATAAGGTGCATTCTCTATTTTGTCAATTGCCTAGTTGTAATTTGTTCACCCATGATGTTATTTATCTGTTATGGAGAGACACCACTAGTGAACTATGGACCCCGGTCCATTCTTTTACACTGATAATATAACCTGCTGCAAACACTATTATTTTTCACTGCAAACACTGTTCTCATTTCATTCACTGCAAACAAACATCATTTTCCACACTATACGTCTAATCCTTTGTTTTTAGCAAGACCAGTGAGATTGACAACCTCACTGTTTCATTGGGGCAAAGTATCTTGGTTGTGTTGTGTGCAGATTCACGTTGTTGATGAGCCTGGTAGTGCGCCCTGCCAACATCACCTACTGTCAACATCACTTATTGCTTTGATAAATCTTGTTGTTGTAGGAGGTATAAACACCTCCCTTTTCAATGTGAGTATAATGATAATGTTACCATATCTTCTTGTGTTAAGGGAAATTATGACTTTTATGATGTGGAGCAAATTGAAGAATTTATTGCTTGGAAGGTGCATTCGAAATTGCTTATTTGCTTGAAAATATTGATGATGCACCTTATAAATATGAGATTTATGACCTACTTGAATTTTTGCTTTGATAATTATAAGGAATAAAATGGCTATATTCTTAAATATATTTATAGATGCTATCCACCAAAGGAAGAGACTAATGCCTTCGAGGAGCCTATGGAAGAAGAAATTGTTGAATCTGGAAGCTCATTGGATGAAAAAGAGGAGGAGAGTGATGATCAAGAGGAGGAAGAATGGAGTAGCTACCCATGTCTACCTCCCAATGAGAGTAACTCTTTGACTCATACCTTATTTGATTGCCCTTCATGCTTACCAAAGGAGGATGAGTGTTATATTGATAATTGTGATGATTCTTTTGAAATATCCCTTTTTGATGAAATTGCTACTTGCTATAATTGTGACCTTGATACTACTATGAATGAAACTTGTGAGAATGATATTGCTACTGTTATTTATGATAATCCATGCTACTTTGATAAATCCTATGATAATCCTTGATGGTGCAGGTCTTGCACTCGTTGGGAGACCCCAAGAGGAAGGTATGATGAGCACAACAGCAGTTTCCCTCAGTAAGAAACCAAGGTTTAATCGACCAGTAGGAGGAAGGAGTAACTTCAGAAGGTTGAAGCGGCTGAGATGGCACGGCGCACTACCGGTTCAGAAGGAACGTGGAACCTACACAACACAATCAAATCACTTTGCCCCCAACGAAGCAGTGAGGTTGTCAATCTCACCGTTTTTTCTGAACACAAAGAGGTTAAACGTATGGTGTGGAAAATAGTAGGAAAACATTATGAAAGCAATATGAAAGTTGTAGGTGATTTATCAGTATGAGGAAAAATGGACCGGGGTCCACAGTTCACTAGTGGTGTCTCTCCGTGAAAGATAAATAACATGTGTGGTGAACAAACTATAGCTGGGCAATTGACAGAAATGAAGGCTGCACCGTAGTGCATATTCAAGACATAAAGATTACTATGTTATTCATGTGGGCATTATAGCAAAATACATAGGCCGTCATCCAACTGCATCTATGTCTAATAATCCACCCTCCGAATATCATCCGAAAAAACGTTGGGTAATAAGTTGCAAGCAACAGATTATCGCCGTAAGCAAAGTGTGTAATGTAAACAATGTAAACTAAGTAAACACCGTTGTTTTCTCCCTAATGGCAACAACACATCCTCCACCAATCACGTTTCTGTCACTCGAGCACATATGCAAAGGAGGCATGAACCCACTATCGAGCATAAATACTCCCTCTTGGAGTTACTAGCATCTACTTGGCCAGAGCATCTACTAATAACGGAGAGCATGCAAGATCATAAATAACATATGCATGAAGATAACATGATAGATTGATAATCAGAAGACACAACATTCAACATTCATCAGATCCCAGCAAACACAACATGTATCATTACATAAAAATGATCTTGATCATGTTAGGCAGGTCACAAGATCTAAACATGAGGTACAAAGTGGAGAGAACAACCATCTAGCTACTGCTATGGACCCTTAGTCCAGGGATGAACTACTCACGCATCACTTCAAAGGAGGGCATGGTGGTGTAGACCCCTCCGGTGATGAATTCCCCTCCCGGCAGGGTGCCGGGGAGAGTTCCAGAACCCTCGCGATCTCGGGGTGACGATGAAGGCGGCCTCGGGTGTTTTTCGGGACAAAGTGGTATATCTTTAGGGTTTACGTCTCGGGGGGTATAAATAGGCGAAAGGGCAAAGGCGATGGAGACCAGGGGTCCCCACACCACCCCATGGCGCGGTCAGGTGGTGCGCCGCCTTATGGTGTGGGCCCCTTGAGGCTCCCCTCCAGGTCTCTTTGGGACTCTGTGGAACCTTCGGGAATTCTAAGACTTCCGGGTTTCGAATTTTCCAATTCTGAGAATATTTCCAGAAAAAAATTTCTGAACCTAAAAATAGCAGAAAATAGGGAACTGACTATGTGGCATCTTGTCAATAGGTTAGTCCGGAAAATCGATAAAATGACATAAAGTGTATAGCAAACATGTGGGAAACAATAAGAAAACAACACGGAACACCAGAAATTAAGGATACGTTTATGACGTATCCACATCCCCAAGCTTAGTTACTACTCGTCCTCGAGTAGGTAAACGATAAAAATACATAATTTCTGAGGTGACATGCTACCAACATATACTTGATCATCAATAATGTAAAAGCATAAGTAAGCTGAGATCATAGAACTTTAATAATAAAGCATAGCAAGCACCTTGCATCATGAGAAGTAACTCAAATAAAAGATCATGAAGAACAATGCAACGAAAGATATACGTTTGTTTCAAGTATAGAGAAAACATGTCAAAGTGATATTTCGCTAGTCCTTAAGGGTGGGGAGAAACATAAATGCCAGAACACCTTCAAAGTTCGTGAGGAAGACTAAAACAAATAATTAGAGAACAAAAAATAACACATCATGAATCAATTAATATTGTTTCTCGGATAAATGCACATAAAACTTAGAATGGCAACTATGCTCTCTCAACCGTGCATAAAGTTAGAAGATGGAGACTCAACATAAAAGTAAAAGAAAGGCCCTTCGCAGAGGGAAGCATGGATCACTCATGTGCTAGAGCTTTTGTTTTATTAAATAGAGGTATAAAAACTTGACACTCCTCCCAACCATCTTTCACAAACCATGGCTAACCGAATCCTCGGGTGTCTGCCAACAATCACATATCGTGGAGGAGTGTCTATATTTTAAGTGAGGTGTATGCTTATGTCAACGAATGGTAAACAGAAAGCAGTACATCACAAGCCAACTAGACTTCACAAGAGCGGCTCCCATAGAAGGACGCATCTGGGTAGAAGGTCATCCCTCTTTCTCTTTTGTTTACACAATTATGTTTTGACTGATAAATCAGGGGCAAAAATAGTGAAGATAATTTGTGTTATTAATTTGGGGCTGGGCACCCCGCTGCCAGCTCTTCTATCATTGGATAAGAGGATGAAGCTAATAGTCCAGGGTGTGAAAATCCAATCAACAAGTTAGATAAAGATTCTCTATTTACGTCCTCATGAGCTAAAACAGGAGCACAAAACAGGAGTAATTTTGAAAGTTTTAAAGGTAACACATGAGCAATTTACTTTGGAGTGGCGGTTAATTACCACATGTAGGTAGGTATGGTGGTTACAATGGAAAAACTTTGGTTTTGGGAGTTGGATGCACGAGTAGAGCTCATACTCAGTACAGGTGAAGGCTAGCAAAATACTGGGAGCGACAAGTCAAGAGAGCATAAGAGCCATAATCATGCATAGCGACATAAACATCATTAATCAAAGCATAAGTGATAACCCAAGTTCAAAAACTAAATGATCATGGAGGCTATTTGTGACTGCTTCATAGTCATAAACATGGTGTGAGCATGCGCCAAGTCAACCAAATAAAACATTCAAAGGAGAACACCACAAATTTATGCTTCAATATGACAAGAACAACTCAAGATTATTTCAATGGCACATTAAACACTTTAAGCTATTTGAGGCCAATCATGCTACTAAATAACCACAAGGCTTTAAAACTAAAATAACATCTAGCATGATATGAAAAAGTCTAGCCACAGTCTATACAAGCTTCTACTTGCACCGTTAAAAATTCTACCTCAAGCAGCATTTTCTTTTTCCAACAAGCACTATACAAAACATGCTTTAACAAAAAATCTCTAAATGCTAAAGCAAGCAATAATGAGAGGAATAAAAAAAACTTCTAAAACTAACATCTCTGAACAAGATATGCAATGAAAACGAGAGCTAAACAGGAATTTTTGCAGCAACTAGAAGAAAAACTAAGAAAACTAGCATAGCAAGTATTCAAACGAAAAAGCGGGGCTTGTATCTCTCCAAAAAAAAAGAATGATAGGATCCAACTATATTTTTGCAGCAAGGAAAAAAAATAAAAAAAGGAAAACAAAATAAAAACAAACAAACGCTCCAAGTAAACTTCATATGATGTGACTGAATAAAAAAATATAGTTTCACGAGAAGTAACCTCATAGATAGTTGATGAAGAAGGGGATGCCTTGGGCATCCCCAAGCTTAGATGCTTGAGTCTTCTAAAAATATTCTTGGATGAACCACGAGGGCATCCCCAAGATTTGACCTTGCACTCTTCTTGATCACATATATCACCTCTTCTCTTGACCCTTGAAAACTTCCATCACACCACACTCAAACAATAATTTGCATTAGAGGGTTAGTGCAACAATTAAAAACCATTGGTTCTGTATGGTACAAGTGCTATTGATACTTTTAAACGTTATCTACAGCCACGGATGTTTCATGAAGCAAAGAAATCGACTTGACATCACAAAAGAGCAAATGCAAGAAAAATTGCAGAATCTGTCAAAACCAGAATAGTCCGTAAGACGAATTTTTTCGAGGAACTTACGTTGCTCAGATAGAAAAACTTAAAGAACAAAAAAGTTGCGGAATTAGCCGAGGAATAAGCACATGAAATTTCAGGTCATTCTGATTTTTTTATGATTTATACGATTTTTTACGGTGGACAGAAGAAATCTGTTTCCTGCGTAGAAATCCGAAAACCAACTCCAACTCTCGTGAGAAACCTTACTTGGCACTACTAAAACATGGGAAGGTAGAACAAGAGCAACTTAAAAACTTTCAACAAAAAGAGAGGCGTTTTAGTAACATGAGAATTATTACAACCATATTTTCCTCTCTCATAATAATTTTTAGTAGCATCATGAACAAACTTAACAACATGATTATCACATAAAGCATGTTTATCATGGTTTAAAAGCACATAATTCATATCAAGCTCAGAAATAGTGGGATAAAAATTTAAAATCAGCTCCTCTTTTTTCCCACTTTTAGCAATAGCAAAAAAATATGATTGATCACTCATAAAAGGTATACGACACATTATAGCAATCCTACTTGCTATAGAATTATAATTTATAACATCAAGTAACATAGGACCATCATCAAGAGCATTATCATAGGATTTATCCAACTAGCATGGATTATCATAAATAACAGTAGCAATATCATTCTCACAAGTTTCATTCATAGTAGTATCAAGGTCACAAGTATAGCAAGTATCAATTTCATCAAAAAGGGACATTTCAAAAGAATCAATAGAATCATCTCTTTCATCAAATAATGTATGAGTTAAAGATTTACTCTCATTGGGAGGTAGACATGTGTTCCATTGTTCCTCCTCTTGATCATCACTCTCCTCCTCTTTTTCATGCAATGAGCTTCCAGATTCAGCAATTTCTTCTTCCATAGGTTCCTGCAAGGCATTGATCTCTTCCTTATGTTGAGAGCATTTATTAAGATATTCCATTATATAGTAATTAAAATCCTTGTAATTATCAAAGCGATATTCAAGTATAGAATAAATATCGTATTTATAAGGTGCATCATCAATACTTTCAATTAAATAGGCAATTTCAAATGCACCCTTCCAAGCAATAAATTGTTCAATTTGTTCCACATCATATAATTCATAATTTCCCTTAACATAAGAAGATATGGTAACATCATAATTATACTCACATTGAAAAGGGAGGTGTTTATACCTCCTACAACAGCAAGATTTATCAAAGCAATAAGTAACATTATCATTAGAGCACAAGTTTTTAGCATAGTCATGCAATTTATTAATTTGCTCCCATAAGTGTATTCCTTTTTGTGACAAGCGGTGTTCCTTATAATATATTTTTGTTCATCTGTGAATCCACCTTGCCTATAAGATCTAGTTTCAAAGACATCAACCATTGATAGCAAACATAATAAAGCAAGAATAACAACTAGAATAAGAACTCATTTTTTTTTGTGTTTTTGATAAAGATAAGCAAACAAGACAAAATAAAATAAGCTAAGCAAAACAAAAACAAAGTAAAGAGATTGGAAGTGAGAGACTCCCCTTGCAGAAATTCTCTTCCTCCCCCGCAACAACACCAGAAAAATAGCTTGATGGTGCAGGTCTTGCACTTGTTGGGAGACCCCAAGAGGAAGGTACGATGAGCACAACAGCAGTTTTCCCTCAGTAAAAAAACCAAGGTTTAATCGACCAGTAGGAGGAAGGAGTAACTTCCAAAGGTTGAAGAAGCTGAGATGGCAGGGCGCACTACCGGTTCAGAAGCAACGTGGAACCTACACAACACAATCAAATCACTTTGCCCCAACGAAGCAGTGAGGTTGTCAATCTCACCGGTTTTGCTTAACACAAAGAGGTTAAACATATGGTGTGGAAAATAGTAGGAAAACAGTATGAAAGCAGTAGGTGTCTTATCAGTATTAAGAAAAAGGATCGGGGTTCACAGTTCACTAGTGGTGTCTCTCTGTGAAAGATAAATAACATGTGTGGTGAACAAATTACAGCTGGGAATTGACAGAAATGAAGGCTGCACCGTAGTGCATATGCAACACAAAAAGATTACTATGTGATTCATGCGGGCCACCAGGGTGTCCTCACCACCCCTAGGCGCGGCCAAGGGGGGGCTGCGCCTGGCTATGGTGAGGGATGATACTTCATAAATGTATCCCTAATTTCTGATGCTCCATGATGATATTATGCCAATTGCTACATGTTTTCTCCCTTCTTTATGTCATTTTTATCGATTTTCTGGACTAACCTATTAACAAGATGCCACAAAGCCAGTTCCCTGTTTTCTGCTTTTTTTTAGTTTCAGAAAAGTTGTTCTGGAAATATTCTCGGAATTGGAAAATTCGAAGCCCGGAAGTCCTATATTCCGCGGAAGCATCCAGAAGACCGAAGAGGAGCCGAAGAGGGGCAGCAGGGGGGCCACACCATAGAGTGGCGCGGCCCCCTGGCCGCGCCAGCTATAGGTGTGCCCCCTGGAGCGCCACCGCCTTTGCCCTTTCGCCCATTTAAGCCCCCCATATGGAAAACCCTAGGTACCTGGTCAAAATCCCCGAAAAAGTTCCGCAGCCGCTGTCACCGTCAACCCGAGATGAGGGGTGTTCTGAAGCTGTTTCCGGCACCCTATCGGAGAGAACATCATTACCGGAGGCCTCTTCATCACCATGCCTGCCTCCGGAGTGATGCGTGAGTAGTTCATCCTTGGACTACGGGTTCGTAGCTGTAGCTAGATGGTTGTCTTCTCCTCATATGCCTCCACGTTTAGATCTCGTGAGCTGCCTATCATGATCGATATTGATCTTATGTAATTCTATGTCTTGTGTTTGCTGGGATCCGATGAATATTGACCTTATGCCAAGTTGATATTGTCTTTATTTGCTGGGATCCGTTGCTAGGGGTTATTCTGGCCAATTAGTTGCTAGTGACTCCAAGAGGGAGTATTTATGCTCAATAGTGGGTTCGTGCCTCCTTGTTGCCTTGCTTGAGTGACAGGAACGTGAAGGGGGAGGATGTGATGTTGCCATTAGGGAGAAAACAGCGGTGAGAGTGCCCGCGTGCATAATCATTGCTTGCATTACACACTTTGTTTAATGATATTATCTGTTGCTTGCAACTTACTACCTGAGGGGGTTCGGATGATAACCTGAGGGTGGATTATTAGTCATAGATGCAGATGGATGTCGGTCTATGTATCTTGTTGTAATGCCCACACTAAATAGCATAGTAATCTTCATGTCATATTGTGCACTACGGTGCAAACTTTATTTGTCAATTTCCCAGCTGTAATTTGTTCACCCAGCATGCTATGTTTTATGGAGAGACGCCACTAGTGAAACTACGAACCCCGGTCCATTTTTCCACACTGTTAAACAAACCGCAACAATTTCCTGCTTTCTTTACTTTCTGCAAGCATACACTGTTTTTCCACACTATACGTCTAATCTTTGTCTTAAGCAAGACCGGTGAGATTGAAAACCTCACTGTACCGTTGGAGCAAAGTATTTTGGTTGTGTTGTGTGCAGGTTCCACGTTGTTGCTGACACCGGTGAAGCGCCAGCACCACCATAAGTGGCATCAACCTTCCGAAGATTCTCTTTATCCTACTGGATTGATAACCCTGGTTCTTAACTAAGGGGAAAACTCCTACGCTGTGCTCATCACACCTTCCTCTTGGGGTTCCCAACAACGCAGAGAAAGGATTTAACTCTTCCAGCAACAAGGGCCCCCTGGTGCCCGTCTTCGACTCCTCTTCGGACTTCTGGATGCTTCCGGGAAAAATAGGAACTTCGGGATTCGTGGGGTCCAATTCCAAGAATATTTCCAGAACAACTTTTCTGAAAAAGAAAACAGCAGAAAACAGGGAACTGGCACTTGGCATCTTGTTAATAGGTTAGTCCCAGAAAACGTGTAAAAATGCTATAAAGAAGGGAGAAAACATGTAGCAATTGGCATAATATCAACATGGAACATCAGAAATTATAGATACGTTGGAGACGTATCAAGCATCCCCAAGCTTAGTTCCTACTCGTCCTCGATTAGGTAAACGATAAAACAAAATAGTTTCTGAGGTGACATGCTACCACACAATCTTGATCATAATATGTAAAGCAGAGGATGTAAACTAGGATCAAATGAACTAAAGTTGTGATCTATATTTGATAACAATAAGTAATGCGTAAACAAAGAAGAAAGAATTAAAACTTTTAATAAATCAATACTAAAAGACTATCAACCGTGCAAAGTTTATTAGAGATTATTTAAGCTTTCAAGAACAACAATATCATGCACGTCAAACGACCTTCACAACCCCTGTTAGGATCAAGTCAAGCTTTCCACACGATGCAATGCTTGAATCTTAAACTATTTGTGCACTAAAAACAAGCAAGTGTTCTGCGTTGGTCCTTGACACCGGGATGTTATGGCAAAGATAACATTATGGGAGGTTTGGAAGGTCAATGGAAGAAAGGCTCACAAAGCTGAAAGTGGTCATTAGACAAGAGAAAAGTCTTACAACCGAAGCTATGCAAGTAGTAGGGATTGTCACACAACGGATGCACATAGAGCTATAAGTGTATGAAAGCTCTCCAATCGAACTTGGTTGCTCACGAAGACCTAGAGCTCATTTGAGGAGGCTCATCATTGGAATTACAAGCCAAGTTCTATAATGTAAAGTTCCCCACATAGTTATGAATGAATGATAATATGAAAACTTTCTCCAAACTGAAGTATTGGTGCTAAAGATGAAGCACAAGTGTGGTATAAAGGATAGTGATGCGCCCCCTCTCTCTTTATTCTCTCTTTGGCCCTTTTTTTCTTGGGATTTTTCATTTTTTTATATATCCTCACCGGTAGGGGCAACATCCTATATTACAATGAATCATCACACTTTTAGTACTCATAACTCATAATGGAATATCTCTGATGAATCCAACTGCATGCTCCTCTCAGTGTAGCAGTATGCATAAATAACCATGAAGCTCATCATCAAGTAACATAATGGGGGTGGATGTTGTGCAACAATATATCTAGGAATGGCTATGGAAATGCCATGATAGGTAGGTATGGTGGCTGTTTTGAGGAAGAATATATGGGCTTATGTTTAGGAGAACAAAGTCCCCCCCCCCCCCCCACGGGATTTGGATGAACTAGCAAAGTTTGCGCCAACTCTCAATGTGAGAAAGGGCAATGCACAGTACCGAAGAGGCTAGCAAATATGGATGGTGGAAGTGCCAGGAACCGCAACATAGACTCATGAGTTAAAAGGTTGCAGCAAGAAAATCATCTTTACAAGGCACAATGCAAATCACTCCAAGAGGATCCGTGGCAATGACAAGTCACTGTTAGCTACACCGACCGTAGCGCGTAACAAAAGTCCGATCAGAAATGTATCACTCGTAGCAATCATATACCATTGTTTCTATCAGTTAGTAATTTAAGTGTGGTACAGTTTCAAGTTTCTTAGACCAACCATTAAAAGTTTCTACTTACTATTCCTTCCCGTTTATCCATTAAGCAAATTAATATCTCAAAACAACAATAGTGAAGTGAAGCAGTTTAGTGGTCTACCCATGCAAATTTTTCCACTATACCAACTATCACATAAGCATTTCTATTCCCAACCAAGCACATATATGAGACAATAAAAACTCTCTCTCTAAGCATATACCAATGAAAACTAGAGATTACTAGCAGCTCTAAATAAGAGATGAATGCAAAACAGGAGCTAAATAAATGCAACAGCCAGACAAAGATTAAGAATACAAAGTATTCCCATGAAAAGGCAGAGCATGTCACTCTAAAATAAAATAATGCTGGGGCCCAACCAAGCTTATTGCAAAAATAAAAACAAACTGGAAGAAAAAATAAAAGACTCTCCAAGTAAAGCACATAACATGTGACCGAATAAAAATATAGTCTCACTAGAAGTGACCTGATAATTTGTCGATGAAGAAGGGGATGCCTTGGGCACCCCCAAGCTTCGATGCTTGAGTCTTCTTGTAATTTGCTAGGATGTACCACCGGGGCATCCCCAAGCTTTGGCTCTTCACTCTTGTTGATCATGTCATATCGTCCTCTTCTCTTGACCCTTGAAAACTTCCTTCACACCAAACTTCTCACAATCTTCATTAACAACATTAGTGCAATCAAAATAATAAATTCACATGGTTCAGTTTCAACACAAAACTAACACTCATAAACACATTAGCTACTGTTACAACTTCTTTTAAAACTCTTTTTCTCAAAAGAACACCAAAAGAAAGAGATTAATATGCAAATGCAATTATTGGCAGAAATCTGTCAAAAGAGGACAGCAGGTAAAGATGATTTTTTCTAAAATCTTCTGTTGCTCAAATCAAAAAGTGTTGAACTAAGAAACGTTGCGTATAAATCCCAGGATTACGCACAAAAAAACTCAGGTCATTTTGAATTTTCTGTGATTTTATACGAATTTAACAGTGGATAGCAGAAATCTGTTTCCTGCGCAGAAATCTGAAATATAGTCTCAAATTTCCACTAGAGGCTTTACTTGGCTCAACAAAGACACAAAATAAAAGATACAGCAGGGTTGCTAAGGAAATAGAAAATACCCAGGTGCAAAGCACATAGAAAGAATCGACGGAAAATGGGTTGAAAACGGAGAAATAAAACGGGTTGTCTCCCGGTAGCGCTTTTCTTTAACGCCTTTCAGCTAGGCATAGAAAGCAACTCAAGTATTTTCAAGTGAGGAAGCATCAAGATCATAACTTTCTCTAATAATAGAGTCAAAAGGTAGCTTCATTCTCTTTCTAGGAAAGTGTTCTATACCTTTCTCGAGTGGGAATTGATATTTAATACTTCCCTCTTTCATATCAATAACAACACCAACAGTTCTAAGAAAAGGTCTTCCCAAAACAATAGGAAAAGAAGCATTGTATTCAATGTTCATAACAACAAAATCAACAGGGACAAGGTTATTGTTGACCATAATGATAACATCATCAATTCTACCAAAATGTTTCTTCTTATCCAAATAACAGTGTTCCAACGGTGGTAGATCAAGTATATCATAAAGCTTTTGAGGCATAACAGAGATACTAGCACCAAGATCACACAAAGAATTGCAATCAAAATCATTTACTTTTATCTTAATGATTGGCTCCCAACCATCATCTAATTTCTTAGGGATAGATGTTTCAAGTTTCAGCTTTTCTTCTCTAACTTTCATGAGAGCATTGGTAATATGTTTAGTAAAGGCCATATTCATGGCACTAGCATTGGGACTTCTAGCAAGCTTTTGTAGAAACATAATAATTTTATAGATATTGCAATCATCAAAATAAAAATTATTATCATCAAAAGTAATGGGACCATTATCTCACACATCTCTAAAAATTTCAGCACTTTTATCAGAAGCAATTTCAGCAATTTGAGGCAATTTAGCACGTTTCACCGAAGGGGTGGAGACTTTGTTAACACCAAATACTTTACCATTGATAGTATGAGGTTTACTAGCACTTGGAGCTTCAGTTTTACTAGTGGTGGTGATAGTGCAAACTCTAGCAATATTATTCTTTCTAGCCAATTCATCTTCTCTTTCCCACCTAGCACGTAATTCAGCCATCAACCTAACATTATTATTAATTTGAACTTGGATGGAATTCAAAGTTTTACTTTATTTAACATCATGTGACAAAACCTTCAGTTTTAGAAAATCAACATCAATAGCTAGGCTATCTACTTTAGAGGCAAGAACGTATATTTTACCAAGCTTTTCCTCAACAGATTTATTAAAAGCAGTTTGTGTGCTAATAAATTATCTAAGCATGTTTTCAAGATTAGAGGTAGAGATTTTATTATTATTGTAGGAATTTCCATAAGAATTACCATAACCATTATTAGGAGGATAGGGCTTATAATTGTTTCCACCAAAATTATTTCTATAAGCATTGTTGTTAAAATTATTATTTCTAATAAAGTTCACATCAACATGCTCTTCTTGAGCAACCAAAGAGGCTAAAGGAACATTATGTGTATCAACTTGAGATTTACCATTAACAAGCATAGACATAATAGCATCAAGCCTTTCACTCAAAGAGGAGGTTTCCTCAACAGAATTTACCTTCTTACCTTGTCGAGCTCTCTTAGTGTGCCACTCTGAATAATTTATCATCATATCATCAAGAAGCTTTGTTGCATTGCCCAAAGTGATGGACATAAAGGTACCTCCAGCAGCTTAATCCAATAGGTTCCTTGAGGAGAAATTCAGTCCTACATAAAAGGTTTGTATAATCATCCAAGTAGTCAGTCCATGAGTGGGACAATTCTTCACCATAGTTTTCATTCTTTCCCAAGCTTTAGCAACATGTTCATTATCAAATTGTTTAAAATTCATTATGTCACTTCTCAGGGATATAATTTTAGCAGGAGGATAATATTTTCCAATGAAAGCATCTTTACACTTAGTCCATGAATCAATACTATTTCTAGGCAAAGATAGCAACCATTCTTTAGCTCTTCCTCTCAAAGAGAAAGGAAATAATTTCAGTTTAATAATATCTCCATCCACATCTTTATATTTTTGCATATCACATAGTTGAACAAAATTATTAAGGTGAGCAGCAGCAACATCTGTACTAACACCAGAAAATTGCTCTTTCATAACAATATTTAATAAAGCAGGTTTAATTTCATAGAGAGCAGCAGTAGGAGCAGGTGGAGTAATAGGTGTGCAAATAAAATCATTGTTGTTTGTGCTAGTGAAGTCACACAACTTAGTATTCTCAGAGGAACTCATTTTAGCAAAATAAAAGCAAGCAAATAAATAAAAACTATAATGTAAACTATTTTTTTGTTTTTGATATAAAGAAGCAAAACAAGACAAAAAAATGAAAACAAGACAATAAAAAAAATAAAGAGGTTGAGAGTGAGAGACTCCCTTTGCCAGAAGACTTCTTCCTCCCCGGCAACGGCGCCAGAAATTCTTTGCTACGCCTTGATGATGCCTTGGCGGGGAGACTTCTTGATGATGATGAATTTTAAGTCCCCGGCAACGGCGCCAGAAATTCTTGATGCTTGCTATGGCGTGTTGGGAACCCCAAGAGGAGGCTGTGATGAGTACAGCGGTAAGAATTTCCCTCAGTTAAGAACCATGGTTATCAATCCAGTAGGAGAAAGAGGATCTTTGGAAGGTTGATGCCACTGACGATGGTGATGGCGCCTCACCGGTGTCAGCAACAACGCGGAACCTGCACACAACACAACCAAAATACTTTGTTCCAACGGTACAGTGAGGTTGTCAATCTCACCGGTCTTGATGAAAACAAATATTATACGTGTAGTATGGAAAATGGCGTATGCTTGCACTAAGTAAAGAAAGCAGGGAATTGTAGTGGTTTGTTTAACAGTGTAGGAAAAAATGAACCGGGGTTCATAGGTTCACTAGTGGTGTCTCTCCATAAAAGATAGCATGTTGGGTGAACAAATTACAGATGGGCAATTGACAAATAGAGGTTGCACCGTAGTGCACATTCATGACATGATGACTACTATGATATTTAGTGCGGGCATTAAAACAATATACATAGACCGTAATCCAACTACATCTATGACTAATAATCCACCCTCAGGTTATCATCCGACCCCCCTTAGGTATTAAGTTGCAAGCAACAGATAATCGCATTAAGCAATGTGTGTAATGTAAGCAATGATTGTGCACGTGAGCACTCACACCGTTGTTTTCTCCCTAGCGGCAACAACACATCCTCCCCTGTCACATTTCTGTCACTCGAGCACAGGAGAAAAGGAGGCATGAACCCAACTATAAAGCATAAATACTCCCTCTTGGAGTCACTAGCAACTACTTGGCCAGAGCAACCACTAGCAACGGAAATCATGCAAGATCACAAATAACATATGCAATAAAGACTATAATCAACTTGGCATAATTTCAATATTCATCGGATCCCAACAAACACAGCACATAGAATTACATAAGAACAATCTCGATCATGTTAGGAAGCTCACGAGATCTAAACATTGAGGCATAGAAGGATAAGACATCCATCTAGCTACTACTATGGACCCATAGTCCAAGGATGAACTACTCACACATCACTCCAGAGGCAGGTATGGTGATGAAGAGGCCTCCGGTGATGATCTCCTCTCCGTCAGGGTGCCGGGAGACAGCTTCAGAACCCCCCTGATCTAGGGTTGACAACAACGACGGCTGCGAAACTTTTCGGGGATTTTTTTATCAGGTACGTAGGGGTTTCCTTCGGAGGGGAATAAATAGGCAAAAGGGCGACGTCGGTGGGCCACCAGGGTGGCCTCACCACCCCCAGGCGCGGCCAAGGGGGGCCGCGCCTGGCTATGGTGAGGCCCCCCTGGTGCCCGTCTTCGACTCCTCTTCGGACTTCTGGATGCTTCCGGGGAAAATAGGAACTTCGGAATTCATGGGGTCCAATTCCGAGAATATTTCCAGAACAACTTTTCTGAAATAAAAAACAGCAGAAAACAGGAAACTGGCACTTGGCATCTTGTTAATAGGTTAGTCCCGGAAAACGTGTAAAAATGCTATAAAGAAGGGAGAAAACATGTAGCAATTGGCATAATATCAACATGGAACATCAGAAATTTTAGATACGTTGGAGACGTATCATGCCCCTGTTTTATCTCATGAGGACGTAAATATAGAATCTTTATCTCACTTGTTGATTGTACTTTACACACGTGGACTAGTGGCTTCATCCACTTATCCAAATGTTAGAAGAGCTGGCAGCGGGGTACCCAGCCCCAAAATTGGTTACTATTAAGTTCTCTTCACTATTTTTGCCCCTGATTTATCAGTCAAAGCATAATTTTTTAAACAAAAGAGAAAGAGGGATGACCTTCTATACCAGATGCGTCCTTCAATGGGAGCTGCTCTTGTGAAGTATAGTTGGCTTGTGATGTACTGTATTTTCTGTTTACGATTTGTTGACATAAGCATACACCTCTCTACAAAAAATGCTTTCAATACCTTTGTTTAATAAAATAAAAATCTCTAGCACATGAGTTAATTCCTGCTTCCCTCTGCGAAGGGCCTTTCTTATACGTTTATGTTGAGTCTCCATCTTCTAACTTTATGCACAGTTGAGAGAGCGTAGTTGCCATCATGAGTTTAATGTGCATTGGTCCCAGAAACTATTATTAATTGATTCATGATGTGTCATTACTTGCTCTCAAATTATTTGTTCTAGTCATCCACTTGAACTTTGAAGGTTTCCTGGCATTTATTTTTTTCCCACTCTTAAGGACAAGCGAAATATCACTTTGATATGTTTTCTCTATGCTCGAAACAAACGTATAACTTTCAAGTGCATTATTATTCATGATCTTTTATTTGTTTTACTGTGATTGCTAAGTTTCATTGTTAGAATTACATCTATCATGCCTGTGTTTAAAGTAATATGATCTCAGGGTACATATGCTTTTACTTTATGATGATCAAGTTTATGTTGGTAGCATGTCACCTCAGAATTTTTTGTTTTTACCGTTTACCTACTCGAGGACGAGTAGGCACTAAGCTTGAGGATGTTGATACGTCATAAACGTATCCATAATTTTGATGTTCCATTTTGTTTTCATACTATATGTTGCATGTTTCATTTACACTTTATGCCATTTTTATCGATTTCCTGGGACTAACCTATTGACAAGATGCCACAGAGCGAGTTCCTGTTTTCTGTTGTTTTTAGTTTCAGAAAAGTTGTTCTGGAAATATTCTCGGAATTGGACGATTCGAAGCCCGGAAGTCTTAGAAAGTCGTCGCGCACACGGAGTCTGGAGGAGACACGGAGGGGTGCCCTAGAGCCCCCACACCATGGGTGGGCGAGGGGCCCCCTGGCCGCGCCTGATGACCCACAAGTATAGGGGATCGCACCAATCTTCGAGGGAAGTAAAACCCAAATTTATTGATTCGACACAAGGGGAGCCAAAGAATATTTGTGAACCTTAACAAGTGAGTTGTCAATTCACCTGCACCTGAAAGTAATTTTGTTCGCAGTGGTTTATCAGTAGTAACAGTTTTATAGTAACAGCAGTAGTGAAATAATAGCAGCAGTGAGATAAAAACAGCAGCAATGGTGTTTCAAGTAAACAGCGGAATTAAATATTGTAGGCATAGGGATGGATGAATGGCCGTTGCATGGATAAGATAGTTCAAATAATGATCAAGTCACGGGAATTGCAGATAAATATGATAAAGCATCCAAGCACTAAGTAACCATAGGCATGTGTTCCGTAAATAGTCGTACGTGCTCGCAATGTGAACTTGCACAACATCTTTTGTCCTACCAGCCCGTTTTCAGCGGGGCCTCAAGGGAACTACTGGTAATTAATGTGTTCCTTTTAATAGAACACCTGAGCAAAGCATTAACACTCTGTGAAAACATGTGATCCTCACATCACAGCCATCCCCTCCGGTTGTCCCAATTTTTGTCACTTCGGGGCCTCGGGTTCCGTACAACAATATGTGTAAACAACTTGCAGGTATGATCAAGAAACAATAATTATCATCGTGATTCAGTAACATGTTCAGATCTGAGATCATGGCACTCGGGCCCAAAGTGGAAAGCATTAAGCATAACAAGTTGCAACAATGTCAATAGCAGTAATAGAGGTTACTAGACACTATGCCCTAACAATCACGGCATTATTGCATGAACGATCTCATCCAATCCCTACCACCCCCTTCAGCCTACAACGAGGAATTACTCACACACGGATGGGGAAAACATGGATGGTCGACGGAGAGGCGTTGGTGATGACGATGGAGATGATCTTCTCCACTTCCCCGTCCCGGCAGGGTTCCAGAACAGGAACATTGTAGCATCCCAACTTTTCATAAAGATGGAATACCTGTGTTATTGTGCTAGTCCCTGGATCAATTGCTAGCACCACTATAAAAAATGAAATATCATGCAAATGCATCAAATTCTATTACATCGCATGATACAGTCTTTACAAAATAGGATTACAACTTGCATAGTATTAGAAGACTAGCAGAAAACAAAGAAATATAGCGAAAAGCATAGAATAACATTAAGCCCATATTCTTCAAGTGCCACAGGCAAAACATGTTGGCTATAGTCTCGAGATCCTAAACGAAATCCTCACTCGTCTTCAGAAAAATCTGCAATATGGAATATGCAGCCACAAAGGGGGTCAATACAATATAACGTATTGGAAAGTAACACTATGGTGGATATAAATGGCAAGACTAATACTACATGTTCATTTGGCTGAGTGGAGTTTTGGCTAAGTTTGCATAAAGCCAGTTTTCTCCTATCACTTTTGTAAAACAAACTTTTCTTTTCAAAGGGTGGCAACATTGGATTAAGATCCAAGCACCACAATACTGTTCACTTGGTCAAAATTTTACTTACTGAAATTGGTGATGAGATTCTTTCGTCAATCCTTGTCCAGCTGCTCATAGTTGTCCATAACCGGGGACACGGCTAAGATCTTAGTTTGTTGACTCTGCAGAGTTTGCGCACTTTCACCTTCAGACTCAAATCAGCACAAACGTCCTATACACTCTGAGTGCATTAAGGAAAGGAGAAGATTGAGACGATATCTTTCAGAAGCAAGAATTCAACCTAATGGCAAGACCCGTTCCACCTATAATTATGATACATTTGCTTGTCAAGCCTAGGCTGAACCCTCGCAACTTAATTGATCAAGACAGAGCCCATATTGTCAAAAGGTTGCACGGGATGCTACTAGATTTAGAGGGACATAGTAATCTCTGTGTTCCTGGGTGGCCATCCTCAAGTGACAACCTCAAGTGGAATAACCCTTTGACAAGGGCCCTGAGGCAACACTCAACATAAACCAGTCTTACCACTTCCACCCAGGTGGTTCATTCATTAGTTATACTTAGGATTTTTCCTCAACATCTAGTAAACCAATTTGTAATATTGCATAGCATCTACTAAGTTCTAAGTC
The DNA here is from genome assembly GCA_028641055.1 of Alopecurus myosuroides. Taxonomy (NCBI): domain Eukaryota; kingdom Viridiplantae; phylum Streptophyta; class Magnoliopsida; order Poales; family Poaceae; genus Alopecurus; species Alopecurus myosuroides. Next base: position 523,686,413 of record CM054057.1, on the reverse strand, counting down.
TATCAAAATAACAACGGTAAAAGAGATGGCTACACACTACTACGATAATAGCATAGCATAGTATAACTTATTAAAATCTCCTATCATGCATACTACTCAAAATCAACTAATGCATATAGAAAATAATGGGTAGTTGATGGTGTGTTACTTTCCTTGTTGAAGTTGGTGAAGAAATCACACTCTCTTCACAAAATATCGTTGCTCTCCGTATAATCTATTCATTGAAAACACAATAACAAAATAAACAAACATTCTACCAAACAATCATACAAGTGAAGAAAACATACAAAGCAACAATCATGGTAAAGGGGGTTTAAACAAGTTGGTTAGGACAAGGTCAAGGTTTGATTTTTAAAAGATTCATTCTCAAATGGTTCAATACTTGTTATGGAGTTTCCAAGGGTTTACTTGGAATGGGCTAGGTTGAATTTTTATGAAAACTAACTTTATTTTAACCATACTTGTCGAGGAAGTTCCAAGAGTTCACTAAGGATTCTAGGTTGAGTTTGTAGTGATCAAACTTTATTGGAAACATATTTATCTAAGAAGTTCCAAGAGTTCACCAAATGTGATCTCACTATGTCAACTAAGGAAACACATAACAAAGTGTAACACTTAGTTGTTTTCAACAAAACATTTGAGTGATCTAAGTTTAGTCTTTCCATATTGGGTTAAGGTAGGTCTAGGTTCAACTAACTTCATAGCAATAGAGATAACAAGATAAAGTCTTGATATTTTCCATTTGGGTCAATGGTTGGACAAAAAAAACTTGTTATTCTTCAACTTGTGTGGATTGCTCCAAGTCTTCATATGCTTGTCTTCTTGAAGATCATCTTCATGCTTCTATTGTAGTCTTGTTACTTGGATGGATTCTTCTCTTGATCTTGATAGATTCTTCATGGCTTACGGACTAGTTGGTTTTAGGTAGGATGGGCACAAAATATCACTAAGTCCAATAGAAGAGAAAGAAAAATAAGAAGAAATATAGAAAGAGAAAGGGAGATGTTTTCTTCTGAATTTCTTCACACTTGTACTTCTTTGAGTTGCTTCTAGTTTTTGTGTATTCCAATTCCCTTACTTAAAATTCTTCAATTATCTTCTTTGTAGCTCTTCATGTTGTCACCAAGTTGAAGATGGAGTTCCTTCTTGTGGTTGAGTCTTGACTTCCATTTTGTAATCTTGATGGATATCTTGAAGCAAGAATAGGGGAGTGGAGGGGTAGATAGAAAACTATGGTACTAGTGTTTGAGGTTCACTACTTGGTCGTTTATATTGTTGACATATTCTAAGGACGTGGCTTGGCTCCAAATGGACATAACATCAAAGAATAAATGATGGAAACAAATCCTATGACATGGTGAAAATGGATGTATTCACTATGCTGGGTTTATGGTCAAAACACATGTTCATGGTCCAAGGGTTTCCAAAATGGTTGGGAAATTTTGTTTCTGGTTCAAGGTTACCAAAAGGAACAAATTTGCAAAAGAAACTATATTGAAAATATTTATAGAATTAAATCTATGTAAAAAATACTCAAATATACCAATTAATTCTAAATTCAATTTTAATTTGTTCAAATATTATTTTCGGGCAGAGGATATGAAATTAAACATCCTAAGGTTTCCAAATATATTTTATTTACAATTTTTGGATCTGTAGAATTTGAATTATGCCACAATTCATCAAATATGCATATTTGAATTTAAACAAATTTAAGTTTGTGAAATTTGATTTGGCCAGTTCCAAAAGTTTCTAAATGTCAAGGGCTTTTCAAAAAGTCCAAGATTGCCAAATTTGGCCTTATGGATCAAAAGATATGATAGATCTAAGATTCAGGGACTTTTCTGCAAAATTGCTAAATAAATCCAGCGGGGGAAATTTTGAATTAAAGGCTAGCCACGTGGCGTGCTATGATTGGATACAGGTGCTGACTGTGCGCTACGTGGATGCTGACTGGGCTACGTGACCGCGTACCCCTTCGGCTTAGATCTAATCGCATCCGTCAAGTGGATCTAACGGCTGAGAGAAGGGAGGGGGCTTACCGGAGATTTCCCGTCGGAAATGGCGATGTGGGGGCGTGGGTCGCCGGAGTTTCATCGGGTACAGCGCTCCGGTGACCTCCTTATTGCGGAGGGGAGACGAGGAGTCTTGGCGCGACACGACGAGCTCGATGGCGTGGCTTCCGTCGTCTCCCGTCGCCTCTGTCGACGGCGCGGTGCGGGAGGAGAGGCTCGGCTCCGGCGAGCTCTAAAACCAACAGCGTGGGGGATTCTCTCTCGATAAAAAGGAAACAGAGGGGTGACGGGGTGAGCAATGTTACGGGGGTACAAGGAGAGGGGGTCTCAAGTTCCCGCTTGGGCTCACCTGGCCGGAAACGAGGAGGAGCGGTGGCGGCTGTGGTGGCTCCGATGAGGAATTGCGGTGGTCTTAGGGCGCCATTGAGAGAAGGAGGAGAAGGGAAAGGAGAGAGTTCTCGGGGGCTACATATAGGGCCGAGGAGGGGCGAGAGTTATGGCCTTAAACACCCACAATCAACGCGAGAAATTTTCGTCATGAAACGCACGCGTTTCGTTTTGGAAGGAGGTTGATGACGACTGCGTCATCGCTGATGTCACCATGGGACCCGCCTGTCGGACAGAGAAGAGAGAGAGGGAGACCGCGGGCTGATGCTGCTGCTGGGCCTGGGCCTCTGTGTGCTGCACGTGTGCGAGAGAGAGGTGGGGTAGGGGATTTGGGTTGGGCGATGCTGGCCTGCTTCTCCTTTTTTTGTGCTGTTTTCTTTTTTCCTTTTTATTTTTTATTTTTCATGTTTAATTCAAATATTAATAACTTCTATTTTAATTATTCAATTGATACCAAATAAATTTCTAAAATCTTGAAATAATAATATCTGTCAACCCAAGTCATTTTTATAAACTTTTCAACAAATTTTAATTTTGAAATTGGAATTTTGAATAATTCCTTAATAGTAACTTTATGTGATTTCTAATTTAGAAAATTATAAAATATAAATGTTTGTCAAATTAAACTTCAGTGACATACTACATGTTGTAAACTTATTTGTGAAAGTTATTACAACTTATTTTCCATAATTTTACATTTAAAAAAAATAGGGGTAACCCTAGTAGCAACTCATGCCATTTTTAAAATAGAAAACAATTAAAGTGAATAATTTGATACTTAAATATTTGAAAAATTGTGAAAACCATTTTGGTAATGGATCATTACTTGAAAAGTGATATAGTTGATTTTTTTCTCTAATTTTTTTATTAGGTAGAAGTTGAAAACAACCATTTGGAAAACATGTGTGTAGTGAAACTATCTTATACTATTAGGGTTTGATAAGACAATAATGTGGTCACAAAACTATTTTCAAATTTAATTAAATTATTAAAGATGGTGAAAAAAATTCTTAGGGCTATGAAAACAGAGGCAAAATTGGATTAATCATTGTAAAACAATTAATATGACCTTTGTGTTTTGAGTTTTATTTGCTTTTGGTGCCTTGCTTTAATAGAAAACAAAAAAGTTTCAAATTTTTGTAATTTTTGCATTTTCCAAAAACCAGGGATGTTACAAACTTATGATCCCCGAATCGAGGTTCGTGCTGGCGGCGGAGCTACGGACTTTTTTCTGAAAAACTATCGAACCCCCACGGGTTTTAGGGTTGGAGGCTACTTGTTTTTGAGAGGGGAGTCCGAGGGGGGCTCTAGGAGGCCCACACCATATGTTGGCGCAGCCAAGGGGGGACCCGCACCAGGGGGTGTGGCCACCCTGTGGCTCCTCTCCTGGCTCCCGGGGTCTTCCGGGGTGAAAACACCAATGGGGTCTTTTCGGGGCAATTTCCCGAAAGTTGATTTTTCTGCACAACAAGACACCAAAGTAATTCTGCTGAAAACAACGTTAGTCCGTGTTAGTTGTATTCAAAGCACACAAGTTTAGAGGAAACCAATAATAAAAGTGTTCGGAAAAGGAGATACGTTTTCGACGTATCAACTCCCCCCAAGATTAGCTTATTGCTTGTCCTCAAGCAATTCAGTGACAATTGAGTGCGATAAAAGACTTTTACGAACACATTTCTTTCATATGATGTAAATATACTCACTATATGATCAAATACTTAATTATGCTCATGATAAGATACATGGAAGATATTGTCGCTTAATAGTTATGCAAACCATGAGAACATAACAACATATTAATAATAAACAACATGAAGCATAACTATCTGCAAGATTGAAGTATTCATAATAGGATCTGATAAAATCGTATCTCGCTTGCCCTTAAATGTGGGGCAAAACATAAATGTCAGGGCACCTCTGAAGTTCAAAGGAAGACTAGAAGTAAAGATATCAAAGATACAAGTATCAAAGTTATACCACAATCAACGTACTTTGGGACAAACACATCACACTAAGATTGACCATTGTGCTCTCAAGAAAGTGCTCAAAGAATATGATGGAGACTCAACATAAAATTAAAAGAAAGGCCCTTCGCAGAGGGAAGCATGGATCACTCTTGTGCTAGAGCTTTTTATTTTATTAAATAGAGGTATTGGAAACATTTTGAGATAGGTGTATTCTTATGTCAACGAATGGTAAACAGACAATACAGTACGTCACAAGCCAACTGGATTCACAAGAGAGGCTCCCATGTGAAGGACGCATCTGGGTAGAAGGTCATCCCTCTTTCTCTTTTGTTTACACAATTATGCTTTGACTGATAAATCAGGGGCAAAAAGAGTGAAGAGAATTTGTGTGTATTAATTTGGGGCTGGGCACCCCGCCGTGAGCTCTTGTATCATTTGGATAAGCGGATGAAGCCACTAGTCCAGGGTGTGAAATCCAATCAACAAGTGAGATAAAGATTCTCTATTTACGTCCTCATGAGCTAAAACAGGGGCACAAAACAAGAATAATTTTTAGCAGGTTTTAAAGGTAGCACATGAGAAATTTACTTGGAGTGGCGGTTAAATACTACATATATGTAGGTATGGTGGACACATTTGGAAAACTTTGGTTGGTGGGAGTTGGATGCACGATTAGAGCTCATACTCAGTACATGTGAAGGATAGCAAATAGACAGGGACCGACAATCAAGAGAGCAACAACTATCATAATCATGTCTGCGACAAAGTAAAATTAACTGAGCCATAAAATTGATACTAGAACTCTGAGGAAAAATAAATCATCGAGGCTTATTGACTTTTTGTTTTCAGTCTTAGCATGCGTGAGCATGTGCCAAGTCGATTCAAATGAAACTGTGAGAGGAGGATACCACAATATCATGTCCTTCTACGAATAGAGCGATGCAAACAAATATTTATATGACAGGTCATTTGCTATTAATAAATTGGAACTAAACATGAGAGAGCATGAACTATTAAACAACCATTAAGTCTCATATATCTTATATGAACAAACTAAGCATGCTCAAATAGATGGATATATGTACAAAAATTAAAGCAAATAGAGTTCATACCAGCCTCTCACTACAACTTTAATTGTCGTAGATCGTCATTATTGCTCTTCACTTGTGGCTCAAATAATATATAATGAAAACCAAGCTCCAATGAAATCACGGACGACTGTTGAACTCTGCAACAACTTTACAAAACCAAAGAAGAACAACAAATATTTTTTGGGTTTTTCAATTAAAGCACTAACAGAAAGAGAACAAGCAAACAAAGCAAAATATTTTTGGATTTTGAATATTAAACCGAAATGAGAAAAGAAATCAAACCAAATAAAGAAACAAAAGAAATATTTTTTGTTCTTTTTGTGTTTTGGAAAAACAAAAGAAACGGAAACAAACGAAAGAAAAGAAAACATGGATATACAAAGAACCGACCGAACAAGATATATAAATGAGTGTGATGTCGGTATACCTACCCCCAAGATTAGGCTTTTGGCCTAAGTGGAGATCAATCAAAGCGCGGGAAATATCCCCACTGCGATGGGTCATCCCTCGCATGGTCGTACTCGGGCGCATAAGAGGAGGATGATGCAGCTGGCGCATAGTCATAACAGGGGTGTTGGTATGGGATCCCCGTGGCGTTGTAGGGCTGGACGAAATCACCATCGTCCCCCTCGTCGGCATCCTCCCCTTGCTGGGGGTGATTCTCAAGGTATGTGTCCAGTTAACTCCCAGAAAGCTCCCATCCTTGCCTATTATTAAAATCAAACAAAAGAGGCGCATGCAAAAGTACTTCTCTAACAATTTTAACAACTCTCCACCCGGATCGTTTGGAGAAAGTCAATTCAAAAGATAAATTATGTAAGTGAGCATGGGTAGAAAGAAACTTATGTTGAACCATGGAAACAAGATTAAGCCTCTCTATAGAAAACTGAAAGTCTAGAGGGGTGTGGCTCCAAACCATGCGAAGCTAGCAAGCGCGAGGCCATAAGACCTCCACAAACTCCGCCCTTCTCACAGTTATGTGAGAGACGTTAAGCAATCAAAGCGCCAAAATTGTAAGACCTATCACATCTTAAAGCAGCAACAATAAACGCCAAATCATAGACAGATAGTTTGTTGGCAGTTTTTCTAGCTAACACACATTTAGAAATAAAGTAGGCAAAGTATCGAATGCTAGGGAGTTGAATTTCACGAATTTTACCGCTCTCCCCTGTGAAGCTTCTGCCTTGGAAAATCTCTCCATATAAATCTAGTAGCGGTTTAGGCTGCCCACTTATTTTCTCACAAGACCCCCACTCGGGTACCTTAATAACTGCACGAAAAACACTAAAAGGCAGGCTCAGAGCTTTGTTATAAATTTTATAGTGGACCATTGGGTTAGTTGGAGACCATTTAAAACAAAAATCCTGCACCACAGACATACTTAGTTTCACATATTGGATAGGCTCATCCTCAATGAAATACTCTAAGCCTGCATTATGCACTAGAGTGTTAAAATCCTATAGAATTCCTGTAACTTGCATAAATTCCCGACACGGATAAATCGATGGAAACAGCCTATCTTCGCGGTGCACGAGCATGACCTCAAGAAACTCCAACTCATGCTGGTTTAGTTGATAAGCATCGTGCTCCATCTCTGAATTTTTTTTAACAATCATCATAAAAATTAATTTCAAGCAACTATAAGGTGGAGACTACCATAGGGACATATATGAGAGCTAAACATACATCAAAACTATATTATTTCCACTCAAATCAAGCATGCAAACTCACATAAGCTGTCACCTACTGTGGCAAAATACTCAAGAAATACTTCACTAAATAAAATTCTACTTGGATCATCGGAGGAGTCACATACCGGAGATCAAACACGCCAAAAACCAGAACAAATGATGGGCTGAAGAAGGAGATCAAAAATCCATAGGAAGAACACCAATAACACTGGATCCAGGAAATGTTTTCAGTTTGGTAGGTGAGAGAGGAGACTTGGGCAGTGGAGAGAGTAAGTGGAGGGCCAGGGGCCCCACACCATGTGCTGGCGCCACCAGGGGCTGGCCGCGCCACCCTGGGGTATGCCTGACTGGTGGGTCCCCCTAGAGCCTCCCAGGTGGCTTTCTGCCTCATTTGTTACGTAAAAATTTATTATAATTTTTCTGGAATTTTTCGAGAAATTTTATTTTTGAGGTATTTTCAGAATTTTAATAATTAATAAAAACCGGGAAAACGAAAGTGAAAACATGGAAAACAAAACCAAAACCAGCACTACAAAGGTTCTAAGACACTCTAATGAAAGAACATCCAAAGAAAACAAAGGTGGTAGTGGTGAAAACAAAAGTATGGGTGGTAAAAACATGCATAACTTCAGTAATCAGAGAGAAAACATCAGGAAAACATGCATAAGGATGGTGGAAAACAAGATTGCACTCAAGTAATAATGTGATAACAGAAGTAAACATGGTGAAAACATAAATGGGAAAGGTGAAAACATAGTGAAAACATTGTCCATTTCATTTAAAATCATTTTGTTAACAAGGGTGATCAAGTCTTGCTACCAAAATAATTTTCTATGAAACAAAACTTTGTTTCTCACTAAATACTCATGTTACCTCAACCTTTATAGACATAGTCCCAATCATAATGATTTCATATTCTTTGGGTGGCTTTGGAATAGGACAATAAAATTCTCCAATGTTGATGGTCTCAACATTTTCAATGGAATTTAGACCATATTTTCTATCAATCTTCTTGGGAAAATAAACAGTGTGCTCTTTATCATTAACATTAAAAGTAACTTTTCCTTGATTGCAATCAATAACAGGCCCTGCAGTATTAAGAAAAGGTCTTCCAAGAATAATAGACATATTATCATGTTCAGGCATTTCAGATACAACAAAGTCAGTTAATACCAGACAATTATTAGCAACTTGAACAGGAACATTCTCACATATACCCACAGGAATAGCAGTAGACTTAACAGCCATTTGCAAAGATATATCAGTTGGTATCAATTTTTCTAGGAGGAGTCTTTTATAGAGAGTAAAAGGCATGACACTAACTCCAGCTCCCAAATCACACAAAGCAGTTCTAACATAATTATGTTTAATAGAACAGGGAATAGTAGGTATACCACGATCTCCAAGCTTCTCAGGAACCTTGCCATTAAAAGAGTAATTAGCAAGCATGGTGTAAATTTCCTCATTAGGAATATTCCTTTTGTTAGAGACAATATCTTTCATATAATTTGCATAAGGAGGCAATTTAATAGCATCAGTTAAAGGAATTTGCAAGAACAAAGGTTTCATCCATTCATAAAACTTGTTATAGTGTTCTTCTTCCTTAGATTTGTGTTTCTTATTAGGAAAAGGCATTGGTTTTTGTACCCAAGGTTCTCTCTCATTACCATTTTTATTAGCAATGAAATCTTCCTTAGTATACATTGTAGTTTTAGTTTGCTTTTCAGGTTCAGCTACAGGTTCGTCTTTATCAGAAGCATCATTCTTTTCATTACCACTTTCAGTTTCAGCATCAGAGATAGATATACTATTAGGGTCTTTAGCAAGTTCAGAGGATTCTACAACTTCTTCTTTTTCTTCTTAGTATGAATAGCATTATCATTAGTTTTCTGAGAATCTTGTTCAATTATTTTAGGATGTCCCTCAAGATATAAAGGATCCTGTGTAGCAATACCACTTCTAGTTCTTATTTCATAAGCATGTTTTTTCTTTAGAAGCATGAACTAGCAAATATTTTTGCACTTTAGCAAGTTGATCAATTTGAGTTTGAACCATTTGAAAATGTTTAACAAGCATTTTAACATCATTAGAGGTTATTTCTATAATACCATGCAAATTATCAATAGCTCTAGAGTTTTCCATTAGGTGTTTTTGCACACTCATATTAAAATTATCCTGCTTGATAACATAATTATCAAATTCATCTAAACATTGACCAGGAGGTTTGTTATAGGGAATATCTCTACTATCAAAATATTGGAGAGAGTGTACCTCAATAGTGGATGAGTGAGGGATTGGCTTACATAGTTCTTCTATAGGTGGAAGATTCTTCACATCTTCATATTTAATACCCCTCTCTTTAAGAGATTTCTTGGCTTCTCTCATCACTTCATCATTTAGTTCAATCATTCCCCTCTTCTTGGGTGTTCGTGTTGGTACTGGAGTAGGAGTTCTTTGCCTGAAAACGCAACCAGCATAGATCCAGGTATGTCCTATATTCAACAGTTAGTCCATTATAGAATATATCAAGAAGTTTATTATCTTCTAGCTTATGCTCAGGTGTATCCCTAACTAAAGAACATAACCTTTCCCAAGATGCGGGCAATTTCTCTTCTTCCAATTGCTTGAAATTAAATATATTTTGTAAAGCAGCATGTTGAGCACTAGCAGAAAAATATTTCTGAAAGAAATCATTAACCAAACCAATAGGACTATCAGTAGAGACAGGAAACAAATTGTTAAACCAAGTTTTAGCTTCATCTTTTAATGAGAAAGGGAATATTTTAGTAACAAAATAGCTATGTTTCTTAATATTATCAGAGAACAAACTACTCAAAAAGCAGAGCTCATTCATATGTCCATAGAACTTTCATTTTCAGTACCACAAAAAGGTTCTTTGTCAACAATAGATATATAAGATAAATCAAGAGAGAAATTATAATCCTTGTCCCTAATATTAATGGGAGAAGTGGCAAACTTAGCATCAGGAGATAATTTATATTTAACAGCACGACTTTCAATAAGTCTCATAACAGCATAATTATCCTTCATAGTATATATTTCATCAATAAGATCATCATTAAGATCAATATAGGCATCATCTAAATCATCACTAGGATTCTCTATAAGCTAAGGTGAAACAACATGAGTAACATGATTTTTATCAGGAGTTTCAGTGTTTGCAATATTTTTAGCTTTAGCAATAGTAGCATCTAAGAAAGGACCGAGAGAACCACTCTCATCAAGCACAGTAGAAGCTTCATCAAAAGTAGCAGAAGTATTTTCAGATTCAGCAGAAGTAGCATATGTAGCATGTGGTGGTGTAAGCAACTTACTCATAACAGACAGTGAATCAAGAGCAACAGAGGTGTTCAGAGTTGTACCTCTTCTTGTAGTGGATGGTAATATAGGAAACTTTCCATCACGAGTCTTACCCATGATGAATGATAGCAGTAGATAATAATACTCTCCGGTGAGCTCGCAAATAAAGCTATGATACCCGGCAACGGCGCCAGATTATAGTCTTGGTGACCCACAAGTATAGGGGATCCCAACAGTCTTCGAGGGAAGTAAAACACAAATTTATTGATTCGACACAAGGGGAGCCAAAGAATATTTGTGAGCCTTAACAAGTGAGCTGTCAATTCACCTGCACCTGAAAGTACTTTTGTTCATAGTGGTTTATCAGTAATAACAGTTCTATAGTAGCAGCAGTAGTGAAATAATAGCAGCAGTGAGATAAAAACAGCAGTAGTGGTGTTTGAAGTAAACAACGGAATTAAATACTGTAGGCATAGGGATGGATGAACGGGCGTTGCATCGATAAGATAGTTCAAATAATGATCAAGTCATGGGCATTGTAGATAAATATGATAAAGCATCCAAGCACTAAGTAACCATAGGCATGTGTTCCGTAAGTAGTCGTACATTCTCGCAATGAGAACTTGCACAATATCTTTTGTCCTACCAGCCCGTTTTCAGCAGGGCCTCAAGGGAACTATTGGTAATTAAGATGCTCCTTTTAATAGAACACCGAAGCAAAGCATTAACACTCCGTGAACACATGTGATCCTCACATCACAACCATCCCCTCTGGTTGTCCCTATTTCTGTCACTTCGGGGCCTCGGGTTCCGGACAACAATATGTGTAAACAACTTGCAGGTATGATCAAGAAACAATAATTATCATCGTGATTCAATAACATTTTCAGATCTGAGATCATGGCACTCGGGCCCAAAGTGGCAAGCATTAAGCATAACAAGTTGCAACAATGTCAATAGCACTAATAGAGGATACTAGGCATTGTGCCCAAACAATCACGGCATTATTACATGAACGATCTCATCCAATCCCTACCATCCCCTTCAGCCTAGAACGGGGAATTACTCACACATGGATGGGGGAAACATGGATGGTCGATGGAGAGGCGTTGGTGATGACGATGGCGATGATCTCCTCCACTTCCCCGTCCTAGCAGGGTGCCAGAACAGGAACTTCTGATCCCCGAATCGAGGTTCGGGGTGGCGACGGAGCTACAGACTTCTTTCTGGAAAACTATTGAACCCCCTCGGGTTTTAGGGTTGGAGGCTACTTCTAGTCGAGAGGGGAGTCCGAGGGGGGATATAGGGGGCCCATACCCTATGCTGGCGCGGCCAAGGGGGGACCCGCGCCAAGGGGCGTGTGGCCACCCTGTGGCTCCTCTCCTGGCCCCTTCTGGCTCTCGGGGTCTTCCGGGGTGAAAACACCAATGGGGTCTTTTCTGGGCAATTTCCCGAAAGTTGATTTTTCTACACAAAAACAAGACACCAAAGTAATTCTGCTGAAAACACCGTTAGTCCGTGTTAGTTGTATTCAAAACACACAAGTTTAGAGGAAAACAATAAGAAAAAGTGTTCAGAAAAGGAGATACGTTTTCGACGTATCAGCGCCCAAGGGTAGTGTGGCCCCCTTGGCCGCCCACCGATGTTGCCCTCGCGCCTATATATTCTCCTTGAAGGGTTAACCCTAAATACAGAAGCCTTTTCTACCGAAAACATCCGCAGCCGCTGTCATCGTCAACCCTAGTTCGGGAGGGTTTCGGAGCTCTCCCCGACACCCTGCCGGGAGGGGGAATCATCACCGGAGGGCTCTACACCACCATGCCCACTTTCGGAATGATGCGTCAATAGTTCATCCTTGGATGACGGGTCCATAGCAGTAGCTAGATGGTTGTTCTCTCCTCTTTATGCCTCATGTTTGGATCTTGTGAGCTGCCCTACATGAATATTGAATGCTATGTACAATAATTATCAATATATCATGTTCTTTCATGTGTATGTTATTTATGATCTTGCATGCGCTCCATTGTTTGTAGATGCTCTGACCAAGTTGTCACGACCCCGGACCCAAAGGTATACATACTGTTATGCGCTCCTAGTCATGGACCCACAAGGGCTTCAGGTTACCATCCCCGGCTGCAACAAACAACGGCAGGCAGACCGGATTCATCGGCACGCAGGCCGGTTCACCATGGTACTACTACTCCTTGTGTCCATGCTAGTCATAACCAACTATGCTTATCAAAGTGTTCACGAATCGTCTGAAACTGAAGGAACGGAACCAAATCTATATACAGATGCTATGTGTCAAGAAAGTGCAACAACAATCGAGGGTTACTGGGGTTACCAAGCCCCAGGCCGAATCACATCGGGAGGGGTGCTCGGAAATGGATCATCGGCTCCACAACCCCTCGACTGTGACAACTATGCAGGCATAGCCAAAACTGTATTACAATGAGCTCGAAACCAACAACCGATCAAAGCAGCACTCTAGACATGGAAGCTGTATGTCGCACCCGGACTTCTAGAGGATACTCGCAGTTCCGTTGAACAGTAGTGGATTGGATTACGGGGCTTACTGGCACCCGCATCTCTTACGAGTAAGCCAACACACGTATGTGTGACAACCAACCCCTATCTGTTCAGCGTCTACGTAAACCATCCCATAGAAATCAGGATACTACCATTGACGTACTTCATACCATACACACATGGTACGTCAACGGCGTTGAACAAAATGATAACACAACAGATCTCTAAGACACAAAAGATGGAAATAAGTTGCCAATAGCTCTCACTAGAGCAGAGATAGCAAATACAATCATCCAGAGGACACATGTCCCAACATAACATCATTACATCTCAGCGGAAGCATACAACGGGTCTGAGTACAGACAAATCCAAATAGGCTTAAGAAGCCGGGAATGAAAGGAAAACGGAGCCCGTCCACGATGTCTCGGATCCTGCCCGGGTCCGCTACCTACTCGTCAGCTGCCTCGTCAAACTCCACGTAGTAGCTGTCACGGGGATCCTCGTAAGCGTAGTCTGCGGAAACCACAGCCCCAAAGGGGTCAGTACATAAACGTACTGGCAAGCAAGACTCACAGTTCACCAAAGTGTAACCCGTCAACACCAAGCACAGATGCCTTGGGTTCAACGGAAGAAAGGGGATATAAAAGATGCTGCAACTGGCTGCACTAACCAACTACAGAACATACCACAACTTCCGGCTATCAGAAAGGGGATAAGATAGCGTATCATAACCAACTGTAACTAACTCCAAACAAACCCATCCTGGATCTCGCCCCTTATCCAAAGAAGCAATCCGAGGATAACTCACACAGTTGGATTAATGATGGATCAAGTTATTGTGGCAATAAAGCTATTACTAGTCAAGTTATCATTAGTTAGGTGTAAGTTATTCTGAGTACTTGTTAGCCAGTACTTTCACCAAGTCAACCATAACCGCGGAAAACACGGCTTCTCGAGAAGATTTATCCCTGCAGGGGTGCACCAATTTGGCCGTACACGTAAGAATAACCCGCCAGATGGAATGCCTCCCACCAAGCGGGGCACTCAACACAACTCAACTCTTCTTCGCATCAAGCCCAAAGCACCACATGCTGTGCGTGCGCGGCTAATCGAGCCCCACGAAGAAAAGGGGACCCTCATAGCACTGGAAGACCACGCCGCCCTAAATGCCGACTACAAAAGTTCCACCCTGGCCTCGGGTTTGTACCTGCATATGCGTGCATCAAATGGAAAGCCTGAAACTAAGTGTGGCGATTTGGACGAGATGCGAATCGAATCAAATTGAGGGGGGCGCCCATACACGCTTCCCACATGCGGATAGTGCGCTCATCATGGATCAGTAGACAAGACCCTTTTCCTAATTAGGGTCGACACTAGCAGGCCTCAAAACCACGCCGGGCCTCCTGCCGGTGTCTTATCAGCAAATTATTATTACCTCAAGATTAACAGGTTGTTGTTTAACATCGAGCCCCAGAATATAATAACAGAAAGTAACTGATAACAGACTCGAGTAAAAACAACCCTAAGCATGCTATTAAGACACGGGCCCAAGCAAAGGGGTTACAGGTGTGGAGGTGAGGCAATATCAGGGTTCAGGGTAACATGTGATAGGTTCGTAACAGAAAAAACTATTCATATGGCTAGCAGAAATAGACAACGGAAAGTATCGGTAACCAATGTTGAAAGGAACACAGTGGTTCATGTGAGTGATAACTTGCCTGCAAACTCAGCAGCCTGGTACTGAGCTAGCTCCTCAGAAGGGGTGTCGTAAGTATCGTCTGTCTCAACGTCGTCGTCTATCCGAGAAGAAGCAAACAAACAATGCATACAGATAAACAATCAATATCATGGCATAGTGCACAATCATGGGATCATGCATGTCAATTTAATGGATGCATCAAAATAAACTAGTTGACATGGGAACAATACATGATTAAATGGACCCACATGCAATTTGAGTTGCATATGAAAAGCCCATGGGTTAGGGTTGAAACAATTGTTTTCCAATTAACCAACAGGTGAAAGTGGTTTAGTATGATGCATGGATGAGGAAAACAACAAAATAACAAAAATAGAATCAATTGGAAATAAGGTTTACCAATTTAGAAATTTATTTATTAAGTTAGGGAATTTGTGGTTACTTAAAGGTGTTGCACAATTATTTGTTGTTTTCACCACTTTAAATTGTTCAAAACAAATAACAAAATTCATATTTGAAAAGAACACAAAATTTTAGGTGGATTACATGTTTCAATTATTGAAAAAGGATTTATAATGGTTTAATTATGAATTAAACAAGATTAAACAAGTTTTAAATGAATTTAAAACAAGTTTGAATATTATTTGAATTTTATTTGTTCAAAACATTAAATAAATTCATATTTGAAAAGGTTATGTTTTTCTGGTTTGAAAACATATTTTATATGTTCAAAAATAATTTAATTTGAGCAAGTAATGAATTTAGCAAATTTAAATGATTTAAACAAGGTTTAAATTATTTAAGCAATTTTAATTATTCAAAACATGAAACAAAATTTATATTTGGAAAGATGGTTCAAAATGGTATGGAAAACCTATTTTATTTGCATTATTTGGATTAATTATGAATTAGTTATGCAATTATTCAAATTACAAATGAATTGTTTGAATTTGAATTTTGGATGCATTTGAAATTTTCAAAACAGTACACAAATGGTTTAAATAGATAGATAATTTAATTTGGATCAACAAACATATTTTACTTTTATTATTTGGAGTTATAATTTAAAAGTTATTAGCAATTTGAATTGGAGGACCAATCTGTAATTTAAAGGGACTGGTTTTGAAAAAGAAAAGACTGGAAACGTTTTACACCGCGCAGCTAGCTAACCTAGGGCACTGCCAGTGGGCCCTAGGGCCAGCGTGGCATGCATGCGTGGCAACGGTGCCACACAGCAGCTGACAGGGGCGGCCACCCTGTCAGCGCGCTGCGCAAAATAGTGGGTTTATTCGCGGAGCCAGGGTTCGAACCCGTGCCCTCTGCGTTCGCGTGCACGCGCTGTAACCAGTGCGCTGCTCGTTCAGATTTGACAGTAACAAGGGCGCAGACAGGTTATAGTTCAAAGCCGTGGTTAACTGAATTTCGCGCGCTGGCTAACTGAACCCCGTCAGAGAAACGTCGCCGGCGGCGAGCCGTGGTTGCTGCCGTGCTGCGGTGTGTGTGCTGGAGTGTGCTTGTGCTTGCTGGGGTGCAGTGCGTGCCCGCGCCAGCAGGAGAGGAGGAGAGGAGGGGACACGGTGACTCTCACCGGCGGCGTAGACATGGCAGAGGCGCGGTGCAGAACGACGACGGAGACGTGGAAGATGGCGGCGGCGGTGTGGACTCCCTCCGCGGCTGCTGCGGTGTTCAAGCGGTAGAGGGAGATGTGGTGGTCTGATTCCAGTAGCTAGGTGGGAAGGTGACGATGCGAGGTGGCGGTGGTCATGGCGGATTCATACGGTGGCGTTTCCGTCGAGGTACAGAGAGGAATTGCGGGCAGCGAGAGGGTGAGCGGCGGCGGCGCGAGGGAGGAGTAGGTGGTAGGTAGCTAGGGCAGCGGCGCGGGGGCTAGGGGGGTAGATATAGGGGGCTAGGGTGGCGCATCGGCCGTCGGCGCGATACAGTGCCGCCGTGGCATAGCCGGATGGGCGGCCGTACGCGAGGAAGAGAGAGATAGAGGGGCGAACCGGTACGCGGGCCGTGCGGGTAAGGTAGATGGGTTGGGCCGCGTGGGTTCCCCCCCTGTGTGGCGTTTTTTTTTTTGATTTTCTCCTCTGTTTTTTTTTTGCAGAAATGGAATAGGGAGAAAAATGATGGTTTTAGAATTAGGAAAATTTTAGAAAAAATTAGGTGAGTTATATAGGCCAATAGCAATCACTTGCCAAGCTTTGATGTTCAAAAAGTTCAAATTCTATTGCTGTTTGCAAATTGGTTTAATTTTAAATGAATTTGATTATTAAGTGATTATTTTCGAAAACAATATTTTTAATAGGGTGAACCCTATTGTTTAAATAGAACAAATGATTAGAGTTGTTTTGGTAATTTTCATAATTTTCAAACAGGGTGCTGTTTGAAATTTGATTCCAATTTAAATGATTTTAAGATTAAATGATTATTGCAAACCAAATTTAAATGGGGTGAGCATATAATTTCAATTGGAAGCAAAAGATTATAATTGTTGTGTAATTATCATTAATTCCCAAAGGGTGCTGTTTGGAAAAAAATATATTTGAATTTGAATAATCATTTGAATTAAATGATTGATTAAAAGCCACCATTTTAATAGTTGAACCATATGGAAATAAATGGAAACAATTGGTTGTTTTTATTTGAACTTTTTATTTAAAAGGTTGTAACATAACAAGTATGAAACAAAGCATTTGAATATTGTTTGAATTTGAAAAAGAAAACAATTGAAAACAGATGCAACCAAAAGGAAAACAGATGCAAAACAAATGCAAACAAATCAATGAGTATGATGACATGATGCAAAACTTCAATTAAACAAGAATCGAACATTCTAAATGGAAGTTTTTATACTTGCGATGTTACAAAACGCCCCCCCCCCCTTGAAGGAATCGCGCCCCGAGATTCCTACTGAGAAAGGAAAAGGTCCGGATACTTCTTGCGAAGATCCTCTTCGGTCTCCCACGTTGCCTCTCTATCGGAATGATGCGACCACTGCACTTTCAAGAACTTGGTGCTCTTGTTGCGAGTCTTACGCTCGGTCTCATCGAGAATTCGAACAGGGTGCTCCTCATAAGAGAGATCATCTTGCAGTTCAATGGAATCATGATCAACTGCACGATCTGGATCTTTGAAACACCTCTTGAGCTGTGACACGTGAAACACATCGTGCACCTTGGATAGTTTTTCTGGAAGTTCAAGACGATAGGCATTTTTCGCACGCCTTGAGATAATGTTGAAAGGACCAATGTATCTTGGTGCGAGCTTTCCTTTCACACCAAAACGATGAGTGCCTCTGAGGGGAGTTACACGGAGATATGCCTTGTCACCAGGTGCATAGATCATATCCCGATGCTTGCTGTCATAGTAGCTTTTCTGACGAGACTGAGCAATCTTGAGATTGTGACGAATGATACGAACTTTCTCCTCGGCTTCCTTAACAATGTCAGGGCCTAAGAGTGAACGTTCACCAGCTCCAGACCAATTGATTGGACTCCTGCATCTGCGGCCATAGAGTGCTTCAAATGGTGCCATGCCTAGGCTTGCCTGGAAGCTGTTGTTGTAGGAGAATTCAGCATATGGAAGGCAATCCTCCCATTTCATGCCAAAGGAGAGACCACATGCTCTGAGCATATCCTCGAGAATCTGATTGACTCTTTCGACTTGCCCTTGAGACTGAGGGTGATAAGCTGTGCTGAAAAGAAGTTTGGTGCCCAATGCTTCTTGAAAGCTTTTCCAGAAATGAGAAGTGAAGATACTTCCACGGTCTGAGCTTATTTCCAATGTAACACCATGAAGAGGAACGATCTTTGTTGTGTAGAGCTCTGCTAACTGGCTAGCTGAGATTGTTTCTTTGACAGCAAAGAAGTGAGCGACTTTAGTGAGACGATCAATGACAACGAAGATTGCATCGTTGCCCTTCTTGGACTTTGGAAAACCAGTGACGAAGTCCATTTCAATCATGTCCCACTTCCACTCAGGAATTTTTAGAGGTTGGAGTAGACCGGCTGTTTTCTGATGGACTGCCTTAACACGTTGACAAACGTCGCATTCAAAACGTGTTGAGCAATTTCACGTTTCATGCCAGGCCACCAATACAGTGTCTTAAGATCCTGGTACATCTTTGTACTTCCAGGGTGGATGGAGAGAGGAGTTTCATGAGCCTCCTTGAGAATGATATCTTTGAGACTTTGAACTTGAGGAACTGCAATGCGTCCTTCAAAGAACACAGTTCCCTTGTCATCAATTGAGAAGGACTTGAATTTCTCCTTGCCTTCTTTGATGTGTTCTACCATCTTCTTGATTTCAGCATCACGAAGTTGTTTAGAACGAATCTTATCCTCGAGAGTTGGACTGGCTGTCAAGATAGCAAGATACCCTTGAGGAACAAGACTAAGGTTCAGCTTCTGGAATTCTTCATGAAGTGGAGGTTGGCTTTCCATGATCAAGAGATTGTTGCAATATGACTTGCGACTGAGAGCATCGGCCATAACATTAGCCTTGCCTGGAGTGTAAGAAATGGTGAGATCAAAGTCTTTAATCTTTTCAATCCATCTCCTTTGCCTGAGGTTTAGATCTGGTTGAGTGAAGATGTATTTCAGACTCTTATGATCGGAAAAGATTTCAGTGCGGTTACCCAACAAGTATTGCCTCCATTTCTTGAGGGCAAACACAACTGCTGAAAGTTCAAGATCATGTGTGGGATAGTTTTGCTCATGTGCATTCAACTGACGTGAAGCATAAGCCACAACTTGACGTTCTTGCATAAGAACTGCACCTAGACCTTGGAGAGATGCATCGCAGAATATCTGGAAAGGTTTGGTAGTATCTGGGCCAACCAGAACTGGTGTGGAAGTGAGTTTAGTCTTCAGGAGATTGGAACTTTCATCACATTGTGGAGACCAAACGAACTTCTTGTCCTTCTTTGTGAGATCAGTGAGAGGTTTGGCAATCTTGGAAAAGTTTTGGACGAAACGACGGCAATAGCTAGCCAAGCCAAGAAAGCTTCTAACTTGCTTCACCGTCTTAGGAGGTTTCCAATCAACAATTGCTTTAACCTTTTCTGGATCAATGGCTATACCCTTGGCGGAGATGACATGACCAAGGTAAGCAACTTCTGGAATCCAGAACTCACATTTGGAGAACTTGGCATACAGACGATGCTCACGAAGCTTCATGAGAGTGAGACGAAGATGTTCTCCATGCTCTTCCTCAGATTTGGAGTAGACCAGAATGTCATCAAGATATACCACAACAAACTTGTCGAGGTATTCATGGAAGACAGAATTCATGAGTCTAGAGAATGTCGCCGGTGCATTGGTGAGACCAAAGGACATGACGGTGTATTCATATAGACCGTACCGAGTGGTGAAAGCTGTTTTTGGAATATCTTCCTTTCTGATCTTTATTTGATGGTAACCCATCCTCAAGTCCAACTTTGAGAATATTGAGGCTCCAGCAAGTTGATCAAAAAGATCATCGATACGAGGAATTGGATACTTGTTTTTGATGGTTTTGTCGTTAAGAGGACGATAGTCAACAACGAGTCTTTTTGTTTGATCCTTCTTCGCAACGAACAGAGTTGGGAAACCCCAAGCGGAGGAACTAGGTTGAATGTAACCTTTTTCCTTGTACATATCGATTTGCTCCTTCAACAATTTCAGTTCAGGAGGAGCTATCTTGTATGGATGCTTAGAGATTGGAGCAGTACCTGGTTCAAGCTCGATCACGAACTCAACTGCTCTGTCCGGAGGCATCCCTGGCAACTCTTCTGGAAAGACGTCAGGGAATTCACGAACCACCGGAACATTTTCAAGTAGAGGTAGAGGTTTAGCATCGAGGGTGTAAAGCTGAACAGAACTTGATTCATTTGGAGAATAGACTATCTGGCCAGAAGGGTGGAACAGAGTTATCGACTTCTGAGCACAATCAATCGTAGCTTTATTGGCCTTCAACCAATCCATGCCAAGAATGACATCAATGTCAGAATTGCCAAGCAGAATGAGAGAAGCAAGAAATATGTGACCTCCAATTAGGATATGATTTTCATGACTGATCTTGGAAGTTTGCATAGTTGCTCCAGGGGAGTTTACTACTAGCGGGGAACCCAAACCAACAAAAGGTAGTTTAACTGCTGTCGCAAAGATCTTTGACACGAAAGAATGCGATGCCCCGGTATCAAACAACACTTTAGCTGGAAAAGAGTTTACGGGGAATGTACCGAGAACGACGTCAGCAACTTCCTCAGCTTTGTCGGCCTTGATATGATTCACCCTCGCGGTCCTCCCGACAGGCCTGTTCTTGGAGTTGAAGGCTTTATCCGGGGGAGCACGCACCATTGCCTGGTTTGTGTTTGGACGAGGTGGTGGTGGAGGAAGCTGCCTCTGAGTGCACTTGTCAGCGTAGTGCCCCGTCTGCTTGCATTTGTAGCAAGTGACGACACGAGGAGTATCTGGCCTTGGCTGCCCCATTGAAAACCTCTGACCATGCATCTGAGCTGGGTTGGGTGGGCGGGTAGCGAAGCCTGGAGAAGCTTGGGCATATGGAGCCCTAGTGACAGCAGCATTTGGCACCCAGATGCGGCGCTTCTACGGAGGGGTGGTCACGTTGGAGGAGGAACCACCCTCACGCGAGTGCTTTCGAGACTCCTCGAACGCCTTGCGCCCATTTTATTCATTGAGCGCGGTGTTAACGAGCTCCTCGAAGTCTTTGGCCTTGATGTTGGTGAGGGCGTACTTGAGTTCCGGGTTAAAACCTCTGCGGAACCTTGCCATCTTCTTAGCCTCAGTGGACACCTCATCACCAGCGTAACGAGCAAGGCAATTGAACTCATTCTGATAGCCCCTGACGTCCAGCTTGCCCTGCTTGAGAGAGCAAAACTCCTCACGCATCCTTTCCATGAGACCATCTGGGATGTGGTGCTTCAGGAAGGCATCCTTGAAACAACCCCAGGTGATTGGGTATCCAGCTCTCATGGTCTGGTAGTTCTCCCACCAGGTAGCTGCCTGACCCTTCAGTAGGTAGGAGGCATACTTGACCTTGTCTTCCTCAGCAACGTGAGCAATGTCCAGAGCCCTGGCCATCTCACGGATCCAGTCATCAGCATCCAGAGGCTCGCGTGTTGCCACGAAAGCTCTCGGCCCCAGACTCAGAAACTCCTTGATGCTGACTCGTGGAGCATTCTGGTTGTTGTGCTGGTTAGTCTGGAACTGGGCCATCTGTGCCACGACCTGAGTCATCTGAGTCAACAGCTCCGTGATTGGCGGTGGCTCAGGCGGGTTGTTCCTTGTTGGCGGCATCCTGAATGGAAATGCATTTTAGCACAACAACAGAAAAGGATAGACTTGGAAACCGAAAGAGAGATTTTTCCGACGCATGAATAGATAACCGACTCATCACATGTTCAAATACATCAGAATATCCAACACACCACAAATGGTTTGAATGCCAAAGGATAACTAAACATAGCTAAGAATGGATACATCGGTACTCCCATGCTCATCACGCAGGACGGCGGTGAGTAGTACGACGAGAGGTACGGTGAGGAGGACGCCCACGAAAGTAGGTAGAACGACGATCCACATAGATCTGACGTGGTCTGAGAGAGACTCTAGATGTGGTGAAGTACATAGCGTCGGCTCCCTGTGCTCCAAAGCGGGGAATCCCAGTGTAACCAGCACCGAGGTTGAGGAGTGGACCTATGATCGGCTCGTAACCTCCAGCATCTGGCAGACGACGACCCACTGGCTAATCGAAAAGTGCAAAGCGCTCATCTCCAACAAAGTCTGTGGTGTACGTCGCCAGACGAGTCAGAGCAAGGTAGAGCTGCTCTCTGACTGAGGCCAACTCCTGAGAAAGTGTGGCGGCAACTACGTCACTGTGCCTCACAAAGTGAGCGGTGGTGTGCAGCCTGGTGTTATCATGCTCGTAGACATCCAAGTTGTCGTAGAGAGTGAAATGAGCTCCCTCCGAGGTGATGTAACCACGGGGGATGTGGCGATAGATAGAATCGTCAAATCCCCAGTAGTCAGCACGAAGGACGGTGAGACTCACATAAGCTGCCTGCTGCACAGCCATATCCACTGTGGAACCTACTGCCTCGTAGCGGTGGGCAACGCTCATGCCATCATCTGACAGAATGTAGACAATAGCCTGGTAGTAGGTCTGGTCAAACTCTCGCTGCTGCTCGTAGACCTGGTACTCTGGTGCCCAACGGAACCCCAGATAAGTGACCATGTCTCTCAGCATCTCCGGATAACCGGCGGTGCTCTCGCAACGAGTCATCCGAACCACCTGCGGGTAGAACCTGAGATCCATATGCAGATGATCGGGGAAGTTTTGATTAGACGCCGGTATAAGAACTGAAGTGGAAAGCAACAACAAGGTTTCAACGGACGAAAAGGATGTTGAGAAGAACAGGATATCGAAGCAACATCGGGAAACACGAGACCAAAAACTCCTGAGGTACTATGGAAAACCCATCCGGGCTTCTAAAGGATCAATATCTACTGCTTAAGGAATAGAGGATTTGCTTCCGGGGCTTACACGCCTCCGTTCTCAATCATGAGTAGGCAACATGATAAATCATGTCACAACCACCTCCATTCCTATGGTCTAGTAGATATAACTATCCCAGAGAAACCAGGATTCGTGAAATCCTAACTTGAAGGTTTAGGTGAGAAAAGAAAACAACGTTGCACTTCCTTACCAGAAAAGGGTGGGTGGGTGGGGAAAGAAATAAAATGGCAGAATTCCTACTCTCACGTTTCATTTTTCCTATATAGCTACAAAATAGTTTCTAGACTCAACTGCGACCAGTAAAAGGGATCCTACAGGCAGACAGGCTCTGATACCATTTTTCGCACCCGGACTTCTAGAGGATACTCGCAGTTCCGTTGAGCAGTAGTGGATTGGATTACGGGGCTTACCGACACCCGCATCTCTTACGAGTAGGCCAACACACGTATGTGTGACAACCAACCCCTATCTGTTCAGCGTCTACGTAAACCATCCCATAGAAATCAGGATACTACCATTGACGTACTTCATACCATACACACATGGTACGTCAACGACGTTGAACAAAATGATAACACAACAGATCTCTAAGACACAAAAGATGGAAATAAGTTGCCAATAGCTCTCACTAGAGCAGAGATAGCAAATACAATCATCCAGAGGACACATGTCCCAACATAACATCATTACATCTCAGCGGAAGCATACAACGGGTCTGAGTACAGACAAATCCAAATAGGCTTAAGAAGCCGGGAATGAAAGGAAAACGGAGCCCATCCACGATGTCTCGGATCCTGCCCGGGTCCACGATGAAAGGAAAACGTACTGGCAAGCAAGACTCACAGTTCACCAAAGTGTAACCCGTCAACACCAAGCACAGATGCCTTGGGTTCAACGGAAGAAAGGGGATATAAAAGATGCTGCAACTGGCTGCACTAACCAACTACATAACATACCACAACTTCCGGCTATCAGAAAGGGGATAAGATAGCGTATCATAACCAACTGTAACTAACTCCAAACAAACCCATCCTGGATCTCGCCCCTTATCCAAAGAAGCAATCCGAGGATAACTCACACAGTTGGATTAATGATGGATCAAGTTATTGTGGCAATAAAGCTACTACTAGTCAAGTTATCATTAGTTAGGTGTAAGTTATTCTGAGTACTTGTTAGCCAGTACTTTCACCAAGTCAACCATAACCGCAGAAAACACGGCTTCTCGAGAAGATTTATCCCTGCAGGGGTGCACCAATTTGGCCGTACACGTAAGAATAACCCGCCAGATGGAATGCCTCCCACCAAGCGGGGCACTCAACACAACTCAACTCTTCTTCGCATCAAGCCCAAAGCACCACGTGTTGTGCGTGCGCGGCTAATCGAGCCCCACGAAGAAAAGGGGGCCCTCATAGCACTGGAAGACCACGCCGCCCTAAATGCCGACTACAAAAGTTCCACCCTGGCCTCGGGTTCGTACCTGCATATGCGTGCATCAAATGGAAAGCCCGAAACTAAGTGTGGCGATTTGGACGAGATGCGAATCGAATCAAATTGAGGGGGGCGCCCATACACGCTTCCCACATGCGGATAGTGCGCTCATCATGGATCAGTAGACAAGACCCTTTTCCTAATTAGGTTCGACACTAGCAGGCCTCAAAACCACGCCGGGCCTCCTGCCGGTGTCTTATCAGCAAATTATTATTACCTCAAGATTAACAGGTTGTTGTTTAACATCGAGCCCCAGAATATAATAACAGAAAGTAACTGATAACAGACTCGAGCAAAAACAACCCTAAGCATGCTATTAAGACACGGGCCCAAGCAAAGGGGTTATAGGTGTGGAGGTGAGGCAATATCAGGGTTCAGGGTAACATGTGATAGGTTCGTAACAGAAACAACTATTCATATGGCTAGCAGAAATAGACAACGGAAAGTATCGGTAACCAATGTTGAAAGGAGCACAGTGGTTCATGTGAGTGATAACTTGCCTGCAAACTCAGCAGCCTAGTACTGAGCTAGCTCCTCAGAAGGGGTGTCGTAAGTATCGTCTGTCTCAACGTCGTCGTCTATCCGAGAAGAAGCAAACAAACAATGCAGAAAGATAAACAATCAATATCATGGCATAGTGCACAATCATGGGATGATGCATGTCAATTTAATGGATGCATCAAAATAAACTAGTTGACATGGGAACAATACATGATTAAATGGACCCACATGCAATTTGAGTTGCATATGAAAAGCCCATGAGTTAGGGTTGAAACAATTGTTTTCCAATTAACCAACAGGTGAAAGTGGTTTAGTATGATGCATGGATGAGGAAAACAACAAAATAACAACAATAGAATCAATTGGAAATAAGGTTTACCAATTTAGAAATTTATTTATTAAGTTAGGGAATTTGTGGTTACTTAAAGGTGTTGCACAATTATTTGTTGTTTTCACCACTTTAAATTGTTCAAAACAAATAACAAAATTCATATTTGAAAAGAACACAAAATTTTAGGGTGGATTACATGTTTCAATTATTGAAAAAGGAATTATAATGGTTTAATTATGAATTAAACAAGTTTAAACAAGATTTAAATGAATTTAAATCAAGTATGAATATTATTTGAATTTTATTTGTTCAAAACATTAAATCAAATTCATATTTGAAAAGGTTATACTTTTCTAGGTTTGAAAACATATTTTGCATGTTCAAAAATAATTTAATTTAAGCAAGTTATGAATTTAGCAAATTTAAATGATTTAACAAGGTTTAAATTATTTAAGCAATTTTAATTATTCAAAACATGAAACAAAATTTATATTTGGAAAGATGGTTCAAAATGGTATGGAAAACCTATTTTATTTGCATTATTTGGATTAATTATGAATTAGTTATGCAATTATTCAAATTACAAATGAATTGTTTGAATTTGAATTTTGGATGCATTTGAATATTCAAAACAGAACACAATTGGTTTGAAAAGATAGGTAATTTAATTTGGATCAACAACATATTTTACTTTTATTATTTGGAGTTATAAATTAAAGTTATTAGCAATTTGAATTGGAGGACCAATCTGTAATTTAAAGGGACTGGTTTTGAAAAAGAAAAGACTGGAAACGTTTTACACCGCGCAGCTAGCTAACCTAGGGCACTGCCAGTGGGCCCTAGGGCCAGCGTGGCATGCATGCGTGGCAACGGTGCCACACAGCAGCTGACAGGGGGGGCCACCCTGTCAGCGCGCTGCGCAAAATAGTGGGTTTATTCGCGGAGCCAGGGTTCGAACCCGTGCCCTCTGCGCTCGCGTGCACGCGCTGTAACCAGTGCGCTGCTCGTTCAGATTTGACAGTAACAAGGGCGCAGACAGGTTATAGTTCAAAGCCGTGGTTAACTGAATTTCGCGCGCTGGCTAACTGAACCCCGTCAGAGAAACGTCGCCGGAGCCGAGCCGTGGTTGCTGCCGTGCTGCGGTGTGTGTGCTGGAGTGTGCTTGTGCTTGCTGGGGTGCAGTGCGTGCCCGCGCCAGCAGGAGAGGAGGAGAGGAGGGGACACGGTGACTCTCACCGGCGGCGTAGACGTGGCAGAGGCGCGGTGCAGAACGACGACGGAGACGTGGAAGATGGCGGCGGCGGTGTGGACTCCCTCCGCGGCTGCTGCGGTGTTCAAGCGGTAGAGGGAGATGTGGTGGTCTGATTCCAGTAGCTAGGTGGGAAGGTGACGATGCGAGGTGGCGGTGGTCATGGCGGATTCAGACGGTGGCGTTTCCGGCGAGGTACAGAGAGGAATTGCGGGCAGCGAGAGGGTGAGCGGCGGCGGCGCGAGGGAGGAGTAGGTGGTAGGTAGCTAGGGCAGTGGCGCGGGGGCTAGGGGGTAGATATAGGGGGCTAGGGTGGCGCATCGGCCGTCGGCGCGATACAGTGCCGCCGTGGCATAGCCGGATGGGCGGCCGTACGCGAGGAAGAGAGAGATAGAGGGGCGAACCGGTACGCGGGCCGTGCGGGTAAGGTAGATGGGCTGGGCCGCGTGGGTTCCCCCCCCTGTGTGGCATTTTTTTTTTTGATTTTCTCCTCTGTTTTTTTTTTGCAGAAATGGAATAGGGAGAAAAATGAGGGTTTTAGAATTAGGAAAATTTTAGAAAAATTTGGGTGAGTTATATAGGCCAATAGCAATTACTTGCCAAGCTTTGATGTTCAAAAAGTTCAAATTCTATTGCCGTTTGCCAATTGGTTTAATTTTAAATGAATTTGATTATTAAGTGATTATTTTCGAAAACAATATTTTTAATAGGGTGAACCCTATTGTTTAAATAGAACAAATGATTAGAGTTGTTTTGGTAATTTTCATAATTTTCAAATAGGGTGCTGTTTGAAATTTGATTCCAATTTAAATGATTTTAAGATTAAATGATTATTGCAAACCAAATTTAAATGGGGTGAGCATATAATTTCAATTGGAAGCAAAAGATTATAATTGTTGTGTAATTATCATTAATTCCAAAAGGGTGCTGTTTGGAAAAAAATATATTTGAATTTGAATAATCATTTGAATTAAATGATTGATTAAAAGCCACCATTTTAATAGTTGAACCTTATGGAAATAAATGGAAACAATTGGTTGTTTTTATTTGAACTTTTTATTTAAAAGGTTTAACATAACAAGTATGAAACAAAGCATTTGAATATTGTTTGAATTTGAAAAAGAAAACAATTGAAAACAGATGCAACCAAAAGGAAAACAGATCCAATACAAATGCAAACAAATCAATGAGTATGATGACATGATGCAAAACTTCAATTAAACAAGAATCAAACATTCTAAATGGAAGTTTTCATACTTGGGATGTTACACTGTATTAAACAGGTGTGACTAGAGTATAGCTTACAAACAGAGGTCACACGACCCAACATTACATCAGACAACAGAAGGCAAGTTATGTTGCTAAACAACAAGAACCAAAAAGGCCTAAGAGGCCGCAACATAAGGCGACGTCCCAGCCCATAGATTCCAGGATGCTACCTAGGAACCCCAAACTACTCGTCGATGTCCACGTTGAAACCACCACTGAAGTGAGATCTCCACCTTAACCAAAATTAAGAAAACATGAGTACGAGAGGTACTCAACAAGACTTAGTTAACTTATTATATATCTGCTACCTCGGAAAAGGGTTTTATGAAGGTTGTTTTGCGTAAAGAAAACTTTGTTTTCCAAGTTGAGGAAGAATAGCACGTCTCAAGGAGTGTTTTCAAAACAGGTGAGAAGACTACTCAACTACTGAAATCATCATCTTTTCATTCCACCGATTCATTTCCTAGCATCTCACAATCTACAAGGATCACCCCTCTCGGCATCTCCGAGGAGGCACCCTTCAATCATGGTTAGCAAGTTTGAGCCATTCCGTTCAGGTTATCTATGATCACATAATCCGTTGCCAAGTCGTCTGTAACCGTGGACACGGCTTCTCGATGAGATTTATCCCTGCAGGGGTACACTTTACCCACACGTACCATCCAACTCTTACTGCCAAGCTATTGGCACACTTCCGATGATGTGCCGGCAGAGGGTGGTTGGCCACGACCTTTAACTTGCTCGACCCTATCCATGAGTCAACCCAAACAGGGCCACCCCGTCAACCGGGAGTTGGCCACCTCCTGGCGGCACCTGTTCTGTGAGTCGGGATCAAGATCCGTGTACGTCCATCACTTGTCCCGGTCACGCCCTAAGTTTTCTCCAAATCGTTTTCTGACTCACACGTAGATGGAAAGCTCAAACTAAGTGACTCATGGATGTGGCCAAACAAGCTAGTTAGTCGAGCGCGGCCTGTTAGGCCCCGCGTGTGGTTGCACGCTCAATCTTGGTTTCGAAGGCGAGAACTCACTCCTACGGGCATGAATAGTACAAAACTCCACAACCCATTGTGGCCTCACATCCATGCCGTTATTAGTCAAGTTATCAAAGATAATCCAAATCACAACAACCTAACATAAAAGATTCACGTATTGACCAGATTCATCATCCAAATGGATCAGATCACAACTAGGCATGGCTAAGCAAGACTCACAGGATTTAGCGAGGCGCGCACAAACAAACCTATAGTTGCTAGGAGCAGTGGATCAAGATATGTAGGCGATGCAGCAAGTATAGGAGAACTCTACCTAAGACCGTAAATACTTTGAACCGCATGCAATATACGAGATTCAAAACATTTCAAAACCATATATGAGCAGATAAGAGGTTATGCTTGCCTTGATTATAAGAAAACCAATAGAAAGATCTTCTGGAATAAGTGCTTGACTTGTCGGTTAAGATCAAGTATTCGTCGATGGAACAGCTGGCCTTCTCTCCGGAGTCACGTTCTACCGAGGGGGAACAAACACCGAAACAAGAAGAACAACAATCAATCATGGCATCGATGCAATGCACAACATGTATGCATGAGCAAGTTAATGCACTGAAATCAAGCCCTAAACATGTTCGATGGGTTGCTAGGGTTCATATGGCAGATATGCATTTTTATTGAAATTGTCCCGAAATAGACCTCGGAGGGGCACTTCGGGCAATTTTGAAAGCGAGTACCATTTTAATTGCTCAAATGGGTTTGAAAACATCATAACTAGGTTGCATTTGTCATTTTGAGCATTTTGGTATATAACTTTTATTTTTCTAATTTTATTGAATAAAAACTTATTTTCTCCATTTTAAATGAATTAACAAATTCAGATAATGTTCGATTTTCAACTTTGTCAAACATGTATGAAAGCGAAATATTTGGATAGAGTTCATTTTTCTGAACATAACCATATTTTTATTTTATTTTTCTGATTAACAAAACAATAGTTATTGAATTTGCAAGATTAAACCATTTTCTGTAATTTAAAAATAATAGAGGGGGTCCACGTGTCAGGGTTTTAATTAATTTCTGTTTATTTCATAAAAAGAAAACCGGCTGAAGAGTGGACCCCACGTGACGTCATCGTGACGTCACACAGGCGTCAGCAACCGGCCGGAGCGGCTCGGTCGTGGTTGCTGGTGGCGATTCCGGCCAGAGGAGCACACGCGGATGGGCGCGTTGGATGCACCGCATCGCGGGCTACCTTCAGGTGGTGGCGCCGCCCGCAGATGGCCACCGGTGGCTCGCCGGCATTCGCGGACAGCCGCGGCAACCACGGTGAAAGTCAACGGCGAAGAAAACGGCTACCGGAAACAAATCGGAGGGCATCACGAGGGAAGCAGGCTCACCCTTGTCGCGTGTGGATGGTCAGAAGGAGCGGAGTAGGGTGGAGATGGCCGGAATTTTCCTCGAAGGCCGGCGGCCGGAGTTGGAGAAGAAACGTCGAATCGCGTGGTTCCGGACATCCCGGGAAGCTGCGTTCAGCGCAGAGATGGTGGAGAGCACGGCGGGGCTAGCGGTGTCTTCAATTGCTCCAGGGAAGGCCGAAGTCGGCGGCGGTTCACGGCGGCTGACGGTTAGGGTTTCGGGTTAGGGTTAGGGTTCTGCAGAGAGAGAGAGAGAGAGAAGAGGGTTCGAGTGAGGGAGGGAGAGGAGGAGGTGCACAACACCTCTTGGCCTTCATCGGACGTCGCCGTCAAGCACACAGGAGTTGGCAACGGCCGGCGGGATCTTCCTGTCTGCTTCACGCATTGAGGAAGAAGACAAAGGGCAAAATTGCAAAAAAACATGCATTTTGAGAAAAACACAAACAATTCCTTTTCTATTTCAAAACAGAACAGAAAACATTGTTTTGAGGGCCGTTTTGTGAACAGAAAATTTGGCAAAAATACATTTTGGAATCCTCACAAAATTTCCAACAAAACCATAGCTTGGTTTGCCAAATTTGAAAAATATTTTAATCAAATTTTGGGTGACCACTTTAAGTGGTTTTGGTTAACTATTATTAAATTCAAATTCAAACTTGATTTAAATTATACATGCATGCTATGCCATGAACACAACACCACCAACCCTTTATAAGGAAAAGTGGGTTGTTACTAATCTACCCCCTTACAAGAATCTTGTCCCGAGATTCCCGAAGGAGAAGAAAGAAGGAACACCAGTTTGAATGATCTTCTCGAACCTTACGGTCGTTTTCTTGACGAGGTTGATCGGTAGCACTTGCGAATATAACCAGCGGCTACACCTCAGGTAGGAGGGAAAATTCTTAGGAATTAATCTTCACAAAGATCGAGTATCTCATGGGTAACTCACGACAAGAATCTTCATAAAAACTGTTGAGTTATCGTGCATGAAACAAATAAAGATAACGGAGGAAATAGAAGAAGGTTTCAAGTTTATGGACGATGGTTCTTGAAAGGATTTAGAATATGAGCTTTGCACACGACTTTAAATCCTTTTGGAAAAGAAAGTTTGAACAATTTGTGGCACCAAGGTTTCCTCGAAACAGAATACCAAGATGGAAAGGATTGTCTTGGATACCAGAAAGTAATATCCATAGATAGGGGAGATCACAGAAACACGATGGAATCATGTGTCCAAGATAGAGGTATGATACGGAATCATGTTCACTCTTCGGGGTGGACATAGAAGATGAAAGAACTTTCAACCATTCCATAACAATTTTCTTGAAATCCTGGTTAGGGATTGGGATGTTACTTCACGGCAGAAGATGAGTAACCACAGGATGTTAGAACACCGTAATTAAAGAGGAATTCTTGCTCACACCATAAGTATGGGTAACCAATGAGGATTGAAACATCGTAAGAAAATAGGGAATCTATTTCCTATTGTGGGTTATCCGTAGCAATACGTTTACCACATGGTTAAGACCCCATGGCTGAAGTGACTGACAAATTCACACAAGGTGTGAGAGGATTAGAACTTCAAGTACCAACAACTTGAAAAAGGGAGTTGATCAATGGCGGTTAGAAAACACCACGAAATGTTTCTCATGATGCACTACTTTCCACTAGATGGGAGGTCTGGAGGATTGATATAGAGACGTTGAACAAACTAACTTCCCAGTTACCCTTGATGTTCTAGATACCGACAGCAGGCTCACGACAAGCCTTCTATAGGTCATCAAGTGAAAGTAAAACTCCGGTTTGGAAGAACGGTGAGGGAAACTTGTTAGAATGAGCCACATAAGAATTCTTACGGAGAGACTCTGTTCTTACAGATCCAAAGGAATATAACGTTAGGCCTTCCGGCTAATTGTGCCAACCACAACATCAACCATGCCGGATTTTCAAGTGGACCTAGCTCAATACCCTTGAGGAAACACCAACCATCATTGCTGCTTGAGATTCAGCTCTGTCTAGTGGGTTGATAACTCAGACTCAGTATGTGTGAACGGAGAGGTTGCACCGGTTACCAACGAGATACATATACTAGATTCTCAAGGCATGGACAACGATGCCACACACAACAAGATGAGCGAGATTGCAAAACTCATGTATTAGCAGCTTGCCGGAGACAGCTGCATCTACATGAATTACTTGCAATGGAACACATCAGAGTCATTGTTGAAAAGATGATAACAAAGATAACGAAGTTCTTAAACTTCTTCTCTTTCACGAACGATCAGTCAGTGGCTTAGTGTGGATGCGAACTTATTCAAATAAATGGTGGTAACAACCTACCATCTAAAGAATGGTCCACACATGCATGACCGACTTGGGATTATTCCCGAAGGAACAAAGAAACTATACTCGGATCCATGGCAACAAATTTCACCATAAGCACATGAACCAGGGTAATCCACTTTGAACATATAGAACACGAACTTCGTGATGACACAAAGTTGGTTCTCGAAGGTTTCCAACATTAGTGCCAATTGTTCAACATGAACCTCTTACAACTTGGAGAAATAGGGATGTCATCGATGGGCTTGACAACACGCTTATCAGTACACTCCAAGAAGAGGGATTCATATGATACATGAACAAGGAAAAATATTGGTCTGACCAAAGGACATTAAGGTGTACCTAGGCAAAACTCCATGAGTGGAAACACCGTAAAGATAGTCCTTGGATCTGATCTCGATTTGACGATAGCCCAAATCAATTCAAGGGTAAAATGATAACATGTCCACTAAAGAGGTACTATCATGCTTCAACATGATGAGAACTAGACATCCCATTGCAAAGGACCATGTTAAGCTGAGCTCTTGTCTTTCAACTCTCCAAGTTATTGTTTAAGCTCAACCAACTATTACAGGGTATCTTGCACAGTTTCTTGGAGAAAGTAGTAGTTCAATTTACCCCTTGTTTAGACATCACAGTCAGGTAACAACCTGGTGATACTTCTAGAAAGACTACCAGAATATCACAACCTACCGGTTTGTCTCGGGGTTCGGAAGGAGTCCCGCTTTTCAAAACAGTCGATATGATCTTGAGAGCTTTGGCATGAACCTAACTCTTTGACCGAGAAGGTACACCAGAATGAACGGATTTGATAACACGGTCAACTTTATGTAGGGACCGGGTGACCAATAGTGCTAAGAAGGATGCAGATGATTCTTAGACTCTTCAAAGCAATAAGATTTGCTATGAATATCTGATGCAAACATCAATCCACACTCCCAACATTCTCGAGCATTTCAGCTTGGAGGAAAGGAAAGTGAAGACGTGGAACAGAATCACTTCATCAATAAGGCCATGGAACTAGTCACAACCTCTTGATATAAAAAGAGTGTGATACTCGAAGGTAGAATAGATTGGAAATTGATGAAACTTCTTTAATCTGCGGATTACAAAACTTTGACCTGGTCCTAGAGGTGAACGAGGTATTGGAGTTTGTTTTTCCTGACATTCCAAGGTGGAATGTTCTGACGGAACACGAAAGCAAATGCATTGGAAGAATCCAACACGCATATGTGACTTGGTCTCCAAACAACGGACGAAGTTTGGAAAGCAACTAAAGAGTAGGAACGTACGCTGGAAAATCCTGAGATCACGTTGGATGCACATGGTCATACTCATTTGTAAAATCCATGCCAAAAGGTTGGTATAGCTGAACCAAGAACAAAGATGTGGAGGCCATGATGATCACTCTTGTTGTGATCCCTTTTGGTTCTGAAAGAAAACCTATAGCTATGAGAGTTGAGACTGCCTAGCCACCCTGAGGTAAAACAGATTCCTCCGGATCCAAAGAAACAGAACTTGGGTTAAAGGTCAGCATCCTGTACTGATAGTGTGAGCATCGGATAGTTAAGACACCACACGATCCAACCCACTGCAATTCAGCACATTTCGGGACCTTCGGTTCAAGTCCAAGGGTTAAAAGCACAACGAAAGGAGTAACTGGTATATGAGTGCTACAAAGGACACTACAATTAGCAATTACGCGGTATCTTCCAAAAGACAATGATAGCTCCGGAAGAACTATAGCAGAGGATAACGGACACATTTGAGATGAAAAGAAATCTCGAGGTTTCTTGATTTGAGACTCGAAACACAAGGATGTGGAATCCAGACAATCTGAGAGGTTACGATGGAAAAGAATCTCCCATTTAAATCAAGACATAACGGAGTATGAAACACACACGACTTTAGAAACTCATAACTAGGTCAACTTGGGTAAAAGAACGTTTCGCCAAAAAAGGCACCTAAGTTTTGAATAACTAGAACCTTTTCATATCAAAACAGATAAGGTGACCCAAAGTTAGAGCGATACCAGATACGGAGTAAAAAGAATCCTAAAGAGATTTTCACAACTCATTTGAAGTTTCAAAGTAGTTTTCACAAACACTAGACTCAACTTTGACCAAGCAGTAAGGTTTTCCTACATGCAGTCCTGCTCTAATACCAAGACTTTTCACGACCCCAGACCCAAAGGTATACATACTATTATGCGCTCCTATTCATGGACCCACAAGGGCTTCAGGGTTACTAGCCCTGGCCGCAACAAACAACGGCAGGCAGACCGGATTCATCGGCACGTAGGCCGGATCACCATGGTACTACTACTCCTTGTGTCCATGCTAGTCATAACCAACTATGCATATAAAAGTGTCCACGAATCGTATGAAACCGAAGGAACGGAACCAAAGCTATATAGAGATGTTATGTGTCCAGAAAGTGCAACAACAATCGAGGGTTACTGGGGTTACCAAGCCCCAGGCCGAATCACATCGGCAGGCGTGCTCGGAAATGGATCATCAGCTCCACAACCCCTCGACTGCGACAACTATGCAGACATAGCCAAAACTGTATAACAATGAGCTCGAAACCAACAACCGATCAAAGCAGCACTCTAGACATGGAAGCTGTATTAAACAGGTGTTACTAGAGTATAGCTTACAAACAGAGGTCACACAACCCAGCATTACATCAGACAACAGAAGGCAAGTTATGTTGCTAAATAACAAGAACCAAAAAGGCCTAAGAGGCTGCAACATAAGGCGACGTCCCAGCCCATAGATTCCAGGATGCTACCTGGGAACCCCAAACTACTCGTCGATGTCCACGTTGAAACCACCACTGAAGTGAGATCTCCACCTAAACCGAAATTAAGCAAACCTGAGTACGAGAGATACTCAACAATACTTAGTTAACCTATTATATATCTGCTACCTCAGAAAAGGGTTTTATGAAGGCTGTTTTGCGTAAAGCAAACTTTATTTTCCAAGTTGAGGAAGAATAGCACGTCGCAAGGAGTGTTTTCAAAACAGATGAGAAGACTACTCAACTACTGAAAATCATCATCTTTTCATTCCACCGATTCATTTCCCAGCATCTCACAATATACAAGGATCACCCCTCTCGGCACCTCTGAGGAGGCACCCTTCAATCATGGTTAGCAAGTTTTAGCAATTCCGTTCAGGTTATCTATGATCACAGAATCCGTTGCCAAGTCGTCCATAACCATGGACACGGCTTCTCGAGGAGATTTATCCCTGCAGGGGGTACACTTTACCCACACGTACCATCCGACTCTTAATGCCAAGATATTGGCACACTTCCGACGATGTGCCGGCAGAGGGTGGTTGGTCACGACCTTTACCTTGCTCGACCCTATCCATGAGTCAACCCAAACAGGGCCACCCCATCAACAGGGAGTTGGCCACCTCCTGACGGCACCTGTTCTGTGACTCGGGATCAAGATCCGTGTACATCCATCAATTGTCCCGGTCACGCCCTAAGTTTTCTCCAAATCGTTTTCTGACTCACGCGCAGATGGAAAGCTCAAACTATGTGACTCATGGATGTGGCCAAACAAGTTAGTTAGTGGAGCGCGGTCTGTTAGGCCCCGCGTGTGGTTGCACGCTCAGTCTTGGCTTCGAAGGCGAGAACTCGCTCCTACGGGCATGAATAGGACAAAACTCCACATCCCATTGTGGCCTCACATCCATGCCGTTATTAGTCAAGTTATCAAAGATAATCCAAATAACAACAACCTAACATAAAAGATTCACGTATTGACCAGATTCATCATCCGGATGGATCATATCACAACTAGGCATGGCTACGCAAGACTCACAGGCTTTAGCGAGGCGCGCACAAACAAACCTATAGCTGCTAGGAGTAGTGGATCAGGATATGTAGGCGATGCAGCAAGTATAGGAGAACTCTACCTAAGACCGTAAATACTTTGAACCGCATGCAATATACGAGATTCAAAACATTTCAAAACCATATATGAGCAGATAAGAGGTTATGCTTACCTTGGTTATAAGAAAATCAATAGAAAGATCTTCTGGAATAAGTGCTTGACTTGTCGGTTAAGATCAAGTATTCGTCGATGGAACAGCTGGCCTTCTCTTCGGAGTCACGTTCTACCGAGGGGGAACAAACACCGAAACAAGAAGAACAACAATCAATCATGGAATCGATACAATGCACAACATGTATGCATGAGCAAGTTAATGCACTGAAATCAATCCCTAAACATATTCGATGGGTTGCTAGGGTTCATATGGCAGATATGCATTTTTATTGAAATTATCCCGAAATAGACCCCGGAGGGGCACTTCGGGCAATTTTGAAAGTGAGTTCCATTTTAATTGCTCAAATGGGTTTGAAAACATCATAACTAGGTTGCATTTGTCATTTTGAGGATTTTGGTATATAAGTTTTATTTTTCCAATTTTATTGAATAACAACTTATTTTCTCTATTTTAAATGAATTAAACAAATTCAAATAATGTTCAATTTTCAACTTTGTCAAACATGTATGAAAGTGACATATTTGGATAGAGTTCATTTTTCTGAACATAACCATATTTTTATTTTATTTTATTTTTCTGATTAACAAAACAATAGTTATTGAATTTGCAAGATTAAACCATTTTGTGTAATTTAAAAATAACAGAGGGGGCCCACATGTCAGGGTTTTAATTATTTTCTGTTTATTTCATAAAAAGAAAACTTGCTGATGAGTGGACCCCACGTGACGTCATCGTGACGTCACGCAGGCGTCAACAACCGGCCGGAGCGTCTCGGCCGTGGTTGCTGGTGGCGATTCCGGCTAGGGGAGCATGCGCGGATGGGCGCGTTGGGTGCACCGCATCGCGGGCTACCTTCAGGTGGTGGCGTCGCCCGCAGATGGCCACCGGCGGCTCGCCGGTGTTCGCGGACAGCGGCGGCTGCCACGGTGAAAGTCGACGATGACGAAAACGGCTACCGAAAACGAATCGGAGGGCATCACGGGGGAGGCAGGCTCACCCTTGTCGCGTGTGGATGGTCAGAAGGAGCGGAGTAGGGCGTAGATGGCTGGAATTTTCCTCGACGGTCGGCGGCCGGAGTTGGAGAAGAAACACATAATCGCGTGGTTCCGGATGTCGCGAGAAGCTGCGTTCAGCGCAGAGATGGAGGAGAGCACGGCGGGGCGAGCGGTGTCTTCGATTGCTCCGGGGAAGGCCGTAGTCAGTGGCGATTCAGGGCGGCTGACGGTTAGGGTTTCGGGTTAGGGTTAGGGTTCTGCAGGGAGAGAGAGAAGAGGGTTCGCGTGAGGGAGGGAGAGGAGGAGGTGCACAACACCTCTTGGCCTTCATCGGACGACGCCGTCAAGCACACAGGAGGTGGCAGCGGCCGGCGGGAGCTGCCTGCCTGCTTCACGCATTGAGTAAGAAGACAAAGGGCGAAATTGCAAAAAAAAATCCTCCATTTTGAGAAAAACACAAACATGTCCTTTTCTATTTCAAAACAGAACAGAAAACATTGTTTTGAGGGCCTTTTTGTGAACAGAAAATTTGGCAAAAATACATTTTGGAATCCTCACAAAATTTCCAACAAAACCATAGCTTGGTTTGCCAAATTTGAAAATGTTTTTAATTCAAATTTTGGGTGACCACTTTAAGTGGTTTTTGGTTAACTCTTATTAAATTCAAATTCAAACTTGATTTAAATTTTACATGCATGTTATGCCATGAACACAACACCACCAACCCTTTATAAGCAAAAGTGGGTTGTTACAAAAGTAGATGCTAGTAACTCCAAGAGGGAGTATTTATGCTCGATAGTGGGTTCATGCCTCCCTTTCACTCACTCTTGAGTGAAAGAAACGTAAACCGGTGGGAGATGTGCTATTGCCATTAGGGAGAAAACAACAATGTTTACATTGTTTGCATTACACACTTTGCTTACTGCATTATGTGTTTATTGCAACTTAATAACCAAGGTTTGCTCGGATGACATTCTGAGGGTGGATTATTACTCATAGATGAAGTTGGATGACGGTCTACGTGTCTTGTTGTAATGCCCGCATGAATCACATAGTAATCATCATGTCATGCATATGCACTAGGGTGCAGCCTTTATATCTGTCTATTGCCCAGCTGTAATTTGTTTACCCAGCATGATATCTATCTGTTTTGGAGAAACACCACTAGTGAACTGTGGGCCCCGGTCCATTTTCCTCATACTGATAATACAACCACTGCAATCTCTATTTTCATATTGTTCCTACTGTTTTCCTACTGTCATTATTGTTCTATTTTCATCTACTGCAAACAAGTACTGTTTTCAACACCATACGTTTAACCTCTTTGTTTTCAGCAAAACCGGTGATATTGACAACCTCACTGCTTCATTGGGGAAAAGTGATTTGATTGTGTTGTGTAGGTTCCACGTTGTTGCTGAACTAGTAGTGCGTCCTGCCAATATCAGCTGCATCAACCTTCGGAAGTGATTTTTTTCTCCCACTAGTCTATCCAACCTTGTTTTCTTTCTGAGGGAAACTTGTTGTTGTGCTCATCATGCCTTACACTTGGGGTCTCCCAACGAGTGGAAGCCGTGCACCATCATGGTGTCATTTGAACATCAACTACATGACACTTCACCTTTATGGGCCTAGAAGGCTGCATTGTGTATTTGGCTACTAATTGTAGGGTTGCCGGAGTGACAGAAACCTAAACCCCCGTTAGGAAACCGATGCACGACGAAGTGTAGAATCCCAGAGTTTAAGGTTGTGGTTAGATTTATATTAATTACTTCTTGTAGTTGTGGATGCTTGCAAGGGGTATAATCAAAAGTATGTATTAGTCCTAGTTGGGTGGTGCATTAGCATAGGTTCACCCACACAACACCTATCAAAACAATAAATATTAATCAACTATATGAAACGAA
Source organism: Alopecurus myosuroides (assembly GCA_028641055.1). Taxonomy (NCBI): domain Eukaryota; kingdom Viridiplantae; phylum Streptophyta; class Magnoliopsida; order Poales; family Poaceae; genus Alopecurus; species Alopecurus myosuroides. Next base: position 523,646,676 of record CM054057.1, on the reverse strand, counting down.
AGCGCTTGACGAAGTTCCCATGTGTCCTCGAGAATGTTTGGTAATCATAAGTAAACCAACCGGCTTGTCCTTTGCTCTAAAAAGGATTGGGCCACTCGCTGCAATTATTATTACTGTCTTTTATTTACTCGCACTTTATTTATCTACTATATAAAAAACCACCAAAAATTTGTTTGCTAGTGTTTACAGAGAATCCTCTATCCGACCTGCTTGTCAACACCTTCTGCTCCTCGTTTAGTTCGACACTCTTATTTATCGAAACTACTTGGGAATAAGGTGGATTTCCACTCTTTGGCCTTTCTTTGTTCCTTGGAGGAGTTCAGGATCTCTCACGCCTGTGAGTATTGTCGTATCTTCCGGCTTTATCAGTTGGGAGTCTCGTAGGCGGCATTACTTTTCCGTCTTTCCGGTTTTGCTCTTCCCGTTCCTTGTTGTCACGTGGATTATTTCTGCTTTTCGGCAGATGGGATCATGTTCTGGACGCTGCATCCTTGTTATCCGGGATTTTCTTGTCTTTTTTGGGATCTCCCTTCTTTTCCTTAGAATCGTCTGAATCTCCAGGTTCACCAGGTTCGGGTGCTCCAGTGGCGCACGTGGCAGTTTTGCATAAGGCTGAATCATCATGTAACTTGCCTGAACATGCTTGTCCTCGTTGTTGCTGTTGTAATGCTTTTTCTAAGAAATCATACACTCCCTGTAGTTTATCGGCATTGGAGTATAGATCGTCATTAAGGATGGCGAACGCGGCTTCTGTGTTTTCAGCTGCGGTTTTGTATATGCGTTCACCCTTAGCATTAGTGATGCTGACATGCCTTTGCCAAGAAGGGTTTTCAAACTTCTTTCTTGCTGGCAGTTCATCCGGCTTTGAAATTCCGGGTAACCACGTAGATTTAATTCTAGATCTATTCCTTCTTTCATACTCCTCTATTTCTTCTTGCTGCATTTTAATGCCAGCATGGGTTTTGAGGAGGTTTTCCAGAGTTCGGAACAGATGTTGTTGTTGCCGCTGTATAGCTTGTATCCTGTAACATCCCAAGTATGAAATACCCCTTAGAATGTTTGATTTATTGTTTTATTTCAAGTATTGCATCATGTCATCATGTTTAATTATTTGTGTGCATTTGTTACTATTTGTTTGCATCTGTTTTATTTTGTTTTTATAATCAAACTCAAACATTTTCAAATGGTTATTTTCATACTTGATCTGTTACAACTTTTGGAATAAAAATAACAAATGAAAACAACCAAATTGTTCCATTTTATTCCATGTTGATAACTCCTTAATTTGTTGGTTTTAATCAAACCATTAATCCAATCAATTAATTCTAATTCACTTCAAATTCAAACCAAATGTGTTTCAAATCAGTACCCTTTTGAATCCATGAAATTCACCAAACAAATGTAATCTTTAATCACTTTAACCTTAGGGGTAACCCTATTTAAAATGCCTTGTTTCATAATGTTTATTTAATATTGAAAATTCATTCAAATTGGGTTCAAATACAAATAGCACTTTTAATCTCAACTTTTTGAAATTCAATCTTGGAAAATGGTTTCTAATTACCTAAATAGCTTAACCTAATTTTTCTGGAATTTTTCCTAAACAAAAACCTATCCTTTTCTTCCAAAACTAAAACCTACAAAAAAAAAAACAGAAAGGAAAAATAAAAAAATAGAAAAACCAGCGCGCGCGCGCGGCAGATAAGCAAACCCAGCCCACCTAAGCTACAGCGCGCGCAGCCCAGCCCGTCTAACCCCCCGCGTACCGCTTCAAAAAGCGTGCACGCGTTCTGTTTCGCGTACGGCGGCCATCCGCGCGCGCCACGTCGGCGTACGGCGGCGCCGGACGGCCACCAGCGCCCCCGCACCCCTATAAGTACGCCTATACCCTGCGCCACCTACCCCTAAGCCTAGGTTTCCTATCTCCCCCTCGGATCCGCCGCCACTCCTCTTCCCTCGCCGGAATTCCTCGCTGTTTTCTCACCGGCGACAACTCCTCTGAACCTCCGATGGATTCCACCGCCGTAGCCACGCACACACTCACCTGAGTGCTGGAACCACTCTGCCACTTCCTCCTCTGCTGATTGGACACCAGAGCCAACCCCGGTGAGCCTCCGTTCGACGCCGCGATCCTCGCCATCTCCGGCCACCGTGGCGCCATTTATCTGAACCCGTGGACGTCGTTTCCCTTGCAGAGTCCCTCGCCGCTGTCTGTTCGCTGGGAGCGCACCACCACCCTCTCCTCGCCGTTTTGCACACCGGAGCAGCCACGGGGAGCAGCCAGAGCCGCGCCGCCATCTTCGTCACCGCCGCTGTCGCCGTCAGTCGTCCCCGTCGATCTCCTGCAACCACGACGACGCGGTGAGCGCCACCGTCCCCTCCTCCTATCTGCATCTTGCACGCAGCACTGCCACGCATCCGTGCACACACCGTGTCCTCCCACACGCCCAGCTCGTCGCCGGCGAGCCGCGGTGTCCTGTCAGCCGCGGAAAGTTTTGATCTTCAGAAAGTTTAGATCCGCGACTGAAACCATATCCTCCCTGCATCGCTAGTACTGACAACAAACGCGCACAGCTGCAGTGGTTCAGTGCGTACGCTTGCGAGCGCGCGGTCGCGAGTTCGACTCGCGGCCTCGCGGGATTAAAATCCCCAATCTTTTTCCACGGCGTACTGACAGCCAGGGCCCAGCCGTCAGTCCCTCTTGTGCCACGCGGGCACAGTGATCCACGGGGCCCCCCTGGCAGCGTGTGGGTACGTTTCCAGTGGGTATAAAACATTTTTAAAACTTTCTGTTTTCCAAACTAGGTCCAATTAATCACAGATTGGCCCCTGGTTTCAAAACCATAATAACTTTTATTTTATAACTCTAAAAACTGCAAATAAAATATGCACACTGATCTAAATTCAATTGTCTATCTTTTGGTAACTTTTGTTTCCTGTTTTGAAATTTCAAAATGCATTTAAAATTCAAATTTGAATAATTCAAATGTAATTTGCAATAATTCATAAATAATTCATACTAATTCCAAATAAGGCAAATAAAATATGTTTTCCATACCATTTTGAATATCCTATTCAAATATAAAATTTGTTTCATTGTTTGAATAATTTAAATTGCCTAAATAATTTAATACTTGTTTAATTCATTTAAATTTGATAAAAATCATAACTTGCTCAAAATAAAATATTTTTGAACATGCAAAATATGTTTTCAAACCATCAAAGTGTGAACTTTTCAAATGTGATTTTGAATTTATGATTTGAACAAATAAAATTCAAATAATATTCAAACTTGTTTTAAATTCAATTAAAACTTGTTTAATATTGTTTAATTCATAATAAATTCATCCTAATTCAAATTTCAATATTTGAAACATGTAATCCAACTAAAATTTGATGTTCTTTTCAAATATAAATTTTGTTAATTGTTTTGCACACTTTGAATTGATGAAAACAATAGTTGTTTATGTGACTTAATAAATAATTTCCAAAACATGTTAAACCCTTTTATTACTTGCATCTATTATTGTTATTTGTTGTTATTTTGTTGTTACCATCATGCATGCATCATGATAATAACTATCACATAATAATTAATTGTAAATCATTTGTTCCACTTAATCTATGGACCTTTTCCATATGCAACTCAATTTAGCATAGGGGTCCATTTAAAATGTGTTATCATGTTAACTAGTTTATTTTAATGCCACCATTAACTTGACATGCATCATCTTGATTGTGCACAATGCCATGATAATGATTGTTTACATTCCTGTTCTGTTTGTTTGCTTCTTCTCGAATAGACGACGACGTTGAGACAGACGATCCTTACAGCACCCCTTCTGAGGATCTAGCTCAGTACCCGGCTGTTGAGTTTGCAGGCAAGTTATCACTCACATGAACCATTGTGTTCCTTTCAACCCTGGTTACCGATACTTTCCGTTGTCTATTATTGCTAGCCTTAGTGGTAGTTGTTTCTATTACGAACCTATCACATGAATCCTTTAAACCTGATATTGCCTCATCTCCCTTCCTACAACCCTGTTGATTGAGCCAGTGTCTTACTAGTATGCTTAGGTTGTTTTGCTCGAGTCTGTTACCCGTTACTTTCAGTTACTATATTTCATTATGTTCTGGGGGATCGATGTTTAATCAATCAATCAATCCTGCTAATGTTACTACTTAATAATAATTTGATGATAAGGCACCGGCAGGAGGCCCTGTGTGGTTTTGAGGCCTGCTAGTGTCGACCCTAATAGGAAAAGGGTCTTGTCTACTGATCCATGATGAGCGCACTACCCGCATGTGGGAAGCGAGTATGGGCGCCCCCCTCAATTTGATTCGATTCGCATCTCGTCCAAATCATCTCATTTAGTTCGTGCTTTCTATTTGCCGCATGCATGTTTTTGCGAGCCTAGCGCAGGGTGGAACTTTTGTAGTCGGCATATAGGGGGACACGTTCTTAGAGTGCTATGAGGGTCCATTTTCTTCTGGGCTCGATTAGCCGTGCGCCCAAGGTGCTTTGGGCTTGATGCGGAGAAGAGTTGAGTTGTGTTTAGTGCCCCGCTTGGTGGGAGGCATCCCATCTGGCGGGTTATTCATACGTGTACGGCCAAATTGGTGCAACCCTGCAGGGATAATCTTCTCGAGAAGCCGTGTTTTCCGCGGTTATGGTTAACTTGGTGAAAGTACTGGCTAACAAGTACTCAGGACAACTTAAACCTAATGATTCATAATCTCACACCCCATGATTACAATTTGACTAGTAATAGGATTATTGTCACAATAATTTGTTACATCTTAATCCTACTGGGTGAGTTATCCTCGGATTGCTTCTTTGGATAAGGGGCGAGATCCAGGATGGGTTTGTTTGATGTTATCTTTCAGTTGGTTACAACACTCGATCTTATCCCCTTTCTGATAGCTAGAAGTGATAGAATCTCTGTAGTTGGTTAGTGCAGCCAGTTGCAGCATCTGTTATATACCCTTTTCCCTCCGTTGAACCCAAGTCATCTGTGCTTGTGTTGACTGGCTATACTTTGGTGAACTGTGAGTCTTGCTTGCCAGTACGTCTATGTACTGACCCCTTTGGGGCTGTGGTTTCCGCATACTACGATTACGAGGATCCAGGTGACGGCTACTACGTGGAGTTTGACGAGGCTGCTGACGAGTAGTTAGCGGACCCGGGCAGGATCCGAGACATCGTGGATGGGCTCCGTCTTTATTTCAGTTTCCGGCTTCTTAAGCCTATTTGGATTTTGTCTGTACTCAGACCCCTTTGAATGCTTCCGCTGATATGTAATGATGCTATGTTGGGACATGTGTCCTCTGGATGATTGTATTTGCTATCTTTGCCCTAGTGAGGGCCATTTGCAACTTATTTCAATCTTTTGTGTCGTAGAGGCATGTTGTGTTATCCTTTTGTTCAAAACCGTTGACGTACCATGTGTGTATGGTATGAAGTACGTCAATGGTAGTGTCCTGATTTCTACAGGATAGTTTACATCGACGGTGAACAGTAGCGATGGGTTGTCACACATAAGTGTTGGCCTACTCGTAAGAGGACGCGGGTGCCGGAAAGCCCCGTAATCCCATCAGAATACTGTTCAGTTCGTGCGGTGAGTATCCTCTAGAAGTCCGGGTGCGACAAATGGTATCAGAGCCTGTCTGCCTGTAGGATCCCTTTTTTACTGGTCGCAGTTGAGTCTAGAAACTATTTTGTAGCTATATAGGGAAAAATGAAACGTGAGAGTAGGAATTCTGCCATTTTTCTTCTTTCCCCACCCACCCACCCTTTTCTGGTAAGGAAGTGCAACGTTGTTTTCTGTTCTCACCTAAACTTTCAAGTTAGGATTTCACGTGTTTTGGGTTCTCCGTAGTACCTCAGGAGTTTTTTGGTCTCGTGTTTCCCGATGTTGCTTCAATATCATGTTCTTTTCAACATCCTTATCGTCCGTTGAACCTTGTTGTTGTTTCCCACTTCAATTCTTCTACTGGAGTCTAATCAAAACTTCCCCGATCATCTGCAGATGGATCTCAGGTTCTTCCCGCAGGTGGTTCGGATGACTCGCTGTGAGAGCACCGCCGGTTATCCGGAGATGCTGAGAGACATGGTTACCTATCTGGGGTTCCATTGGGCACCAGAGTACCAGGTCTACGAGCAGCAGCGAGAGTTTGACCAGACCTACTACCAGGCTATCGTCTACATTCTGTCGGATGATGGCAGGAGCATTGTCCACCGCTACGAGGCAGTAGGTTCCACAGTGGATATGGCCGTGCAGCAGGCAGCTTACGTGAGTCTCACCGTCCTCCGTGCTGACTACTGGGGGTTTGATGATTCTATCTATCGCCACATTCCCCGTGGCTACATCATGGCAGCGGGAGTTCACTTCACTCTCCACGGCAACCTGGACACCTACGAGTCTGATAGCTCCAGGCTGCACACCACTGCCCAGTTCGTGAGGCACAGTGACGCAGTTGCTTCCACACTTTCTCAGGAGTTAGCCTCAGTCAGGGAGCAGCTCTATCTGGCGTTGACTCGTCTGGCTACGTACACCACAGACTTTGTTGGAGACGAGCGCTTTGCGCGTTTCACTCAGCCAGCTGGGTTTCCGCTGCCAGATGCTGGAGGTTACGAGCCGATCAGAGGTCCACTTCTCGACCTTGGTCCGGGTTACACTGGGATTCCCCGCTTTGGAGCACAGGGAGACGACGCTTTCTACTTCACCACACCGAGAGTTGCTCTCAGAGCAGTCCCGCTCTACGTGGATCGTCGTCATACCTACTTCCGGGGGATTCCTCCGCACCGTATCTCTCGTCGTACTACTCACCGCCGTCATGCGTGATGAGCGTGGGAGTACCGATGTATCCATTCCTAGCTATGTTTAGTTATCCTTTGGCATTCGAACCATGTATTGGTCTGTTGGATATTCTGATGTATTTGAACATGTGATGATGTACCTGTTGGTTATCTATTCATGCGTCGGAATAATCTATCTTTCGGTTACCAAGTCTATCCTTTTCTAGTGTTGTGCTAAAATGAATGTCTATTCAGGATGCCGCCAACAAGGAGCAACCCGCCGGAGCCACCTCCGCTCACGGAGCTGTTGACTCAGATGACTCAGGTCGTGGCTCAGATGGCCCAGATCCAGGCTAACCAGCACAACAACCAGAATGCTCCGCGAGTCAGCATCAAGGAGTTTCTGAGCATGGGGCCGAGAGCTTTCGTGGCAACACGTGAGCCTCTGGATGCTGATGACTGGATCAGGGAGATGAACAGGGCTCTGGAGATAGCTCATGTTGCTGAGGAAGATAAGGTCAAGTATGCCACCTACCTGCTGAAGGGTCAGGCAGCTACTTGGTGGGAGAACTACCAGACCATGAGAGCTGGCTATCCTATCACCTGGGGATGTTTCAAGGATGCCTTCCTGAAGCACCACATCCCAGATGGTCTCATGGAAAGGATGCGTGAGGAATTCTGCTCTCTCAAACAGGGCAAGCTGGACGTCCTCGGCTACCAGAACGAGTTCAATCGTCTAGCTCGATACGCTGGTGACGAGGTGTCCACTGAAGCCAAGAAGATGGCAAGGTTCCGCCGAGGTTTTAACCCGGAACTGAAGTACGCTCTCACCAACATCAAGTGCAAGGACTTCGTGGAGATCGTGAACACCGCGCTCAATGAGGAGAATGGGCGCAAGGCGTTCGAGGAGTCCCGTAAGCACTCGCGTGAGGGTGGTTCCTCCTCGAACATGACCACCCCTTCGCAGAAGCGCCGCATCTGGGTGCCAAATGGTGCTGTCACTAAGGCTCCAAATTCCCAAGCTTCTCCAGGCTTTGGTCCCCGCCCACCCAACCCATCTCAGATGCAGGGTCAGAGGATTCCAATGGCGCAGCCAAGGCCAGGTCCTCCTCGTGTCGTCACTTGCTACAAGTGCAAGGAGACTGGACACTACGCTGATAAGTGCACTCAGAGGCAGCTACCTCCACCTCCTCGCCCCAACACCAACCAGGCAATGGTTCGTGCTCCCCCGGCTAAAGCCTTCAACTCCAACAACAGGCCTATCGGGAGGACCGCAAGGGTGAACCATATCAAGGCCGACAAAGCTGAGGAAGCTGCTGACGTCGTTCTCGGTATATTACCCGTAAACTCTATTCCAGCTAAAGTGTTGTTTGATACTGGAGCATCGCATTCTTTTGTGTCAAAGATTTTTGCAAAAGCATACAACCTAGTTCTGGTTCCGCTAAGCAATCAAATGACTGTTCACTCTCCGGGACCGCAAATGTTGACTTCCAAGATAAGCATGGACAATCAAATCCTAATTGGAGGTCGCATATTCCTTGCTTCACTCATGTTGCTGGGAAATTCGGACATTGATGTCATTCTGGGTATGGATTGGTTGAAGACCCACAAAGCAAAAATTGACTGTGCTCAAAAGTCAATAACTCTCTCCCACACTTCAGGCCAGATAGTCTATTCTCCATATGGATCAAGTTCTGTTCAGCTGTTCAACTTTGATGCAAAACCTCTTCCTGCAATTGAGAATGTTCTGGTGGTTTGTGAATTCCCTGACGTCTTTCCAGAAGAGTTGCCAGGGATGCCTCCGGACAGAGCAGTTGAGTTCGTGATCGAGCTTGAGCCAGGTACTGCTCCAATCTCTAAGCATCCATACAAGATAGCTCCTCCTCAACTGAAATTGTTGAAGGAGCAAATCGATATGTACATGGAGAAAGGTTACATTCAGCCTAGTTCCTCCGCTTGGGGTTGCCCAACTCTGTTTGTTGCCAAGAAGGATCAAACAAAAAGACTCGTGGTTGACTATCGTCCTCTCAACGAGAAAACCATCAAGAACAAGTATCCAATTCCTCGTATCGATGATCTTTTTGATCAACTTGCTGGAGCCTCAATATTCTCAAAATTGGACTTGAGGATGGGGTATCATCAGATAAAGATCAGAAAGGAAGATATTCCTAAGACAGCTTTCACCACTCGTTACGGTCTATATGAATACACCGTCATGTCCTTTGGTCTCACCAATGCACCGGCAACGTTCTCAAGACTCATGAATTCTGTCTTCCATGAATACCTCGACAAGTTCGTTGTGGTATATCTCGATGACATTCTAGTCTACTCAAAATCCAAGGAAGAGCATGGAGAACACCTTCGTCTCACTCTCATGAAACTTCGCAAGCATCGTCTATATGCCAAGTTCTCTAAATGTGAGTTCTGGATTCCAGAAGTTGCATATATTGGTCATATCATCTCTGCCAAAGGCATAGCCATTGACCCTGAAAAGGTTAAGGCAATTGTTGACTGGAAACCCCCTAAGACGGTGAAGCAAGTCAGAAGTTTTCTTGGCTTGGCTAGCTATTGCCGTCGTTTCGTCCAAAACTTTTCCAAGATTGCCAAACCTCTCACTGATCTCACAAAGAAGGACAAGAAGTTCGTTTGGACTCCACAGTGTGATGAGAGTTTCAACCTCCTGAAGACTAAACTCACTTCCACACCTGTTCTGGTTGGCCCATATACTACCAAACCTTTCCAGATATTCTGTGATGCATCTCTCCAAGGCCTAGGAGCAGTTCTTATGCAAGAACGACAAGTTGTGGCTTATGCTTCACGTCAGTTGAACCCACATGAGCAAAACTATCCCACACATGATCTTGAACTTGCAGCAGTTGTGTTTGCCCTCAAGAAATGGAGACAATACTTGTTGGGTAACAAAACTGAAATCTTTTCCGATCATAAGAGTCTGAAATACATCTTCACTCAGCCAGATCTGAACCTCAGGCAAAGGAGATGGATTGAGAAGATTAAAGACTTTGATCTCACCATTTCTTACACTCCAGGCAAGGCTAATGTTATGGCCGATGCTCTCAGTCGCAAATCCTATTGCAATAATCTCATGATCATGGAAAGCCAACCTCCACTTCATGAGGAATTCCAGAAGCTGAACCTTGGTCTTGTCCCTGAAGGATACCTTGCTAGCTTGACAGCCAGTCCAACTCTCGAGGACAAGATTCGTTCTGAACAACTTCGTGATACTGAAATCAAGAAGATTGTAGAGCACATCAAGGAAGGCAATGATAAATTCAAGTCCTTCTCAATTGATGACAAGGGAACTGTGTTCTTCAAAGGACGCATTGCAGTTCCTCAGATTCAAAGTCTCAAGGATATCATTCTCAAGGAGGCTCATGAAACTCCTCTCTCCATCCACCTTGGAAGTACAAAGATGTACCAGGATCTCAAGACTCTGTATTGGTGGCCTGGCATGAAATGTGAAATTGCTCAATACGTTTCTGAATGCGACGTTTGTCAACGTGTTAAGGCAGTCCATCAGAAAACAGCTGGTCTACTCCAACCTCTGAAAATTCCTGAGTGGAAGTGGGACATGATTGAAATGGACTTCGTTACTGGGTTTCCAAAGTCCAAAAAGGGCAACGATGCAATCTTCGTTGTTATTGATCGTCTCACTAAGGTAGCTCACTTCTTTGCTGTCAAGGAAACTATCTCAGCTAGCCAGTTAGCAGAGCTCTATACAGCAAAGGTTGTTCCTCTTCATGGTGTTCCATTGGAAATAAGCTCAGACCGTGGAAGTATCTTCACTTCTCATTTCTGGAAAAGCTTTCAAGAAGCATTGGGCACCAAACTTCTGTTCAGCACAGCTTATCACCCTCAGTCTCAGGGGCAAGTCGAAAGAGTCAATCAGATTCTCGAGGATATGCTCAGAGCATGTGGTCTCTCCTTTGGCATGAAATGGGAGGATTGCCTTCCATATGCTGAATTCTCCTACAACAACAGCTACTAGGCAAGCCTAGGCATGGCACCATTTGAGGCATTGTATGGTCGCAGATGCAGGAGTCCAATCAATTGGTCTGGAGCTGGTGAACATTCACTCTTAGGCCCTGACATTGTTAAGGAAGCCGAGGAGAAAGTTCGTATCATTCGTGACAATCTCAGGATTGCTCAGTCTCGTCAGAAGAGCTATTATGATAGCAAGCACAGGGATATGATCTATGCACCTGGGGATAAGGCATATCTCCGTGTAACTCCCCTCAGAGGCACTCATCGTTTTGGTGTGAAAGGAAAGCTTGCACCAAGATACATTGGTCCTTTCAACATTCTCTCAAGGCGTGCAGAAAATGCTTATCGTCTTGAACTTCCAGAAAAACTATCCAAGGTGCACGATGTGTTCCACGTGTCACAACTCAAGAAGTGTTTCAAAGATCCAGATCGTGCAGTTGATCATGATTCCATTGAACTGCAAGATGATCTATCTTATGAGGAGCACCCTATTCGTATTCTCGATGAGACCGAGCGTAAGACTCGCAACAAGAGCACCAAGTTCTTGAAAGTGCAATGGTCGCATCATTCCGATAAAGAGGCAACGTGGGAGACCGAAGAGGATCTTCGCAAGAATTATCCGGACCTTTTCACTTCTCAGTAAGGAATCTCGGGGCGCGATTCCTTCAAGGGGGGGCATTTTGTAACATCCCAAGTATGAAATACCCCTTAGAATGTTTGATTTATTGTTTTATTTCAAGTATTGCATCATGTCATCATGTTTAATTATTTGTGTGCATTTGTTACTATTTGTTTGCATCTATTTTATTTTGTTTTTATAATCAAACTCAAATATTTTCAAATGGTTATTTTCATACTTGATCTGTTACAACTTTTGGAATAAAAATAACAAATGAAAACAACCAAATTGTTCCATTTTATTCCATGTTGATAACTCCTTAATTTGTTGGTTTTAATCAAACCATTAATCCAATCAATTAATTCTAATTCACTTCAAATTCAAACCAAATGTGTTTCAAATCAGTACCCTTTTGAATCCATGAAATTCACCAAACAAATGTAATCTTTAATCACTTTAACCTTAGGGGTAACCCTATTTAAAATGCCTTGTTTCATAATGTTTATTTAATATTGAAAATTCATTCAAATTGGGTTCAAATACAAACAGCACTTTTAATCTCAACTTTTTGAAATTCAATCTTGGAAAATGGTTTCTAATTACCTAAATAGCTTAACCTAATTTTTCTGGAATTTTTCCTAGACAAAAACCTATCCTTTTCTTCCAAAACTAAAACCTACAAAAAAAACAGAAAGGAAAAATAAAAAAATAGAAAAACCAGCGCGCGCGCGCGGCAGATAAGCAAACCCAGCCCACCTAAGCTACAGCGCGCGCAGCCCAGCCCGTCTAACCCCCCGCGTACCGCTTCAAAAAGCGTGCACGCGTTCTGTTTCGCGTACGGCGGCCATCCGCGCGCGCCACACGTCGGCGTACGGCGGCGCCGGACGGCCACCAGCGCCCCCGCACCCCTATAAGTACGCCTATACCCTGCGCCACCTACCCCTAAGCCTAGGTTTCCTATCTCCCCCTCGGATCCGCCGCCACTCCTCTTCCCTCGCCGGAATTCCTCGCTGTTTTCTCACCGGCGACAACTCCTCTGAACCTCCGATGGATTCCACCGCCGTAGCCACGCACACACTCACCTGAGTGCTGGAACCACTCCGCCACTTCCTCCTCTGCTGATTGGACACCAGAGCCAACCCCGGTGAGCCTCCGTTCGACGCCGCGATCCTCGCCATCTCCGGCCACCGTGGCGCCATTTATCTGAACCCGTGGACGTCGTTTCCCTTGCAGAGTCCCTCGCCGCTGTCTGTTCGCTGGGAGCGCACCACCACCCTCTCCTCGTCGTTTTGCACACCGGAGCAGCCACGGGGAGCAGCCAGAGCCGCGCCGCCATCTTCGTCACCGCCGCTGTCGCCGTCAGTCGTCCCCGTCGATCTCCTGCAACCACGACGACGCGGTGAGCGCCATCGTCCCCTCCTCCTATCTGCATCTTGCACGCAGCACTGCCACGCATCCGTGCACACACCGTGTCCTCCCACACGCCCAGCTCGTCGCCGGCGAGCCGCGGTGTCCTGTCAGCCGCGGAAAGTTTTGATCTTCAGAAAGTTCAGATCCGCGACTGAAACCATATCCTCCCTGCATCGCTAGTACTGACAACAAACGCGCACAGCTGCAGTGTTTCAGTGCGTACGCTTGCGAGCGCGCGGTCGCGAGTTCGACTCGCGGCCTCGCGGGATTAAAATCCCCAATCTTTTTCCACGGCGTACTGACAGCCAGGGCCCAGCCGTCAGTCCCTCTTGTGCCACGCGGGCACAGTGAGCCACGGGCCCCCCTGGCAGCGTGTGGGTACGTTTCCAGTGGGTATAAAACATTTTTAAAACTTTCTGTTTTCCAAACTAGGTCCAATTAATCACAGATTGGCCCCTGGTTTCAAAACCATAATAACTTTTATTTTATAACTCTAAAAACTGCAAATAAAATATGCACACTGATCTAAATTCAATTGTCTATCTTTTGGTAACTTTTGTTTCCTGTTTTGAAATTTCAAAATGCATTTAAAATTCAAATTTGAATAATTCAAATGTAATTTGCAATAATTCATAAATAATTCATACTAATTCCAAATAAGGCAAATAAAATATGTTTTCCATACCATTTTGAATATCCTATTCAAATATAAAATTTGTTTCATTGTTTGAATAATTTAAATTGCCTAAATAATTTAATACTTGTTTAATTCATTTAAATTTGATAAAAATCATAACTTGCTCAAAATAAAATATTTTTGAACATGCAAAATATGTTTTCAAACCATCAAAGTGTGAACTTTTCAAATGTGATTTTGAATTTATGATTTGAACAAATAAAATTCAAATAATATTCAAACTTGTTTTAAATTCAATTAAAACTTGTTTAATATTGTTTAATTCATAATAAATTCATCCTAATTCAAATTTCAATATTTGAAACATGTAATCCAACTAAAATTTGATGTTCTTTTCAAATATAAATTTTGTTAATTGTTTTGCACACTTTGAATTGATGAAAACAATAGTTGTTTATGTGACATGTTTAAGTAACCAAAATTTCTAAACTTAATAAATAATTTCCAAAACATGTTAAACCCTTTTATTACTTGCATCTATTATTGTTATTTGTTGTTATTTTGTTGTTACCATCATGCATGCATCATGATAACAACTATCACATAATAATTAATTGTAAATCATTTGTTCCACTTAATCTATGGACCTTTTCCATATGCAACTCAATTTAGCATAGGGGTCCATTTAAAATGTGTTATCATGTTAACTAGTTTATTTTAATGCCACCATTAACTTGACATGCATCATCTTGATTGTGCACAATGCCATGATAATGATTGTTTACATTCCTGTTCTGTTTGTTTGCTTCTTCTCGAATAGACGACGACGTTGAGACAGACGATCCTTACAACACCCCTTCTGAGGATCTAGCTCAGTACCCGGCTGTTGAGTTTGCAGGCAAGTTATCACTCACATGAACCATTGTGTTCCTTTCAACCCTGGTTACCGATACTTTCCGTTGTCTATTCTTGCTAGCCTTAGTGGTAGTTGTTTCTGTTACGAACCTATCACATGAATCCTTTAAACCTGATATTGCCTCATCTCCCTTCCTACAACCCTGTTGATTGAGCCAGTGTCTTACTAGTATGCTTAGGTTGTTTTGCTCGAGTCTGTTACCCGTTACTTTCAGTTACTATATTTCATTATGTTCTGGGGGATCGATGTTTAATCAATCAATCAATCCTGCTAATGTTACTACTTAATAATAATTTGATGATAAGGCACCGGCAGGAGGCCCTGTGTGGTTTTGAGGCCTGCTAGTGTCGACCCTAATAGGAAAAGGGTCTTGTCTACTGATCCATGATGAGCGCACTACCCGCATGTGGGAAGCGAGTATGGGCGCCCCCCTCAATTTGATTCGATTCGCATCTCGTCCAAATCATCTCATTTAGTTCGTGCTTTCTATTTGCCGCATGCATGTTTTTGCGAGCCCAGCGCAGGGTGGAACTTTTGTAGTCGGCATATAGGGGGACACGTTCTTAGAGTGCTATGAGGGTCCATTTTCTTCTGGGCTCGATTAGCCGTGCGCCCAAGGTGCTTTGGGCTTGATGCGGAGAAGAGTTGAGTTGTGTTGAGTGCCCCGCTTGGTGGGAGGCATCCCATCTGGCGGGTTATTCATACGTGTACGGCCAAATTGGTGCAACCCTGCAGGGATAATCTTCTCGAGAAGCCGTGTTTTCCGCGGTTATGGTTAACTTGGTGAAAGTACTGGCTAACAAGTACTCAGGACAACTTAAACCTAATGATTCATAATCTCACACCCCATGATTACAATTTGACTAGTAATAGGATTATTGTCACAATAATTTGTTACATCTTAATCCAACTGGGTGAGTTATCCTCGGATTGCTTCTTTGGATAAGGGGCGAGATCCAGGATGAGTTTGTTTGATGTTATCTTTCAGTTGGTTACAACACTCGATCTTATCCCCTTTCTGATAGCTAGAAGTGATAGAATCTCTGTAGTTGGTTAGTGCAGCCAGTTGCAGCATCTGTTATATACCCTTTTCCCTCCGTTGAACCCAAGTCATCTGTGCTTGTGTTGACGGGCTATACTTTGGTGAACTGTGAGTCTTGCTTGCCAGTACGTCTATGTACTGACCCCTTTGGGGCTGTGGTTTCCGCAGACTACGATTACGAGGATCCAGGTGACGGCTACTACGTGGAGTTTGACGAGGCTGCTGACGAGTAGTTAGCGGACCCGGGCAGGATCCGAGACATCGTGGATGGGCTCCGTCTTTATTTCAGTTTCCGGCTTCTTAAGCCTATTTGGATTTTGTCTGTACTCAGACCCCTTTGAATGCTTCCGCTGATATGTAATGATGCTATGTTGGGACATGTGTCCTCTGGATGATTGTATTTGCTATCTTTGCCCTAGTGAGGGCCATTTGCAACTTATTTCAATCTTTTGTGTCGTAGAGGCATGTTGTGTTATCCTTTTGTTCAAAACCGTTGACGTACCATGTGTGTATGGTATGAAGTACGTCAATGGTAGTGTCCTGATTTCTACAGGATAGTTTACATCGACGGTGAACAGTAGCGATGGGTTGTCACACATAAGTGTTGGCCTACTCGTAAGAGGACGCGGGTGCCGGAAAGCCCCGTAATCCCATCAGAATATTGTTCAGTTCGTGCGGTGAGTATCCTCTAGAAGTCCGGGTGCGACATATCCTGGCTTCCAGCACTTCCGGGGGCTTGTTTCGGGCAACCGGGGTTTTAATCAGACCAATCTCCTTCTATTCCGACATTTGGGGAACAGGGATTTCAGCCTTTTTCTTCTCCACAAGCTTGACTCCAGTGCTTCCTCCTACTTCTAGGTTTTGGTTGGCAATGTATGCCAATTTCTCTACCTTTTTCTTCTAGAGTTTGGAATGGAGTTTCTTGGCAGAATTATTTTTCTTCTTGGAAGATGGAGGCTTTTTGCTAGGTTCATCTTCCGTCAATTCCTTGATGTCAGGATAAGTCGGACTAACTTCACCTTCCTCTTCCTCTTCATCTAGCGGGGGTGTTTTGGGATCTTCATCTTCCTCAGCATCCGAATTTCTAGTCGGTTTTGCCATGAGTACTTCATGAAAAGTCCCTTGCATGGATTTGACCTTTCTTTCGAAAGCATCTTCATCTTCATCTTCGAAATCTGACTCTGCAGATCCTGTTTCCGAGTCTAGCTTTGCCTCTATGGCTGCTAGTAGAGATTCAGCTTCCGAGTTTGATGTTTGATCGATGAATCTCCGGTCTTCCACCTTTTCGGTGGGATCGTGATTTTCTGCCTTTTCCACGGGATTTTCGTCTTCCGTGTTTTCAGCAATCTCAGTCTGCACCATACCAATGAAGTGGGATCTGGTTGCAGGCATCTCCGGAAAGGCAGCAAATCCATATGTGTTTTGTCGATATGCAAGTATGGAAGCTTGATCTGCTCCTATGTATGAATAGGGAAAATCTGAGGAGAATCCGGCATTGAAGCCTTCACTTACTGGTCATAAGGTGGGTGTGATAAAATTGCTTCAATCACGGAATCCCATTGCTTCTGCTGTTAAACAAATAAAAGTATTAGCAGATCCGATCGGTAAAACGCAGTCACTTACCAGATGATTCCGTACCGGCATATATGATCCATTGTCGAGGAAGCGTCCGATGTTTCTGTCGTGTTCCATGCTTTCGACAGTAATTGAGCTGCCGATTCCGCCGAGTATTCCCGTTCGAAAAGTAACTCCCAACACCGCAGGCCCCACGGTGGGCGCCAACTATCGAGACATCGTAGTAAGGTTCATGGACGGGGGTGCCATAAGCCTACTGGTAGAACCACGGGGGGGGGGGGGGCGTCGAAGAACTGTAAACAAGGACACCGAGTTTACCCAGGTTTGTTACGTCACAACTAGGCGGTGTTCCTAGTCCTGCAATATCACAAAATCAGGGTTGAAGCCTAAAGTATACATAGTTCAATTGTGAGTACGGTTTCACTAACTCGACGAGGATCAACTTCCCGGCGAGTTGGCTTCTAGCTAATTGTGAACTTGTGCTTTTCCTTGCTCCCGTCCGGCTTCATATAGATAGTCAGACTAGGGCTTACAAGAAGGAAATCTAGAACACTGCGGAAAGTACATAACTTGGAAAGTAAGAAATCCGGCTTCTCCTCCAAGTCACACCACGTTGGGCCATGGTCCGGGTTCTTCTAATGCAAGGTCATAAGCTAATGCAAGGTTTTGTAAAACTTTCTTCAAGAGGTTACTTTTAATTCTGAAAACTATGCCCGCCAGATCTTCACAGGATTAGAACTTTCATGGAGTTGCCTTTCCTGCGGCGTTCACAGCTCCTTCCCGGAACAAGGGGTAACATGTCACATCCTTTTACACTCTGCAGAGGTGCGTTACTTTACCCATGGACGACCAAGACCATGTTGCACAACCAGGCTCGAGATCCTGTCCACTCCCACTCAGGTGTGGGGCCCGGTAGTTGGTCCAAGCCAAACCGTGCTTCTCCGCACAACGCATGCCCACCCATTTCTGCCAGCAGGTTGAACGCCTGATTCCACCCCTCACGATGGAGATATACGCGCCCATGGCAGACACTCATAGACCCCAGAGCCCGTGGGACGTAAGGGCTCCCACCCATGTGCATGTAGTCTCGCAAGACCTACAACGTACGTCTCTGGCAGTCCGTTGACATGCGAACGAGAAAAGTATCACGGCTGACTTACTCCTCCCACAAAAGATCCATGGTCAACGCGAATTTACGGCGCAAGAATCCTGACGGCAGTTGTTGTTAATTCCTAGGTAATACGTTCCCATGCAGATGGAACCTTCCTTTGACCTATTCATCTTACCATGGTTCCATCTGCCCACCAAACAGAACACTACCACTCGGGTAGTCATTCAATTAGTCATATTATTATAAAAATAGGATCATGCATTCTTTTGAGAGTAGGTGATAATACTATAGGGTTTTTGCAATTAGTTTTTTATGAAGTACTGCAAAGGATATGAGCAAGTGATGAACTTGCCTGAGATTGAAATAACCATAATAATCCAGGCCTTCAAGGTTCGAGGGTCGCGTAGAGAAATCCAAACATCTGAAAGATAGCAAAGTAGTCCCGGTAAGGACTACAGAAAACACTGGCAAGATGATACATGCATAGTAATGAGATGCATCGTGAAATACCCTGGAAAATACCCCAGCTTACAAGTGTAAGCCATGTTTAATGCGATAACTTATACACACAGTTTTTAGGTGAATGGTTTCATTACTTGTGGTGATGTAGTTATTTACTTCTTTGGACTTATATGTGTTTCACTTTTATTTAACAAACAATGGTTATCATGTTTAGGTAGAAGTGTTTATTACTTGATTAGATACAAAACGACAATACATGGAAAATAATTATTGAATAGATAACAGACACATTTTAGTTTGTGTTCGAAAGTGTAGAACTAATGACAATGAGTTTAGTTGATTCATTAGTTGCTCAGGGTTCTAACTCATATTTTTAGTTGGAACATTGCAAAATGTTATGCACTAAGGAATTGGGTAATGTTCACTTTTATGCAGGTAATAAGATGATAAAATAATAAGGATAATGTTTTAAGGAAAACAAACATAGTTTGTTATGATTTGGAAAAACTGTTCCTGTAGAAGTATTACTTAAGTAAAATGTAATTTCTTGCAATACCCATATAAATCACATGCTAAGGTTTTAAGTTTAACCAGTGATTATTTCAATTAAGTAAGAATTGTATTTATGAATTAAATTCTTTTGGAGATATTAATTGCAATCCTAAAATAATAAAATGAGGTCATATTCATTTCTCTAGATAAGGTTTTAAACATCAAAAAGAATAATTAAATGATGTGCTTAAGTATTAGAATAAGGGCACTTTAGATGATCAAGATTTAATTATTAAGTACTAAAATGATTTGAATAATTTTGGATTTAAAGGCTTAAAGAACATATTATTTTCCATTCCTTATTAATTTGATTTGTTTTAATTATCTTATTTTTCTTTCATAAATCAGGGAATGAAAAATGAGTAAATTTTATAAAGATAAACCATTAAAGTTATACAAGTTGATATATATAAATAAAGAATTAAGGATAACATTATTCTCAATTATTTAGTATTTTTATTTATGTAACATCCCTGATTTTTGGAAAACTCAAAAATCACAAAAATTTGAAACTTTTTGTTTTCATGTTTAGTAAGTCACCAAAAACCAAATGAGATGCAAGAAAAAAAAGAAAACAATGCATGTTCTAATGTCTTGGAAATGAAAATCCAATATACCTCTATTCCATAAACCCTAAAGTCATTTCAAAATAAATATTTCTACATAAATAAAATAATTCTTCTTAAGCAAACCTTTGCACCAAACATGTTTTCAACCCAATTATGATCTTGAAAATATTTTTGATATATAAAAACTAGAGAATTGTTATCTCTAATATTTTTCTTCTTATCTCTAAAAAGGGTTTCACTATTATTGAAAACCCCAAAATAGATATAAGTTGGATCCTTGTTTTCCAAGTGTTATGTCAATCAACAAAATAATATAGTGCTATAGAAATAAATTGTTTATGAAAACAAGTAATATTACTTTGAAAATAGTTTATGGCAACATTACTCAATTATTTATAGCCCTTAATAAAGTTCTAGACCTTAAAAGTATTTGAGGAGAATAAAATTATTAATAATAACCTTTAGTTGTTATTCCAAGTTTTAAACAAGAAGGGGTGAAAATGAAATGCATTGCTTTGAAAATAACATAACAAAAGGTTTTGAAAACAATATTATGACTTGTGGTTTTATTCTAAATTTTATTGGTCAACAATAATAATTAATTGATATGAACTAATTAAATAGCATTAAGTTACTATTAGTAAATCCTTCAACTCCTAAATTTATAAAATGTGAAAGTGGTTTAAAAATTGCTTTCCAAAAATAATATATGACTTGTAAAATGTCTCTGAAATTTTATTTAATCAAAAACCCCATTTTTATTATTTTCTATTTTAAAAATGGTATTAAGTTCTATTAGTGAATTAATTATAATTTTCAAAACATAAAAGGGATGAAAACACTTTGAAATGGTTTTGGAAAGTAATATTTGATCATCATAAAGCTACTGAAATTTTATTTGACAAATATTTATATTTGTTAATTTTCTAAATTAAAAACCACTTTAAGAAACTATTAGGGAATTATACAATATTCCAAATTGAAAAATAAAAACATGTTGAAAAGTTTACAAAAAATTTTCTAAGTGAAAGACATTATTTTTAGAAAGAATTTGCAATATGTTTGAGGTCTTTTGGACTTGTATATCAAAAGATATTAAAAAAAGGAATAAAAAGAAAAATAAAACAGAATGCTGACGTCAGCTGACGTCATGTCGTCTTCAACCCAGGAAACGGAAATGCATTCATTTTGGCCGAAACTTCCGCGATTGATTGCGATCGTTTAATGGCGCAATAATCCCTGCCGTTTCCTCCCCTTAAAAGAAACCGATCCCCTCTCCATTACCCCTCTCGTTTCCAAGCGAATAGTGCCCCATGGACACACAGATTGCTCGCCGGAGCTGAGATGCACCGCTGCCTTGGAGCTCGATTTCCGGCGAATTGAGGTCGTGCCCGAGCCCTATGCTACCCCTAGCGGACTTCCCATTCCCTTGCGAGTATTCCTGGCCACTAGTTCGATTTTTTTGCGCAGCGTTTTAACCCCGTCGAGCACATCTGCAACTGCCGGCGCCTTCACCGTCCCTGCCCGTGCGGAGTCATCGACAGAGGCCGTCAACGAGGGCGCAGACCGCGCCATCGAGCTCTCCGTGGACACCCGCGCCATTTGGTCACCTCCGTTGATCCAGAGGATCACCGTGGAGCCATCTCCGACGAAATTCCGAGCTGAGCGCCGCCGCCCCGCCATTATCCGGCGGAAGATCCCGGTGAGCCATCCTCCTCTCTCCGGTAGCCGTTGGATCCTTTTTCTACGCACAGGATTAGATCATGGATCGAAAGGGTACCCACTCGTTGGATCTGGATCCAACGATCCAGATTTAAATGGCTTAGCCCAGTCAGCTTGAGCGTTAAGTAATTATCCGTTGCTGGGCGTAGCTCATAGCAGGCCCAAGCCCGTTCCCTGTCCGTCGCACGCGCGACAGATAAGCAATCTGAGACCAGCTCAGTCTCTGGAATTATTTTCGAATAAAAATAGAAAAACAATTTTGCAGATTAGTCCCTGCACATTAGACCTACCATATCTTTTGATCCATAAGCCCAAATTTATCAAACTTGGACTTTTTGAAAACCCCTTGACATGTAGAAACTTTTAGCACTGTCCAAATTCAAATTTGACAAACTTAAATTGGTTCAAATTTAAATATGCATGTTTGATGAATTTTGGCATAATTCAAATTCTACAAATCCAAAAATTGTAAATAAAATATATTTGGAAACCTTAGAATGTGTACTTTCATATCCTCTGTCCCAAAATAATAATTGAACAAATTAAAATTGAATTTAGAATTAATTGGTACATTTGAGTATTTTTGTCATAGATTTAATTCTATAAATAATTTTAATATGTTTTCTTAAGCAATGTTACTCCATATGGCAACCTTAATCCATAGAAACCAGTGCCATAGAATTTTGGACACATATGAGCCATACCCATGTATTTTAGGCCAAGTTATCACACACATGTTTCACACCATATTAAAAATGACTTAGGAAATATTTTTGTTTAAGTGGTTCTATGTGTGTATGGCTATTTGAAACCAAGGCTAAGTCCTTAGTGGAATTTCAACTTATACTTAGCCAACAAAACACTAGTAATATAGTTTTCTATATACTTCTCCACTCTCCTATTCTTGCTTCAAGAAATTCATCAAGTTAGCAAAATGGAAAACAAGACTCAAGCACAAGGAGGGACTTCATTTTCAACTTGGTGTCAACATATAGAGATATGAGAAATATCATTGAATAAAATGAAGGAAGGGCTTAGACTCCACAGCAACTAGAAGAAACTCCAGAAAGTACAAGTGTGAAGAAATCCAGAAGAAAAGATCTCCCTCTCTCTTTCTATCTTTCTTCTTATTTCCTTTCTATTTGACTTAGTGGTATTTTTTTTTGCCCATCCCATACCCAAACCAATTAGTGAAGTGAAAGCCATGAAGGTTTATCAAGTTCAAGAGAAGATTAACAACAAGGATGAAACTACAATAGAAGCATGAAGATTATCTTCAAAAAGACAAGCATGTGAAGACTTGGAGCAATCCACACAAGTTGAAGAATAACAAGTTGTTTTTGTCCAACCAATTACCCAAATGGAAAACCCAAAACTTAGTAATATTTTCCCTTTGATGATGAAGTTAGTAGGCCTACCCTAACCACAATGGAATATACTAACATAGTCACTCAAATATTTTTGAAGGTGAATATGACCAAGTGTTTGCATGTATTACTTTAGTTGAAGAAGTAATATGTTTATTCTTAGTGAACTCTTGGAACTTCCTCGACAAGTATGGTTATAATAAAGTTAGATCAAATCAAGCTCAACCTAGTCCTTCCCAAGTAAACCATTGGAATTTTCCTTAAACAAGAATGAGACCATTAGAGAATGAATCTTTCAAGTCAAACCTAGACCTTGTCCTAACCAACTTGGTTAAGCCCCTTTTGATATATTAGTTGCTATGTATGTTTTATACACTTGTATGATTGTTTGGTAGAATGCTTGTTTATTTTGTTATTTTGTTTTCAATGAATAGATTGTACGGAGAGCAACGATCTTTTGTGAAGAGAGTGTGATATCTTCACCAACTTCAACAAGGCAAGTAACACATCATCAACTACCCATTATTTTCTATATGCATTAGTTGATTTTGAGTAGTATGCATGATAGGAAATTTTAATAAGTTATATTATGCTATGCTATATCCTAGTAGTGTGTAGCCATCCTTATACCTTGTTATTTTGATGCCTTGGTACTTATTTAGATGCTTAGCCATGCTACAAAAATTGTTTTACTAGATGTTGAGGAAAAACTATAAGTATAACTAATGAATGAACCACCTGGGTGGAAGTGGTAAGATTGGGTTATGTTGAGTGTTGCCTCAGGGCCCTTGTGTAAGGGTTATTCCACTTGAGGTTGTCACTTGCGGATGGCCACCCAGGAACAAAGAGATTACTATGTCCCTCTAAATCTAGTAGCTTCCCGTGCAGCCTTTTGACAATATGGGCTCTGTCTTGATCAATTAAGTTGTGAGGGTTCAGCCCAGGCTTGACAAGCAGATGTAGCAAAATTATAGGTGGAACGGGTCTTGCCGGTGGGTTTGGACTTCTTCTTCTGAAAGATCTCGTCTCAATTCTCTCCTTTCCATGATGCACTCCGGGTGTATAGGATGTTTGGGCTAATTGAAGACAAAGGGTGAAAGTGCACAACCTCTGCAGAGTCAACAAACTAAGATCTTAGCCGTGTCCCCGGTTATGGACAACTATGAGCAGCTGGACAAGGATTGACGGAAGAATCTCATCATCAATTTCAATAAGTAAAATTTTGACCAAGTGAACAGTATTGTGGTGCTTGGATCTTAATCCAATGTTGCCACCCCTTTGAAAAGAAAAGTTTCTTTTACAAAAGAGATAGGACAAAACTGGCTTTATGCAAACTTAGCCTAAACTCCACTCAGCCAAATAAGCATGTAGTATTAGTCTTGCCATCTATACCCACCATAGTGTTACTTGCCAATACATTAAAGTGTATTGACTCCCTTGTGGCTGCATATTCCATATTGCAGATATTTCTGAAGACGAGTGAGGATTTCGTTTAGGATCTCGAGACTATCGCCAACATGTTTTGCCTGTGGCACATGAAGAAGATGGGCTCAATGTTGTTCTATGTTTTCCGCTGTAATACTTTGTTTTCTGCTAGTCTTCTAAGACTATGCAAGTTGTAATCCTATTTTGTAAAGACTGGATCATGCGATGTAATAGAATTTGATGCATTTGCATGATATTTCATTTTGTACTGTGGTGCTAGCAATTGATCCAGGGACTAGCACAATAACACAGGTATTCCATCTTTATTAAAAGTTGGGATGCTACAAAATGGTATCAGAGCATTGTGTTGCCTGTAGAATTCGAGACCCTTAGGTTTGGAAGCCATTTTTGATCATGTTATTATCTCCTTAGAGTATTTTGGATCCTAGCGGCATAGTGAGATGAAGCGGCCCGGACAACTTTACGTGTCCACGGACACGAGACCGTTCCCTGATTGGCTAGCGGGTGCCAGTATCCCTCACTATAGTGAATATCCAATTTGCAAAAAGTTGTTAATAACCCCTTGATCACCCTAGGATTGAAATTTTTCTTCTATGTTCAAACTTTCTATAAACAAATTAAACAATCATCTTAATTCTTCTCATATCCTCTCATCTATTATTCACCTTCAAAATTTTCTAGATGACCTTCCTCTTCAATACCATCAAGACAAGATTGTTGATGACCATACCAGGAAGTGCAAAGAGTATTTTCACCACATGAAGCCCTACACTCAAGATTTTTGAAGAATTTGAAGAAAAACATAGACTTCCCAACAATCAAGAACACCTCAAGACATGGAGAGAAGAATATGAAGAAAAGCTCAAGAAGATATAGGTGAGACCACCAATCTAGTTACTTGGTTAGAACAACGTTAACGATTAGTGTATTGATCATACCAATGAGTGTGGTATGACAATATTAGTTTGTTTTCAAAAAAAAAAACTATGTTGTTTGGTGTGATGAATGTGTTGCTATATGTTTGTTATGTGTTGTTTGTAAGATGAGTTTTCTTGATCTGCTATTTTGGATAAGAACCTTCCTTAGCCATCTTTCTAAATCTCTACTCATCCCTACTAGACCAAACCCAACACCATACTCATTCACCAACCATAGTGAGAACCATTTGGAATCATACAACCTTTACCCTATTAATACACAAGCCATCCCATTTGAGGAATGCTAATATCAAATTTCCTTCTTCTGTGTGAAGGAACAATCACATCCATGATAAAATGCCAAATGCCTAATAAGGATCAAGCCAACCTTGGAGCTATCAAGCAATGGAAGAATTTGCCTACCATGAGAGTTTCTTTAGAAATAGCATGGTGTTTACCTTCAATGATGACAACCAACAAGATGGAAGATTGCCAAGGACATAAAAAGACCAAGTTGAGAGTGACCAAAGGACTTCTGATTGACCCAAAGAGTGACCCCTCAGTGTCAAAGGTAGTTCAACATACCTATGTTGGTATACACCTCTACCACAAAGTAAAGTTCTACTCAAGCCAATCTCAAATAAATCTACACTCTAATCTAATGAAAATAGACTACCCACAAAAGTTTCTTTTAAGGGTGGTAGCCCATCCAGTTGGTTTGGAATCAAGTTACCCAAATCTTTCTTTCTAACCTTCCCAAATCTCGGGACGAGATTTCTTTTAAGGGTGGTAGTCTGTAACATCCCTGATTTTTGGAAAACTCAAAAATCACAAAAATTTGAAACTTTTTGTTTTCATGTTTAGTAAGTCACCAAAAACCAAATGAGATGCAAGAAACAAAAGAAAACAATGCATGTTCTAATGTCTTGGAAATGAAAATCCAATATACCTCTATTCCATAAACCCTAAAGTCATTTCAAAATAAATATTTCTACATAAATAAAATAATTCTTCTTAAGCAAACCCTTGCACCAAACATGTTTTCAACCCAATTATGATCTTGAAAATATTTTTGATATATAAAAACTAGAGAATTGTTATCTATAATATTTTTCTTCTTATCTCTAAAAAGGGTTTCACTATTATTGAAAACCCCAAAATAGATATAAGTTGGATCCTTGTTTTCCAAGTGTTATGTCAATCAACAAAATAATATAGTGCTATAGAAATAAATTGTTTATGAAAACAAGTAATATTACTTTGAAAATAGTTTATGGCAACATTACTCAATTATTTATAGCCCTTAATAAAGTTCTAGACCTTAAAAGTATTTGGGGAGAATAAAATTATTAATAATAACCTTTAGTTGTTATTCCAAGTTTTAAACAAGAAGGGGTGAAAATGAAATGCATTGCTTTGAAAATAACATAAAAAAAGGTTTTGAAAACAATATTATGACTTGTGGTTTTATTCTAAATTTTATTGGTCAACAATAATAATTAATTGATATGAACTAATTAAATAGCATTAAGTTACTATTAGTAAATCCTTCAACTCCTAAATTTATAAAATGTGAAAGTGGTTTAAAAATTGCTTTCCAAAAATAATATATGACTTGTAAAATGTCTCTGAAATTTTATTTAATCAAAAACCCCATTTTTATTATTTTCTATTTTAAAATGGTATTAAGTTCTATTAGTGAATTAATTATAATTTTCAAAACATAAAAGGGATGAAAACACTTTGAAATGGTTTTGGAAAGTAATATTTGATCATCATAAAGCTACTGAAATTTTATTTGACAAATATTTATATTTGTTAATTTTCTAAATTAAAAACCACTTTAAGAAACTATTAGGGAATTATACAATATTCCAAATTGAAAAATAAAAACATGTTGAAAAGTTTACAAAAATGTTTCTAAGTGAAAGACATTATTTTTAGAAAGAATTTGCAATATGTTTGAGGTCTTTTGGACTTGTATATCAAAAGATATTAAAAAAAGGAATAAAAAGAAAAATAAAACAGAATGCTGACGTCAGCTGACGTCATGTCGTCTTCAACCCAGGAAACGGAAATGCATTCATTTTGGCCGAAACTTCCGCGATTGATTGCGATCGTTTAATGGCGCAATAATCCCTGCCGTTTCCTCCCCTTAAAAGAAACCGAGCCCCTCTCCATTACCCCTCTCGTTTCCAAGCGAATAGTGCCCCATGGACACACAGATTGCTCGCCGGAGCTGAGATGCACCGCTGCCTTGGAGCTCGATTTCCGGCGAATTGAGGTCGTGCCCGAGCCCTATGCTACCCCTAGCGGACTTCCCATTCCCTTGCGAGTATTCCTGACCACTAGTTCGATTTTTTTGCGCAGCGTTTTAACCCCGTCGAGCACATCTGCAACTGTCGGCGCCTTCACCGTCCCTGCCCGTGCGGAGTCATCGACAGAGGCCGTCAACGAGGGCGCATACCGCGCCATCGAGCTCTCCGTGGACACCCGCGCCATTTGGTCACCTCCGTTGATCCAGAGGATCACCGTGGAGCCATCTCCGACGAAATTCCGAGCTGAGCGCCGCCGCCCCGCCATTATCCGGCGGAAGATCCCGGTGAGCCACCCTCCTCTCTCCGGTAGCCGTTGGATCCTTTTTCTACGCGCAGGATTAGATCATGGATCGAAAGGGTACCCACTCGTTGGATCTGGATCCAACGATCCAGATTTAAATGGCTTAGCCCAGTCAGCTTGAGCGTTAAGTAATTATCCGTCACTCGGCGTAGCTCATAGCAGGCCCAAGCCCGTTCCCTGTCCGTCGCACGCGCGACAGATAAGCAATCTGAGCCCAGCTCAGTCTCTGGAATTATTTTCGAATAAAAATAGAAAAACAATTTTGCAGATTAGTCCCTGCACATTAGACCTACCATATCTTTTGATCCATAAGCCCAAATTTAGCAAACTTGGACTTTTTGAAAACCCCTTGACATGTAGAAACTTTTAGCACTGTCCAAATTCAAATTTGACAAACTTAAATTGGTTCAAATTTAAATATGCATGTTTGATGAATTTTGGCATAATTCAAATTCTACAAATCCAAAAATTGTAAATAAAATATATTTGGAAACCTTAGAATGTGTACTATCATATCCTCTGTCCCAAAATAATAATTGAACAAATTAAAATTGAATTTAGAATTAATTGGTACATTTGAGTATTTTTGTCATAGATTTAATTCTATAAATAATTTTAATATGTTTTCTTAAGCAATGTTACTCCATATGGCAACCTTAATCCATAGAAACCAGTGCCATAGAATTTTGGACACATATGAGCCATACCCATGTATTTTAGGCCAAGTTATCACACACATGTTTCACACCATATTAAAAATGACTTAGGAAATATTTTTGTTTAAGTGGTTCTATGTGTGTATGGCTATTTGAAACCAAGGCTAAGTCCTTAGTGGAATTTCAACTTATACTTAGCCAACAAAACACTAGTAATATAGTTTTCTATATACTTCTCCACTCTCCTATTCTTGCTTCAAGAAATTCATCAAGTTAGCAAAATGGAAAACAAGACTCAAGCACAAGGAGGGACTTCATTTTCAACTTGGTGTCAACATATAGAGATATGAGAAATATCATTGAATAAAATGAAGGAAGGGCTTAGACTCCACAGCAACTAGAAGAAAGAAAGTACAAGTGTGAAGAAAATCCAGAAGAAAAGATCTCCCTCTCTCTTTCTCTCTTTCTTCTTATTTCCTTTCTATTTGACTTAGTGGTATTTTTTTTGCCCATCCCATACCCAAACCAATTAGTGAAGTGAAAGCCATGAAGGTTTATCAAGTTCAAGAGAAGATTAACAACAAGGAGGAAACTACAATAGAAGCATGAAGATTATCTTCAAAAAGACAAGCATGTGAAGACTTGGAGCAATCCACACAAGTTGAAGAATAACAAGTTGTTTTTGTCCAACCAATTACCCAAATGGAAAACCCAAAACTTAGTAATATTTTCCCTTTGATGATGAAGTTAGTAGGCCTACCCTAACCACAATGGAATATACTAACATAGTCACTCAAATATTTTTGAAGGTGAATATGACCAAGTGTTTGCATGTATTACTTTAGTTGAAGAAGTAATATGTTTATTCTTAGTGAACTCTTGGAACTTCCTCGACAAGTATGGTTATAATAAAGTTAGATCACATCAAGCTCAACCTAGTCCTTCCCAAGTAAACCATTGGAATTTTCCTTAAACAAGAATGAGACCATTAGAGAATGAATCTTTCAAGTCAAACCTAGACCTTGTCCTAACCAACTTGGTTAAGCCCCTTTTGATATATTAGTTGCTATGTATGTTTTATACACTTGTATGATTGTTTGGTAGAATGCTTGTTTATTTTGTTATTTTGTTTTCAATGAATAGATTGTACGGAGAGCAACGATCTTTTGTGAAGAGAGTGTGATATCTTCACCAACTTCAACAAGGCAAGTAACACATCATCAACTACCCATTATTTTCTATATGCATTAGTTGATTTTGAGTAGTATGCATGATAGGAAATTTTAATAAGTTATATTATGCTATGCTATATCCTAGTAGTGTGTAGCCATCCTTATACCTTGTTATTTTGATGCCTTGGTACTTATTTAGATGCTTAGCCATGCTACAAAAATTGTTTTACTAGATGTTGAGGAAAAACTATAAGTATAACTAATGAATGAACCACCTGGGTGGAAGTGGTAAGACTGGGTTATGTTGAGTGTTGCCTCAGGGCCCTTGTCTAAGGGTTATTCCACTTGAGGTTGTCACTTGCGGATGGCCACCCAGGAACAAAGAGATTACTATGTCCCTCTAAATCTAGTAGCTTCCCGTGCAGCCTTTTGACAATATGGGCTCTGTCTTGATCAATTAAGTTGTGAGGGTTCAGCCCAGGCTTGACAAGCAGATGTAGCAAAATTATAGGTGGAACGGGTCTTGCCGGTGGGTTTGGACTTCTTCTTCTGAAAGATCTCGTCTCAATTCTCTCCTTTCCATGATGCACTCCGGGTGTATAGGATGTTTGGGCTAATTGAAGACAAAGGGTGAAAGTGCACAACCTCTGCAGAGTCAACAAACTAAGATCTTAGCCGTGTCCCCGGTTATGGACAACTATGAACAGCTGGACAAGGATTGACGGAAGAATCTCATCATCAATTTCAATAAGTAAAATTTTGACCAAGTGAACAGTATTGTGGTGCTTGGATCTTAATCCAATGTTGCCACCCCTTTGAAAAGAAAAGTTTCTTTTACAAAAGAGATAGGACAAAACTGGCTTTATGCAAACTTAGCCTAAACTCCACTCAGCCAAATAAGCATGTAGTATTAGTCTTGCCATCTATACCCACCATAGTGTTACTTGCCAATACATTAAATTGTATTGACTCCCTTGTGGCTGCATATTCCATATTGCAGATATTTCTGAAGACGAGTGAGGATTTCGTTTAGGATCTCGAGACTATCGCCAACATGTTTTGCCTGTGGCACATGAAGAAGATGGGCTCAATGTTGTTCTATGTTTTCCGCTGTAATACTTTGTTTTCTGCTAGTCTTCTAAGACTATGCAAGTTGTAATCCTATTTTGTAAAGACTGGATCATGCGATGTAATAGAATTTGATGCATTTGCATGATATTTCATTTTGTACTGTGGTGCTAGCAATTGATCCAGGGACTAGCACAATAACACAGGTATTCCATCTTTATTAAAAGTTGGGATGCTACAATTTATTTTATCAAAATTTATTTTTAAATTCATAAGTTTAAGGTTAAGTAAGTATTATATAATTGAATTTAAACTGTTAGAGTATTATATTGGTGGACTTATTTAGGATTTTATTTAAGTCTAGTTGCTCTAATTTTTGATGATGATTTTCTTTTACTAATGTAGTTTTATTTCTGTTATTTTTCTTTAATGAAATTGGTCAAAAGACCATTTAGCCCCAGGCTGACTGGTGGGCCAACCCACCAGTGGGTTGGGTCAAACCCACTCGGGTAACCCGAGCAGGCGGCCACCCCACACGCCCCGCTCCCTCACCTCTGTCTCTTCTTCCCCCCTCGCAGGAGACACGGAGGCGATCTCCATGGCCCCTCTCCGGCGATTTCTCCGCCCCCCTCCGACCATTTCTGCCACCGTGACCTAGCGCCACCGCCTCTCCTCCCTGCCCGCTTCTACGCCTCCTTCCTCGATTTGCTTTTCTCCCCGTGTTGCGCCCGTGGCAACCACAAACCCTAACCCTAGGTTTCGGTACCCGGGGTTGCTCCTCCACCTTCCCGGTGGTCTGGGTTCCTCGAAGTGATTCATGGGCTCCAGGAGGTTGATGTGCTGCTGCTGCTGCTTTTGTGGCTCGGTCTCCGGAGATGCTGCCGCCGGGACGGTCTTCTGGACAACCGCGGCTCGCCGCCGTGCTCCTCTCTCCATCCGGATGTGGTCACCACGATGGTGACCACCTGTAAGTGCCTCTCTCCTCTCTCTGCCCTCTAACCTCTCTCTCTCTCTCTCAGATTCTTCCTTTCCCCCTTGCTCTGGAGTCTAGCCATCGAGCTAGTTCATACTGCGCCTCCCTGTGATGTTCTCTGTGCTCTAGTGCTTGATTAGGTAGCATTGGATTTTATCTTATGATTTACTTGATGTATGAGATATGGAATCCATGCCATGACCTGTGATGGATGAGGGATTTTTATTGTGCACCTAAATCATCCCTCTGTTGCTATGTGCTGTGAGATGTTACCGGTTAAGGGCTTGTGCTGGTAGTGGAAATTTATCTGGGATTTACTCCCCATGCTATTTTTATGAGATGACACCCTTTGGGTTTGCCCCCTGTGATGGACTCTTGTTACTGACTATCTGATGACAATTCCTATTAACTTGTATAGAATTCCTAATGTTCTATGGGTGTGCTAAATTGTTGAGAGGTGTTACTCTGAATATCATTCAGAGAATATGCCCTTAACAATTGTTTCCAACTTATTGTTTTTATGTCATGAGTCCTTGGTTCTGGGGTATCAGATCCTTGGATCTGGTGCCCAGCACCCTGTATGTGGTTGTGGCATAATTCCAGTGACTTTGGCTGGTAATTTGACTCAAGTCCCTTTTGCTAAAAACCTTGGTATCTAGTGGGTATGATATTTCTTTGAATCACATGATAAGAACAGAGCACTACACCTGATATGTTTTCCTTCTTTGAAACTTATAGTTTAAGAACAGATGCTTGCACTAGATCTCTTAGCCCCAAGCCAATGATGCAATAGTCTGAGGCCCTAATTTTATATAAGTACAGATACTATGCTTGAGCTAGTGGCAAATATAAGATGTTGGGTTGATTATTGGGCATCTCTATATGCCAACTGGTGGGTGCTACTCTGAGCCTTAGGGTTCAGAGGATGTGCCACCATGTCCCTCTTGTGTTTCCAAGGAACATTTGAATTGGTGAGTTGTGTTTGAGGTACCAATTTTTATGGATCTGGTGCCCAGCAACTACACTATTAATTGTTTGGTTGTTATATCTGATAAGAACAGATTAATGCTTGTTAAATTGCCCTTAGGCCAATGATGTTGTTCTCAGGCAGTTTTCTTAAAATAAGAACATATATTATACTTGTTTAAACCCCTGTGATGTGATTAGCATAGCAACACTATGCTAAACTGAGGAAAACAAATCCCAGCCCACTATCTATGCATAACTTAGCAAGATCCCTTGCTAGGATGTGTGTTGATGTCACCTTTTGGTGTTACTGTTGTGGCTCTGATTTCCTGATGGATCTTGGCTTCTTGATCCACTCCCCCTTGAGCTATTTCCCCTGCTCTGCTTGTGATCTTGTTGTTGTTGTGATTCAGGCCTGCTCCTCCAGCTCCAAGCTTGGCCTTGTTGTGATCTTGCTGGATGTATTACCTGTTGATCAATTCCCAGTAGGGATTTGGGTGGTTTGGTTTGTGGTTCTATCTGTGTTGCTGGAGCTGTGTAGCTCGAGCAGTGAACAGGGGAAAGTGAGCTTGGTCTCCTCTCTCTTGCGGCTGATGTGGTATTTATACCACAACAGAGGTCTTGACAGCACCAAATTGTGCTGGTGAGTGTGATGTGTGCTTGTCTACGTTGCCTAGGATATTTCCTGGGAGATGTGCTCGGTTTGCACTTGGTCTTATCCTGGTGCTGTACTTATTCTTGGCTTGCCACTTGTATTACCTGGTACTTGCCCATGATGTTGGTCTGAGGCACTTTAACTGATTTGAATAGATACTACATGTAATTTACTTAACCCAGTGATGAGATTAGCAGTGCATCACACTGCCAAATCTGAGGGTACTAATCCCCTCCACCTCCACTTTTACTTTTATTTCTCTTCTTGTTTATTTTGCAGGAACAGAAGATAAATTGGAGACTGTAACTTTGCAAGAATTAGATTAGGAATTTCTTTTTGTAATTGACAATTTGTAATAGATCTTGCAAGTTCTATTTGTTGGGTTATTGTAAAGACTTTGTATCATGGTTATATTATTAATAAAGTTAATTGTTTTCTTTTACTTATTCACAATGAAATTGGAAATGTCCAATATTTGTTATTTCTTAATTGGTTCCATTTGATTATGGTAGTTGTATTTTCTTGATTATTAAATTTGAATTTCCAATTCAAATTCAAACTCAAATTTCAAATTCAAACATCCCTAAGTTTAAATAATTCAAATTTGATCCCCTCAACTCCAATATAGTCTAGAGGTTATGTCAAATTTCCACCTTCTTACAGTATCGAACTCTCTCTCTCTGAATTAGAATATCGATGGAACCTCGATCACTCCAGGGTCTAGTACTTGAGAATAAGTCTCCAATTGCCACTTCTCGTCTGATGATGTCTCAGAGTTTAATTACCAGTTTGTTCTTGTATAACTTAACCTAATGAAATTCCAGTGTTGAATGCGCTCAGAAATAATCTGCTTACAAGATTGATCAGGTCCTGTACTCAAATTATTCTTGTATGACACCAAACACCAGGATTTCACCCCTCTTAGTTGATGTCTTCTGATCTTGGCTCCCTCCTGGTTTGCTTCTCTTGTAGCCTTAGTCATGCAGAAACATAGACAAGAGTTTTGGAAAGATCACAGACAGTGATCAAAGTTTAGTATTGGTTTAAGAAGGTTTGTTTCCTCGTTCAGATTCATCCTTTAGGACTGATGAGATCATCCAGTTATACAAGACTAACTTGCAGAAGTAAGATCATCAACGGTGTGATTTGGATACTCACCCCTCTTCGAGTTCTAGATACCTAGTTGATTTGTCTCAAGTCACTTATAGACTTGAGGTTAGGCTTGTTGAAAGTTAGTGCTAGTCAGCACCATATCTGGTTTGTCTTACAAGATGATTTGGTTTAGAAAGATGTTTGTTATAAAGATCACTCCAAGATGTACTCTCAACCAGATGATCTAGACCTATTTCATCATGTCGAGAGAAACACTGGTCACTTTGCTTCGTTTAAACATTCGCGCCAAAATTTCCCGTATTTTTAGATGCATGCTTTGCAAATGCACATATTAAATTTAGATCCTTATAACTTCCCAAACACTGGGATGTTACAGTATCTCCCCCTTAACAAGAACTTCATCCCGAAGTTCAACCTCTCTCACGTAAAGGTAGGTAGAGAGAACTTCTGTAGACCGTTGATTCTTCACAGTTGTCTTCTTGTGTTGACCTTGGCATGTGTAGCCTCTTGTCTTGATTGTTCACCTTCCACTGTCGTGCATGATAATCTAATATTAAGCCTTTATTATGACAACTATGTTTTGTCACTAAACCTTCCTAATGGTATCACGAAGAACACGTGGTATTTCCACCACATAGTGGATACCAAGTTTCGTTCTCCGATGAATAGGTAGGGTTTCCTATCTCTCACAACTTTCTTAAGAACATTTGGTACATTCACCAGGTGATGAATAACCAATAAGATTCTTCCGGTACAATGGGTATTGTCTATGTTTAGGACTCCATTTGGTTCAATCTAATGGTCTCAAGAGGAATACTGCTCAAAGAAACTTGTACAATGTAGTGTACATTGACTTAGACTCAATTATTAGTAAAAATATCTTCGAGTTTCCCCGAGTTTTAACTTTTTCCTATAGGTGACTATAACCTATTCCACTGGTTACTTCCTATGGTCCTTCTATATCTTTGGGTTTTGACTTCTATGGGACAATTCTATAAGTTTATTTCTCAACTTCTACATGTTTCCTTCTAAGATATAACTACTCATGTGATTTTCTTCTCATCGCTGTTGTATATCTCCATGTGTTGATGAAGTATCTCACCAACTCCAAGCAAAATGTGGAATGTGGTCCATTCCCATCACTGCTTTATTTATTTCCGCCTTCTTGACTTCAAGGACTTCCAGAGATTTGATAGTTGCTTTAATCAGCTGAGATTTCAGACCGCTCTCATACTAATCCTATACCCTCTAGACCAGTAACGTCAAGGTAGAACTCAATGTTTGCACATGCATATGCACACCAAATTCCAACTTCATGCACAGATCTAGTCAATCAAAGATCCAAATAAGATCCAATAAATCCCAAATGCAGTTATCACTCATGCATCAAAAGCCTGTGAAATAAGAGTACTTAGAGTAAAACATCTCAAGTACCCAAGGCTCTTAAATGCTATACACTACAAGTAGGTATATGGTACCTTGTAATCCTAGTCTACACAACCACTATTTGCCTCGGTAATTACTCGAATTGCATGCCTTACTGCAATGGAATAAATCAAGACAAAAAATAATCATATAGTAGTTGTTGTCTAACTTGGTTCCCTATAGGACTAAGTACCATATCAACTAAACTCCTTCATCTTGATTACGCTAAACTTCTCATGGCATTTGTTGATCCTTCATGCTGTTGATCACCTTAGGAGTAGTAATGTAACTTCCATCAATGCTTATGCCTTCTCCTAACTCTATTCTATACTATAGTGATTCACCCCTGGACTTGATAACTAAGGATATGGTATATACCCCATAGTTACCATAGTTTAATGACAGTTCAGGATTCTCAAACATCCCTTCTTGATGTCTTCTATACTTTCTCTATACCATGTTCTACTCCATCCTATTCATTCATAGAATGGGGTAATCATCACTTGACTTAATCATCTCCGACTATGTCAGAACTCTCTTTTTCTCAATAACACTGATACATGATAGACTTCTAACTATTCATACCTAGGTATATAGAAATTAGATAAGTATATTTACTCGAGTTGAGTAAGAAAATTCTATACAAGTATGATTATATCATTCTCAAGTGAATGATCATCATAGTTGTAGAAAATATGGTTTAGATAAGATGGCTTCCTATAGTATTTACAAATCTACAGATCTCCTAAAAGGTTTTAAACCTAAGGTCGCTTCGCTCTGATACCATCTGTAGTGACCCAGCACACCACTGCATGTGTAGTGCGCAAGTCGATGACATAATACTCACAGAAGGACTTATCCGTGAATATTACATCTCTCAGAGTGGTACATCAGAAACACAGCGGGTCCAAGCAAAGCTATAGGATACAAATTCCATTACAAAATTGTGGGGACCCCAGACTAGCAGTACGAGACCTCCAGTATGCATACATTCACGATCCCATGATCAGTTAGTCGTGAACAACATACTCGAGTTGACATTGCAGATTACAACATCCACTACACGAATACACGACTTACACAACTGGTCACATGACTCAGTTGAAAACAACTGCCACGCAGGGCAGGAACACACACTCTGAAAACAGCGGAAGACTACAAAACACACTCATGGTCAACCCAAGCCACGCCTTGACTACCTACAGGCTACTGACTCGGAGACGTTCCTAGTTCGCATAGCCGTCAGCGACTCCATCTTCTTCAGGTTCGCCGGTTTTCTGCTCAAAGTCTGGCTAAGACAATAGCCAGGGACGAAACCATACATGAGTACGTTTGAATGTACTCCTGCAAGTCACCCTAAATGAAAGCTAAACATGCAAGTATGCAGATATAAAGGTGGTAGGAAGGCTTTAATTAGGGCTCAACTAGCCATGATGAATTTAAGACTCATCATAGTTGCACAAGTTTTATTCTCCTTTGTTGAAGAAGATACTTAAGAAGATATTTCATTTCCCTTGTAGATAAAGCATGTCCACAAGGTTTTGATAAAACATTCTAGATAAAGAAAACATTTCTCTTTGCAAAACTTCTTGGAAAAACACATTTTTAAGATCATCATTTATCCGGTACCTCAAAGGTACAATCATTCCCTTTCAACGTACCTCCCAGGTAAGTTCCAAAACATTTTCCAGCCTTTCTGAAAATATTGACACAATGCTAGCTACATGGCCATTCAACTGTCCATATCCGAGGACGCGGCTATTCTGAATAGTTTTACTCTGCAGAGGTGTACACAATCCACAAGATCCAGTACATCCGCCGTGAACAACCACGGACTGTCCGAGACAGTATGCAAACATCGGATAACTGGTCCTAACCATCCACTATGTCAGTGCTAGTAAATGACTACCTCTTCAACTAGGTTTGTTCCCCCCGGCACCGAGTGAGTCAGCCGTATCGATCCGGTTTCCCCTGACAACACACCGCCATGGCAGGAGACCCAATTGCTGCAACCGGTAGTGAACTTAATCCCACACTGTGAATGTCCCATTCTCCCTCCTGGCGACAATTCGGTTCGGGGGACTCTAACCCCTATAGCACTTTGAGGTAGACACGGACTAACACCGACAAGCAATTAGCTAGACCTCGTACCCATATTGAGGTAATGTGGCAGTACGGCTTGGTTGTCCGGCGAAGACTAGGTTATGTGTCATTTTTTTGGGAAAACAAGTCGAAAACATTTCCTTCTTCACAAACCTCCCTCGGACAAGGTCCCACCTTTCCTCGGGGTTTTTCCAATCTTTTGCTTTCCAAAAACAACAAGTTAAAATGTCCACTAGGGGACTCAAATTGATTAAGTGATGATATTAAAATATCTAAAGGGCTTGGTAACACCAAGATTATATAGTGGATAAAGCATATTAGATACATAAATAAATAGTGGTATAGTCCACTTAAAAGAATAGTTTTTGAATCAAACTTTTGTAAAACTTCAGAAGTAAAACATGCATGATAGATAATGATAAGTAAAACAACAGCAAGCATTTAGAATGGCTTGCCTTGGCACTGGTCTTGGTCTTGCTCTTGAAATAAACAAGAGTTGCAATAAAAACCTCTCCGGGAAATAATACCGTCTTCGTTATCTAACTTCGTAAACATAAAAAGGAAAACACCCAATCAGAAGCAAACAAAGGCAAGCACTTGCTAAAATGTAAACATACAGCAAGCATTTCATCCAATAAGTACACTCACAAACAAAATTACTAGGGTGCACACCAACAAGCAAATCATGCCCAGACAACACACATGAATAGCACTAGAATTGGTGTTATGGATCCTCAACCAAAATGGCATGAGTTCAGTGGGTGTGCCACTCTCATATCATGCTCAAATAAGGTTAAATGACTCTCTGGTCATTCATGAGGATGAGCAAAAAAACAAGAAAATAACCTAGGAACACATATACATGCATAGGAAAATAATAACAAGCAATACTACAAGCCCAAAGTAACACATGCTTTCCTAATCATGGAGAATTAATATAACCAGTACCTAAGCAACCTAATAAAAGAGACAAAACCATACCAAAAATACCATGGCATCACTCAATGCATGAAAATAATCATGGAGCAAAACAACTATTAAAACTAGACATGCAAAAAGGCTATTTAGACAAGCAGACATGCATATCCATAAGAGATCATTAAACATGATTTATTCTAACATGATGGATCTGTAAGATGACATCCACATAACAGAGAAAACAACACCTATACATGCTAGTAATATCAAAATAACAATCTAAACAATTTATCAAAAACTAAGCATGCAAATAACTACTATGGCAGAAATCACCTAAAACTAGCATGGCATGCCAACATGATCTAGAACTTAATCAATCAAGAAAGCAAGTATAACATGCAAAAATAACAGTAGCCATGCTATGGAAAACAATACTAAATCATTTATTCAATTCATCATACCATCATGAAGAATAACACAATTTTAACCTATTTTCACTAGGGAAAACACCCTAAGAGAAATAAAACTATAACAACCATGGTTTTCACACACAAACCATATCATGCTAGTGAAACACTACAAACACATACCAATAATGTATTAATACCTTACAAATGCTAGGAATCACTTTTATAACAAAAACCATATAACACACAATTTAATAAAGGCATAGCAATAGTATGCAGAAAATGGCTAAACACTAAATATTGCACCAATCTTATTATGTAACTCCTAACATCATGAAAATCCAGTATAAGGTGCTCCTAGTCACTAGCAAACCAACCCAATTGGATTCACTTCAAAAATCATCACCAATAAAATTAAACAATCCACAGAAGTGCTCTATGGCCTAAAATCTAACATGCATGTCATCTTCACATAACAACTCAAGTCAACACAAGGCCAACTGCAACAGATAGATATTAACAAGAGCTACTCAGGAAAGTTGAGTTTGCAAGTTTTGGATACATAAAACTCAAGTTATGGATTAAATAGTGAAACAGAGTACCTCTGCCATTTATTTTATTTCTCCTAAACTATTGCTCAAATTACAGATCTACAAGTTGGAGGTGGTTAATATTTTGTAGATCTAGTACTATGATTTTTAGTTTGGCAAGATTCACTTGTTAGCATTTTTGTTTTGAATTAAAGCAAACAGCCAGAAACAGATGCACAGGGAAAAAGGAAACAACCTGCAGAAAAAATAAAAAGGCTGGATCTGCAGCGAAATGGGCCTCGCAGAGGCAGGCCGGCCCGCTGGCGTGCGTGCGCTGCCAAAGAGGTACGCGGCCGTCAGATCTCGGATCAACGACGGAGATTAGAGGAGCTTCAGGTTCAAACACACCCGCTGGATACCGATCCGACGGACGAGATTTGACCACGGCGTTACGCGCCGGCGGCGACCAAGAGACGCGGCGGTGTCCGCCTGCGCCGCCACGGACGGCCGGAAAACTTGACGCCGGTGGTTCCAGGGAGCTTCATCAAGCGAGAAAAACACCAGGAGGTTTGTCTCGACGTCGCCCGCCGATTGACCCGTAGCATGCTCGAAGGGGAAGGCCGGAGGAAGATTCCCGACGGGAACCGGCGGCCACCGTGCGGGTCGAAGATGGCGCCGTTCCTGCAAGGGGTCAAACCCAAAATTAGGAGAGGCAAGAGTCCATTAGGGTAGCCAGGAGCTCAAGGGAAGCAACGAGAGTGAAGGGGACAGCCTGTGGTGACGGCTCGACGGAGAGCTTGGCCGCGGTGGCTCCGGGTCGATTCCGGTGATACAGAGAGAATGGGAGGGGGCTTTTCGCTCCTGGGCTCGATTCGGAGGGAAATGAGGTGGGTGTACAAGGTGGGAATCGAAGGGGGTGGCTCGGGGATGCCTAGCCGCAGAGTTCGATGCTCGGCGACCATGGCGGCCACGGTGGCTCTTCTTCAGGCGAGAACCAGAGGGAATCTCGTGAGCAAGGGGAGGGCAACGTCGAGTAACGCATGCAGAGCAAGAGATTGGAGGAATTGGGAGCTCTACTGCGTGGGTTTTGGGTGTTCTCCCGACGCACCCGCAGGTGTTCGACAGAGGAATGAGGACGAAGGAGGGCGAGGGGAGGGAAATGGAGCTCACGGGTGTGATACTGGAGAGCTTGCGGAGCTAAGTTATGAGGCCACGAGCTCGGGCATGAGTTCCAAGTGGCGGAACGCGATGGACGTGGCGAGCGCGTCCAGAGCGCCATGGACACCTCATGGAAATGGAGGAAAGGGACAAGCAGAGGGGGTGGGTTTCTTCCAGAGGGATCACGGGGGTGAGAGGGGTGTGCTGGCGCAAGGGATGCTTCAGGGATGCACTGTGGAGGTGGAGTAGAAAGAATGGGGTGGTGATCACCATCCTTGTCTTCATGTGGATGGATGAGCTAGAGGGAGAGAGAGAGATGGGTGGGTAGACCATGTCCAGGAGGTGAAGCAAGATGTTTACTACTACCCAGGACAAGAGAGAGGTGGATAGGGTTCAATAATTGATCAAAACATGTGTGAAAACAACCATGTCCAAAATAACCAGAAGTGGTTTTTGATTGTTTTCACCAATAAATTGAATAGAACATGTGTGCAAAATCATTTCCATTGGATAGAGAATAAAAAATGGAGTCTAGGGATTGTGGTCTCAAGAGTTTTTGAAAATATTTCTTTCACAAAATTTTGGAATTTCAAAAATGGCAGAAACTGTGTTTAAA
This sequence comes from Alopecurus myosuroides, assembly GCA_028641055.1. Lineage (NCBI taxonomy): Eukaryota > Viridiplantae > Streptophyta > Magnoliopsida > Poales > Poaceae > Alopecurus > Alopecurus myosuroides. The sequence continues at coordinate 523,605,151 of CM054057.1, read as the reverse complement.
TGTTTTCTCCAAAATTTTCAAAACAACTTGCAAATGTTTTTCTATAAATAAGTCCCACATGACCTTAGGCATGTTGGGTAATTTTTCCAAGATTTTAGGAAATACTTTTCTTCACAAAATATTTTAAAATCCATTTCTGGCCTTTTGGAAAATGGAAAATAATAAATAGTAAAATGCTTTTAAAACAAATATTTTTGAGTTGGTAAGAGATAGTATATAATATAAGGCTCAAAAGTGATTTTTAATAAACAACTCCTTTGAAAAATTTTGAGACACCAAGTGGGAAAATGGTGAAAACAGGAGTTTATTTAATAGTTTAAAGACCATGAGAGATAAATGATCAAATGGTCTTTGGAAAATAAATGGACCATATGAAGGTGATGTATAGGTCATGGAGATGACAAGGGTAGATTCATTGGTCCTGAAAACAAAGAGGAGTGGTTTGGAGTAACATGGACAAAGTGATTCATAAAACAGGAGATATGATCATTAATTTGGGGGTGCCTTCAATAGGACTTTGATAGATGATAACAAAGGGTTTCAATATCCAAATTAATAACTTGGATTCATAGCATGGATGTATACATTGAGATGTATGATGATGCACTGATGATTAGCTCAAGATTTGTCATAGAAGCATGTCTTCAAAGTTGGAGATTTTTAAGAAAACAGAAGATGATATGGACATGAGATGGAATATGGTATTTATGTTTGATCTTGTTATTACTAGGTTTTATTTTATTTAAACAACACACATTAATCAACAAACATAAATAAATACTTCAAGCATACACAAGATAAGATCACACAACAAGCAGGTAAAAAATAACAAGACACACAAGATCACTCAAACAACTAGGTTCTTCAATTTAATTTCCAGGATGTTTTCTCATGTGTTAAATAGAGGTAGTGATCAAGGCATACCATGACAAGAGGATTTTATGAAGAGGTTCAGCTCAAAAGTTGTTATTTCCAAAAGAATATAATTGAGGTAGAACACAAGGGTAACATAGTCCCCTCTTATAGTTTTTGCAAAAGGAGGAAGTGAGAAGGTGTTTTTGAAATACTTGCAAAAACATCTTGGTTGAAAACATGTTGGAGCTGATTAGCTCCAAAATACTTTTCATATAGTTTTCGAAATTATCTTTTGTTTTCCTCAAAACTTGGTCTTTGGGTTTCTTTTAAAATCAAAACACTTTCAAAAAGATTTTTGCCAAAACAGTGTGATGGATAAAGATGATAAGCTTTCTTGTCATGACTTGATCACCAGGGTTGTGTTTTAAGAAAGTTCTGATCATTGTTTTTAATGTTAGTTGTTAACAAACTCAAACACAAACACATACAACAACCAAGTAGAAATGAAAACACAAGCATAAGTCAAACATATTAAAAAAGTTTTTGTTGGCCCTGATTTTTGGGTTATTGAAAACAAGTTTTTCCTGTCTTCCAAAAATTGGGCTGTTACATCTCTTCCCCCCTTAAATGAATCTCGTCCCCGAGGTTCGTAAGTGGGTACTTAAGAGTGTAACTAGAAACAAGAGTCTCGTGCTTCTTCAATTGTTGTAGATGAAGATCCTTTGACGAGGTGGTCTTCTGAGAACTCGAGGTGTTGATGTTGTCAGAAAGGTGCTTGCCGAGGAGATGGATATATTCCGTTAACACTTCATGTCCTTGTTGTTGATGTTGGTGGAACGACACAAGCTAATGAAGGGTCTTGATTTTTCTGCTTCGTAGACCTTCTGTCGTTGTCTAGACCTGATTTTCTTTAGGAGTTTCACGGGTAGTTACCCATGACAATAATCGAGTCTCACAGGGCGTCAGGTCCGTAGACTTGACTCTCTCCGATTATTGCTATGAGAGCTGTTAGAAACTCCTATATGCTTCTTTACTTCTTGAGTGGTCGACGGCGTTGAAGTGCGGATGCTTCCCCCCTTTGATTGGTCTTGTAGGTTGTCGGGGATTATCTTCGTCTTCGTCTCATTTTTGCTTGGTGGCGACGGCAGGTCATGGAAGAATTTTTTGGGTCTTGATCTTCATGGAGCTTTGTAGGCGTCTTCACAGGTGATTTAGGATCACATAGTTAGCTTTCCCTCGGGAAAACTAGCTAGCGCCTTAAGCAAAACGTCGGTTATATGTTAGTCTAAAATTAGACAGTTATGTTAGTAGTGTTAGACTAGTAAAAGTTTTTGTTGGTGTCGCGAGACACATCTCGCGTCTTCTCGGGTTTGAATCTGAATTTGTCGTTCTTCATGACGGCTCTTGATGTAGTTACACAAAATGGCGCGTGAAGTCCGTCGTCCATCTTGAAGAAGATTTAAGAGATCTTGGGCTCTCGGGTTGAAGTAGAGAGCGCTCCACAATCTTGCAGTTCTCATGAGGGAATGGGAGATAAAACTTTTTAAAAGGGCTTTCGCTAAGTCAGACTTTTGAAGAGATACCCAAAAATAGTAGCTAAGGCCGACATGGCAAAAAGATTTGTTCGCAAACAAGCAAGAACAAAGCAAGAGGTGGATGTGTGGTGACTTTGTTTTTGCCGAAAAGGCGTGCTTGTGAGACACTCAAGCAAACAAATTCAAAAGCACACCAAACAAGGGAGCAAGTAAAAACATACCGCAAGAGTAGAAACACACAACTATCACACATGCAAAAGGGAAAACAAGGTACCTTTAGTACCAGCAAAACGTCTATTACCGCGGAAGAACGGGTTACCTCAAGTAAAACAACTGAGCGAAACCTATCAATTCCTATGGGTCTAGGTCGACAAAAGGGTCGTTGAGGTCTCCTCTTTATCTCCTCATGATGTCGAGGTCTTCGGAAGAAAGTTCCCTTTCCTTCGGATTGCTAACCACTGAGGTCTTCTCGGGCATCGCCAAGTATGTAATTTTTAATAGAGAAATAACAGAAGAAAACTTTTTGATATACTTTTAAATGAAAACCAAAATTTTATAAACTCATGTTTATTTATTTACAAAACACTCTTTAGCCATGAAAACAAAAAGGCAATAAGGTATGTTTACCATTTTCTCTAGTTTTCTTCAAAAGTTTGTTTTATAAACAAGTCAATAGTTTTTGAAAATATAAGAAAAATGGAAACCATGCTTAGGTTTTATGAGATAGAAACATTTTTGGCAGTAATATAGTTTTTACCAAAATAGTTTTGTTTTTCCTATCTGACGTCCATGCTAAACTAAGGTCTCCTAAAGTCAGGATGGCTCTGATACCAACTCTGTAGGGACCCCAGACTAGCAGTCCGAGACCTCCAGTATGCATACATTCACGATCCCATGATCAGTTAGTCGTGAACAACATACTCGAGTTGGCATTGCAGATTACAACATCCACTACACGAATACACGGCTTACACAACTGGTCACTTGACTCAGTTAAAAACAACTGCCACGCAGGGCAGGAACACACATTAAAAACAGCGGAAGACTGCAAAACACACTCGTGGTAAACCCAAGTCACGCCTTGACTACCTACATGCTACTGACTCGGAGACGTTCCTAGTTCGCATAGCCGTCAGCGACTCCATCTTCTTCAGGTTCTCCGGGTTTCTGCTCAAAGTCTGGCTAAGACAATAGCCAGGGACGAAACCATACATGAGTACGTTTGAATGTACTCCTGCAAGTCACCCTAAATGAAAGCTAAACATGCAAGTATGCAGATATAAAGGTGGTAGGAAGGCTTTAATTAGGGCTCAACTAGCCATGATGAATTTAAGACTCATCATAGTTGCACAAGTTTTATTCTCCTTTGTTGAAGAAGATACTTCAGAAGATATTTCATTTCCCTTGTAGATAAAGCATGTCCACAAGGTTTTGCTAAAACATTCTAGATAAAGGAAACATTTCTCTTTGCAAAACTTCTTGGAAAAACACATCTTTAAGATCATCATTTATCTGGTACCTCAAAGGTACAATCATTCCCTTTCAACGTACCTCCCAGGTACAAGTTCCAAAACACTTTTCCAGCTTTTTGAATACATCGACACAATGCTAGCTACATGGCCATTCAACTGCCCATATCCGAGGGCGCGGCTATTCTGAATATTTTTACTCTGCAGAGGTGTACACAATCCACAAGATCCAGTACATCCGCTGTGAACAACCACGGACTGTCCAAGACAGTATGCAAACATCGGATAACTGGTCCTAACCATCCACTATGTGAGTGCTAGTAAATGACTACCTCTTCAACTGGGTTTGTTCTCCCCGGCACCGAGTGAGTCAGCCGTATCGATCCGGTTTCCCCTGACAACACACCGCCATGGCAGGAGACCCAATTGCTGCAACCGGTAGTGAACTTAATCCCACACTGTGAATGTCCCATTCTCCCTCATGGCGACAATTCGGTTCGGGGGACTCTAACCCCTATAGCACTTTGAGGTAGACACGGACTAACACCGACAAGCAATTAGCTAGACCCCGTTCCCATATTGGGGTAATGTGGAAGCACGGCTTGGTTGTCCGGCGAAGACTAGGTTATGTGTCATTTTTGGAAAACAAGTCGAAAACATTTCCTTCTTCACAAACCTCCCTCAGACAAGGTCCCACCTTTCCTCGGGGTTTTTCCAAGCTTTTGTTTTCCAAAAACATCAAGTTAAAATGTCCACTAGGGGACTTAAGTTGATTAAGTGATTATACTAAAATATCTAAAGGGCTTGGTAACACCAAGATTATATATTGGATATAGCATATTAGATACATAAAAACAGATAGTAGTATAATCCACTTAAAAAGATAGTTTTTGAATCAAACTTTTGTAAAACTACAGAAGTAAAACATGCATGATAGATAATGATAAGTGGAACAACAACAAGCATTTAGAATGGCTTGCCTTGGCTCTGGTCTTGGTCCTGCACTTGAAATAAACAAGAGTTGCAATAAAAACCTCTCCGGGAAATAATACCGTCTTCGTTATCTAACGCCGTAAACACTAAAAGGAAAACACCCAATCAGAACCAAACAAAGGCAAGCACTTGATAAAATGTAAACATACAGCAAGCATTTCATCAAACAAGTACACTCACAAACAAAATTACTAGGGTGCACACCAACAAGCAAAACATGCATAGACAACACACATGAATAACACTAGAATAGGTGCTAAGGATCCTCAACCAAAATGGCATGAGTTCAGTGGGTGTGCCACTCTCATATCATGCTCAAATAAGGTTAAATGACTCTCTGGTCATTCATGAGGATGAGCAAAATAACAACAAAACAACCTAGGAACACATACACATGCATAGGAAAATATTATCAAGAAATACTACAAGCCCACAATAACTAATGCTTTTCTAATCATGGGTAATTAATAAAACCAGTACCTAAGCAACCTAATAACAGAGACAAATCAATAACAACATACCATGGAATCACTCAATGCATGAGTATAATCATGGAGCAAAACAACTATTAAAACTAGACATGAAAAAGGGCTATTTAGACAAGCAGGCATGCATAACCATAAGAGATGATTAAACATGATTTATTCTAACATGATGGATCTGTAAGATGGCATCCAAATAACAGAGAAAACAACACCTAGACATTCTAGTAATAACAAAATAACAATCTAATTAATGCCTCAAAAATTAAGCATGCAATATAACTACTATGGCAGAAATCACCTACAACTAGCATGACATGCCAACATGATCTAGAACTTATCCAACCATGCAAGCAATTATAACATGCAAAAATAAAAGTAGATATGCTATGGATAAAAATACTAAAACATTTATGAAAGTCATCATACTCATAAGAAGAAATACAAGATTTATCCTAATATTACAAGGAAAACAACCCTATGGAAAATATACTACAACAACATGCTTTTCACACACATTTTCCTAACATGATAATGACACACTCAAGCACAAATAAAACATGTATTGATACCCTACACATGCTAGGAATCAATTTTATAACAAAACAATATAACACACAATTTAATAAAGGCATAGCAATAATATGCAGAAAATGGATAAACACTAAATATTGCACCAATCCTATTCTGTAACTCCTAACATCATGAAAATCTAGTATATGGTGCTCCTAGTCACTAGCAAACCAACTCAATTGGATTCACATCAAAAATCATCACCATTAAAATTAAATAATTCACAGAAGTGCTCTCTGGCCTAAACACTAACATGCATGTCATTTTCACATAACAACTCAAGTCAACACAAGGCCAACTGAAATAGATAGATAATATCAAGGGCTACTCAGAACAGTTGAGTTTGCAAGATTTGGATACTTAAAACTCAAGTTATTAAATAAATGGTGTTAAAGAGTGTCTCTGCCATTTATTTTATTTCTCTCAAACTATTGCACAAAATGTAGATCTACAAGTTGGAGGTGGTTAAGATTTAGTAGATCTACAACTGTGATTTTTAGTTTGCAAAGATACACTTGTTAGCATTTTAATTTAGAATTAAAGCAAACAGCCAGAAAACAGATGCACAGGGAAAAAGGAAACAACCTGCAGAAAAAATAAAAAGGCTGGATCTGCAGCGAAATGGGCCTCGCAGAGGCAGGCCGGCCCGCTGGCGTGCGCGAGCTGCCAAAGAGGTACGCGGCCGTCAGATCTCGGATCAACGACGGAGATTAGAGGAGCTTCAGGTTCAAACACACCCGCTGGATACCGATCCGACGGACGAGATTTGACCACGGCGTTACGCGCCGGCGGCGACCAAGAGACGCGGCGGTGTCCGCCTGCGCCGCCACGGACGGCCGGAAAACTTGACGCCGGTGATTCCAGGGAGCTTCATCAAGCGAGAAAAATACCAGGAGGTTTGTCTCGACGTCGCCCGTCGATTGACCCGTAGCATGCTCGAAGGGGAAGGCCGGAGGAAGATTCCCGACGGGAACCGGCGGCCACCGTGCGGGTCGAAGATGGCGCCGTTCCTGCAAGGGGTCAAACCCAAAATTAGGAGAGGCAAGAGTCCATTAGGGTAGCCAGGAGCTCAAGGGAAGCAACGAGAGTGAAGGGGACAGCCTGTGGTGACGGCTCGACGGAGAGCTTGGCCGCGGTGGCTCCGGGTCGATTCCGGTGATACAGAGAGAACGGGAGGGGGCTTTTCGCTCCTGGGCTCGATTCGGAGGGAGAGGAGGTGGGTGTACAAGGTGGGAATCAAAGGGGGTGGCTCGGGGATGCCTAGCCGCAGAGTTCAATGCTCGGCGACCATGGCGGCCACGGTGGCTCTTCTTCAGGCGAGAACCAGAGGGAATCTCGTGAGCAAGGGGAGGGCAACGTCGAGTAACGCATGCAGAGCAAGAGATTGGAGGAATTGGGAGCTCTACTGCGTGGGTTTTGGGTGTTCTCCCGACGCACCCGCAGGTGTTCGACAGAGGAATGAGGACGAAGGGAGGGCGAGGGGAGGGAAATGGAGCTCACGGGTGTGATACTGGAGAGCTTGCGGAGCTAAGTGATGAGGCCACGAGCTCGGGCATGAGTTCCAAGTGTGGAACGCGATGGACGTGGCGAGCGCGTCCAAAGCGCCATGGACACCTCATGGAAATGGAGGAAAGGGACAAGCAGAGGGGGTGGGTTTCCTCCAGAGGGATCATGGGGGTGAGAGGGGTGTGCTGGCGCAAGGGATGCTTCAGGGATGCACTGTGGAGGTGGAGTACAAAGAATGGGGTGGTGATCACCATCCTTGTCTTCATGTGGATGGATGAGCTAGAGGGGAGAGAGAGAGATGGGTGGGTAGACCATGTCCAGGAGGTGAAGCAAGATGTTTACTACTGCCCAGGACAAGAGAGAGGTGGATAGGGTTCAATAATTGATCAAAACATGTGTGAAAACAACCATGTCCAAAATAACCAGAAGTGGTTTTTGATTGTTTTCACCAATAAATTGAATAGAACATGTGTGTAAAATCATGCCCATTGGATAGAGAATAAAAAATGGAGTCTAGGGTTGTGGTCTCAAGAGTTTTTGAAAATATTTCTTTCACAAAATTTTGGAATTTCAAAAATGGCAGAAACTGTGTTTAAATGTTTTCTCCAAAATTTTCAAAACAACTTGCAAATGTTTTTCTATAAATAAGTCCCACATGACCTTAGGCATGTTGGGTAATTTTTCCAAGATTTTAGGAAATACTTTTCTTCACAAAATATTTTAAATTCCATTTCTGGCCTTTTGGAAAATGGAAAATAATAAATAGTAAAATGCTTTTAAAACAAATATTTTTGAGTTGGGATGATAGAGTACATAATATAGGTCTCAAAAGTGATTTTTAATAAACAACTCTTTTGAAAATATTTGAGACACAAAGTGGAAAAAAAGTGAAAACAGGGGTTTATTTAATAGGTTAAAAACCATGAGAGATAAATAATTAAATGGCCTTTGCAAAATAAATGGACCACAATGATATGATGTATAGGTCATGGAGATTACAAGGGTAGGTTGATTGGGCCTGAAAACAATAAGGGGTGATTTGGAGTAACATGGACAAAGTGCTTCATGATAAAGGTGATATGGTCATTATTTTGGGAATGCCTTCAATAGGACTTTGATAGATGATACAAAAGGGTTTAAATATCCAACATAACATATTTTATGGATAGAATAGATATATACAAAGAGAGGTATTATGATGTATTGATGAATAGCTCAAGATTTGGCATAGAAGTATGTCTCCAAAGTTGGAGATTTTTAAGAAAACAAAGGATGATATGGACATGAGATGGAACATGATATAGATGCTTGATCTTGTTATTAATAGGTTTTATTTACTTAGAGCAACACACATTCATCCACAAACAGAAATAAATACTTCAAGCAAACACAAGATAAGATCACACAACAAGCAGATAAAAATAACAAGACACACAAGATCACTCAAACAACTGAGTTCTTCAAATTAATTTCTAGGTGTTTCTCTCAAGTGTTAAATAGAGGTAGTGATCAAGGCATACCATGACAAGAGGATTTTATAAAGAGGTTCAGCTCAAAAGTTGTTATTTCCAAAAGAATATAATTGAGGTAGAACACAAGGGTAACATAGTCCCCTCTTATAGTTTTTGCAAAAGGAGGAAGTGAGAAGGTGTTTTTGAAATACTTGCAAAAACATCTTGGTTGAAAACATGTTGGAGATGATTAGCTCCAAAATACTTTTCATATAGTTTTGGAAATTATCTTTGTTTTCCTCAAAACTTGGTCTTTGGGTTTCTTTTAAAATCAAAACACTTTCAAAAAGATTTTTGCCAAAATAGTGTGATGGATAAAGATGATAAGCTTTCTTGTCATGACTTGATCACCAGGGTTGTGTTTTGAGAAAGTTCTGATCATTGTTTTTAATGTTAGTTGTTAACAAACTCAAACACAAACACATACAACAACCAAGTAGAAATGAAAACACAAGCATACGTCAAACATATTAAAAAGTTTTTGTTGGCCCTGCTTTTTGGGTTATTGAAAACAAGTTATTCCCTGTCTTCCAAAAATTGGGGCTGTTACAGCTCTTCCCCCCTTAAAATGAATCTCGTCCCGAGATTCGTAGTGGGTACTTTAGAGTGTAACTAAAAACAAGAGTCTCGGGCTTCTTCAATTGTTGTAGATGAAGATCCTTGACGAGGTGGTCTTCTGAGAACTCGAGGTGTTGATGTTGTCAGAAAGGTGCTTGCCGAGGAGATGGATATATTCAGTTAACACTTCATGTCCTTGTTGTTGATGTTGGTGTGAACGACACAAGCTAATGAAGGGTCTTGATTTTTCTGCTTCGTAGACCTTCTGTCGTGGTCTAGACCTGATTTTTCTTTAGGATTTCACCGGGTATTTACCCATGACAACAATCAAGTCTCACAGGGCGTCAGGTCCGGTAGACTTGACTCTCTCCGATTATTGCTATTAGAGCTGTTAGAAAACTCCATTTATGACTTCTTTACTTCTTGAGTGGTCGACGGCGTTGAAGTGCGGATGCTTCCCCCTTTTGATTGGTCTTGTAGGTTGTCGGGGATTATCTTCGTCTTCGTCTCATTTTTGCTTGGTGGTGACGACAGGTCATGGAAGAATTTTTTTTTTTGGGTCTTGATCTTCATGGAGCTTTGTAGGCGTCTTCTCAGGTGATTTAGGATCACATAGTTAGCTTTCCCTCGGGAAAACTAGCTAGCGCCTTAAGCAAAACGTCGGTTATATGTTAGTCTAAAATTAGACAGTTATGTTAGTAGTGTTAGACTAGTAAAAGTTTTTGTTGGTGTCGCGAGACACATCTCGCGTCTTCTCGGGCTTGAATCTGAATTTGTCGTTCTTCATGACAGCTCTTGATGTAGCTGCACAAAATGGCGCGTAAAGTCCGTCGTCCATCTTGAAGAAGATTTAAGAGAGCTTGGGCTCTCGGGTGGTAGTAGAGAGCGCTCCACAATCTTGCAGTTCTCATGAGAGGATGGGAGATAACACTTTTTAAAAGGGCTTTTGCTAAGTCAGACTTTCGAAGAGATACCAAAAAGGGTAGCTAAGGCCGACCTGGCAAAGAGATTTTTTTGCAATCAAGCAGGAACAAAGCAAGAGGTAGATGTGTGGTGACTTTGTTTTTGCCGAAAAGGCGTGCTTGTGAGACACTCAAGCAAACAAATTCAAAATCACACCAAACAAGGGAGCAAGTAAAAACATATCGCAAGAGTAGAAACACACAACTAGCACACATGCAAAAGGGAAAACAAGGTACCTTTAGTACCAGCAAAACGTCTATTACCGCGGAAGAACGGGTTAGCTCAAATAAAACAACTGAGCAAACCTATCAATTCCTATGGGTCTAGGTCGACAAAAGGGTCGTTGAGGTCTCCTCTTTATCTCCTCTTGATGTCGAGGTCTTCGGAAGAAAGTTCCCTTTCCTTCGGATTGCTAACCACTGAGGTCTTCTCGGGCGTCGCCAAGTATGTAATTTTTAATAGAGAAATAACAGAAGAAAACTTTCTGATATACTTTTAAATGAAAACCAAAATTTTATAAACTCATGTTTATTTATTTACAAAACACTCTTTAGCCATGAAAACAAAAAGGCAATAAGGTATGTTTACCATTTTCTCTGGTTTTCTTCAAAAATTTGTTTTATAAACAAGTCAATAGTTTTTGAAAATATAAGAAAAATGGAAACCATGCTTAGGGTTTATGAGATAGAAACATTTTTGGAAGTAATATAGTTTTTACCAAAATAGTTTTGTTTTCCTATCTGACGTCCATGCTAAACTAAGGTCTCCTAAAGTCAGGATGGCTCTGATACCAACTCTGTGGGGACCCCAGACTAGCAGTCCGAGACCTCCAGTATGCATACATTCACGATCCCATGATCAGTTAGTCGTGAAATACATACTCGAGTTGACATTGCAGATTACAACATCCACTACACGAATACACGGCTTACACAACTGGTCACATGACTCAGTTGAAAACAACTGCCACGCAGGGCAGGAACACACACTCTAAAAACAGCGGAAGACTACAAAACACACTCGTGGTCAACCCAAGTCACGCCTTGACTACCTACAGGCTACTGACTCGGAGACGTTCCTAGTTCGCATAGCCGTCAGCGACTCCATCTTCTTCAGGTTCGCCGGTTTTCTGCTCAAAGTCTGGCTAAGACAATAGCCAGGGACGAAACCATACATGAGTACGTTTGAATGTACTCCTGCAAGTCACCCTAAATGAAAGCTAAACATGCAAGTATGCAGATATAAAGGTGGTAGGAAGGCTTTAATTAGGGCTCAACTAGCCATGATGAATTTAAGACTCATCATAGTTGCACAAGTTTTATTCTCCTTTGTTGAAGAAGATACTTCAGAAGATATTTCATTTCCCTTGTAGATAAAGCATGTCCACAAGGTTTTGATAAAACATTCTAGATAAAGAAAACATTTCTCTTTGCAAAACTTCTTGGAAAAACACATTTTTAAGATCATCATTTATCCGGTACCTCAAAGGTACAATCATTCCCTTTCAACGTACCTCCCAGGTACAAGTTCCAAAACATTTTCCAGCCTTTCTGAAAATATTGACATAATGCTAGCTACATGGCCATTCAACTGTCCATATCCGAGGACGCGGCTATTCTGAATAGTTTTACTCTGCAGAGGTGTACACAATCCACAAGATCCAGTACATCCGCCGTGAACAACCACGGACTGTCCGAGACAGTATGCAAACATCGGATAACTGGTCCTAACCATCCACTATGTCAGTGCTAGTAAATGACTACCTCTTCAACTGGGTTTGTTCTCCCCGGCACCGAGTGAGTCAGCCGTATCGATCCGGTTTCCCCTGACAACACATCGCCATGGCAGGAGACCCAATTGCTGCAACCGGTAGTGAACTTAATCCCACACTGTGAATGTCCCATTCTCCCTCCTGGCGACAATTCGGTTCGGGGGACTCTAACCCCTATAGCACTTTGAGGTAGACACGGACTAACACCGACAAGCAATTAGCTAGACCTCGTACCCATATTGAGGTAATGTGGCAGTACGGCTTGGTTGTCCGGCGAAGACTAGGTTATGTGTCATTTTTTTGGGAAAACAAGTCGAAAACATTTCCTTCTTCACAAACCTCCCTCGGGCAAGGTCCCACCTTTCCTCGGGGTTTTTCCAATCTTTTGCTTTCCAAAAACAACAAGTTAAAATGTCCACTAGGGGACTCAAATTGATTAAGTGATGATATTAAAATATCTAAAGGGCTTGGTAACACCAAGATTATATAGTGGATAAAGCATATTAGATACATAAAATAAATAGTGGTATAGTCCACTTAAAAGAATAGTTTTTGAATCAAACTTTTGTAAAACTTCAGAAGTAAAACATGCATGATAGATAATGATAAGTAAAACAACAGCAAGCATTTAGAATGGCTTGCCTTGGCACTGGTCTTGGTCTTGCTCTTGAAATAAACAAGAGTTGCAATAAAAACCTCTCCGGGAAATAATACCGTCTTCGTTATCTAACTTCGTAAACATAAAAAGGAAAACACCCAATCAGAACCAAACAAAGGCAAGCACTTGCTAAAATGTAAACATACAGCAAGCATTTCATCCAATAAGTACACTCACAAACAAAATTACTAGGGTGCACACCAACAAGCAAATCATGCCCAGACAACACACATGAATAGCACTAGAATTGGTGTTATGGATCCTCAACCAAAATGGCATGAGTTCAGTGGGTGTGCCACTCTCATATCATGCTCAAATAAGGTTAAATGACTCTCTGGTCATTCATGAGGATGAGCAAAAAAACAAGAAAATAACCTAGGAACACATATACATGCATAGGAAAATAATAACAAGCAATACTACAAGCCCAAAGTAACACATGCTTTTGTAATAATGGAGAATTAATATAACCAGTACCTAAGCAACCTAATAACAGAGACAAAACCATACCAAAAATACCATGGCATCACTCAATGCATGAAAATAATCATGGAGCAAAACAACTATTAAAACTAGACATGCAAAAAGGCTATTTAGACAAGCAGACATGCATATCCATAAGAGATCATTACACATGATTTATTCTAACATGATGGATCTGTAAGATGACATCCACATAACAGAGAAAACAACACCTAGACATGCTAGTAATATCAAAATAACAATCTAAACAATTTATCAAAAACTAAGCATGCAAATAACTACTATGGCAGAAATCACCTAAAACTAGCATGGCATGCCAACATGATCTAGAACTTAATCAATCAAGCAAGCAAGTATAACATGCAAAAATAACAGTAGCCATGCTATGGAAAACAATACTAAAGAATTTATTCAATTCATCATACCATCATGAAGAATAACACAATTTTAACCTATTTTCACTAGGGAAAACACCCTAAGAGAAATAAAACTATAACAACCATGGTTTTCACACACAAACCATATCATGCTAGTGAAACACTCAAAACACATACCAATAATGTATTAATACCTTAAAAATGCTAGGAATCACTTTTATAACAAAAACCATATAACACACAATTTAATAAAGGCATAGCAATAGTATGCAGAAAATGGCTAAACACTAAATATTGCACCGATCTTATTCTGTAAATCCTAACATCATGAAAATCTAGTATAAGGTGCTCCTAGTCACTAGCAAACCAACCCAATTGGATTCACTTCAAAAATCATCACCAATAAAATTAAACAATTCACAGAAGTGCTCTATGGCCTAAAAACTAACATGCATGTCATCTTCACATAACAACTCAAGTCAACACAAGGCCAACTTCAACAGATAGATATTAACAAGAGCTACTCAGGAAAGTTGAGTTTGCAAGTTTTGGATACATAAAACTCAAGTTATGGATTAAATAGTGAAACAGAGTACCTCTGCCATTTATTTTATTCTCCTAAACTATTGCTCAAATTACAGATCTACAAGTTGGAGGTGGTTAATATATTGTAGATCTAGTACTATGATTTTTAGTTTGGCAAGATTCACTTGTTAGCATTTTTGTTTTGAATTAAAGCAAACAGCCAGAAACAGATGCACAGGGAAAAAGGAAACAACCTGCAGAAAAAATAAAAAGGCTGGATCTGCAGCGAAATGGGCCTCGCAGAGGCAGGCCGGCCCGCTGGCGTGCGCGAGCTGCCAAAGAGGTACGCGGCCGTCAGATCTCGGATCAACGACGGAGATTAGAGGAGCTTCAGGTTCAAACACACCCGCTGGATACCGATCCGACGGACGAGATTTGACCACGGCGTTACGCGCCGGCGGCGACCAAGAGACGCGGCGGTGTCCGCCTGCGCCGCCACGGACGGCCGGAAAACTTGACGCCGGTGGTTCCAGGGAGCTTCATCAAGCGAGAAAAACACCAGGAGGTTTGTCTCGACGTCGCCCGTCGATTGACCCGTAGCATGCTCGAAGGGGAAGGCCGGAGGAAGATTCCCGACGGGAACCGGCGGCCACCGTGCGGGTCGAAGATGGCGCCGTTCCTGCAAGGGGTCAAACCCAAAATTAGGAGAGGCAAGAGTCCATTAGGGTAGCCAGGAGCTCAAGGGAAGCAACGAGAGTGAAGGGGACATCCTGTGGTGACGGCTCGACGGAGAGCTTGGCCGCGGTGGCTCCGGGTCGATTCCGGTGATACAGAGAGAACGGGAGGGGGCTTTTCGCTCCTGGGCTCGATTCGGAGGGAGAGGAGGTGGGTGTACAAGGTGGGAATCAAAGGGGGTGGCTCGGGGATGCCTAGCCGCAGAGTTCAATGCTCGGCGACCATGGCGGCCACGGTGGCTCTTCTTCAGGCGAGAACCAGAGGGAATCTCATGAGCAAGGGGAGGGCAACGTCGAGTAACGCATGCAGAGCAAGAGATTGGAGGAATTGGGAGCTCTACTGCGTGGGTTTTGGGTGTTCTCCCGACGCACCCGCAGGTGTTCGACAGAGGAATGAGGACGAAGGAGGGCGAGGGGAGGGAAATGGAGCTCACGGGTGTGATACTGGAGAGCTTGCGGAGCTAAGTGATGAGGCCACGAGCTCGGGCATGAGTTCCAAGTGGCGGAACGCGATGGACGTGGCGAGCGCGTCCAAAGCGCCATGGACACCTCATGGAAATGGAGGAAAGGGACAAGCAGAGGGGGTGGGTTTCCTCCAGAGGGATCATGGGGGTGAGAGGGGTGTGCTGGCGCAAGGGATGCTTCAGGGATGCACTGTGGAGGTGGAGTAGAAAGAATGGGGTGGTGATCACCATCCTTGTCTTCATGTGGATGGATGAGCTAGAGGGAGAGAGAGAGATGGGTGGGTAGACCATGTCCAGGAGGTGAAGCAAGATGTTTACTACTGCCCAGGACAAGAGAGAGGTGGATAGGGTTCAATAATTGATCAAAACATGTGTGAAAACAACCATGTCCAAAATAACCAGAAGTGGTTTCTGATTGTTTTCACCAATAAATTGAATAGAACATGTGTGTAAAATCATGCCCATTGGATAGAGAATAAAAAATGGAGTCTAGGGGTTGTGGTCTCAAGAGTTTTTCAAAATATTTCTTTCACAAAATTTTGGAATTTCAAAAATGGCAGAAACTGTGTTTAAATGTTTTCTCCAAAATTTTCAAAACAACTTGCAAATGTTTTTCTATAAATAAGTCCCACATGACCTTAGGCATGTTGGGTAATTTTTCCAAGATTTTAGGAAATACTTTTCTTCACAAAATATTTTAAATTCCATTTCTGGCCTTTTAGAAAATGGAAAATAATAAATAGTAAAATGCTTTTAAAACAAATATTTTTGAGTTGGGATGATAGAGTACATAATATAGGTCTCAAAAGTGATTTTTAATAAACAACTCTTTTGAAAATATTTGAGACACAAAGTGGAAAAAAAGTGAAAACAGGGGTTTATTTAATAGGTTAAAAACCATGAGAGATAAATAATTAAATGGCCTTTGCAAAATAAATTGACCACAATGATATGATGTATAGGTCATGGAGATTACAAGGGTAGGTTGATTGGGCCTGAAAACAATAAGGGGTGATTTGGAGTAACATGGACAAAGTGCTTCATGATAAAGGTGATATGGTCATTATTTTGGGAATGCCTTCAATAGGACTTTGATAGATGATACAAAAGGGTTTAAATATCCAACATAACATATTTTATGGATAGAATAGATATATACAAAGAGAGGTATTATGATGTATTGATGAATAGCTCAAGATTTGGCATAGAAGTATGTCTCCAAAGTTGGAGATTTTTAAGAAAACAAAGGATGATATGGACATGAGATGGAACATGATATAGATGCTTGATCTTGTTATTAATAGGTTTTATTTACTTAGAGCAACACACATTCATCCACAAACAGAAATACATACTTCAATCAAACACAAGATAAGATCACACAACAAGCAGATAAAAATAACAAGACACACAAGATCACTCAAACAACTGAGTTCTTCAAATTAATTTCTAGGTGTTTCTCTCAAGTGTTAAATAGAGGTAGTGATCAAGGCATACCATGACAAGAGGATTTTATAAAGAGGTTCAGCTCAAAAGTTGTTATTTCCAAAAGAATATAATTGAGGTAGAACACAAGGGTAACATAGTCCCCTCTTATAGTTTTTGCAAAAGGAGGAAGTGAGAAGGTGTTTTTGAAATACTTGCAAAAACATCTTGGTTGAAAACATGTTGGAGATGATTAGCTCCAAAATACTTTTCATATAGTTTTGGAAATTATCTTTTGTTTTCCTCAAAACTTGGTCTTTGGGTTTCTTTTAAAATCAAAACACTTTCAAAAAGATTTTTGCCAAAATAGTGTGATGGATAAAGATGATAAGCTTTCTTGTCATGACTTGATCACCAGGGTTGTGTTTTGAGAAAGTTCTGATCATTGTTTTTAATGTTAGTTGTTAACAAACTCAAACACAAACACATACAACAACCAAGTAGAAATGAAAACACAAGCATACGTCAAACATATTAAAAAGTTTTTGTTGGCCCTGCTTTTTGGGTTATTGAAAACAAGTTTTCCCTGTCTTCCAAAAATTGGGCTGTTACAGCTCTTCCCCCCTTAAAATGAATCTCGTCCCCGAGATTCGTAAGTGGGTACTTTAGAGTGTAACTAAAAACAAGAGTCTCGGGCTTCTTCAATTGTTGTAGATGAAGATCCTTTGACGAGGTGGTCTTCTGAGAACTCGAGGTGTTGATGTTGTCAGAAAGGTGCTTGCCGAGGAGATGGATATATTCAGTTAACACTTCATGTCCTTGTTGTTGATGTTGGTGGAACGACACAAGCTAATGAAGGGTCTTGATTTTTTTGCTTCGTAGACCTTCTGTCGTGGTCTAGACCTGATTTTCTTTAGGAGTTTCACGGGTAGTTACCCATGACAACAATCAAGTCTCACAGGGCGTCAGGTCCGTAGACTTGACTCTCTCCGATTATTGCTATGAGAGCTGTTAGAAACTCCTATATGCTTCTTTACTTCTTGAGTGGTCGACGGCGTTGAAGTGCGGATGCTTCCCCCTTTTGATTGGTCTTGTAGGTTGTCGGGGATTATCTTCGTCTTCGTCTCATTTTTGCTTGGTGGCGACGGCAGGTCATGGAAGAATTTTTTTTTTTTGGGTCTTGATCTTCATGGAGCTTTGTAGGCGTCTTCTCAGGTGATTTAGGATCACATAGTTAGCTTTCCCTCGGGAAAACTAGCTAGCGCCTTAAGCAAAACGTCGGTTATATGTTAGTCTAAAATTAGACAGTTATGTTAGTAGTGTTAGACTAGTAAAAGTTTTTGTTGGTGTCGCGAGACACATCTCGCGTCTTCTCGGGCTTGAATCTGAATTTGTCGTTCTTCATGACAGCTCTTGATGTAGCTGCACAAAATGGCGCGTAAAGTCCGTCGTCCATCTTGAAGAAGATTTAAGAGAGCTTGGGCTCTCGGGTGGTAGTAGAGAGCGCTCCACAATCTTGCAGTTCTCATGAGAGGATGGGAGATAACACTTTTTAAAAGGGCTTTTGCTAAGTCAGACTTTCGAAGAGATACCAAAAAGGGTAGCTAAGGCCGACCTGGCAAAGAGATTTTTTTGCAATCAAGCAGGAACAAAGCAAGAGGTAGATGTGTGGTGACTTTGTTTTTGCCGAAAAGGCGTGCTTGTGAGACACTCAAGCAAACAAATTCAAAAGCACACCAAACAAGGGAGCAAGTAAAAACATATCGCAAGAGTAGAAACACACAACTAGCACACATGCAAAAGGGAAAACAAGGTACCTTTAGTACCAGCAAAACGTCTATTACCGCGGAAGAACGGGTTAGCTCAAATAAAACAACTGAGCAAACCTATCAATTCCTATGGGTCTAGGTCGACAAAAGGGTCGTTGAGGTCTCCTCTTTATCTCCTCTTGATGTCGAGGTCTTCGGAAGAAAGTTCCCTTTCCTTCGGATTGCTAACCACTGAGGTCTTCTCGGGCGTCGCCAAGTATGTAATTTTTAATAGAGAAATAACAGAAGAAAACTTTCTGATATACTTTTAAATGAAAACCAAAATTTTATAAACTCATGTTTATTTATTTACAAAACACTCTTTAGCCATGAAAACAAAAAGGCAATAAGGTATGTTTACCATTTTCTCTGGTTTTCTTCAAAAATTTGTTTTATAAACAAGTCAATAGTTTTTGAAAATATAAGAAAAATGGAAACCATGCTTAGGGTTTATGAGATAGAAACATTTTTGGAAGTAATATAGTTTTTACCAAAATAGTTTTGTTTTCCTATCTGACGTCCATGCTAAACTAAGGTCTCCTAAAGTCAGGATGGCTCTGATACCAACTCTGTGGGGACCCCATACTAGCAGTCCGAGACCTCCAGTATGCATACATTCACGATCCCATGATCAGTTAGTCGTGAACAACATACTCGAGTTGACATTGCAGATTACAACATCCACTACACGAATACACGGCTTACACAACTGGTCACATGACTCAGTTGAAAACAACTGCCACGCAGGGCAGGAACACACACTCTGAAAACAGCGGAAGACTACAAAACACACTCGTGGTCAACCCAAGTCACGCCTTGACTACCTACAGGCTACTGACTCGGAGACGTTCCTAGTTCGCATAGCCGTCAGCGACTCCATCTTCTTCAGGTTCGCCGGTTTTCTACTCAAAGTCTGGCTAAGACAATAGCCAGGGACGAAACCATACATGAGTACGTTTGAATGTACTCCTGCAAGTCACCCTAAATGAAAGCTAAACATGCAAGTATGCAGATATAAAGGTGGTAGGAAGGCTTTAATTAGGGCTCAACTAGCCATGATGAATTTAAGACTCATCATAGTTGCACAAGTTTTATTCTCCTTTGTTGAAGAAGATACTTCAGAAGATATTTCATTTCCCTTGTAGATAAAGCATGTCCACAAGGTTTTGATAAAACATTCTAGATAAAGAAAACATTTCTCTTTGCAAAACTTCTTGGAAAAACACATTTTTAAGATCATCATTTATCCGGTACCTCAAAGGTACAATCATTCCCTTTCAACGTACCTCCCAGGTACAAGTTCCAAAACATTTTCCAGCCTTTCTGAAAATATTGACACAATGCTAGCTACATGGCCATTCAACTGTCCATATCCGAGGACGCGGCTATTCTAAATAGTTTTACTCTACAGAGGTGTACACAATCCACAAGATCCAGTACATCCGCCGTGAACAACCACGGACTGTCCGAGACAGTATGCAAACATCGGATAACTGGTCCTAACCATCCACTATGTCAGTGCTAGTAAATGACTACCTCTTCAACTGGGTTTTATCTCCCTCGAGTGAGTCAGCCGTATCGATCCGGTTTCCCCTGACAACACACCGCCATGGCAGGAGACCCAATTACTGCAACCGGTAGTGAACTTAATCCCACACTGTGAATGTCCCATTCTCCCTCCTGGCGACAATTCGGTTCGGGGGACTCTAACCCCTATAGCACTTTGAGGTAGACACGGACTAACACCGACAAGCAATTAGCTAGACCTCGTACCCATATTGAGGTAATGTGGCAGTACGGCTTGGTTGTCCGGCGAAGACTAGGTTATGTGTCATTTTTTTGGGAAAACAAGTCGAAAACATTTCCTTCTTCACAAACCTCCCTCGGGCAAGGTCCCACCTTTCCTCGGGGTTTTTCCAATCTTTTGCTTTCCAAAAACAACAAGTTAAAATGTCCACTAGGGGACTCAAATTGATTAATGATGATATTAAAATATCTAAAGGGCTTGGTAACACCAAGATTATATAGTGGATAAAGCATATTAGATACATAAAATAAATAGTGGTATAGTCCACTTAAAAAAGATAGTTTTTGAATCAAACTTTTGTAAAACTTCAGAAGTAAAACATGCATGATAGATAATGATAAGTAAAACAACAGCAAGCATTTATAATGGCTTGCCTTGGCACTGGTCTTGGTCTTGCTCTTGAAATAAACAAGAGTTGCAATAAAAACCTCTCCGGGAAATAATACCGTCTTCGTTATCTAACTTCGTAAACATAAAAAGGAAAACACCCAATCAGAACCAAACAAAGGCAAGCACTTGCTAAAATGTAAAGATACAGCAAGCATTTCATCCAATAAGTACACTCACAAACAAAATTACTAGGGTGCACACCAACAAGCAAATCATGCCCAGACAACACACATGAATAGCACTAGAATTGGTGTTATGGATCCTCAACCAAAATGGCATGAGTTCAGTGGGTGTGCCACTCTCATATCATGCTCAAATAAGGTTAAATGACTCTCTGGTCATTCATGAGGATGAGCAAAAAAACAAGAAAATAACCTAGGAACACATATACATGCATAGGAAAATAATAACAAGCAATACTACAAGCCCAAAGTAACACATGCTTTTGTAATAATGGAGAATTAATATAACCAGTACCTAAGCAACCTAATAACAGAGACAAAACCATACCAAAAATACCATGGCATCACTCAATGCATGAAAATAATCATGGAGCAAAACAACTATTAAAACTAGACATGCAAAAAGGCTATTTAGACAAGCAGACATGCATATCCATAAGAGATCATTACACATGATTTATTCTAACATTATGGATCTGTAAGATGACATCCACATAACAGAGAAAACAACACCTAGACATGCTAGTAATATCAAAATAACAATCTAAACAATTTATCAAAAACTAAGCATGCAAATAACTACTATGGCAGAAATCACCTAAAACTAGCATGGCATGCCAACATGATCTAGAACTTAATCAATCAAGCAAGC
Source organism: Alopecurus myosuroides (assembly GCA_028641055.1). Taxonomy (NCBI): domain Eukaryota; kingdom Viridiplantae; phylum Streptophyta; class Magnoliopsida; order Poales; family Poaceae; genus Alopecurus; species Alopecurus myosuroides. The sequence continues at coordinate 523,583,430 of CM054057.1, read as the reverse complement.
AAGTATAACATGCAAAAATAACAGTAGCCATGCTATGGAAAACAATACTAAATCATTTATTCAATTCATCATACCATCATGAAGAATAACACAATTTTAACGTATTTTCACTAGGGAAAACACCCTAAGAGAAATAAAACTATAACAACCATGGTTTTCACACACAAACCATATCATGCTAGTGAAACACTCAAAACACATACCAATAATGTATTAATACCTTACAAATGCTAGGAATCACTTTTATAACAAAAACCATATAACACACAATTTAATAAAGGCATAGCAATAGTATGCAGAAAATGGCTAAACACTAAATATTGCACCAATCTTATTCTGTAACTCCTAACATCATGAAAATCTAGTATAAGGTGCTCCTAGTCACTATCAAACCAACCCAATTGGATTCACTTCAAAAATCATCACCAATAAAATTAAACAATTCACAGAAGTGCTCTATGGCCTAAAAACTAACATGCATGTCATCTTCACATAACAACTCAAGTCAACACAAGGCCAACTGCAACAGATAGATATTAACAAGAGATACTCAGGAAAGTTGAGTTTGCAAGTTTTGGATACAGAAAACTCAAGTTATGGATTAAATAGTGAAACAGAGTACCTCTGCCATTTATTTTATTTCTCCTAAACTATTGCTCAAATTACAGATCTACAAGTTGGAGGTGGTTAATATTTTGTAGATCTAGTACTATGATTTTTAGTTTGGCAAGATTCACTTGCTAGCATTTTTGTTTTGAATTAAAGCAAACAGCCAGAAACAGATGCACAGGGAAAAAGGAAACAACCTGCAGAAAAAATAAAAAGGCTGGATCTGCAGCGAAATGGGCCTCGCAGAGGCAGGCCGGCCCGCTGGCGTGCGCGCGCTGCCAAAGAGGTACGCGGCCGTCAGATCTCGGATCAACGACGGAGATTAGAGGAGCTTCAGGTTCAAACACACCCGCTGGATACCGATCCGACGGACGAGATTTGACCACGGCGTTACGCGCCGGCGGCGACCAAGAGACGCGGCGGTGTCCGCCTGCGCCGCCACGGACGGCCGGAAAACTCGACGCCGGTGGTTCCAGGGAGCTTCAGCAAGCGAGAAAACCACCAGGAGGTTTGTCTCGACGTCGCCCGTCGATTGACCCGTAGCATGCTCGAAGGGGAAGGCCGGAGGAAGATTCCCGACGGGAACCGGCGGCCACCGTGCGGGTCGAAGATGGCGCCGTTCCTGCAAGGGGTCAAACCCAAAATTAGGAGAGGCAAGAGTCCATTAGGGTAGCCAGGAGCTCAAGGGAAGCAACGAGAGTGAAGGGGACAGCCTGTGGTGACGGCTCGACGGAGAGCTTGGCCGCGGTGGCTCCGGGTCGATTCCGGTGATACAGAGAGAATGGGAGGGGCTTTTCGCTCCTGGGCTCGATTCGGAGGGAGAGGAGGTGGGTGTACAAGGTGGGAATCAAAGGGGGTGGCTCGGGGATGCCTAGCCGCAGAGTTCGATGCTCGGCGACCATGGCGGCCACGGTGGCTCTTCTTCAGGCGAGAACCAGAGGGAATCTCGTGAGCAAGGGGAGGGCAACGTCGAGTAACGCATGCAGAGAAAGAGATTGGAGGAATTGGGAGCTCTACTACGTGGGTTTTGGGTGTTCTCCCGACGCACCCGCAGGTGTTCGACAGAGGAATGAGGACGAAGGAGGGCGAGGGGAGGAAAATGGAGCTCACGGGTGTGATACTGGAGAGCTTGCGGAGCTAAGTGATGAGGCCACGAGCTCGGGCATGAGTTCCAAGTGGCGGAACGCGATGGACGTGGCGAGCGCGTCCAGAGCGTCATGGACACCTCATGGAAATGGAGGAAAGGGACAAGCAGAGGGGGTGGGTTTCTTCCAGAGGGTTCACGGGGGTGAGAGGGGTGTGCTGGCGCAAGGGATGCTTCAGGGATGCACTGTGGAGGTGGAGTAGAAAGAATGGGGTGGTGATCACCATCCTTGTCTTCATGTGGATGGATGAGCTAGAGGGAGAGAGAGAGAGATGGGTGGGTAGACCATGTCCAGGAGGTGAAGCAAGACGTTTACTACTGCCCAGGACAAGAGAGAGGTGGATAGGGTTCAATAATTGATCAAAACATGTGTGAAAACAACCATGCCCAAAATAACCAGAAGTGGTTTTTGATTGTTTTCACCAATAAATTGAATACAACATGTGTGTAAAATCATGCCCATTGGATAGAGAATAAAAAATGGAGTTTAGGGGTTGTGGTTTCAAGAGTTTTTGAAAATATTTCTTTCACAAAATTTTGGAATTTCAAAAATGGCAGAAACTGTGTTTAAATGTTTTCTCCAAAATTTTCAAAACAACTTGCAAATGTTTTGCTATAAATAAGTCCCACATGACCTTAGGCATGTTGGGTAATTTTTCCAAGATTTTAGGAAAAACTTTTCTTCACAAAATATTTTAAATTCCATTTCTGGCCTTTTGGAAAATGGAAAATAATAAATAGTAAAATGCTTTTAAAACAAATATTTTTGAGTTGGGATGATAGAGTACATAATATAGGTCTCAAAAGTGATTTTTAATAAACAACTCTTTTGAAAATATTTGAGACACAAAGTGGAAAAAAGTGAAAACAGGGGTTTATTTAATAGGTTAAAAACCATGAGAGATAAATAATTAAATGGCCTTTGCAAAATAAATGGACCACAATGATATGATGTATAGGTCATGGAGATTACAAGGGTAGGTTTATTGGGCCTGAAAACAATAAGGGGTGATTTGGAGTAACATGGACAAAGTGCTTCATGATAAAGGTGATATGGTCATTATTTTGGGAATGCCTTCAATAGGACTTTGATAGATGATACAAAAGGGTTTAAATATCCAACATAACATATTTTATGGATAGAATAGATATATACAAAGAGAGGTATTATGATGTATTGATGAATAGCTCAAGATTTGGCATAGAAGTATGTCTCCAAAGTTGGAGATTTTTAAGAAAACAAAGGATGATATGGACATGAGATGGAACATGATATAGATGCTTGATCTTGTTATTAATAGGTTTTATTTACTTAGAGCAACACACATTCATCCACAAACAGAAATAAATACTTCAAGCAAACACAAGATAAGATCACACAACAAGCAGATAAAAATAACAAGACACACAAGATCACTCAAACAACTGAGTTCTTCAAATTAATTTCTAGGTGTTTCTCTCAAGTGTTAAATAGAGGTAGTGATCAAGGCATACCATGACAAGAGGATTTTATAAAGAGGTTCAGCTCAAAAGTTGTTATTTCCAAAAGAATATAATTGAGGTAGAACACAAGGGTAACATAGTCCCCTCTTATAGTTTTTGCAAAAGGAGGAAGTGAGAAGGTGTTTTTGAAATACTTGCAAAAACATCTTGGTTGAAAACATGTTGGAGATGATTAGCTCCAAAATACTTTTCATATAGTTTTGGAAATTATCTTTTGTTTCCCTCAAAACTTGGTCTTTGGGTTTCTTTTAAAATCAAAACACTTTCAAAAAGATTTTTGCCAAAACAGTGTGATGGATAAAGATGATAAGCTTTCTTGTCATGACTTGATCACCAGGGTTGTGTTTTGAGAAAGTTCTGATCATTGTTTTTAATGTGAGTTGTTAACAAACTCAAACACAAACACATACAACAACCAAGTAGAAATGAAAACACAAGCATAAGTCAAACATATTAAAAAGTTTTTGTTGGCCCTGATTTTTGGGTTATTGAAAACAAGTTTTCCCTGTCTTCCAAAAATTGGGCTGTTACAAAAATCTTGTGGATCTCCTTGATGAATCAAGAAGATCTCCTGCAAATGAAACATCAGAAGAAGCAATTCGCAGCTCCAAGCCGGAGAAGAACTCTAGCTCAGAACTAATCCACTACGGCTGATGTGAGCCCTCATCTATGGCTTATAACTACTAAATCCAAGAATGGACTCTACCTACACCTTGATAGCTTGTCCTCCACCAGCGTTGTTGATGATGATGCTTTTACCGACTAAGTAGTAGATCACCCACCTGGCTCCTTTAGACAGCGATGGCTACTCGATGGCGACTTCAATAGGGCTTCAACTCTAAGCAGGGGGTCAAACGGGATAGAATGAGTAACGAGCGTTACTCAGCAAGTTCATGATACATAGTGGGTGGTTGATGCACTAACTGCAGCTTTAGACTCGAAAGAATCATAAGCTAATGCAAGGTTTTGTAAAACTTTCTTCAAGAGGTTACTTTTAATTCTGAAAACTATGCCCGCCAGATCTTCACAGGATTAGAACTTTCATGGAGTTGCCTTTCCTGCGGCGTTCGCAGCTCCTTCCCGGAACAAGGGGTAACATGTCACATCCTTTTAAACTCTGCAGAGGTGCGTTACTTTACCCATGGACGACCAAGACCATGTTGCACAACCAGGCTCGAGATCATGTCCACTCCCACTCAGGTGTGGGGCCCGGTAGTTGGTCCAAGCCAAACCGTGCTTCTCCGCACAACGCATGCCCACCCATTTCTGCCAGCAGGTTGAACGCCTGATTCCACCCCTCACGATGGAGATCTACGCGCCCCTGGCAGACACTCATAGACCCCAGAGCCCGTGGGACGTAAGGGCTCCCACCCATGTGCATGTAGTCTCGCAAGACCTACAGCGTACGTCTCTGGCAGTCCGTTGACATGCGAACGAGAAAAGTATCACGGCTGACTTACTCCCCCCACAAAAGATCCATGGTCAACGCGAATTTTACGGCGCAAGAATCCTGATGGCAGTTGTTGTTAATTCCTAGGTAATACGTTCCCATGCAGATGGAACCTTCCTTTGACCTATTCATCTTACCATGGTTCCATCCGCCCACCAAACAGAACACTACCACTCGGGTAGTCATTCAATTAGTCATATTATTATAAAAATAGGATCATGCATTCTTTTGAGAGTAGGTGATAATACGATAGGGTTTTTGCAATTAGTTTGTTATGAAGTACTGCAAAGGATATGAGCAAGTGATGAACTTGCCTGAGATTGAAATAACCATAATAATCCAGGCCTTCAAGGTTCGAGGGTCGCGTAGAGAAATCCAAACATCTGAAAGATAGCAAAGTAGTCCCGGTAAGGACTACAGAAAACACCGGCAATATGATACATGCATAGTAATGAGATGCATTGTGAAATACCCTGGAAAATACCCCAGCTTACAAGTGTAAGCCATGTTTAATGCGATAACTTATACACACAGTTTTTAGGTGAATGGTTTCATTACTTGTGGTGATGTTGTTATTTACTTCTTTGGACTTATATGTGTTTCACTTTTATTTAACAAACAATGGTTATCATGTTTAGGTAGAAGTGTTTATTACTTGATTAGATACAAAACGACAATACATGGAAAATAATTATTGAATAGATAACAGACACATTTTAGTTTGTGTTCGAAAGTGTAGAACTAATGACAATGAGTTTAGTTGATTCATTAGTTGCTCAGGGTTCTAACTCATATTTTTAGTTGGAACATTGCAAAATGTTATGCACTAAGGAATTGGGTAATGTTCACTTTTATGCAGGTAATAAGATGATAAAATAATAAGGATAATGTTTTAAGGAAAACAAACATAGTTTGTTATGATTTGGAAAAACTGTTTCTGTAGAAGTATTACTTAAGTAAAATGTAATTTGTTGCAATACCCATATAAATCACATGCTAAGGTTTTAAGTTTAACCAGTGATTATTTCAATTAAGTAAGAATTGTATTTATGAATTAAATTCTTTTGGAGATATTAATTGCAATCCTAAAATAATAAAATGAGGTCATATTCATTTCTCTAGATAAGGTTTTAAACATCAAAAAGAATAATTAAATGATGTGCTTAAGTGTTAGAATAAGGGCACTTTAGATGATCAAGATTTATTATTAAGTACTAAAATGATTTGAATAATTTTGGATTTAAAGGCTTAAAGAACATATTATTTTCCATTCCTTATTAATTTGATTTGTTTTAATTATCTTATTTTTCTTTCATAAATCAGGGAATGAAAAATTAGTAAATTTTATAAAGATAAACCATTAAAGTTATACAAGTTGATATATATAAATAAAGAATTAAGGATAACATTATTCTCAATTATTTAGTATTTTTATTTATTTTATCAAAATTTATTTTAAATTCATAAGTTTAAGGTTAAGTAAGTATTATATAATTGAACTTAAACTGTTAGAGTATTATATTGGTGGATTTATTTAGGATTTTATTTAATTCTAGTTGCTCTAATTTTTTATGATGATTTTCTTTTACTAATGTAGTTTTATTTCTGTTATTTTTCTTTAATGAAATTGGTCAAAAGACCATTTAGCCCCAGGCTGACTGGTGGGCCAACCCACCACTGGGTTGGGTCAAACCCACTCGGGTAACCCGAGCAGGCGGCCACCCCACACGCCCCGCTCCCTCACCTCTGTCTCTTCTTCCCCCTCGCAGGCGACACGGAGGCGATCTCCATCGCCCCTCTCCGGCGATTTCTCCGCCCCCCTCCGACCATTTCCGCCACCGTGACCTAGCGCCACCGCCTCTCCTCCCTGCCCGCTTCTACGCCTCCTTCCTCGATTTGCTTTTCTCCCCGTGTTGCGCCCGTGGCAACCACAAACCCTAACCCTAGGTTTCGGTACCCGGGGTTGCTCCTCCACCTTCCCGGTGGTCTGGGTTCCTCGAAGGGATTTATGGGCTCCAGGAGGTTGATGTGCTGCTGCTGCTGCTTCTGTGGCTCGGTCTCCGGAGATGCTGCCGCCGGGACGGTCTTCTGGACAACCGCGGCTCGCCGCCGTGCTCCTCTCTCCATCCGGATGTGGTCACCACGATGGTGACCACCTGTAAGTGCCTCTCTCCTCTCTCTGCCCTCTAACCTCTCTCTCTCTCTCTCAGATTCTTCCTTTCCCCCCTTGCTCTGGAGTCTAGCCATCGAGCTAGTTCATACTGCGCCTCCCTGTGATGTTCTCTGTGCTCTAGTGCTTGATTGGGTAGCATTGGATTTTATCTTATGATTTACTTGATGTATGAGACATGGAATCCATGCCATGACCTGTGATGGATGAGGGATTTTTATTGTGCACCTAAATCATCCCTCTGTTGCTATGTGTTGTGAGATGTTACTGGTTAAGGGCTTGTGCTGGTAGTGGAAATTTATCTGGGATTTACTCCCCATGCTATTTTTATGAGATGACACCCTTTGGGTTTGCCCCCTGTGATGGACTCTTGTTACTGACTATCTGATGACAATTCCTATTAACTTGTATAGAATTCCTAATGTTCTATGGGTGTGCTAAATTGTTGAGAGGTGTTATTCTGAATATCATTCAGAGAATATTCCCTTAACAATTGTTTCCAACTTATTGTTTTTATGTCATGAGTCCTTGGTTCTGGGGTATCAGATCCTTGGATCTGGTGCCCAGCACACTGTATGTGGTTGTGGCATAATTCCAGTGACTTTGGCTGGTAATTTGACTCAAGTCCCTTTTGCTAAAAACCTTGGTATCTAGTGGGTATGATATTTCTTTGAATCACATGATAAGAACAGAGCACTACACCTGATATGTTTTCCTTCTTTGAAACTTATAGTTTAAGAACAGATGCTTGCACTAGATCTCTTAGCCCCAAGCCAATGATGCAATAGTCTGAGGCCCTAATTTTATATAAGTACAGATACTATGCTTGAGCTAGTGGCAAATCTAAGATGTTGGGTTAATTATTGGGCATCTCTATATGCCAACTGGTGGGTGCTACTCTGAGCCTTAGGGTTCAGAGGATGTGCCACCATGTCCCTCTTGTGTTTCCAAGGAACATTTGAATTGGTGAGTTGTGTTTGAGGTACCAATTTTTATGGATCTGGTGCCCAGCAACTACACTATTAATTGTTTGGTTGTTATATCTGATAAGAACAGATTAATGCTTGTTAAATTGCCCTTAGGCCAATGATGTTGTTCTGAGGCAGTTTTCTTAAAATAAGAACATATATTATACTTGTTTAAACCCCTGTGATGTGATTAGCATAGCAACACTATGCTAAACTGAGGAAAACAAATCCCAGCCCACTATCTATGCATAACTTAGCAAGATCCCTTGCTAGGATGTGTGTTGATGTCACCTTTTGGTGTTACTGTTGTGGCTGTGATTTCCTGATGGATCTTGGCTTCTTGATCCACACCCCCTTGAGCTATTTCCCCTGCTCTGCTTGTGATCTTGTTGTTGTTGTGATTCAGGCCTGCTCCTCCAGCTCCAAGCTTGGCCTTGTTGTGATCTTGCTGGATGTATTACCTGTTGATCAATTCCCAGTAGGGATTTGGGTGGTTTGGTTTGTGGTTCTATCTGTGTTGCTGGAGCTGTGTAGCTCGAGCAGTGAACAGGGGAAAGTGAGCTTGGTCTCCTCTCTCTTGCGGCTGATGTGGTATTTATACCACAACAGAGGTCTTGACAGCACCAAAGTGTGCTGGTGAGTGTGATGTGTGCTTGTCTATGTTGCCTAGGATATGTCCTGGGAGATGTGCTCGGTTTGCACTTGGTCTTATCCTGGTGCTGTACTTATTCTTGGCTTGCCACTTGTATTACCTGGTACTTGCCCTTGATGTTGGTGTGAGGCACTTTAACTGATTTTAATAGATACTACATGTAATTTACTTAACCCAGTGATGAGATTAGCAGTGCATCACACTGCCAAATCTGAGGGTACTAATCCCCTCCCCCTCCACTTTTACTTTTATTTCTCTTCTTGTTTATTTTGCAGGAACAGAAGATAAATTGGAGACTGGAACTTTTCAAGAATTAGATTAGGAATTTCTTTTTGTAATTGACAATTTGTAATAGATCTTGCAAGTTCTATTTGTTGGGTTATTGTAAAGACTTTGTATCATGGTTATATTATTAATAAAGTTAATTGTTTTCTTTTACTTATTCACAATGAAATTGGAAATGTCCAATATTTGTTATTTCTTAATTGGTTCCATTTGATTATGGTAGTTGTATTTTCTTGATTATTAAATTTGAATTTCCAATTCAAATTCAAACTCAAATTTCAAATTCAAACATCCCTAAGTTTAAATAATTCAAATTTGATCCCCTCAACTCCAATATAGTCTAGAGGTTATGTCAAATTTCCACCTTCTTACAGTATCGAACTCTCTCTCTCTCTGAATTAGAATATCGATGGAACCTCGATCACTCCAGGGTCTAGTACTTGCGAATAAGTCTCCAATTGCCACTTCTCGTCTGATGATGTCTCAGAGTTTAATTACCAGTTTGTTCTTGTATAACTTAACCTAATGAAATTCCAGTGTTGAATGCCCTCAGAAATAATCTGCTTACAAGATTGATCAGGTCCTGTACTCAAATTATTCTTGTATGACACCAAACACCAGGATTTCACCCCTCTTAGTTGATGTCTTCTGATCTTGGCTCCCTCCTGGTTTGCTTCTCTTGTAGCCTTAGTCATGCAGAAACATAGACAAGAGTTTTGGAAAGATCACAGACAGTGATCAAGGTTTAGTATTGGTTTAAGAAGGTTTGTTTCCTCGTTCAGATTCATCCTTTAGGACTGATGAGATCATCCAGTTATACAAGACTAACTTGCAGAAGTGAGATCATCAACGGTGTGATTTGGATACTCACCCCTCTTCGAGTTCTAGATACCTAGTTGATTTGTCTCAAGTCACTTATAGACTTGAGGTTAGGCTTGTTGAAAGTTAGTGCTAGTCAGCACCAAATCTGGTTTGTCTTACAAGATGATTTGGTTTAGAAAGATGTTTGTTATAAAGATCACTCCAAGATGTACTCTCAACCAGATGATCTAGACCTATTTCATCATGTCGAGAGAAACATTGGTCACTTTGCTTCGTTTAAACATTCGCGCCAAAATTTCCCGTATTTTTAGATGCATGCTTTGCAAATGCACATATTAAATTTAGATCCTTATAACTTTTCAAACACTGGGATGTTACAGTATCTCCCCCTTAACGAGAACTTCGTCCCGAAGTTCAACCTCTCTCACGTAAAGGTAGGTAGAGAGAACTTCTGTAGACCGTTGATTCTTCACAGTTGTCTTCTTGTGTTGACCTTGGCATGTGTAGCCTCTTGTCTTGATTGTTCACCTTCCACTGTCGTGCATGATAATCTAATATTAAGCCTTTATTATGACAACTATGTTTTGTCACTAAACCTTCCTAATGGTATCACGAAGAACACGTGGTATTTCCACCACATAGGGGATACCAAGTTTCGTTCTCCGATGAATAGGTAGGGTTTCCTATCTCTCACAACTTTCTGAAGAACATTTGGTACATTCACCAGGTGATGAATAACCAATAAGATTCTTCCGGTACAATGGGTATTGTCTATGTTTAGGACTCCATTTGGTTCAATCTAATGGTCTCAAGATGAATACTGCTCAAAGAAACTTGTACAATGTAGTGTACATTGACTTAGACTCAATTATTAGTAAAAATATCTTCGAGTTTCCCCGAGTTTTAACTTTTTCCTATAGGTGACTATAACCTATTCCACCGGTTACTTCCTATGGTCCTTCTATATCTTTGGGTTTTGACTTCTATGGGACAATTCTATAAGTTTATTTCTCAACTTCTACATGTTTCCTTCTAAGATATAACTACTCATGTGATTTTCTTCTCATCACTATTGTATATCTCCATGTGTTGATGAAGTATCTCACCAACTCCAAGCAAAATGTGGAATGTGGTCCATTCCCATCACTGCTTTATTTATTTCCGCCTTCTTGACTTCAAGGACTTCCAGAGATTTGATAGTTGCTTTAATCAGCTGAGATTTCAGACCGCTCTCATACTAATCCTATACCCTCTAGACCAGTAACGTCAAGGTAGAACTCAATGTTTGCACATGCATATGCACACCAAATTCCAACTTCATGCACAGATCTAGTCAATCAAAGATCCAAATAAGATCCAATAAATCCCAAATGCAGTTATCACTCATGCATCAAAAGCCTGTGAAATAAGAGTACTTAGAGTAAAACATCTCAAGTACCCAAGGCTCTTAAATGCTATACACTACAAGTAGGTATATGGTACCTTGTAATCCTAGTCTACACAACCACTCTTTGCCTCGGTAATTACTCGAATTGCATGCCTTACTGCAATGGAATAAATCAAGACAAAAAATAATCATATAGTAGTTGTTGTCTAACTTGGTTCCCTATAGGACTAAGTACCATATCAACTAAACTCCTTCATCTTGATTACGCTAAACTTCTCATGGCATCTGTTGATCCTTCATGCTGTTGATCACCTTAGGAGTAGTAATGTAACTTCCATCAATGCTTATGCCTTCTCCTAACTCTATTCTATACTATAGTGATTCACCCCTGGACTTGATAACTAAGGATATGGTATATACCCCATAGTTACCATAGTTTAATGACAGTTCAGGATTCTCAAACATCACTTCTTGATGTCTTCTATACTTTCTCTATACCATGTTCTACTCCATCCTATTCATTCATAGAATGGGGTAACCATCACTTTGACTTAATCATCTCCGACTATGTCAGAACTCTCTTTTTCTCAATAACACTGATACATGATAGACTTCTAACTATTCATACCTAGGTATATAGAAATTAGATAAGTATATTTACTCGAGTTGAGTAAGAAAATTCTATACAAGTATGATTATATCATTCTCAAGTGAATGATCATCACAGTTGTAGAAAATATGGTTTAGATAAGATGGCTTCCTATAGTATTTACCAACCTACAGATCTCCTAAAAGGTTTTAAACCTAAGGTCGCTTCGCTCTGATACCATCTGTAGTGACCCAGCACACCACTGCATGTGTAGTGCGCAAGTCGATGACATAATACTCACAGAAGGACTTATCCGTGAATATTACATCTCTCAGAGTGGTACATCAGAAACACAGCGGGTCCAAGCAAAGCTATAGGATACAAATTCCATTACAAAATCTTGTGGATCTCCTTGATGAAGCAAGAAGATCTCCTGCAAATGAAACATCAGAAGAAGCAATTCGCAGCTCCAAGCCGGAGAAGAACTCTAGCTCAGAACTAATCCACTACGGCTGATGTCAGCCCTAATCTATGGCTTATAACTACTAAATCCAAGAATGGACTCTACCTACACCTTGATAGCTTGTCCTCCACCAGCGTTGTTGATGATGATGCTTTTACCGACTAAGTAGTAGATCACCCACCTGGCTCCTTTAGACAGCGATGGCTACTCGATGACGACTTCAATAGGGCTTCAACTCTAAGCAGGGGGTCAAACGGGATAGAATGAGTAACGAGCGTTACTCAGCAAGTTCATGATACATAGTGGGTGGTTGATGCACTAACTACAGCTTTAGACTCGAAAGAGTCATAAGCTAATGCAAGGTTTTGTAAAACTTTCTTCAAGAGGTTACTTTTAATTCTGAAAACTATGCCCGCCAGATCTTCACAGGATTAGAACTTTCATGGAGTTGCCTTTCCTGCGGCGTTCGCAGCTCCTTCCCGGAACAAGGGGTAACATGTCACATCCTTTTACACTCTGCAGAGGTGCGTTACTTTACCCATGGATGACCAAGACCATGTTGCACAACCAGGCTCGAGATCCTGTCCACTCCCACTCAGGTGTGGGGCCCGGTAGTTGGTCCAAGCCAAACCGTGCTTCTCCGCACAACGCATGCCCACCCATTTCTGCCAGCGGGTTGAACGCCTGATTCCACCCCTCACGATGGAGATCTACGCGCCCCTGGCAGACACTCATAGACCCCAGAGCCCGTGGGACGTAAGGGCTCCCACCCATGTGCATCTAGTCTCGCAAGACCTACAGCGTACGTCTCTGGCAGTCCGTTGACATGCGAACGAGAAAAGTATCACGGCTGACTTACTCCCCCCACAAAAGATCCATGGTCAACGCGAATTTACGGCGCAAGAATCCTGACGGCAGTTGTTGTTAATTCCTAGGTAATACGTTCCCATGCAGATGGAACCTTCCTTTGACCTATTCATCTTACCATGGTTCCATCCGCCCACCAAACAGAACACTACCACTCGGGTAGTCATTCAATTAGTCATATTATTATAAAAATAGGATCATGCCCTCTTTTGAGAGTAGGTGATAATATGATAGGGTTTTTGCAATTAGTTTGTTATGAAGTACTGCAAAGGATATGAGCAAGTGATGAACTTGCCTGATATTTAAATAACCATAATAATCCAGGCCTTCAAGGTTCGAGGGTCGCGTAGAGAAATCCAAACATCTGAAAGATAGCAAAGTAGTCCCGGTAAGGACTATAGAAAACACTGGCAAGATGATACATGCATAGTAATGAGATGCATCGTGAAATACCCTGGAAAATACCCCAGCTTACAAGTGTAAGCCATGTTTAATGCGATAACTTATACACACAGTTTTTAGGTGAATGGTTTCATTACTTGTGGTGATGTTGTTATTTACTTCTTTGGACTTATATGTGTTTCACTTTTATTTAACAAACAATGGTTATCATGTTTAGGTAGAAGTTTTTATTACTTGATTAGATACAAAACGACAATACATGGAAAATAATTATTGAATAGATAACAGACACATTTTAGTTTGTGTTCGAAAGTGTAGAACTAATGACAATGAGTTTAGTTGATTCATTAGTTGCTCAGGGTTCTAACTCATATTTTTAGTTGGAACATTGCAAAATGTTATGCACTAAGGAATTGGGTAATGTTCACTTTTATGCAGGTAATAAGATGATAAAATAATAAGGATAATGTTTTAAGGAAAACAAACATAGTTTGTTATGATTTGGAAAAACTGTTCCTGTAGAAGTATTACTTAAGTAAAATGGAATTTCTTGCAATACCCATATAAATCACATGCTAAGGTTTTAAGTTTAACCAGTGATTATTTCAATTAAGTAAGAATTGTATTTATGAATTAAATTCTTTTGGAGATATTAATTGCAATCCTAAAATAATAAAATGAGGTCATATTCATTTCTCTAGATAAGGTTTTAAACATCAAAAAGAATAATTAAATGATGTGCTTAAGTGTTAGAATAAGGGCACTTTAGATGACCAAGATTTAATTATTAAGTACTAAAATGATTTGAATAATTTTGGATTTAAAGGCTTAAAGAACATATTATTTTCCATTCCTTATTAATTTGATTTGTTTTAATTATCTTATTTTTCTTTCATAAATCAGGGAATGAAAAATTAGTAAATTTTATAAAGATAAACCATTAAAGTTATACAAGTTGATATATATAAATAAAGAATTAAGGATAACATTATTCTCAATTATTTAGTATTTTTATTTATTTTATCAAAATTTATTTTAAATTCATAAGTTTAAGGTTAAGTAAGTATTATATAATTGAATTTAAACTGTCAGAGTATTATATTGGTGGATTTATTTAGGATTTTATTTAATTCTAGTTGCTCTAATTTTTGATGATGATTTTCTTTTACTAATGTAGTTTTATTTCTGTTATTTTTCTTTAATGAAATTGGTCAAAAGACCATTTAGCCCCAAGCTGACTGGTGGGCCAACCCACCAGTGGGTTGGGTCAAACCCACTCGGGTAACCCTAGCAGGCGGCCACCCCACACGCCCCGCTCCCTCACCTCTGTCTCTTCTTCCCCCCTCGCAGGCGACACGGAGGCGATCTCCATCGCCCCTCTCCGGCGATTTCTCCGCCCCCCTCCGACCATTTCCGCCACCGTGACCTAGCGCCACCGCCTCTCCTCCCTGCCCGCTTCTACGCCTCCTTCCTCGATTTGCTTTTCTCCCCGTGTTGCGCCCGTGGCAACCACAAACCCTAACCCTAGGTTTCGGTACCCGGGGTTGCTCCTCCACCTTCCCGGTGGTCTGGGTTCCTCGAAGTGATTCATGGGCTCCAGGAGGTTGATGTGTTGTTGCTGCTGCTTCTGTGGCTCGGTCTCCGGAGATGCTGCCGCCGGGACGGTCTTCTAGACAACCGCGGCTCGCCGCCGTGCTCCTCTCTCCATCCGGATGTGGTCACCACGATGGTGACCACCTGTAAGTGCCTCTCTCCTCTCTCTGCCCTCTAACCTCTCTCTCTCTCTCTCTCTCTCTCTCATATTCTTCCTTCCCCCTTGCTCTGGAGTCTAGCCATCGAGCTAGTTCATACTGCGCCTCCCTGTGATGTTCTCTGTGCTCTAGTGCTTGATTGGGTAGCATTGGATTTTATCTTATGATTTACTTGATGTATGAGACATGGAATCCATGCCATGACCTGTGATGGATGAGGGATTTTTATTGTGCACCTAAATCATCCCTCTGTTGCTATGTGCTGTGAGATGTTACTGGTTAAGGGCTTGTGCTGGTAGTGGAAATTTATCTGGGATTTACTCCCCATGCTATTTTTATGAGATGACACCCTTTGGGTTTGCCCCCTGTGATGGACTCTTGTTACTGACTATCTGATGACAATTCCTATTAACTTGTATAGAATTCCTAATGTTCTATGGGTGTGCTAAATTGTTGAGAGGTGTTACTCTGAATATCATTCAGAGAATATGCCCTTAACAATTGTTTCCAACTTATTGTTTTTATGTCATGAGTCCTTGGTTCTAGGGTATCAGATCCTTGGATATGGTGCCCAGCACCCTGTATGTGGTTGTGGCATAATTCCAGTGACTTTGGCTGGTAATTTGACTCAAGTCCCTTTTGCTAAAAACCTTGGTATCTAGTGGGTATGATATTTCTTTGAATCACATGATAAGAACAGAGCTTTACACCTGATATGTTTTCCTTCTTTGAAACTTATAGTTTAAGAACAGATGCTTGCACTAGATCTCTTAGCCCCAAGCCAATGATGCAATAGTCTGAGGCCCTAATTTTATATAGTACAGATACTATGCTTGAGCTAGTGGCAAATCTAAGATGTTGGGTTAATTATTGGGCATCTCTATATGCCAACTGGTGGGTGCTACTCTGAGCCTTAGGGTTCAGAGGATGTGCCACCATGTCCCTCTTGTGTTTCCAAGGAACATTTGAATTGGTGAGTTGTGTTTGAGGTACCAATTTTTATGGATCTGGTGCCCAGCAACTACACTATTAATTGTTTGGTTGTTATATCTGATAAGAACAGATTAATGCTTGTTAAATTGCCCTTAGGCCAATGATGTTGTTCTGAGGCAGTTTTCTTAAAATAAGAACATATATTATACTTGTTTAAACCCCTGTGATGTGATTAGCATAGCAACACTATGCTAAACTGAGGAAAACAAATCCCAGCCCACTATCTATGCATAACTTAGCAAGATCCCTTGCTAGGATGTGTGTTGATGTCACCTTTTGGTGTTACTGTTGTGGCTGTGATTTCCTGATGGATCTTGGCTTCTTGATCCACTCCCCCTTGAGCTATTTCCCTTGCTCTGCTTGTGATCTTGTTGTTGTTGTGATTCAGGCCTGCTCCTCCAGCTCCAAGCTTGGACTTGTTGTGATCTTGCTAGATGTATTACCTGTTGATCAATTCCCAGTAGGGATTTGGGTGGTTTGGTTTGTGGTTCTATCTGTGTTGCTGGAGCTGTGTAGCTCGAGCAGTGAACAGGGGAAAGTGAGCTTGGTCTCCTCTCTCGTGCGGCTGATGTGGTATTTATACCACAACAGAGGTCTTGACAGCACCAAAGTGTGCTGGTGAGTGTGATGTGTGCTTGTCTACGTTGCCTAGGATATTTCCTAGGAGATGTGCTCGGTTTGCACTTGGTCTTATCCTGGTGCTGTACTTATTCTTGGCTTGCCACTTGTATTACCTGGTACTTGCCCTTGATGTTGGTCTGAGGCACTTTAACTGATTTGAATAGATACTACATGTAATTTACTTAACCCAGTGATGAGATTAGCAGTGCATCACACTGCCAAATCTGAGGGTACTAATCCCCTCCACCTCCACTTTTACTTTTATTTCTCTTCTTGTTTATTTTGCAGGAACAGAAGATAAATTGGAGACTGGAACTTTGCAAGAATTAGATTAGGAATTTCTTTTTGTAATTGACAATTTGTAATAGATCTTGCAAGTTCTATTTGTTGGGTTATTGTAAAGACTTTGTATCATGGTTATATTATTAATAAAGTTAATTGTTTTCTTTAATTATTCACAATGAAATTGGAAATGTCCAATATTTGTTATTTCTTAATTGGTTCCATTTGATTATGGTAGTTGTATTTTCTTGATTATTAAATTTGAATTTCCAATTCAAATTCAAACTCAAATTTCAAATTCAAACATCCCTAAGTTTAAATAATTCAAATTTGATCCCCTCAACTCCAATATAGTCTAGAGGTTATGTCAAATTTCCACCTTCTTACAGTATCGAACTCTCTCTCTCTCTCTGAATTAGAATATCGATGGAACCTCGATCACTCCAGGGTCTAGTACTTGCGAATAAGTCTCCAATTGCCACTTCTCGTCGGATGATGTCTCAGAGTTTAATTACCAGTTTGTTCTTGTATAACTTAACCTAATGAAATTCCAGTGTTGAATGCCCTCAGAAATAATCTGCTTACAAGATTGATCAGGTCCTGTACTCAAATTATTCTTGTATGACACCAAACACCAGGATTTCACCCCTCTTAGTTGATGTCTTCTGATCTTGGCTCCCTCCTGGTTTGCTTCTCTTGTAGCCTTAGTCATGCAGAAACATAGACAAGAGTTTTGGAAAGATCACAGACAGTGATCAAGGTTTAGTATTGGTTTAAGAAGGTTTGTTTCCTCGTTCAGATTCATCCTTTAGGACTGATGAGATCATCCAGTTATACAAGACTAACTTGCAGAAGTAAGATCATCAACGGCGTGATTTGGATACTCACCCCTCTTCAAGTTCTAGATACCTAGTTGATTTGTCTCAAGTCACTTATAGACTTGAGGTTAGGCTTGTTGAAAGTTAGTGCTAGTCAGCACCAAATCTGGTTTGTCTTACAAGATGATTTGGTTTAGAAAGATGTTTGTTATAAAGATCACTCCAAGATGTACTCTCAACCAGATGATCTAGACCTATTTCATCATGTCGAGAGAAACACTGGTCACTTTGCTTCGTTTAAACATTCGCGCCAAAATTTCCCGTATTCTTAGATGCGTGCTTTTTCAAATGCACATATTAAATTTAGATCCTTATAACTTCCCAAACACTGGGATGTTACAGGAAGGGTGCTGAAAATCTGGTTGCTGATAATTTCTCTAGATTGGAAAACATTGCTTATGACCCTATTTCTGTTTATGATAGTTTTCCAAATGAACAGTTGGCTGCAATGAAACTAAACTCCCGAGATAGTCCTTGCTATGCAGATTATGCTAAATTTATTAATTCCAAGTATTTGCCTCCGACATTTACAACTCGGCAAAGAAAGAAATTCTTTTATGATTTGAGGCATTATTTTTTTGATGAACCACACTTATATAAAGAAGCAGTATATGGTATTATGAGAAGATGGGTTCCAGAACATGAACAACGAGAGATGTTGAAAAAGTGCCATGGTAGTGCTTATGGGGGACATCACGATGGAGATAGAACCGCATAGAAGGTTCTACAATCAGGTTTCTATTGGCCTACTCTCTTTAAAGATGCACGAAAATTTATTTTATCTTGTGATGAATGTCAAAGAGTCAGTAATATTTCTGGACGTAATGAAATTCCTATGAATTATTCTCTTGTTATTGAACCTTCTGATTGTTGGGGTTTTGACTTTATGGGTCAGTTTCATCCTTCGAATGGCTATACTCATATACTTATTGTTTTTTATTATATTACTAAATGGGTAGAAGCTATACCTACAAACAGTGTTGATGGTGAAACCTCTTTAAAAATGCTTAAAGATGTTATTTCCCTTAGTTATACCTTATGAATGATGGAGGTTCTCACTTTATTCATGGTGGTTTTAGCAAAACCCTTGCTAAATATGGTGTTAATCATAGAATTGCCTCAGCCTATCATCCACAAACAAGTGGGAAAGTAGAATTATCAAATAGAGAAATTAAATCTATCTTGCAAAAGACTATTAATAAATCTAGGAAAATTTGGTCTGATAAGTTAAATGATGCTTTATGGGCTTATAGACCTTCTTATAAAAATACTATGGGTATGTCTCCTTATAAAATGGTTTATGGAAAAGCTTGTCACTTGCCTTTAGAATTAGAACACAAAGCTTATTGGGAAATGAGGGAACTAAATAGAGATTTTAAACTTGCCGATAAGAAAATAATGCTTGACTTGAGTTATTTAGATGAGTGGAGAAGTGAAGCCTATAAAACTGCTAGACTCTTTAAAGAGAAAGTAAAAAAATGGCATGATAGGAGAATTCTTAAGAGAGAGTTTTATGTTGGTGAGAAAGTTCTATTGTATAGGTCTCGTCTCAGATTTTTTGCAGGAAAATTACTCTCAAGATGAGAAGGACCTTTTATTATTGAAGAAGTGTATCGTTCGGGTGCAATTAAATTTCTTTCCCTCAAATATAACACTACACAAGTGGTGAATGGGCAAAGATGCCATAGGATGGCTAAAGTGTTGGGGCCGATGGACGCTGGAGGTATCCGGGGAGGGATCGCACGGCGAGTAGCCGCGCGTAGGAATCTCTAGCACTGCAAGCAACTAGATCTACCCAGGTTCAGGGCCCTCGTGTGGAGGTAACACCCCTACTCCTGCCTACCTCTCTGTATGTATGTTTTCCGAGTAGCCACAGTGACGGGGGGATGATAACCCGGTAGGCCAAACTCCAAGGAGTAACCCGGCCCAAAGGACGGTGCGCAGGATCCGGCTAAGGATAAGGAAGCTTGTGGAAGGCCCAAGTTTGTAGGCCCAGCAACCCGGATTGTGGGTTATTGTGAAGGAAAGCTAGGGTTTGTGTGCCGTGTCCGGGTAGGACCCAGGGTGCGCCTTGGGGAATAAGCCAGGGGGTACGGGTGCTTTATAAACCGACTCCCAGGTCTAGTTTTAGACAGAGATCTAAGAACCCTAGATATAGCGCTTGGTATCGAGCATCCAGTGTAATCCTAGAGTTGAGTTGTTATATCGAGATTGGAGACTCGGCGACTTTGATTGCCGGCTACCAGATTGAATCGCACCATGTTTTCCTCTGAGCTAAACCCTCTCCCAAACACCTGTGTCGTCTTGCCCCAAGATCAGTTACCCCCGGTAACGTCTGCCATGATTATCCCACGACAGTTGGCGCCCACCGTGGGGCCTGCGTCCAAAGGTGTTTACATCACGGGAGAAGCTCGGAAGGGCATGGAGAATCTTGTCATCGGCGAAATCTACATCGACCACGAAGGAGAAAAGATGGTGGACGATTCCGGCTGGGGGCCGGAGTCGGATCACCTCGAATCCGGATCCGTCGTGACGATCGGCCGGATCAGCGTCTTCATTGGTATGGTATGTGCTTCCAATTCGATCCCTGACAACGTTGGATCTGATTCTATGCCAGGAAAAGCCACGTCTATCCGATCAGATGATGAAGAATCGATTGGAACGACACATCCGGCAGAAGAACCCATCGCGGAGTGGGAACAGCCGGAGGAGCCGGCATGGACCCCACG
This sequence comes from Alopecurus myosuroides, assembly GCA_028641055.1. NCBI lineage: Eukaryota > Viridiplantae > Streptophyta > Magnoliopsida > Poales > Poaceae > Alopecurus > Alopecurus myosuroides. Next base: position 523,562,865 of record CM054057.1, on the reverse strand, counting down.
CGACCGGGCCGAAAGAGAAGATGATACCGGGTCTATCCTGGATCTACTGGAAAATCGGTATGAGGAGAACGATGAGGAAGAACAGCATGAATTTACACCGGATATCGTACGCAGAGTTGCAGTCTATGCGGCCCCCGCGGCCAATCTCAACCAAGGAACCGCAACCGCGGCATCAGTCGGGGAGGCTCAGGCAGTGGCCCAGCGACAGGGCGCGGCTAACGGAGACCCGGTCTTGGCCCGGGTTGATGGAGAGTCGGCATCAGTAACCAGCAGGGCAGCGGATGAAGAGTTGCATGCAAATACGTTCGGATTCTTAGAAAACCGGACACCAGGCGCGGGTCCTTCGAACCCGCGCCACCCGGCCTTATTCGATAACAATCTGATTCTAGACCCCACGGTTCTCGCAACGGTTATCACTCCGGAAAACGCAGCGGAACGCGTCAGGGATCTGGATGTGGCTCGTCGTGCGCTGGAGCAGCAAAGAAGGCAGGTAGAGGCGGAAAGGCAAGGGATGGCCACGCGGCGGCGTGAGCTAGATGCGTTGGAAACCCGGCTCCGAGAGGAAACGTCTAGAATACATCAAAGGCACCACACCAGGTTACCAGCAATGGGCGGGGTTATTAACCCGGCTAATTTATTTGTTACACCTCAGGACCAGCCGATACCAGTGGCGAACCAGGGAACCGCACCCCAACAGGTGACAGCAGCGACACATCCGGCGAAGGAGCGGACCGGGTTACCCCCACCACAAACTAGAGTCACAACCGGCAACGATCTACCACCACCGCCACCATCACGGTTCCGCACACCAGCCGGCCACTACAATAACCCCATGGATAATGTATATGCAGCGACACTCGCGTTGAATCAAATCCCTGTGGGAGAGTCGCCCCATGCAGAGAAGACTCGGCAAGCCATCGATCTGTTGCACACTGCGGTGGCACAGCAAGCCAATTATCCGGATCACAGAAGCGGTATGCACGGGACGCCATACGTCAGTCAACAGCAAGGGAATATCCAAACAAGTTCAGCGCGACGGAGGGAAGAGCAGCAGCAAATGCCGCCTCCTCCCCGCGCTCAGGCAGCATCAGCAGCACAGGCCGTCGTGGACAGTTCTAGGGCTCGGAGGGCCGCGGCCGGGTCTGCAGCGCATGGACTTCCCGCAGCATCGCGCCCAGCCGCGCCCCCCGCGGTATCACACGTTTCTAGATCCAGGCCGGCCTCAACCGTTCTTGCAGGGCCTAAGTGTCTCTCGGACAGTATCAGAGCTGAACCTTACCCGGAAAAATTCAAAGAGCCAGGGAAAGTAGTGAATTATGAGCCAACTATGGATCCCGAGACATGGCTAAGCAGTTACGAGATGGCAATGTCAATTCGCAACGCGTCCGAGAACCTCCAAGCCAAGTTCATGTACCTGATGATGTCGGAAGGAGCAGCAAAATTGTGGTTCACCAATTTGCCGGAAGGATCGATCAAGTCTTGGGAGGAATTGAAGACCGCGTTTGTCAAGCACTTTCACGGGACCTGCAGGAAATTATTCACTATTGATGATCTAGAGCGATGCGTCCAGAAGAAGGGAGAATCGGCGCGTAGTTGGGTGCGCCGGGTTATGGAGATACTCCACTCATCCACGGATATCCAGCCCAAGGATGCGCTACAGGCCATGGCAAAAACATGCAAGTATATACCTTTAGTGCAAAAGTTAACTCGCATGAAGTCCAGTCGAAATGCGTCGGAAGTTACAATGGGAGAATTGATGGATGCGTGCAACAAACACGCTGCGACAGATACTACAGAAGAAGAAGCTGATGACAAGAAGGTAAAAGCAAACACAAGCAATAACGGAAGAACCGGCAATGGATCAGCATCAGGTAATAACGGAAATAGCCAGAACAAGCGCCCGTTTGAAGGAGGCTCCGAGTTTGTCGCCAACACAGAAGCCGGGTCTTCGAGACCCAGAGCAGAAGGAAATTTCAACGGAGGTAACCACAATGGAGGAAACTATCAAGGTCCACCAAGGCCGGGTAACAATTGGGACATATTCAGGATGGCATGCCCGAAGCACAGCAGGAATGGCAGGCCAGCTAACCACTCCCTAGAACAGTGCGCCGATTTACAAAGATGGAAAAACGAGGAAGTGCACAGAGCTATGCGAGGTGCAGGACGGGGAGGAGGACCGGGTCCAGGGGCAAACCCGGGCAACGGCCCACCCCCAGCCGGCAATCCGGCGGCTGGAAATCAAGGTAATAACCAAGGGGGGGCAGGAGGTTTCTAGGCTAACCCCAAACAATTGGGTCAATATCATGTGCATACCACAGGAGGCTCTAACAAGGACAAAAAGATACTGAAGCAAGCGGTCAACTCAGTTTCGTTAGCTGTCCCGAGGTACTTGAGATGGTCAGAACAGGAGGTAACATGGAGCAGAAGGGATCACCCAGAAAGAGTGGAGCACCCAGGAGTCTTGGCACTAGTAGTCGCACCGCAAGTCAGTGGGTACGAACTGAAAAAGGTTTTAATGGATGGTGGAAGCAGCATCAACATACTGTATTGGGAAACCTTCCTACGCATGGGTCTCAAGGAATCTCAGCTGCAAAAAAGCTCAACAGTTTTTCATGGGATAGTGCCGGGTCATTCAGCATGCCCCGAGGGAAAAATCGCATTGGAGGTAGCCTTTGGAGAGTCAAAGGATAACTATCGAATTGAGTGGCTTACCTTTGAGGTAGTCAAATTGCGCAGCCCTTATCACGCGTTATTTGGAAGGCCGGCTTACGCCAAATTCATGGCTAGGCCGTGTTACGTATATCTACAGCTAAAAATCCCGGGTCCCAAGAAGACCATTACCATACATGGAAATCGAGACATAGCAGCTGAATGCGACGAAGGAGATGCAGCAATGGCCGAGCAGGCCTGTAGAAAAGAAGAACTCAAGCAGTACCGGTCTCAAGCAGACCCGGAGGGTAGAGCCACATCAAAAAGGCCGAGTACTGAAGGCGAACGAGCAAAATCCAAGGTAACACAAGATGCTAAAATGGTGGCTTTTGTCAAGGATGACCCCTCCAAACAATCCGCCACAGAAGAAGAAGCTGCCGGGTTACTCACAACCGGCCATGTCATGGAAATACCTTACCCGGGTTGGCTAGTAAACCCGGTACTCGTCATGAAAAAGTCTAACGTGTGGAGAATGTGCACCGGTCACGCCAGTTCGGGACCGGTGTCCACGAAGAACTAAACAATGTAACGGGCAGCAGGTTTCAGACGCGCTCTTTTCCTACCCAGGGTAACTAAGGGGACTGGAAGGATTTTAATGAGGCGGCCTGCTGATCCAAACTTTCTCGCAGCAATAAAGAGATGGTTATCAAGTCCTATTTCGTTACAGCCTGATTAGAAGTAAGTAGTATCCACGTGGCATCAGTATTTCCGTATCATTAAGAATGTTGAGTATATACAGGTCTCGGGGGCTGGCGGCTCAAGTAGCCCAGCTAGCAACCCAAAAGACCCGGCCTTGATGCCTATAAGTTATAAGGGCCGATTATTCGCAAACGAGTACGGCTGCAATCTTATAACTGGACAAAGGAGCCAAATTTTCTTGACTTTTCTTACTTAAGCTCGATGTGACTCGCACTAAAGTGGCATGATTCGTTCGCTTACGATTACAATCAGCCATGAAGCCCAATGGGACTTGCCTGACACTGTTCTCGTATGGATGTAACAACATGGTATCCACGCGAAAGCCGGCTTACAGTACAAGATAGTCAAAAGGGTCATCTAAACCACAAGTTTATGCAGAGTACAAGGCTAAAAGCCGGAAACTCAACAACTATCAAGCATAACTTCAGTATTCACACGGAATGGCTTTAGGCTTACGACTCGGTAAAAAATAATTTGTTCTCTGAGAAAGGCCACACCCCCATGACTCGGACTTTGGGTCCTGGGGACTGGGGACTTCGAAACAGAAACAAACTACTTGGCTATCGCAGTTCGAAAAACCTCACCATCCGAGTCTTGGGGACTTAAAGAAAAAGTCCACGTATCAAAGCCCCTGGTACTCGGAAAACCGAGTCTTACGAAGGGAGCAAAAATAGAGAATCGGGTATCGAGAAAAAGTTCAAAAGATAGGCAAGCAATACGGTTATCAAAAGGCCAGGAAAGCCGCAAAGTATATCACGGACTAAAAGTACGTACAAGGTACGGCCTCAGTTTCAGGGGTGCACAGGCGCACCATCAAAAGCATAACAGTGTGAATACAAAGCATTACAAGGTATTATGATAGTACGGCCCTATTCGGCCTCCTAAGCACGGCCTTCCGGGTCTGAGTCCTGGGTTTGCTGCTTAGCCTTCCCGGCACCCTTACCCGGACTCATTGCATCAGGGCGGACTGGTGGAGGGACGGCGGGTGTAGAAGCAGACGGGCCCGATCCTAACTCGGCCTCTCTCTTCGCAGTCGCCTCCCTCTTCCTGGCCGAGCTAGAAACCCACTTCTCCAAGATATCAAAAGGCGGGGGCGCTTCCTCCATAATAACTTTGCCATCAGCGTCGTATGCACTCATAATCGTATTTAGATCCAAGCTATCGGCCAAAGTGGTAGCTGAGGGGCGCACTGCGGCTTGTATGGCTTTGAAATCCTTGGGTGTAAATTTGGAACCGTCAGCCTTGAATTCGGGAAACCCGGATGTTACCTTTGTCGGGTCAAGCTTTGGAAAGAAAGCTTTGGCCAGAGTAAAAGCTCGGGTCATTCCAATCCGGCATGATGAGCGTTTCCAGATTTCAATCCAGCCAGGTACAGTGGAGCAGGCTTGAACGAGATTCTCTTCACCCGGATATACTTCCGTAGGCCACTTCACAGCATCCAATATAAATTTTGTTCCGGCAAAGAAAGTCCGGAGCACAGTCTTGAGGGTTCTAGCCTTGACAATGGCATTTTCCTCTGGGGCCGCAAGGTTGGCACCTGCAGTCGTAACAAAAGAAACAGCGTATCAGTAATCCCGAGTCTGTTATAATAAAGCAAAGACATGAAGCCAATAGACAGCAGAAAACTTACTGAGCAAGATTTGATAAGTATCGGAGACCTGGTCCGATAGTTTCTTCAGTTCGGTTTGAGCAGCATTGCACTTCTTCTTGTATTTGGAAACATCTTTCTTCAAGGTTTTCATGTCATCCTCAAGGATTTCCCTTCGTTTCATCTCGGCAAGAAGAAGTTGTTCGGTCCTCAGTAAAGTTTCATCAGACCGGGTTATCTGTGCCTGTAAGTAGCAAGGAATGCAAGTATTAGTTGGATTGTATGGAAAGCTGAATGTGGCGTAAAGTACCAAGCATCACTTTTGCAAGTCATACTTGGAACTTGGGGACTAGGTATGCAATATGAGATACAAAGTGTCCTTACCTGGTGCTCTGCAGCCATGCGCTCCAAGATCTGGCTCTCCGAAGTCTTCATAGTGAGGAGAGTGTTCATCAACTGATCGAAAGTGTCTTTACTCGTATCAGAAGACCCGGGGCCTTGGAAATTCCGGGAAGGAGCTTTCTTCTTAGTAGGAGGCGGAACCCGGGTCATTTGTGTGTCGGAATCCGACGCTCCTTCTTCTGCACCCAAGACGGTGGTTTTGTTCTTCTTGCTTGCATGGGAAGCAATTGGATACTCGGCTCCTTGCGTGTCCGGGTTTGGCGGCGACGCTTGTTTTTCACCGCTGGATGCGGCTGTAGTCTTATCAGCCGGGCTCCCCTTACTCGGGCCCTCGGTCCCCGTTTCCTCTTGATCGCTGACAACAACCGTGGCCCTATAAGATGTTATCAGTGAGTAGCTAAAAATACAGTCAAGAAAGGGCGATGAATGGCCGCATAGGCACTTAACGCGAATAAAAGGAACTAAAAAGGGGAAGTCCGGCCGGGTGATTGAGGCCGAGGCGGAAATTTTGAGTGGATCGGGCCCAGATTGGGAATCTTATCTTCGGATTTGTGGCGAAATTAATACTTGCAGGTAGTAGGAGAATGGATTGGAATCCATAATTTATCTATTATGCAAGCTGGAAAGAATGTTAGCAACTTAATTCGGCATGGCCGAGGAATCGTTGGCGGGTCGATTTGGATCTAATCTAAGGTGAAATCAAAAAGTGCAAGGGCGAATTAATGGACGCAAGTGGCTTACCGGAGGAGATCTGAGCGAGGCTTTGCGGAGGCAGATGGCGCAAGCCTGGTGTCCCTTCGCGGTCCTTGACGGTCCGGATTGGGATTCGCCGGCGGATCTTGGCGGCGGCGCGGGGCGAGTCGTGGCGGAGCGCAGCCTCCGGCCGATGGGCTCCGGTGATGCGCGCGGGATTTCCGTGGTGGTGCTCAGTGAGAGTGAGCTTAGAAGGAGAAAGGAAGCGGAATGGGGGGAAATGAGCCGTTAGGGTTCGGGTTACCCCCAAGGAGCTTATTTATAGTATAGGTGGGTAAGCCCGGTTTGGTGAGTGGGGGCCGGGAGTTGCGGAGGTAAAACGGCTATTTATTTAAGTTTCTGCGAGATTTGCGCCAAATATTGGGCGAGGCATCTGGATAAAAGAGAGAAGGGAATCCATCCCGTGATATCAGGATCGATTATCGAGTATGGAATTTTGGCATTCTTATTAGGGTTTAGACCTGGAAAATTAAAGGTGTTTGGAGGAAAAAACCCGGGTTACTGCATGGCCGCCGTGGAGTAAGGCCTAGCTGAATATCAGGGCATCTTAACCCGGCCTCTATATGCCTGTATGTTTGATATCTTTGCAGGGAATAGCGAGCGCTTCAAGGAGGATCCATGAAGCCCAGGCTATTCTGGGGACTACTGACGGGGGGATGATAACCCGGTAGGCCAAACTCCAAGGAGTAACCCGGCCCAAAGGACGGTGCACAGGATCCGGCTAAGGATAAGGAAGCTTGTGGAAGGCCCAAGTTTGTAGGCCCAGCAACCCGGATTGTGGGTTATTGTGAAGGAAAGCTAGGGTTTGTGTGCCGTGTCCGGGTAGGACCCAGGGTGCGCCTTGGGGAATAAGCCAGGGGGTACGGGTGCTTTATAAACCGACTCCTAGGTCTAGTTTTAGACAGAGATCTAAGAACCCTAGATATAGCGCTTGGTATCGAGCATCCAGTGTAATCCTAGAGTTGAGTTGTTATATCGAGATTGGAGACTCGGCGACTTTGATTGCCGGCTACCAGATTGAATCGCACCATGTTTTCCTCTGAGCTAAACCCTCTCCCAAACACCTGTGTCGTCTTGCCCCAAGATCAGTTACCCCCGGTAACGTCTGCCGTGATTATCCCACGACACACAGTACAAAGTTTTCCTCTTGGCCGAGTAGCCACTCGGATGTTCTCTCTAGCTCTAGTGTTGGCTCTTGCAATAAATGCGAACTGAAGCAATGTCCCTCGCGCAGGAGGGGGAAGGGCACCTTATATACTGGTGCCCAGCCAAATAAAGAAAGACTATAAGGTACAACTTGATGGGACATGCCCACTGCAGAACAGAGCACGCCTCCGGCTTCTCGCTGACGCGGGTGCGGGAAGTCATCGCGTCGTTCGGGAGATGGGACCTGTCCACCCTGTCAGTGAGATAGAGTAGGCCCCTAGACCTGTCCTGTCCCCTCTGTTAGTGACAGGACTTGACAGGCGCCTACTTCACTGTAGCCACGCCGTAGCGCGGATAATCACGTGCTCCGTAAGTTGAACCGCATATCCTGTATCCGTACAGGCGTCCGGTTCAACTTACGGAGCGCGTGATTATCCGTGCTACGGCGTGGCTACAGTGAGGTAGGCGCCTGTCAAGTCCTGTCACTGACAGAGGGGACAGGACAGGTCTAGGGGCCTACTCTATCTCACTGACAGGGTGGACAGGTCCCATCTCCCGAACGACGTGACGACTTCCCGCACCCGCGTCAGCGAGAACCCGGAGGCGTGCGCTGTCCTGCAGTGGGCATGTCCCATCAAGTGTACCTTATAGTCTTTCTTTATTCGGTTGGGCACCAGTATATAAGGTGCCCTGCCCCCTCCTGCGCGAGGGACGTTGCTTCACTTCGCATTTATTGCTAGAACCAGCACTAGAGCTAGAGAGAACAGCCGAGTGGCTACTCGGCCAAGAGACATACTTTCTACTGTGGCTACTTGGAGATCACACATATAGAGATAGAGGCAGGAGTAGGGGTGTTACCTCCACACGAGGGCCCTGAACCTGGGTAGATCTTGTTGTTTGCAGTGTTAGAGATACCTACGCGTGGCTACTCGCCGTGCGATCCCTCCCCGGATACCTCCAGCGTCCATCGGCCCCAACACTTTAGCCATCCTATGGCATCTGCCGTGATACCACCACGACAGTTGGCGCCCACCGTGGGGCTAGCAGCGGCACTGGCTGGAGTTCATGTTCGGACGGGACCCGTTTCTGCTACGGGGGAGCGTGTGGTCTGTGGCCTTGTCCACAGATTCGGCTCCTTCGACTTCGTCATCGACAACGCCGGAGATTTCGGCGGCAGGCCCATGCCGGCAGGTGGCTCGCTACTTTCCTTCGGCACGCATCTGGTCTACGTCGCCACCACCGTCATCCGCGAGTTCCCGGAGGAGGTGCTCGTCGCGGAAGATCCTCCAGCTGTACTCGCTGCCCGCGGGAAGTCTTCTGGCTGCTCTGCGGACAGCGTGGAGGTGATGATGACAGGCCCGGCTATCGATGCCGGGAAGGGCGCGACCGCTACCGCGGGAGTCATCGAGGAACCTGCTGGCCCAAGTGCTGGCCCAAGGGTTCAGAAGCCCTACGACGCGCCCCACAACATTCCGGGTTACGTGGCCCCTTCCACGACTACGACGATACCGGCATCCGCCATGCGGATGGGCATGCCGCCTCCCACCGAGCTTGAGCTCATGACCATGAGGGCGCAACTCGAGCAGCAGCGTCAAGCGCTACTCGCGGAGTCCCAGGAGCTGGAAAAGGTTAGGCTTGAGCTTAACCTAGACCAAAATGATTACAACAGGGCCCACGACTTTACTCCTATGTTTAGGAAGCCTAGCAGGCTAGGCGCTACTCGTCACAACTTAGGCGCTGAGATGGCAGGAGTTGGTGGGGCTGCTAGCCAGTCTGCTAGTTTAGACAATGCTACAAGGCCCAAGTATAGTACCCCGGCCAAAACTCTTAGGGCTGCAGAGGCAATGGCTGCTGAGTTGCCGCATCTCGCTGGCGACGCGCGCGCTAGGCAGCAGGATAGGCTCAATGAGCTAGTGCTAGAGGCTGCTAGGCAGAACGAGGAGTTCCGGAAAGCCAATCCGGGTGCTTGCGCTTCTCAGGTTGTGCACTCGCATGCGGTCAGATCTACGGATCAGGCCTCATCACCGCTTCCTGGCAGTGAGAGGAACCAGAGTGTGAACTCGGGAACGAGCAAACAGATGCAGGTGTACGACCCGGCTATCGCCGCCAAACAGCGCGCTGTGCCGCGGCAGCCCGGTCATAAACACAACACTGCAGGAGCAGGCTATCAAGCCAATAAAGCTCACAGCAAGAGGCAAGAAGGAGACCATGCAGGACTTTCTCGGTGTCATGCCGCCCAGCCTACTCGGCAAAGGTCGCAGCAATCAGCGGCAGCACAGCCGCATGCAGTTGTGCCTGCAGCCAATCCGGTTGTGCAACCCGCAGCTGTGCAGGAAAACCGCTACGATGATGGGTACTCGGCGATGGGGCTAGCCGGCTATGCTGACCCAAGAGATGTCACTGACCGCCTGGGTGACCGCATGTTGGAGCCCAGTGACGCAAGATACAAGCTGGACCGGATCAATCGGTCTGCGCAGCTCGAGAACAAGGGGCCACCCGGCCCAGATTACTTTGGTCGCCGCATCATGGAGGATCCCTCCGTGAACCATTTTCAGCTGGCTAGGGGGACCAAGTGTTATGATGGCAACACCAAGCCGGAAGACTGGCTAAGCGACTATGTCACCGCTGTGCACATCGCAGGCGGCAGCCGGAGATGGGCTGTGCGGTATGTTCCGCAGATACTGGAGGGCCCTACTCGGACTTGGCTCAACAACTTGCCCAGAGATAGCATCAACTGCTAGCTAGACTTCTCGGAAGCCTTCATCAGCAACTTCACCGGCACGTACAAGAGGCCGAATAGGCCACAGCAACTGTCCGCTTGCAAGCAGCGGGAAGAGGAGACTGACCGAGAATACCTTACTCGGTGGAGCACTTTGAGGAACACCTGTGAAGGTGTGAATGAGGCCCAGGCCATTACTTAGTTTGCTCAGGGCTGCAGACATGGCAGCATGTTGTGGCAGAAGCTGCAGAGAGAGATGTCGAGTACGCTCGCGGAGACAATCAAGATTGCAGATATGTATGCACTCGGTGACCCTACTCAGCCTCTGCTTGATTCTCCTGAGCCGAGAAGGAAGCACCATGACAGCAGCAGACGCAATGACTTCCGCAACAAGCGCAGAGGTGACCGCATTGATACTTTGTATGAACCTGAGGAGGTGAATGTTGTGACCACGGCTGCTGCTAGTAGCCAAAGGCAAAAAACTGCTGGAGCCCAATACGGGCAGAACCAGAATCAGAGCCAAGGCATCAAGAAGCCATACAATGCTTCCCAGCAGGGTAGCGGCAACCCGGATCCAGCTCCGAGCTTTATCTTTGAGAAAATGAAGGTTGGTCCATGCAGCTTCCATACTCGGCATCCGAGTAGGCCAACCAACCACACTACCCGACAATGCAGCTGGTGGGACCAAATCAAGAATGAGGATGCTGGTCAGCTGCCTCCTCCTCCTCCTCTACCACCTGCGAATGCCAATGTGCAGCCTATTCGGGCAGCTGCTCCTAGGCCTGCAGTATTTCCGAGAAGGGAGAACGTGAACCAAGTGGCCCAGGGAGCCAACCGCAACTACAACAACGGCAACCGCAACTACAACAACGGCAACCGCAACTTCAACAACAACAACAACCGCAACTACAACAACAACAACAACAACAACAACAACAACAACAACAACAACAACAACAACAACAACAACAACAACAACAACAACAACAACAACAACAACAACAACAACAACAACAACAACAACAACAACAACAACAACAACAACGGCAACAATGGTGGGGGAGACTGCAACCAGTACCAGGAACACCATGAGAGCTACATGATCTTCACCACCGAGCCAGCCGACAAGCAGTCACTGCACAGGCGTGCAATGGAGGTAAATGCTGTGATCCCAGCTGTGCCTCAATACCTGCACTAGTGCGACCAAGAGGTTACTTGGTCCAGAGCCGATCATCCCAGGGTGATGCCCAACCCGGGTAGCTATGCTCTGGTGGTGGATCCCACTTTCTTGGGAACCCAGAAGAATGTCAGGTTCAGCAAGGTGCTGATAGACAACGGCAGCAACATCAACATCATGTACCGGGATACACTGGAGAAACTTGGACTTGTCGAGAACATGCTGCTTCCCAGCAGGACCACATTCCATGGCATTGTGTCGGGAGTATCTTGTGCTCCAATCGGCCGCATCTGGGTGGATGTTCTGTTCGGTATCAGGGAAAACTGCCGCACCGAGATCCTGCAGTTTGAGGTAGTTGATCTTCAGAGCCCCTACCATGCTCTACTCGGTAGGCCTGCCCTCTCCAAGTTCATGGCCTCAACCCATGCTGCCTACCTGAAGATGAAGTTACCTGGACCCAATGGAGTCATCACCATCTCGGGTGATTACAAGCGTTCCTTGGAATGCGCGTCTGCTAGTTATCAGCTGGCGGAGTCCATGGTCATTGCTGCCGAGAAGAAGAAGATACACGAGGTGGTGGCTTTGGCATAAGAAGCGCAAGTCGGTGCGCCTGGCATGCCGAGTTCCCAATACGGAACTGCATTCCAGGCGTCCCAGGAGACAAAGAAGGTCCAGGTCGATCCTGAGTTCCCAGACCGTGTTGCCATCATTGGCGCCGGGTTGGGAGAGAAATAGGAAAGCGAGCTCGTCCACTTCCTCCGTGAGAATCGGGATGTCTTTGCATGGTCCAATGAGGATCTGTCGGGCGTCCCGAGGGAGTTGGTTGAGCACTCGCTGCATGTGCGGCATGGCGCCAAGTCGGTCAAGCAGGCTATGCGCCGCTTTGGTGATGAGAGGAGGAAAGCCATCGCTGATCAGATCTTGCTGATAAGCAACTTTATCATGGAGGTACTGCACCCGGATTGGCTAGCCAACCCGGTCATGGTTGAGAAGAAGAAAGAGGACCCCAAGGCCGATACTGCATGGCGAATGTGCGTAGACTACACCGACCTGAACAAGGCCTGCCCGAAGGATCCATTCCCGCTACCCCGCATAGATCAGGTGATCGATTCCACTACTGGTTGTGAGCTTTTGTCTTTCATAGATGCCTACTCTGGTTTTCATCAGATAGCTCTCAGCCCGGATGATCAAATAAAAACTGCCTTTATTACCCCGTACGGGGCTTATTGCTATCGTGTCATGTGCTTTGGGTTGCGGAATGCTGGGGCTACCTTTCAGAGATGCATGTAGAAATGCTTGCATGATCAAATTGGCAAAAATGTGCAGGTGTACGTAGATGACATTGTCATCAAAATGAATAAAACACATACTCTGCTTAGTGATGTTGAGGAAACCTTTGCCAACTTGCGCAAGTACAGGATGAAGTTGAATCCGACTAAATGCACCTTTGGCGTCCCGGCTGGCAAGCTACTCGGCTTCTTAGTATCCAGTCGGGGCATTGAAGCCAATCCTTCAAAGATAAAAGCTATAGAGAGCATGTCTTTGCTGAGATCACTGAAGGATGTGCAGAAATTCACTGGATGCTTGGCTTCTCTGAGCCGCTTCCTGGGTAGAATGGGCGAGAAGGCCTTGCCTATTTATCAATTGATGAAGAAGAGCGACAAGTTTGTCTGGACACCACAAGTTGATGTGGCATTCAAGGAGCTGAAGGCCATGCTGGGTAGCGCTCCCATCCTGGCTAGTCCGCTACCCAAAGAGACAATGTTGCTGTATATTGCAGCAACCAACCGAGTAGTCAGTGTGGTGATTGTGGTGGAAAGAGAAGAGGAATGCAAGACTGTGCAGCAGCCAGTGTATTATCTCAGTGAGGTGCTATCCAGCTCCAAGCAGAACTACCCGCACTACCAGAAGATGACTTACGACGTGTACCAGGGTGCCAAGAAGCTGAAGCACTATTTCCAGGAGCATCCCATCACAGTAGTGAGCTCTGCTCCCATCTCGGATATCATGGGTAACAAGGAGGCAAGTGGAAGAGTAGCCAAGTGGGCGATCGAGCTGGCCGTGTACACTCCTCTATACATGAGAAGAGAAGCCATCAAGTCACAGATTCTGGCGGATTTTCTAGTGGATTGGGCTGAGGTGCAGTATGAGCCTCCCTTGCCGGAAACCAACTACTGGAAGATGCATTTCGATGGCTCCAAAGTGAAGGAAGGCCTTGGTGCTGGCGTAGTGCTTACGTCACCCAAGCGAGATCAACTCAAGTACGTGCTGCAGATTCATTTCAAGGCATCTAACAATGTGGCCGAGTATGAGGCCGTGGTACACGGCTTGAAGGTAGCCAAGGAGGTTGCCGTGCAGCGCATCATCTGTTATGGCGACTCGGATTTGGTGGTGCAGCAGGTATCCGGCACCTGGGATGCTATGGATGCCAACATGGCATCATATCGGTTTCTGGTGCAAACCATGACTGGCTTCTTTGAAGGATGTGAGTTCCAACATATACACCGGGCAGAAAATGACGCAGCTGATGAGTTGTCCAAGTTGGGGTCTTCTCGGCAATTCATCCCGGCTGGGATTTCCTTGGAGCATTTGAGAAACCATCTATCATGCCATCCCCCAACTCGGAGTCTATCTTTGTTCCGTCTCTGCCAGGAGAGGAAGCTATTCCAATGGAGATTGACTGGGAGGATGCAAAAGAGAACCCGGGGACTGGCACCTGCAACCCGGGGACTGTCGCATTCATCGAGGGGATCCTTTTTGAGTACTCGGGGACTCGGGGACTCGTCTTCAACTCAGAAGAGGTATTGGTGGCTGATCCAATGGAAGTGGACGAACTATTGTTTCCCACGCGGGAGACACCAAGTTAGGCTCTGCCCATATTATCCTTTCTAACGGATGGCACCTTGCCCAGCGACGAGGTTACAGCCAGGCAGATACAGAGAAGATCCAAGGGCTACACTATCCTCAACAATGTGCTGCATAGAAGAAGTCCTACTGGCGTGCTGCAACGCTGCGTTGAGCCAGAGGAAGGAGAAGAAATTCTGGTGGAGATACACCAAGGAGAATGCGGACACCACGCCTCTTCTCGGGCTCTGGTCAACAAGGCTTTCCGGCATGGCTTCTTTTGGCTCACTGCCTTGAAGCAAGCTGAAGATATAGTGAGAAAGTGCAACGGCTGCCCAAGATTTGCAAGTAAGATTCATATGCCAGCTTCCGAGTTGAAGACCATTCCCATTACTTGGCCATTTGCTGTTTGGTGTTTGGATATGGTGGGTCCTTTCAAGACGGCTAGAGGCAACATGACTCACATCTTGGTCATGGTTGACAAGTTCACCAAGTGGATTGAGGTCAAGCCTATTCGGAAGTGCGATGGAGCTACAGCTGTGAGTTTCCTAAAGGATGTGATCCTGAGATACGGCTACCTGCACAACATCATCACTGATAATGGCACAAACTTGCTGAGGGTGCTTTTGCGAGATTCTGCAAGGAGAAGCGGATCCGGCTAGATGTTGCATCTGTTGCGCATACGGCCTCCAATGGGCAAGTTGAAAGAGAAAATGGCATGGTGCTATCCGGCATAAAGCCAAGGCTGATGGAGCCATTACAGCGAACCCCTGGTTGTTGGCTGGACGAGTTGCCGGCGGTGTTGTGGAGCCTAAGGACTACCCCTAACCGATCAACCGGATACACACCATTCTTCCTGGTATATGGAGCTGAGGCCGTGTTGCCCACTGACCTAGAGCATGACTCGCCTTGAGTAACCCTCTACACTGAGGCGGAGGCGAGAGAAGCTTGAGAAAATGACGTTGACCTGCTAGAAGAAGCAAGAGAGTTAACTCTGTCCCGATCAGTTGTTTACCAGCAAAACCTGAGGCGTTATCACAGCCAGAAAGTAAACCCAAGGGTTTTCCAAGAAGGATACATGGTCCTTCGGCTCGTGCAGCGCACGACCGGGATGCACAAACTATCCCCTCCGTGGGAAGGGCCTTTCATTGTGAGCAAGGCTCTGCACAGTGATGCTTACTATCTAGTTGACGCACAGGCACCCCAGAAGAACAGGCCGGATAGAGCTGGAGAGGAATCTAAGCGCCCCTGGAATGTAGCTCTACTCCGACGTTTTCATTCATGAGCAGAAAGTTGTATGTATCTCCTCAACCGACTTAAAATTCTAGTTGGCACTCCGAATTCAAACTCGGGGACTGCCCTTGTCCAAATTTGTTCTGTGTTGTTCTACTCTGTTTTACTTTGCCTACTCGGTTGCTTTACTTAGAATTTCATAAGCATATGTAGTAGTGTGTTTAAACCTAAGGGCCAACTCTTCGACTCTGCTGCTGTCCGCAACCCGGCTTCATGGCAAGCAAGAGAACAAGCCAAAGGTCAATGAGCACACGAAAAATTGCTAAGGAGAAGAGAAGTGTAGCAACCGAGTAGGGTGTTCTTTTCTGTTTCTGTTGACTCTTTTCTGCTAAGTGGTGGGCAGCGTTACTATGCTTTTTTCTAAGTGGCTAAGTATTTGAAACTCAAACTTTGAAATCTTGTGACTCGACTACCAAAAAAGCCACAAGTGGCAGGTAAGAGCTGAGACAAAAAGAGAGAGTGGATAAAAAATGCAACTCGGCGACTTGCATATTAACGCAACCCGACATTGAGCCAGAGTTGCTAAAACTTCAACTGAAATAAAAAACTGAGTAGCAACGAACATAATTGTTTTGATTACATATGCACCCAGCATCCCGGGGATCTGATAAAAGTTTGGAGATAAAGGTTTGCAGGGATTACACGGCAGTGGAGCCCGTATTGTCAGCATCGGTGTTGACGGAGGCAGTCTGATCGGAGGTTGCGGTGGCCACTGAGATGGGGTCCGTTGCTGAGCTGGAGGCTAGAGTAGACTGGGTGCTGGGCATCGGTTAGACACCAGTCGCGCCCAACTCGGGAGCTGGCTGCTGGATCACCATTTCGGTGGTGATGGTATCCTCCTGAGTGGCGGGCTGCGGCTGCTCAACACCTGCGTTGGCAGTCAACTCGGATTCCTCCGTGTTGCCCTGCTGCTCGGATTCCTCAGCCTCCTTGGTCTCCTCCTGCTCGGCTCCCACATCCCCGGCACCCTCCTCGTCATCATCATCATCATCACCGTCCTCGTCATCATCTTCTCCAACGTCCGTGTCCGGCTCGGGGAGGCCATGGATGTAGACGCCGGTCTCGGCGTACGAGGCGACCTCATAGGCCACCTCTTTTCGGCGAGCAACGCAATCCGGATCGTTCGTCCACTTGGAGTATTCACGGCGCTCGCGGATCTTTTGGAGGTCCAGATTCTCATACCAGCTCAAGACGAAGTGCAGCAGCTCGTCAGCTCCTACCCGAGCTGTGGAAGCCCGCCACTTCTTGAGCTCTACCTTGACCTCGTCCAGGTGATCAGCAATCTCACGGAAAGTTTCCGGGACCTCCTTCTCGGGCCACAAAAGCTTGTGCAGCTTGATACCAGTGGACACCATGGAGGTGCCCAGGCCCTTGAGGGAGCGGATCTGTGTCTTGATGCTGAGAAGGTGGTCGTTGATGCTCGAGGTGTTGTCAATAGGTAGACCAGCGGCAGCCCTAGACTGTCATGCTTTGTCCATAGCTGGCACACCAGCAGAGTGGAGTTCCGGGAAGATATCTTCATAAGGAACTAGGTTGAGTCAGAAACCGAGAAGAAGCAAGACCAAGAAGAAGTGAAACAAAAAAGAAGAAAGGGGGAGCGGCAACTCACATTCCATTTCAACCAGCAGTTGCCCCATCTTGATCTTCCAATCGGTCTCGTATGTGATGTGCTTATCCTGGATACGGCGCGATTCCCAGATTTGGGTATTGAGTTCCGTGTTCCGGTCTTTCAGCACCTGGATCTCCAGCTCAAGTGCCTGTTTCTCGGCTATGGCGGTCTTCTCGATCTCCTTCTTCTCGCTGACATGGTTGATAGCAGTTTGGAGCGCGGCTTGGAGATTGACTTGGAGCTGCTCGTATTCTTCTCTCTCACTCTTGCGCTCCTTCTCGATATCTTCTTCTCGGGTTTGCAACTGCTGCTGCACCTCGGCAGGCATAAGGCAGTTCAAGTGTTGCTCCCTAAATTTCTTATATTCTTCTGCGAGAAGAACAACATTGTCAGCAGAGTAGACAAGTAGGAAGATACAACTGTAGAGAAAAAGGAGAAAAACTCACCTTCCAGAGTAGAGATCTTGCTTTGAGCAGAGGCAACAAAGACTTCGCAGTCTCGGTGCCTTTCCATCAAGTCCTTGAGCTTGCATGCAGAGAAAACAGCAATGAAGCAAAAAGCAAACACGGGCGTAAACACCAAACGCACAAACCGAAATGCTGAAAGCTTACCTTCAACTTCTGAGATCTGGAGAGTGCGGTCCAGGGTCATCTTTTCCATCGCCTCGCTGTCTTTCTTGTCGGCTTCAAGAGCCTCGATACGATCTTTGGCGATGCGGTGGTTCCAGAGTAACCGACGGAAAACCCTAGTCCTCTTCTGGATGCTATCCTGCAGAGATGAAGAGAAAAAGTGTAAGTCTTTTGGGAGATTTGTCCCGAGTAGATGTCAACTCCGTTGAGTCTTCAACTACTCGGCCCGAATCTCGGGGACTGGGGGAATGACTAAGAGGAAAAGAGAAAACGAGAAGAGAAAGAAGAAACCAGCAACTCGGAATATGCAAGAAGGAGAAGAAACACTTACCGCGTAGCTCTGCTCGATATCCTCGATGTTCTTGCGCATAACGAACATCTTTCCGGCAAGGGTGCAGGCAGGGCTGGCAACCGTCATGGCGACAGAACCAACATCAGCTTTGTTCCAGTCGGTGCGGTAGTGGTCGATCTGGCCCAGCTCCATACCATTCCAAGAGGGGTTGCCATGCGCCTTGCTGTTCCAGGACTGGTCAACGAAGCCTACTCGGTCTAAGATGGCAGTGAGGCCTTCTCCTTCAATTTCCTCATCTTCTTCGCCACGCGAAAAGAGCTCGGGAGTCGTTTCCTTCTTCCCCTTGGACTTGGAGGTTGTTCCCACAGCTTGTCCTTCTTTCAGAACGGCTAGTCGCTTCTCTCCCTTGGATAGCGGGATCTTGTGGCGCTGCGACAGGGTCATCATGTACTCGGGTTAGGTAGCGCTCTGCTTCTCGTCAGGGCCAGTGGTAACCCCGGAGGCAGCCAGGTTGGTGTTTGAACCAGAGGGAACAAGTG
Organism: Alopecurus myosuroides; assembly: GCA_028641055.1. NCBI lineage: Eukaryota > Viridiplantae > Streptophyta > Magnoliopsida > Poales > Poaceae > Alopecurus > Alopecurus myosuroides. The sequence goes on along the minus strand of CM054057.1, from coordinate 523,544,466 downwards.
TAAGCTGGGTGCTCTTCACCTGCTTCCCGGACGGATCACCTCGTGGCTTGGGAGGCGGCATCTGCTGCCCGGCTTGCGAAGCGCTGCGCTTTGGCTGTTGTCGGGTGGGCTCGGTTCCAGACTTGATGATCTTCCTAGTGCTTGGAGTAGGGTCTGGCCGAGAAGCAGTTGGTGGCACTTGAAGAGTAGATTGAGGAGGTGTTGGTGCTGGCTGAGTTGGTGGAGGAATTGGTGCGCTGGGTGGAGTCACATGTTGAGTTGGCGGCACTGATGGCCGGCTACCCGGTGCAGCGTCTGGCTGCACTTGGTCTTGGCGGGTGAGCTCCACCACATCTTCTTCTACCCGCTGCTCCGCAGCGGGGTCTGGCCTTGTATCAACAGTGTCGTCTACCCGCGGCCCGGTCGCGGGATCATCTTGAGCTGCGGCGTTGGTGTCTTGCTGCTGCTCGGGATTGGCGTCTGGCCGCTCCAGGGCGGCATCGTCTCCTTGCTGCTCGGCAGCGTGTTCAGTGTTTTCCCCAGCTGATGCAGCTGGGGGAGACGGCAACATCTCGTCGTTGGCAGCTTCCCGAGCAGTTGGCCGCGTGTCAGGCGGCGACTGCTCGGTGGTGAGGTCTATCTCTACCCTAGCGCCATCGTTCTCGGTGCCAATGTCTTGTTCTTCATCAACTGGGGAGGACGCACGCTCCCTTCCCATTGGCCTTTGGTTCTCGTCATCATCCGAGAGATGAACGTCCTCTTCTCGGGGTGTAGTCGTATGCGTCTGAGAAGCTGACACAGTGGCGGCGTCCGCGTCAAGAGCCGCGCTGGAAGAAAGAATAGTGCAAGGTCAGAAAGCAGAGAAGGGAATCAAGGGAATGATGCAACAAAAAGCGGCAATAAGTTAAGGTTACTCGGAGGAACACTTACCCTTTGCGGGTAGGGGCTTTCCTCTTCTTGGAAGCGCCGGTCTTGGGCACGACTGTCTTCTTGGCTTTCTTGGGGGCAAGTGCCTGGGCACCACTACCAACTCTCTTCCGAGTGTTGGGAGCGGCCACCGAAATCAGATCGACGACCAGGACTTCATCCTCGTCGTCCAACTCAGGGTCCTCTGCAGAGTCGAAGAAGAAGGGAGTTACAACAAGCAAGGAAAGAGAGGCAAAGCAGATTGCTGGCAAGCAGAGAGGTGAACTCAATCACCTTCGTCATCTTCGGACCAATCCCGAATAGACGCATCAACTCGGGACTTACCAGGCTGATTGGCGTGAGGGATGCACAAGGTGTCTTAGCTGTCGTAGGCGATCGCGTCGTCCTCTTCTCGGTCCTTGGACCAGTTGGCCTCGAAGATCTCGTTGTCTTCTTCTCGCTGGTGATCGATGTGTTGTTGAGGCAAACATGAAGCACAGTGAGTTGGGTTCTCGCCTAAGGATTTCTACTCGGGATAGCACGCAAACACAAAGCATATTCAGCTAAGGATTTCTACTCGGGACAGCATGCAAACACAAAGCATATTAGGCTGAGTAATCCTACCCGGGACGGCATGCAAACACAAAGCATATAGAGCCAAAAGAATAAGTGTGATGACCTACTCGGTGCAGCATGCAAAGATTGAGCATACAAAGCTGGGAGACTACCTATTCGGTATCAGGGTGCAAACACAAAGCATAGAACGCTAACCTGTTCGATGGGCTTGAGGCGGCTATACGTCATGAAGCCGTAAGCCCAGTTATCAGAGAGCGAGGTCTGCATGATGGACCTGGCCCAGATAGCCACCTCAGCCTTGCTGAGCTCGAACGTTATTGTCCTGGTGCAGTCACAGGGTCCTCCCATGTGGCACATCTTGTGTACCCAGTGCTGGAGCGGGAGTACCCGGCATGATATCCAGCAGGCGATGGGATCGTCCTGAAGGAACCCTTCCGAGATCAACTCGGTCAGGCGTCTCTCAACCTGGAGGACGTCCGGGATGGTCTTCTTGGGGTCGTAGCCCCAGTGCTGCCCGGTGGGCAGTGCGTTCTTGACCTTTGGGAGCCCTGTCCAGTCTTCGATAGGCTTCCCCTCTTCGGCAACAACATTCTTCACATAAAGGAAACCGCGCTGCCACTTGCGCACGGTTTCCAATCCTTTGACTCTCGGGTGGTGCCCGGTCTTGCGCTGCAACATCATGGCGCTAGCCGTCTGGGTCATCGCGCGAGCGTTCTCGGTGTTCCCAGGATCGGGAACACTTTGTTTGCGAAGTAAAAAGTATCTTTCCCATGTGTGGATTGTCGGGTAGACACCTAAGAAGGCCTCACACATGACGGCGTGTATGGAAAGCATGAGGATGGCGTTTGGTGGAAGGTGATGCGGCTGGAGGACGAAGTGGTTGAGGAACTCGGAAAGGAAGTTGGAGATGGGAAGGCCGAAGCCACGTTTGAAATGGGAGAGAAAGACGACGTACTCGTCCTTGTCGGGTTTCGGGATGAGCTCAGTACCTGAATGCCTGCAGACGACGCCGGGAGGGATGCGGTGCGTGTTGACTAGCCACTGGCAATCCTCGGCGGTCACGTCCGAGCCCTCCCAGCCGGCTCGGGCGGCAGCCTCCTCGTCTCCGCGCGGAGCCATGGAAGGGAAGCTGTTGATCGGAGAAGAAGAGCTCGTGAGGGCGAGTATGGTTGCGATGGCGCGCTGGAATGCTTGCTCTCAGATTTCGCGAGGGCGGCGCAGGGAGTGCTCGCGGTGGCGGAGTGCTCGACGGCGACGACAGCACAGAGGGAATGAGAGATTGGAAAGTGCGAAGGAAAGAGAAGGAGTGGGCGGCGCGGGGTATTTATCTCTCCCCACGCGTTGCAGTTACTACTGGATCAATCGTGGGCATTGATCGTGCGGCGTGGGTTAACTGCCCGTTGGAAACGCACACAGCGCGAAACGCGCGCGTAACGGGCGCAGTTAATCCCACGTTCAGATCGTGGGCTCTTGAGTACCAGTGATACGTGACCTAACGGGCCGTGGGCCCTACGCATAGAGACTGGCGCGTGGCCTGCTGTGTCTCTGGCACCGAGGCGTCGGGGGCACGGGGGCGTGACACGTGCCCAGTAGCGACACGGAGAGGTGGATTTGGTCCGATCCAGCGGGATCGCGTTCGAAAACTTTGCTAAGTCAATTTACTCGTCTTCACAGAAGAGAGAGTGTTCTACTCGGAGGGTGAGAGATTCAAGTAAGCGATACGGGTCCAAGTTGAGGTGCAACTCGGCATCTCTCAGTTATGAAGACAATTTGGTTTAAGCTGGCAGGGCCCTGTGAACAAGTTTGCTGGACTCTACCAGCTTCGGGGACTAATGTCGGGGGGTTACCCCCGAGTAGGGGCAAGGCAAGTGATAAAGAGGAAGATTAGAGTAATGTTGGCCGGGTTGGTGTCTACCCGGGTACCCTCTACCCGGTAGTCTCTATCCGGTCGTATGTATTGAAGACCAGGAGAAGATATTGAGCAAGTTTGTATTCATCCGGATAGCGGTCAAGTGGTCCGAGTAGAGGTACTGCGTTCCTACTCGGGCAAGAAGTCAATGGAACCATTCTGACAGGATCCCGCGTATCCTTTATCCGTACAGGCGTGCGGTTCAACTTACGGAGCGCGTGATTATTCGCGCTACGGTGTGGCTACAGTGAGGTAGGCGCCTGTCAAGTCCTGTCACTGACAGAGGGGACATGATAGGCCTAGGGGTCTACTCTATCTCACTGACAAGGTGGACAGGTCCCATCTCCCGAACGGCGCGACGACTTCCCGCACCCGCGTCAGCGAGAAGCCGGAAGCGTGCGCTGTCCTGCAGTGGGAATGTCCCATCAAGTGTACATTATAGTCTTTCTTTATTCGGCTGGGCACCAGTATATAAGGTGCCCTGCCCCCTCCTGCGCGAGGGACGTTGCTTCACTTCGCATTTATTGCTAGAACCAGCACTAGGGCTAGAGAGAACATCCGAGTGGCTACTCGGCCAAGAGACATACTTTGTACTATGGCTACTCGGAGATCACACATATAGAGATAGAGGCAGGAGTAGGGGTGTTACCTCCACACGAGGGCCCTGAACCTGGGTAGATCTTGTTGTTTGCAGTGTTAGAGATACCTACGCGCGGCTACTCGCCGTGCGATCCCTCCCCGGATACCTCCAGCGTCCATCGGCCCCAACACTTTAGCCATACTATGGCATCTGCCGTGATACCACCACGACAAGAATTATCAAATAGAGAAATTAAATCTATCTTGCAAAAGACTGTTAATAAATATAGGAAAATTTGGTCTAATAAGTTAAATGATGCTTTATGGGCTTATAGACCTTCTTATAAAAATACTATGGGTATGTCTCCTTATAAAATGGTTTATGGAAAAGCTTGTCACTTGCCTTTAGAATTAGAACACAAAGCTTATTGGGAAGTGAGGGAACTAAATAGAGATTTTAAACTTGCCGGTAAGAAAATAATGCTTGACTTGAGTTATTTAGATGAGTGGAGAAGTGAAGCCTATAAAAATGCTAGACTCTTTAAAGAGAAAGTACAAAAATGGCATGATAGGAGAATTCTTAAGAGAGAGTTTTATGTTGGTGAGAAAGTTCTATTGTATAGGTCTCGTCTCAGATTTTGTGCAGGAAAATTACTCTCAAGATGAGAAGGACCTTTTATTATTGAAGAAGTGTATCGTTCGGGTGCAATTAAAATTTCTTCCCTCAAATATAACACTACACAAGTGGTGAATGGGCAAAGAGTCAAATATTATATTTCTGGAGATTCTTATGATGAAGATGTTGATACTATTCAAGTGGTCACCCCGGAGGAGTTTATTAAAGAGAAGATTCCACAAACTGCAGAGTCTATTTTCGAATGGGTAACAGTTTTTGTAAGAAAAAGTTCATGTTTTCACTTCCAACTTATATTTTGTTGTTTATGGAAAATATGAAAAATAATGAGCCGAAAAAGGGCAGGAGTCAGTGCCCGAGGGCACCACACCACCTGGTGGCGCGGGCCCACCCCTAGCCGTGCCACCACATGGTGTGGGCTCCTCGGAGCCCGTCTCCGACCCGTTTTCCCCTGCACCTTCCTTTTGTTACGTAAATTTTTGCTATATATTCCCCCGGATCCCCCAAGGTACGTATATAATTTTCTCCTCGTGTTTTCGTTTCAATCTATTTTTGTTAGGATCTGTTTTCAGTTTTAGAGGCACCATGGTCTCCGACAACAACAACATTAAGGGGAAGGGACCTATGAAGATGATCTCCAAGACCCGAAGCTGGAGGAGGATATCGACAATGGAACTGAAGGAGATGTAGAAGAAGACCCGCGCGTGTACCCTTGCGCCACCATTGCAAGCATTGGAGTGGTAGCAGACCCCTTCAAATTCAAGCAAGGGGCACAGATGAGCACTGGAGGGAAGGTTCCACGTCACTTCTTAGCTTCAAGGACACCACCTTCAGGCATACAAATATCCTTTCCATACTTTAATCCATGAGCATCAATTTAAGAGTGTACCTGAGGCAGAGTTGCCTTCTTGCTGGGATATGGATCATTCTAACAATGCAGGAGAGGAAAGCCCCTGATGTGAAGAGGTGTGGGGGAATAATTCCAAGAGCTGGAACTCACAGTCTGACAAGTTCACGGACCGTATTGAGCACAATACGGAGCTGATACACATACTCACCTACACAATTGATGATTTGAAGGATTCGGTTGATAAGCTTATTGAGAAGAATTCACCATCACCACCAAAGAATTAATTCGTAATTGGTATTGGCATCCCCTTGGCTTGTTCCAAGCTTGGGGAAATGCCGCGGTATCACACCTTTATATTTCACCTTTTTACCTTTTAGTGGAGTCATATCATGAGTAGAGGAGTTATCGTATAGGATGGTTTGCAGTATAGAAGTATCTCTCCTTTAGTTGGCTATCGATGTATTCCTTGGTGTGAGTTGCTGTTATGGTATATTAATGAGAAGTTTTATCATTTACTTTCTGTGCACTTTATTTTAGTTTGCAATTTCGTTATATGATTGATCTTGTTGTTAGTATTGGTCTCAATATGGGAGCATCAAGTTAATCTATTTGGTTTTGGCAAACTTAGCATTGGTCAGTAGCAACAATACTTTGAGGCTTAAGTAGAAAAGAGGGAGATGCATGTAGATATATTGTTCCATGATCTTTCCTTCTTGTTGGCTCATAAGCTTAGTATTCTCAAGTTAAGATAATTTGTACTTCAAAGGAGATTGCATGATTGTTTCTATCACATGTCTAATTGATTGTTTTCCCTCAACTCTTATGCTTGCTACCCAGCCTTGCTAGCCAAAAACCTGTACTGAGAGGGAATGCTTCTCGTGCATCCAAACCTTGAGCCAAAAACCATGCCATTTGTGTCCACCAATACCTACCTATATGTGGTATTTTACCGCCACTCCAAGTAAATTTCTCATGTGCTACCTTTAAAACCTTCAAAAATATACCTGTTTTGTGCCCCTATTTTAGCTCATGAGGACGTAGGTAGACGGTCTTTATTTTACTCATTGATTGGACTTTACACACCTAGACTAGTGGCACATCCGCTTATCCAACTTCTAGAAGAGCTGGCAACGGGGTTCCCAGCCCCAAACTTAATTACTATAAATTCTCTTCACTCTTTTTGCCACTGATTTATTAGTCAAATCATAATTGTGTAAACAAAAGAGAAGAGGGATGATCTACTACCCTAGCAGCATCCTTCAACGGGAGCCACTCTTGTAAGGTTTAGTTGGCTTGTGGCTTAATGTACTATTTGCTTGCTGGTTCGTTCACATAGACATACACCTCTCTCAAAATTGTTAATCCATGCTTGCTGATCTGTTTATCAAATAAAAAGCTCTGGCACATGAGTTAATCCCTGCTTCCCTCTGCGAAGAGCCTATCTAGCACTATACCTACTCCTTTTTGTCTTAAGCAAGAATTTGAGTTGTTGTGATCCAACCATCTATATGTTGATTTCTTCAATCATGTCTTTTATCCTTCCTTGTTTAGTACAATGTTTTTATCTGACTGAATACCACTTTAAAAGTTATCAATGACTGCAAAGAGATTGTTATGATTCAGCATGTTAAACTCTGTAATATAAGCTCTAATATAAAGACTCTGGTCGAAAGATAAGTACAATATGTTAATTGTTTTCTTACCAAGAACAAAGTTTGCCTTAACCAATTGTGATTTCCTTTTTGCTCCTTTATTGTGAACCCCTCTACTAGTGTCAAGTTGAGTTATATGAGAGGAAGTTGCTATCTAGAATGACTTGTGTATTCATAAATGTGATGCTTCTTGTCTTTATTTTATTTATCGACACTTCACTCCATAAATCTATGGTCATGTTTACTAGGTTTAGTTTCGCTTGGGGACAAGCGAGGTCTAAGCTTGGGGGAGTTGATACGTCCATTTTGCATCACTATTTTATATTGTAATTTACTGTTATTCATCGACACATTTCATATTATGATGCACTAATTATGTTATTTCATATTATTTTGAAAGTTTAATAATTATTGGAGAATAATCACCGGGACCAGAAATCAGCTGGAGAAAACACCACCAAGATACCCTATTTCTGAAGACCAGAAGAACAAGGGGGACATTAGATAAGTCTTAGAACACCAGATGAGGGAGCCAGCCACGAGGGGAGCTAGAGGGGGCCACCAGGGGCCGACACTACCTGGTGCCCCCCTTGGCCGTTGATGTCTATGCACGCTTCTATTCTTGTATACAACGTTGGGCCTCCAAGTGCAGAGGTTTGTAGAACAACATCAAGTTTCCCTTAAGTGGATCACCCAAGGTTTATCGAACTCAGGGAGGTAGAGGTCAAAGGTATCCCTCTCAAGCAACCCTGCAATTATGATACAAGAAGTCTCTTATGTCCCCAACACACCTAATACAATTGTCAGTTGTATAGGTGCACTAGTTCGGCGAAGATAGAGTAAAATACAAGTAATATGGATGATTATAAGTGATAGTAGCAATCTGAAAATAAAATAGCAGCAAGCAAACATGTAGCAGAACTGATTGTAAACGATGTTTCAATGCTTAGAGACAAGGCCTAGGGATCATACTTTCACTAGTGAACACTCTCAACAATAATAACATAATTGAATGCGTAAATATCATATCTTCACTATGCTACTCCGAACCACTCTCCGGTCGGATAAAAAACACCAATCATTGCGTAGGGCTATAAAAGCACTCCTCAGAGTTTGCATTTCCCCATCTAGGTAACCCTCACACTGTCACTATGAGACCTAGATGGTTGCAAACAAACACCACAATTTCATAGGGTCATCCAACACAAAATATAAGTATCATGCTAAACCACACAGTGTACACACTGTCACCATTACACCGTGATCAAAGTGTCTACGGAGATTTCATAACAAAACCACTTGAGTAGCATGACCAATGAAGAGTAACATCTACTTATTAAACTAGATTACAAAGCTCATGATCACATAAAGATCACACCATGAGAGAGAGAGAGAGAGAGATGAAACACATAGATATCGGTAAAGCCCTCAGCCCCTGGGGAGAACTACTCCCTCCTCATCATAGGAGACAGCAACATCGATGAAGATGGCGTTGAAGTCCATGGAGATGGCTCCGGCGGCACTTCCCTGTCCCGGCAGGGTGCCGGAACAGAGATTTCTATCCCCCGAAACTTGTCGTCGGCGGCGGTGGAGCTACGGAACTTTTTGTGGAAGGGGGCCTATATATTTAAGGTTTATGCCTCGGGGTGACTTTATAGGCAAAAGGTGGATGGCGGTGGGTGGCCAGGGGGCACACCACCCCTGGGCGCGGTCAGGGGGACCCGCGCCCACCCATGGTGTGGTGGCTCCCAGGCACCCCTCCGGGTCTCCTCCGGACTTCGTGTACGTGACAGACTTCTAAGGTTTTTGGCCTTCGTTTCGTCCAATTCCGAGAATATTTCCAGAACAACTTTTCTGAAACCAAAAACAGCAGAAAACAGGAAATGGCTCTATGGCATATTGTCAATAGATTAGTCCCTGAAAACGTCCGGAAAACGAAGGAAAACATGTGAAAACATAAAGGTATTGGATAAAAAACAAGCATGGATCATCAAAAATTATAGATACGTTTGAGACGTATCAGCCGCGCCGCCACGTGGTGTGGCCACCCTGGCCCACCACTGGCAGCCCCCTCTCACGTACTTCATCCCCAGGGAACCCTAAGACCTAGGTAACCATCAAGGAAATATTCCGCCGCCTCCTTGGGGCAGAAAACAACAGAGAGAGAAAAGCTCTCCGGCAAGGAGAAATATGTCGGGGAAATTCCTTCCCAGAGAGGGGAAATCATCGCCATCGTCACCGTTGTCGCTCTGGCAACATCAAGATCATCATCGTGATCATCATCACCACCAGCACAATCATCCTCACCATCCACCTCCGTCCCACTGTAACAATTAGGGTTCTTTATTGTTGTTGTCCACTAGATCTCTCTCTCTCTCGGTGTGGATTACTTGTTAGCAGTTCATGCTTACAAGATTTATCGGTGTTTGCACTTTATGACCAGATTGTTATTCATCATTATATCACCTCTGACTATGATCCATATGATTTCTTGCGAGTAGTTCGTATAGTTCTTGTGGACATGGGAGAAGTCAAGATGTTAGTAGTGGAATTATGTTGAAGTAATATCTGATGGTTTGATACTTAAGATGTGGTGCTATTCTCTAGTGGTATCATGTGAACGTCGACTACATGACACTACACCTTTATGGTCCTAGAGGTATGCATTGTGTATTTGGCTACTAATTGTTGGGTTGCCAGAGTGACAGAAACCTAAACCTCCGTTAGGGAACCGATGCACGAGGGAGTGTAGGATCCTAGAGTTTAAGGTTGTGGTTAGATTTATCTTAATTACTTCTTGTAGCTACGGATGCTTGCAAGGGGTATAATCACAAGTATGTATTAATCCTAGTTGTTCGGTGCATTAGCATAGGTTCACCCACACAACACCTATCAAAACAATAAATATTAATTAACTATATGAAACAAAAGTGCTTGACGAAGTTCCCATGTGTCCTCGAGAACGTTTGGTAATCATAAGTAAACCAACCGGCTTGTGCTTTTCTCTAAAAAGGATTGGGCCACTCGCTGCAATTATTAGTACTGTCTTTTATTTACTCGCACTTTATTTATCTGCTATATCAAAAACCATCAAAAACATGTTTGCTAGTGTTTACAGAGAATCCTCTATCCAACCTGCTTGTCAACACTTCTGCTCCTTGTTGGGTTTGAAACTCTTATTTATCGAAAGTACTACGATACACCCTTGATGGAGTGTAGACACACGCTCGTTGGGAGACCCCAAGCGCAAGGTGTGAAGAGTGCAGCAGCAAGTTTTCCCTTAGAAAAGAAACCAAGGTTGAATCGACCAGTAGGAGGAAGGAGTAACTTCAGAAGGTGAAGCAGCTGAGATGGCAGGGCGCACTACCGGTTCAGCGGCAACGTGGAACCTACACAACACAATCAAAGTGGTTAATCTCACCTGTTTTGCTGAAAACAAAGAGGTTAAACGTATGATGTGGAAAACAGTCGGAAAACAGTAGAAATAGTATGAGAGGAGTATGAAAGCATTATGAAAGCAGTAGGTGTTTTATCAGTATGAGGAAAAAGGACCGGGGTCCACGGTTCACTAGTGGTGTCTCTCCGAGAAAGATAAATAACATGTGTGGTGAACAAATTACAGCTGGGCAGTTGACAGAAATGAAGGCTCCAACGTAGTGCATATGCAAGACATAGAGATTACTATGTGATTCATGCAGGCATTACAACAAAATACATAGACCGTTATCCAACTATATCTATGACTAATAGTCCAGCCTTCGAATATCATCCGAACAAACGTTGGATATTAAGTTGCAAGCAACAGATAATTGCGGTAAGAAAAGTGTGTAATGTAAACAATAACATCATCCTTAGACAAAGAATTGTTGTTTTGTCCCTAATGGCAACAGCACATCCTCCATCCGTCACGTTTCTGTCACTCGAGCACAGATGAAAAGGAGGCATGAACCCACTATCAAGCATAAATACTCCCTCTTGGAGTTACTAGCGTCTACTTGGCCAGAGCATCTACTAACAACGGAGAGCATGCAAGATCATAAATACCATAAGCATGAAGATAACATGATATATTGATAATCAAAATACATAGCATTCAACATTCATCGGATCCCAGCAAACACAACATGTAGAATTACATAAATATGATCTTGATCATGTTAGGCAGCTCACAAGATCTAAACCTGAGGTACAAAGTGGAGAGAACAACCATCTAGCTACTGATATGGACCCGTAGTCTAGGGATGAACTACTCACGCATCACTTCGGAGGAGGGCATGGTGGTGTAGACCCCTCCGGTGATGATTTCCCCCTCTGGCAGGGTGCCGGGGAGAGCTCCAGAACCCTCCCGATCTCGGGATGATGGTGACGGCGGCCTCGGGTGTTTCTTGGGTAAAAGTGGTATATCTCTAGGGTTTACATCTCGGGGGGATTCTATAGGCGAAAGGGCAAAGGCGGTGGAGGCTTAGGGGCCCCACACCACCCCCCGACGCGGCCAAGGGGGGGCACGCCACCCTATGGTGTGGGCCCCCTGAGGCTCCCCTCCGGGTCTCTTCGAGACTCTGTGGAACCTCCGAGATTTCTAAGACTTCCGGGCTTCGAATTTTCCAATTCCGAGAATATTTCCAGACCAACTTTTGTGAAACTAAAACAGAAGAAAACAGGGAACTGGCTCTGTGGCATCTTGTCAATAGGTTAGTCCGGAAAATCGAAAAAATGACATAAAGTGTATATTAAACATGTGGGAAACAATAAGAAAACAACATGGAACATCAGAAACTAAGGATACGTTTATGACGTATCAACCCCCCTATACTTGTGGGTCATCAAGTATCATTTATGCTTTGATTAATAACGTTTGCTCGCTATGCATGATTATGGCAGTTATTGCCCTATGGTGTGGTCCCCCTGTTGCCCCTGTTCGACTCCTCTTCGGTCTTCTAGATGCTTCCGGGGAAAATTGGACTTCCGGGCTTCGAACTTTCCAATTCCGAGAATATTACCAGAACAACTTTTCTGAAACAAAAAACAGCAGAAAACATGGAACTGGCTCTATGGCATCTTGTCAATAAGTTAGTCTGGAAAATCGATAAAAATGACATAAAGAAGGGAGAAAACATGTACCAATTGGCATAATATCATCATGGAGCATAAAAAATTAGGGATACGTTCATGACGTATCACAGGTCCATTCTTTTACACTGATAATACAACCTACTGCAAACACTGTTATTTTTTACTCCAAACATTGTTCTCATTTCATTCATGATGGTGCATGATTTGCACTGGTTGGGAGACCCCAAGAGGAAGTTTTGATGAGCACGGCAGCAAGTTACCCTCAGTAAAGAAACCAAGGTTGAATCGACCAGTATGAGGAAGGAGTAACTTCAGAAGGTTGATGCAGCTGAGATGGCAGGGCGCACTACCGGTTCAGCAGCAACATGGAACCTACACAACACAAACAATTCACTTTATCCCAATGAAGCAGTGAGGTTGTCAATCTCACCGGTTTTGCTGATAACAAAGAGGTTAAATGTATGGTGTGGAAAACAGTATGAGAACAGTATGAAAACAGTAGCAGGAGTGTGAAATCGATGGAAGCGGTGTGTGTATTATCAGTATGAGAAAATGGTCCTGGGTCCACAGTTCACTAGGGGTATCTCTCCATAAAAGATAGCTAACATGCGTGGTGAACAAATTACAGCTGAGCAATTGACAAATAAAGAACATGCATGACATAAAGATTACTACGAGATTCATGTGGGCATTACAACAAGATACATAGATCGTCATCCAACTGCATCTATGACTAATAATCCACCCTTCGAATATCATCCGAACAAACATTGGGTATTAAGTTACGAGCAACAGATAATCGCAGTAAGAAAAGTGTGTAATGTAAACAATGTAAACTAAGTAAACATCGTTTTTTTCTCCCTAATGGCAACAGCACATCCTCCATCCGTCATGTTTCTGTCACTCGAGCACATATGCAAAGGAGGCATGAACCCACTATCAAGCATAAATACTCCATCTTGGAGTCACTAGTATCTACTTGGCCAAAGAATCTACTAACAACGGAGAGCATGCAAGATCATAAATAACATACACATTAAGATAACAAGATAGATTGATAATCAACATACATAGCATTCAATAATCATCGGATCCCAGCAGACACAACATGTAGCATTAGAAATAAATGATCTCGATCATGTGAGGCAGCTCACGAGATCTAAACATGAGGCATAAGGTGGAGAGTACAACCATCTAGCTACTTCTATGGACCCGTAGTCCAAGGATGAACTACTCAAGCATCACTTTGGAGGCGGGCATGGTGGTGTAGACCCCTCCGGTGATGAATTCCCCTCCCGGCAGGGTGCCGGGGAGAGCTCTAGAACCCTCCCGATCTCGGGTTGACGATGACGATAGCCTTGGGTGTTTCTCGGGACGAAGTGGTATATTTTTAGGGTAGATGTATTGGGGGAATAAATAGGCGAAATGTTGATGGCGGTGGATGCCCGAGGGGCCCACACCACTCCCAGGCGCGGCTAGGGGCGAACGTCGCCCTATGGTGTGGCCCCCCTCCGGGCCTCTTTAGGACTCCGTGGAACCTTCGGGAATTCTAAGACTTCCAGTCTTCAAATTTTCCAATTCCGAGAATATTTCTAGAGCAACTTTTCTGAGAGTAAAAACAGCAGAAAACAGGGAACTGGATCTATGGCATCTTGTCAATAGGTTAGTCCGAGAAATCGATAAAAATGACATAAAGTGTAAGGAAAACATGTAGCATATGACATGAAAACAACATGGAGAATCAGAAATTAAAGATACATTTATGACCTATCAATTCAATGGAAACAAACATCTATGCGTCTAATCCTTTGTTTTCAGCAAGACCGGTGAGATTGACAACCTCACTGTTTCGTTGGGGCAAAGTATCTTGGTTGTGTTGTGTGCAGATTCCACGTTGTTGCTGAGCCTGGTAGCGCGCCCTGCCAACATCAGCTATCAACAACCTTCAGAAGTGATTTATTTCTCCTGCTGGTCCGATTAAACCTTAGTTTCTTACCGAGGGAAAAACTTGCTGTTGTACTCATCATACCTTCCTCTTGGAGTCTCGCAACGAACGTGTGTTCGCACGCCATCAATACCCCTCAACAAAATGGTGTAGCCGAGAGGAAGAACCAGACTTTATTGGATATGCCTAAGACCATGTTTATGGAGTTTAATTCTCCCCAATCTCTTTGGGCCAAAGCCATCTCCACCGCTTGTCATTTGTCAAACTGACTCTATATTCGCAAGGGCTTAGTGAAGACTCCATATGAGATTCTCACCGGCAACAAACCCAACATCTCCTACTTCCGTGTCTTTGGTTGTAAGTGTTTCTATTTGATCAAAGGTGTTCATTTGTCTAAATTCCAAGCTAAAACTATTGAGGGTACATTTGTTGGTCGGTGCATTAGCATAGGTTCACCCACACGACACCTATCAAAACAATAAATATTAATCAACTCTATGAAACGAAAGCGCTTGACGAAGTTCCCATGTGTCCACGAGAATGTTTGGTAATCATAAGTAAACCAACCAGCTTGTGCTTTTCTCTAAAAAGGATTGGGCCACTCAATGCAATTTTTATTACTGTCTTTTATTTACTCGCACTTTATTTATCTGCTATATCAAAAACCATCAAAAATATGTTTGTTAGTGTTACAGAGAATCCTCTATCCAACCTGCTTGTCAACACCTTCTGCTCCTCGTTGGGTTCGACATGCTTATTTATCGGAAGTACTACGATACACCCCTGATGGAGTGTAGACACATGCTTGTTGGGAGACCCCAAGCGCAAGGTGTGAAGAGTGCAACAGCAAGTTTTCCCTCAGAAAAGAAACCAAGGTTGAATCGACCAGTAGGAGGAAGGAGTAACTTCAGAAGGTGAAGCAGCTGAGATGGCAGGGCGCACTACCGGTTCAGCAGCAACGTGGAACCTACACAACACAATCAAATCACTCTGTCCCAATGAAGAAGTGAGGTTGTCAATCTCATCGGTTTTGCTGAACACAAAGAGGTTAAACGTATGGTGTGGAAAACAGTAGGAACAGTATGAGAGCAATATGAAAGCAGTAGGTTTTTGTAGCGTTCCCACATTTAAATAATGTAAGGACACCTGTGTTATTGTGCTAGTCCCTAGATCAATTGCTAGCACCACAGTACAAAATGAAATATCATGCAAATGCATCAAATTCTATTACACCGCATGATCCAGTCTTTACAAAATAGGATTACAACTTGCATAGTCTTAGAAGACTAGCAGAAAACAAAGAAATACATCGGAAAACATAGTACAACATTGAGTCCATCTTCTTCATAAGCCACAGGCAAAACATGTTGGCGATAGTCTCGAGATCCTAAACGAAATCCTCACTCGTCTTGAAAATCATCTGCAATATGGAATATGCAGCCACAAGGGAGTCAATACAATTTAATGTATTGGCAAGTAACACTATGGTGGATATAAATGGCAAGACTAATACTACATGCTTATTTGGATGAGTGGAGTTTTGGCTAAGTTTTGCATAGAGCCAGTTTTCTCCTATCACTTTTGTAAAACCAACTTTTCTTTTCAAAAGGGTGGCAACATTGGATTAAGATCCAAGTACCATAATACTGTTCACTTGGTCAAAATTTTACTTATTGAAATTGGTGATGAGATTCTTCCGTCAATCCTTGTCCGGCTGCTCATAGTTGTCCATAACCGGGGACACGGCTAAGATCTTAGTTTGTTGACTCTGCAGAGTTTGTGCACTTTCACCTTCAGACTCAAATCATCCCAAACATCCTATACACCCTGAGTGCATTAAGGAAAGGAGAAGATTGAGACGAGATCTTTCAGAAGAAATTCCACCACCGTTTGGCTTACCCGTTCCACCTATAATTATTCTACATCTGCTGGTAAGCCTAGTGAGTTCATTCAACTTAGTTGATCAAGACATAGCCCATATGACTAAAGGTTGCACGGGAAGCTACTAGATTTAGAGGGACATAGTAATCTCTTTGTTCCTGGGTGGCCATCCTCAAGTGACAACCTCAAGTGGAATAACCCTTAGACAAGGGCCCTGAGGAAACACTCAACATAAACCAGTCTTACCACTTCCACCCAGGTGGTTCATTCATTAGTTATACTTAGAATTTTTCCTCAACATCTAGTAAACAATTTTTGTAGCATGGCTAAGCATCTAAATAAGTACCAAGGCATCAAAATAACAAGGTATAAGGATGGCTACACACTACTAGGATATAGCATAGCATAATATAACTTATTAAAATTTCCTATCATGCATACTACTCAAAATCAACTAATGCATATAGAAAATAATGGGTAGTTGATGGTGTGTTACTTGCCTTATTGAAGTTGGTGAAGAATTCACACTCTCTTCACAAAAGATCGTTGCTCTCCGTACAATCTATTCATTGAAAACACAATAACAAAATAAACAAACATTCTACCAAACAATCATACAAGTGAAGAAACATACAAAGCAACAACCATGGAAAAAGGGATGTAACCAAGTTGGCTAGGACAGGTCAAGGTTTGAGTTTTGAAAGATTCATTCTTTCTTGGTTCCATATGTTAAGTAATTTCCAAGGGTTTACTTGAGATGGGCTAGGTTGAGTTTGTAGAAAACTAACTTTATTATAACCATACTTGTCGAGGAAGTTCCAAGAGTTCACTTAGAATAAACATATTACTTCTTCAACTAAAGTAATACATGCAAACACTTAGTCATATTCACCTTCAAAAATATTTGAGTGACTATGTTAGTATTTTCCATTGTGGTTAGGGTAGGTCTACTAACTACATCATCAAAGGGAAAATATTACTAAGTCTTGGGTTTTCCATTTGGGTCAATGGTTGGACAAAAATAACTTGTTAATCTTCAACTTGTATGGATTGCTTCTAGTCCTCATGTGATTGCCTTCTTGAAGATCATCATCATGCCATCTAAGTTGTTTCCTTCCTTGGTGTGGTGCTTCTCTTGGTCTTGATAGATTTCTTCATGGCTTTCACTTCACTAGTTGTTTCCCAAGTGGTGTGGTCACAACTAAGTGTTTTATTTAACAAATGTGAAAATATCACTAAGTCAAAATAGAGGAGAAATGAGACAAGAGGATAGAATGGGAGAGGTGAGTCTTCTTCTTCATTTCTTCATGTACTTCCACTTGATGGAGTATGCTTCAGATTGTTGTGGATCCTAAGTCATTTCTTCATTGATCTTCCTTGTTTCTCTTCATTTTTGCCATCAAGTTGAAAGGAGAAGAATGAAAGACTTAGAGAGAAAGGGGGTTAGTCTTCTGGAAGTTTCTCTGGTTTTCTTCTAAGTGCTTCCACTTCTTGGAGATGCTTCTCAAGTTTGTTTTATTTGCTAAGTCCTTCATTGGTCTTCTATCTTCATGTTGAAAAATCTCTAGATGGTTAAGTCCTCCATTGCACTTCATGGTTCTCACAAATCCCAACTTGGTGAAATCTTGAAGCAAGCATGGAGAGTCAAGAAGTTGATGGAAACATTTGTACTAGTGTTTTTAGGTTCATTTGTTGGCTAAGTATAAGTTGAAACCTCACTAAGGACTTAGCCTTGGTTTCATATAGCCATACACACATAGAACCACTTAAGCAAAAATATTTCCTAAGTCATTTTTAATATGGTGTGAAACATGTGTGTGATAACTTGGCCTAAAATACATGGGTATGGCTCATATGTGTCCAAAATTCTATGGCACTGGTTTCTATGGATTAAGTTTGCCATATGGAGCAACATTGCTTAAGAAAACATATTAAAATTATTTATAGAATTTAAACTAAGTCAAATTTGCTCAAATAGCCATATAATTCTAAAATCAATTTTAATCTGTTCAATTTTTATTTTGGGGCAGAGGATATGAAATTACACATCCTAAGGTTTCCAAATATATTTTATTTACAATTTTTGGATTTGTAGAATTTGAATTATGCCAAATTCCATCAAACAAGCATATTTGAATTTGAACAAATTTAAGTTTTTCAAATTTGAATTTTGCCAATGCTAAAAGTTTCTACAGAGCCAGGGGATTTCAAAAAGTCCAAGTTTGTTCAATTTGGGCTTATGGTTGAAAAGTTATGAAGGTTCTAAGTTACAGGGGCTTTTCTCCAAAATTGATAATTCTATTTTTATTCGGGAATAAATCCCAGAGACAGTTGGGCCCAATTTGGCTATTTACCGCACGATGCGGTAGACAGGGAGTGGGCCTGGGCCGTTTACATGCTGCGCCGAGCGGCGGATAGCAAATCGGCGCGCTGCTGACCTGCCGCAATCCTATTCGTCAATACCCTTTCGGTAAGTGGTTTAACGGGGGCCGTCCAGATCGGATCTAACGGCGCACGTGGTCTAGGGTTTACCTGGCGGTGCGGGAGGTCGCCGTAAATGGCTGTGCGATGGCCGGCGTTCACGGCACGGACGGCGGCGATGCTCCAGTGGCTTCCTAGGCTTGGCGAGGGCACTGGGAGGCTCGGTGAAGCACGACGGGAACGATGGTGAGCACGAGGAGGCTCCACGGGCTCAAAAACAATGGCAGCAAGGAGATCCCGAGATGGGCGTGCGGGTTACGGCTCCGGCGAGCTCCCAACTCGTCTTTTGCTGCGACAAAAATTGAGAGAAAGGTCTTATAAGAAGCGCCATACAGTGGGGAATCGAATGGACCAAAAAGGGGCGGCAATCGCTTCCTACCTTCGTCGGAATCGAGCAAACATGGCGGAGGAAGTTTCTGTCTCCGACGAGCTATTGCGGTGGTCTACGGGCATAAAAAGGAGAGGGATGAGAGGAAAAATGAGAGAGGGGAGGAAGGGATTTAAGGGGGGCACTGGGGAGCAATCAATCGTGGCTGACGAATTTAAGTGCGGATTAAAACTCCCATTTCGGGAAGAAACGGAAGAGGGAGGTTGATGACGATGATGACGTCAGGATGACGTCATCAATGATTTTCTTTTCTTTTTAAAACCTGTTTTTAATATCTCTTGATTTAATAATCCAAATGACCCCATTTAAATTTCTAAAAATTTCTAAAAATAATATCTTTCTGTTTAGAACATTTTTATAAACTTTTCAACACATTTCACATTTCATATTGAAAATATAATTAATTCACTAATAGGGCTTAATGTTATTTAAAATTAGAAAATAATAAAAATGAGATTCTGATTAAATAAAATTTCAGAGATAGTAAACATGTCAAATATAATATTTGAAAGTCATTTCACATCATTTTTATATATTTTTTTGGATATGAGTGATTTACTAATAGCAACTTAAATCCATTTTCAAAATAGAAAATTAAATAAATATAAAAAGTGGCTTAAATAAAATTTAGAAAACTCCTCAAGCTTTAATATTGTTTTCAAGACCTATTTTATGTTATTTTCAAATCAAAACATTTTATGAATACCACTTTATGTTTAAAACTTGGAAGGACATTTGGATATCAATAAAAAATAGTTGTTATTCTCATAAAATAATTTTGAGACATAGGAACTGTTAGAGGTAATAATTCTATGGTTTCCAAGTCTATAAAACATTATTCAAAGTAATATTTGATTTGAAAACATGTTATAAAATAAGGATTTCTAAGAGAAAACAATTTCTTTGAATAATGAAATTTTGAATGGGCTTTTAGGGTTTAGGAAAATAGAGGCCTACTGGATTCTTAATTTCAATATCATTGAAATGTGTGTTGTTTTCTTTTGTTTCTTGCATCTCATTTGGTTTTTGGTGACTTACTAAACATGAAAACAAAAAGTTTCAAATTTTAGTGATTTTTGGACTTTCCAAAAATCAGGGGTGTTACACACTACCACCCTTAAAAGAAATCTCGTCCCGAGATTTGGGAAGGATAGAAAGAAAGATTAGGTTTGGGTAACTGGGTTCCACAACAACTGGATGGGCTACCACCCTTAAAAGAAACTTTTGTGGATAGTCTATTTTCATTAGAT
Source organism: Alopecurus myosuroides (assembly GCA_028641055.1). NCBI lineage: Eukaryota > Viridiplantae > Streptophyta > Magnoliopsida > Poales > Poaceae > Alopecurus > Alopecurus myosuroides. The sequence continues at coordinate 523,524,363 of CM054057.1, read as the reverse complement.
TGGAGTGTAGATGGATTCCACATTGGCTTGAGTAGAACTTTCTTTCGCGGCAGAGCTGTAGACCAACATAGGTATGTTGAACTACCTTTGACACTGAGGGGTCACTCTTTGGGTCAAACAAAGGACCAAGTTGGAAGGATTTCACAACATCTCGTTTTATTAAAATGGAAACACATCTCTCAAGCATTCATTGTATTTTATTACATTGGAAATTTCTTAAGGGAACATTTGTTTTCTAAAGTAAAACTTTGCATAAGGCTCAATCTTGGACAGATACTTCTCGATGCTCAACATGTCTTCATGAAGTATTGGCCTCCTTATAATTTCATGCTTCTCAAACTATCCTAACTTTGGGTTTTGGTGGCATGTTCCTCCTTTCTGGGCATTTTCTTGAATAATGCCCCACGTTTTTGCACTTATAACACTGTATATGGCTGAGGTCCTTCCTTTTAAGGCAATCATCTGTGAAGTGTCCAGTCTCTCTACAGCGATGGCAAAATACCATAGACATTTCTCTTTCCCCTTTGATTGGTATGGTTTGGGCCATCATATCTTCATACTGTTGTCCTGTATACTCAACTATATTGGCAGATAGTCTGGGTTGCTTGTTGGGACAATTCCTAGATAAATGTCCATCTTCTTCACAAGAATAACAATTCTTGGTGGTGTGTTTGGATGAATAGGGATGTACTGTAGTCTTGGCTCCAGTATTATCCTTGACATGGTCCATCTGAATAGTATCTAATTTGTGTTTTCCCTTCACTTCTGGTTTTCCTAAGTTCTCTTGGAGTGCACTAAGCATTCCCACTTTAGTCTGTTGTCCTACTTGTTTTACCATGGGGTAAAGTGGACATTGTGTTGGAACATGTGTTGTTCCTTCACACAGAAAACAAGTAACTTGAGTGAAGTATCCTTCAATTGAGTTGTTTACATCACCATGGGGCCACTCATCTGGACAATCTTTGGAATAGTGTCCTATCTCTCCACAAGCTTTGCAGGCTTTGAGTGTTGACAACATTTCTTCTTCTATCTCCTGGTTATCTCTAGTTATGAAAGGCTGATTGTCTTCACTATTGGCCAAGTTTTGGGACATCATCTTCACTATCTGTGATTGAGTATCCAACACTTGTTGCATTCCTGGGGTTAACTCCATATTGGGGTGGCTTGCTTGGTTCTGGGTCATCAGTCGTATCAGCTGAGTTTGAGCTTCTAGTAGCATCTGCATTGCTATTGAGTTCTCCGGGTTGTTGGCATTATGGCTAGGCATCTGTTTTGGGGTTTTAGGAAAGATGAGTAGAGGTTAGAAAGATAGCTAAGGAAGGTTCCTATCCAAACATTTCAGATCAAGGAAACTCATCTTGCAAACAACACATAACAAACACATAGCAACACAGTCATCACACCAAAGAACAAGGTTTTTGAAAACACTAATATTGCCATACCATACTCATTAGTATGATCAATATACTAACACGTTAACGTTTTTCTAACAAACTAGATTGGTGGTCTCATCTATATCTTCTTGAGTTTTCTTCAAATTCTTCTCTCCATGTCTTAGCTATTCTTGATTGTTGTGAAGTCTATGATTTTCTTCAAGTTCTTCAATAATCTTGAGTGTAGGTCTTCATGTGGTGAAAATACTTCTTGTACTTCTTGGTATGATCATCAACATTCCTGTCTTGATGGTATTGAGGAGGGAGGTCATCTAGAAAATTTTGAAGGTGAATAATAGATGAGAGGATATGAGAAAGATTAAGAGGATTGTTTTGTTTCTAGAAAGTTTGAACATAGAAAGTTTTCAATCCTAGGGTGATCAAGGGGTTATTAACAACTTGTTGCAAATTGGATATTCACTATAGTGAGAGATACTGGCACCCGCTAGCCAATCAGGGAACGGTCTCGTGTCCGTGGACACGTAAAGTTGTCCGGGCCGCTTCATCTCACTATGCCGCTAGGATCCAAAATACTCTAAGGAGATAATAACATGATCAAAAATGGCTTCCAAACCTAAGGGTCTCGAATCCTACAGGCAACACAATGCTCTGATACCATTTTGTAGCGATCCCACATTTAAATAATGTAAGGACACCTGTGTTATTGTGCTAGTCCCTGGATCAATTGCTAGCACCACAGTACAAAATGAAATATCATGCAAATGCATCAAATTCTATTACATCGCATGATCCAGTCTTTACAAAATAGGATTACAACTTGCATAGTCTTAGAAGACTAGCAGAAAACAAAGAAATACAGCGGAAAACATAGTACAACATTGAGTCCATCTTCTTCATGTGCCACAGGCAAAACATGTTGGCGATAGTCTCGAGATCCTAAACGAAATCCTCACTCGTCTTGAAAATCATCTGCAATATGGAATATGCAGCCACAAGGGAGTCAATGCAATTTAATGTATTGGCAAGTAACACTATGGTGGATATAAATGGCAAGACTAATACTACATGCTTATTTGGCTGAGTGGAGTTTTGGCTAAGTTTTGCATAAAGCCAGTTTTCTCCTATCACTTTTGTAAAACCAACTTTTCTTTTCAAAAGGGTGGCAACATTGGATTAAGATCCAAGCACCATAATACTGTTCACTTGGTCAAAATTTTACTTATTGAAATTGGTGATGAGATTCTTCCGTCAATCCTTGTCCAGCTGCTCATAGTTGTCCATAACCGGGGACACGGCTAAGATCTTAGTTTGTTGACTCTGCAGAGTTTGTGCACTTTCACCTTTAGACTCAAATCAGCCCAAACATCCTATACACCCTGAGTGCATTAAGGAAAGGAGAAGATTGATACGAGATCTTTCAGAAGAAATTCCACCACCGTCTGGCTTACCCGTTCCACCTATAATTATGCTACATCTGCTGGTAAGCCTAGTGAGTTCATTCAACTTAGTTGATCAAGACAGAGCCCATATGACTAAAGGTTGCACGGGAAGCTACTAGATTTAGAGGGACATATTAATCTCTTTGTTCCTGGGTGGCCATCCTCAAGTGACAACCTCAAGTGGAATAACCCTTAGACAAGGGCCCTGAGGAAACACTCAACATAAACCAGTCTTACCACTTCCACCCAGGTGGTTCATTCATTAGTTATACTTAGAATTTTTCCTCAACATCTAGTAAACAATTTTTGTAGCATGGCTAAGCATCTAAATAAGTACCAAGGCATCAAAATAACAAGGTATAAGGATGGCTACACACTACTAGGATATAGCATAGCATAATATAACTTATTAAAATTTCCTATCATGCATACTACTCAAAATCAACTAATGCATATAGAAAATAATGGGTAGTTGATGGTGTGTTACTTGCCTTGTTGAAGTTGGTGAAGAATTCACACTCTCTTCACAAAAGATCGTTGCTCTCCGTACAATCTATTCATTGAAAACACAATAACAAAATAAACAAACATTCTACCAAACAATCATACAAGTGAAGAAACATACAAAGCAACAACCATGGAAAAAGGGATGTAACCAAGTTGGCTAGGACAAGGTCAAGGTTTGAGTTTTGAAAGATTCATTCTTTCTTGGTTCCATATGTTAAGTAATTTCCAAGGGTTTACTTGAGATGGGCTAGGTTGAGTTTGTAGAAAACTAACTTTATTATAACCATACTTGTCGAGGAAGTTCCAAGAGTTCACTTAGAATAAACATATTACTTCTTCAACTAAAGTAATACATGCAAACACTTGGTCATATTCACCTTCAAAAATATTTGAGTGACTATGTTAGTATTTTCCATTGTGGTTAGGGTAGGTCTACTAACTACATCATCAAAGGGAAAATATTACTAAGTCTTGGGTTTTCCATTTGGGTCAATGGTTGGACAAAAATAACTTGTTATTCTTCAACTTGTATGGATTGCTTCTAGTCCTCATGTGATTGCCTTCTTGAAGATCATCATCATGCCATCTAAGTTGTTTCCTTCCTTGGTGTGGTGCTTCTCTTGGTCTTGATAGATTTCTTCATGGCTTTCACTTCACTAGTTGTTTCCCAAGTGGTGTGGTCACAACTAAGTGTTTTATTTAACAAATGTGAAAATATCACTAAGTCAAAATAGAGGAGAAATGAGACAAGAGGATAGAATGGGAGAGGTGAGTCTTCTTCTTCATTTCTTCATGTACTTCCACTTGATGGAGTATGCTTCAGATTGTTGTGGATCCTAAGTCATTTCTTCATTGATCTTCCTTGTTTCTCTTCATTTTTGCCATCAAGTTGAAAGGAGAAGAATAGAAAAGGGAAGGAAAGACTTAGAGAGAAAGGGGGTTAGTCTTCTGGAAGTTTCTCTGGTTTTCTTCTAAGTGCTTCCACTTCTTGGAGATGCTTCTCAAGTTTGTTTTATTTGCTAAGTCCTTCATTGGTCTTCTATCATCATGTTGAAAAATCTCTAGATGCTTAAGTCCTCCATTGCACTTCATGGTTCTCACAAATCCCAACTTGGTGAAATCTTGAAGCAAGCATGGGGAGACAAGAAGTTGATGGAAACATTTGTACTAGTGTTTTTAGGTTCATTTGTTGGCTAAGTATAAGTTGAAACCTCACTAAGGACTTAGCCTTGGTTTCATATAGCCATACACACATAGAACCACTTAAGCAAAAATATTTCCTAAGTCATTTTTAATATGGTGTGAAACATGTGTGTGATAACTTGGCCTAAAATAATGGTTATGGCTCATATGTGTCCAAAATTCTATGGCACTGGTTTCTATGGATTAAGGTTGCCATATGGAGCAACATTGCTTAAGAAAACATATTAAAATTATTTATAGAATTTAAACTAAGTCAAATTTGCTCAAATGGCCATATAATTCTAAAATCAATTTTAATCTGTTCAATTTTTATTTTGGGGCAGAGGATATGAAATTACACATCCTAAGGTTTCCAAATATATTTTATTTACAATTTTTGGATTTGTAGAATTTGAATTATGCCAAATTCCATCAAACAAGCATATTTGAATTTGAACAAATTTAAGTTTGTCAAATTTGAAATTTGCCAATGCTAAAAGTTTCTACAGAGCTAGGGGATTTCAAAAAGTCCAAGTTTGTTCAATTTGGGCTTATGGTTGAAAAGTTATGAAGGTTCTAAGTTACAGGGGCTTTTCTGCAAAATTGATAATTCTATTTTTATTCGGGAATAAATCCCAGAGACAGTTGGGCCCAATTTGGCTATTTACCGCGCGATGCGGTAGACAGGGAGTGGGCCTGGGCCGTTTACATGTTGCGCCGAGCGGCGGATAGCAAATCGGCGCGCTGCTGACTTGGCGCAATCCTATTCGTCAATACCCTTCGGTAAGTGGTTTAACGGGGGCCGTCCAGATCAGATCTAACGGCGCACGTGGTCTAGGGTTTACCTGGCGGTGCGGGAGGTCGCCGTAAATGGCTGTGCGATGGCCGGTGTTCACGGCGCGGACGGCGGCGACGCTCCAGTGGCTTCCTAGGCTTGGCGAGGGCACTGGGAGGCTCGGTGAAGCACGACGGGAACGATGGTGAGCACGAGGAGGCTCCACGGGCTCAAAAACAATGGCGGCGAGGAGATCCCGAGATGGCCGTGCGGGTTACGGCTCCGGCGAGCTCCCAACTCGTCTTTTGCTGCGACAAAAATTGAGAGAAAGGTCTTATAAGAAGCGCCAGACAGTGGGGAATCGAATGGACCAAAAAGGGGCGGCAATCGCTTTCTACCTTCGTCGGAATCGAGCAAACACGGCGGAGGAAGTTTCTATCTCCGGCGAGCTATTGCGGTGGTCTACGGGCATAAAAAGGAGAGGGATAAGAGGGAAAATGAGAGAGGGGAGGAAGGGATTTAAGGGGGGCACTGGGGAGCAATCAATCGTGGCTGAAACGGCCGAATTTAAGTGCGGATTAAAACTCCCATTTCGGGAAGAAACGGAAGAGGGAGGTTGATGACGATGATGACGTCAGGATGACGTCATCAATGATTTTCTTTTCTTTTTAAAACCTGTTTTTAATATCTCTTGATTTAATAATCCAAATGACCCCATTTAAATTTCTAAAAATTTCTAAAAATAATATCTTTCTGTTTAGAACATTTTAATAAACTTTTCAACACATTTCACATTTCATATTGAAAATATAATTAATTCACTAATAGGGCTTAATGTTATTTAAAATTAGAAAATAATAAAAATGAGATTCTGATTAAATAAAATTTCAGAGATAGTAAACATGTCAAATATAATATTTGAAAGTCATTTCACATCATTTTTATATATTTTTTTTAGGATATGAGTGATTTACTAATAGCAACTTAAATCCATTTTTAAAATAGAAAATTAAATAAATATAAAAGGTGGCTTAAATAAAATTTAGAAAACTCCTCAAGCTTTAATATTGTTTTCAAGACCATTTTATGTTATTTTCAAATCAAAACATTTTAAGAATACCACTTTATGTTTAAAACTTGGAAGGACATTTGGATATCAATAAAAATAGTTGTTATTCTCATAAAATAATTTTGAGACATAGGAACTGTTAGAGGTAATAATTCTATGGTTTCCAAGTCTATAAAACATTATTCAAAGTAATATTTGATTTGAAAACATGTTATAAAATAAGGATTTCTAAGAGAAAACAATTTCTTTGAATAATGAAAATTTTGAATGGGCTTTTAGGGTTTAGGAAAATAGAGGCCTACTGGATTCTTAATTTCAATATCATTGAAATGTGTGTTGTTTTCTTTTGTTTCTTGCATCTCATTTGGTTTTTGGTGACTTACTAAACATGAAAACAAAAAGTTTCAAATTTTAGTGATTTTTGGACTTTCCAAAAATCAGGGATGTTACACACTACCACCCTTAAAAGAAATCTCGTCCCGAGATTTGGGAAGGATAGAAAGAAAGATTAGGTTTGGGTAACTGGGTTCCACAACAACTGGATGGGGTACCACCCTTAAAAGAAACTTTTGTGGATAGTCTATTTTCATTAGATTGGAGTGTAGATGGATTCCACATTGGCTTGAGTAGAACTTTCTTTCGCGGCAGAGCTATAGACCAACATAGGTATGTTGAACTACCTTTGACACTGAGGGGTCACTCTTTGGGTCAAACAAAGGACAAGTTGGAAGGATTTCACAACATCTCGTTTTATTAAAATGGAAACACATCTCTCAAGCATTCATTGTATTTTATTACATTGGAAATTTCTTAAGGGAACATTTGTTTTCTAAATTAAAACTTTGCATAAGGCTCAATCTTAGACAGATACTTCTCGATGCTCAACATGTCTTCATGAAGTATTGGCCTCCTTATAATTTCATGCTTCTCAAACTATCCTAACTTTGGGTTTTGGTGGCATGTTCCTCCTTTCTGGGCATTTTCTTGAATAATGCCCCATGTTTTTGCACTTATAACACTGTATATGGCTGAGGTCCTTCCTTTTAAGGCAATCATCTCTGAAGTGTCCAGTCTCTCTACAGCGATGGCAAAATACCATAGACATTTCTCTTTCCCCTTTGATTGGTATGGTTTTGGCCATCATATCTTCATACTGTTGTCCAGTATACTCAACTATATTGGCAGATAGTATGGGTTGCTTGTTGGGACAATTCCTAGATAAATGTCCATCTTCTTCACAAGAATAACAATTCTTGGTGGTGTGTTTGGATGAATAGGGATGTGCTGTAGTCTTGGCTCCAGTATTATCCTTGACATGGTCCATCTGAATAGTATCTAATTTGCGTTTTCCCTTCACTTCTGGTTTTCCTAAGTTCTCTTGGAGTGCACTAAGCATTCCCACTTTAGTCTGTTGTCCTACTTGTTTTACCATGGGGTAAAGTGGACATTGTGTTGGAACATGTGTTGTTCCTTCACACAGAAAACAAGTAACTTGAGTGAAGTATCCTTCAATTGAGTTGTTTACATCACCATGGGGCCACTCATCTGGACAATCTTTGGAATAGTGTCCTATCTCTCCACAAGCTTTGCAGGCTTTGAGTGTTGACAACATTTCTTCTTCTATCTCCTGGTTATCTCTAGTTATGAAAGGCTGATTGTCTTCACTATTGGCCAAGTTTTGGGACATCATCTTCACTATCTGTGATTGAGTATCCAACACTTGTTGCATTCCTGGGGTTAACTCCATATTGGGGTGGCTTGCTTGGTTCTGGGTCATCAGTCGTATCAGCTGAGTTTGAGCTTCTAGTAGCATCTGCATTGCTATTGAGTTCTCCGGGTTGTTGGCATTATGGCTAGGCATCTGTTTTGGGGTTTTAGGAAAGATGAGTAGAGGTTAGAAAGATAGCTAAGAAAGGTTCCTATCCAAACATTTCAGATCAAGGAAACTCATCTTGCAAACAACACATAACAAACACATAGCAACACGGTCATCACACCAAAGAACAAGGTTTTTGAAAACACTAATATTGTCATACCATACTCATTAGTATGATCAATATACTAACACGTTAACGTTGTTCTAACAAACTAGATTGGTGGTCTCATCTATATCTTCTTGAGTTTTCTTCAAATTCTTCTCTCCATGTCTTAGCTATTCTTGATTGTTGTGAAGTCTATGATTTTCTTCAAGTTCTTCAATAATCTTGAGTGTAGGTCTTCATGTGGTGAAAATACTTCTTGTACTTCTTGGTATGATCATCAACATTCCTGTCTTGATGGTATTGAGGAGGGAGGTCATCTAGAAAATTTTGAAGGTGAATAATAGATGAGAGGATATGAGAAAGATTAAGAGGATTGTTTTGTTTCTAGAAAGTTTGAACATAGAAAGTTTTCAATCCTAGGGTGATCAAGGGGTTATTAACAACTTGTTGCAAATTGGATATTCACTATAGTGAGAGATACTGGCACCCGCTAGCCAATCAGGGAACGGTCTCGTGTCCGTGGACACGTAAAGTTGTCCGGGCCGCTTCATCTCACTATGCCGCTAGGATCCAAAATACTCTAAGGAGATAATAACATGATCAAAAATGGCTTCCAAACCTAAGGGTCTCGAATCCTACAGGCAACACAATGCTCTGATACCATTTTGTAGCGTTCCCACATTTAAATAATGTAAGGACACCTGTGTTATTGTGCTAGTCCCTGGATCAATTGCTAGCACCACAGTACAAAATGAAATATCATGCAAATGCATCAAATTCTATTACATCGCATGATCCAGTCTTTACAATATAGGATTACAACTTGCATAGTCTTAGAAGACTAGCAGAAAACAAATAAATACAGCGGAAAACATAGTACAACATTGAGTCCATCTTCTTCATGTGCCACAGGAAAAACATGTTGGCGATAGTCTCGAGATCCTAAACGAAATCCTCACTCGTCTTGAAAATCATCTGCAATATGGAATATGCAGCCACAAGGGAGTCAATGCAATTTAATGTATTGGCAAGTAACACTATGGTGGATATAAATGGCAAGACTAATACTACATGCTTATTTGGCTGAGTGGAGTTTTGGCTAAGTTTTGCATAAAGCCAGTTTTCTCCTATCACTTTTGTAAAACCAACTTTTCTTTTCAAAAGGGTGGCAACATTGGATTAAGATCCAAGCACCATAATACTGTTCACTTGGTCAAAATTTTACTTATTGAAATTGGTGATGAGATTCTTCCGTCAATCCTTGTCCAGCTGCTCATAGTTGTCCATAACCGGGGACACGGCTAAGATCTTAGTTTGTTGACTCTGCAGAGTTTGTGCACTTTCACCTTTAGACTCAAATCAGCCCAAACATCCTATACACCCTGAGTGCATTAAGGAAAGGAGAAGATTGAGACGAGATCTTTCAGAAGAAATTCCACCACCGTTTGGCTTACCCATTCCACCTATAATTATGCTACATCTGCTGGTAAGCCTAGTGAGTTCATTCAACTTAGTTGATCAAGACAGAGCCCATATGACTAAAGGTTGCACGGGAAGCTACTAGATTTAGAGGGACATATTAATCTCTTTGTTCCTGGGTGGCCATCCTCAAGTGACAACCTCAAGTGGAATAACCCTTAGACAAGGGCCCTGAGGAAACACTCAACATAAACCAGTCTTACCACTTCCACCCAGGTGGTTCATTCATTAGTTATACTTAGAATTTTTCCTCAACATCTAGTAAACAATTTTTGTAGCATGTCTAAGCATCTAAATAAGTACCAAGGCATCAAAATAACAAGGTATAAGGATGGCTACACACTACTAGGATATAGCATAGCATAATATAACTTATTAAAATTTCCTATCATGCATACTACTCAAAATCAACTAATGCATATAGAAAATAATGGGTAGTTGATGGTGTGTTACTTGCCTTGTTGAAGTTGGTGAAGAATTCACACTCTCTTCACAAAAGATCGTTGCTCTCCGTACAATCTATTCATTGAAAACACAATAACAAAATAAACAAACATTCTACCAAACAATCATACAAGTGAAGAAACATACAAAGCAACAACCATGGAAAAAGGGATGTAACCAAGTTGGCTAGGACAAGGTCAAGGTTTGAGTTTTGAAAGATTCATTCTTTCTTGGTTCCATATGTTAAGTAATTTCCAAGGGTTTACTTGAGATGGGCTAGGTTGAGTTTGTAGAAAACTAACTTTATTATAACCATACTTGTCGAGGAAGTTCCAAGAGTTCACTTAGAATAAACATATTACTTCTTCAACTAAAGTAATACATGCAAACACTTGGTCATATTCACCTTCAAAAATATTTGAGTGACTATGTTAGTATTTTCCATTGTGGTTAGGGTAGGTCTACTAACTACATCATCAAAGGGAAAATATTACTAAGTCTTGGGTTTTCCATTTGGGTCAATGGATGGACAAAAATAACTTGTTATTCTTCAACTTGTATGGATTGCTTCTAGTCCTCATGTGATTGCCTTCTTGAAGATCATCATCATGCCATCTAAGTTGTTTCCTTCCTTGGTGTGGTGCTTCTCTTGGTCTTGATAGATTTCTTCATGGCTTTCACTTCACTAGTTGTTTCCCAAGTGGTGTGGTCACAACTAAGTGTTTTATTTAACAAATGTGAAAATATCACTAAGTCAAAATAGAGGAGAAATGAGACAAGAGGATAGAATGGGAGAGGTGAGTCTTCTTCTTCATTTCTTCATGTACTTCCACTTGATGGAGTATGCTTCAGATTGTTGTGGATCCTAAGTCATTTCTTCAATTATCTTCCTTGTTTCTCTTCATTTTTGCCATCAAGTTGAAAGGAGAAGAATAGAAAAGGGAAGGAAAGACTTAGAGAGAAAGGGGGTTAGTCTTCTGGAAGTTTCTCTGGTTTTCTTCTAAGTGCTTCCACTTCTTGGAGATGCTTCTCAAGTTTGTTTTATTTGCTAAGTCCTTCATTGGTCTTCTATATTCATGTTGAAAAATCTCTAGATGGTTAAGTCCTCCATTGCACTTCATGGTTCTCACAAATCCCAACTTGGTGAAATCTTGAAGCAAGCATGGGGAGACAAGAAGTTGATGGAAACATTTGTACTAGTGTTTTTAGGTTCATTTGTTGGCTAAGTATAAGTTGAAACCTCACTAAGGACTTAGCCTTGGTTTCATATAGCCATACACACATAGAACCACTTAAGCAAAAATATTTCCTAAGTCATTTTTAATATGGTGTGAAACATGTGTGTGATAACTTGGCCTAAAATAATGGGTATGGCTCATATGTTTCCAAAATTCTATGGCACTGGTTTCTATGGATTAAGGTTGCCATATGGAGCAACATTGCTTAAGAAAACATATTAAAATTATTTATAGAATTTAAACTAAGTCAAATTTGCTCAAATGGCCATATAATTCTAAAATCAATTTTAATCTGTTCAATTTTTATTTTGGGGCAGAGGATATGAAATTACACATCCTAAGGTTTCAAAATATATTTTATTTACAATTTTTGGATTTGTAGAATTTGAATTATGCCAAATTCCATCAAACAAGCATATTTGAATTTGAACAAATTTAAGTTTTTAAAATTTGAATTTTGACAATGCTAAAAGTTTCTACAGAGCCAGGGGATTTCAAAAAGTCCAAGTTTGTTCAATTTGGGCTTATGGTTGAAAAGTTATGAAGGTTCTAAGTTACAGGGGCTTTTCTGCAAAATTGATAATTCTATTTTTATTCGGGAATAAATCCCAGAGACAGTTGGGCCCAATTTGGCTATTTATCGCGCGATGAGGTAGACAGGGAGTGGGCCTGGGCCGTTTACATGCTGCGCCGAGCGGCGGATAGCAAATCGGCGTGCTGCTAACTTGGCGCAATCCTATTCGTCAATACCCTTTCGGTAAGTGGTTTAACGGGGGCCGTCCAGATCAGATCTAATGGCGCACGTGGTCTAGGGTTTACCTGGCGGCGCGGGAGGTCACCGTAAATGGCTATGCGATGGCCGGCGTTAACGGCGCGGACGGCAGCGACGCTCCAGTGGCTTCCTAGGCTTGGCGAGGGCACTGGGAGGCTCGGTGAAGCACGACGGGAACGATGGTGAGCACGAGGAGGCTCCACGGGCTCAAAAACAATGGCGGCGAGGAGATCCGGAGATGGCCGTGCGGGTTACGGCTCCGGCGAGCTCCCAACTCGTATTTTGCTGCGACAAAAATTGAGAGAAATGTCTTATAAGAAGCGCCAGACAGTGGGGAATCGAATGGACCAAAAAGGGGCGGCAATCGCTTCCTACCTTCGTCGGAATCGAGCAAACACGGCGGAGGAAGTTTCTGTCTCCGGCGAGCTATTGCGGTGGTCTACGGGCATAAAAAGGAGAGGGATGAGACGGAAAATGAGAGAGGAGAGGAAGGGATTTAAGGGGGGCACTGGGGAGCAATCAATCGTGGCTGAAACGGCCGAATTTAAGTGCGGATTAAAACTCCCATTTCGGGAAGAAACGGAAGAGGGAGGTTGATGACGATGATGACGTCAGGATGACGTCATCAATGATTTTCTTTTCTTTTTAAAACCTGTTTTTAATATCTCTTGATTTAATAATCCAAATGACCCCATTTAAATTTCTAAAAATTTCTAAAAATAATATCTTTATGTTTAGAACATTTTTATAAACTTTTCAACACATTTCACATTTCATATTTTTGAAAATATAATTAATTCACTAATAGGGCTTAATGTTATTTAAAATTAGAAAATAATAAAAATGAGATTCTGATTAAATAAAATTTCAGAGATAGTAAACATGTCAAATATAATATTTGAAAGTCATTTCACATCATTTTTATATTTTACTTTTTTTAGGATATGTGTGATTTACTAATAGCAACTTAAATCCATTTTCAAAATAGAAAATTATATAAATATAAAAAGTGGCTTAAATAAAATTTAGAAAACTCCTCAAGCTTTAATATTGTTTTCAAGACCTATTTTATGTTATTTTCAAATCAAAACATTTTATGAATACCACTTTATGTTTAAAACTTGGAAGAAAATTTGGATATCAATAAAAATAGTTGTTATTCTCATAAAATAATTTTGAGACATAGGAACTGTTAGAGGTAATAATTCTATGGTTTCCAAGTCTATAAAACATTATTCAAAGTAATATTTGATTTGAAAACATGTTATAAAATAAGGATTTCTAAGAGAAAACAATTTCTTTGAATAATGAAAATTTTGAATGGGCTTTTAGGGTTTAGGAAAATAGAGGCCTACTAGATTCTTAATTTCAATATCATTGAAATGTGTGTTGTTTTCTTTTGTTTCTTGCATCTCATTTGGTTTTTGGTGACTTACTAAACATGAAAACAAAAAGTTTCAAATTTTAGTGATTTTTGGACTTTCCAAAAATCAGGGATGTTACAGTGTTTTATCAGTATGAGGAAAAAGGACCGGGGTCCACAGTTCACTAGTGGTGTCTCTCCGAGAAAGATAAATAACATGTGTGGCGAAAAATTACAGCTGGGCAACCGACAGAAATGAAGGCTACACCATAGTGCATATGCAAGACATAAAGATTACTATGTGATTCATGCAGGCATTACAACAAAATACATAGACCGTTATCCAACTACATCTATGACTAATAATCCACCCTTCGAATATCATCCGAACAAACGTTGGATATTAACTTGCAAGCAACAGATAATTGCAGTAAGCAAAGTGTGTAATATAAACAATAACATCATCCTTAGACAAAGAATTGTTGTTTTGTCCTGTCGTGGTGGTGTCACGGCAGATGCCATGGGATGGCTAAAGATGTGGGGACGAAGGACGCTGGAGGTGTCCGGGGAGGGATCACGCGACGAGTGGCCGCGTGAGGTAAGAACAACACACTGCTAACAACACGATCTACCCAGGTTCAGGGCCCTCGTGAGGAGGTAAAACCCCTACTCCTGCCTCTCTGTATGTATTATGATGCTTCTCCGAGTAGCCACAGTACAAAGGATATCGCTACTGAGTATCCACTCTCCTCTCTCCGAGTAGAGCTAGGTCAAGAACTTAGGGTTTCTAGGGTTCATGCGCTATCTAGTATGCGATATGTGATCGATCCTCACGCAGGAGGCGGCGGGGCACCTTATATACCTGGTGCCCAGCCGGATACGTCCAAACATGGACAAGTGTCGACATAGTGTGCACATCGTCCTTCTTCCGGGTTCCCGCTGACAGCTTTGGTTCCTAACCTTGGCTTCATCTGGAAAGTCGTTGGGCAAAACTAGGGGACAGACTGGTATCACTGTACCTAAGCACAGAGTAGGCCCCCCTTATCCTTCCACGGCCTGCTTCCATGCTGTCACTGTCAGGCAGGCCGGTCCCAGATGAACAGTAGTTCGAATGCTGCCAAGTACGGACCCAGGATACGCGGGATCCTGTGTCAGAACGGCTCCTTTGACTTTCTGGCCCGAGTAGGTTCCCGCCAATTGTTCCCGCCAATTGTACTCGGGCCAACTCTTCTACTCGAACGTAGAGAACCTGAATGATTCTTCCTTCTGGCCATCTTGAGGTGAGACCGAGTAGCAGTCTGCCGGGTAGCGGGTACCGAGTAGTCGGCTACTCGACCAAACCTCTCTTCTGTAAGACGCCTTTACCACTTGCCTTTACCCTACTCGGGGGTAACCCCCCGACAGCAGTCCCCGAAGCTGGTTGAGTCTTGCGAACTCGTTCACTAGGCTCTGCCAGCTTAAAATCAATCTTTGCCTCATAGCCCTTGAACCTCAAGATGTCGAGTAAACGCCCTCCGAGTAGCACTCTGACAAGTATCTTCTGTCTCTTGTCTTCCGAGTAGCACTTGCTTTCTACTCTGTAACCGAGTAAAAAGACTTAGAGAATTTTCTTGAATTGAGCCGTTGTGGCGCAGAGCACCATCCAGCCGTCCGTGCCGCAGCCGGACGCGTGTCAAGCATCCACGACCCTGTCGTTTCGCTGCCCACGACACATCGTGCCACGCGCCCAGTTTTCACGGGGCGGGCCCACCGGCTCGTTATGTCCCATCAATCGTAATAATAGGCCACGATTTGGCCGTGGGATCCACTGTGGCCGTTACGCGCGCGTTCCGCGCTTGCGTGCGTTTCTATCCGGCCACAGGCCCCACCACACAGCCATCATGGCCACGATTGATCCCACTACGCCGATGGTAACGGTAAATCCGCGGAGAGGGTATAAATACCCCCGCCGGTAACTTCCTTTTCCCCTTCCCTTGCACTATTCCTCTTTCGTCCTCTGCTTTCCTCCGCCACCGAGCTCTCCGCCGCCGCGCAAGCTTTCGCGTCGCCGCGGACTCAATTCGCCCAACCAATTCCGTCCAATTTCTTCCACTCCTCCTACTTGCAACGATGGCTAAAGCCGGCTGGGCGGGCTCAATCGTCACCAGTGAAGATTTCGCCTGGCTCGTGAATACCAGGAGAGTTCCTCCCGGCGTGGAGTGCCGGGCGCCTGACGATGAAGTCGTGCCAACCCCGCGGGAGGGTGAGCGCGTCGTGTTCATGTCGCACTTCGAGCGCGGCTTCGGACTGCCGGCCTCCGAGTTCCTCCGTAAGTTTCTTGACCACTTCGGCCTTCAGATGCATCATCTGCCGCCGAACGCCGTCGTCTTCCTCGCCTACCACGCCGTGGTGTGCGAGGCCTTCCTCGGCATCCACCCGACGACGGATACCTGGCTGAGGTACTTCCACCTCCGCCAGCAGACCACCGGGAAGAAGGACACCGCGGGCGTCGGCCGCGCCACCGACACCGGCTGCGCCATGATGGTGCAGCGGACCGGGACGAACCATCCCCGTGTCAAGGGGCTGGACTCCGTCCGAATGTGGCAGAAGACGTTCTTCTACGTCAAGAACATCCCCGCCACCGAGGGAGCCCAGGTAAATGAAAGGATCAACCTTCCCGCCTGGAGCCTCCGTGCTCCCACCGGGAAGAACTGGAAGGAGAAGCCCGCCAATGACGACATCGCCATCGAGATAGAGAAGAGGATTGGCTGGCTGATAGAGCAAGGCCTCAAGAATGATGATCCGGTGGCTTGCTGGATCCAGCGCCGAGTGCTGCCTCTGCAGGAGCGCTGCCATCTCATGTGCTACATGGGAGGCCCCCGCGACTGCACCAGGACGACAACCATCGAGATCGACAACATTGATGTTCCCGGGCACGCAAGGGCCATCTTGATGACAGGCCTCAGCGACAATTGGCAGTACGGGTTCGTCCCGTATAGCCGTACGAAGCCGATTGAGCGGGTACGTCCTCCTTACTCTGTTTGTGCATATGCTTTCCGAGTAGATAAATCTTCTTCTTGCCGCGAGTAGCAATTGCCTTCTGCGCCGAGTAGGATACTTAGCCGAATCGCCTAGGCTTAATGTGCTTTTGCGCTTGCACGCCTTGTCGAGTAGCCTACTCGGGAACAATTCTTAGGCTTAGTGTGCTTTGTGCCTGCACGCCTTTCCGTGTAGGATATTCAGCAATCATGCTTAGGCCTCGTATGCTTTGTGTTTGCACGCCTATCCGGGTAGAAACAATCAGTGAGCTGCCTAGGCTTAGTGTGCTTTGTGCCTGCACGCCTATCCGAGTAGAATTCCTTCCTGATACTCGGCTAACCTGTGTCCCTTCTCTGTTTTTCAGATCCTTACTCGCCAGAAAATTGAAAGCTGCGAGCGCTTCGATGGCAACTTCTCTGCCGATCGCGAGGAGGACGATGTGCCCTCCTTCGATGCCGTGGATCAGATCAATCTCCCTCGCTCCCCAACGACGGAGAAACGCGAGGCCGAACCGTCTCTTCGCGATTGGTCTGAAGACGAATTCGAAGGTAACAACGTACTCACCTTGCTTGCTCGCGAGAAGCGTCAATCCCTTGCTTGCTGCTCCTAATTTTCTTCCTTTCTTTTCTCGAACCCGCAGATGAAGCTGCTGACGAGAACGAGGACGAGGACGATGACGAGGGCAAGGACGATGCGGTCCTTGTCGTCAAACCTCTATCCGTTGCAGCCCCCAACACCCGCAAGCGGACTGGCAGTGACGCCCAAGAGCCTCCAGCTAAGAAGAAGAAGCCAGCCGAGAAGAAGAAGCTGACCAAGGCGGTCGCGAAGAAGCCGAGGCGAAAGCTACCTTCCACCACTGCGTAAGTTTTCTTCTCGGTCGTCTCTCCTCTCGCGCTGTGCTGTTTTCCCCAATCTCCTTCTAATTTCTGATTCTTTCTTTCTCGGCAGACCTCCCATGGACGCGAATGCCGTTCTTGCGCCCGACCAGGCCAAGAAACCACCAGTACCTCTGATCAATCTCGACGATGAGGAGGACGACACCGCCAATGCTGCTGCTGCCAATGCACAGACCACGGATGCTCAAGGAGCAGAGTCAGACTCAGCAGCACAGGACACTGCTGCACACCATGAGAGACCCCCTTCTCCTCCGGCTAGCCATGCCGAGGAGAACCAAGATCAAGAGATGCAAGACCACACCGCCCACGAGCGGCCAGAAGCAGAGCAAGAGCAGCCCAGCACAGGGGCTGCCGCACAAGAGAATCCCGCTGACGAGCAGCGGGTAGAGGACGCCACCACCACGGATGCCACCATGGCGGACGTCTACCCACTGAGCGACGTGCAGTCAGGCGCCACACCGAGTAGCGCCCAGCCGATTGGCGCACCGGATAGCGCGCCCCTGGCGCCGCCAACTGATCCTGCCAGGCAACAAGCCCTTGATGCTTTGAGGGAGGAGGTTGAGAAGAGAGCAGCCGAGAAAGAGGCTGCCGAGAAGACCGAGGCTGAGAAAGAGGCAGCCGAGAAGGAAGTCGCCGAGAAGGCGAAGGCGAGAGCTGAGGGAAAGAAGCTCGAAGATCCCGAGAAGCAGAGAGCCGAAAAAGAGAAGGCGAAGAAACGGGCCAGAGATCAGATGCCACCGCCAACCTCGAGTGGAGCGTTGGTGATTCGAGAGTCCGGCCCGGTTGCCACTGCGACCGCTGCCGCCGCCATCGCCGCTGGCCAACCTTGCTTCCCGGATTACATGGTTCAGGTTAGCCAGCAAAACACAATTGGCT
The DNA here is from genome assembly GCA_028641055.1 of Alopecurus myosuroides. Classification (NCBI taxonomy): domain Eukaryota; kingdom Viridiplantae; phylum Streptophyta; class Magnoliopsida; order Poales; family Poaceae; genus Alopecurus; species Alopecurus myosuroides. Next base: position 523,505,929 of record CM054057.1, on the reverse strand, counting down.
TCTCTCCCAAGGACAAACAGCTTGCCCTTCTGAGGGGACGAAAGGTCGTAGCCATGAACTCCCCTCCCCCAGATCCTAACCAGAACCAGTCCGTCACTATTGCTTCTCGGGGAGTCCAAAATCCAACAATAACCACGAAGAGCCTCGAGCAGGTGCTGGATACCATTGGCTTTATCGACGCCAAATGGGACAGCAAGGTTCTCGGCACGGACAACTGGCACGGCCTTGGTCTCGGCTCAATCGACTACATGCACGTCGAGTGGAACAAAGTGGATCTGGGATACAAGCCCATGACCGTCTCCACCGACACCGCCACTCTCGCTGCCAAGATGTTTCTGCACCGCAAGAACGCTGAGGACATCGAGCAAGCCTATGCAGTAAGCTTCACTTGTCCTTCTCTGAGTTGAATTTTTCTTCTCTTCTATTCGCCTTCATTCTTCTTTACCATCACCCAGTCCCCGAGATTCTGGCCGAGTAGGGGGATACTCTCCGAGTAGCCTCCTACTCGGGTTGAATCTTTTCTGCTTCGTCTAATTTGTTTTCTTCTCGCTTCTCAGGATAGCGTTCTGAAGAGGACCAACCTATACCGCGTGCTGCTCTGGAATCATGCTATCGCCAGGAGGCGAATTGCTGCTTTGGAACGGGAGAAAACAGCTGCAGAGGCAGCCAAGAAAGATGCAAAAGACAGCACTCAGAGGCTGTCTGAAGTGGAAGGTACGCTTTTAGCCACGCGGTTCTTGCGTTTTCTGTTTACGCCCGCTTCTGCTTTCTTTTGCACTAACCATTCCTACTCTGCAGAGAACCTGAAGACCTTAACTGAGGAGCACGAGAAGTGTTGTGCGTTTGTGGGGAACGCCGAGGCCACCATCAAGAAGTTAGAAGGTGAGTAGCCGTCTACTCGGCATCATTCTTGTTTCTGTTTCTTCTCTGCTTCTCTGCTAACCTTGTCTGTCTCTCCGCAGAAGATCATAAGTTGTTTGTTGAAGAACATCAAGACTGCGTCAAACCGGAAGAGGTGCAGAAGCAGCTGTCCGACCAGGCTGTCGAGCTGGTAAAGGACCACACCACAGAGGTGGCGGAACTGCAAACCCAGCTGCGGACGGCACTCCAGGATGCTATCACTCTTGGCGCCGAGAGGGACAGAGCAATCGCAGAGAAAGCCAAAGCCGAAACAACCTTCAACGCCAAAATCGAGACCCTCAAGCAGGAGTGCGAGGTACTGACAAAGGCCAATGCTGGGCTTTTCGCGCAGATGGATACTCTGTGCCAGATCCAGGATAAGCACATATCCAATGAAGAATCCTGGAAGACCCAGCTGCAGGCGCTGCGCATCGAGCTTAAGAGTACGCTTTCTCTTCCCTGCATCTTTCTCTTCTCGGTCGAATTTCTTCTCGGTTCTTCCTCTACCCGGTTCTTTTCTTCTCGGTTCTTCCTCTACCCGGTTCTTTTCTTCTCTGGTTCTGACTTTCTTACTTGTTTTCCCAGAGATCTTTCCTGCCATTATTTCTTCCTGTGTGCCCGCTCTGGCCAAGGCCCAAGCAGCACGTGCTGCGAATGGCGAGCCAGAAGACACCAGGGCTGAAATTGAAGACAGCATGCTGGTGATGCGAGGCCAGTTCGAACGCCTAGCCGGCGTTGGTACTGACCTTGTGCGCGTGGGCTTTGCGCTTCACAAGCTCTTCTGGCCTGAGGATCCTGAGCCAACAACCATCCGGGGCCTCGCACTCAAGCTACAGAATGTGAAGGCCGAGTTGAAGAAGTGGCGTGCTTCTGGAGCTCGGGCAGGCGCGGACTTGATGCTTCTTTGCATCGCCTCCTGGTACGAAAATCTTAACATGCAGCGCATCCGCGGGAAGCGCGACAACTCCAAGTGGGAGACAGACCCCGACTGCGTAGCCGCGCGCAAATTGATCGCGTATGAAGTGGCGGAGTGCGCTGAGACGGAGATCTACATCGACGGCCTCCCCGAGCCCGACACCGAGGTGGAGGAGGACGAGGAGGAGGAAGATGATGACACAGACTCCGACCTGGAGTCGGGCTTCTTTGATTCCCCCAGGAGCAAGGCCGGGAAAGGGAAAGGCACGGCCATCTCGAGTAGCGATGAGGAGGCCGAGCACATCGACACCGCCCCACTCGACTTCGGCACCTCTTCAGGAGCCGCTCTTGACGACACGATGCCCGCCCCCAGCCGAGCCTCCGGTTCCTCTACAGCTCCAGGGCCCATCTCGGTGGCCACGGCCACTTCTGACCTGGCAGCCACCGAGCAGGCCGTCGAGATGGAAGAGTCCGCCACCGTCCAGTCGGAGGCGGATGCCACCCATGCCAGCGCCGAGGAAGATGCGGCAGCCAGGGCCACCACAGAAGATGCAGCAGCCAATGCCAGCACTGACAACACTGCCTCCTCCACATGATTTTACCTGCATACTTTTTACTTGAACATTTATCAGATCCCCGGGATGCCGGGAGCATATGTATCAGACTTATTTATGCTTGCTACTCAGTTTTTATCCCCTCTTTGTTTATTTCGAAATTAATCAATTTGAGCAACGCTGGCTCAATGCCGAGTTGCGTTTCCATGCGAGTCCCCGAGTTGCATTTCTTGTTCACCCTATCTTTTCATCTCTGCTCTACCCGCAACTTGTTGCTTTTTTGGTATTCGAGTCACAAGAATCAAGGATTAGGGCTGCAAATACTTAGCCGCTAGAAACAATCATGGTAACGCAGCCCACCACTTAGCCGAGAAGACGAAACAGGGAACAAAAGTAACAAACAATCTACTCGGTTCCTGCACTCTTTCTTCCTTACCGATTTTCTTGTGCTCAGTGACCTTTTGCTTGTTCTCTTGCTTGCCATGAAGCTGGGTTTCGGACAGCAGCAGAGTCGAAGAGTTGGCATATAGGTTTAGACACAGTACTCAATACGCTTATGAGTTTCGAAGTGAAGCAACCGAGTAGAAAAAACAGTAAAGCCGAGTAAAAACACTTAGAGCAATTTTGGACGAGGGCAGTCCCCGAGAACGATTTCAGATTGCAGAGTAGAATTTCAACTCGGATAAGAGGGTACATACACATCTTTGCTTACGAATGAAAACGACGGAGTAGAGCTACATTCCAAGGGCGCTTGGTTTCCTCTCCGGCTTTGTCAGCCCTGTTCGCCTGCGATGGGCGCACATCTACAAGGTAGTACGCATCATTGTGCAGCGCTTTGCTCACAATGAAAGGCCCCTCCCATGGAGGAGACAATTTGTGCATCCCGGCTGTGCGCTGCACAAGCCTAAGGACCATGTCTCCTTCTCGGAAAACCCTCGGGTTCACCTTTCGGCTATGATAACGCCGCAGGTTTTGCTGATAGATAGCCGAACGTGACAGAGTCAGCTCTCTTGCTTCTTCAAGCAGGTCAACGTCGTATTCTCGAGCTTCTCTCGCCTCCACCTCAGTGTAGAGGGCTACTCGGGGGGAGTCATGCTCTAAGTCTATTGGCAACACGGCCTCAGCCCCGTATACCAAGAAGAATGGCGTGTAGCCGGTTGACCGGTTAGGGGTAGTCCTTAGACTCCACAACACCGCTGGCAACTCTTCTAGCCAACACCCAGGTGTTTTCAGCAGTGGCTCAATCAGCCTTGGCTTGATGCCTGCCAGTACCATTCCATTTGCTCTCTCAACTTGCCCATTGGAGGCAGGGTGCGCGACTGACGCAACGTCTAGTCGGATATGCTTATCTCTGCAGAATCGCACCATTGCCCCCTCTGCAAAGTTGGTGCCGTTGTCGGTGATGATACTGTGCGGGTAGCCATATCTCATGATCACATCCTTTACGAACTTCACTGCTGTGACCCCATCGCACTTCCGAATAGGCTTCACTTCAATCCACTTGGTGAACTTGTCCACCATGACCAAGATATGTGTCATATTGCCTTTAGCCGGCTTGAAGGGGCCAACCATATCCAAGCACCAAACAGCAAACGGCCATGTAATAGGAATTGTCTTCAACTCGGAAGCGGGCATGTGAATCTTACTTGCGAACATTTAGCAGCCGTTGCACTTTCTCACAATGTCTTCAGCTTGCTGCAGTGCAGTGAGCCAGTAGAAGCCATGCCGAAAAGCTTTCTTGACCAATGCCCGAGAAGAGGCGTGATGCCCACACTCCCCTTGATGTATTTCCAGCAGAATTTCTTCTCCCTCTTCCGGGCTCACACAACGTTGCAGCACGCCAGTGGCACTTCTCTTGTGCAGCACATCTCTGACTATGGTGTAGCCCTTGGACCTTCTCTGAATCTGCCTTGCAGTCACCTCATCTTCAGGTAAAGTGCCGTCCCTTAGAAAGGATAATATGGGCATGGCCCAGCTCGGTGTCTCCCGTATGGGAAACACTGGTTCGTCCAGTTCCATTGGGACGGGCTCTTGCGGCTGCACAGGAGGAGCAGGAGCGCTTCTTTGCAGCCCAGATCGATTGGCGAGAACTTCTTCAATGAATGCGACAGCCTCTGGGTTGAGGGCGGCAGTCCCCGAGTACGGAGTGGCAGTCCCCGAGTAGGGAGTGGCAGTCCCCGAGTAAGGAGTGGCAGTCCCCGAGTAAGGAGTGGCAGTCCCCGAGTAGGGATTGGCAGTCCCCGGGTTCCCTGCAGCACTCTCCCAATCAATCTCCATTGGGTCAGATTCTTCACTTGGCAGAGAAGGGACAAATATAGACTCCGAGTTGGGAGAGGGCTTGATGGATGGTTTCCTCAAATGCTCCAAGGCGATCCCTACCGGGATGGACTGCCGAGAAGATCCCAACTTGGATAGCTCGTCTGCTGCTTCGTTCTCTGCTCGGTGAATGTGTTGGAACTCACAACCCTCGAAGAAACCAGTCATAGACTGCACCAGGAAACGATACGATGCCATGTTGGCATCCAAAGCATCCCAGGTACCTGAGACTTGCTGCACCACTAGATCTGAATCGCCATAGCATATAATGCGCTGCACACCAACCTCCTTTGCTACTCGCAAACCATGCACCACTGCCTCGTACTCGGCTACATTGTTGGATGCCTTGAAATGAATCTGCAGCACATACTTGAGCTGATCTCGCTTGGGTGACGTAAGCACAACACCAGCGCCAAGGCCTTCTTTCACCTTTGAGCCATCAAAGTGCATTTTCCAGTAATTTGAAACTGGAGCAGGAGGCTCATACTGCATCTCGGCCCAGTCCACAAGGAACTCCGCCAGGACCTGAGACTTGATGGCGTCTCTTCTCGCATACGCGGGAGCGTACGCGGCTAGCTCGATTGCCCACTTGGCTACTCTGCCACTCGCCTCCTTGTTGCCCATGATATCCGAGATGGGAGCAGAGCTCACGACAGTGATGGGGTGCTCCTGGAAATAATGTTTCAGCTTCCTGGCGCCCAGGTACACACCATATGTCATCTTCTGGTAGTGCGGATAGTTCTGCTTGGAGCTGGACAGCACTTCACTGAGATAATAGACTGGGCGCTGCACACTCTTGCCTTCTTCTTCTCGCTCCACCACTATCACCACGCTGACTACTCGGTTAGTCGCAGGAATGTACAACAGCATAGGCTCCTTGGGTAGCGGACTAGCCAAAACGGGAGCGCTAGCCAGCATTGCTTTCAGCTCATTGAATGCCACGTCCGCTTGCGGAGTCCAGACAAACTTGTCACTTTTCTTCATCAGCTGGTATAGAGGCAGGGCCTTCTCGCCCATTCGGCCCAGAAAACGGCTCAAAGATGCCAAACAACCTGTGAACTTCTGCACATCTTTCAGTGATCTCGGTAAAGACATGCCCTCAATAGCTTTTATCTTAGAAGGATTGGCTTCAATGCCCCGACAGGAAACTAGAAAACCGAGTAGCTTTCCAGCCGGTACACCAAAGGTGCACTTACTCGGATTCAGTTTCATTTTGTACTTGCGTAGGTTAGCAAAGGTTTCCTCCAGGTCGGCAAGCAGAGTATGTGTTTTATTCGTTTTGATGACAATGTCATCTACGTACACCTGCACATTCTTGCCGAGCTGGTCGTGCAAGCATTTCTGCATGCATCTCTGATAGGTTGCACCCGCATTCCTCAAGCCAAAACACATGACACGATAGCAGTAAGCCCCGTACGGGGTAATGAAAGCAGTCTTTATTTGATCAGCAGGGTTGAGTGCAATCTGGTGGAAACCAGAGTAGGCATCTATGAAAGACAACAGTTCACAACCAGCAGTGGAATCGATCACCTGATCGATGCGAGGTAGCGGGAAAGGATCCTTGGGGCATGCCTTGTTCAAGTCGGTGTAGTCGACGCACATGCGCCATGCAGTGGCAGCCTTGGGATCCTCCTTCTTCTTCTCGACCATGACCGGGTTGGCTAGCCAATCCGGATGCAGCACCTCCATGATGAAATTGCTTATCAGTAACTTGGTGATCTGGTCACCAATGGCCTTCCTTCTCTCATCTCCGAAATGGCGCATAGCCTGCTTCACTAGTTTGGCGTCAGGACGCACATGCAAAGAGTGCTCAACCAACTCCCTCGGGACTCCTGGTAGATCTTCATTAGTCCAGGCGAATACATCCCGATTCTCACGGAGGAAGTGGATGAGCTCGCTTTCCTATTTCTCCGCCAACCCGGAACCAATGATGGCTACGCGGTCGGGGAACTCGGGGTCGACCTGGACTGTCTTGGTCTCCTTGGCAGCTTGGAAGGTAGTACCATGCTGGGTACTCGGCACACCTTGCGCACTAGCTTGTGCGGACTGAGCCATGGCCACCACCTCGTACATCTTCTTCTTCTCGGCAGCAATCACCATCGACTCCGCCAACTGGGAGCTAGCAGAGGCACACTCCATGGACTTCTTGTAATCTCCAGAGATGGTGATGATGCCATTGGGACCAGGGATCTTCATCTTTAGATAAGCCACATGTGTAGAGGCCATGAACTTGCTCAGAGCTGGCCTGCCGAGTAGAGCATGATAGGGGCTCTGATGATCCACCACCTCGAACTGCAAGCGCTCTGTGCGGCAGTTCTCCCGGGTACCGAATAGCACATCTATCCACACTCGGCCAATCGGGTTGCACGAGATCCCGGGCACAATGCCATGGAAGGTGGTCTTGCTGGGCAGCATCATGTTCTCGGCCAGGCCAAGCTTCTCGAGTGTGTCCTTGTACACAATGTTGATGCTGCTGCCGTTGTCGATTAGCACCTTGCTGAACCTCACATTCTTCTCGGGACCCAGGAAGGTTGGATCCAGCACCAAGGCATAGCTACCCGGATTGGGCATCACCTTGGGATGATCTACTCGGGACCACCTGATCTCCTGGTCGCACCAGTACATGTAGTGAGGAACAGCAGGGATCACTGCATTGACCTCCATGGCCCGCCTGTGCTGTGATTGCTTGTCGACTGCCTCAGAAGTGAAGATCATGTAGCTCTCATGGTGCTCTTGGTACTGGTTGGAGCCATTGCCCCCATTATTGCCATTGTTGTTGTTGTTGCCCTGATAGTTGTTGTTGTTGCCTCTGTTGTTGTTGTTGCGGTTGTAGTTGTTGTTGTTGTTGTTGTTGCGGTATCTCTCATTGTTGAAGTTCTGGTTGGCTCCTAAAGCCACCTGGTTGACATTCTCTCTTCTCGGGTACACTGGCGGCCGAGCTGCAGGTGCGCGAGTAGGCTGAACAGTAGCATTGGCGGCTGGCAGGGGAGGAGGAGGAGGCAAGCCATCACTCTTGATCACATCCCACCATTCGCATTGCCGAGTAGTATGGTTCGCAGGCCTTGAGGGGTGGTGAGTGTGAAAGCTGCATGGGCCATCCTTCATGTCGTCAAAGACAAACTTCTTCGGCTGCTCGGAGTTCCCGCTACCCGACTGCGCAATACGGAACGGTTTCTTGTTGCCCTGGCCCTGGTTCTGGTTCTGCCCGTAGGCTCCAGCAGGTTTCTGCCTTTGGCCACCACCGCCTCCGACATTCACTGCATTCACCTCTTCAGGATCATACCGAGTATCTACTCGGCGCTTTTTGCGGAACTCATTGCGCTTGCTGCTGTTGAAGTTTCTTCTCGGCTCAGAGGAGTCCATCAGTGGCTGAGTAGGATCACCGAGTGCGTACTGATCCGCAATCTTGATGGTCTCGGCCAGGGTGTTCGGCATCTCTCTCTGCAATCTCTGCCAAAGCATGCTGCCATGTCGGCAACCCTGCGCAAACCAAGTGATGGCCTGTGCCTCATTCACACCCTCGCAGGTGTTCCTCAAAGTGCTCCACCGAGTAAGGTACTCGCGGTCTGTCTCGTCTTCTCGCTGCCTGCAAGCTGATAGCTGTTGTGGCCTATTCGGCCTCTTGTATGTGCTCGTGAAGTTGCTGATGAAGGCATACGAGAAGTCCAGCCAGCAGTTAATGCTGTTCTTGGGCAAGTTGTTGAGCCAAGTGCGAGCTGGACCCTCTAGCATCTGTGGAACATAGCGCACAGCCCATCTTCTGTTGCCATTCGCGATATGGACCGCGGTGACGTAGTCATTGAGCCAATCTTCAGGCTTGGTGCTGCCATTGTAGCTCTTGGTGCCTCTTGCAAGCTGGAAGTTCTTCACGGACGGCTCGTTCATGATGCGCGGGCCAAAGCACTCGGGGCCAGGGGACCCGTGTTCTCAAGCCGTGCCGACAAGCTGATACGATCCAGCTGGTGCCTTGCATCTCCAGGCGCCAACACGCGCTCTCCAACACGGTCATGAATATCATAGCCAGCCATCTCCATAGCCGAGTAGCCATCATCATACCTGTCCACCTACACAGCTGCAGGCTGCTCCACCGGGTTGGCGACTGGTACCACTGGGCGCGGCTGCTGCCTCTGCCGAGTAGGCTGAGCTGCGGGTTGCCGAGAAGAACCTGGACGCGCGGCATCTCGGGCACGGCTTTGAGCTTGATGGGCTTGAGAGCCTGCTCTTGCAGCGTTGTGTTCCCGCCCGGGCTGCTGCGGCACAGCAACCTGTTTCGCGGCAGCAGCCGGGTCATACACCTGCATTTGCCTGTCTCTACCCGAGCGCCCGCTGCGGCTCTTCTCGCGGCTAGGATGCGGAGATGAGGCCTGATCGTTAGATCTAGCCGCGTGCGAGTGAACCACCTGCGAAGCTCCAGCACCCGGGTTGGCCTTCCGGAACTCCTCGTTCTGCCTAGCGGCCTCCAGCACCAACTCGTTGAGCCTCTCCTGCTGCCTGAGACGCGCCTCTCCATCCAGGCGCGGCAACTCGGCTGCCACGGCCTCTGCAGCCCTGAGCGTCTTGGTGGGTGTGCTGTACCTTGGCCTTGTGAAGGTGTTCGCAGTGGCGGACTGAGCGGGCACCTCCGCAACCGTTGCCATCTCGACACCCAAGTTACGCCGCGTAGCGCCTACTCTGCTAGGCCTCCTGGCGACCGGCGTGAAGCCGTGAGCCTTGTTGTACTCGAGCTGGTCTAGACTCAGCTCAAGCCTGATCTTTTCCAACTCCGCCTGCTCAGCAAGCAGTTCCTGGCGTTGCCGCTCGAGCTGCTCCCTCGCGGCTAGGAGCTCGACGTCGGTGGGAGTGGGCATTCCGGCTCGCGCAGCAGACGCGGGGATGACCGTAGACGTGGAAGGCGGCAAGTTGCTCTCCCTCTCGTAGGGCCGGTGAGTCCTGCCACCAGCAGGCGGTTCGTCAACCTCCTCGACGACGGCCGCAGCGCCAGTAGCAGCTGCGCCAGTGTTTGCCGCCAAACCCGTCACCATCACCTCAGCGCAGCTCGCAGAGCTGCATGCGGGCCTTCCGCGAGCAGCAATTACCGCGGGAGGATCCTCCGCGTCATGCACCAGCTCGGGGTACGCGTTGTTGGCGACGGTGGCGACGTAGACGAGATGAGAGCCGAAGGAGATCACCGTGCCGCCCTCAGGCATGGCCATGCCGCCGAAACAGCCGGCGTTGTCGGTGACGAAGTCGAAGGAGCCGAATCTGTGGACAAGGCCACAGACCACGCGCTCCGCTGAAGAAGATCCCGTCCGAACAGAAATTCCAGCCAGCGCCGCTGGTTGCCCCACGGTGGGCGCCAATTGTCGTGGTGGTGTCACGGCAGATGCCATGGGATGGCTAATGATGTGGGGACGAAGGACGCTGGAGGTGTCCGGGGAGGGATCACGCGACGAGTGGCCGCGTGAGGTAAGAACAACACACTGCTAACAACACGATCTACCCAGGTTCAGGGCCCTCGTGAGGAGGTAAAACCCCTACTCATGCCTCTCTGTATGTATTATGATGCTTCTCCGAGTAGCCACAGTACAAAGGATATCGCTACCGAGTATCCACTCTCCTCTCTCCGAGTAGAGCTAGGTCAAGAACTTAGGGTTTCTAGGGTTCATGCGCTATCTAGTATGCGATATGTGATCGATCCTCACGCAGGAGGCGGCGGGGCACCTTATATACCTGGTGCCCAGCCGGATACGTCCAAACATGGACAAGTGTCGACATAGTGTGCACATCGTCCTTCTTCCGGGTTCCCGCTGACAGCTTTGGTTCCTAACCTTGGCTTCATCTGGAAAGTCGTTGGGCAAAACTAGGGGACAGACTGGTATCACTGTACCTAAGCACAGAGTAGGCCCCCCTTATCCTGCCACGGCCTGCTTCCATGCTGTCACTGTCAGGCAGGCCGGTCCCAGATGAACAGTAGTTCGAATGCTGCCAAGTACGGACCCAGGATACGCGGGATCCTGTGTCAGAACGGCTCCTTTGACTTTCTGGCCCGAGTAGGTTTCCGCCAATTGTTCCTGCCAATTGTACTCGGGCCAACTCTTCTACTCGAACGTAGAGAACCTGAATGATTCTTCCTTCTGGCCATCTTGAGGTGAGACCGAGTAGCAGTCTGCCGGGTAGCGGGTACCGAGTAGTCGGCTACTCGACCAAACCTCTCTTCTGTAAGACGCCTTTACCACTTGCCTTTACCCTACTCGGGGGTAACCCCCCGACATGTCCCTAATGGCAACATCACATCCTCCATCCATCACGTTTCTGTCACTCGAGCACAGATGAAAAGGAGGCATGAACCCACTATCAAGCATAAATACTCCCTCTTGGAGTTACTAGCGTCTACTTGGCCAGAGCATCTACTAACAACGGAGAGCATGCAAGATCATAAATACCATAAGCATGAAGATAACATGTTAGATTGATAATCAGAATACATAGCATTCAACATTCATCGGATCCCAGCAAACACAACATGTAGAATTACATAAAGATGATCTTGATCATGTTAGGCAGCTCACAAGATCTAAACATGAGGTACAAAGTGGAGAGAACAACCATCTAGCTACTGATATGGACCCGTAGTCTAGGGATGAACTACTCACGCATCACTTCGGAGGAGGGCATGGTGGTGTAGACCCCTCCGGTGATGATTTCCCCCTCAAGCAGGGTGCCGGGGAGAGCTCCAGAACCCTCTCGATCTCGGGATGACGGTGACGGCGGCCTCGGGTGTTTCTTGGGTAAAAGTGGTATATCTCTAGGGTTTACATCTCGGGGGGATTATATAGGCGAAAGGGCAAAGGCGGTGGAGGCTTAGGGGCCCCACACCACCCCCCAGCGCGGCCAAGGGGGGGCGCGCCACCCTTTGGTGTGGGCCCCCTGAGGCCCCCCTCCGGGTCTCTTCGAGACTCTGTGGAACCTCCGAGATTTCTAGGACTTCCGAGCTTCGAATTTTCCAATTCCGAGAATATTTCCAGACCAACTTTTGTGAAACTAAAACAGGAGAAAACAGGGAACTGGCTCTGTGGCATCTTGTCAATAGGTTAGTCCGGAAAATCGAAAAAATGACATAAAGTGTATATCAAACATGTGGGAAACAATAAACAGCATGGAACATCAGAAACTAAGGATACGTTTATGACGTATCAACCCCCCTATACTTGTGGGTCATCAAGTACCATTTATGCTTTGATTAATAATGTTTGCTCGCTATGCATGATTATGGCCGTTATTGCCCTATGGTGTGGTCCCCATGTTGCCCCTCTTCGACTCCTCTTCGGTCTTCTGGATGCTTCCGGGGAAAATTGGACTTCCGGGCTTTGAACTTTCCAATTCCGAGAATATTTCCAGAACAACTTTTCTGAAACAAAAAACAGCAGAAAACATGGAACTGGCTCTATGGCATCTTGTCAATAGGTTAGTCTGGAAAATCAATAAAAATGACATAAAGAAGGGAGAAAACATGTACCAATTGGCATAATATCATCATGGAGCATAAAAAATTAGGGATACGTTTATGACGTATCACAGGTCCATTCTTTTACACTGATAATACAACCTACTGCAAACACTGTTATTTTTTACTCCAAACATTGTTCTCATTTCATTCATGATGGTGCATGATTTGCACTGGTTGGGAGACCCCAAGAGGAAGTTTTGATGAGCACAGCAGCAAGTTTCCCTCAGTAAAGAAACCAAGGTTGAATCGACCAGTATGAGGAAGGAGTAACTTCAGAAGGTTGATGCAGCTGAGATGGCAGGGCGCACTACCGGTTCAGCAACAACATGGAACCTACACAACACAAACAATTCACTTTGTCCCAATGAAGCAGTGAGGTTGTCAATCTCACCGGTTTTGCTGATAACAAAGAGGTTAAATGTATGGTGTGGAAAACAGTATGAGAACAATATGAAAACAGTAGCAGCAGTGTGAAATTGATGGAAGCGGTGTGTGTATTATCAGTATGAGAAAATGGACCGGGGTCCACAGTTCACTAGAGGTGTCTCTCCATAAAAGATAGCTAACATGCGTGGTGAACAAATTACAGCTGAGCAATTGACAAATAAAGAACATGCATGACATAAAGATTACTATGGGATTCATGTGGGCATTACAACAAGATACATAGATCGTCATCCAACTGCATCTATGACTAATAATCCACCCTTCGAATAGCATCCGAACAAACATTGGGTATTAAGTTGCGAGCAAGAGATAATCGCAGTAAGAAAAGTGTGTAATGTAAACAATCTAAACTAAGTAAACATCGTTGTTTTCTCCCTAATGGAAACAGCACATCCTCCATCCGTCACGTTTCTGTCACTCGAGCACATATGGAAAGGAGGCATGAACCCACTATCAAGCATAAATACTCCATCTTGGAGTCACTAGTATCTACTTGGCCAAAGAATCTACTGACAACGGAGAGCATGCAAGATCATAAATAACATACACATGAAGATAACATGATGGATTGATAATCAACAGACATAGCATTCAATAATCATCGGATCCCAGCAGACACAACATGTAGCATTAGAAATAGATGATCTCGATCATGTGAGGCAGCTCACGAGATCTAAACATGAGGCATAAGGTGGAGAGTACAACCATCTAGCTACTTCTATGGACCCGTAGTCCAAGGATGAACTACTCAAGCATCACTTCGGAGGCGGGCATGGTGGTGTAGACCCCTCTGGTGATGAATTCCCCTCCCGGCAGGGTGCCGGGTAGAGCTCTAGAACCCTCCCGGGTCTCGGGTTGACGATGACGACAGCCTTGGGTGTTTCTCGGTACGAAGTGGTATATTTTTTGGGTAGATGTATTGGGGGAATAAATAGGCGAAATGTCGATGGCGGTAGATGCCCGAGGGGCCCACACCACTCCCAGGCGCGGCTAGGGGCGAACGCCGCCCTATGGTGTGGCCCCCCTCCGGGCCTCTTCAGGACTCCGTGGAACCTTCGGGAATTCTAAGACTTCCGGTCTTCAAATTTTCCAATTCCGAGAATATTTCTAGAACAACTTTTCTGAGAGTAAAAACAGCATAAAACAGGGAACTGGCTCTATGGCATCTTGTCAATAGGTTAGTCCGAGAAATCGATAAAAATGACATAAAGTGTAAGGAAAACATGTAGCATATGACATGAAAACAACATGGAGCATCAGAAATTAAAGATACATTTATGACGTATCAATTCAATGGAAACAAACATCTATGCGTCTAATCCTTTGTTTGCAGCAAGACCGGTGAGATTGACAACCTCACTGTTTCGTTGGGGCAAAGTATCTTGGTTGTGTTGTGTGCAGATTCCACGTTGCTGCTGAGCCTGGTAGCGCGCCCTGCCAACATCAGCTATCAACAACCTTCAGGAGTGATTTATTTCTCCTACTGGTCCGATTAAACCTTAGTTTCTTACCGAGGGAAAAACTTGCTGTTGTACTCATCATACCTTCCTCTTGGAGTCTCGCAACGAACGTGTGTTCGCACGCCATCAATACCCCTCAACAAAATGGTGTAGCCGAGAGGAAGAACCAGACTTTATTGGATATGCCTAAGACCATGTTTATGGAGTTTAATTCTCCCCAATATCTTTGGGCCAAAGCCATCTCCACTGCTTCTCATTCGTCAAACTGACTCTATATTCGCAAGGGCTTAGTGAAGACTCCATATGAGATTCTCACCGGCAACAAACCCAACATCTCCTACTTCCGTGTCTTTGGTTGTAAGTGTTTCTATTTGACCAAAGGTGTTCATTTGTCTAAATTCCAAGCTAAAACTATTGAGGGTACATTTGTTGGTCGGTGCATTAGCATAGGTTCACCCACACGACACCTATCAAAACAATAAATATTAATCAACTATATGAAACGAAAGCGCTTGACGAAGTTCCCATGTGTCCACAAGAATGTTTGGTAATCATAAGTAAACCAACCAGCTTGTGCTTTTCTCTAAAAAGGATTGGGCCACTCAATGCAATTATTATTATTGTCTTTTATTTACTCGCACTTTATTTATCTGCTATATCAAAAACCATCAAAAACATGTTTGCTAGTGTTTACAGAGAATCCTCTATCCAACCTGCTTGTCAACACCTTCTGCTCCTCGTTGGGTTCGACATGCTTATTTATCGAAAGTACTACGATACACCCCTGATGGAGTGTAGACACATGCTCGTTGGGAGACCCCAAGCGCAAGGTGTGAAGAGTGCAGCAGCAAGTTTTCCCTCAGAAAAGAAACCAAGGTTGAATCGACCAGTAGGAGGAAGGAGTAACTTCAGAAGGTGAAGCAGCTGAGATGGCAGGGCGCACTACCGGTTCAGCATCAACGTGGAACCTACACAACACAATCAAATCACTCTGTCCCAATGAAGAAGTGAGGTTGTTAATCTCACCGGTTTTGCTGAACACAAAGAGGTTAAACGTATGGTGTGGAAAACAGTAGGAACAGTATGAGAGCAATATGAAGGCAGTAGGTGTTTTATCAGTATGAGGAAAAAGGACCGGGGTCCACAGTTCACTAGTGGTGTCTCTCCGAGAAAGATAAATAACATGTGTGGTGAAAAATTACAGCTGGGCAACCGACAGAAATGAAGGCTACACCGTAGTGCATATGCAAGACATAAAGATTACTATATGATTCATGCAGGCATTTGATGCATGTAAAATGCATACATGAACTTTGCATGTTATTACTTATTTTTCCTACATATTAGCAACTTATATTCATGTTTTATAATTATTTGGGGGATTTTCTGCACAATCCCCCTTCTTTTGGTTCTAACCCTGTTTTTCCAGAAAACGTACTTTTTAGTGTTTCAGACTTTCCGGGAGCTTCGGGACTCCAAAAAGGGCAAGGCCAAAGAGCACGGTTCAGAATTTTCGAGACGAAGACCATGGGCCAAAGTAGAGGGCCAAAAGGCCAACCAGGTGGAAAAGAGGACCCTCCACGCGGCCAGATTCCTTGGCCGCGTGTGGGGGCCCCTTTTTGCCCCCGTGGCTCCGATGCCGTCGATCTTTCTTCTCCCGAGTGTCTCGTGACCTAAAAACGACTATATAAAGGGCCCCCTGGCCTTTTCGAGATGGGGGCGGCGCCGAGAGACGAAACCACGAAACAGAGAGACAGAAGGCTGCCACCGGAGAAGATCGGAGGGGGGAAACGCCGCCGGGATCACCCCCGAAGGGTTCCAGCCCCCTCCGGCGTGTTCATCATCAACATCTACAGCAAGATCAGCTCCATCTCTCCACTGTAATCTCTTGGCAAACACGATGTATGAGGCAATACTATATTCCCTTGATGTATTGTGTCTCCCCGTCTATGTTTGAGTAGTGAATTGTTCTTGGCAATGGTGAAATAGTTCGTTGATTGGTTGCATACAAGTTGTTTATCTTCTATGATTGTCTTTATGTACAATATATGAGTGCACGCATATGTTGGGGAATGCATGTAAGGTGATCACCGGTAGCATAATGGAGTGGTGGTGACTTGGGAGTGACAGTAACCTGAGACCGAGCCACAAAGTTAAGTTATTGGGGGATACATATAGGGGACCTTAGAACGTAAGGCTATGGTGGGACTTTATGTCTTAATCAATCTTGTGCAGTCATTTACTTGGCCACATGATCCATCATAAGGGGTTGTAGATCATTTACTTGACTATACCTATTCATGGCTCCTTCCTAGAAGAAACAACTAAGACTAAAACATGTGCTTCACTAATTGTGACAACCACACGAACGGAACACCTATTGCTAGAACACTTGCTCCCTTGAGATACTTGAGATATTTGCTGCTTGCTACTTGTGAAACTTGCGTAGAAACTTGCTTTAGAAACTTGCTTTAGGATTACTTGCATTTTAAACTTGCTTTACTAGTTAATAGACAAACCACACTCCACGTCACTTGCTTTTAATTAGTTAGTTCCTTTTAGTCAAACTTATTGCTTTGCATAAACAACCATATAAGAGGGTTATAGGGCTTTAGAGAATAGATAGCTTACCTTCAGCTCCTCGTGGGTTCGACACTCAAATACTTATCGAAAGGTACTACAATTGATCTCCTACACTTGGGAGTCATCAGCATTACAACAAAATACATAGACCGTTATCCAACTACATCTATGACTAATAATCCACCCTTCGAATATCATCCGAACAAACGTTGGATATTAAGTTGCAAGCAACAGATAATTGCAGTAAGCAAAGTGTGTAATGTAAACAATAACATCATCCTTAGACAAAGAATTGTTGTTTTGTCCCTAATGGCAACAGCACATCCTCCTCCGTCACGTTTCTATCACTCGAGCACAGATGAAAAGGAGGCATGAACCCACTATCAAGCATAAATACTCCCTCTTGGAGTTACTAGCGTCTACTTGGCCAGAGCATCTACTAAAAACGGAGCGCATGCAAGATCATAAATGCCATAAGCATGAAGATAACATGATAGATTGATAATCAGAATACATAGCATTCAACATTCATCGGATCCCAGCAAACACAACATGTAGAATTACATAAAGATGATCTTGATCATGTTAGGCAGCTCACAAGATCTAAACCTGAGACCGAGCCACAAAGTTAAGTTATTGGGGGATATATATATAGGGGACCTTAGAACGTAAGGCTATGGTGGGACTTTATGTCTTAATCAATCTTGTGCAGTCATTTACTTGGTCACATGATCCATCATAAGGGGTTGTAGATCATTTACTTGACTATACCTATTCATGGCTCCTTCCTAGAAGAAACAACTTGTCGCACCCGGACTTCTAGAGGATACTCGCAGTTCCGTTGAACAGTAGTTGATTGGATTACGGGGCTTACCGGCACCCGCATCTCTTACGAGTAGGCCAACACACGTATGTGTGACAACCAACCCCTACTGTTCATCGTCTACGTAAACCATCCCATAGAAATCAGGATACTACCATTGACGTACTTCATACCATACACACATGGTACGTCAACGGCGTTTAACAGAATGATAGCACAACATATCTCTAAGACACAAATAAATAGAAATAAGTTGCAAATAGCTCTCACTAGAGCAGAGATAGCAAATACAATCATCCAGAGGACACATGTCCCAACATATCATCATTACATCTCAGCGGAAGCATTCAAAGGGTCTGAGTACAGACAAATCCAAATAGGCTTAAGAAGCCGGGAATGAAAAAGGAAAACGGAGCCCATCCACGTAGCCTCGGATCCTGCCCGGGTCCGCTATCTACTCGTCAGCAGCCTCGTCAAACTCCACGTAGTAGCCATCACGGGGATCCTCGTAAGCGTAGTCTGCGGAAACCACAACCCCAAAGGGGTCAGTACATAAACGTACTGGCAAGCAAGACTCACATTTCACCAAAGTATAACCCGTCAACACCAAGCACAGATGCTTTGGGTTCAACGGAAGAAGAGGGGATACAAAGATACGGCAGCTGGCTGCACTAACCAACTACAGAGCATACTACGACTTCCGGCTAACAGAAAGGAGATAAGATAGCGTATCGTAACCAACTATAACTAACTCCAAACAAACCCATCCTAGACCTCGCCCCTTATCCAAAGAAGCAATCCAAGGATAACTCACACAAGTGGATTAATGATGGTTCAAGTTATTGTGTCAATAAGACTATTACTAGTCAAGTTACCATTAGTTAGGTGTAAGTTGTTCTGAGTACTTGTTAGCCAGTACTTTCACCAAGTTAACCATAACCGCGGAAAACACGGCTTCTCGAGAAGATTTATCCCTGCAGGGGTGCACCAATTTGGCCGTACACGTAAGAATATCCCGCCAGACGGGAATCAAACCCACCAAGCGAGGCATTCTACACAACTCAACTCTTCTTCGCATCAAGCCCAAAGAACCACGTGCTGTGCGTGCGCGGCTAATCGAGCCCCACGAAGAAAAGGGGACCCTCATAGCACTCTAAGACCACGCCGCCCTAAATGCCGACTACAAAAGTTCCACCCTGGCCTCGGGTTCGTACCTGCATATGAGTGCATCGAATGGAAAGCCCGAACTAAGTGTGGCGATTTGGACGAGATGTGAATCGAATCAAATTGAGGGGGGCGCCCATACACGCTTCCCACATGCGGATAGTGCGCTCATCATGGATCAGTAGACAAGACCCTTTTCCTAATTAGGGTCGACACTAGCAGGCCTCAAAACCACGCCGGGGCTCCTGCCGGTGCCTTATCAGCAAATTATTATTACCTCAGAATTAACAGGTTGTTGTTTAGCATCGAGCCCCGGAACATAAATGATATAGTAACAGAAAGTAACCGGTAACAGACTCGAGCAAAAACAACCCTAAGCAAGCTAGTAAGACACGGGCAACAAGCAATGGGGTTATAGGTGTGGAGGTGAGGCTATATCAGGGTTAAAGGGTAACATGTGATAGGATCGAACAGAAGCAACGATTCATAGGGCCAGCATAATAGACAACGGAAAGTATCGGTATCCAATGTTGAAAAGGAATACAATGGTTCATGTGAGTGAATACTTGCCTGCAAACTCAGCAGCCTGGTACTGAGCTAGATCCTCAGAAGGGGTGTCGTAGGTATCGTCTGTCTCAACGTCGTCGTCTATCCGAGAAGAAGCAAACAAACAACACACAGAGATAAACAATCAATAACATGGCATCGTGCACAATCATGGGATGATGCATGACCATTTAATTGATGGATCAAAATAAACTAGTTGACATGGTAACAACATGATTAAATGGACCCACATGCAATTTGAGTTGCATATGAAAAGCCCATCAATTAAGGTTGGAATAATTGTTTTACAACTAATCAACAGGTGAAAGTGGATTAGTATGATGCATGGATGAGGAAAACAGAAAATAACAACAATAGAACAATTTTGAAATAAGGTTTACCAAGTTTGGAATTTTAGTTATTAAGTTATGGAATTTTGGTTACTTAAAGGTGTTACACAAGTATTTCTTGTTTTCACCAATTTAAATTGTTCAAAACAGATAACAAAGTTCATATTTGAAAAGAGCACAAAATTTTAGGTGGATTACATGTTTCAAATATTGAAAAAGGAAATACAATGATTTAATTATGAATTAAACAAGTTTAAACAATTTTTAAATGAATTAAATTCAAGTTTGAATTTATTTGAATTTTATTTGTTCAAAACATAAATTCAAATTCATATTTGAAAAGGTTATACTTTTCTAGTTTGAAAACATATTTTATATGTTCAAGAATAATTTAATTTGAGCAAGTTATGAATTTAGCAAATTTAAATGATTTAAACAAGGTTTAAATTATTTAAGCAATTTTAATTATTCAGAACATGCAACAAAATTTATATTTGGAAAGGTGGTTCAAAATAGCATGGAAAACATATTTTATTTGTGTTATTTGAATTAAGTATGAATTATTTATGCAATTAATCAAATTTTAAATGAATTGTTTGAATTTGAAATTTGAATGCATTTGAATTATTCAAAACAGAATACAAATGGTTTAACTAGGTAGAGAATTAAATTTGGTTCAACAAACATATTTTATTCTTATTATTTGGATTTAGGAAATAAAAGTTATTAGCAATTTAAAAACAGGGACCAATCTGTGAAGAAAAAGGACTTAATTTGAAAAGAAAAAGGCTGAAAAACGTTTTTCACTCTGCAGGGGCTAGCTACAGCCACTGACAGAGGGCCCCTGGGCTGCGTGGCGCTCACGTGGCAGCAGTGGCCACTGGCAGGTGGGGCCTGCCTGTCAGCAGCCCAGCGAAAAATGTTGGGGTTTTAATCGCGAGCGCCAGGGCTCGAACCCGCGCTGCGGTGCGCGCGCTCGCTGTGTGCTACCACTGCGGTAGCGAAGTGTTCTTGTCAGTATATCATGCGCAAACAGGTTGAGGTTCAGGTTCGCTACTTAACTGAAACTGAATTTCAGACAGGTGAAACTCGACAGAGAGGAACGCCGGCGGTGAGCTGCTCGTGGCTGTTGCTGGGCTCGTGCGCGTGTGCAAGGAGGGTGGTGCTGCGTGTTTGCCGCGGATGCGTGCGTGCAGAGAGAGAACAGGGAGGAGGAGGATATGATGCTCACCCTCGTTGCAGGTGAGCAGAGGCTCGGGGAAGTACGACGGTGGCGACGGCGACGAGGTTGGCGGCGGCGATCCAGGCTCCCTCGGGGCTCGCTGAGGTGTCGAGGACGTAGAGTAAGCTGCGGGGGTCTGATCCCTGTGGCTAACCTGGGAGGAGGAGCACGGCAAGGGCGACGAGCGCCATGGATTCAGAAAGGGAGCTCGGGTGGTGGTTCAGAAACAGAGGAGATGGGTGGCAGAGAGAGGGAAAAAATGGCGGCGCTCTGCGAGGGAGAAGGAGGTAGGTGGCTAGGGCTGCGCTCGGGCTAGCTAGGCTAGGTTTTATAGGGGCTAGGGCGCGCTGCTGGCCGTCTACTGTCGACGGCGTCGACGTGGAGGTGGCGGATGGCGCACCGTACACAGAGAAGAAAGGGGAGGGGGTGCGAAGGGGTACCGGGCCGGGGAGCTGGGCTGGGCCGTGCTGCTCCCCTCCTCTGGTGCGTTTTTCTTTTATTTTTTTCTTCTGTTTCTTTTTTTTTTGCAGAAATAGAAATAGGAAGAAATAGATAGGTTTTTTTGGGTTAGGAAAATTTGGGAAAAAAAATTTGGTATTGATTAATTATGTAACAGCAACCACTTGACAAGTTTTGTTTTCCAAAAAGTTCAAAATAAAATGAGGTTTGTAATTTGATTCAAATTTGAATGAATTTTGAGATTAAGTGACTTATTGAAAACAAGATTTAAATAGGGTGAACCTTATAGTTTAAGTGGAAACAAAATGATTAGAATTTTGTTGTAAATATCATTAATCCCAAAAGGTTGCTGTTTTGGAAAATGCATTTGAATTTTGAATGGAATTTGAGTTAAGTGAGTTATTAAAGAACAAAATAATAGTTGAGCTTTTTATTTTTCATGGAAACAAATGGATGTTTTATTTGAACCTTTTATTTGGAAAGTTGTAACATAACAAGTATGAACAAAGCATTTGAATATTGTTTGAATTTCAAATGGGAAAACAAAGGAAAACAGATGCAAACCAAATGAAAACAAATGCAATGATTAAGATGCCATGATGCAAAACAGTAATTAAACAAGAATCAAACATTCTAGGGGTGATTTCATACTTGGGATGTTACAAAACGCCCCCCCTGAAGGAATCGCGCCCCGAGATTCCTGCTGAGAAAGGAAAAGGTCCGGATACTTCTTGCGAAGATCCTCTTCGGTCTCCCACGTTGCCTCTTTATCGAAATGATGGGACCACTGCACTTTCAAGAACTTGGTGCTCTTGTTGCGAGTCTTACGCTCGGTCTCATCGAGAATTCGAACAGGGTGCTCCTCATAAGATAGATCTTCTTGCAGTTCAATGGAATCATGATCAACTGCACGATCTGGATCTTTGAAACACCTCTTGAGCTGTGACACGTGAAACACATCGTGCACCTTGGATAGTTTTTCTGGAAGTTCAAGACGATAGGCATTTTCCGCACGTCTTGAGAGAATGTTGAAAGGACCAATGTATCTTGGTGCAAGCTTTCCTTTCACACCAAAACGATGAGTTCCTCTGAGGGGAGTTACACGGAGATATGCTTTGTCACCAGGTGCATAGATCATATCCCTGTGCTTGCTGTCATAGTAGCTTTTCTGACGAGACTGAGCAATCTTGAGATTGTCACGAATGATACGAACTTTCTCCTCGGCTTCCTTAACAATGTCAGGGCCTAAGAGTGAACGTTCACCAGCTCCAGACCAATTGATTGGACTCCTGCATCTGCGGCCATAGAGAGCTTCAAATGGTGCCATGCCTAGGCTTGCCTGGAAGCTGTTGTTGTAGGAGAATTCAGCATATGGAAGGCATTCCTCCCATTTCATGCCAAAGGAGAGACCACATGCTCTGAGCATATCCTCGAGAATCTGATTGACTCTTTCGACTTGCCCTTGAGACTGAGGGTGATAAGCTATGCTGAACAGAAGTTTGGTGCCCAATGCTTCTTGAAAGCTTTTCCAGAAATGAGAAGTGAATATGCTTTCACGGTCTGAGCTTATTTCCAAAGGAACACCATGAAGAGGAACAATCTTTGCTGTGTAGAGCTCTGCTAACTGGCTAGCTGAGATTGTTTCTTTGACAGCAAAGAAGTGAGCTACTTTAGTGAGACGATCAATGACAACGAAGATTGCATCGTTGCCCTTCTTGGACTTTGGAAAACCAGTGACGAAGTCCATTTCAATCATGTCCCACTTCCACTCAGGGATTTTCAGAGGTTGGAGTAGACCGACTGTTTTCTGATGGACTGCCTTAACACGTTGACAAACGTCGCATTCAGAAACGTATTGAGCAATTTCACGTTTCATGCCAGGCCACCAATACAGCGTCTTGAGATCCTGGTACATCTTTGTACTTCCAGGGTGAATGGAAAGAGGAGTTTCATGAGCCTCCTTGAGAATGATATTTTTGAGACTTTGAACTTGAGGAACTGCAATGCGTCCTTCGAAAAACACAGTTCCCTTGTCATCAATTGAGAAGGACTTAAATTTCTCCTTGCCTTCTTTGATGTGTTCTACCATCTTCTTGATTTCAGCATCACGAAGTTGTTCAGAACGAATCTTGTCCTCGAGAGTTGGACTGGCTGTCAAGCTTGCAAGATAGACTTGAGGAACAAGACCAAGGTTCAGCTTCTGGAATTCTTCATGAAGTGGAGGTTGGCTTTCCATGATCATGAGATTATTGCAATACGACTTGCGACTGAGAGCATCGGCCATAACATTAGCCTTGCCTGGAGTGTAAGAAATGGTAAGATCAAAGTCCTTAATCTTTTCAATCCATATCCTTTGCCTGAGGTTTAGATCTGGTTGAGTGAAGATGTATTTCAGACTCTTATGATCGGAAAAGATTTCAGTGCGATTACCCAACAAGTATTGCCTCCATTTCTTGAGGGCAAACACAACTGCTGCAAGTTCAAGATCATGTGTGGGATAATTTTGCTCATGTGCATTCAACTGACGTGAAGCATAAGCCACAACTTGACGTTCTTGCATAAGAACTGCTCCTAGACCTTGGAGAGATGCATCACAGAATATTTGGAAAGGTTTGGTAGTATCTGGGCCAACCAGAACTGTTGTAGAAGTGAGTTTAGTCTTCAGGAGATTGAAACTCTCATCACATTGTGGAGACCAACGAACTTCTTGTCCTTCTTTGTGAGATCAGTGAGAGGTTTGGCAATCTTGGAAAAGTTTTGGAAGAAACGACGGCAATAGCTAGCCAAGCCAAGAAAACTTCTTACTTGCTTCACCGTCTTAGGAGGTTTCCAATCAACAATTGCTTTAACCTTTTCTGGATCAATGGCTATGCCCTTGGCGGAGATGATATGACCAAGGTAAGCAACTTCTGGAATCCATAACTCACATTTGGAGAACTTGGCATATAGACGATGCTCGCGAAGTTTCATGAGAGTGAGACGAAGATGTTCTTCATGCTCTTCCTCAGATTTGGAGTAGACAAGGATGTCATCAAGATATACCACAATGAACTTGTCGAGGTATTCATGGAAGACAAAATTCATGAGTCGAGAGAATGTCGCCGGTGCATTGGTGAGACCAAAAGACATGACAGTGTATTCATATAGACCGTACCGAGTGGTGAAAGCTGTTTTTGGAATATCTTCCTTTCTGATCTTTATTTGATGGTAACCCATTCTCAAGTCCAACTTTGAGAATATTGAGGCTCCAGCAAGTTGATCAAAAAGATCATCGATACGAGGGATTGGATACTTGTTTTTGATGGTTTTCTCGTTAAGAGGACGATAGTCAACAACGAGTCTCTTTGTGTGATCCTTCTTCGCAACGAACAGAGTTGGGCAACCCCAAGCCGAGGAACTAGGTTGAATGTAACCTTTTTCCATGTACATATCGATTTGCTCCTTCAATAACTTCAGTTCAGGAGGAGCTATCTTGTATGGATGCTTAGAGATTGGAGCAGTACCTGGTTCAAGCTCGATCACGAACTCAACTACTCTGTCCGGAGGCATCCCTGGCAACTCTTCTGGAAAGACGTCAGGGAATTCACAAACCACCAGAACATTTTTCAAGTAGAGGTAGAGGTTTAGCATCGAGTGTGTACAGCTAAGCAGAACTTGATTCATTTGGAGAATAGACTATCTGGCCAGAAGGGTGGAACAGAGTTATTGATTTCTGAGCACAGTCAATCGTAGCTTTGTTGGCCTTCAACCAATCCATACCAAGAATGACATCAATGTCAGAATTGCCAAGCAGTATGAGAGAAGCAAGGAATATGTGGCCTCCAATTAGAATTTGATTTCTGTGACTGATCTTAGACGTTTGCATAGTTGCTCCAGGGGAGTTTACTACTAGCGGGGAACCCAAACCAACAAAGGGGAGTTTAACTGCTGTCGCAAATATCTTTGACATGAAAGAATGTGATGCTCCGGTATTAAACAACACCTTAGTTGGGTTAGATTTTACGGGGAATGTACCGAGAACGACGTCAGCAGCTTCCTCAGCTTTGTCGACCTTGACATGATTCACCCTCGCGGTCCTCCCGACAGGCCTGTTGTTGGAGTTGAAGGCTTTAGCCGGGGGAGCATGCACCATTGCCTGGTTTGTGTTGGGACGAGGTGGTGGTGGAGGTAGCTGCCTCTGCGTGCACTTGTCAGCGTAGTGCCCCGTCTGCTTGCACTTGTAGCAAGTGACGACACGAGGAGGATCTGGCCTTGGCTGCACCATTGAAACCCTCTGACCATGCATCTGAGCTGGGTTGGGTGGGCGGGGAGCGAAGCCTGGAGAAGCTTGGGCATATGGAGCCCGAGTGACAGCACCATTTGGCACCCAGATGCGGCGCTTCTGCGGAGGGGTGGTCATGTTGGAGGAGGAACCACCCTCACGCGAGTGCTTTCGAGACTCCTCGAACGCCTTGCGCCCATTTTCTTCATTGAGCGCGGTGTTAACGAGCTCCTCGAAGTTGTTGGCCTTGATGTTGGTGAGGGCGTACTTGAGTTCCGGGTTAAAACCTCTGCGGAACCTTGCCATCTTCTTAGCCTCAGTGGACACCTCATCACCAGCGTAACGAGCGAGGCGATTGAACTCACTCTGATAGCCAATGACGTCCAGCTTGCCCTGCTTGAGTGAGCAAAACTCTTCACGCATCATTTCCATGAGACCATCTGGAATGTGGTGCTTCAGGAAAGCTTCCTTGAAACAACCCCAGGTGATTGGATAGCCAGCTCTCATGGTCTGGTAGTTTTCCCACCAAGTAGCTGCCTGACCCTTCAGCAGATAGGATGCATACTTGACCTTGTCTTCCTCAGCAACGTGAGCAATCTCCAGAGCCCTAGCTATCTCACGGATCCAATCATCAGCATCCAGAGGCTCGCGTGTTGCCACGAAAGCTCTCGGGCCCAGACTGAGGAACTCCTTGATGCTGACCCGTGGAGCATTCTGGTTGTTGTGCTGGTTAGTCTGGAACTGGGCCATCTGTGCCATGACTTGGGTCATCTGAGTCAACAGCTCCGTGATTGGCGGTGGCTCAGGCGGGGTGTTCCTTGTTGGCGGCATCCTGAATGGAAATGCATTTTAGCACAACAACAGAAAAGGATAGACTTGGAAACCGAAAGAGAGATTATTCCGACGCATGAATAGATAACCAACAGGTACATCATCACATGTTCAAATACATCAGAATATCCAACACACCACAAATGGTTCAAATGCCAAAGGATAACTAAACATAGCTAAGAATGGATACATTGATACTCCCATGCTCATCACGCAGGACGGCGACTAGGAGTACGGCGAGAGGTACGGTGAGGAGCACGCCCACGAAAGTAGGTAGAACGACGATCCACATAGACCTGACGTGGTCTGAGAGCGACTCTAGGTGTGGTGAAGTACATAGCGTCGACTCCCTGTGCTCCAAAGCGCGGAATCCCAGTGTAACCAGCACCGAGGTTGAGGAGTGGACCTCTGATCGGCTCGTAACCTCCAGCATCTGGCAGACGACGACCCACTGGCTGATCGAAACGTGCAAAGCGCTCGTCTCCAACAAAGTCTGTGGTGTACGTCGCCAGACGAGTCAAAGCAAGGTAGAGCTGCTCTGTAAGTATCTAGCTATGATTCTGAGCGGGACACAGGAGAGATCAATCGAGAATCATGGAATTGGGAAATTAGGCTCGTTCCTCCCCACCTCCCCCGAGCCAGTTACACACGGCATCCGCCGTTCTTTCTTTCGTTCCAAGCCAAGTTCAACACACACACACCCACGCTACTTATACAGAGATGCTTAGGTGACCCAATTGCCTGTCGACTGCCACCTTGGGGCCTGCTTCCTCCTCTTGGGCCGGCCTTGCTCAGCGGTTGGTTCATGAGGGTTGTCGGTGTCAGTTGGTGGGCCTGGTACGTTGACAATCCCCCCACCTTGAATCCCTGCTTGTCCCCAAGCAGGGGCATGAGGAAACTGCTGTCGCAGAGGTTCGAGATCTTCCCATGTCGCATGTTCTTCGAGGCCGCCACTCCACTGAACTAGGGCCTGAGTGACTGAGCTATGGCCACGCTGCTGCACACGCTGCCGGAGCACCCGCTCGGGAACCTGAAACATAGCATCAGATGGAGGCAATTGCGATGATACCTGAGGCCTGGGCCCAATGCACGGCTTCAATTGAGAGACGTGAAACACCGGATGGACCTTGCTAGTGTCAGGCAAGTCCAATTTGTATGCAACTGCACCAATGCGCTCGATGATGCGAAAGGGGCCGAAGAACTTGAAGGAGAGCTTATGGTTGGCACGACGACTGACAGAGGACTGGATGTACGGCTGCAGACGAAGGAAAACCTGATCCCCCACCTCAAAAGTGCGTTCCCGGCGATGCTTGTCAGCCTGGGCCTTCATGCGCTGTTGCATTCGTAACAGATGTTGGCGGACAGAGGCAATGACCAATTCACGCTCTGCGAGCCATTCCTGTATATCACTTTTAGCAATCGAGCCCGTTGCCGTAACCCCAAAGTACCTTGGCTGGTGTCCATACAGGAGCTCGAAGGGGGACTTGCCAAGAGAAGCATGCCAATTAGTGTTGTACCAGAACTCACAAAGCGAAATCCACCGTGCCCAGTACTGGGGGTGTGCACTGATGAAGCATCTCAGGTAGCACTCGATCGACTGGTTGACGCGCTCTGTCTGACCATCCATTTCAGGGTGATTCGCTGTACTGAGCTTGAGTTGTGTACCTGTGGCACGGAAAACCGACTGCCAGAAGGAGCTGGTCAAGATGGGGTCTCGGTCGGAAACCAGGGATCCAGGCAAGCCATGGAGCTTGTAGACATGGTCGATGAACAATTCAGCTACCTTGCTCGCTGTGTACGGATGGTGCAGAGGAATGAAATGCGCATATTTGGTCAATTTGTCGACGACGACAAGCAGACAATTGTACTGGCGCGACGGCGGAAGGCCATTAATGAAATCCATCGTAGCAACTTCCCAGGGCGCAGATGGAATCGGTAATGGTTGTAGCAGCCCAGCAGGAGGGAGACGCTCAGGTTTCGCCTGCTGGCAGGTGTGACAATTCCTGACATACTCCTTAACCATCTTCTTCATGCCCGGCCAACTGAAGAGAGAAATAAGACGGCGATACGTAACCGGGAACCCCGAATGACCTCCCTGAGGGCTGTCGTGGAATGCCGATATAATCTGCTGCTGGAGACTCGAATCATGGCCCAGCCAAATCCTGTGCTTGTGGCGAAGAATACCTCCATCCAGCGTGTACCCTGGAACAGACAATGGATCCACAGACAACTGCTGTAAGAGGCGCTGCGATCGCGCGTCGGCTGCATAGCTGCGTTGCACAGATGCGAGCCAGACGGGCTGAATGGTTGTCATGGCAAAAACCTCTGAGCTCGACGGGGGTTTGCGTGATAGGGCGTCCGCGGCGCCATTCTGAATCCCCTTTTTGTACTGGACTGTGTACTGCAATCCCATGAGTTTTGTCAGAGCTTTGCGTTGCCAGTCTGTGTGCAGCCGCTGGTCTGTCAAATGAATCAAGCTTTTATGATTAGTGCGTATGACGAATTCGCGCAGCTGGAGATACGGACGCCATTGCTGGACAGCGAGCAAAATGGCGAGGTATTCTTTTTCGTAGACTGACAGCCCGCGGTTTCTTGGCCCCAACGCGCGACTGACAAACGCTACCGGGTGCCCCTTCTGTGAAAGGACCGCTCCAATGCCCACATCGCAGGCGTCTGTGTCGATGACGAATGGCTCAGTGAAATTGGGCAGGGTGAGGACAGGAGCGGTGATCAGGGCTTGCTGCAATACTCTGAATGCTGTGTCTGCTTCAGTTGTCCAGATAAATAGAGTCCCCTTTTTCAACAAGGCTGTCAGGGGTTGACTCACGATAGCGTAATGTCGAATGAACTTGCGATAGTAACCGGTAATCCCCAAGAATCCCCTGAGCTCTCGCTGATTTTTGGGAACAGGCCAGTCCTGGATAGTCTGTATTTTAGCAGGGTCTGTAGCCACTCCTTCTGCAGATATAACGTGCCCGAGGTAAGCGACTTGCTGTTGGGCGAAGGCACATTTCATCAGTTTCACCTGCCACTTGTCCTGCTGCAAGATTCCTAGGACAGTGGATAGATGGCTCAGATGGTCAGTGAAACTGTGGCTGTAGATCAAGATGTCGTCGAAGAATACCAACGCGAACTTCCTCAATACTGGCGCTAAAGTCGCATTCATTGCGCGCTGAAATGTTGCCGGGGCTCCGGTGAGGCCGAAGGCCATGACTTTAAACTCATAGTGACCGTTATGGGACTGGAAGGCTGTCTTGTGTTCTTCACCAGGCACAAGGCGAATTTGGTGATAACCTGCCTTCAGGTCGAGCTTGGAAAACCATTTCGCACCTGAGAGTTCATCAAGCAATTCATCTATAACGGGCAATGGGTATTTCCCTTTGACTGTCAATGCATTGAGCGGTCGATAATCGATCACAAGACGCCACGGTTTCTCTCCTTGCTCTTCCTTCTTCTTGACAAGCAACACGGGAGCAGCAAACGCACTGTTGCTGTGCGTGATCACCCCTTGTGCCAACAACTCCTGAATCTGTTTTTCAATTTCTGTCTTAAGCTCAGGCGCAACACGGTAAGGCCTGACTGACACTGGTCTGGCACCAGGGACAAGCGGAATATGGTGATCGTACTGTCGTCGCGGCGGCAATCCCTTAGGTGCTTCGAACACAGAGGCAAACTGGTCCAAAACTGCTTGTACTTCCACAGGAATCACAGCTGGATCCTTTTCCTTCTCCTGGAGTAGCTGAATTTCGACTAAGGCGTGTGTACAGAGTCGTGGTTCCTCACCATGTAGCACAACCTGCCTCCCTTCATACTGGAACGCAAGCCACCCTTGCTCCCAATGCGTTAACATGGGACTATACTTACCCAGCCAGTCGAGTCCAATGATGCCATCATAACTGGCCAATTCGAGCACCCTGAATGTGTCCGAGAAGTGGGCGCCGTCTGCTGACCAAGACAACGATGGAAAATGGGCGGCGCTTGTCAGCTGCGCGCCTCCAGCCACTTGTACCGTGATGGGCGATGGCATCAGCTCCATACCTGTGAGTAAGCTGGCGTGTGCCTGGTCGATGAAACATGCTGAGCTGCCCGAGTCGACAAGAAACAAAAATTCATGCCCCTGTATCTGAACCTGTAGCCTCATTGTACGGGGTGCTGGGGTTCCTTGTTTCAGTGCTGCTGCCGAGATGACACAACATTGTTGCTGGACTGAAACTTCTGTC
Source organism: Alopecurus myosuroides (assembly GCA_028641055.1). NCBI lineage: Eukaryota > Viridiplantae > Streptophyta > Magnoliopsida > Poales > Poaceae > Alopecurus > Alopecurus myosuroides. The sequence continues at coordinate 523,475,392 of CM054057.1, read as the reverse complement.
TGCATTTCCTCAAACGATTCAGCATCTTCATTCTCTGAGACACGCATGAAGTCTACCATCTCCTGCACAACATGGAGTGACACTGTAGTTTTACAGACATGGTCTCTGCTGTATTTCTCACCACAGGTGAAGCACAAGCCCTTAGCCCTGCGATATGCCTTTAAGCTATTCCACTTGTCATCATTTGTGCCTCTCTGTTGCTCTGCAGAGCGCTTCTCCTCAACTGTTTTGGAGACCCACTTGGATGGAGGTGCCGGTGGCAACGGTGGTGCGAAACTGGTTCTACGCCACATGGAAGGGGACGATGCTGGTGGCTGTTCTGACGACACGCCGTCACCCAATTCTTCATACAGAAGGGCCAGAGAGTAGGCCGTCTCCAGCGACGGCGGCTGCTGGATTGCAACAAGAACACGCACACCTGGGTGCAATCCATCCAGGAATTTCGTCGTGTAATGCACTGGATCAGGTCGAGGCTCATAAACTGCGATCTGATCGACCAATTCTGAAAACCGCTGAACATAATCTGCAACTGTAGTTGTCTGACAAATGTGGATTAGGCGGCGCACGAGAATGGAGTGCTGATTGCGACTAAAACGGCCACTGACTGCCACGACAAATTCAGACCATGGCGGTGAAGGAGATTGCTGCAAGAAGGACTCTAACCAAGTAGCCGCTGCGCCCACGAACAGAGATGCTGCGTTGGAAACCCAAAATTGAGCAGGAGTTTGCCACCGATTGAAGTATTCCTCGCATCGAATTTGCCAGAGTTTCGGATTCGTCCCGTCAAATTGAGGTAACCCAGGACGATACCCAGAAAGGGAAACATCAGTAGCCGAATGATGGTGCTGAGAGGAATCGAAAACAGGGTCGCTCTGACGGCCGGAATTGTTACCTGAACCCGGGGAGGACGCATGGTGAACAAACGTCGATCCCCGGTTTGGCGATGTAGCGCGGTGCCACGAAGGGCCATTGGAGCGAAGGTCGAGCTCCTTGGAGTGCGAACCGGAAGCGCGCTCGCCCGCCGCTCCTGGATCAGGCCGGGGAATCCGGTCCACGGCCGCGGTGAGGGCGGAGATCTCGGCGCTGAGTGAGGTCCTGATCGAGGCGATGTCCGCCCCAATGGATAGCTTGACTGCTTCCAAATCTGAAGCCGCTGTAGCTCGAACTGCTTCGACGGCATCACTGACGGACTTGATCTGCTTCCCAGAGTCGAGGACGAATTTACGCACCTCGTCAAGCGTCTTCTTCTGATACTCGAGGAAGCGAATCTCGGATTCCTCGGCGTTGTCGGAGCGGATCAGATCGTAGAGAGCTCGCGACTCGGCGGATAGCTGCTCCATGGTTTCTGCACGAAGGCGAGCGGCGAGGCGCGTGGGGTATGGGTGGGTGGGATGATCTAGTGTGGAGAAAAATTGGAAGGAATTGAGGCTCTGATTACCACTTGTAAGTATCTAGCTATGATTCTGAGCGGGACACAAGAGAGATCAATCGAGAATCATGGAATTGGGAAATTAGGCGCGTTCCTCCCCACCTCCCCCGAGCCAGTTACACAAGGCATCCGCCGTTCTTTCTTTCGTTCCAAGCCAAGTTCAACACACACACACCCACGCTACTTATACAGAGATGCTTAGGTGACCCAATTGCCTGTCGACTGCCACCTTGCGGCCTGCTTCCTCCTCTTGGGCCGGCCTTGCTCAGCGGTTGGTTCGTGAGGGCTGTCGGTGTCAGTTGGTGGGCCTGGTACGTTGACATGCTCTCTGACTGAAGCCAACTTCTGAGATAGTATGCTGGCAACTGCGTCACTGTGCCTCACAAACTGAGCGGTGGTGTGCGGCCTGGAGTTATCATGCTCGTAGACATCCAAGTTGTCGTAGAGAGTGAAGTGAGCTCCCTCCGAGGTGATGTAACCACGGGGGATGTGGCGATAGATAGAATCGTCAAATCCCCAGTAGTCAGCACGAAGGACGGTGAGACACATAAGCTGCCTGCTGCACGGCCATATCCACTTTGGAACCCACTGCCTCGTAGCGGTGGACTACGCTCATGCCATCATCTGACAGGATGTAGACGATAGCCTGGTAGTAGGTCTGGTCAAACTCTCGCTGCTGCTCGTAGACCTGGTACTCTGGTGCCAACGGAACCCCAGATAAGTGACCATGTCTCTCAGCATCTCCGGATAACCGGCGGTGCTGTCGCAACGAGTCATACGAACCACCTGCGGGTAGAACCTGAGATCCATCTGCAGATGATTGGGGAAGTTTTGATTAGACGCCGGTAGAAGAACTGAAGTGGAAAGCAACAACAAGGTTTCAACGGACGAAAGGATGTTGAGAAGAACATGATATTGAAGCAACCTCGGGAAACACGAGACCAAAACTCCTGAGGTACTACGGAAAACCCCATCCGGGCTTCTAAAGGATAAATATCTACTGCTTAAGGAATAGAGGATCTGCTTCCGGGGCTTACACGCCTCCGTTCTCAATCATGAGTAGGCAACATGATAAATCATGTCACAACCACCTCCATTCCTATGGTCTAGTAGATATAACTATCCCAGAGAAACCAGGATTCGTGAAATCCTAACTTGAAAGTTTAGGTGAGAAGGGAAAACAACGTTGCACTTCCTTACCAGAAAAGGGAGGGTGGGTGGGGAAAGAAATAAAATGACAGAATTCCTACTCTCACGTTTCATTTTTCCTATATAGCTACAAAATAGTTTCTAGACTCAACTGCGACCAGTAAAAGGGATCCTACAGGCAGACAGGCTCTGATACCATTTGTCACACCCGGACTTCTAGAGGATACTCGCAGTTCCGTTGAACAGTAGTTGATTGGATTATGGGGCTTACCGGCACCCGCATCTCTTACGAGTAGGCCAACACACGTATGTGTGACAACCAACCCCTACTGTTCATCGTCTACGTAAACCATCCCATAGAAATCAGGATACTACCATTGACGTACTTCATACCATACACACATGGTACGTCAACAGCGTTTAACAGAATGATAGCACAACATATCTCTAAGACACAAATAAATAGAAATAAGTTGCAAATAGCTCTCACTAGAGCAGAGATAGCAAATACAATCATCCAGAGGACACATGTCCCAACATATCATCATTACATCTCAGCGGAAGCATTCAAAGGGTCTGAGTACAGACAAATCCAAATAGGCTTAAGAAGCCGGGAATGAAAAAGGAAAACGGAGCCCATCCACGTAGTCTCGGATCCTGCCCAGGTCCGCTATCTACTCGTCAGCAGCCTCGTCAAACTCCACGTAGTAGCCATCACGGGGATCCTCGTAAGCGTAGTCTGCGGAAACCACAGCCCCAAAGGGGTCAGTACATAAACGTACTGGCAAGCAAGACTCACAGTTCACCAAAGTATAACCCGTCAACACCAAGCACAGATGCTTTGGGTTCAACGGAAGAAGAGGGGATACAAAGATACGGCAGCTGGCTGCACTAACTAACTACAGAGCATACTACGACTTTCGGCTAACAGAAAGGAGATAAGATAGCGTATCGTAACCAACTATAACTAACTCCAAACAAACCCATCCTGGACCTCGCCCCTTATCCAAAGAAGCAATCCGAGGATAACTCACACAAGTGGATTAATGATGGTTCAAGTTATTGTGTCAATAAGACTATTACTAGTCAAGTTACCATTAGTTAGGTGTAAGTTGTTCTGAGTACTTGTTAGCCAGTACTTTCACCAAGTTAACCATAACCACGGAAAACACGGCTTCTCGAGAAGATTTATCCTTGCAGGGGTGCACCAATTTGGCCGTACACGTAAGAATATCCCACCAGACGGGAATCAAACCCACCAAGCGAGGCACTCTACACAACTCAACTCTTCTTTGCATCAAGCCCAAAGAACCACGTGATGTGCGTGCGCGGCTAATCGAGCCCCACGAAGAAAAGGGGACCCTCATAGCACTCTAAGACCACGCCGCCCTAAATGCCGACTACAAAAGTTCCACCCTGGCCTCGGGTTCGTACCTGCATATGAGTGCATCGAATGGAAAGCCCGAACTAAGTGTGGCGATTTGGACGAGATGCGAATCGAATCAAATTGAGGGGGCGTCCATACACGCTTCCCACATGCGGATAGTGCGCTCATCATGGATCAGTAGACAAGACCCTTTTCCTAATTAGGGTCGACACTAGCAGGCCTCAAAACCACGCCGGGCCTCCTGCCGGTGCCTTATCAGCAAATTATTATTACCTCAGAATTAACAGGTTGTTGTTTAGCATCGAGCCCCAGAACATAAATGATATAGTAACAGAAAGTAACGGGTAACAGACTCGAGCAAAAACAACCCTAAGCAAGCTAGTAATACACGGGCAACAAGCAATGGGGTTATAGGTGTGGAGGTGAGGCTATATCATGGTTAAAGGGTAACATGTGATAGGATCGAACAGAAGCAACGATTCATAGGGCCAGCATAATAGACAACGGAAAGTATCGGTATCCAATGTTGAAAAGGAACACAATGGTTCATGTGAGTGAATACTTGCCTACAAACTCAGCAGCCTGGTACTGAGCTAGATCCTCAGAAGGGGTGTCGTAGGTATCGTCTGTCTCAACGTCGTCGTCTATCCGAGAAGAAGCAAACAAACAACGCAGAGAGATAAACAATCAATAACATGGCATCATGCACAATCATGGGATGATGCATGACCATTTAATTGATGCATCAAAATAAACTAGTTGACATGGTAACAACATGATTAAATGGACCCACATGCAATTTGAGTTGCATATGAAAAGCCCATCAATTAAAGTTGGAATAATTGTTTTACAACTAATCAACAGGTGAAAGTGGATTAGTATGATGCATGGATGAGGAAAACATAAAAATAACAACAATAGAACAATTTTGAAATAAGGTTTACCAAGTTTGGAATTTTAGTTATTAAGTTATGGAATTTTGGTTACTTAAAGGTGTTACACAAGTATTTGTTGTTTTCACCAATTTAAATTGTTCAAAACAGATAACAAAGTTCATATTTGAAAAGAGCACAAAATTTTAGGTGGATTACATGTTTCAAATATTGAAAAAGGAAATACAATGATTTAATTATGAATTAAACAAGTTTAAACAAGTTTTAAATGAATTAAATTCAAGTTTGAATTTATTTGAATTTTTATTTGTTCAAAACATAAATTCAAATTCATATTTGAAAAGGTTATACTTTTCTAGTTTGAAAACATATTTTATATGTTCAAGAATAATTTAATTTGAGCAAGTTATGAATTTAGCAAATTTAAATGATTTAAACAAGGTTTAAATTATTTAAGCAATTTTAATTATTCAGAACATGCAACAAAATTTATATTTGGAAAGGTGGTTCAAAATAGCATGGAAAACATATTTTATTTGTGTTATTTGAATTAAGTATGAATTATTTATGCAATTAATCAAATTTTAAATGAATTGTTTGAATTTGAAATTTGAATGCATTTGAATTATTCAAAACAGAATACAAATGGTTTAACTAGGTAGAGAATTAAATTTGGTTCAACAAACATATTTTATTCTTATTATTTGGATTTAGGAAATAAAAGTTATTAGCAATTTAAAAACAGGGACCAATCTGTGAAGAAAAAGGACTTAATTTGAAAAGAAAAAGGCTGAAAAACGTTTTTCACTCTGCAGGGGCTAGCTACAGCCACTGACAGAGGGCCCCTGGGCTGCGTGGCGCTCACGTGGCAGCAGTGGCCACTGGCAGGTGGGGCCTGCCTGTCAGCAGCCCAGCGAAAAATGTTGGGGTTTTAGTCGCGAGCGCCAGGGCTCGAACCCGCGCTGCGGTGCGCGCGCTCGCTGTGTGCTACCACTGCGGTAGCAAAGTGTTCTTGTCAGTATAGCATGCGCAAACAGGTTGAGATTCAGGTTCGCTACTTAACTGAAACTGAATTTCAGACAGGTGAAACTCGACAGAGAGGAACGCCGGCGGTGAGCTGCTCGTGGCTGTTGCTGGGCTTGTGCGCGTGTGCAAGGAGGGTGGTGCTGCGTGTTTGCCGCGGATGCGTGCGTGCAGAGAGAGAACAGGGAGTAGGAGGATATGATGCTCACCCTCGTTGCAGGTGAGCAGAGGCTCGGGGAAGTACGACGGTGGCGACGACGACGAGGTTGGCGGCGGCGATCCAGGCTCCCTCGGGGCTCGCTGAGGTGTCGAGGACGTAGAGTAAGCTGCGGGGGTCTGATCCCTGTAGCTAACACGGGAGGAGGAGCACGGCAAGGGCGACGAGCGCCATGGATTCAGAAAGGGAGCTCGGGTGGTGGTTCAGAAACGGAGGAGATGGGTGGCAGAGAGAGGGAAAAAATGGCGGCGCTCTGCGAGGGAGAAGGAGGTAGGTGGCTAGGGCTGCGCTCGGGCTAGCTAGGTTAGGTTTTATAGGGGCTAGGGCGCGCTGCTGGCCGTCTACTCTCGACGGCGTCGACATGGAGGTGGCGGATGGCGCGCCGTACACAGAGAAGTAAGGGGAGGGGGTGCGAAGGGGTACCGGGCCGGGGAGCTGGGCTGGGCCGTGTTGCTCCCCTCCTCTGGTGCGTTTTTCTTTTATTTTTTTCTTCTGTTTCTTTTTTTTTGCAGAAATAGAAATAGGAAGAAATAGATAGGTTTTTTTGGGTTAGGAAAATTTGGGAAAAAAATTTGGTATTGATTAATTATGTAACAGCAACCACTTGACAAGTTTTGTTTTCCAAAAAGTTCAAAAATAAAATGAGGTTTGTAATTTGATTCAAATTTGAATGAATTTTGAGATTAAGTGACTTATTGAAAACAAGATTTAAATAGGGTGAACCTTATAGTTTAAGTGGAAACAAAATGATTAGAATTGTGTTGTAAATATCATTAATCCCAAAAGGTTGCTGTTTTGGAAAATGCATTTGAATTTTGAATGGAATTTGAGTTAAGTGAGTTATTAAAGAACAAAATAATAGTTGAGCTTTTTATTTTTCATGGAAACAAATGGATGTTTTATTTGAACCTTTTATTTGGAAAGTTGTAACATAACAAGTATGAACAAAGCATTTGAATATTGTTTGAATTTCAAATGGGAAAACAAAGGAAAACAGATGCAAACCAAATGAAAACAAATGCAATGATTAAGATGCCATGATGCAAAACAATAATTAAACAAGAATCAAACATTCTAGGGGTGTTTTCATACTTGGGATGTTACACAACTAATACTAAAACATGTGCTTCACTAATTGTGACAACCACACGAACGAAACACCTATTGCTAGAACACTTGCTCCCTTGAGATACTTGAGATATTTGCTGCTTGCTACTTGTGAAACTTGCTTAGAAACTTGCTTTAGAAACTTGCTTTAGGATTACTTGCATTTTAAACTTGCTTCACTAGTTACTAGACAAACCACACTCCACGTCACTTGCTTTTAATTAGTTAGTTCCTTTTAGTCAAACTTATTGCTTTGCATAAGCAGCCATATAAGAGGGTTATAGGGCTTTAGAGAATAGATAGGTTACCTTCAGCTCCTCGTGGGTTCGACACTCAAATACTTATCGAAAGGTACTACAATTGATCTCCTGCACTTGGGAGTCATCAAGCACTTTTCTGGCGCCGTTGCCGGGGAGCGTTGTGCTAAGCTTTTGTTCTTGTTTGCATTGCATACTAACATATAAACCTAAAACACAAAAAAAAAATTATAAAATGGAAAACAACCAAACAATTTTAGAACTGTATAATATCTACCTTGAATTAGGACATGAAGTGTTTGAGGAGAAATTGAAAAATTATTTGCACAACAATCATATTTGTGGTAGTACTAATTCTTTGAACACCTTTATTGCTAAGGAAAACCTTGAGCTTGGGGAAGTTTGTCTTGATGAATATGATATTTTTAGTCCCCCTACTATTGAGGATAAATATGATATACTTGCTGATTCTATGGAAAGTTTTAAGCTTGGGGAAGTTGGTTTTGATGAGCATGATATTTCTAGTTCCCCGAGCTTGGAGGAGAAAATTCACTTTGATGATACTATGCCTCCTATATATGATGATTGCAATGAAAATTATGAATGTTTAACTCGCACTATCACTAATGAGGATTTTACTTATGTGGAGAGTAGTGATTCTTTTATGCATGTGGCTCATGATAAGAATGTTTTATGTGATATTCATATTGTTGAATCTATTCATGATGCTACTGAAAATTATTATGAGAGAGGGAAACATGGTTACACATATTTCAACAATACTAAGTTTCCACTCTTTATGTTGAAAGTATTGAAGTTGCACTTGATCTACCTTTCTATGCTTGCTTTTATGTGCTTCTTTTATTTGTTTCATTACAAAATGCCAATGCATAGGAAAGGGGTTAGACTTAAAAATAAATTGTTTAATATTTTTTGGTGTGTTCCTTATGCTTTAATTTCCTATTCGGTTTGAGCACACATTTATGTCTTTTCAATATGTAAAATACCTTTACCTACTTTTATCTATCATTTAGTTTAAGATTTTCATTTTATAAATTTTTTGGGAAAGTAAATGAGAAGGATGAGTAATGGAGAAGTTGGGGTTGACCTTGAACATGTGTTGTTCATGCCAATGAAACCATTACAAAGTATCTATAATTAAAACTTTTTCCAAAGCTAAAAACAATAAAAAAATATTAGTTCACTACTATAACATCACATTTCTGTCTTATTTCTCATCATAAATGGCAAGAATAATCTTATATGAGAGATAGGATTAAACAATAGTAATTAGTTGTCCAGAAAACAGATTCCTGAACTTCACTGCGAAAGATGTTTAAAATCACAGAAGTGGAATTTTGACCTGGTAATTTACGACAGCAATATTTAGTTATCACTACATATTTCATTAGTTTTAAGTTTTACGATTTGAGCAACTTAAGTGCCTCTAAAAATTCACTCTTTACGGGTTGTTCGGTTTTTGGCAGATTATGTCTTTATTTTGCATTGCTCTCATTACTTGTGTTTTGTGTGGTTCTTTTGATCAAGGAGCAATGCACAACTGTAGTAACAGTAGTTAATATTTAGAATCAACTCATGATGTGTCTTTGCTATACCTATGTGGATTTTATTTATGGAGGCACTAACCCCTCTAATCAAGTTTTATGTTGAGATTTGTGTGAGAAGAATTTTTCAGGAGGAGGAGTTGAGTGAGATGAACAAAGATCAAGAGGGACAACCAATCAAGCTTGGGGATGTACCCCTGGGCTCACCCTACATGTATCAAATAATTACAATAATTCAAGCTTGGGGATGCCGAGCCACCTCACTCCAACCATCATGATGTTAAGTAAGAAAAGCCTAGCTATACGGCTATCAATAAAGCGCTTTACGGGAGGCAGCCCGGTTGTTCTTAGTTGGTTTTTCCTAGTGTCCTCTTGCTCTAACAATATACTTAGTCTTTAGTTTATTTTCTGGAGTTTTCAATAAAGTGTCAAGTTTCACCCATTTGGATTTAAAAGTTGCTATCCTAGTGCTTGGAATTTCTGTTTCAGCACGATTCTGCTCACCGTACGATTTTTCATTTTTTATCTGTAAGTCGGATTGAGCTAATTTTTTAGTATGTTCTGCAGCTTTTCGTACTATGTAAGCACAAAAATTGGATTAATTTTTTTATGAGTCTATTTTAGGGAAAACGTTCGTTTTGCTGCTATTGCTTTTCTGGACAGATTTTGCCTTCTTTTGTTGGATGCACTCTTTGGGTTTGGGACTTGAATTTCCTTGATCTTTTGGAGCTAGAGAGTGAACATACAACATTATGAACCTTATTTTCTATCTTCTGGAGCATTTGTTTTGGAATTTCGCGCAGCATGCATACGTTTTGTTTGTCCTTGCTAATCTCACCCCACAGAAAAAGAATGGGAGAAACATGTTTCGTAAAGTTTTTTCACATGGAATAGAGGAGCTGCGCCAAGATAGATCCAAGAGTGGTGAAACCCAAAAGCTTGGGGATGTGGTGAACACCCCCCTGGACCAACACTCTTTTGGTTAGCACACGTCTACTTTCTGTTTTTCTAAGCAAAGCATTTATCGCAGAAAGTTGAAGCGTCTAGTTTTGTTTTTTTAGTTTATTTGTGAGACCACCACCACAATTATCTTTATGAGAATCAGCTACTAGAATAATGGGTTGAATTAAGTTGGATGCTGTTATATTTATTGGGAAAGGGATGCTTTAGTTGATTATAAAAGCTACTTATAGTTGCATGATTTATATGTTGTTTTAGGTGTAGAAATTTGCAATAGTGTTGTCATGAGCTATCTCTTATTCATGTTTTTTATTATAATCGTTAGTTTACTTCAGTTTTTCATGAAATGAGTAGTTCTATGGACACTAATGCATGCATAGTAGCTGGTCAACTATCTCCCTCTTGCTAGCCAAAAAAGTAAAAATTCCAACAAGTATAAACTTGTTTCCAACACCCTTTAGCCAAGTATTTCCAGTGAGTCCACCATATCTACCTATTAGCTTCAGAGCTATTCCGAGTATGTTCACCATGTTATAGTGTTATTTATGTTCTAAATTAAGATATTCACTTTATTAATTGTCATGAGCTGAATTTGGGATAGGACTCTCACGAACTTTTGAATGCACACCTTTACTTTTCATTGCACTTAATAAACATGACCCAATAACGGGAGCTAAAAGTTTTGCGTTTGACAAGTGTTTGGTTGTGAGCTAGCTATAAACGTGTATCATTGGAAAGCTTTCAACATTGCACAAAAATTTACATTTGGTTGATATCATGTACTTTTGTTTTTGGACTCCTGCCATGCCGAAATGAAATAGAGGAATAGTAAGTTTTTATGAGTAAGTATATTTATGACTAGAGAAACGCATTGGGCCGCTAACCCAAGCCATGCTTGATCATGGTGGAAATTTACTTACAGCTAGAGTGGACTCTACAAACACATCCTACAATAAAATAAGAATCTATGCATATAGTGAAATAAAAAAGGATGATGAGTCTACTCCGTTTGTTCATCTTGTCATTGTGACATGGGTTGGTTTCCATGTCATGGGGCAAGAGGTACCTCTTTGCGGTTCTCTATGATGTCATTAATACTTATTATGATTGTACAAAGCTTATTAGGAATCTTAAGTTGAGTAATCATGGAGTAGGTTTTCACACTCACGGGGCATGAGGCATTCAACCAACACCTTGTCAATCACATTACTTCAACATTCACAATTTAAGATGCTAGTGATAAAGGGGCAATGAGAGTCTTAGACCAATGGATGCCACATTTCAATTAGTAATTTTAGTTGAATAATTTAGAGGCTAAATAAGACTTGATCATGTTTTACCTCTACTCAATTTTCTCCAAAGTGTCCACCATATTTTCTATTTTCCATTATGCTATTCTTTGACCAATATAGGATTTTATTTTTCATTTTGTGTATGCATTTGGTCCATAGTGCTTTTATTTCATTATACACTTTTTGAACTTTCATGAAGCATTTTTGCTTGCATATTTGATATTTCTTATAACATGAATTGTATGTTGCTACTCATCTACATTATGAATCATTTGATTATATGTAGCATGAATAATCTTCTTTGATATTCCATGATTGTTTTAAAATGCAAAGTCCATGTTAGTTTTATCACCTTCATACTCGAGGACGAGTATGGGTTAAGCTTGGGGATGTTGATGCATGTAAAATGCATACATGAACTTTGCATGTTATTACTTGTTTTTCGTACATATTAGCAACTTATATTCATGTTTTATAATGATTTGGGGGATTTTCAGAACAATCCCCCTTCTTTTGGTTCTAACCCCGTTTTTCCAGAAAACGTACTTTTTAGTGCTTCAGACTTTCCGGGAGCTTCGGGACTCCAAAAAGGGCAAGGCCAAAGAGCACGGCTCAGAATTTTTGAGACGAAGACCATGGGCCAAAGTAGAGGGCCAAAAGGCCAACCAGGTGGAAAAGAGGACCCTCCACGCGGCCAGATTCCTTGGCCACGTGTGGGGCCCCCTTTTTGCCCCCGTGGCTCCGATGCCGTCGATCTTTCTTCTCCCTAGTGTGTCGTGACCTAAAAACGACTATATAAAGGGTCCCCTGGCCTTTTCGAGAGGGGGGCGGCGCCGAGAGACGAAACCACGAAACAGAGAGACAGAAGGCTGCCGCCGGAGAAGATCGGAGGGGGGAAACGCCGCCGGGATCACCCCCGGAGGGCTCCACCCCCCTCCGGCGTGTTCATCATCAACATCTACAGCAAGATCAGGTCCATCTCTCCACTGTAATCTCTTGGCAAACACGATGTATGATGCAATACTATATTCCCTTGATGTATTGTGTCTCCCCGTCTATGTTTAAGTAGTGAATTGTTCTTGGCAATGGTGAAATAGTTCGTTGAATGGTTGCATACAAGTTTGTTATCTTCTATGATTGTCTTTATGTACAATATATGAGTGCACGCATATGTTGGGGAATGCATGTAAGGTGATCACCGGTAGCATAATGGAGTGGTGGTGACTTGGGAGTGACAGTAACCTGAGACCGAGCCACAAAGTTAAGTTATTGGGGGATATATATATAGGGGACCTTAGAACGTAAGGCTATGGTGGGACTTTATGTCTTAATCAATCTTGTGCAGTCATTTACTTGGCCACATGATCCATCATAAGGGGTTGTAGATCATTTACTTGACTATACCTATTCATGGCTCCTTCCTAGAAGAAACAACTAAGACTAAAACATGTGCTTCACTAATTGTGACAACCACACGAACGAAACACCTATTGCTAGAACACTTGCTCCCTTGAGATACTTGAGATATTTGCTGCTTGCTACTTGTGAAACTTGCTTAGAAACTTGCTTTAGAAACTTGCTTTAGGATTACTTGCATTTTAAACTTGCTTTACTAGTTACTAGACAAACCACACTCCACGTCACTTGCTTTTAATTAGTTAGTTCCTTTTAGTCAAACTTATTGCTTTGCATAAACAACCATATAAGAGGGTTATAGGGCTTTAGAGAATAGATAGCTTACCTTCAGCTCCTCGTGGGTTCGACACTCAAATACTTATCGAAAGGTACTACAATTGATCTCCTACACTTGGGAGTCATCAGCATTACAACAAAATACATAGACCGTTATCCAACTACATCTATGACTAATAATCCACCCTTCGAATATCATCCGAACAAACGTTGGATATTAAGTTGCAAGCAACAAATAATTGCAGTAAGCAAAGTGTGTAATGTAAACAATAACATCATCCTTAGACAAAGAATTGTTGTTTTGTCCCTAATGGCAACAGCACATCCTCCTCCGTCACGTTTCTATCACTCGAGCACAGATGAAAAGAAGGCATGAACCCACTATCAAGCATAAATACTCCCTCTTGGAGTTACTAGCGTCTACTTGGCCAGAGCATCTACTAAAAACGGAGCGCATGCAAGATCATAAATACCATACGCATGAAGATAACATGATAGATTGATAATCAGAATACATAGCATTCAACATTCATCGGATCCCAGCAAACACAACATGTAGAATTACATAAAGATGATCTTGATCATGTTAGGCAGCTCACAAGATCTAAACATGAGGTACAAAGTGGAGAGAACAACCATCTAGCTACTGATATGGACCCGTAGTCTAGGGATGAACTACTCACGCATCACTTCAGAGGAGGGCATGGTGGTGTAGACCCCTCCGGTGATGATTTCCCCCTCTGGCAAGGTGCCGGGGAGAGCTCCAGAACCCTCCCGATCTCGGGATGACGGTGACGGCGGCCTCGGGTGTTTCTTGGGTAAAAGTGGTATATCTCTAGGGTTTACATCTCGGGGGGATTATATAGGCGAAAGGGCAAAGGCGGTGGAGGCTCAGGGGCCCCACACCACCCCTCGGCGCAGCCAAGGGGGGCGCGCTACCCTATGGTGTGGGCCCCCTGAGGCCCCCCTCCGGGTCTCTTCGAGACTCTGTGGAACCTCCGAGATTTCTAAGACTTCCGGGCTTCGAATTTTCCAATTCCGAGAATATTTACAGACCAACTTTTGTGAAACTAAAACAGCAGAAAACAGGGAACTGGCTCTGTGGCATCTGGTCACTAGGTTAGTCCGGAAAATCGAAAAAATGACATAAAGTGTATATCAAACATGTGGTAAACAATAAGAAAACAACATGGAACATCAGAAACTAAGGATACGTTTATGACATATCAACCCCCCTATACTTGTGGGTCATCAAGTATCATTTATGCTTTGATTAATAATGTTTTCTCGCTATGCATGATTATGGCCGTTATTTCCCTATGGTGTGGCCCCCCTGTTGCCCCTCTTCGACTCCTCTTCAGTCTTCTGGATGCTTCCGGGGAAAATTGGACTTCCAGGCTTCGAACTTTCTAATTCCGAGAATATTTGCAGAACAACTTTTCTGAAACAAAAAACAGCAGAAAACATGGAACTGGCTCTATGGCATCTTGTCAATAGGTTAGTCTGGAAAATCGATAAAATGACATAAAGAAGGGAGAAAACATGTACCAATTGGCATAATATCATCATGGAGCATAAAAAATTAGGGATACGTTTATGACGTATCACAGGTCCATTCTTTTACACTGATAATACAACCTACTGCAAACACTGTTATTTTTTACTCCAAACATTGTTCTCATTTCATTCATGATGGTGCATGATTTGCACTGGTTGGGAGACCCCAAGAGGAAGTTTTGATGAGCACATCAGCAAGTTTCCCTCAGTAAAGAAACCAAGGTTGAATCGACCAGTATGAGGAAGGAGTAACTTCAGAAGGTTGATGCAGCTGAGATGGCAGAGCGCACTACCGGTTCAGCAGCAACATGGAACCTACACAACACAAACAATTCACTTTGTCCCAATGAAGCAGTGAGGTTGTCAATCTCACCGGTTTTGCTGATAACAAAGAGGTTAAATGTATGGTGTGGAAAATAGTATGAGAACAGTATGAAAACAGTAGCAGCAGTGTGAAATTGATGGAAGCGGTGTGTGTATTATTAGTATGAGAAAATAGACCGGGGTCCACGGTTCACTAGAGGTGTCTCTCCATAAAAGATAGCTAACATGCGTGGTGAACAAATTACAGCTGAGCAATTGACAAATAAAGAACATGCATGACATAAAGATTACTATGAGATTCATGTGGGCATTACAGCAAGATACATAGATCGTCATCCAACTGCAGCTATGACTAATAATCCACCCTTCGAATATCATCCAAACAAACATTGGGTATTAAGTTGCGAGCAACAGATAATCGCAGTAAGAAAAGTGTGTAATGTAAACAATGTAAACTAAGTAAACATCGTTGTTTTCTCCCTAATGGCAACAGCACATCCTCCATCCGTCACGTTTCTGTCACTCGAGCACATATGCAAAGGAGGCATGAACCCACTATCAAGCATAAATACTCCATCTTGGAGTCACTAGTATCTACTTGGCCAAAGCATCTACTAACAACGGAGAGCATGCAAGATCATAAATAACATACACATGAATATAACATGATAGATTGATAATCAACAGACATAGCATTCAATAATCATCGGATCTCAGTAGACACAACATGTATCATTAGAAATAGATGATCTCGATCATGTGAGGCAGCTCACGAGATCTAAACATGAGGCATAAGGTGGAGAGTACAACAATCTAGCTACTTCTATGGACACGTAGTCCAAGGATGAACAACTCAAGCATCACTTCGGAGGCGGGCATGGTGGTGTAGACCCCTCCGGTGATGAATTACCCTCCCGGCAGGGTGCCGGGGAGAGCTCTAGAACCCTCCCGATCTCGGGTTGACGATGACGACAGCCTTGGGTGTTTCTCGGGACGAAGTGGTATATTTTTAGGGTAGATGTATTGGGGGAATAAATAGGCGAAATGTCGATGGCGGTGGATGCCCGAGGGGCCCACACCACTCCCAGGCGCGGCTAGGGGCGAACGCCGCCCTATGGTGTGGCCCCCCTCCGGGACTCTTTAGGACTCCGTGGAACCTTCGGGAATTCTAAGACTTCCGGTCTTCAAATTTTCCAATTCAGAGAATATTTCTAGAGCAACTTTTCTGAGAGTAAAAACGGCAGAAAACAGGGAACTGGCTCTATGGCATCTTGTCAATAGGTTAGTCCGAGAAATCGATAAAAATGACATAAAGTGTAAGGAAAACATGTAGCATATGACATGAAAACAACATGGAGCATGAGAAATTAAAGATACATTTATGACCTATCAATTCAATGGAAACAAACATCTATGCGTCTAATCCTTTGTTTTCAGCAAGACCAGTGAGATTGACAACCTCACTGTTTCGTTGGGGCAAAGTATCTTGGTTGTGTTGTGTGCAGATTCCACGTTGCTGCTGAGCCTGGTAGCGTGCCCTGCCAACATCAGCTATCAACAACCTTCAGAAGTGATTTATTTCTCCTACTGGTCCGATTAAACCTTAGTTTCTTACCGAGGGAAAAACTTGTTGTTGTACTCATCATACCTTCCTCTTGGAGTCTCGCAACGAACGTGTGTTCGCACGCCATCAATACCCCTCAACAAAATGGTGTAGCCGAGAGGAAGAACCATACTTTATTGGATATGCCTAAGACCATGTTTATGGAGTTTAATTCTCCCACAATATCTTTGGGCCAAAGCCATCTCCACCGCTTGTCATTCGTCAAACTGACTCTATATTCGCAAGGGCTTAGTGAAGACTCCATATGAGATTCTCACCGGCTACAAACCCAACATCTCCTACTTCCGTGTCTTCGGTTGTAAGTGTTTCTATTTGATCAAAGGTGTTCATTTGTCTAAATTCCAAGCTAAAACTATTGAGGGTACATTTGTTGGTTATGGTGTCGAATCCTACACTGATAGAGTCTTTGACAAGGCCTCATGGATTGTCATTGAGTCTTGTAATGTGGTGTTTGAAGAAAATGATAGCTCCCAAGTTGGGCAATTTCGTGTTTCCGATGTAGATGTTGAAATACCTCAAGAAGCCATAGGAAGAATGAGCTTGGGATTTTTCCGCCCCATTGAGGGACACCTTGTGGAGACTCGAGAATAACTATGCTCTACTCAAGTGGAGCCCTTGTCTACATTGGAAGATCAAGCCAAAGAAGCAAGCGATGCACCACCCCAAGAACAAGTTCAAGACCCTCCCATTGTTGACCAAGTTGCTATGCAAGAACCAACCACTCCTATTCCTCAAGCTAGCCAAGGTCAAGGCCTAGATCAACCCTCTTCATCTCAAGTTGAAGCAAGCCATGATGATGATGATGATGATGATGATGATGATCAAGGCCATCAAACCGGTCAAGACGGGGACCCAAATGATCAAGATGATCAAGTGACCCCTCCTCGCAATAATGAGGAGATCGAAACCCGTAATTCTAGAAGAATTGCAAAAGCCTTGAAGTGCATTGATGCATCCTATAACAAGGTGTTGAGTGATGTGCAAAACAAGAGATACACAAGAGCTCAATTGGCAAGCTTTAGTTAGCATCAAGCTCACATATCTATGGTGGAACCTAAGAAAGTGTATGAAGCTCTTGAATACTAGGATTGGTTGGAAGCTATGCATAATGAGCTCAATAAATTTGATCGCAATAAAGTTTGGAAGCTAGTTGAGAAGCCCAGAGATTGCCACATTGTTATTGGCACCAAGTGGATATTCAAGAACAAGCAAGATAAGCATGGTGTTGTTGTGAGGAACAAGGCAAGACTGGTGGCTCACGGCTACACTCAAGTGGAAGGCATTGACTTTGATGAAACCTATGCTCTTGTGGCTCGTCTTGACTCCATCCCTACTCTCCTTGCATATTCTTCTTCTCACAACTTTAAATTTAAATAAATGGATGTCAAAAGTGCCTTTCTTAATGGTCCATTGAAAGAGTTGGTATATGTTAAGCAACCTCCGGGTTTCAAGAACCCAAACTTTGCTAACCATGTCTACAAGCTCTCTAAGGCTCTCTATGGAATTAAACAAGCTCCGCGTGCATGGTATGAGAACCTTAGAGAGTTGTTGCAAGATTGTGGGTTTAAAGTGGGGAAAATCGATCCCACCCTTTTTACAAATAGGGTAAAGGGAGAGATTTTCATATGCCAACTCTATGTGGATGATATTATCTTTGACTCAACTAACAAAGCTTTCAATGATGAGTTCTCAAAGTGTATGAATGACAGGTTTGAGATGTCCATGATGGGAGAGCTTAAATTCTTCCTTGGCTTTGAGATCAAGCAATTGGCTCGTGGGACCTTCATTTCTCTAGCCAAGTATACCCAAGACATGCTCAAGAGGTTTAACTTCCGAGGTGAAAAAGGGAAGGACTCTCCAATGCAAGTCAAATTCCACCTCAAGCGCAATTCGAATGGTAAATATGTGGACCAAAAGTTGTATTGTTCTATGATTAGTTCTTTTCTTTACCTTTGTGCATCTAGGCCCGATATTGTGTTGAGTGTAGGTGTGTGTGCAAGGTATCAAGCGGCTCCTAAGGAAAGTCACTTAGTGGCAGTCCATAGGATCTTTCAGTATTTGGTTCATACCTCAAGGTTTGGTTTGTGGTACCCAAAGGGGGCACAATTTTCTCTCGAGGGGTACACAAACTCTGATTAGGACGACGATCAAGATGATAGGAAGTCTAGTTCCGGGGCACGTCAATTTCTTGGTAGGTCTTTGGTGAGTTGGTCTTCCAAGAAGCAAAATTGTATATCTCTCTCCATCGTCGAAGTCGAGTATGTGGCGTCCACTAGTGCTTGCACCCAATTGCTATGGATGAGGCAAACCCTCAAAGAGTATGATGTTCACTTAGATAAGGTTCCACTCTTGTATGACAATGATAGTACCATCAAGATTGCCTACAATCCCGTGCAACACACAAGGACGAAGCATATTGAGATTCGTCATCATTTCATCCGGGATCATGTGGCAAGAGGTGATATTGAGCAAGCTTATGTCCCAACTAAGGATAATCTCTCGGACATCTTCACAAAGCCTCTAGATGATTCAAGATTCATTTATTTTAGGAATGAGCTAAATATCATCGATTCAAGGAGTTTGACTTGAGGATCTTGCACACACCCCTATAGTTGACTATGTGTTTTGGTTTAGGTGTAGGAATGGATATAGGGAGGGTATTATCCTAACACATTGAGTTTTCCCTCCCCCCATTATGCCCAGAGCAGAAATTCATTGCTATCTCTCTATTTCTAATGTTGAATTGTGATTTTCAATGTCGAGAATTGGCAATGCACCCAAGATATATCTTCGCGGTGACATATCATGATCTCTTACATGGTGGCTTAGGCCACCAACCTCTTCTCTTGAAGATTTGGCTCTTAGTTGTTTCTCTTTGTCTCCTCGAAGTTTTTGTGGTTATTCCGAACACTACTCCTTGTTTCTATTTGCCTCTTAATGTTCTTTTCTCCAAGGAGTAGGACTAGGAAACCTTATCCCATCTTGTGTCTTTGCTAACTATATGTCTTTTCTATTCATCTAAGTGCATATGCCTTACTCCACTCAAGTCACACATTTCCTATATGTTCCTCTCTGTCATTTTTTGGCATGATGCGGATCAAATCCGGAAATCTCGGAATCATTTCGAGTAGGCCGGAATGAATCCGTAAATTCCCAGGTTTTCTGACTCGGTCGGAATCAATCAGGGATTTCCGGAATCATTCCGAGCCAGGCGGATTCGCTCCGGAACATTCCAAGAGTGACATGATCTGCCTATAAAAGGCAGTTGCACGACCGGGAGAGGTTGCTTTTCTCTCTTATTCCCCTCCTCTCCTCCTATAGCCACCAAAATCCGCCCCAAATCTGTCCCCTCTTTGTCAAGGATTCACTCCATGGAAGGTATTTTGGATTGGCCCATCTCTTTTTTCGTTTTTGTTCGATGGATTTCGTTCTAAATGCAATCTTGACCTAGGGTTGTTCTAGATTTCGAGTTCTTCTCAACTTGTTCATCTAGGCTAATCTATCTACCACTTGATTCCATGATTTTGGAGATCTAGCCTTTCCACTTACCATATTAGGCCTAGATCTAATTTCTCCCTGTCAAAAATCCATGTTTTCTTGCACATTAGTCTCCCAAATCATCACATAGGACCTATCTCGTATATTCTCTTAGTTTGATGAAGTTTTTAAGCCAAGAAGTCAAAATTTCGTGGAAGTTTAGATTTAGATCGAGGTTCAGAATGATTCCGGAAATGTCTGAACCATTCTGGGCATCCGGAATGATCTGACATCCCGTAATGAATCCTAAAATCCCATATTGAATCTGGATGGCTCCAGAAATCCTGAAAACTTGCACTTCATCTAACTTCGGGCATTTGACTCTCCGTTTGGCATATGCACTTAACCCATGCTACCTATCTATGTCATCTATTCATAGGTGAAGGATCTCGTGGCGGTCATGTTCGCAAAGAGGAAGTCCATTGTCACTCGAAGGGACTACACTGGGGGTTCTCGCCCTCAGCGGGGTCATGGTCTAGGTGGCCGTGCTATCGGTGGTCATGATGATGGCTTGGTTGAGCATCTTCCTGAGAGAAATATGAAGCAATTCTCTGTGACTCAGAGGAAATATTTCAATAAAAATAATACTTACAGCTTTCCTGAGTCCACTTGTGAGGATGCCTGTTTCTAGACCAACCTCCAGCTCAAGGCTTGGGAAGATTTCTGTTCCACTTAGAATCCTCTTGTCTGTGATCAGTCTCTTGTGGATATGACATTCTATGATCATCACAAGACTGGAGAACTTCGTCATGTTTATAATTGCTTGGTGAAGATGAATGTTGCACCACTTCTAGAGATCGAGCATGAGTACTGTCCTGATTTGATTGCCCAGTTCTACTGCATGGTGCACTGCAAAGGCGATGCGGTGCGCTCCATGACTTGGATGTCTGGTGATCAAAAGATAAGCAATAATTTTGCTGAGTTTGCTACCGCTCTGGAATATTCATGGAAGGCCACTTGGTGACATCATGGTTACCGTGTTCACGATTCTTCTGAGTATGATAACTCCATCTTCGATTTTTCCTATCCTCCTGATGCTCCTGTCAAGCACTTGCCCTTCAACACTCACATGTATCCTTACTACAATGTGTTGTCCAAGATCTTCCACTCCACTCTTATGATCAAAGCTGAAGATTATTCATCTATTAGGGCTTTCATGGTCAACCTAATGGTCCTCACCAAGCCCCATAACCAAAGGAAGATGGATGTGATGGACTTTCTCTATCGTGATATTTGCGTGGGTGTGATGGAGAAGAGGAAGCCGACTTATGGACCTTATATTTAGAGGTTCACCAACTCCAAGATTGGTGAAGAGATCATGGAGCTTTTCCCGGTTGTTAAACCAAATAAGATCATTCCTTCCCTTATCCGTGGTCCAAAGATTCCTGAGTATGCTAAAGCAAAGTCCAATATGTCTTGCTCCTCCTTCCGGTTCCTCTAGTGGTGGCTCTCAGCGTCAGTCTTCTAGTGGCGTTGCAAAGTTCTTATAGGCTATGTTCAACATGTGTAGTGACACTAGGGCGATTTCTCATGAGGCTAGGGAACTAGCCAAGGAGACTAGGCGTATTTAGAACGCTTACAGGAGGAATTCTGGGATAGAAGTGCCTGCTGATCCTTCCTCTCTTGCTGCTCCTCCTCTTGTTCCCATTGAGATGCCTGAGATCTGTGATGATGACTTCTACTTTGGGGTGCCTCCAGCTGATGGGGAAGATGATGAAGAGTCTGATGACGAGGATGACTTTGATGCTGCTGGCGACTGTGGTGGAAATAAGCAGGATGAAGAGTTCTATGATGAGAGGCAACGAGGAGCAAGGCGATGAAGAAGAAGACCTCGAGTGATCCCTTGGGACGCTAGTTGGACTCTCTTTCTCGTTTTTGGTGTCTTGATGCCAAAGGGGGAGAAGGAGTTCCTATTTAGGTTATCACGATATTTGCAAGGGTAGGGGCACAAGTTTCTTGCCTATTCAATCTTATAGGCTTGTGCTCCGGTTTACTTTATTTGTTGAGAACATTTGCTTTATGTTGTGTGTGGAACCTTGGTGACTCGTTTGTGTCACTCTTGCCCGTGCTTAAATTATTATCCTTAGAGCTATATGTTTGCATGTTTATTATTGTTCTATCCTATGCAATTGTTGTGAACTTGCTTAGATTGCTTGGTTTCTAAAACATAGGGGGAGCAAAGCCTAAGTCTTGTGTCCCTCTCCAGTGCACATATCTAGGGGGAGCCCGTCTATTTTTTGGAGACCATTGCATGTTGTTCACCTTGAAATCTCCATGAATCTTTATGTTGTCATCAAACACAAAAAAGGGGGAGATTGAAAGAGTAATTTGTAATCCCTTTAGTTTTGTGTGTTAAATGATACCTAACCGTGTGCTGAATGTTTAAGGTACAAATATTACTAGCACAAAGCGGTGTCAAAGTTATGGTGAAGGAGAAAAAGATCTCGGGGTGTTTTTCTGCCAAATGAGAGGTTTCTGTGGGCATCCGGAATGATTCCGGATTGGCCGCAAAAACCTCTGTTATGATCCAGACTCATTACAGATGATTCTGACTTTGCCGCGAAAACCTCGGTTGCAATTCGGAATCATTTTGGGCAATTCTCGGCAGTCGAAGTCATTCCGACATGAACATGAAATCCTCTGTTAGCATCCGGATTGCTCCGGAATATTCCGGGCGTCCGGTTTCATTCCGGAAGTTCTAGATTCATTCCGGATTGCACGTCGAGAGCAGAAAAATGGCTAGTTTTTTAATGGACCTATAAATAGAAGACCCCTTCTTCTCCAAAGGGTTAGCTCGTCCAGAATTGATTTCTCCATTGATTGAGCTCACCCACCAAGCTAGATGTCCCAGTTCCTCCACCCAAACTTTTTGAAACTTGGAGGATTGAAGGAGAAGGCCCAGATCTACATCTTCACCAACCGGTTTTCCATTTCCCCCTCATTCACTAGAAGGAACCAAGTCTAGGGTTTCCTTGTGTGGAAAACCTAAACCTCCTAGCTACTCTTCGTGATTCTGGGTGATTCTTGGGAGCCCCCAATTTGGTTGTGGGTATGTGCCATGATGTTTACGAACGCTTCTATTCTTGTAGACAGTGTTGGGCCTCCAAGTGCATAGGTTTGTAGAACAGTAGAAAGTTTCCCTTAAGTGGATCACCCAAGGTTTATCGAACTCAGTGAGGTAGAGGTCAAAGATATCCCTCTCAAACAACCCTGCAATTACGATAGAAGAAGTCTCTTGTGTCCCCAACACACCTAATAAAATTGTCAGTTGTATAGGTGCACTAGTTCGGCGAAGAGATAGTGTAATACAAGTAATATGGATGAGTATAAGTGATAATAGCAATCTGAAATAAAAATGGCAGCAATCAAACATGTAGAAGAACTGATTGTAAACGGTGTTTCAATGCTTAGAAACAAGTCCTAGGGATCCTAATTTCACTAGTGAACACTCTCAACAATGATAACATAATTGAGTGCATAAATATCATCTCTTCACTATACTACTCCGAACCACTCTACGGTCAGACAACGAACACCATTCCATGCGTAGGGCTGTAACAGCACTCCTGAAGTCTGTATTCCCTCTCTAGGGCACCCCATGTTGTCACTATGAGCGCCCCAAATTAGTACTAAACAAATGCCACAATTTCATAGGGTCGTCCAACACAAGATATAAATATCATGCTAAAACACACGGTGCACACACTGTCACCTTTACATCGTGATCAAAGTGTTTATGGAGATCTCATAACAAAACCACTTGAGTAGCATAACAGATGAAGAGTAAAATCTACTTATTCAACTAGATTACAAAGCTCATGATCACATAAATATCACACCGCGGGAGAGAGAGATGAAACACATATCTACCGGTAGAGCCCTCAGCCCCGGGGGAGAACTACTCCCTCCTCATCATGGGAGACAGCAATGGCAATGAAGATGGCGGTGGAGTCGATGGAGATGGCTTCGGGGGCACTTCCCCATCCCGGCAGGGTGCCGGAACAGAGATTTATGTCCCTCAAAACTTGTCAGTGATGGCGGCGGAGCTACGGAACTTTTCCTGGAAGGAGGCCGATATTTTTAGGGTTTATGCATCAGGGAGACTATATAGGTGAGAGGGCAACGTCGGTGGGCGCCCGAAGGGGCCACATCACTAGCCGGCGCGGCCAGGGGTCAACCCGCGCCGGCATGGTGTGGGGGCTCCAGCCCCCCCTCTGGGTCTCCTTTAGACTTCATTGACCCTCAGGGAATTCTAAGACTTTTGGCTTTTGAATCGTCCAATTCCGATAATATTTCCAGAACAACTTTTCTGAAACTAAAAACAGTAGAAAACATGAACTGGCTTTGTGGCATCTTCTCAATAGGTTAGTCCCAGAAAATCGATAAAAATGGCATAAAGTGTAAGGGAAACATGTAGCATATGGCATGAAAACAACATGGAACATCAGAAATTATGGATATGTTTATGACGTATCAACATCCCCAAGCTTAGTTCCTACTCATCCTCGGGTAGGTAAACGATAAAAAACAAATAATTTCTGAGGTGACATGCTACCAACATAAACTTGATCATCATAGTAATGTAAAGCATGTAAACTAGGATAAAATGAATAAAGGTTGTGGTTTATAGTTGATATCAAATAGAATAATGTATAAACCATTAGGAAGAACAAAGTAAGACTTTTCAATGAATCAATACTAAAGGACAATCAACCGTGCAATGGTTTATTAAAGATGATTTAAGCTTCAATAACAACAATATAATCATCCAAGGCATAAAACTCTCACAACAACTCCTGTTAGGATCAAGTCAAGTGACAACAATATGCATGTAGGAACATCATTAAAATATTTGTGCACTCAAAACAAGCAAGCGTTATGTATTGGTCCCTGGCACCAGGATATTATGGCTAAAAGAACATTATGGGAGGTTTGGATGGTCAATGGAAGAAAGTCTCACACAACTGAAAGTGATCATTAGACAAGAGGAGGTCTTATAATCGAAGTCATGCAAGGAGTAGTGATTTCCACACAACGGATGCACATAGAGCTATAAATGTATGAAATCTCTCGAATGGAACTAGTGGGGGTGCATCCAACTTGCTTACTCACGAAGACCTAGAGCACTTTTGAGGAGGCTCATCATTGGAATATACAAGCCAAGTTCTATAATGTAAAGTTCCCCATATAGTTATGCAAGTTATAATATGAAAACTCTCTCCAAACTGAAGTAATGATGCTAACCAAGCACAAGTGTGAAAAAATTGATAGTAGTGATGCCTCCTCTCTCTTTATTATCTATCTTTTGCCCTTTTTTCTTTTTGGGATTTTTCTCTTCTTTTTTTTTGATATATAACCTCACTGGGTAGGGGCAACACTCTATTTTACAATGAATCATCACACTTTTAGTACTCATAACTCAAACTGAAATATCTCTGATGTATGTAAAACTAAATGCTCATGCCAGTGTAGCAGTATGCAAAATAATAATGAATCATGACAAGTAACATAATGATGATGGATGTTGTATGGCAATATATATCAGAATGGCTATGGAAATGCCATGGTAGGTAGGTATGGTGGTTGTTTTGAGGAAGATAAATTTTGGCCTATGTGTAGAAGAACAAAGTTCTCCCACGGGGTTTGGATGCACTGGCGAAGTTTGCACCAACTCTCAATGTGAGAATGAGCAATGCACAGTACCGAAGAGGCTAGCGGATGGTGGAAGTGCCAGAAAACCGCAACATAGAACTCACAAGTTAAAAGATTCCAACTAAAACTATGATCTTACAAGGCATGATGAAAATCACTCCAAGAGGGTCCGTGGAAGTGACAAGTCACTGTTAGCTACCCTGACCGTAGCGCGTAACAAAAAACCATTATGATTGCTATCAACAAAGGAAGTCATATACCATTATCCTATCAACTGGTTATTTGAGTGTGGCACAGTTTCAAGCTTTTAGACTAACAATTAATTGTTTTTACTTTCCTAAACCAGCAAGTATACCATTAAGCATATTAATATCTCAAAACAACAACAAATAATCAATTGAAACAGTTTAGTGATCTACAAGAATATGCAAGCCTTTTCGTTATACCATCTACCACAAGTAGCATTTTCTATTTCCATCAAACACCAAACAACAAAAATCTCCAAGAGATATAGCAATGAAAAAAGAGAGTACTAACATAACTCTATTAGAACTAACAACTCTGAGTAAGAGATGCATGAAAAACAAGAGCTAAAAGGGATTTGCAGCAGCTAGAAGAAAAACTAAGAATATGAGCAACGAGTATTCATATGAAAAAGCGGAGCATGTCTCTCCCCCCACACAGAGAACGACAGGTTCCAACTAAGTTTATTGCAGCAAGGAAAACAAAAGAAAACAAACAGACGCTCCAAGTAAAATTCATATGATGTGACCGAATAAAAATATAGTTTCACTAGAAGTGGCCTGATAAATTGTTGATGAAGAAGGGGATGCCTTGGGCATCCCCAAGATTAGACGCTCGAGTCTTCTTAGAATTTGCTGGGATGAACCACGGGGGCATCCCCAAGCTTTGGCCTTGCACTCTTCTTGATCACATTATATCACCCTCTTCTCTTGACCCTTGAAAACTTCCTTCACACTGTAACATCCCAAGTCTGAAAAATAGCCTTTAGAATGTTTGCTCTCTGTTATTTTATGTTTTGCATCATGGCATCATGTTGATTGCATTTGTTTTGTTTGTTTTCCATTTGTTTTCCTTTGTTTTCTGTTTGAATTTCAACTCAAAATTTCAAACCCTTTGTTTCATCCTTGTGATGTTACAATTTCCAAAGTGAGAGTTCAAATAAAAACAACCAAAAATTGCTTTCATTTTATTCCATGTTGATCACTCATTAAAATTGTGGGTTTTAATCAAACAAATGATTTCCAAATCACCTTCAAGTTCAAATCAAATGCATCAAGCAGAACCAATTTGAACTTATGAATTTAATCAACTAATTTAATCAAATTGAATCATAGGGTTCACCCTATTAATATCTTTGTTTTCAATATCAATCAATTACTTCCCAAACTGCTTTCAAATTCAAACCAAGGCTAAAAATCAGTACCTTTTTGAATCCATGATTTCCACCAAACAATTATAAACTTTAAATCATTTTAAACCTAGGGGTAACCCTATTGAAAATGATTCTGTTTTTCTAATATAATTAATATTGGAAATTTCATTCAATTTGGTTTCAAATATAAACAACATTTTAAATTTCAAACTTTTAAAAATCCACCTTGGCAATGGGTTGCTATTGGTATAAACAACCTAATCTAATTTTTCCAAAAAAATTACCACTTAACAAACCATCCAATGTTCCATTTGCTTTTGCTACAAAAAAAAAATAAAACAAACAAACAAAAAAAAATAACAAAAGAGGGAGAGCACAGCAGCCAGCCCATCTCCCCCCTACAAGCCCAATAACTTTCTCCCCCAGGCCTTTTCTTTTCTGGCCCACCCCCTTCATCCCCTTCCTCCGTACAGTGCTGTCGTCAGCCATGGTGCGTGCTGCCTCACCTGCTCCCATCCCCTCTCCTATATCTATCCCAACCGGAGGAGAAACCCTAACCCTAACCCGCACCCTTTTCCTTCTTCCTCCCCAGCCGCCATCCCTTCTTCCTCTTCCCCGATCACCCTCTGCTCTGAAACTCCACAGACTGAACCTGAACATCCTCACCACCGAGTCCCTCTTCAACCGGCGATCGCCGGAGCTCCGTACCCCCTCCGGCCGCGCCAGCGGCGGGAATGGAGCCGCCGCTCTGCCCTCTACGCCCCTGCGCCCTCGGCTCGAGCCGGGAGACCTCCCATCGCCGCCGCCATCCTCGTTTCCCCGCCGCCGTTCGCCCCTGCAGCAGCCTGCACCGACCCCTGTCCGCCTTCGATCGCCTCCAACCGTTCCAAGGTGAGGCCGTCCCCTCCGGTTCCCTGCCTCCCTCTCTCCCCCCTTGAACCGCACCCACCAGCACCCCCCGCCCACGCCCTAGCATCTCCGGCGAGGGCAGCAGCCGTCGCTGGCCATCTTCTGTCGATGCGATTGCAGTACCTGTTCGATTCAGTTTTTTTCTTCAGAAAACAGGCCGCGAGCACACCTCATACCCCCTGTTTTCCCCTTTCCATCACAAACCTCAGAGCACCCCACTGGTTAACCCACTGCGCGCAAGCCAGGAGGTGAGGGGTTCGATCCCCCTCCCACACAAATAAAAACCAACATTTTATTTTCAATTCTTTTGGTACTGTACTTCCTAGAAATCACCAATAGGCCCCTGGTGTCTAATCTAGACCCCTGCAATAATTTATTTCTAAGTCCCTAGTTACTTAAAAGTGGCAGATTTACCCCAAATTTTGTAAATAGCATAATAAATTCATTTTAACTCCAAATCCAACATTTTTGATATGTTTCAATACCAAATTAAATGTTCTACCCAAATATAAAATTTGTTTACTGTTTTGAATATTTTAAATTGGTGCAATATTTGAAAACTTGTCAAATTCACTTAAACTTGCAAAATTCATAACTTGTTCATAAAAATTCCAAATTTCACAAACCAAATATGTTTTCCAATCAACTTTTCATGTACTTTCGAAATATAAATTTTGTTTGCTGTTTTGAATAATTTAAATTGCTGAAAACAACTGTTTCCTATTTATTGCATTTAAAATTGCCAAAATAATAACTTGCCCATTTTAAATCCAATTTCAACAAATGAAATATGTTTTCCATGCAAAATTAAACCCTCTTTCCAAATATAAACTTTGTTTTCTGTTTTGAATAATTAAAACTGGTTAAATAATTTAAATCTTATTTAATTCATTTAATATTGTTAAATTTATAACTTGATCAAAACAAATTCTTTTGGGGCAAATAAAATATGTTTTCAAACCACAAAAGTATAAACTTTTCAAATATGAATCTCATTTAATGCTTTGAACAAATAAAAATTCAAATAAGTTCATGTTTGAATTAAATTCATTTAATTCTTGCTTAAACTTGTTTAATTCATAAATCCTTTATTTGAAATCCTTTTTCAATAAGTGAAACATGTAATCCACCCAAAATCTTGTGTTCTTTTCAAATATAAACCTTGTTATCCATTTTGATCAATTAAAAGTGGTGAAAACAACAAATGCTTGAGCAACACCTTTAAGTAACCAAAATTCCAACACTTAATAAATGAGTTTCTACACTTGTTAAGCCTCATTTCCATTTGGTTCTATTGTTGTTATTTTGTTGTTTTCCTCATCCATGCATCATGCTAATTCACTTACACAATTTGATTAGTTGTAAAACAATTAATTCAACCATAATCCATGGGCTTTCCATATGCAATCCCAAATTGCATGTGGGTCCATTTAATTATGTTATGTTATCTTGTCAACTAGGTTATTTTGTTGCAATCAATTAAATGGTCATGCATCATCCCATGTTTGTGCACTATGCCATGATATTGATTGCTTATCCTTCTGCGTTGTCTGTTTGCTTCTTCTCGGATACACGACGACGTTGAGACCGACGATACTTACGACACCCCTTCTAAGGATCTAGCTCAGTACCAGGCTACTGGGTTTTGCAGGCAAGTTATCACTCACATGAACCACTGTGTTCCTTTCAACATTGGTTACCGATACTTTCCGTTGTTCTTTTCTGCTAACCTTAGCAGTAGTTGTTTCTGTTACGAACCTATCACATGAATCCCTTAACCCTGATATTGCCTCATCTCCCTTCCTACAACCATTGTTTGAGCCCGTGTCTTACTAGCATGCTTAGGTTGCTTTGCTCGAGTCTGTTACCCGTTACTTTCAGTTACTATTCCATTATGTTCTGGGGGCTCGATGTTTAATCAATCAATCATGCTACTGTTATTGTTAATTAATAAACTTGATGATAAGGCACCGGCAGGAGGCCCTTTGTGGTTTTGAGGCCTGCTAGTGTCGACCCTAATAGGAAAAGGGTCTTGTCTACTGATCCATGATGAGCGCACTAACCGCATGTGGGAAGCGAGTATGGGCGCCCCCCTCAATTTGATTCGATTCGCATCTCGTCCAAATCGCCTCATTTAGTTCGGGCTTTCCATTTGCTGCATGCATGATTTTGCGAGCCCTTGGATCCCGGGTGGAACCTTCGTAGTCGGCATATAGGAGGACACGTTCTTAGAGTGCTATGAGGGTCCATTTTCTTCTGGGCTCGATTAGCCGTGCGCCTAAGGTGCTTTGGGCTTGATGCGAAGAAGAGTTGAGTTGTGTTGAGTGCCCCGCTTGGTGGAAGGGCCTTTCCATCTGGCGGGTTATTCATGCGTGTACGGCCAAATTGGTGCAACCCTGCAGGGATAATCTTCTCGAGAAGCCGTGTTTTCCGCGGTTATGGATTACTTGGTGAAAGTACTGGCTAACAAGTACTCAGGACAACTTAAACTAATGATTCACAATCTCACCCAATGATTAACAACTTGACTAGTAATAGGATTATTGACACAACAATCTGAACCATC
Source organism: Alopecurus myosuroides (assembly GCA_028641055.1). NCBI lineage: Eukaryota > Viridiplantae > Streptophyta > Magnoliopsida > Poales > Poaceae > Alopecurus > Alopecurus myosuroides. The sequence goes on along the minus strand of CM054057.1, from coordinate 523,444,856 downwards.
ATTAATACAACTGTGTGAGTTATCCTCGGATTGCTTCTTTGGATAAGGGGCGAGATCCAGGATGGGTTTGTTTGAAGTTATCTTTCAGTTGGTTGCAATCCTCGATCTTATCCCCTTTCTGTTAGCCGGAAGTGGTAGAAATCTCTGTAGTTGGTTAGCGCAGCCAGTTGCAGCATCATTTATATCCCCTCTCTTCCGTTGAACCCAAGGCATCTGTGCTTGGTGTTGACGGGTTACACTTTGGTGAACTGTGAGTCTTGCTTGCCAGTACGTTTATGTACTGACCCCTTTGGGGCTGTGGTTTCCGCAGACCTACGTTTCCGAGGATCTACATGGTGGCTACTACATGGAGTATGACGAGACTGCTGACGAGTAGATAGCGGACCCGGGCAGGATCCGAGACTTCGTGGATGGGCTCCGTCTGTTTGTTTCCGGCCTCTTAGGCCTATTTGGTTCTTGACTGTACTCAGACATGTTGAATGCTTCCGCTGTATTGTACTGATGTATTGTTGGGACATGTGTCCTATGAATGATTGTATTTGCTATTCTCTGCCCTAGTGAGGGCCAGTTGCAACTTATTTCAATCTTTTGGGTCGTAGAGATCTGTTGTGATATCAGTTGTTCAACGCCGTTGACGTACCATGTGTGTATGGTTTGAAGTACGTCGACGGAAGTGCCTTTGATCTCTAGTGGATAGTTTACATCGACGATGGAATAGCAGGGCTTGTGTTGTCGCGCATAAGCGCAGGCCTACCAGGAAGCTGGGACGTGGGAGCAGTTATGCCCCATAATCCAAGCATCTGCTATCCAGTTCGTACGGTGAGTATCCCCTAGAAATCAGGGTGCGACACACACCACACTCAAAGTAATTCGCATTAGAGGGTTAGTGCAACAATAAAAAATCCATGGGTTCTGCATGGGCACAAGTTCTATTGATATTTTTAAATATTATCTACATACACTGATGTTTCATGAAGCAAAGAAATCCACTTGACATAGTAAAAGAGCAAATGGAAGAAAAATGGCAGAATCTGCCAAAACCAGAATAGTCTGTAATGAAGAATTTTTTCGGGGCACTTAAGTTACTCAGATCGAAAAACATAAAGAACTAAAAAGTTTCGTAATTATCTGAGGAATAAGCACACAAAGTTTTAGGTAATTTGATCTTTCTGTAATTTATATGATTTTTACGGTGGACAACAGAAATCTGTTTTCTGCGCATAAATCCAAAACCAACTCCAGCTTTCGCTAGAAACTTTACATGGCACAACTAAAACATGAAAATAAAGATACAAATGAGTTGCTACAGAAGTATACAACCCCTTTACTCAAACAAAACATAGAAAAACAAAGCAAAAATAAAACCATGGGTTATATCCCAAGAAGTGCTTTTCTTTAACGCCTTTTAGCTAGGCATGATAATTTGAGAAGATGCTCTCATGAGAAATATGAATTGAAGAAAAAGAGAGCATCAAGAAGCAAATATAAAACAAATTTAAGTCTAACCCACTTCCTATGAAAAAGAATCTTGTAGAAGAACAAGTCAATAAAGCACAAAGTGGCTAGCATAGGAAGACAAAATAAGTGCAACTTCAAAAATTTCAACATAAAGAGGGGAAACTTGATATTGTTTAGGTGAATAAAACTTTGTCTCCCTCTCTCATAATAACTTTCAGTAGCATCATGAATGAAATTAACAATATAACTATCACATATAACATTCTTATCATGAGCCACATGCATAAAAGAATTGCTACTATCCACATAATCATAGTCATTCTTATTAATAGTAGTGGGAGCAAATTCAACAAAATAACTATCATTATTATTCTCATCACCATAATCATGAAATATAGGAGGCATATTATAATCATAATTAACTTTCTCCTCAATAGTAGGTGGACTGAAAATAACATGTTCATCATTGTAGGCATCATATATTGGAGACAAATTATCATCAAAGAAAATTTCCTCCTCAAAACTTGGGGGACTAAAAATATCATATTCATCAACCCAAGCTTAGATTTTTTCATATAATTAGAAATAATGGTGTTCAAAGAATTTATACTAATAACATTGCTACTAGCATGCAAATAAAGTTCCATAGTTTTTTTTTTAAATTTTCTCTTCAAACACTTCATGTCCTAACTCGAGATAAATATTATAAAGCTCTCTCATATTTTTGTTGTTTTCCATTAATCCTAACTAGTAAAAATAAAAACAAGGAACAAGTAAAGATAAGACTAACTAGTGAAAACAAGAAACAAAAAGATATAATTGCAGAATCTAAAGGAAATAGCTTCAAGCACTCACACACCATCAACAATACTAGGATGTGAGTAACTTTTACCTTACCTCCCGGCAACGGCGCCAGAAAAGAGCTTGATGTCTATGCGCGCTTCTATTCTTGTAGACAGTGTTGGACCTCCAAGTGTAGAGGTTTGTAGAACAACAGTAAGTTTTCCTTAAGTGGATCACCCAAGGTTTATCGAACTCAGGGAGGTAGAGGTCAAAGATATCCCTCTCAAGCAACCCTACAATTACGATACAAGAAGTCTCTTGTGTCCCCAGCACACCTAATACAATTCTCGGTTGTATAGGTGCACTAGTTCGGCGAAGAGATAGTGAAATACAAGTAATATGGATGAGTATAAGTGATAATAGCAATCTGAAATAAAAATGGCAGCAAGAAAACATGTAGCAGAACTGATTGTAAATGGTGTTTCAATGCTTAGAAACAAGGCCTAGGGATCCTACTTTCACTAGTGAACACTCTCAACAATGATAACATAGTTGAATGCATAAATATCATCTCTTCACTATACTACTCCGAACCACTCTCCGATCGGATAATGAACACCAATCCATGCGTAGGGCTGTAACAACACTCCTCAAGTCTGTATTCCCTCTCTAGGGCACCCCACGCTGTCACTATGAGTGCCCCAAATTAGTACTAAATAAACGCCACAATTTCATAGGGTCATCCAACACAAGATATAAATATCATGCTAAAACACACGGTGCACACACTGTCACCTTTACACCGTGATCAAAGTTTTTACGGAGATCTCATAACAAAACCACTTGAGTAGTATAACAGATGAAGAGTAACATCTACTTATTCAACTAGATTACAAAGCTCATGATCACATAAAGATCACACCATGGGAGAGAGAGATGAAACACATAGCTACCGGTAGAGCCCTCAGCCCCGGGGGAGAACTACTCCCTCCTCATCATGGGAGACATCAATGGCAATGAAGATGGAGGTGGATTCTATGGAGATGGCTCCGGGGGCACTTCCCCGTCCCGGCAGGGTGCCGGAACAGAGATTTCTGTCCCCCGAAACTTGTCGGTGGTGGCGGCGGAGATACGGAACTTTTCGTGGAAGGAGGCTGATATGTTTAGGTTTTATGCATCGGGGATACTATATAGGCGAGAGGGCAACGTCGATGGGCACCCGAGGGTGCCACACCACTAGCTGGAGCGACCAGGGGCCCACCCGCGCCCATGCATGGTGTGGGGCTCCAGGGCCCCCCTCCGGGTCTCCTGTGGACTTCCTTGACCCTCCGGGAATTCTAAGACTTTTGGCTTTTGAATCGTCCAATTCCGAGAATATTTCCACAACAACTTTTCTGAAACTAAAAACAACAAAAAACAGGAACTGACTCTATGGCATCTTGTCAATAGGTTAGTCTCAGAAAATCGATAAAATGGCATAAAGTGTAAGGGAAACATGTAGCATATGGCATAAAAACAACATGGAACATCAGAAATTATGGATACGTTTATGACATATCATGCCCCAAGCTTGTTGTAAAGGACTCGATTCCACCTAAAAGGGGATCAATAGTGGAAGGTGAACTAGGCCTTTGTGGCGAGGTTCATCGAGAATAGCGCGAGCCCTTTGTGGCGTTGAGTAGGCCTTTGTGGCGAGCTCACACCCCTCCAACGAGACGTACTCCCCTCAAAGGGAGGAACTCGGGATTACATCCTTGTCTCCATGTGCTTCCGTCATCGGTTACCACGTTCCCTATCCTTTACTTTATGTTTGTACCTTGTATCTTGTTGTTGTTGTTTTGTTGTCATATAGGTAAATTCACTGTAGTTATATATCTAGAGAATTTACCATTGTGTCAAGCCTTAATTTGAAGAAAAATTAAAATTGGTTGTATCACCTATTCACCTTCCCTCTAGGTGGCCATACTATACGTTCACCGTCCGCAATTAATGCAGCACGTTCGGGGTCCTTTGAGGCCCCTCCCCTTGTTCAAAAAAAACATGGATGCAAAATGTTAATCATTTGGCCACGCTAGCTTCAGAACGAAACACCCTGCCTTGTCTCCCTCAAGATGGTCAGACAAGAACCCTAGAGGTCCCCGCGGCCCCTCCTCTACCAACCCCCTTCACCGCCATCGTCTAGCAAAGCCCTACGGCTGCTGCTGGATATGGTGGGCTCGACCTGTCATATCTCTCTGTCACTTAGAGCGTCTATCCTCCCACGCAGGGGCGGAGCTGCCTTGTCTCACCCTGATGCACATGCATCAGGGTCCAAGAATTTTTTTAGCCTTACATATGGTATAAAATGACATTTTGCATCAGGTTAGCTTGTAAAGTGTGCATCAGGCAGTCAATTTTCAACAATCTGCAAGACCATTTAAGTGGTAGGGCATCGGGGTCATTGTTGCTCCAGCTCCGCCCCTGCTCCCACGCCACAACCCGTCCCAAATCGGCGTTGATGTTTCTCTTGGTCATAGTTGATCGATTGTCGACTGATCTACATAGTTTGCGTGTTGTGTTCTCATGCCGATAGGCGTCGTGCGGCATAGGTAAGGGTTGTTTTGGCATGTGCCGGATCTACGCGTGGTGCCATCACCCTCCTATTGAAGGTCTGTCGAACAATGCCAGAGCACCATACCCTTGATGTCTTCATATCGGCGGCGATGCGGGCTACATCTAAACCAGTCCTTGAACATCACCATCAACACGATTCCCCATATTTCCTCACACTATCGAGCATGTCGACCATGGTAAATACATCGTTGCGATTACCATGGTGCCAGGGGCAGGAAATGAGGCTCGAGAGGTGAAATCACAAATTTGTACGACCCAACTCGAGTTCAAGATGTTCATAACTAGATGAGAAGAGCAGGATATTTCACGTCTGTCTTGTTATGTGGCGGTATCCACTTGCACGTCAAAGCCGCACACATGGTGTCTAGAAGCCTAGTGATTCATGCTTTACAACAGTATTCTTGGCAAGTAGGAGGAACAACACAGCGTGACTTAGTTTTTGGTGGTGCGAGCATGGAGTCAAGATCTCTAGGTTAAAATGTAAAAGACATAGGTCTAATCTTTATTGGTCGTACTTTTCAATGACGAATTGCTAATTGTTATCTTTCCTGTAATTTGGACGCTATAATATTTTTTCCTAAAATAATGCAAAAGCTATAGTCTTCCACTCTTATAATACATCCCCTTTTCCTTTGTCCTTATCTTCACGTTCTTTCTTCTTCTTACGTCGAGCAGGAAGACTGTTACAGGAAACTACTCGAGCCGAAATCCAAACGGGTGCGCGGCCCGGTCTGGCCCAACCTTATGATAAACCGGGGTGCTCGCCCAGGCAGCAAGGCCTCTTCTCTTCTTCTTAACCCGCAAGAAAGAAACAGAGCCGGAGACGAAAAAGAGAAATAAATCCCGAGAAGACGAAAAAAAGTGAGGAGAAAAGCCTCACTGCATCCCCCTCCGCCGCTGCTCCACGCCGTCGACGCGATGAGGCTGAACACTTCCGCCCTCGAGAACCACTTCGCCGCCACCGGCAACGAGTTCGGCGGCATCTTGGCCACCGACAACGACCTGCTCGCCCTCGAGTTCCCCGCCTGCAACGACGTGAGCCACCCCCATCCCATCTCCCCCCCACCCCCTCCTCGATCCCCTTTGCCGCGATCTGCCGGATTCGCTACGCTCTAGCCTCTGATCTGTGCGCTTGTGTTCCCGGCAGTTCGATGGCTTCCAGAAGGCGACCAAGGAGATGGTGAACAACAAGAAAGGGACGACCACGCTCTCGTTCATCTTCGACAAGGGCGTCATCGTCGCCGCCGACTCCCGTGCTAGCATGGGCGGGTACATATGTGAGCGCCCCATCCTCTTCCTCGGGCTCCCTTTTCTGTTAGGGTTTGCTGGCGGGGGTTCGATTGGTGCCGCGGATGCGTGATTTTAGGGTCTGCAAGTTTAGATCTCCATGTGGAATTTGATTCCTCTCTCCATCGATTATGTCAGGGAGGAGATGTTTGCGATTATTTATACTGCGGGTGTTTTTGCTTACTTCTGTGTCCAGAGCTCTAGGCCTTGGTGATTCCTATTTTAAAAATTCTTAAAGCAACCTGAGTAGGAGGTGAAGAACTTTTACTTAGGTTATAGTGTAGAACAAAGAGACGCTCCTTAACTCTCAGCGGCGAAGTGTAGTGCCACAGCCTCACAACAGTTGTGCTGACCGTGCTTGGCTATGGTTTATCCATTTGGATTACTTGATGAAGAGATTTACTTTTTATTTGTGGAGTGTTGGCAGAGGGCTGAGCACCACTTAATGTTACACTAACATTGGGCAACAAATGTTAGTTTTGATTGTAATACAGGTATGCTAATTGAAGGTCCACTGTTTGTGCATATACTGATTTGTGCCCACTGCTGTTTGGAGAAGGAAAATATAATGCTTGGGGTATTTTGTAAACTATGTTTGAGGTTTGTGCGATTTGTGTTCTGCGGTTTGGGAAGGACAACAGAATGCTAGGGGCGTTTAGTTTATAAATTACTCCCTCCGTTCTAAAATACTTGACTTCCATTTATCCAAACATAGATGTATGTGGACATTTTTAGTGTATAGATACATCCATATTTGGATAAATGGAAGTCAAGTAATTTGGAACGGAGGGAGTATGTTTGATGTTTGTTCTGCCATACAATCATAGGCATCCAAGCAAGTATCCTAAAATCTTTGTTTCTGTGCAATCCCTGATCCTCTGTATGCTTGCTCTTGCATGTGTGTTACCATTAAAGTCTTTCTGAAGGAACTATTTGTTTTTGTAAGAGGTGATGCAAGGATTCTCACTTAGCAGATTGTATATTTTTTTTTTACATGACCACATGTCTCTTTTTCTGCAGCATCGCAAACCGTGAGGAAAATCATCGAGATTAATCCCTACATGCTGGGAACGATGGCTGGAGGGGCTGCTGATTGCCAATTTTGGCATAGGAACTTGGGCGTCAAGGTAAAAATATCACCTGCTCTACTTGCATCCCATCTTTGCATAGCAGGACTAACAGGAGGTTCTTCTTTCAGTGCCGGCTCCATGAGCTCGCGAACAAGCGAAGGATCTCTATTGCTGGTTCTTCAAAGACATTGGCTAATATCCTTTATTCATACCGCGGGATGGGTCTTTCAATCGGTACAATGATTGCTGGATTTGATGAAACAGTGAGTAGCCCTTGTACATATTTAGTTTAGTTAAGCTGTATGTCTGTGCTTACCAGTTTATCTCTTGATCTAGGGTCCGGGATTATACTATGTTGATAGTGAGGGTGCAAGGCTAAAGGGAAACCGGTTCTCTGTCGGTTCTGGTTCTCTATATGCTTATGGTATCTTGGATGAGGGGTAGGTTCTTGACGTTGCTTTGCTTGCTGCTCATATTATCTTGACGTTGCATGACCTCATGTTTGTGCTTCACCTTTCAGTTACAAATTCAACATGTCAGTTGAGGAAGCTGCTGAGTTAGCTCGGCGGGCTATCTATCATGCGACATTCCGTGACGGTGCAAGTGGTGGCTGTGTTAGTGGTATGCATTCTCTTCCTGGTTTAGTTTTTTTTCGCATTACTGTCTACTTATGCAGGCTAGGTTCATACAAGACCCATCATATTTGTTCTTTCAGCAATTACAGCAAACAGTTAACAACATCAAATGACCTTCAACTGTATAATCTGTGATACTGTTGTCATTACAATTTAAACCATGATGCCTTGGTCACGGTAGCTCCTTCAGTATGTTTAGGGGAATACGGGTGAATGCTGAAGCCGCTGTCTATCTTGGGGAGCGTGTCTTGTGTGCTTTATAGAACTTACTATATAATACTCCCTCCGTATCAAAATATAAGATGTTTTAGCATTTCCTAGACAATATGTATCTAGACATGTTTTAGTGTAAGATGCATATGAATCTACACACTAAAACATGTCTATATACACTATATCTACAAAATGCTAAAACATCTTATATTTTGATACGGAGGGAGTAATAGTAGTAAAGTTAGAAAACGAAATTCATCTTGATCATCTGCTCCTGCCTCAGTTTATGTATTGTTTGCCGAGCTTACCTGTTTGTTTCGTTTTCAGTCTACTATGTCGGCCCTGATGGATGGAAGAAGCTCTCAGGAGATGATGTTGGGGAGCTGCACTACCACTACTACCCGGTTAAGGAAACTGTCGTCGAACAGGAAATGGCCGATGCCCCTTCCGCGTCAACCTGATGTACTGTGAAATCGGAGCTGGGCGCGCATGTATCCAGGGCCTTTGGACTGTGGAAGCACCTTCACCTTGTTTATGAACTCGGGCTTGTTTGTCTCGTTGATGCTAGAGTTCTCCTTTGAGACCTGCTGATGTGCCTGAGCAACTTTTACGCAGCTGTTATGGCAATGTGATTGTAGACTGAGATTATAGATGTTTGCATTGAAGTTTCATTCCAATTCGTTTGCCCATGCTACCTCTGTTATAAGTTGTGTGCTGTTGTATATTCTGTGGCCCCAGATTTCCTGACTGCGGATGGCAAATCAGACAGCTTCTAGCATGCGGCGATCTTCCCAGCGGCCGGTGCTTGGAAATGTCGTCAATGGCAAACTGCGACAACTAACTGGAAACTGATCCTAATGGAAATAAATAAAACTTTTAACTGGCAATAGCAAAACTGAACGAGGTAATTAGAAGGAGCCTGTTGGCACAAAAAGATAAATGAACATCATCCGCAAGCTACACGATTGCCCGCGCCGCTTTTGCAAGTTGGGCTTTTATGGTCTGTTTGGATTCTGCCTAGTGAAACCACGCCAAACCATTGGCACATCTGATGTTCGGTTTTTCTAGTAATTTGGTTTTTAGAAAGTAACACCCAAATTAACGTATCATTTTTCAGGAACCGATAATTCGGTTCTTCAAAAGTTCGGTTCGATTTTTGGTCTAAACCGAATTAACCGAGATTGTAACATGTAGAAAATGGAAATCAAGAATTAGATAGGAGTAGAAAAAAAAATGAGTGGACAGGGTGTGGTTTCATGGGGCTGTTGTGAAAATCCTTGGCGGAGTGTTGCACTAGCACACCTAAGATAGCCGCACCTTTATTACTAGCCCGCGGATGGAGCAGTCAAGCTCAGCCCGCGAGAATGGAGACGTGTGAACCTAGTGTCATGACAACTAGTATTACACGACATGTGGATGGGTATGTCTTTGTTCTGAACTTTAATTGCAGTTGCATAAGAGAAAACAATAAATAGAATTTGGGGGAAGATCATGTTGGCAATGATAGATATTTTTAATGGGACAACTGATTCATTACCCTAAATATAGATTGTCGCATGATCTTTAAATATTTGACTGCATGATGAATCGGTCCTTTCGGTCAATTTGGTTAACATGTACTAAAAGTCGAACTAACCGATATAATTTTGGTTTTCTAAAGTAAACCGAATTAACCTTATATTTCGGTTTGTTCGGTTCGATCTCGGTTCGGGTTCGATTTCTCGGTTTTTTAGCCCACCCCCAGGCTTGGGCAAGCCAAATATTTGGAGCCCATCTAAACAGCAACCAACGTTCAGTCAACGACCAATGTTTTGGTTGGGCAGCTCGGCCTAATCCAAACAGACCCTTACAATCCCGAAACCCGGCTTGGCCTGGGATATGCCCAGTTTTAGGTGTAGTGTCCTTTCTTGAAGACCTTTGGGAGGTGATGCTCTCCCCTCATAAGGCCTTGTTTGGTACGGGTGTATTTTTAGGGATTGGAGGGGACTATCCCGGCCTAACCCCAGTTTCCCAAATATCCCGAAAGAGCCGTTTGGTTCAAGTGTATTTGGCAGGGTTTATCCCCACTCCCCCCCAAAATTCTCCAAACTGTAGTGTATTTTTTTTCATATAAAATCCACTCCCTCTAGCTAGTGGATTTGAGGGGGTTGGGTAGAGGTGGGAGTTTGAAGGGATTGGGTGAAGGTGAGGTTTCACCCAAACCCTGTGGGAATTATCCCCACTAATCCCCTCAAAACCTGTAGCACCAAACAAGCCCTAAGGAAACTTCGGGGTGAACCCTAGATCCATGTGATTGGACGATTGCAGCGTTCTAGCGCCATGTCTCCCTTGGGGCATCATCTTTGGAGTTTGAGGAACAACTGAAGATGACAATATTTGGTTTAGGGGCTTATGTGGCAATAACAACGAAATCAAAACGCTGCGAGGTTGCAACAATTGGCTCATCTCTGTGTCTATAGAATCGTGGCAGTATGTCCGTATAATCGTCTCCGTATGTTTGTTAATGTGAAGTCGAATCTATAGCAAGGTCCGCATGGTAACGATGGCATGAGTGTTGCCGTAGGCGGCTCCGAGCACGGTCCGAAGACCAGGCTTTCACGTGGATCTTCCCCACGACAACCCACCCTCTCTCCCCAAATCGTTCATGTGCAAGCCTCCAACCGCGCCAGAACAGGCACACAAGACCATGTCGTTGAGCACAAATGGAGCCTTTTCTACAAGCAAGCGACGTAACCCTAACATTCACACGTGGCTGGCCCGCAATACGCTAGCGCATTCACTGTGAGGTATTACCCATTTGAAATGTTTTTTGTGTGTTACCCATCCATTCTGAATTATACGGGTCGTAGGAAAGGAAAAACGTAGGAATAGGAAAACCATATGATTGCAATGTCATGGCCATTTCAATTCTATAGAATTTTACATGCACCAATTTTTTTTTTCTTCCAATAGCAAAAATAGGTTGGCGTGGATGCTAGATTTCCTATAGAAAATAGTACAAATGGTTCCTTAAGAATAATTTCTATAGTATCTAATCCTACAAATCAAATAATTAAGATAGGAACATTTCCTATAGAATTAAATTCTCCAAAATCTCTACGCAAATTCCTTTATTGAAGGAGCCCTAAAATGTTTTAACCAAAATAAGCGAACATTGAACAACACACCAAAACACGACGTGCGATTCAGAAGAAAGTTGGAACATCTCGTAGTAGTTTGGAACAGAGGGATACTAGATTATACTCATGTCAGTACATCTAAATATCTATTATTAGATTTTATTTCTGATATTCTTTTGGTGGTGCTGCAACATGTCGGTATATCACAGGGCAAAGTACATCATCCATCCATCCATCCATCCATGTATGAACAGCTCCCCTGAATATAATTACCAGTTGATTCATTCTTGAGTTATCATTTGGAAGTCATTCTCTCTGAGAATGACGTCAGAGAGGAGAGAGGCGATCGGCGAGGCTGCTCGGGAGGCGTCACGAGCGAAGTGGGAGGCTGCTCGGTGGCACGCCACGTTCTCCGCGAGCACCTCCTCGCCGACCGGGCCCCGCAGGCGAGGATGGGTGGTTCTCCGGTGGGATTTCAGCCGGGTGATCCTCCTCGACGACGGCGATGTGATTCTCGAGTGGATTGACTGGACGAGGGATCGATCTATCAGTGTTGGAGATTCGATTACGATGCGCTCGATGAAGGTGGAGGTTGGACAGAGGGTCGCGGATTTCGTCGCCGGTGAGTCCCCATCTTCCCGATCTCCGCTTTCGATTCGATGGGATGCTTCGTTCGCTCCGCTTGGTAGATCGATTCGGGCGTGTGAGGGTGGTTTGATCCTGCAGTGTGATGAGAAGAGGTTGGTGTTACTTGGCGGCGATGGTATCGCCATCGATGTGCGTCAGGTCAACTCCGGCGAGGTGGTGGTGCCCGGGGCGGTCCTTACCTTCCCCTGCTTCTCTGTTACGGTGGGCACACGGTGGTTTTCCCAGCGTGAACGAGCGAGGCTTACGTGGTCTCCTGAGCAGACACGTAAGCCGCTTGGTCCTAAATTGCTATTTCCTCAATCGGACCTACCTGTCGGCGAAGATGTGAGGTCCACGCCGGTGGGTGGGCCGCCATTGTTGGGTCGTGTGGGTACTACTGAATTTGGGGGTGGAATAGGGGGCCGCTTGCAAAAAAACAGGGCGAACTTATACCCCAGCACCCCCTAGCCCATCCACTTCCACATTTCATTCGAGGTTCAGCCACATCTGGGAGAGGGGGAGAGCGGCGGGTGGATCTAGGGTTGTGTTCGTGACCAAAGCAATCCCTCAATCGATTCTCAAGCCTGTCGCTCGTGAGCCGTGGAGAGGTACTATGGGTGGAGATCGTCGTTCCTTTGCAGCGGCAGTCAGATCTGAATCTAGGGTTCCCATGTATCCTTTCAACCGCGGTGGAGGCAGAGGGGGCGGGGCGCGTCAGCCACCGCGTCCAAACTTTCCTCCGAGGAGGCCCTTGGGAGGGTACACGGCGGCGCTCGTCGATCGCCCCGCGGTGGTGCACGCCCTTCACGCGGGGCCGCGGGATCTTGGTGATTCAAACGGCCGTGGGTGGCTGCCGGTGCGTGCGAATCCAAGGGGTGGTTACCAAGGTGGCAGATCTACCAGCACCGAGCCACCACGACCAAATCAAGAGGTATGCATAACCGTCTTGGTGCTATCGGTCTGCGGTCGTTCTCTGGTGGGGGGCGACAGGGTGTGTTTAGTCGCGATAGATTGGCACACCGTGCGGAGATGCGGGATGCTGATTCTGATAGCTCAGCTAATGAGCGATCTTATCAGATGCAAGGCCAGGCTACCCCCAGGAGAGCAAATACTCCCAGCTTCTCTTCTGCGGATGTATCTAATCAAAACGCGAGGGGATATGATCTGGGTGGGGAACGTTCTAGGTCTGGTGTAGAGCAAGATAAAAGTGAGAGTGGGCGTGGTAATGTGCGCGCTGTCCAGTTCAGGGAGAATCAAAACCAGGTGGTAGAGCTAGAGTCTATATGCAATTTGTGTGGAGCTAATCATGATGCTAATCTGATAGTTTCTGAACCTAGACCGTGGGAGCTGTCAGCTCCCTTTGTGGGCGCAACGATTCCCAACGGAGGTTTCTTTGTGATTCCGGACATCAAGAATCCTGCTCCCACTAAAGAGATTCATCAGACCATAGTTGAGGTTATTCAAGGTAACGTCTCTGCACGACAAATCGAAGAGGAATTCACCCAGTGGGCTGGCCATAGGTCTACCTGGAGGTGGTATGCCAAGCAAATAGCATCCAATAGGTTCCTGATGCGTTTTCCTAGCTCTAGAGATGTAGATGCCTGGATTCACTTTGGGAGGATCAACATGAGGACTATTCCCTCGGTTGTTCTTCAGATTGAAAATTGGATCCCTGGTTACGGGGCTGTTGCCGAGCTTGACATATCCTGGTTCCAGGTGCGTGGAATCCCTCTGGAAAACAGGAATTGTCCAACTGCTTCCTATGCAGGCAGTTTGGTGGGCAGGACCTTGTCTGTGGATAGGCTTAGTATGAACAATGTTGATTATGTGCGTATTTTAATTGGGAATCTTGATGTTTCACTTGTCCCTCCATTGGTACCTAATGTTAATATTGGGGGGGGGGGCTTTCTATGATATTGAATTTACCAGGGATATAGCGTGTGGGAAGTTGGATAAGGAGAAGGCACATGTTCATGTTGAGCATAATGGACAGAACCTTCCTGAGAACGGGGGGGGGGGGGTGATTTTAATCATACCCCCAAGAAGCAAAGAACTTATGTAGGTGCTGCTACTGCTGGGGACATGGATGGACCCCGTAACACTGTTCAAGGAGGCTTCATGCGTGATGCTAGAGCTTCATATATGCAGACTGATGCTGGGAAGATGTTGAGAAAGCAAGATGTACAAGAGGATGGTTGTAATAAAGGAAAAAGAAATACGATTGAACCTGAACCCGTGGAGGAGGAGAGTGATGAGGATGACTTCACTGTGAATGTACAGAAGTTGGGTTACAGCTCTGCTGTAGTACCAGTGATGACACATGTGGGGGTGGGTTCCTCTAGAGCCCACCAGAGACCACATCCGGCTGTGGACTTCTATGCTCAGTACCTAGAGTACCTCAAGACACCTAGGATCACTGCTGGTGTTGTGGAAGATCCAGATGAACCACCTAAGTTTGAACTCTCTTATGAAGATTTTTTGAAAAGATTATTGGAGACAAACAGTGACAAGAAGGAGGAGTGGAGGAAGCATCTGCAGAATCTGGATGGAGTGGATCATGGGCCTGTTGTAGAATCTCCATTGATGTCCAGCCAAGATGACAGTGTGGAAGCCATATCTGAGGAGGTTTTATCTGCTGATTCTGCTGACTGCACTCAGGTGTTGCACTCTAAGGTGGTGATTACTAAAGTTTTCTCTAGTCCTGAGGAGAAGGAAGATGGACAATCAATAGCCAAGCACAACTTGCCCTTTATCCCAACTCCTGCTCAGCCCCTACCCTCAAGGGGGAGTGCTAGATTGCAGGCAGACTCAAAGATAAATGTTAATGCTGACAAGAAGGCTATGGCACACTTGGAAGCTAGAGATAATCCTGAAGGTAACAAACCTATCTCCTCTGTTAATACTTTTTCTGTGTTAGCTGATGATTATATTCTTGAGAAAGCTCTAGAGATTGGAATTGATGTTTCTACTTTGTCTTTGCAATCCATAAATTTGCTTAAAGATTTGGAAAATGCTAGAATTGTTGTAGTTAATCAAAAATAAAGGGTGGTTAAGGAAGCTGTTTGCAATTTGAATACTCATGTTAAAAGTGTTGAGGGAGCTCCGGAAGATAATGTTGATATGAAATCTCCTGCTCAATCTACTGATCCTGATGATGATGGATTTGTTACTGTTATATCTAAAAAATCATTAAAACATGCCAAGAAATTTTTTGCTAACAAAAGTACAGTTCAGGGAGTGCCCCTTAGTGGTACAAGAATCCCTTCTAGGGTCATTACTAATCACCCTTGGAGTGATGTAGTATCTGGACCAAGGACTAGAAACAGGACAAACAAAAATCAATGATTGGGGCCTTTATGAATAGTAGAGGTGTAGGTAAAAAGGGCTTTGCTTTTTTCTCGTAGGGATTTGATTAGTGAACATCATTTAGATTTCATTGGTTTACAGGAAACAATGAGGAAAAATATTGATTCTTCCCTGTGGAGAAAGTTTGATCCTGATAAATCTTTTACTTGGCACTGGTCCCCCTCTGTGGGCAGGTCTGGAGGTATTCTTTGTGGTATTAGAAGTGATAGATTTGATGTTATAGAAACTAAGGTGGGCAGGTTTCATGTGTTGGCTAATGTTTTGGATAGAAAGTTGAACAAGAAAGTGTGTTTGGCTGTGGTGTATGGTGCTGCTCAGGATGAATTTAAAACAATGTTTTTGGATGCGTTGGAGAATATTTGTTCTAATCTTGATCTTCCTACTATAATTGGTGGGGACTTTAATATTCTTAGGTTTGATAATGAGAAAAACAAGGGAGGGGGAGTCACTAGGTTTTCCCATAGGTTTAATCAAATCATTTTTTCTTATGGTCTTAGGGAAGTGGATATGGCTGGTGGACAATTTACTTGGTCTAATGGTCAATCTGACCCTACCTTGGAAAAGTTGGATAGAGTCCTCATGAACAATGAGTGGGAAACCTTTTTCCCCTTAACTCATGTTAAGAAGATTCCTAGAGTTATGTCTGACCATAATCCCTTGGTGCTGGATACTGGTGAGGTTAATGTTAAAAAAGTGAAGGGAATTTAGATTTGAAAAATCTTGGATTGAACATCCTGAGTTCCAGGATAGAGTTAATCTTGCCTGGAATTCCTCTGGGATGGGTGGGGATAGTGTGAGTATTATTCAAAATAAAATTAAGAAAGTCAAGAACTCTCTTAAAGGGTGGGGGCAAATGTTAGAGGTGAGTGTATTGCTAGGAAAAAAACTCTGCTAGCTGAATTGGAAAGTCTAGAACAAATTGAAGAAAGTCAGATGCTTACAGGGGAACAATATGTTAGAAAAGGGGCTGTTCAGAAAGAAATTATGTCCATCCTGGAAGAAGAAGAGAAGTATTGGTTTAGTAGATCAAGTGAAAGTGGCTTTTACAGGGGGATTTAAACACTGCTTATTTTCATAGGATTGCAAATGGAAGGAAGAGGAAGAGTACAATGTACTCCTTGTCCAATGTTGGTGTTGAGATTCAGGGGACCATGGCCCTTTTGTGCCATGCAACTGAATATTATAAATCCCTGTTTGGTTATGGGCCCAAGTGTGAGATTACTATGTCTGATGATATTTGGAGTTCAGATGAAAATTATCTGAGGAGGATGTACAAATTTTAGATGCTCCTTTTTCTGAGCAAGAAGTTAAATCAGCTATAGATCATATGGAAAAGAACAGAGCTCCTGGCCCTGATGGAATCCTAATGAATTTTATCAGGCTTGCTGGCCTGTGGTTAAGAAGGAGATTATGCAGTTGTTTTGGGATTGGTATGAGGGAGATCTCCTTTATATAGGCTGAATTTTGGTTTGATTATTTTACTACAAAAAACACCTGATGCTGATGTCATTCAAAAATACAGGCCTATTTGTTTGCTGCAAGTGTTGTACAAGATTCTTACTAAAGTGATAACTTGTAGAATTGAACCTTTTATGTCAAAACTAATTTCTCCTTGTCAAAATGCTTTTATTAAAGGTAGGAACATAATGGATGGGATTCTTTCTTTACATGAGATCTTGCATGAATCTAGAAGGATGAATCAACAAGGGGTTGTTTTGAAATTGGACTTTGAAAAAGCCTATGATAAGGTGGACTGGGAGTTTCTTTTAAATTGTGTTTCTCAAAAAGGGTTTAATTGTAGATGGAGGAGGATTATTAAGGACATTGTTCAGAATGGGACCTTGTGTGTAAAAATCAATGATACTAGAGGAAAAGATTTTCCTAGTCATAGAGGGGTTAGGCAGGGGGATCCTCTCTCACCCTTCCTTTTCAATTTGGCAGCTAAAAATTTAACAAAAATGATTAACCAAGCTCAACAGGCTGGTCTTTTGGTGGGTTTGGTTCCTCACTTGATAAATTTGGGGGTTGCCATTTTACAGTATGATGATGATACTATCCTTTTGATTCAGGATGTTAAGGAACAGGCAATTCATTTGAAACTCATTCTTTTCCTTTTTGAGGCTATGTCTGGTCTTAAAATTAATTTTGAGAAAAGTGAGGTGATGATGGTTCTTAAAGATGATGTTAAAAATCTGGAATATGCTGACATGTTTGGTTGTCAACTTGGAACTTGGCCAATAAAATACCTGGGAGTCCCTGTTTGTGGCTCCAGGCTGAGAGTGTCAGAACTGAATGGTGTGGCAGATAAACTCAAAAAGAAATTGGATGGTTGGGTAGGAAATAATTCATCAATTGGGGGTAGACTTACTCTGATCCAGTCCTCCCTGGGGGGGACTGCTATTTATATGATGTCCATGTATTTGTTGCCATTGTCTAAACTGGAGCTTATGACAAAAATAATTAGGAGTTTTTTTTGGCAAGGGACTGGGGATAAGAAGAAGTATTACATGGTTAAGTGGAATGCAGTGTGTAGACCTAGGACTAAAGGGGGCTTGGGAATTAGAAATCTTAAGATTCAAAATATCTGTTTGTTGTGCAAGTGGTGGTGGAGGCTGGAATGTGAGGATGTTTTGTGGCAAAAATTGGTTTGCAACAAGTACAAGATAGATAAGGGGGTTTGGGCTATCAAACCAAAACAAGGTGATTCCCCTGTGTGGAAGGACCTTTTGAAAGTGAGGAAATATTATCTTAAGGGTAGGAAGATGTGTGTGGTTGGTGGTAATGAAACTAATTTCTGGCATGATGCTTGGCTAGGAGAGACTCCTCTTTGCAGTGTCTTTCCTATGATGTTTGATATCTGTGACCAACAGGAGCTGACTGTGAAGGAAATGTATAATAATGGGTGGGCCATTTCCTTTAGAAGATGGCTTACACCAACTTTACAACATCAGGCAAGGGATCTTAGGAATGTGTCGAAGTTCTGACTCCACAAATCCCTCAGGTGACCCTATCGGGTTTCGACTAGGAGAAGTCATGAGCGCTGGTGAAATCGTCGGCTTGACAGGGGGGCGAGATTTACCCAGGTTCGGGGCCCTCGAAGAGGTAAAACCCTTACTCCTGCCTTCTGCTGATCTGTATTGGATGATTAGATCGGTTACAGGTTGCTCGAATCGAGAGTAGATCTCGAGTTTCGAGGCTTTTTGGTCGTGCGGTATTACTTGGTCCTCTCCTTGGGGGCTCTCCTGGCTTTATATAGATGGCCAGGTCTCGAGTTCTACCCGGAGAGGACTCAAACCCTAGCCGGGTCGGTTACAAATTCCCTAACTTAACCCGCAAGTTGATGCGGGTGGGCTTCACATGGGCCTTCTAGAGTACTCCAAGGGTGCTTCCTTTTAGGCCTTGACCAGAAGGCCTGAGAGGGGGTGTCCTTACTCGCAGGGTCCAGGATCCATGCCTTCGTCAGTAGCCCCCGAGCGCGTGCTTGACTGGGGCTTTCCCAGTCGAGTAGGCGGTCATACTCTTCTTATTTTTATGGAAGATTGCTTTGACAGTCATTGCTTTTCAAAAGGGTGTGTTCCCTGTATCATGGGTCATCATGCTCGAGTATCGAGCAATATAAGCGCCTGTTTTACGGCTTTTTTCGCAGAAGGATGTGGCACAGTAGCTTGGCTCTCCCGAGAGATCGGGGCCAATTAATTGCGACTAGGGCAAAAACATTCCTGGCCTACTCAGATTCGAGACCTCCGACTCGAACCCGATAAGGTGATTGTTGCGACTGGGCCGTTGTGGACTTACCGAATCGAACTTAACCTATGGGGGTACCCGGCGCGTCCGCTAGGATTTTTCTTCGTGTTGTTGACACGGAATTATACCGGAGGACGCAGCTTTCGAGTGCGATTCCAGGCCCAAAAGAGAGATCTTTTCGGGTCTTACCTTCATATTCGAAGAATACGGCATCCGGATGTGCCTAGTCGGCTGAACAATCCAGGTTTTTATGATGTAAAATTATCATGTGTAGGAGGGGTAGGTTTTTCCCACCCGATTGATTTGTTTGAGCTCCATACGAAAGAAATTTCGTGTTGGAAAAAACCAAGCCCGTATGAAAGAGTTTTCATGTTCGGGATGCTGTGCCCATACGAAAGAGTTTTCGTGCATAGGGTATTTTCCTCTCCGTTCGAAGAGGTCTTGCTTTGTGAACTGTTCATGGAAAAGTTGCTTTTATCCGAAGGAATTGATATTCGTACGAAGATAATTTCGCGTTTGAACTTCCATTCGAAAAGATTTCGATTTTGAATGACGAATGCCATGACGTCATGGCGCACTCCTCTTCTCCCGATGGGACGTGACGGAGTGGTAGCAGATGGTGGCCCACCTTGTCAGCTTTTTGACCGGGAAACGAGACGTCGTTCCCGGTTTTTACGCGAGACGCGCAGTAAATGCGCACGATCTTCTGTTAAGATCGTGGCACGAAACAGCGCAGGCCGCCGCTTCGTTTCATCCTTACGCGTGGCGGCCGTGATAGGTGCCACGTAGCATATCGTACGGCTGAGATTGCCTTGCCCCGTGTATAAATACGGGTGTTAGCGCTGCGGTAAAACTTTCCCAGCTCTCTGTCTTCATCTTCTTCCTCGCGCCCATCTTCGTCTTCCCCGCGCTCGAGCTCTCGCTGCAAACAATGGCTGGCGGAAAGAGACGCGGTGCTGCCGGTTCTGCATCCGGTGAACCTTCCGCGCAACCCGCGCCCCGCGCCGGCGACTGGCGTTCTCCCAACACCACCGCAAAAAGCATCAAGGAGATGCAGCGGGAGGGGTTGCTGCCGGCGGAGACGGAGAAGCGAGTCCGCCTCGGGAAAAAGGAAGAGGTACCCAATCCTCAATCGAACGAGCGCGTGGTCTTTGTGGACCACGTGACTCGGGGCCTTTCTTTTCCCCTTCATCCCTTCTTCCTCGGATTGCTGTGTGTCTATGGCATACAGCTTCACGATCTCCCCCCGAACGCGGTGCAGCACATTACGTGCTTCATCGTGTTCTGCGAATGCTATCTCGGCATTCGCCCGCACTGGGCGCTGTGGAAGGCGCTCTTCAAGGTCCGGATCTTCCGCGAGAAGTCGCGGGTGGAGTCCGAGCTTGGCGAACCGCTTCGCACCGGCGGCTTCGGGATCCAAGCTCGACAAGAAGGCAGCTACTTCAACATGCATTTCGTCGACTCCGCCCAAAGCTGGCGGAAAAGGTGGTTCTACGTCGTCGACAACAGCTCGGGTGGGATTGTAGAGTTCCACCCGTTCGCTGTTTTGACCAGGCGAAAGTCTTGGGGGCACAAGATGTCAACCGAAGAGACCCAGACTGTTGCGCCTTTACTCGCGAGAGTAGCTGCTCTTCGGGATCAGACCGCGGGAGTTGTGCTCAACGGGATGCATCTGGCGAGCATCTTTTTGAAGCGCAGGATCCAGCCACTCCAACAAAGGCCCTCCGCCATGTGGGAGTATCAGGGCTCAGAGGATCCCAGTCGAGTAAGCCGCGAGGAACTTTCGAATGTAGAATTCGAGAAGAAAATCGCGGGTATCACCCGACTGAAGGTGGGAGAGAAATTCCCCGATTGCTCTATTGAAGCCTTCGCCGCCTCAAATCCTCCCCCAGCCGAGGTTAGTTTCTTTCTCTTTTTTTTTCGTCTTTGTGTTGTTCCTTTTTCTCGTTCAGAGTCCTAGTCGATAAGATTTTCCTTGTCTTCTTCTTGCATTTGCAGAGCCTAGCCATGGCGGACTGCTACCCGCCAACTACGGGGGAAGCCGCCTCAGAGCAAGTGTCGAGTCATCAAGACGGCGCGATCGATACCAGCGTCGCCAATGCCTCTTCGAGTTCAGAGCACGATTCTTCGGATGACGTTGCGGACTCGAATGGCGCTCCGACGAAACGTCGTCGGGTAGATGAGGACGAAGCTACTTCCAAGGACAAATCCTTGGAAGCATCGCCCAGTCAAGCTCCTATCCATGCGACTCCACTTCGCTCCCTTGCTCCTTCGCCTTCGTTCCCAGTGATGACGCCCGCTTGGAACGCGGACTTGCTGGATGACGACGAGGATGACGAGTAAGTGTTTTTTCCTTAATCTTGGTCGAACATTTTCTGTGCTTCAATATCGATTGTTTCTATCTTTTGGTGCAGTCTGCAGACGATCAGTCCTCGCAGGTACGCCGCTGCCGTTCCTCCCGAGAAGAGGAATAAGGGCAAGGATGCGGGTGAAACTCCCACCGCGGGCACCGTCCAGAACTCCCCCAGAGCAGCCCCCGAAGCCGCGACGATGGTACGTGAAGCTCCCAGCTTTGCCGCCAGGGCTTCTGCTTCTAAGGAAGTGACGGATAGCTCTGCGGATCCGCTGTCTCGCGCCTCCGGCCAGGTAAACTTCGTCTTCCGTCTTCAAACCATAATTTATTTTTATCGGGTGCACGACAGTGCTCCCGATGGGAGTAGCCCCCGAGGCTGTAGTCGATCGCATGCGATCGGCCACAGGCTCAAGGTCTAGTTTAATTCCTCTTCATGATTTCATTTTTATCGGGTGCACGGCAGTGCTCCCGATGGGAGTAGCCCCCGAGGCTGTAGTCGATTGTAAGTAATCGGGTACAGACTCTAATTTAATCCCTTTTAACTCTTTTGTCTTCGTACTTTTGCAGTCGCTTATTGATTCTCTTGCGGCGATCGGTCGCCGCGTCGTTCTTGCCGAGTCGGATTGCGAGTCTCTTCGAGCGGACCGTAGCCGACTTCAGACTAAAAACGTTCTTCTCAAAGGTACTCGGTCTTTGTTGGCGGTGTCTGCACTGCCATGCATAGTTTCCTCGTGTTAGTCTTTTGAGCTCTGCGAGAGGGGCATACCTTCTGTATCATCGCGAGTTGTCCTGCCGGGTTTGGGTATGCATTGGCTCCATTGTTTTGTGGTGGTGGCGGAGGTAGTGCGGCTAGCGCCATGTTTGGATTTGCTGGTGGAGGTGGTGGTGGAGGCGGCTGGAACTGTTGTCCCCCTCCTGGCAGCGGCGGGTAGTTTTGAGTGGATGCGAATCTTTTCCTCGCGAGAGCATCCGAGATGTCAAGAAACTTTCGGCAATCCTTGAGAAGGTGTGTTGCCTTAGTTTTGCCCGTGCGCTTATCTGTAAACAGGTGTAGCGAGCAGTATGCATCAAGATCCTCCTCGGGGGACTTCTCTTCTGCCTTTGGTTTCCACTCGCGACTTCCGCGGCGGCCAGAGTCGCGGTTTCGCGTGAATTCTGCCGCCACTAATTCCTCCCTGTCCTCGTGGTCGTAGTATTTCCTTCTCTTCCTTCGCCCATGACGGTCTTCTTCGTGCGTGGGCGACGATGCTCTTTCATTGCGTACCGCATCTTCTCCGTTAGCCCATTTTTCGGCTATGATCATTAGCTCCCCAATGGTTTTGGGCGCGGCTCTTCCTAGATCTTCTCGAAACGCGGTTCTTCTTGCTCCTTTGGCGAAGGCCTCAATCGCCACCTCTTCCGAGATGGTTCCTGCGGTGTTCCTGAGTGTGGTCCACCGCTGGATATATTCTCGTGTGGATTCGCCACTCTTCTGTTTACACGCTCGTAGTTCTTCGATTGTGGCTGGCCTCTTGTACGTCGACTGGAAATTTTTGCAGAAATCGTGGTGCAGGTCGTCCCATGATGCGTAGCAAGATTTAGGTCTTCTTTCCAGCCAACTGCGGGCCGCGCCTGTAAGATGCAAATTGAGGTATTGCATGGCTGTGTTCTTGTTCCCACGTTGGCATTTTACTGCCGTGAGGTAATCGCTTAACCACTGGGAGGGCTCGAGCGAGCCGTCGTACTTAGTCACCTCCGTGCTGAGCTTGAACCTCTTGGGTAGAGGTGCTTCTCGGATACTGCGAGCGAAACAGAGCGCTCCACAGGTTTCGTCGTCTGAGGACCTGGATGAGGAGCGTTCGCGATATCGTGAAGCTCTCGCCCTATCCACCTTCTTTTGGGCGAGATCTGATCGCGCGTCGTATTCGGACCGGTCGCGGTCGTTGTCTTTCCTTGGTTCTTTGCTTCGCTTTCTCAAGCGGTTGCTGTGGCGCCGCGAGCTTTTGTCTCTCGGGCTATCGTCACTGCTGCTTCGACTGTCGCCGCGACGGCGGGCTTCTTTTCCTCGACCATGCCGTGGCGATTTGTCTTTCCTCGGGGATGAACTTCTGTGTCTGCGGGGCGTTTCTTTATCCTTGTTTTTCTCCTGTCGCTACTTCTCCAATTCTTCTTCGGTCTTCTTGCGATCGTGGGAAGCGAGCCTTGCGGCCGCCAATCCTAGTCCTTTGCGAATTTGTTTGTACTGTTCCACCCGAGGGTCGCTGTCCGTCGGTTGGTTCATCTGCATGTAGGTTGCTGCGGCTAGGATCGCGGCAGCTGGGGTTTGCGGATAGACGTTGCCGTCATCGTCGACCCTCATGAAGGAAGACGTGGTCGACCTGTCGGTTGCAGTCACGGATTCGTGGCCCCTTGACGATGTTGCGTGTCCCTTCCTTGCGGGTCGGGTACCGACTGAGGGTGCAAGGGACTGTTCAACTCGCCGCAGGCTTGATTCATCCGCCGCTCTTCTGCGACGGGCTAGATCCGCCCGGGCTTCTTTGATGTTTGAGGCCGCTCTTACTAGGTGGTAGTGGTAGGCGGTTAGGTCTTCTTGTGAGGCTCCTGCCGCGGGTGGCTGACTCCGCCGCATGGCCTCCTTGGCCCTCTTCCAGGCCTCCCGCGAAATGCCGATTATATCGCGCTCGGTTGCGCTGTATTCGGTTTCCGAGGGTTGTTCCGATCCTGCCATGCAGACTTGGGCCAGTCGTGGCTCGTGCGTCCTAGGCGCAGATCGGAAGGCTTCCCGTACCCGAGATGGCTCCTCTGTCGAGAGTGCGTGGTAGTCGACTGTGTTGAAGCGGATGGACTCGCCGCTTTTCTCCATAGGGAAGCGTGAGTTGACAGCTCCAGATTCAGGTTCAGATTCATCCGAGAAGTGGAGGATTCCGTCTCTGTTCGCCATGAAGTTGAAGCTTCCGAACGTCAGGGTGACGCTCTTCTCCAGATCCTCGAACACCGGGCGTGATTCCGGCGAGTGAGGCGTGACTATGACGGATCCGATCCGTACGGGATTGTTCGGAGCCGTAGTCGATGGTTTCCAACGGGAGTTGGATGTCGATGAAGCCGAAGATGCCGGTGATCCAGCGCCCGCGGTCCCCACGGTCGGCGCCAATTGTCGAAGTTCTGACTCCACAAATCCCTCAGGTGACCCTATCGGGTTTCGACTAGGAGAAGTCATGAGCGCCGGTGAAATCGTCGGCTTGACAGGGGGGCGAGATTTACCCAGGTTCGGGGCCCTCGAAGAGGTAAAACCCTTACTCATGCCTTCTGCTGATCTGTATTGGATGATTAGATCGGTTACAGGTTGCTCGAATCGAGAGTAGATCTCGAGTTTCGAGGCTTTTTGGTCGTGCGGTATTACTTGGTCCTCTCCTTGGGGGCTCTCCTGGCTTTATATAGATGGCCAGGTCTCGAGTTCTACCCGGAGAGGACTCAAACCCTAGCCGGGTCGGTTACAAATTCCCTAACTTAACCCGCAAGTTGATGCGGGTGGGCTTCACATGGGCCTTCTAGAGTACTCCAAGGGTGCTTCCTTTTAGGCCTTGACCAGAAGGCCTGAGAGGGGGTGTCCTTACTCGCAGGGTCCAGGATCCATGCCTTCGTCAGAATGCTTTGAGCACTGTAGCTTTGGGGACTGGAAAAGACATACCAAAATGGAAGTATAATAAAAAGGGGATTTTTTCTGTCAAATCTTTATATAACAAACTTTCATCCTATGGGCCGGATAGATCTTTTAAGCATCTGTGGAAAGCAAAAATACCACTCAAAATTAAGATTTGGCTCTGGCTTATTTGGCATAATGCCATTGCCACTAAGGATAATATGTTGAAAAGAAAATGGGTAGGGAGCCCTATTTATAGATTCTGTCATTTGAATGAATCTATTAGTCATTTGTTCTTTGAGTGTCCTGCTGCTAGTTTTGTTTGGAGTTCCGTGTGTGCAACAATTGGAGCAAATGCCAGACCCACAGGTTTTACGCATTATTTCTGGTGGATAGCCAGTTTTTTTCCTGGAAAAACAAATTTGCATGTAGTAGGGGTTGCTGCTCTTTGCTGGGCTATCTGGAAGTTACGTAACAGAGCATGTTTTGAAGGCAAGATTATATCATCTCCTGTTGAGATGGTATGTTACATGTGTGTATTTCTTCGATATTGGACAGGTTTACAGGCAGAGACCAACAAGAAGTTGCTTGATGAGGGAGCTGCGCTGATTCAAGATGTAGCAGTAAGGGCGTATGGAGCAACTGCTTCCCCGACTCACGATGAAGCTGGAGGAGATTGTGCTGCGGAGAGTGATGATGAAGATTCCGCCTGATGATGATCATAACTCGACGGATGCTGTCACAATTTGGTTTCATTTTGAGAATGATGGTTGTGGTGATCTTAAACTTGTGGTTAGATCTTTTGGCCCTCAGTTGGGATCGTGGTTTCAGACTATGTCTGTTGTTAGACTATCTCTAAGTTGTTCGTTGCGCGATGGTGGTGATACTATGCTTTTATTTTTTTCTTTATGCTTTGATCGTATGTTTGTAAATAAGACCTCTATTCTGTTATTTTTAATAAGAGTAAAATGCACTGGCGGTACCTGTACTTGTTGACGGAGCACAATACGGTACCCGGACTTTGTGATACGCTCAGTACGGTACCTATAGTTGCCGAGTGGTGAATATACGGTCACTGTTCATCGTACACGCGTCGTAGCGCGAGCGGGACAGGTGCTGTTCGAGAGTGAGCGCTGCATTTATTCGGAAAACCCCCTGGGACTCGTACATCTATGCCCTGAAGGCCGACCAGGTGGCGTTTGGTCTCTTTGTCTCCACCGCCCGCGAAACAGAACGGAGGCGCTGCGTCGGCGTGTCCGCCACCGCCATCATCACCGATTTTTGTCCGGTTCGAGTTGATTTCGCTAGAGGAAGGAGAGGCGCGGTTGTTCTTCATCTTGGTCGTCCTGGATAGTGGCGGTGATGGCTCCGGTGCGCCGTCCCGATGGAGACCCGCCCCCTGCTTACGGTGAGTCCCTCCATTGATCCTTATCTGCATCGTTGTCTCGAAAATCAACCCGTTCTCTTAGTGTTGTTTGATAATCTCTTGAGTTCAGGACGATTGTCTTAGGGTTTTCGGTAGCAATTTGTGGTTTGTTGGATGGGGCTTAGGGTTTTTGATCTGAAAAGGCATGAACTTTCTGTTTGTTTAATCTGTCAGGTCGTCGTAGCAGTCACTTCTCAGCTCAGATTCACCATGGAGGGTTTTTTGTTGGGCATGGAGCTAATCGAGGTTATGTGAATGGGCGTTCAGTTTGGTTTGATCAGATTGACTCTGTTACTTGGTCGCCGATAATGCTTGAGCATATTGTTGAGGATATAGGTTGGGAGATGGCAGGCAGTGTGAAAGCTTACTACTGCATCCCTCTGCTAACAATTAGCAGAAATGGTTTGAGGGAGATGACAACTGATGATCAAGTGGAAAGAATGATGCAATTTCAGGGAGCAGGGTATCATTTTTTTGAGATTTATTTAGACCATGATGATAGCTTCAATGCTAACCTGGATAGTGAAGATGATGTGGTCTACAATCCAAGAGCTGTACTTACAGCAGTAATCAGCCCTATGAAGCCTGTTCAGAATGAAGAAGAACAGATGGCAGTTGAAGGTGGAGCAGAGCAAGATGGATCACATGATGGTGGAGCAGAGCAAGGTGGATCACATGATGCTGGAGCAGAGCAAGGTGGATCACATGATGCTGGAGCAGTGGAAGGTGGAGCAGAACATTGTGATGTAGAGCATGTTCCAATGCAAATAATTTATCCTGAAGATGAAGTTGAGGATAATGAGGCAATAGCAATGCAGAGAAAGAACTTAAGGGTGAGAAACAGGGCTGCCAGGGTGGATAGTTGCTTCCAAGATGAGAAAGAAGATTCAGATGACTCAGATGATTCAGACTTTGAGCCTGGTTCTATGGTGGATAGTGATAATGACATAGGTGATCAAGATGATGACTTGTATGAAGGCAATGTAGTTGAGGATGACTCTGAACCAGCAAAAGAGAGATGGGATTCCAAATTTAAAGGTGAAGATGAATACATGGAAGAAGGTGAAGATTTGTGGGCACCTGATTCAGATGATGAGAATTGCAGGATGAGGTTCAAACAGTTTAGAGAAGATGATATGCACTGTCCTAAGTTTGAAGTTGGTCAAGTGTTTGAGAATGTAAATATGGTTAGGCAAGCCATCAGAGAGTATTCATGTCAGAACAGAGTGGACTTGAAGATGCCAATTAATGATAAAAGGAGAGTGAAAGCTATATGTGATGAAAATTGCACTTGGTTCTTGTGGGTATCACTGGATAGCAGAACCAAGTATTTTATGGTTAAGAGACATGTTAGTGAGCACACATGCAGCAAGAAGTGGAAGGTTAAGGCATTAACAGCTAAATTTCTTGCAGAGAAATACATTGATAGCTTTAGGGCTGATCAAGGTATGAGTTTAAGGAATTTCTCTAGGATTGTGCAAAAAGATTGGCACATGACTCCTGGAAGAATGAAGATTCAGAGGGCTAGAAGACAGGCAATGCTAACCATCCATGGTGATGAGGTAGGCCAGTACAAAATGCTGTGGGATTATGCCAATGAAATCAGGAGGAGCAACCCTGGTTCTTCTTTCTATGTGTCCCTTGATCCTACTGCAAAATTCAGTAAGCTGTACATGTGCTTGGATGCTTGTAGAAGGGGTTTCTTACAAGGTTGTAGACCTGTTATTTTCCTAGATGGTTGTCATATTAAGACTAGATACAGGGCATGGATCCTAATGATTGTATCTTCCCCATAGCTATAGCTGTAGTTGAAGTGGAGGATACATCTAGCTGGCTATGGTTTCTTGATACATTGAAGAGGGATCTTTGCATTCAGAACACTGAGCCATGGACAATCATGTCTGACAAACAAAAGGTGAGCATTGAGTAATGTATAGTTGATCATTCAGTGATATTTATTTGTTGATCATTTAGTGCTAGTAATGTATAGTTGATCATTGAGTAATATTTACTTGTTGATGCAGGGTTTAATCAATGCTGTCAGTGAATTGTTCCCAGAGTCAGAACATAGGTTCTGTGTGAGGCATATGTGGTCTAACTTTCAACAAATGTTTGGGCCACCAATCTACCCACCATTCTATCAAAAACATGTTGGTAGACCAACTAAAAGTAGAAGGAAAGCTCCTGGTGAAGTACCTCATTGCAGTGGTGGAAAAAAAATGTCCAGGCATGGTGTTATCATGCACTGCAGCTACTGCAAAGAGCCAAATCACAACAAAGGAGGTTGCAGGTACCTAAAGGCTGGATTACCTCCTCCTAGTCAGTCTGATGTGCCATCACCCAACAATCCTGAAGAATCTGAAATTGTTCCACCACAACAATCTGAAACTGTACAACACAACCAGAGCCAACATGTGGTTGAAAATATATTACTGGACACATTGATTAGTCAGGTAATCTATTTACATATGTCATTGTTACCTTACTGCAGTTTTTAGGTACATATAATTAAAAACAATGTTTATTTTCACAGATGCCAACTCCAAGAGTGGTTCAGAGTATGCCTGTACCTGAATCTACATTCATTAGTGATGCAAGGGCTATGATGAGCCAAGAGAGCCAAGGAAGTTCCAGTACCATCAGACAAGGTGAACTAGCACATAAATTGCTTGAGTTGAAAAATCAAAAGGATAGAGAACTAGAAGAGAAGAGGAATGCTCTGATAGCAGCAAGGCAGGAATCTGCTTTACAGAAAGCACAGGATGAAGCAAGAAGGAAACAAGCTGCAGCACAGAAGAAAGCACATGCACTGGAGCTTTGAAAACAACTAGCAGCAGAGAGGATGGCAAAGAGGAAGGTGGAGGCAGAAATCACAAAGCAAGCAAAAGCCCAAGCAAGAGCTTTTGTTCAACAAGCTCAGAAAGGAAGCTCAAGCAAAACATGTAGCAGAGAGGAAAGCTCAGAAAGAGTTAGAAAGGCAGCAAGCAGCTCTACTTAAGGAGGAAGCTAAGGCTGAAGCAAAAGAAGAAGAAAGAAGACTGACTGCAGAGAGAAGAGCAGAGGAGCAGAGAATTGCTGGACTGGAAATTGCTTATGAGAGGAGAATGGCTGCTGAAATGAGAGCAGAGAAGGAGAGGCTAGTTGCATCTGGTGCTAACATTGAAGCTCAAGTTGAAGAAACACACCTGCATCCACCAGTCAAGAAAACTTCAATGTTTGACATCTTCAGAACCTGAAGCTATTTGCAACATTTGTTTCAAGCTTCTATATATAAGCACTCTATCCAAATTGTAGTACTCTGTAAGAGTCATTTTGTCCACATTAAAGTACTCTGTAAGAGTCATTTTGTACTCTATAAGATATTTTGAACCTGAAGCTTCTTTCAAAATTATGTATGCTGGCATTGTTTCCAAATGCATTCCAAATAGCAAGTGGTTACCATTTCATTTAAATTGTACCATTCACAATCATTCATATAACAGACACAGCATCACATTGATATACTGACATATAACAGACACAGCATCACTTAGATGTTTATTCATTACATAGCATAACACATTGCACAGCTGAAACAGACATCATACCAAACCACTAACATCAGACACACCCTAGATGATCCAATAGACATGGAATCCATTTCACTTATCCTTCTTCAGCAAGACCAGCACACCTAACACACACAGAACCATCACACTTGCAACAATGCACTTCATGATCATCAAAGCTTGTCTCCCAACAGCAATGAGCTCATCAGCTTGTCTCCTGCTGATTGTTTTCTTTCCACTGGACTGATTCGAAGCAACCCATCCATCCTCTTCACCTGCAGCAGTCAACTCCTCCCTCCTCTCCTGCGCAGCACCTATGGCATCCACAAGCATCATCACCCCTGAGTATGTTATGCTCAACTAGGAGGTCAACATACTCTAGCTCCCAATGCCAAAAATCACATGTTCTCTGTATGAAAAACATTGACCCCAGTCAGCTTAAACTCGAACAAAATCCAATTTTTTTTGCACCGAAGCAACAATGCGAGCAAATCACGAAGAGAAACACTCACCCCATGACCCTGGCACTTGTAGAAGATCCACCCATTGTGAAGAACTGTCGTGGACTCGAACCACTTCACACGCTTTCCGCAGTCAGGGCATGGGATGCAGGGGTTCATAGGCAACGGACGACAACCAGAGCGGCGAGCACCTGAGCGTACTGAGCTACTGATCGACATGGCGACGGGCGGGCGACCGCGATGGGCAACTACGGCGACGGCGAGCTCTGCATTTGGTTGCGGGCGACGGGGGCGGGGGAGAAGAGAGGTAGGGATTTGAGCAGGGAATTGGGGATTTCACCGCTGCTCGCCACTTTTCAATTAAACCCACATGCAACTTCTCACCTACGCGAAGCTCCCTCGCCAGCTCAGCTCAGCACCTGTTCCGCTCGCGCTACGACGCGTGTACGATGAACAGTGATCGTATATTCACCACTCAGCAACTATAGGTACCGTATTGAGCGTATCGTAAAGTCCGGGTACCGTATTGTGCTCCGTCGACAAGTACAGGAACCGCCAGTGCATTTTACTCTTTTAATAATGGAACCCGGCTCCCCTGTGGGAGGCGTATGTAAAAAAAAAAAACACAGGGCAAAGCACTCACCGCTCCCTCGTCTTACAGCCGGCATCCGAAACGCACGGCGCCGCCCCTCACGCGCCGCCTGCTCTCCTCCCTGCCGCAACCAAAAGTACACCACGCGACGCCCAGTCTGCCTCGCTCAACCGTTTCTTCCGCGGCATTGCCGCCTACCCGAATCCTCGCCTCGCCCTCGCGCCGCCGACGCCGTCGCCGAGCCGACCGACTCCTGCCAGAGAACCGCAGAAATGACGCGCCGACGCTCAGGACGACGCGCGGCCCGCCGCCAGGGGGCAGCCCACCGCGAGGAGCGCCCTGCCGCCCCGCCGCGTTACGTCGACGTCGAGCGCCGCCTCGCCGAGGAGGTGCTCTACCTTCACTCCCTCTGGCGCTCCGGCCCACCGGCCCCCGCCCCGCATCCCGGGGGCGGATCCCTCGCCACCCACATCCGCGCCGATCGGCGGAAGCGCCGCAGGCTCGAGCGCGTCGCCGAGCCCGAAGACCCCGGCTACGAGTGGCCCGTCGCGCCCTCCCCGCCCGCCTCCCCATCTCCCGCCTCCTGGCCCGATGCCTCCTCCTCCTCCCCCACGCAGCAGCCTCCGCCGCCTTCCCCCGCCTGGCTCGCTCAGCGCACCGCCCTCCGCGCCGCGGAGGAGTTCTTCTCCGGGCTCGCCTCGGACGACGACGAGAAGGAGGGGTCAGAATCGGAGGACGAGGATGTTGGTGAGGCGGCGGCGGGGTTTTTCCTGCGGCTCTTCGAGCAGGACGCCGAGCTCCGGGGCTACTACGAGCGGAGCTACGAGGAAGGGGAGTTCATCTGCATGGGGTGCGCGGGGAGGAAGCTGAGGAGGGGCAGGGCCAGGAGGTTCCTCGACTGCGTCAGCCTCGTGCAGCACGCGCGCGCCGCCACGCGCTGCGGGAGGCGCCGGGCGCACCGCGCGCTCGCCGCCACCGTCTGCCGCGTGCTTGGCTGGGACATCGAGAGGCTGCCCAGCATCGTCATCGACCCTCGCGGCACGCTCGGGCAGTCCCTCGCCAAGGAGGAAGCCGCTGCCACCTCTCACGAGGCAAAGGTTTTCAGCTATTCGTTGCTGCAGGTCGCTCACAGACGAGACTGTCTGCTGCTCTGTTTAGTCTGATTTAATTTCTGATAGCAGGAGAATGTTGGTGCTAGCCTTACCAGGGAGAATGACAACGAGAATGCAGAGAAGGTGTGCACCTTATTGCGTTAAATTATATGGTGGTTGACCGCTTGTGAGATTGCTGGTCAGTTGATCTGTTTTTGTTGTTGATTTTAGGTGGATGTTAGTTTGGGGAAGAACAGCTCCTCGAGTGATAAGGAGGTAACCATGGCGTGCAAACTTGTTGAGTGCTTATTGATCACTGATGTGATCACGAGATTACTGTTTCTAGTTCTGATTTAGTTGTTGATTCCAGGAGCTTGCTGACAGCGGGTTGAAGGATGCCCTCTTGAGTGACAGGGTTGCAGCAAAGGTCTTTGACATGTTAAATGATTACTGATCGATGGTGATATTTTTGGTCGGTTAGGATCTGATTTGGGTGTTACTTTCAGGAGGATGTTGATACAATGAAGAGCGGCCCTTCAAGTAATGGTAATGATGGAGAGGTTCATGAGCAAGAGAATGTCATAGAATCTGCTGAAAAGGTTTGAATTAGTGATTATTAGCCGTATAAAAGTTAAAACTCACATATGATGCATATCAATGTTTTTTATTGAAGTTTTTGCTGCCTTTCATGTTTTTCTCATTGATTCCTTTGATTATTGAGGATAACTCTTTATCCGCAGTATATGTTGAATTAAAGGATGTAGCTTGAAACTATGTTATGCAGGAGATTACAAATGATATGGACCCACTGAGCTCCAAAGACACAGCTATGGAGCTCTCTGAATCTGTCCAGGAGGTTAGTACTGACATTGGTTCCTTGTACTTCGAGTGAGACCGTGAAAACGGGAAAGTAAATTAATGACATCTCATAGAAGCTCACCTTTGATGAGAGTCTTGTTAATCGACGCATGCAATTACATTTGAATACAATACTAGCTAGAGACTGCAGCTGCAGTAATTTTAGAGGAATGGGTAACATTCTTGAAAGCTGATTCTCTTGACCCAGTAGTGTTTTGGAGTTAAGATTTGACTCTTTTGTGCATCTAAAGTATGCACGAAACCTTCTGTATGAAATGTTCCAAGTAGGCACAGAGATTTGAATCTCTGACAATCTGATCATATGTGGTTTATCCTTTTTGCACTGTCTGACACGACTATTGTTTGGCATATGCAGAAAGAAGGTGCTATTGATAATAAGCAGGAGCATGCTAAGAGTGCAGAAGATATGGGAGGCACTTCTAACGTCAGCCTAGAAAACAATTCACCAATGGTATCTCCAGCCTTCAAGTTTGCATAACATAATTGGTTTTTTCTGCCTTACTGTACTTTTGGCATGCAGGAACAAGCTGCTAGAGAGAATAAGGAGGAGCATACTAACACCGGAGATAATGATATTGGAAATCTGGGAACCAATTTAATGGACTCATCAAAGGTATATTATCTGTCCTAACTAGTCCGGTATCACCAACTTGACATCCATCTGTTTTTCACTTGAGCATAATGTGTGCAATGACTACCTTAGGTGTACTCAGGCACTCACGACATCTGGACATCACGAACGGAGATCCTAGATTGACATGCCACTCATGGAAAACCAGTTTGTGACACACTACCATCCCATCCTAGTCTTGCCATTTTGAACCCTCTCATCCAGCCACAGACCTTAATGCATGACCGGACAGGGACAACCATGAACAGGTCGTAACCCCACCACAATGGCGATAGCCCATTTCTGCCGACCAATGAACCCTACCACATCACTGTCTCCTATTACCCTACCTCCCCTCCCACCGTCAACTATCTCCCTCACCAACCTCACCGGATCCGGCCACCCTGAGCCTGTCGCAGCTGGTTCCAGCTACCTGACTCGTGCCAGCGCCCAGGCCATCATCTATGGGTACTTCCACCGCCTTCTCAGCTTGCACAACATTGTCAAATTTTTTCTCCTCTGCAGCGACAAGGATTGCACACTACCCCACCACTCACTTTGGGGTACCAATACCATACCTCATGTATATCCTTGTTATGCATTCTCCTTGGACGGTACATTGGAAGTGAGCACTCATATGGCCTCTTCCGAAAGACACACAAGATTTGGCATTTTACTTTGCACTGTTGTACTGGTTTGCAATAGTTTTTTTTTGTATACTGTATTAAAAATTGTAGTATGTAATACATAAAATATAGTACTCCTTCCGTGCACTTTTATAAGTCACATTTCTTAACATTTCAATAGTAAGAAGTGTGCCTTATAAAAGTGGACGGAGGGAGTATATTGATATCATTGGTGTGCATTGGTACTTCTGCATTCTAATGTACTTGTCCATCGTACATACTAATATAATACACACGTACACATGTCGTACATTGGATGTATGGAAGTGCGTCTCTGCGGAGACACAAACGCGAAGTCCCACTAACCCGCCAGGTTCTGTTTGATTCTGGACTACATGTTCTTATTGGACGTTTCAGATCTCACTAGTGCTGGAGTAAACTGAAGATGATGACTGGCTGACTGCATACGTTATATCCCTGTTTTTCATATGCATTGGGCCCTAAATCAAATGAAATGTGCCCAATGAGTACTACTGTGGTGGTGCGGATTTTGTGGCCTAAAGAAGATTAAATACTCCCTCTGTTTCATATTATAAGCCGTTTTGCCAAACTAAATTAGTTTTGCCAAATCGAATTTAGTTTGCCAAAACGGTTCATAATATGGAACAGAGGAGTAGTTCATAAGGTACACTTAGACTGTTCTGAAGAGAACTCCTGGGTACACTTCATTGGGTGAAGTATGAATCCTTTTGGTCCAGAATTTGCAGGAGCAAACATCATCTCATAATGTATGCAATATTTTTTTTTTCAGAACTTGGAAGTATTTTATTTACTGTTTGCAGCTGGATCATCCAAATATTTTCCCAGCTGGCAGCTGTGATGTCTTATCAGCTTAACCCCAGCTGCGTTTTTTTGTCTGGAATGCAGAGTTGAAAGCTGAGATTGTGCTGTGTGCACACGAACTCCAGAAGAAACAGTTCCTGGTAGATACTATGTGGAGAAGGCGGGTGACCAATTGGTTGGTTGTTTCTGAATGAAGTACTATGAACTCTACCCGAGCATCACCTTGTATCACATTCATGTAGTAAATCAACGGTTGTTCTTCGGTGACCTAACTGGCATAGCTCATTCTCCCACTTGAGTTCTCTCATGTTAGAGAGAAGTTTCTGTTGTGTCCAATTGAATTCGGTGCAATTTCTTGAAATAAGAGTCGAGCGTTTTAATCCATCTTTCCCCAAATGAAAGGTTTATGAGTTTTGCTGTGGTTTTGAGCAGACGATTTCAACAGCATATCAACAGTACTAAGTGGAGTAGGAAACGAATGAATGAAACAGTTTCCCTTTCAACTTCCTTCAGCAAGAGGGACAGGATACTAGTATTGAAGTACAAACTACTCACTCTGTTCTCATGGAGTATTTTTGGAAATTAAAATGTTGATTACATACAAACTGAAATTGGTAAACAGACACACTAAAACACGTCAGAACATAGTACAATGGTACAAGATGCAATAGAAAAGAACAATCCTTTTCACGTGTAGTTTTACAGATTACAAACAATCAGAGGCTGTCCCCTAACTTTCAAGGGAGCAACACGTGTGGGGGTATGTGTGGTCACACTTACAATTCAATCTACATAGAGGACGAATATACCTAGGCACCAAAAATGTGGAGGTTTGATAATGAGTATGTGCATGTTGTGCTCACACAAAGGAACATCAGAACACGCGTTTGTCAGATCTCGGTAACTTTCCATTATGAACAAGCAGCCAGATCTGTGCCAGCTGCCAATCCTCCCAAAAGTTTCCGATGGAGTTAGCTTGTGGTATGATACTGTAGTTCCCATGACTTCTCGATCAACAATTAGAATTGATCATCCATCCTCGACTTGAGATGGATCAAGCTCACAAAGATTGCTTGTGTTCTGTGTGTCTAAGTGGAAAACCTCCATGAGTATTTATTTCAACAGGCAGCCATGAATGATCTAAAGGCATCCCCGTTCCTGCCAAAATCAGATTGATTAAGTCGTCAGTACGAAAGAAGAAACACCGAAGTGTAAGGGAAAGAGCCCCGAATAATCTTAACAAACATTATTGCCAATATATGTCAGGAATGAAACTCCCAAGTGGCCAACAGGCCAAGTATGTCGAATTCTTCCGCAAGTCCAAATATTTGATCAAGATTCCTATTTGCAAAACGTTGTCAGACATCAGAGAACCGTGTCTATTTTCATGTTCTGATATTCTTCATTTGAAATACTACTCTGACCTTTCAGTTTCACCCCTTTCCAGAATCGGAAAAGGAGGTTGAACTGTTTATGCATTGATGGCTAGTGCAAAAAACAATCTACGGAATCATAGTCATTATGTTTAGGTAATTACTTTTACTTGGACGTAGACAACATGTACTAGTAGTCACTTTCAATAGCGGCATAGAAGCACGGGTGACTTCTGTGTGCCAAAGTCTGCTCAATCATGCAAGTAGTTGTTGTTTTACACGATATGCGAGGAACCCTTACCAGGTGGCAGTTAAAATGTTGCCACATTCCAAAATCATGTATCTTCATCCAGAAACTCATCCTCATATTCCGAGTCATCTAGAATAATGTATTTGGCATCTCCACTAAATGAAGGTGAAGTAACTCCATCCTCATTTATCTGACCCTTTTTGAATTTGTCATACCTGTCATAAGCCATAAATATTACGACACCAAGAAAGGATGAATACTATGCCAAATTCCCTAGTCCACAATATCAAGAAAGTATCATTTTGAAGATGAATGTGAATTTGAGTCTCAACTTTTGACATGGGCTAAACGATGGAAAATGTTTCATAAATGTCTACGTGCAAGAAAGGATCATTTTGAAGATGAATGCGGACTTGAACCTCAACTATTTTGACATTGGCTAAACAATGAAAAATGTTTCATAAATGCATGCTATACACAAATATGGACTGATGACCAGTGTACCACACTACCACTGTACCCTTCATTAAATAAACTCTTAGGTAGTACTGTAGCAGATGATAAATGGTTAGCCAGAACAAATCATGGGACTAAAACTATTCAACAATTAAACAAAAAGAACTTTGTGATCGATTATAATAAAGTCTTCGATTGTGTTGTCCATACTAATATTGCAAAAAAAAGTAGGAAAGCTGGAAAAATAGTCACTTACTTGTACCAATTGAATAAGCTAACACCAACCATAATAGTGAAAAGACCAACCCCTTTCAACCAAGTAAATTCATCATGGAAATAAAATACTGCAACCTGAAAGGACAGTAAGAAGTTCCTTCATAACAGACAACAATTATTAGAAGATGTATGTTCTGAATCATATGGAATCTAAGAGCAATGTATGAACAACTTCCCAGTCGTGTTATGGTGCCAAGTATCCTCATGCTAGAACCAGCAATCCAGCATAGGAGCATAAAAAGGATATGCTGGACTTTTGCATAAAACTACTGATAGCTCAAGCCTCTGCTAGTATATGCATGAAGAAACTAGTGACTGTAACTTTTTTCCTTTGATGCTTCTTAACTTATGAAGAAAAGACAGATCGGTTCCATTGTGGTTCAGATTTTAATTCTTCCTTGACATGAGTTAACAATTTTCCTAATCACCTACGCCATCTTTAACTTAAATGATGTGTCATTAATGTTTAATAATAGTATTCACATTGATATCAGTTAATATAGAAAGATATTAATTTGGAAGGTGTTTGAGAATTCACATTCCGATACAGATGCAAGTAAATATAAAACAATTAATCTTTAAGGAAAAATCATATTTCATACCAATATGGTTACAGCTTCTTTTACTACCCCAGCTATCGTCACGGTTATAGCGCTGGTTGCTGAAACAAGTATATATTCCGTCAACACCTGCAATTCGAATAATATATCATGACACCCAATCATCTCTGATATTTCTGGCAAGTTCGTTTTGTAATTAAATAAACACTTGTTACCATGAAAAAGGCCAGGCTCCCTCCGATTAGCATCAGTAAGAAACTGCGCATGACGTGCCACGGGTTATCAAAATATGTGTTCTTCCGAAAATCACTCCAAGGATCCAACAGGAGAGATAGTACCATGGTGGCTATGGCCATCACTGGGGTAACATGACTCATCAGGGTAATTGGATCTTTTAGGCCTGCCAAAGGAAGATGAATCATTGAATTCATGAACTCCTAGTAGTCAAATCAAGATTGTGAAGTTTACTAAAAGAACATCTCCCCCCATATACCCAAGCTCTGGGCTCAGATGAAAAGCAGGAGCGAGAGCTACTACGACAAACGGGGTGGATCCAGCAGAAACTATAGCTAATATCTACGAAATAGGAGGCCTGATCCTGATACATCCGAAGCGTAAAATCAACGTCATGAAGCCCATACTTCAGATTCTATAGCAAACTCGGGTATCAATTATATTATTTTCTTAATTGCTAAACCACTTGATTTTATCTTCATGGTCAGAAATGTACAGCGGCTCTGGAAAAGCAAGGATAGAGATCTCATGATCTCATCCAACACCCTCAAGGAACCAACTTTTCAAGTCCACCACCTCATTCAGTAGAGATAGAATTGCAAGAACCAAGCTTCTCCACTGAGGAAATAGGAGCTCAACCCATGGAAAATGCCTTAATTCAATTATATAGATGGTTTCATCGATATGCATAAAAATGCAATAGAACTGTTGGCATTAGAAGTATTGAAGTGGGTATGAAGCAAACATAACATACCGTAACTATCTTTCTTGAAATATCAAAATCCACATGCACATAAAGAAAACAAATTGTTAGCACAGGAAGTGTACAAGAGAAAAGGAAAGATGCAAGGTGGTGATAACTCTTAAAGCATTTGAATAGCATTTGTTATTACACTTACTTGCAAAAGAATCTGAGTCATGGACCAGCGGAATCCTGACATAACAGCAGCAAGCGTCACGAAAATGAAGCCCCAGAAGTCGAAGTCGGTCTCCCTGGCAACTGATGGAATTTATATTATTAAATCATAAAATAGAAGTCCAAGATGCATATTGTCTTGAAGCATTCAAAAAGAGCGCAAA
Organism: Alopecurus myosuroides; assembly: GCA_028641055.1. Taxonomy (NCBI): domain Eukaryota; kingdom Viridiplantae; phylum Streptophyta; class Magnoliopsida; order Poales; family Poaceae; genus Alopecurus; species Alopecurus myosuroides. The sequence continues at coordinate 523,405,664 of CM054057.1, read as the reverse complement.
CTGAATGGCAACAATTTCAGTGACCTAGACAAGAAAAGCGTTTAGCTACAGAACTGGAATTATCTGGCGAGTCTGGCGTATAGATGAGCAGAATATATACAACCGCAGATCCTTTGCACAAAAGCTTCAGCTCAGTACTGGATTGAAAACTGCCTACAAGAACGATAATTTCCACCTAGTGAGGCAGTCAACTCGCTAGAATAACTACACTAAACGCTTCGCGCTTATAACCATAATATCCCGAAAACAACTTGGTCACCAAGTTAAAATGATCGCCAGTTGTAAGACTAATTTCCAGAACATCCGAGTTCTCCATACAACTGCCAGTGTTTGAACATGTGCTGGCTTATCAACTTTTTAACGAGAAGTGCTCTGTTTTTCATGTTTGGATCAAAGCATAAAAATCCACTTGGATTTGGCAGTCGTTAGGTGAATTTTGAATGACTTGAAAGTAGTGTACTTGGCCAATGGGAACCATGCTGTACAAGCTGTAGATATCAACTAAGTGGAACAATTACAGAGATGAACAACCAAAAAAAATTACACTGCAAAGGGTCAAATTTTAGCTAGCTAGCTGATACTGAAGAAACTATTTGCCTAGCAGGTGAACATAATAAACCTCTATGCATTAAAAACTTCTGAGGCCACATACCTGTCAATAGAACCCCAATAGAAATGACAACTATGATTCCTAGAAGCTTGATGCTGGGGCTCTCCAACCTTGCAAACCAGGAGGCAATTTTTAGACCGATACAAAATTAAAATTAAATGGATGTTATAGGTGTTGTAGATGTTAGCCATTTAGGCTGCACAAGAAAAATAAACGGATGTTATACAATCAACTTGTGTGGGCGTGATTATTCACCGTCCAAATTAGTAATCCTTATGTGGTTTAAATACACTGGCTTTTTTATGCTTTACATTCGACCGATAAAGTTTTGCTTGTGCATGAGCAAATTAGTAATAGCCTGAACTAACATAACCACCCATAATTTGGACCAGTTGCAGCACTAGGTCCTTCAAATTATCATCTTCAGATCAGAAGGAGGAATAATGTAGAGTAACAACTAATTATGTTGCTAGTAAATGTTAATTAGTAAAAGTGCACGGGGTGCTATGGTAGTGATATGGATAAATCAACTCTAGAACTAACTAGCAAGCTGAACAGCCAATAATCAGTACAACCAAGCTGGGCATCACAACTAAAACTACCCAATTAGCATTAATACAAGAGAGCTAGTATGATACAGCAGTATCGAATTTCGAGTACTCACCTAAATGCGAAAGCGAATAGCAGCAGAAATATCGGCGAAGCTGATTTACACTGCAAAGGGTCAAAATTCAAGTTAGCTATCCAGCCAGCTGAACCCAGTTCAGAATGAATCAGAAGGGTAAAGTGGAGTATATCATATGGCGGATAACAAGAGACCATAGTAGCGAATGTGACGGTGATGAAAACCAGCGACGCGTTGCTGAGGTTTATGTCCAACGCGGTTCCCAGAGCAGTTGGCACCACTGCAGAAAGGCAAAGACAGATGCATGAACAACCACAGATTCATGCAGCAAACTGTGGTAAACGGAGAGATGCGAGACCAACGACGAAGATGAGCACCTCTCATGAAGTAATCCTTCCAGCTCATCTCGACGGCAGTGTCGATCCCCTTGGCCTGGAAGAGCATGATGATCTTGGAGAGCACGGCCTGCAGCGCGAAGTGCACAGTGTTCATCAGCAGCGGCGCCGGGAACTTGCCCAGCTTGTCCCCCAGCAGCGTCTTATTGTATCTAGGGGTGGAACAACAAGGAGGAAAGAACCAAATCATCTAAGGGTACTTCCTCACGGCGAGCGAGAGCTGGTGAGAGAGCAAGGGAGATCCGGAGGAACTCACAGGGTGAGGCAGGTGCTGAAGGTGTACCAGACGAGGATGTAGAAGCCCGTCTTGAGCACGACCGCCGGCGCCAGGGCGGCGCGCTCGGCCCGCTCCAGCGACTCGAGCTTGGCGACGGACTCGCTGGGCCGCAGCCCCAGCCCGGCCCCGCCACCGCCACACGAGGGTGCCTGGCGGATTCTCCACGTCGAACGCCTTGCGGTCCAGATCCGGGGGGTGCATGCTCCGCTGGCGGAAGTAGCCGGATCGCGGGGACACGACCTCCGCCGCCGCGGCGGCCAGGGCGGCGGCGGCGGCGTCCGCGTCCGCCTCGGGCATGCCGCCTCGTTATGGAACGCGAACAGAGAGAGAGAGAGAGAGAGAGAGATCCCCCTCCTCCACCTACAACGACAGCAAGGAGGCTGCCGCCGGCATCGCCCGCGAGGCGAGGGCGGGGCGCTGCACGTCCCGGGACGCCAAATGCGAAATGCTAAGCGGCGGGGAGCGCGGGAGGGATCCGGAAGGAAATGGCGCGGCAGGAGGGGAGGGTGGCCGCGGCTGCGCTGCCCACCTGACCTGGCTTGCTGCCGGAACGAAGCAGGCGAGCGGCGGTGGATTTGGCGGGCGGCTCGGGTCGGGGTCGGATTGGGGTGGCCGGCCGGCGAGCACGCCTCGGCTTTGCAAATTCGGACGTGGGGCGCAGAGCAGACACGACACACGGTGCCGACCGCGGGCCTCGATAGCCGAGCCGTGAAATGCAAGGGTTTTCCGTTATCGAGTCTGTTCTCAACGGCAGTGGTTAGTAGGATCAGATCAGCTCGTGGCGTACACCGGCAGCAATCGCATCATCGCCATTCCTCCCTCCCCTTTGAACGCATGCCTTTTCCATGTCGGCCTCAAATCTGGTAGCCACCTCGATGGTGGGTGCCGTTGCACGATCCGAACATCATCGTGCTTAATTAATCACATTTCCAGACCTTGTGATCCGAATCCGAAGCAATACCAATTCTTTAGACGCGACATAGTCTCGGTTGGTTCTTCATGCAAAAGGACATGATGCATCCATCCATACAATGTTTCTTGTGCTTCCTAGCTCGCGCGGACGCGCCTTTCATGTCCACCAAGAATCCAAGATGGTTTGGTCGTACGTATATCGGTAGCATGTCCTTATGCATGTGGGTAGCTTCCATGTAAGCCATGCCCACTAAAATCTTTTGTCATTATTAACATAAACATCTCGTGGGTAGCTAGCAACAAACAACATCTAAGCAAAATGTTTGATTTTCATTGAAATTTTAGAACAAAAATTACGACGCGCACCCTAACTATGCCTCCTCGCCGTCGTTGTCCTCGCGGTTGCTGCTCTCGGCCTCACCGTCCTGGTAGCACTTGGGACGGAGCATGGTGCCGTCCAACATCTTGATGCGCAGTTTGGGCCCGTCGTGGTGGAAGGTGGGCATCCAGCCCTGCTGCAGCTGGAGCATGCGGGTGAACGTCGCCCAACCGTTCCTGAGGAACAGCTCGCCGACGTGCCTCGCCACGACGGCGTCCACACGATGGGGGCAGTCTTCCAGCTGTAGAGTGAAAAACTTTGGCTTGTTGCCTGCAAGCAGGGCGACCATTCTATCAGGCAGCCTCAGGAGTTTGCCCAATGATTGAAAAAGGAGGACGGTGAACTCGGGGAGCGCAACTCCTTCGTCGCCAGCTGCGCCGCCACGGCCACCACGACCTCGTCACGCTCCTTGTCCTCCGCGAACGCCTCTTGGACCTTTGGCCATCGCTCTCCGGCGAGAGGGGATTTGTGAGAGCTGGGAAGGGGCAGAGATGATTCCTCTAGCCGATATGGATCGTCGAACGTGGGTGGCATGGGGGGGGGGGGGGGGTGGCGGCTCCTCGGTCTACGGAAAGAACATTTGTCCTCTAATCTTATTTTGATGTTTGATTACAATACTCTTAAAATTTAACCATTTGCTTAAAGTATTATTTCGGAATATATGAGGTGCTGCAAATGGTTGAAATGATCCCTCAAAATGCAAATGGAAGAAATAGAAGATGAGAAGAGAAAAAACAAGGAGAAGGGGAGTCTGCCTAGCCGGCATGGCCGAGCTCTAGGCCGGGTTGCTGCTCCTTAGGCCGGGCTGGTCTATGTGCCTGCCGGCCTAGGCGCAGAGAAGCCGACTAGGTCAGGCTGGCGTTGCTGAGGCCGGGGCGCTCGGGTCCCGTGCCGGCCTGCACGTAAGAAATTCGTCCTAGGCCGGGCTCTCTGCTCATGAGGCCTGGTTCTCTAACCAGCCGGCCTAAGTCGGGTTGAGGCCGGCCTACCTGCTTTAAGGCCGGGTCTCTCTGGCCCATGCCGGCCAGGCCGGATCCCAGTCCGGGAATCCTGGCAGACAAATTTCAGCTCCCAACGGCCACTTCCCCCCTACCACTATAAAAGGGGTCTTGTTCTACCTTTAGAAGGTGCCACTTGAAGGTTTCTCTCACCACCATTTGTGACCACCTCAAAACTCATAAATCTCCCCAAATATTCAACCAAAAATCTTGATCTCTTGGGATTTGGAAGAGAACCGCTAGATCTACAACTTTATCAAACCGATTCGTTGCCATCCCACTAATCCCTTAGGGATCTTGTAGTTCTTGGTTCATTGGAACCTAGAATCTTGTTACTCTTAGTTCATTGGAGCTTAGAGACTTGTTGGTGTCTCCGAAGCTTTAAGAGCCCGTGGATCTTGTTGCTCGAAGTCTAAGAGGATTCCGAGATTCGGTGAGGACCTTACAAGTTGTGAAGTGTGCCTCATCCTTGTAAAGGTTCTAGTTGTCAACCTCAACGACAACATAGTGATCCGTGTCTATCAACTTTGGTGGTTGCACACGAATGAGATACGTTGTATCATTTGGCGTCTACTCGGTTTTCCACTTTGGTGGCACCGCACTGCTCCAACGGAGATCAGCTTCCATGGGGAAGTGAACTTCGGAATAAATCTCGCGTCATTGTGTTCGGTTATTCCTCAACTTATCTTTACTTATTGCTACTAGCTTACTTACTTGAATATTGTGTGCTAGTATTGTTTGATCATCATATAGGATTCTTCACCTAGTTGCATAATCTAGACAATCTATATTTGAGCAATAACCCTTAATCGGAAAAGAATTAAAAACTGTAGTTAGCCTGTTCGCCCCCTCTAGTTAACCCTCTCGATCTTTCAATTGGTACCAGAGCATCGTCACTTTATTAAAGGCTTCACCTCCTAAAGAGGAGGATAGAAGAGCCTGTCACCATGGATCCTGTTCAAAAGCTATTTCAAACCATGCTTGACACCTCAGAGAAGAGGATGGAGCGACTAATAAAAGAAATAACATTTTCATCTAGTAACTTATCCGAAAATGTTGCCTTAGATGAAAATGGAAACCAGATACCTTCTACTAAGGAAGATAGCAGGGCATCTAACATAAAAAGATAAATTCAATGAAAATACATTTGGTAATGTCTATAACATTGCTCCTCATGTTCACCATCCACACGTAAACAATCTTGGTGCACCTCCTTTAGTAGATAGGTCTCGTTTTACTAATCGGAAAACTTCCATGAAGTTTTATGTGTGTAGCTCTTCAATGAAAATATGGAGAATCATTAAGAATGGATACAGGCCTAAGGACCCCAATAATTTAAGCTCATGTGATATCATAGATCAACAACTCAATACTCATGCAATGCGCATGCTCGAGAAGGCAATGGCTAATGAAGGAGCTGAGCACATCCGGTCCTTCACAAATGACAAGGATGCATGGGATTGTATAATTGCCATGTATGATGGCAACATAATCATGCAATGCTCAAAGAGGTCCATTCTTCAAATGCAAGTTGATAATTTCTACATGAAGAATGGAGAAACTCCGGAAGACATGTTTAGAAGACTCAGGTCTCTTGTGGTTGACATGAGAGATTATGTATTCAAGGATTGTGATGAAGATTGGGTCAAGGAGAAATTTCTTCTAATCTTGATTCCATGAAATGAGAACATGGTAATGAATGTGAAAGCAAGGGCTAATTCTTAGGATCTAACTCCCAATGATGTTTTGGACATCTTGATTACCTTGAACATGATTAAGAAGTCATCCGATGATGTCTTAGCTCATGTGAATGGGATGAAGAGAACCTCTCTTGCTTTGAAGGCCACATCCCGTGATGAAGAGGAACCGAGTGATGATGGTGGTTCTTTTTTATGTTGTCTCCGAGAAGGATAAGAGGATATCACATGATGAGTGTTTGGCTCTTGCGCAACACAAGTGGTGGAATAAAGAAGAATTTAGATCAAATGCAACAAACAAGGGAAATGAAGTCTCAAGTATGAAGAAGGCAAGAACTTGCTTCAATTGTGGAGATAGTTAGCACTTTGTTGCCGAGTTCCCTTTCAAGAGTAGAATTGAAAATGGTAGAAGACTCATAAGAAAGTCCAACTTTATTCCCAAGGCCAAGAACCTCATAAAGAGAGGTCCCCCGAAGGTATTGATTGTAAATGAAAATGAATATATATCCAAGAGTGAAGAGAGTGATGATAATGGTGAACAAGTGGGCCTTGCGGCCGTGGCAATGGGTGTCATTCCCCCAACCTTGAGCTCTCTTTTCTCCAACCCAAATAACAATAAAGGCCCCACAAGTCACAAGTGTTTCATGGCAAAGGGTATATCCCCAAAGATGACTCCTAGACTCAAATTTGCAATCTCCTCTACTCCATCTCTATTAAATTGTGTTGAGAAGAAAGACAATGATCAGGATCCCCTAACTAATTTTGTAAAGAGACTAGAAGGTGAAACTAAAATTATATTTGATGCTCTCACGGTTCAATTTAGTGAGGCAAATGGCCTCATTTGTGAACAGGAGGAGAGAATCGTTTTACTTGAGGTCTTAGCTCGTGATGATGCTACTAAAATAGCGGAGGCTGAGGAAGCTCTAGATGATTCACAATGTCTTAAATGAACTATGGAGGAAGCTTTTGCCATAGATATAGCTAAGGTAAAGTTTGATCATGATCGTGCATTTTCTAAGGTGAAGGAATTCACGACCTTAAACTATGCAACCAACAGAGGTTACAATGATCTCATTAAGGATTTTGATAAGCTTAAGAATGCTCAGAGAGCACTCTCAAGTGAGCTCAAGACTCTAAAGGGGTCATATGATATAAATGCAAATGCTTGTGCCACTAACCCTTTGTGTGCCAAAGCATCTCTCATTAAGGAGAACAATAGGTTGAAGGCTCAACTTAACAAAGTCCTAGCTACTTGCATCCAAGGGAAAAAGAACCTCAATAATATTTGAGTAATCAAAAGAGAGTTGTTGGTAAGGAAGGACTTGGGTTTGGATTCTCATCTAAGAATACCCACGAGAAGAAGTCAACTCCCTCCACTAATGTTATTGTTTTTGTGAAGGAGGGGGAAGTTTGATATTATTGCTAAAATTATTGCCCCTAGGGACACTACTACTCATAACAACTTTGCAGGAAAATACAACCCATCTTATGTGCTTCTTAAATCTCATGATGGTCATGTATATGCAAAATATGTTGTCACTTCATATGGTGATGATTATAAGTATGCTATTTGGGTTCCAGAGACCATTTTGACTAACAAGAAAGGACTCATCCAAAAATGGGTACCTAAGAGAAGAAATCAATTTGTTGTAGGTATGTGCTTTCGGTGGAGGATCATGGATGATTGATAGCGGTTCTTCTGCACATATGACCAGAAGCAAGGAAGTATTGGAAGACTTAAAACTTCAACTCATCAAATTCTCACAAGTCACTATTGGATATGGTTCAGAATTTAAGATATTGGGAGATGACAAGGTGGTCATTTCTCCGGATGTATCCATTGAGAAACTCCTCCTTGTTGAGTCACTTGGCTACAATCTACTTTACATTTTGCAACTTTGTGAATGCAAATATACATGTGTATTTGAAGCTCATCATGTGATTTTACTTTACACCGTTTCTCTTAAATTAGCCTTTGTTGGATTTGTGGAAAACAGTATGTATGTAGTAGATTTCTCGAAAAAAAATACACATGTCGCCACATGTCTAATGGCTAAATCCGGCGTTGGGTGGCTTTGTCATCGCAGCTTGGGACATGTCGGTATGATAAACTTACAAACTCTTGTGAAGGGTGAGGACGTGGAAGGACTAACAAGTGTGAGTTTTTTCAAAGATCATCCTTGTAGCTCTTGTGTTGCCGGAAAGTTGCACGAGAAGAATAATCCCGAGAAATCAATCATCTCCACAAAGAGCCCATTTGAGTTTATTCACTTGGATTTATTTAGGCCTCCTACATATGATAGCCTTGGTGGGAAGAAATATTGATTAGTGATTTGTTGATGACTATATAAGATACACTTGGGTATTTTATATCAAGAAGAAGAGCGAGACCCACCAAAAGTTTATTGTTTGGGCCACGAAGGTGCAATGACAATATGATACCAAGATCTTGGCAATTACGAGTGATAATGGGTCGGAGTTCAAGAACTACACCATGGATAAATTCTTGAGTGATGAGGGAATAAGACATCAATATTCCGTTGCATATACCCCTCAACAAAATGGTGTTTCAGAGAGAAAGAGTTGTACACTTATTGATATGGCAAGAAATATGATTGCCGAGTTTAAATCCCCATATAACTTTTGGGCCAAAGCCATCAACACCGCTTGTCATCTATCCATCTATCTCTTTCTCCGCCCGGTGATTGGCATGTTGGAACGCGTAGAGATAAACAAAAACTTTTCTACGCGGTACTCCCAAGATCTAGCCGAGGTAGAAGGCCACGCGGATTACCACTAGAAGCGCAGGTGCGGATTATCGAAGAGGCACGTCGATGCAGTGTAGTCCCATGATCCGATCCAGCCGACCCAATCCCGCGATCGTCGAAGTGTTGAACGTACAACACCTCTTCCGGTATCCACACGTACGGGGAGGAGCTCCGACGGCGGACTGCTAGGTTCAGTGCGGCGGCTGGACTGAGTGGGGCTAGGGTTCCCAACGCATGGGAGTGGAAAACTTGTACCCGTTGGGCAACCTGCGCCCCTTTTTATATAGCGACTAGGAGTGGGCTCCGCAATGCTTGGCCCATTCCCTCCGTGAGTCCAACTCACTCATTTAGTCCATTTCCGGCTCGAGTCCAACCCGACCAATATACTTGCTCCCGCTCTTAAGTGTGCGACCATGTAGGCTCATGACGACTTGGACACGATTGGAGTCCGACTTCCAGTCGATCAATCGGTAGCGGATCCTAACAGAACGTGCTGAATCCCAAGTGCCATAGAGTCATGAAAACATACCTTCCAATGTGGCTTTCATCCGAGTCCCTTTTGCCTCACGATATACATTATCGAACTATAGGCGAATTATCGTCATCCATTGAATAGCTCAACTCTCTTCTTGGTCTGTGATATATGATTCATCCGACTAACTCTTAGTCAATAGACCCGGTTAACACTTAACCGAATCGCGCATGGCCATGCTTACGGAATCATATCACTCGAAAGGGCCAAGAGAATATCTCTCCAGTCAGAGGGGGAAAATCTCATCTTGATTATCCATATCGCGCAACTTGCTTCTCATTCGACCCGAACTCTACCTTTATAACTGCCTTGTCACGGAACAACGTTTGACAGAACCTAAGTCGGTGATCCATAATTCGGATTGTGCGACAACCTCAGGTCTAAAGATTACATTGATTGAGACATGCAAATTACGACTTATTTGTTGCATCTCAATATGGGTCAGTCCGACTTGCTAAACTCTTTAGCCGAGTCAGTGAAAGTTGGAATGGCATCACTATGCCCATGACAAGTGGAACCGAGTCATCAGCCAACACTCACATTAGTCTAGATTGTGTGTCCAGCACAACCTTAATTACCAAGAAAAATTTAGCACGAATAACATGAATACATAGTTCCACAATCGAACCACATATTCAATGATATATATCAGATGTTCAAAACAAGGATAACTTAATAACTTTATGAATATAGTGAGAATTACATCATACATGATTGCCTCTTCGGAATATTCCCAACATGGCATGACTCTATATGAAATCATAACCGGTAACAAATCCAATCTCAAATATATTCGAGTTTTGTGTGAAAATTCCAAGTTTACATTAAATGCACTAGATTGTCTAAATTTTATCCTAGAACTTTTGAAGGCATATTTGTTGGTTATGCCACAAACCGTCATGCTTATAGAGTCTACAACATATCCATAAGATGATGATTTAGGTGACGAACCTTCCTCCATAGCCATAGGAAGAATGTTTATATGTCCTCTTATACCGATTGAGGGACACCTTGTGGCGAAGGAGGATGGGACAAACTCTACGGAAGTGGAGCCCTCTACTTCAACCATTGATCAAATGACAAACCAAGAACAAGAACAAGACCTTAAAATTGATACCACTCATCAAGAAAGTGATCAAGACCCACCCAACAATAATGGTGGTCATGATTTTGGTGACTCATCACCAAGAACCCCACTCCGGGTAGATCATGGACTTGATGGAGGCAATGACGGGGATGTACGTCCAAATGAGAATCCCTATGATGCACTCATCCGCATCATGACTCGTCAAGCCACAATATTGCGCCAAAAGTCACATCATCAAAGGAATGTTATTGGTGTCTTGGGAAGAAGTGTATCAACTCTTGGTCAAATAATCAAGTTTTTGGACTTCACTCCTATGTATCTCATGTTGAACCCATCAAAGTGTATGATGCTCTTGATTATGAAGATTGGGTTCAAGCTATGCATGAAGAGTTCCACAACTTTGAGAGAAACAAAGTATGATCACTAGTGGAAAAAACCCAAGATTCATAATGTCACTGGGACAAAATGGGTATACAAGAACAAGCAAAATGCTCATGGGCAAGTGATTCTCAACAAGGCTAGTTTGGTTGCTCAAGGATATTCTCAAGTCGAGAGATGGATGTACGCCCAAAATGCAATAATATTTATACATCAGTTTCATAATTAGGATTCATATTTCTAAGCTACAACTGACGTGTTTCCTTAATATGAGATTCCGAGGAAAACTCACGCTCACGTGTAGCAACATGAACACAAAAAACAAACCCTAGCCTTTATGACTAATTCATTGGATGTTTGATGACTATATTTTTCTAGTCATGAACATTATTTTTGTCAACATCAATGAATAGCATATTGTTGCAAGGGAATATGGCTGTGTATTCCCTAAAAGATTGATATGCTAAGAGATTCCACTAAGACATCTTTGTCCTTAGAATCATATCACAATACGGTTATTTCATAATACATCCTCTGACCATGAGGTTATCTTGATAATATATTATGGAGGTTTTACTTTGGTGCTATCAAGAGTCACACCGTAAACTGGGTGAACATAAAGGTAGTTACTGGGTAATTCTAAAGGAGTATGTTATCTCGATGTTCTGAGATGGGAATTACTCCTCCATAAAAGGAGAGATACATACTTGGGACCACTCGGTATTCTTGATATCCATAAGTTCTACACACAATGCATGATGATGATACCTCATGTTGGATATCATAATACATTAAGGAGAAAGAGGAAACTTACCGGATAACAAGACGAGACAAAGGTATTTGTGAACCAGAGATTGTTTCACACACAATACCAAAATGAATAGTATCATGTAAGTTCGGTATCGTGAGTAATGAGAGATTTGTATAATAACCAACAGGTTCAATAGTTAATTCGCATAGTATGTGGGAGTTAATATGGGTGTCCATGGCCCCGCTATTGATTTTTTAAAAGGAAAGAGTTTCTAGTTTCATGCCCACACACTATCAAACCTGTAGGGAAAAAACACTTAAGTTTGGGCTTATTTTTGTGTATATTGGTAGGCCCGGATCAACTAGGAGTATCACCCTAATAGTGTTTTTGCATGATAGATATATTTTATATATCAGAGAGAATTTATAGCAAGGGCATTAGATGTCCCGGAGTGATAGAAACAATTTCTAACGATTTTATCTATAGGGGTAACAGGGTTTTATCTATAGTGTTTTTTCCTGCATTGTGTGCAGAACTTATGGATATCAAGAATACCAAGTGGGCCCAGGTATGTATCTCTACTTTTATGACCCAGGTATGTATTTCTCCTTTAAAATCACCGATATTATCTAACTATTTTATCTATAGGGGTAACGGGGTTCCGGAAAAGTTCCGGGGGACTTACCTTGTATGAAAGCAGTGCCGGAGGGGGGCCAATTTTCCCTAGAAAAAAACTAATTTTAGGGAATTCCAGGTGGGGCCTATGGTCTCATAGAGTGCACAAGGTTTCCATAGTATTTATCCTGAATTTATTTGAAAAATAAATAAGAGGAAAAAGGGGGGGGGGAGGTGGGATTGGAATCCACTTGGAGTCCAAACCGAAACCTCCTAGGAGGTTGGTACGGCCAAGCCTAGGAGGGGGAAATCGATCCCGCCTCCTATGGCAGGTACCCTCCTTGATCCACCGTATAATCTCCACCCCTCGTCCTCTTTTGAGACATAACCATTGAGCCGTTTGTCCTCTCTCTTTCTCTAGAAGAATTAGAGGACTAAATAGAGCTTCTAATTAGAGCACTTCTAATTGATTAGAGATCTCTCTAATAATTAGAAAAACTAATTATATCATCTAATTAGAGCACTTCTAATAGGATTAGAACCTCTCTAATCTTTACCTAATAATAAAGAGAGGAAGGTTTCTTCCGGTCCAACCTGGTGTTTTACCGTTTTGCCCTTTCACCTATCTTTACCCAATAATAAAAATAATAAAGTACCGATTCGGTTGTTTGGGTCGCTTCCCTTTCCTCCCACCTCTCCTACCACTCGACGCCGCCCCGTGCAACCATGCCCGTGTTCCATGCCAGACTGAACCTCCGCCGTGGTGTCCTATACCACGACAGAACGGAACTCCGCCGCACTCCCTACGCCTCGGCTGTATCCTCAAAAAAGAACATGTCCATCCTGCCGAATTAGCCACGCAGTTGTACCTCTTTCCGTGGGGCCTCCTCCCCGGGATCCTTGCTAGGTGAGCACAAGGACGCCGTAGCGTGAAATACCCTGACCGGCCGGCTTAGATCAACGCCACCGCCTTCCCGCCCCGCCGGCGGATTTACCACCAAATCTTGTCTCTCCCCGTACACCCCACGGCGCACCGCTGTGCCTTGCATGCGGCGTCGAGCGCCCGCTGCTCCATGGTCGCCCCTCCATCCTGCCCGTCGCGGCCTCCTCGCCACCCCTACCACGATGCTAAGTAGGAGCCCGCTCGCCTCTCGGATGGACTCCCTGTCCCTGAACTCTTGCCGGCGCTACCCCAAAGCTCAAGGAGGCCGGCCTCCCGCTCGGCCCTCAAGCACGTCCACATTCGCCTTGTGGCGGGCGATGGGGATCGATCCCCTGTTGTCCTAGCCGACCCTGTGAAGACGCACTTGGAAGAGACGGAGCATGCGTATGGAGTCGACGGCAACGCTCACTATCAATGTCCTTCCAAGCTCTGCTGCCGAATCGACTTGGCGGCCCTTCTGTTCATCTTGCAGATGCAAATTCTGTGCTGGAATAGGCAAGCGGCAAGCCCCATGTCGTCGTTCGCGGCAGCTTCGGGAGCCCCTCGCGGAGCGTCGCCCTGAGATTCCCCTGCGAAGCGTACGGGTCGGCGAGCTCCTGCTGGTGCCATGTTGGGGACGAGCAGGGCATGAGGAGTGAGATCTGGAATGTCGCACGCGCCACAACGGGGACTAGCAGCCACAACGGGGACTAGCAAAGAAGCAGGTGTTCGCCCTGTGTTTGACTTTTGCGTGACGATTTGGAGTAGGGGACACGTCTCTCTAATTGCTATAGGTTCTGCTGCCTCTTCTCACTAATACAGTAATACTGCTATCGTCCCTTGACCGTGTAACATAATTTTTTCAAAAAGTGTACTCTCCTCTCTAAATGGTTTGCAGTCGGCTTCAAACACTCTTATCTATGTGCGCTTATTTTGTACGTATATTGAATACACAAATAAAAGACTAAGATCGTTTCCCATTTTTTCAGCCAATAATCAAATATTATACACATGAATTTATATATATGTTATTTTTGAATGTTTGAGCAACGTGTTGGTGGAAGATAGAGGGCGGGGAGGCCATGCACACGTGTGCTGCAAGAGTTCTTACGAAGATTGGTGGGTGGACAAAATAACATGTAAATAGGATTTTTTTTTCGTGTGGGATGGGACGGTTCGATCATGTCGGCCGCTTGATTGTTGGGTTTCACAGGTTAGGATTTCAATTAAAAAATCGATAAAAATGAACAATGGCAATCGCGCATGCACATTGCTATCGACGTAATAATATTTTAGGTATACAAAGAGTGAGATTTTCTTCTCCCGTCAAAATAGGTCCAAAGCGAACCCACCATTTTTTAGAAAGTTCTCCAAATAATGACATAGATTGCAAATTTGTCTGGTTTCTTTAATCTTTGTCATACCCAGTGTGTCGCAGGGGAGGGTGAGAAAGCGACGGTGGAGCTATGCACCGGCACACTGGGGCCTTGGACATAGTGACGGCGGAGCAATAACACAATGAGTGTGACCTAAGCAACATCGGCATGACAAAAATAGAGACCAATTTTTCAAATATTCGTGCCACCAATCACCTCGGTTCACCCGTAGCAACGCACGAGCACGTTTGCTAGTAATTAAAAAGACTAATTAGAGCAATCTAATTAGAGCCCTTCTAATTGGTTTAAAGATCTTCTAATCAGGATTAGAGTCTCCTCTAATTGGGTTAGAGCTTCCTCTAATTAGATTAGATTTTCCTCTAATAGAATTAGAGCTTCTTCTAAGTAGGTTATGGTGATCCTCTCTCGATTAGACCTAGCTTCTAATTACTCTCTCTCTCTCATGTGTTGAGAACTCCACCTTTATATACACCTGCAACGCTAAGTCCTGGACGGCGAAGCGTTGCGGAATTTTCCCCGACGTATGTGCGTATACTCTCAGAGGGGTAACACATGAGACCCTAAGTCTGATGGATCACGATGCTGGATACGGGGAGTCGGAAACATCCTCACCCACAAGGTTGTGCATGAGGATCTTCTACAGGCTTCATCGGCATCGTCATTGACACCTATTCCGCTTAAACGTTGTTTGGTACACGATCTCGTAACTAGATCTTGGAATTTATATTCACTTGCATCTGCATAGCAAGATCTTGGCGGTTGTGTATTAGTTTGGCGAAAATTTTAAATTCCCGTTGTGCAACCCATCATTGACTACGGAGAAACTTTCGCTATTGTAGCTAGACTTGAATCCATTCATATACTACTCACATTGCCACTAGTCATAATTTCACTTGCATCAAATAGATGTTAAAAGTGCATTTCTAAATGGTCCCTTCAATGAGTTGGTATATGTTAAACAACCTCCAGGGTTTGAAGATCCCAAGTATCTGAATCATGTCTACTTACTTTATAAGGCTTTGTATGGCCTCAAACAAGCTCCATGTGCTTGGTATGATCATCTAAAGGAGTTCTTAGTAGACCGTGGTTTTGTACTTGGGGTAATTGAACCCACACTCTTTACAAAGAGTGTAGATGGAAATTTCTTTGTGTGCCAAGTATAGGTTGATGATGTTATTTTTGGATCTACTAATATTTATTTTGTAGACCGATTTGCTAAGCTAGTGACAAGTGAGTTTGAGATGTCTATGATGGGCGAATTTAATTTCTTTCTTGGCTTTAAAATCAAGCAATATTATGAAGGAACCTTTTTTTTTCAAACTAAATATATTCAAGACATGCTCAAGAAATTTGATATGGCCAATGCTAAGCCATTAGGATTTCCAGTGGAAACAAACATGAATCTTTTTTGTGACATGAACAAACATGAATCTTAAAATAGATCACGAAGGTATATCGGTTAATCTAAAACTCTATCGTTCCATGATTGGTTCTGTACTTTATCTGTGTGCATCTAGACTGGATATTATGTTTAGTGTGGGTTTATGTGCAAGATTCCAATCTAACCCAAAGGAAAGCCATATGATTGCGGTCAAAAGTATTCTTGGGTACTTGGTTGACACTCCCACTCATGGTCGTTGGTATCCTTCCAACGGAAGTTTTGATCTTGTGAGATATTCAGATGTGGATTGGGGAGGTGACAAAGTGGATAGAAAATCAACCCCAGGGTGCTTTCCAATTCCTTGGTAGGTCATTTGTGTGTTGGTCTTCCAAGAAACAAAATTGTATTGACACCTCCTCCACGGAAGCGGAGTATATTGACGCCGCAAGTTGTTACTCTCAATTATTATGGATGGGGAAAATGTCTTAAGAATTTTGGAATTAAGATAAAGACAATGCCTCTTTTATGTGACAATGAAAGTGCAGTAAAAATTGCTCATAATCCCGTGCTCCATGGAAATACCAAAAATATTGAAACACGATATCACTTCATCTGTGATCATGTGGCCAATGGAGATATTTCACTTTCTTATGTCAACAGCAAATATCAACTTTCTGATATATTCATAAAGCCACTTGATGAAAAGAGATTCAAACCATTGAGGAGGAGATCAACATCGTATGTGCAAGCAATTTTGGTTGACTGGAAATTTTGCATACACACCTCTACTAGACTCTTATTTTGCGTTTATATGCACACATGGACATAGGGGGAGTGTAGCTCAATTAATGAGTCAACACTAACCAAAGTTTAAAATAGCGGGCTATTGCATTTAGCCCCCGACGATTTTATAACCTACGAAAGGCTATAGCGGGGCTATAACCATGTAGCCGTTATTCTAAAATATTGAAAAATATTAAGATTTAGACAACATATAATCATATAAATAGCATTATTCACATATTCATAATGTAGTAATGTAGTTATATAAGATGTATGGATAATTAGGAGTTTAAATAGTATTTATTCATGACACAATTCAGTAGCCCTGAAAGCAGGTCGCCATGAGTCGCACTCGCACCTCAAAATAGCGGTTTAACAATCAACAATGCTTGATTTAGACTACGAAATTGGCTGAGTTGACAAATTTTGGACCAAAATTTTTGGTCTCCTAGATGGGATATAGCCCGGCTAAAGGGTTAAATCGGGACTATATCCATTTAACCGAGCTATTAGCGGCTATAATCCATTTAGGATATGAAGGCTCTAGCCATATCCCAAAGCCTCTTGGAAGGCTATAGCGGGCTATTTAAAACTTTGACACTAACTCTATAATGCACAAATAAATCATACGTAATGGTCATTTCTATGACAAAATGTGCTTAAATGATGAGTTTTCAATAATGAGCCAAAGATATATCTTCGCGGTGTCGTTTTGAGCATACTTGTACATGGTGGCTACGGTCACCGACCCATCTTGTTTGGTTCTGAACTTAATTGAAATTGGGTTTTGGTTCAATTTGTATTGTGAGTTTAATATCTTTGTTCTTATTTTTATTTTATATCACATCCAATGTTGCTTATTTTGGGATTTCATGTTTTCCCATTGGATGTGTGCGAAATCTCCATGCTAACGGGTTGCTCACATGTGTCTATCATCATCTTTCTATCTTTCATATTCTTTAAAAGTATCACATCAATAATTGTACATGGTCAATATTTGAAACCGACGCAAAATTTAGAACAAATAGGTGTGGAACAACACAAAGTAGGGGTAACAAAAAAATGGGGGAAAGAAAAATTCTCAGAAAAACCGTCCTAACTGGCCGGCCTGGCCGGCGTGGGAGGCCGACTGGCTCGATTGCGTGCCCGACCTGGACGGTTCGACGGGGTACACTCAAAAACTGCCGACGGGGTGGGTGGGGGGATCTCTCCACTCCTCCACACAGTTTGTCCATTGTTGGAGGATTGGAGGTTCTCTCCTTCATTGTTGGTGCCTTTGGGATTTATACCCACCTTTAGACTCCTAGGTGCATCCTCCGCCAAGTTAGAGTGAGGATGTCGTCCTCCTCGAGTATGTTTTGGTTTCCTCTCTCTCAAATTCCCTTTTTCTTCCTATTAGAACATTGATTTGTGATTTTGAGTACTTCATGGTAGGGTTCTTATTCATGTGCTATTCCACTAATTCTTCATGGCACTATTTCACCTAGTGTCATCTAGAGATTCTAATAAGCATAGTTTGGTGATTAGCTCTCTCTTATATCCATGATTATTATCCCCAACTTATGCTTATATGAATGTCTAGTGCTACACTATTTTTTGCCCCACATAGGAAATCATATTTTTTATATATGACCATGTATACTTATTGTGCATATTCATATCTATGCTCTAAATTTCACGGATCATGTGACTGACCCTCAAGCCAAGGACACAGGAAAAGCAACTGCCACTTATGTCCGTAATAACAAGAGAAATACTTCTGCAGCTTGTGGTTCCACTCCCTCTCAGTCCAAGAAACTTCCGATCAATCCAGATGAACCAGTTCATGCATCCTGGAAAAAGCTGCCTACTGCGGTCTTTTAGCATGATCGCCTTGAGTTCAACCCTTATGAGTTCCCACAACGCACCTGCCGGGACACCAGCTGTCGGGGGGCTACCCCCGAGTAGGGATAAGGCAGGTGATAACCGAGGTTCAAGTTGATGTTTACCAAGTTCAGCCGTACCGAGTTGGTACTGGCCGGGTAGGCGACTACCCGGGTATCTGGTATCCGGCTGGTGCTACTCGGTAGAAAGAACAAGAGGCAGGAAGGAAGATTCAAGTGTTGTTCTGGGTCATCCGGGTAGCGCTCGGGTGATCCAGATAGACATGAAGCTCTTCTACTCGGGCACAAAGTCAATGGAATCGTTGCAGGAGATCCCGCGTATCCAGGGGCCGTACAGGCGTGCGGTTCAACTTACTAGGTGCATGGTTATCCGCACTGAGACGTGGGAACAGTACGGGTTGGTAGCTGTCAAGTCCTATCACTGAAAAGGGGGACAGGACATGTTAGTGACCTACCCTAAGAGACTGACAAGGTGGACAAGACCTGTCAGCCGCAGACCGCGGCGACTTTCGGCGACGGTGTCAGCGGGAACACGGAGGCGTGCGCCGTTCCCACAGTGGAGTTGTCTACTCTGTACCTTTTATTAGTATAATAGTGGTTGGCCACCAGTATATAAGGTGGCTCACCCCCTCCTGCCCGAGGGACGTTGGACCTGAGCTCATTTATTGCGAGGCTGAGTCATTCAGGGAGAGAACATTAGAGAGAGCTAGGTGCTAGCTACTCGGCAGAGAGTGAGACACTGAGAGATTGTAACTTCTGCACTCAGTGTGACCCAATACAGAGAGGTAGGCAGGAGTAGGGGTGTTACCTCCACACGAGGGCCCCGAACCTGGGTAGATTGTGCTGTTTGCAGTGCTTTGTGCGCCCCTATTCGGCGTGCGATCCCTCCCCGAATACCTACAACGTCCATCGGCCCCAAACCTTAAGCCATCCTATGGCATCTGTCTTCTCCACACCACGACAGTTGGCGCCCACCGTGGGGCCAGAAGCGGCGCTGGCTGGGGTGCATATTCGGACGGGACCTGTTTCTCCGTCGGGGGAGCGCGTGGTTTGTGGCCTTGTCCACATATTCGGCTCCTTCGACTTCGTTAGCGACAACACTGGTGATTTCGGTGGCAGGCACATGCCTGCAGGCGGCTCCGTCCTCTCCTTCGGCGCGCATTTAGTGTATGTCACCACCACCGTCATCCGCGAGTACCCTGAGGTGGTGCTTGTCGCTGAGGACCCTCCCGCTGTTCTCCCTGTCCGCGGGAAACCGGCTGGCTGCTCTGTGGGCAGCGTGGAGGTGATGATGACTGGCCCGACTATCAATGCCGGGAAGGGCGCCCCCACTGCGCCTGAACTCGTCGACGAGCCGACTGCTCGCCAGGGCCACAAGCCCTACGACCGGCCTCAGAACATGTCGGGCTACAGAGAAGCCACTACATCGACCATGATACCGGCGGCTCGTGCCGGTGTCGAGCACCTCGGTATGCCTCTCGCCACGGACGTGGATCCGACTGTGGTGAGGGCGCAGCTCGAGCAGCAGCGACTGGCTTTGCTGCAGGAGGCCCAGGAGATGGAAAAGGTTAGGCTTGAGCTCAACCTGGACCAAAACGAGTACAATAGAGCACATGGTTTTACTCCTGTATCTAGAAATCCTAGCAAGATAGGAGTTATTCGCCGTAACCTAGGTGCTGAGCTAGCTAGAGATGGTAGAGCTGCTAGCAAGTCTGCTAGTTTAACCACTGTTGGTAGGCCAAAATATAGCTCTCCTACCAAATCTGACTGGCGAAGCTCGCGCTAGGCAGCAGGAACGGCTCAATGAGCTCGTTCTAGAAGCTGGTAGGCAGAATGAGGCTTTTCGGCAGGCCAATCTGGGAGGCGGTGCGTCCCATGTTGTTCATTCGCATGGGGCAAGATCCGTAGGACAGGCCTCATCGCCACTTCCCGGCGGTGAGAGGGCCCAGAGTGTGAACTCTGGGAAGAACATACAGACCCCGGTGTATGACCCGACTGTCGCCGGAAAACAGCACGTTGTAGAGCGGCAGCCCGACCAAAAACACAATGCTGCAGGCACTGGTCGCCAGGACGCCCGAGTTCACCAAGAGGGGCAGGGAGGAAACCGAGATGGTCCATCTCGGCAACATGTTGCTAACCCGGTTCAACATGTTGTTCAGCCACAGGTGCTTACTGCAATGGTCAACCCAGTTGTTCAACCCGGTCTAGTGTACCAAGACCTCTACAACGACGGGTACTCGGCAATGGAGCAAGCCGGGTACGCCGACCCAAGAGATCTCGCAGCTCGATTGGGAGAAAGAATGTTATAGCCAAGTGATGCAAGGCACAAGCTGGACCGAATCTATCGGTCCGAGGAGATAGAGGCAAGGGCCCCTCCCAGGCCAAGCTGTTTCGGTCCCAGGATCATGGGGGATCGGCTGTGGCCAAGTTTCAGTTGGCTAGAGGGACCAAGACCTATGACGGAATCACCAAGCCAGAGGACTGGCGGAATGACTATGTGACTACCGTGTACGTTGCATGTGGTAACCGGAGATGGGCTGTTCGGTATGTGCCCCAGATGCTGGAGGGCCCTGCCCGGATCTGGCTCAACAACCTGCCGAAAGACAGTGTAAACTGCTGGCTTGACTTCTCGGAAGCCTTCATCAGCAACTTCACTAGCACTTACAAGAGGCCAAACCGACCACAACAGCTCTCGGCGTGCAATCAGAGAGAAGAGGAAACTGACCGCGAGTACCTTACTCGGTGGAGCACCCTGAGGAACACCTGTGAGGGTGTAAACGAGTCGCAGGCCATTACCTGGTTCGCTCAAGGCTGCCGACATGGCAGCATGCTGTGGCAGAAACTGCAGAGGGAGATGCCGAGTACCCTCACCGAGACAATCAAGATTGCAGATATGTATGCTCTCGGTGACCCTACTCAGCCTCTGCTTGATTCCTTCGAGCCAAAGAGGAAGCATCATGATGGATCCCGGCGCCATGACCGCCAAGACTTCTGCAACAAGAGAAGGGAGGACCGTCCGGATATCCGCTATGGGTCTGACCACGTAGCTGCTGTTACTCAGGATCAAGGTGCTGTCGGAAGCAGCCAAAGGCAAAAAACTGCTGGAGCCCAGTACGGGCAGAACCAGACTCAGGGCCAGAACTTCAAGAAGCAGTACAATGCTCCCCAGCAGAATAATGCCCCCCAGGAATCCGGCGATCCTTTGAGATTTGTCTTTGAGGACATGAAGGATGGACCGTGCAGCTTCCATACTCGGCACCCGAGTAGGCCAGCCAACCACACTACCCGGCAATGCAGCTGGTGGGACCGGATCAAGAGCGAGGCTTTTGGTCAGCTGCCTCCTCCTCCTCCTCTTCCGCTCTCGGGTGCCAATGTGCAGCCTATCTCGGCAGATGCTCCCAGGTCGGCCGAAAACCAGAGGAGGGAGAACATGAACCAAGTGGCGTAGGGATCCAACAACAACAACTACTACAACCGCAACTACAACAACAACAACTACTACACACGCAACAACAACCGCAACAACAAAAATGCCAACCAGAACAACAACAACAATGGTGGTGCTGGGGACCGGAACTAGTACCAGGAGCATCATGAGAGCTACGTGGTGTTCACCACTGAGCTGAATGACAAGCAGTTCCAGCGCAGGCGCGCAATGGAGGTGAATGCTGTGATACCGGTTGTGCCGTATTACATGGAGTGGTGCGACCAAGATATAGTCTGGTCCCGAGCAGATCATCCCAATATAATGCCCAAACCGGGTACGTATGCTCTTGTGGTGGGCCCCACTTTCTTGGGGACCAAGAAGAACATGAAGTTCAGCAAGGTGCTGATCGACAACGGGAGCATCATCAACATCATGTACCGAGATACCATGGAGAAGCTCGGCCTTGCCGAGAACATGCTGCTACCCAGTTGGACCACATTCCATGGCATAGTGCCGGGAGTGTCTTGTGCTCCCATTGGCCGAATCTGGATGGATGTGCTTTTCGGCACCAGGGAGAACTGCCGGACCGAGTGCCTGCAGTTTGAGGTGGTTGATCTTCAGAGCCCTTATCATGCTCTACTCGGCAGGCCTGCTCTGACCAAGTTCATGGCCTCAACTCATGCGGCCTATCTGAAGATGAAGATCCCTGGCCCCAACGGCATCATCACCATTTCGGGTGATTACAAGCGCTCCCTAGAGTGTGCATCTGCTGGATCTCGGCTTGCCGAGTCCATGGTCATTGTCGCCGAGAAGAAGAAGATTCATGAGGTGGTGGCCCTGGCCCAAGCGGCTCAAGTCGGTATGCCTCGCATGCCGAGTTCTCAGTATGGAGCCACCTTCTAGGCCTCCCAAGAGACGAAGAAAGTGCAGATTGACCCGGAATTCCCGGAGCGTGTGGCCATCATTGGTGCCGGGTTGGAGGAGAAATAGGAAAGCGAGCTCATCCACTTCCTCCGTGAGAATCGGAATGTCTTTGCATGGTCCAATCAGGACTTGCTGGGTGTCCCGAGGGAGTTGGTTGAGCACTTGTTGCATGTGCGGCCGGATGCCAAGCCGGTAAAGCAAGCTATGCGCCGCTTCCCGACTGAGAGGAGGAAATCCATTGGTGACGAGATCACAAGGCTGCTAGCAAGTGGATTGATCATGGAGGTGATGCATCCGGATTGGCTGGCCAATCCGGCCATGGTGGATAAGAAGAAGGATGACCCCATGGTCGTTGTGGTGTGGCGCATGTGCATAGACTACACCGACTTGAACAAGGCCTGCCCCAAGGACCCGTTCCCGCTACCCCGGATAGATCAGGTGATCGATTCCACTGCCGGGTGCAAACTTTTGTCTTTCATTGATGCCTACTCTGGTTTTCACCAGATACCTCTGAACCCGGCTGATCAAATGAAGACTGCTTTTATTACCCCGTACGGGGCTTATTGCTGTCGTGTTATGTGTTTTGGCTTGCGGAATGCTGGGGCTACTTATCAGAGATGCATGCAGAAATGCCTGCATGAGCAGATTGGCAAAAATGTGCAGGTGTATGTAGATGAAATTGTCAT
This sequence comes from Alopecurus myosuroides, assembly GCA_028641055.1. Lineage (NCBI taxonomy): Eukaryota > Viridiplantae > Streptophyta > Magnoliopsida > Poales > Poaceae > Alopecurus > Alopecurus myosuroides. The sequence continues at coordinate 523,382,237 of CM054057.1, read as the reverse complement.
CAAAACAAAAGAAAAACACACTCTGCCGAGCGATATTGAGGAAACATTTGCCAGCTTGCGCAAATACCGGATGAAACGGAACCCAACCAAGTGCACATTTGGCGTCCCGGCTGGCAAGTTACTCGGTTTCTTGGTATCCAGTCGGGGCATTGAGGCCAATCCTTCAAAGATAAAAGCTATAGAGAGCATGTCTTTGCCGAGGTCATTGAAGGATGTGCAGAAGTTTACCGGGTGTCTGGCATCTCTTAGCCGCTTCCTGGGAAGAATGGGTGAGAAGGCCTTGCCTCTCTATCAGCTCATGAATAAAAGCGACAAGTTTATCTGGACACCGCAAGCTGATGTGGCCTTCAAGGAGCTCAAGACCATGCTGGGTAGCGCTCCCATCCTGGCAAGCCCTTTGCCTAAGGAGCCAATGCTGCTCTATATTGCGGCTACCAACCGGGTAGTGAGTGTGGTGATGATAGTGTAGCGTGAAGAAGAAGGCAAAATCGTGCAACGACCGGTGTATTATCTCAGCGAGGTGCTATCCAGCTCCAAGCAGAACTATCCACACTACCAGAAGATGACTTATGGCGTATACCTGGGTGCCAAGAAGCTCAAGCATTATTTCCAGGAGCATCCAATCACAGTGGTGAGCACTGCTCCCATCTCAGAGATCATGGGCAATAAGGATGCAAGTGGACGGGTTGCCAAGTGGGCGATTGAGCTAGCGGCATACACTCCTCTGTATGCCCGAAGAGAAGCCATCAAGTCACAAACTCTGGCGGATTTCTTGGTTGATTGGGCCGAGATGCAGTATGAGCCTCCCTTGCCGGAAACAAATTTCTGGAGAATGCATTTTGATGGCTCCAAAGTAAAAGAGGGGCTCGGTGCCGGTGTTGTGCTCACCTCACCCAAGCGAGACCAGCTCAAATATGTGTTGCAGATCCACTTCTCGGCATCCGATAATGTTGCAGAGTACGAAGCCTTGGTCCGTGGACTAAAAAATTTCCAAGGAGATTGGAATCCGGCGGATTGCCTGCTATGGTGACTCAGATTTGGTGGTTCAACAAGTCTCGGGGACTTGGGACGCGTTGGATGCCAACATGGCATCTTACCGGTTCCTCGTCCAAAATATGACCGGATTCTTCGATGGGTGTGAATTCCATCACATTCACTGAGCTGAGAATGATGCAGCAGATGCTCTGTCCAAGTTGGGGTCTTCTCGGCAGTTTATCCCACCCATGATTGCTCTGGAGCACTTAAGGAAGCCCTCTATCAAGCCGTCACCCAACTCAGAGTCAATATTCATCCCGGCCTTGCCAGACTCAGGAGTTGTTCCCATGGAGATTGACTGGGAGAGCTCAAAGGAGAACCCGGGGACTGCTCCATCCAACCCGGGGACTGCCTCTGCAAACCCGGGGACTGTCGCATTCATCGCGGGGATCATTTCTCAGTACTCTGGGACTCGGGTACTCGTCACCAACTTGGAGAAAGTCATGGCAGCTGATCCAATGGAAGTGGATGAACCAGTGTTTCCCATCCGGGAGACACCGAGTTGGGATTTGCCCATATTATCCTTTCTGATGGATGGAACTTTGCCGAGTGACGAGGTTACAGCCAGGAAAATTCAAAGGAGATCCAAGGGCTACACCATCATCAACAAAGAGCTGCACAAGAGAAGCGCTACCGGTGTACTCCAACGCTGCGTTGAGCCAGAAGAAGGAGAAGAGATTCTCAGAGAGATACACCAAGGAGAATGTGGGCATCATGCCTCATCTCGGGACCTGGTCAAGAAGGCATTCCGTCATGGATTCTTTTGGCTCACTGCCTTACAACAAGCAGAAGATCTGGTGAGAAAATGCAATGGGTGCCAGAGGTATGCATGCAAGATTCACATGCCAGCTTCCGAGTTGAAGACAATTCCCATTACTTGGCCATTTGCTGTCTGGTTCTTGGATATGGTGGGCCCTTTCAAACCGTCTCGGGGCAACATGACTCACATGTTGGTCATGGTTTATAAGTTCACCAAATTGATAGAAGTGAAACCAATCCGGAAATGTGACGGAAACACAGCAGTAAGCTTCTTGAAGGATATCATCTTGAGATACGGCTACCCGCATGGGATCATCTCGGATAATGGAACAAACTTTGCTAAAGGAGCTTTTGCTCGGTTCTGCAAGGAGAAGCGGTCCGGCTAGACATTGCATCAGTCGCCCATCCGGCTTCCAATGGGCAAGTTGAAAGAGAAAATGGCATGGTCCTTTCCGGAATAAAGCCAAGGCTAATTGAGCCATTACAACAAACCCCTGGTTGTTGGCTGGACGAGTTGTCGGCGGTGTTGTGGAGTCTAAGGACTACCCCTAACCGATCAACCGGATACACATCATTCTTCCTGGTATATGGAGCTAAGGCCGTGTTGCCCACTGACCTTGAGCATGACTCACCCAGAGTAACCCTCTATACTGAGGCGGAGGCAAGAGAAGCCCGACAAGATGATGTTGACCTGCTGGAAGAAGAAAGAGAGTTAACTCTGTCGCGCCCTGCTATATATCAACATAATCTGAGACGCTATCATACCCGGAAAGTAAGCCCAAGGATTTTCCGAGAAGGAGATTTAGTGCTGAGGCTTCTGCAACGCACAAGCTTTCCCCTCCATGGGAAGGACCTTTCATTGTGAGCAAGGCGCTACACAATGATGCCTATTATCTCATCGACGCACATGCACCGTAGAAGAACAGGGCGGATAAATCCGGAGAGAAATCCAAGCGTCCCTGGAATGTAGCTCTACTCCATCGTTTTCATTCCTGAACAAACTTTGTATGTATCTCTTCAAACCGAGTTAAATTCCAAGTCGACACTCCGAATTGAACTCGGGGACCGCCTGTACTAAAACTGCTCTGTGTTATTTATTGTATTTACTTTGTCTATTCGGTTGGTTTACTCAGAATTTCACGCGTATATCTAGTAGTGTGTTTAAACCTAAAGGCTAACTCTTTGACTTCGCTGTTGTCCGCAACCCGGCTTCATGGCAAGCAAGAGAACAAGCCAAAGGTCAATGAACACACGAAAAATTGCTAAGGAAAAGAGAAGTGTGTCAACCTAGTAGGGTGTCTATCCTTCTGTGTTTTCGGCTAAGTGTTGGGCAGCGTTAGTATTCAAATATCAAAGTGGTTAAGTATCAGAAACTTGGTTTTGGAAATCTTGTGACTCGTCTACCAAAAAGCCACAAGTGGCAGGTCCAAAAGAACCGAGTGGATGAGAAAAGCAACTCGGGGACTTGCATTTTAACGCAATCCGGCATTGAGCCAGTCTTGCCAAGTAACTAAATAAAAATGGGTAACACTGGAACGATAAGTTGTTAATACATCTGCACCCGACATACCGGGGATCTAATAAACAGTTTTGAGGTAAATTCAGAACAGGCACTTAAGGCATGGTCGATGGAGTGGAGTCGGTCTCTACACTTGATAGATCTGAAGACGGGACACTGAGCGTGGAAGCAGGCTCGGGAGCAGTAGTAGAGGTTGGATCCGCGTATCCGAAAGCGACGTTCTCGGCAGCGGCCTCCGTTGCACCCAACTCGGGAGCCGGGGTGTCGATTACCATCTCGGTGGTGACTGTTCTGGTCGGGGCAGTGGGCTGCGACTCGGGCTGGGCTTCCTCGGAGCCAGCTCCCTACTCGGTGGCCTCCTGGTCAATGTTCTTTGTGGCCTCCTTCTTGGCGTCGCCCTGCTCGGCTTCCTCCTGGGAATTGCCTTGCTCGGCCTTCTCGTTGCCAAGTTCTTCCTGCTCCTCCTCCTCGTCGCCGTGTTCACCTTCCTGGCCTTCCTCTCCAGCGTCAGCTTCATCGCCTTCAGCGTCGTCATCTTCTTCCTCAACATTAGTATCCGGCTCCGTGGGGCCGTCGATGTACTGCTGAGTGTCTCGTATGATGCGAGCTTATAGGCGGCTTCTTTGCGGCGCAAGATGTACTCATCTCGGTTGGTTCATTTGGAGTTGTTCCGGAGGTCCTTGAGCTTCTCCAGATCCAAATTTTCGTACCAAGAGGGCACAGTGTGGAGGGCTTCATATGCACCGGCGCGGGCTGCGGAGGCACGCCATTTCTTCAACTCCTCCTTGACATGCTCCAAGTCGGAGGCAATCTGGTGGATTGTCTCTGGGATCTCCCTCTCCGGCCAGAAGATCTTATGCAGGCGCATAGCAGTTGATACCATCGAAGCACCCATGCCCTTGAGGGATAGCATCCGAGCCTTGATATTCTCGATTTGATCATCTATGGAGGCCGGGTCACCAACACTCAGGCCTGCGTCTGCCCTCAGCTTCCTGGCCTTCTCCACAGCAGTCCCGGCGGCAAGGTTGAAATCCGGGAAGGTGCCTAGGGTAGGACATGCTGGGATGAGTCAGAAAAAGAATCCGAGAAGAAGAAAAAGCCGAATAGTAGAAACAGAAGGGAAGAAACCGAATAGAGCAAGGGTTTGCAGCAACTCACAACGTAACTCTAAGACAAGGGCTCCTAGCCGGCGGTTCCAGTCTTCAGCCTGCCGGAAGTGCTTGTCCTGAAGACGACGCGAGTCGACCACCATGGTGTCGAGTTCTTGATTCCTGTTCTTCAGAGGCTCGATCTCCTTATCGAGCTCCAGCTTCTCGGTGGCTGCCCGGTTCAGCGCCTCGGTTTTATCATTGCCGACCTGCAGTGCAGCCTTCAGGGCCTCAGCAAGCTCAAGCTTGAGCTTGTGGACTTCAGCCTTTTGGGCATCCAACCTCTTCTCTAGTTGGGCCTCTCGGGCTTGCACCTTCTGCTACACCTCGGCGGGGGTGACACACCCCTAGTGTTGCTCGAGGAAGGTTTTGCATTCCTCTGAGAAGAAATGAACTCAGTTAACAAGGGAGAAGAGGGCAGAAGCCGAAAAAGAGAAAATGCAAGGTGACTTACTTTCTAGAGAAGAAAGTTTACTCTGCGCAGATGCCGCCATGACTTCACGGTCCTGGTGCTTCTCGGCGAGAGCCTTAAGCTCACCTGCAGAAAAGCAGAATGTGAGCAAAGATGAAAAATGGGCGTAGGCGCAAAACGCATAAACCAAAAGTGTGGGCACTTACTCTCTACAGAGGACAGCTTGGTGATGGCGTCGGTGACGCTTTGCTCCAGGATAGCCCTCTCACCCTTATGCTCCTCCAGCTCTCTGTTCTTGTTCCTGACAGCTCGATGTGACCATAGGAGCTGGCGGAAGAGCTTGGTCCGGGTCTCAGTGCACTCCTGCAGAGAAGAAGAGGGCATTATGAGTTGGAAGATTCGGCCCGAGTAGATTGCAACTCGGTTGAGCCTTATCTACTCGGACCAAATCTCGGGGACTGGATGGTGGATAAAGCAAAGACTAAAGAGAAGAAAGATGGCAACTCGGAGATTCAAATAGAAAGGGAAATACATTTACCCGGTTGGTGTTCTCGACATCTTCAGCAGCCTTGCGCAGACAATACATTTTGTGCGCCAGAGTGCTGGTGGAGGAGGACATCGCCATCGTGACGGGACCGGCATCGGCTTTGTTCCATGATTGCCAGTAGTTGTCAATATTGTTAAGACGCACACCTTCCCACTCGGGGCGGCCATACTTCTTGTTGTCCCAGTCCTTCTCAATGTATCCTATCCCGTCAAGGATAGTCTCCGTGTCTTCTCGAAGCTCGTACTCAGCCTCTGCGAGGGGGCATCACCCTGGATAGTCAAGGAAGTAGTATCCTTACCCTTGGATCCGGAGCGGGCCAAGGCTTTCCGCTGCTTCAGCTCATCCAACCGCTTGGCCTCTTGCGCCATCTTTATCTTATGCAGCTCCTACAACTCGCGCCAGTGCTCCGGGAAGTTAGGAGGCTTGGTGGTGCCACTGACGCCGGCTCCGGGAGCCTGTTCCTCCGCAGGGGCGAACTTGATGCTGGTCTGAACCAGCTTGGAGCTCCGAGTAACGGGGCCACTCTTGGCCTGCTCGACGGGGGGTTTAACCTGCTTAGGCTTGTTGAGTGGCCAGTGAGTCTTCTTGGCTGGCGGCTGCTGCTGCTCTGGCTGCCCGGATTGCTTGGCACCTGGCAGCGGGTACTCGGAGGGTTGTGGGGTCCGCTGCTGCGATGGTTGCTGTCGTGGCTTCTCGGGCTTCTGCTGCCCAGCTTGCCGCTTCTCGGGCGGCTGCTGCCCAGTCTGCCCTGCAGCTCGCTTAGGTTGCACCCTGGGTGGCTGCTGCTGCGAAGCCGGCGTTGATACTGGCGGTGCTGGCTGCTTCTTGGAGGTTGGCTCGGGAAGCTGCTGCTGTGGCGTTGGTGTTGCGGTGGGTTTCTTCTCAACAGAAGGTTCTTGAGGTGGTTGCTGAGGAGGTGGCTGAGGTGCAGAGGGAGGCGCTTGAACTGGTGGAGCTGTTGGCTGCCGAGCACTCGGCTCTGGTGCTGCCGGAGTTGGCTCCTGCGGCTCAGAGATGGGCTCAGGAGTGGATTGCCGCGTCTCGGTGGGCCGCTCCATCGCTGACTGCTCGTCGTTGGGTTCCGGCTCCTCCAGAACCCGATCAGTCTCCACCTCGGTGCCAGCGTTCTCGGCATCAAGGTCTTGTTCTTCCTTGCGGGGAGAGGGCGCCTTGGCCCTCTCCTCTGGGTGATCTTCCCCATCGTCAGTGGTAAGGTCCACGACGTCCTCGGGTGGATCGTTGGTGGCATCCGCATCCAGTGGATCGCTGAGAAGAGAAGAAAGAAGAAAAAAGGAGATGAGAATAGAGAAGAAGCAGAGAAAAGGCAGAGAGAATAGTAATAAACAAATGCAAAGGGAAGCTCGGAAGGACTTACGCGTCCACAATGGTGCGTTTCTTGCGCCCGGTGGTCTTCTTCTTGCCAGCAACCTTCTTTGGTTTCTTGGCAGGGGCTTAAGTGGTCCACTGCCCGGCCTTCTCTTCGTTCCGGTGGGGGCGGCCATTGAGATGGGTTGCACGTCTATGGGCTCCTCCTCCAGCACATCATCTGCGACCGAAAAGAACAAGTACAAGAGTGAGAAAGAAAAAGATCAAGGCATGATGCAGAGAGCACACGGGTGAACTCAGTCACCTTCATCGTCCTCTGACCAGTCCCGAATAGAGGTGGAAACTCGGGATTACCATCCTAGCCAGCAAGTGGGATGCATAGCGTATCCTGGACGTCAAACGCCTTGGCGTCGTCCTCGGTCCGATCTGCCTCCCAGTTCTGCTCCCGGATGGGCTTGTCTTCCCTTTTCTGGCGGGGGATAACCTAAGAATGCAAATGCAAAGAATAAGGAATAAGGAATATTCGAGGATACCGGGTAGAAGTTCTACTTGGTCTAGCATGCAAACATAAAGCATATAAAGCTAAGTCCTAGCAAGGGAAACGAGTAGAGATTCTACTCAGAGCAGTATGCAAGCATAAATCATATAAAGCCAAGTCCTAGCAAGGGAAGCGAGTAGAGATTCTACTCATAGCAGTATGCAAGCACAAAGCATAATGACCTAAGTCCTAGCACAGAAGTTCTACTCGGCCTAGCTTGCAAACACAAAGCACATATGGCTAAGTCCTAAATAGGGAAACGGGTAGAGGCTCTACTCTGAATAACATGCAAACACAAAGCATAGAAGGCTAAGTTCTAACAGAGGAGCCTTACCCGGTATTAAGTGCAAACATAAAGCACATTGGGCTAAGTCCAAAGAAAAGGCTGCAAGATACCTCCTGCGCGATATGAAGTAAAGAAGCAAAAGAGGAAATCGATTAAGTATGTGAAGAAGAGTACTTACTTGGGGGATGTGCTTGTTGCGGCTATACGGCACGAAGCCGTAGAACCAAGTCTCGGAGAGTGTGGCCCTGAGAATGGACTTGGCACAGATTGCCACCTCCGCCTTGGTAAGCTCGAAGGTGGTCGTCCGGGTGCAGTCGCGGGATCCTCCCATGTAGCACATCTTGTGTGCTCGCTCTTGAAGCGGGAGAACTCGGCGCTCCACCCAGCAGGCGATCAGATCGTCCTTCCGGAGTCCTTGCTCCACCAACTCCTGCAGACGGTCGTCTACCCGGTTGACGTCGTTTATCATCTTCTTGGGGTGGTACCCCCAGTTCTGCATCTTGGTGGGGGGCACATTCTGGAATTCGGGCAGCTTGATAATGTCAATGGGCTTCTCGCCTGGCGCTGGAGTTGGATTCTTCACATACAAGAATCCCCTCTGCCACTTCCGGCAGGTATCCAGTCCGAGTACCCGCGGGTGGCTACCCGGTGACCTCTGGAACATCATGGCCGCACCCGTTTGAGTCATCTCGTTTGGGGCGATTGGATTGGAAGGATTTGGGACGACTTGCTGGCGGAAGAAGAAATATTTCGCCCAGGTGTCTACCGTGGGGTAGACACCAAGAAAGGCTTCACAACACGTGACAAAGGTGGAAAGCATGTCGATTGCGTTGGCGGGGAGGTGATGAGGCTGGAGGACAAAATGTCGGAGAAACCCTTGCATTAATTTGGAGATTGGGAGGCCAAATCCGCGCTTGAAATGGCTCAGAAACACCACGTACTCCCCGGGGCCGGGAGTAGGCACGAGCTCCTTCCCGGGTGGACGGCAGATGACACCGGGAGGGACCCGGCGGGTATTCACCAGCCATTGGCAGTCCGACGTCTTGACGTCGGAGCCCTCCGAGGCGGCGCGCATCGTTGGAGGCTCCTCCTCGTGCAGATCTGCAGCGGCGGACTCGAGCTCCATTTCCTCTTCTCCGATGAGGAAGCGGTGGCGGAGAAGAAGAGGTGCAGCGGAGCGCGATGGAGACGCGGGGTCGGAGAAGACGGCACCGGGCGGTGAAGGCTTGGTCGCGATTGAGCACTCTCCGATGCGGTGTGGCGTACGGGGGTGAGCTCTTCCTCCCTGAGCTCGCGGAGCGGCGGCGTGCTGTGAGTTCGCGGCGGCGCTGCGGGCTCGCTGTGAGAGAGGAGGCGAAAAGGGAGCGGCGCAAGGGGAAAGTGACGAGGAAGATTGGACGAGGGGCGGTGAGGAGGTATTTAAACCTCCTTGGGTGCAGTTATCACTCGTGATTGATCGTGGAGGAGATCGTGCGGCGCGGGAGTTACCACGCCCGTTAGAAACGCACATAGCGAGTAACTCGCGCGTAACGGACGCAGTTAATCCCACGTTGCATATCGTGGTCTATTGAGTACCTGTGCGAAGGGACACGACGACCCGTGGGCCCGCCGTGCAATGACAGGCGCGTGCCACACGGCCACGCCAGAACCGAGGCATCGTGGGTGCGGTTGCGTGACATGTACACAGCCTGGACACGCGAAGATGGAACCACTCTGAGCGGCAAGATTTTTTGAAATTTGGCTAAGTGTTGGGATCACGGTTGGACCCAAGACTGCTTGGTCTACTCAACACAACGGTGAAAGCTCCAAAGATCACGATGGTGAAGGCCGAACTCAGATTGTTGGCAACCGAGTTGAGTCGCAACTCGGCTGGGATTCATCAAGGAAGGTATTTTTGGTTTAAGCTGGCAGGGCCCAACGCCCAAGTTCGCCGTACCCTACCAGTTTCGGAGACTAATGTCGGGGGGGCTACCCCCGAGTAGGGGTAAGGCAGGTGAGAAACGAGGTTCAAGTTGATGTTTACCAAGTTCAGCCGTACCGAGTTGGTACTGGCCGGGTAGGAGGCTACCCGGGTATCTGGTATCCGGCTGGTGCTACTCGGTAGAAAGAACAAAAGGCAGGAAGGAAGATTCAAGTTCTGGGTCAGCCGGGTAGCGCTCGGGTGATCCGGATAGACGTGAAGCTGTTCTACTCGGGCACAAAGTCAATGGAGCCGTTGCAGGAGATCCCGCGTATCCAAGGGCCGTACAGGCGTGCGGTTCAACTTACTAGGCGCATGGTTATCCACACTGAGACGTGGGAACATTACGGGTTGGTATCTGTCAAGTCCTGTCACTGACAAGGGGGACAGGACATGTCAGTGACCTACCCTAAGAGACTGACAAGGCGGACAAGACCTGTCAGCCGCATACCGCGGCGAATTTCGGCGACGGTGTCAGCGGGAACACGGAGGCGTGCGCCGTTCCCGCAGTGGAGTTGTCTACTCTTTACCTTTTATTAGTATAATAGTGGTTGGCCACCAGTATATATGGTGGATCACCCCTCCTGCGCGAGGGACGTTGGACCTGAGCTCATTTATTGCGAGACTTAGTCATTCAGGGAGAGAATAGTAGAGAGAGCTAGGTGCTGGCTACTCGGCAGAGAGTGAGACACTGAGAGATTGTAACTTCTGTACTCGCTGTGACCCAATACAGAGAGGTAGGCAGGAGTAGGGGTGTTGCCTCCACACGAGGGGCCCGAACCTGGGTAGATTGTGGTATTTGCAGTGCTTTGTGCGCGCCTATTCGGCATGTGATCCCTCCCCGAATACCTACAACGTCCATCAGCCCCAAACCTTAAGCCATCCTATGACATCTGTCTTCTCCACACCACGAAACCAGCTTCTATTTCAAGATGCACCAAGAGCTATATGAGTTTGTAGTTTTCTCTCTGAAGAATTCTCATGTCCCGCAATATTTCTTTGATGTGGATGTAGCCAGAAAGTAGTGGCCTGAGGTAATGGAAGTGATGGATTTCCATGGCATTGGTTCTCTTATGGCTTGTGGTCGCAACTTTGGCCCCGAGCTCCTTCAGAAATTCTATCACACCATGCACTTCACAACGGGTCTTCGATCTATGACTTGGATGAGTGGAGGTGTCCAATGCTCCACCACACTTGCTGAGTTTGGCGCTCTCTTTGACCTAGTGGAGTTACCTTTTCAGCCTATGGCCTAAATCCAAATTCATGGTGAGACAAAGCGTATGCTAAAGGCCCGAGAAGGCACCCCCATTGCTATCCTTATGGGATTGGATCTAAATATATTTCTAAGTTCAAATACTTCACTGAGTTTTGGTATGTCATCCACACCATCATGGGGAACACTATTAATGTGAAGTATGGCGAGAAGGGAGAGGTTCGCAAGTGGATCATCAACCTCCTTCATCACATTGTCTGAGCCAAGGAAGTTGGCAAAAAGATGGATGCCCTGGACTATATGTGGAAAAAGATGAAGATTGTTGTCTTTGAGAAAAAGGTCCCCGTGTATGGTCAGTATCTTCAGACACCCTTTGAAACAAAGCTTCCAGCTGGGCTCATCCCCAACTATCATATGAACGCTCCTACTATGATTCCTCTCCATGGTTCGTCTTTTGAGGGTGCTCAGCCAAGGTCCAAGAAGGCTCGCACAATCACTTCTGAGGAGGCCCCTAGCTCTCCTTCGGCTGATGATGCTTCTGAAAGTTCAGTCCTAGTTGCAAAGCCCAAGAAGAAGTTCAATCCCAAGACTCAGCAAATGAATTGTTTCTTTCTTGACAGCCAGGTTAAGGCCCACAAGTCTTATAAGAAGAAGAAACAATATCATCGCAACCAAAGGGCCATCATGAATAAGCTTGGGATCCCCTATCCTGCTAGCTCAGATGATCTCTCTGAAGATTCCTAGAAATCCAAGAATGTTTTTGGTTGGGTTATGATGCTTCCTCTCTTGGTCAGTTTTGGCCCGCCAATGTCAATCAAGCAAGTTCAAGTCAAGCTGTCATCCCACATGCTGAAGAAGGTGATAAAGATGATGATGATAAGGAGGAAGGCCATGGTGATGGAGATGACGAGGAGGATGAGGACTTCATCGGTTGACCCCTTGGATGTGTAGCATCACTTTCTCCCTTTTTGGTGTCTTGATGTCAAGGGGGAGAGAGGTCTATTAGGTCTACCGGGGATTTTCATTAGGGGGCATTCCATATCATCCATTGCTTCTTCACTTTACAATTTGCTTTACTATCTTAGTTTAACTCTCTATTTGGTTTTTATGTTCGTGAAACTTGGTTATCAAATTACGCTATTGCAATACTATGCCATCCCCGGTTTATCCTTTTATATGACGAAAACTATGGTGACCTTAATATTATTATTTTCTTATGGTCATTACTATGGATGCATGTCTTACTAAGAATTGATAAATGCAAAGTGATCTATCTATATAGCCCAAGTCTCTAGTGCTAAAATTTATGCTCATTGTCCTTATAATTATCTTGCTAGCTATTTTGAGGTAATGTTGGTATATAGAATCTTGGGGGAGCTAACAACCCTATTTGGTGTGCCTCCTAGCTCTCACATTTAGTTTTAAAATTGTGCCACACATCTAGAGGGATCTAGTCAATCTTGCCAAGCTTAATTCTATATTTTTTATTGTAACTCCGTGTATTGTCATCAAATATCAAAAAGGGGGAGATTGAAAGAACATTTGTCCCCTAATCTTATTTTGGTGTTTGATTACAACACTCGGAAGATTTAACCATTTGCTTAAAATTATTATTTAAGAACATATGAGGTGCTGCAAATGGTTGAAATGATCCTCAAAATGCAAACGGTAGAAAGAGAAGACGAGAAGAGAAAAAGGGAGAAGGGGAGTCTGCCTAGCCGGCCTGGCCGAGCTCTAGGCCGGACAACTGCTCCTCAGGCCGGGCTGGTCTGTGTGCGTGCCGTCCTAGGCGCAGAGAAGTTGGCCTAAGCCAGGATGGTACTGCTGAGGCCGGTGCGCTCGGGTCCCCTGTCGGCATGCACACAAGAAAGCGAGCCTAGGCCGGGTTCTCTGGCCAGCCAGCCTAGGCCGGGTTGAGGCCGACCTACCTGCGTAAAGGCCAGGTCTCTCTGGCTCCATGCCAAACTACCAAGCCGGCCTGGCTGGGCTCCCAGGCCGGGAATCCTGGCAGACGACTTTTAAGTCCCAACGACCACTTTTCCCCTACCACTATGAAAGGGCTCATCTTCTACCTTTAGGTGGTGTCACTTGAAGCTTTTTTCACACCAGCATTTGTGACCACCTCAAAACTCATAGATCTCTCACAAATATCCAACCAAAGCCCTTGATCTCTTAGAACTTGGAGGAGAACCACTAGATCTACAACTCCACCAAACCGATTCGTCACGACCCCACTAATCCTTTAGGTATATTGTATTTCTTGGTTCATTGAAACCTAGAATCTTGTTGCTCTTAGTTAATTGGAGCTTAGAGGCTTGTTTGTGTTCTCAAAGCTTTGAAAGCTCATGTATCTTGTTGCTCAGAGTCTTGGAGGCTTCCGAGATTTGGCGAGGACCCTCCAATTTGTGGAGTGTGCCTCATCCTTGTAAAGATTCTAGTTGTCAACCCCAATGGCAATATAGTGATTTGTGTCTATGCACTTTGGTGGTTGGACACAAAGGATATATGGTGTGCCATTTGACGGCTACTCGGTGTTCCACTTTGGTGGCACTGCACCACTCCAACGTAGATTATTTTCCATTGAGAAGTGAACTCCGGTATAAATCTCTGCGTCATCGTGTTCGGTTATTTCTCAACTTAACTTTACTTATTTCTAGTAGCTTAGTTATTTGAATATCTTGTGCTAGTATTATTTGCTCATCATATAGGATTATTAACCTAGTTGCATAATCTAGACAATCCATATTTGAACAATAACCCTTAATCGAAAAAGAAGTAAAATTTATAGTTAACCTATTCACTCCCTCTAGTTAACTCTCTCGGTCTTTAATCTATGACACGCATTGGGACGTGGACAACGTGGGGAAGTGGTGGCTTCTTGGTCTCCACCACGCGTCGGGACGTGCACACGCGGCGAAGTGGCAGCGTCGCCTCGCCTGCTTGCAGCCGCGTCGCCTTGGTAGACGGCGTGTTCCGTCCCATCGATCAGACCCTTTTTAAGGGCGCCGTCGTGTTCACTGGCACAAATAGCCCACCATCGACGCAATGGCACTGTCGGAGAAGAATTTTGTCCTACCGGGCGGCGAGGGGAAGATCGCCGTGGACCCACTGCAGGAGGAGGGTATGAAGGAGGAGGAGGACGAGGGCATGGAGGAGGAGGAGGACATGGCAAACGACGAGGAGCCGCTACCGGCGCCAGACCTGGCTGTAGACCGGCGGGATCCTTGGCCCAGATGGAAGGAAGCCTTGCGCGATGCAGACCCGCGGTGGTTTGCACCGGCATGGGCACAACTCGCGGTTCCTGCGCTGCTGCCTCCCCGATGTCCACCACTGCCGATGCCGGAGCAGGAGGAGCCTGGAACTCCACCGCCTCCACTATCGGACGACGACGATGATTATAACTTTGGTAGGCGTTGTGTTTTTTTAATTTCGTTACATATATATGTACACAAATTATGTGCGCAAACAATGATCTACCTCATGTGAAACTATTTTGTGTTTTCTGTGTCAATGACAAGCGGGCCCCACCTGTCGGGTTGGCTGACCGGACAATGTACGCCGCCCCCAGGAAGGCCCCCAAGTTAAGCGGTTGGGCTAGGAGTGTCTTACACAAATTTGATGGGTGGACACGTTTTTGGTGTGCCGGTGTGGGCGGTTTTTGGGTCCAGCCCCCAATGGTCCATTGGGAGAGGGGGGGGGGGGGGCGTTTGGGGTGCTGGTAGAGATGCTCTAAACCGCATGACTCTTTACACTTCACCTTTAAAACCCTTCATATATATCTAGTTTACTACTCCCTCCGTGTCAAAATAAGTGTCGTTGAAATTAATTTATCTAGCAGTAAAATACATGTAAATACATCAATTTCAACGACATTTATTTCGAAACAGAGGGAGTACTACTAAAAAAGCTCTATATGTGATGTTGCCTCATACATTCCGCTGGTATATGAAAAAAAGGGCCTAAGACCAAAGTTTTAAAAAAGGGCTACAACATAGAATGAGCTGATAATCTCTCCCAGCTTCTTAGCTCCCGAGAGGATCCAAATCATGCCTTCGTCTTTGATGTGCCGAAACATGATAGACACCATTGAAATTTTGTTGTTGAAGATTCACGCTTTCTTTTCTTTCAAATCTCCCAAATCATGAGGATGATTGCGGTTTCTGAGCCCTCCTAGGATGTGGACTGAGTGCCTACCATGGCCTTCGAAATGGCTATTGTTGTTTCGTATTTATGTTTTGCACTACCATTAATATCCTGCAATCATATGCATTTATTATCCCCAAGTTTCTTAATTCTACTATCCGAAGAAGCCCTGGACATATGTATTGATTAGAAGCAATAAGAAAAAAAAGGTACACTCTCTATTCTATGTACCTCTAATGCATGTGGGCCACAACTTACAACAAAGAGTGACCTTGTTCATTTGGATTTTTGATAACATGGATTTTTGATAACATGGTTAAGGATGATCTTACGACGTGGAATTGCCCCGGCATCAAATTTCAATTTCACCCGGGTTAAATGTTTTTAGTTTGTTTAACAGATTGACATCTTGCCTTTGGTAGTATTAAACATTATATAAGGTGTAATGACAACAAACATGGGTAGAACTAATTGCATCGAATATGACAGATCCACGAGGGGAATACAGTCTAGCTTTGCATAGAGTAAGCAATGCCGGAATGTGATATTTGGTCCTGAGCTCAGGTGCTCCCTCCGTTTAAAAAACAATTTAAATAAATATTTGGAAGTGACAAAAACATTGAAAATAATTCTGGATGTAGTTGACGATGTAGCCTAGACACACGCGAAATCACAACGCGAAATTATTTGTATTAAGGGCTGCACAAAACTAACAAAATATTAAAAAAATAGAGATTTGAAAGATAGTAGATTTGTACATTTGTGTAGCTTAAAAATACGTAATATTTCAAGCTGAAATTTTAGACGTTTGTTACAAACACGTCAACGAAAACATTCAGAATTTTTCTTTTACATTTTCTAAAAACTTATAAATATGATTTTTGATGTTTTAAAAACGGACATGGAGCGTTGGAACTCCAGCTCGCACGCTTCTATCATACATGATTTTAAAACGTAGGAATTTTGTAAGAGATGTGTTTGGATGACGCGCAGAAAACAAACACATGAATTTTGCAGTAATGAGGAGAGAGAGTAGAGAGAGATAGAGTATGAGTGCATTGGACTTCTCAAAGGAAAAAATAAAAAGAGGTTGGACCTCATGTTGAGATTCCTATGGAATGGAGGACAAAGGGATAGATTTCTTAGAAATTTGGTGGTGTCAATCCTACAATCCAAAAGCATTCCATAGAAAAAATTCCTATGGTTTGAAATCCTCCCAAATTCCTATGAAATTTCTTTGATCCAAAGAGGCCCTAAGGGAGATCACACGCGGCCAAACGGAAGTGCGCGGATCAGAGATCCACATGAGGAAAAAAGGAGATCTGACGCCCAAAGCGTACGACTCCAATCCGGGTTTGGACATACAGTAGCAGCTAGATCCACCGCCAAAATGTCATCTACCCAGCCCGGCTGCAGCCGGTTGGAGCAAATGTCTTAATCTAAGTAGTAGGAACTTCTGGTAGTTAATTAGTGGTATCAAGGGTAGATTTGTGAGGTGCTTAACGAGACATGAGCGTTTGTTGCACCTATCACGCGTATTAAGAATTGGTTACCATGCACGCACGCATGACACCGTACGGCTGCCGGTGCCGGAAGAACATCCACGAGTACGCACAAGCTTTGCGCTGCATTTTCTGGTGGAAAGGTACAAAGGTGCCCGGAACCAATTAATTACCTAGCGCACTCGTTCTAGTTGAATTCTTTTCTTTTTTCGCAAAAAACAAAGTTCTAGCTGCTGAACCCGGCCGTCAGGGAAAACGCGGTGTATGTTTTGGGTTAACCCTGAACTGATTTTAATTGTTATTAGGCGCCGCTGTGTGTGTTACGGTGCATTTCGGCATTCTAAAACTTTCTCCGATCCAAACAAGCAAAGTGATCAGGTTAATGTCGGAGGTTTCGTGGAAAAGCACAGTTCCGGACACTGAATCTGGCCGAGTGTGATAAATCAAGCACGTACAGAGCACCACGCGCTCCTGACGTGGAAACACGCGAGGCGAGGTAGACGTTACTTATCCCCGTCAGCTCCACGCGCGCGCTCGTGGCTCGCACGAACCGACATCGATCGATGGCATCCGGCCGGGCAGGCGGCAGCACCGTACGTACCAACGAGTTCACGCCGTCCTCGTCGGCGTCGGCGTCGGCGGCATGTGCGGTCATTGTACCGGCCGGCCGTTCGGCCCATTTCGGTATCAATGGAATAGGATGAATCCATATGGTTTTTTTAAGCTTCTTCACAATTTTAGAAGGGGGCTCGTCCCCAGATCTTGTTTAGTCTTTAGAGTAACTTTAGAAGATCCCGTACAAGTTTATATACCGCAAAAGTCTGTTGAAGATCTCCCGCATAACTTTAGGTGCTTGGTCGGAAAGTGTTCGGCGTAGGATATATCCATAAAATTGAGCAGCTGGTGTCAAGGAGACAGACATCAATCTCTACCAATTGGGAGACTGGCCTGTACTTCAGAAACCGGTGAGGGGTGCGTGAAGAGGACCCCTCTCGCCCGTTGCTTTTTTTTCTAAATAACTTTGTAGTAGAACCCCTTTCGGGTTTCGCGGGCGTGCTCGGCATGCCACGTCAAAGAGGTGGTGCCGCATCTGATTCCAGGGGAATCTCCCTCCTTCAACGGCGACGACACTTTGATCCTCATCTAAAATGATGACAACGCGATTGCCAACCTTAAGTTTCTGCCGCTATGCTTTGAGAACATGTCAAGGCTAAAAATCAACTTTCACATGCGTGAGGTGTACGTGCTATACACAGAAAGGCACGAACAGCGCACGATTGCCAACATGCTCAACTATAAATTAGGAGATTTCCCCTTGATCTACCAGGGCCTCCCAATCTCGGGCCGTAAACTTACCGTTGAGCAGCGAAACTTTCTGGTCAACAAACTAGCTGCTAAGGTTGAGCTTTGGATGGGCAGATTACTTTCCTCGGGGGAGGTTAATATTATCCGATGCATGCTTAGAATTCGTCCCAAACTTTGCCATGGGCCTTATCCTCCTCCAAACGGTGTGTATGAAAAATTTGATTCCACCAGAGCCAAATTTTATTGACTAGGAAGTTTCATTATTTGGGTCTGGCTGAAGTTTGTCTTCCTTATTTGACCCAGGCCAAATTTTAGTTACGTATTGGAGCAGGGGTCAAAGTGTCATCTTTGTGCTTAAATAGTACTAAAGGATCAAATAAGGAACCAACCAATAAAAGGAAGAATTTTTTTGCCAAAGCCAAAAAAGAAAGACAAACTTCAGCCAGAGCCAAATAAGGAATTCCCTCGTTGTTTATCGCCCTCAAGACTGTGGGGGCATGTACTGGTGTACGTTGCAGAATTTAATTTTTTTGTCCAACGTAATTGACAAGAATTGATATGAAGATAATGAGGCATGTACATACATGCGATGATCTAGCACTTACGATTACCAGCAGCGGAAGAATGGTTGATTCGTAGTAGATTCTGAATAATCGTAGATCCTCACAGCTAGGCCTAGCTGGAAAGATGTCGCTAGCTCAGTCGTCAAGAATTACACGTGTAATCCCTCTTATAGTATCCACACATCAACTTGCGGCAATAAGCTAGCGTTCCGTTGTCCAGTACTCGGCGCTAACAAAAAGAGAACGGAATATTGGCATCGTTTTGATGGTAGATCTAATCGATTTGATTAGAGCTATATGAGACTAGTGTTCTCAACACATGAGAGTGAATTAGAGATTAAAGCAACCCTTAATTGGGAGAGAACATCTAAAAACTCAACACAGGAGGCTATAATTCTATTAGAGAGAGAGAATAGACATAAAGGACCAAGAAAGGTACCAAACTACAATTCAGGCATGGAACCGTCAGCCTAGATAACAAACTACGAGATGACCATGAGAATATTGGATGTAGATGAGACCATATGTGCTAGGTACCTGATGGAGCGTAGACACACGCTCATTGGGAGACCCCAACCGTAAGGTGTGAAGAGTGCAGCAGCAAGTTTTCCCTCAAAAAATAAACCAATGTTGAATCGACCAGTAGGAGGAAAAGTGACTTCTGAAGGTTGATGCAGTTGATGTGGTAGGGCACACTACCGGTTTATCAGCAACGTGGAACTTACACAACACAATCAACTCACGTTGCCCCAACGTAGCAGTGAGGTTGTCAATCTCACCGGTTTCGCTGATAACAAAGAGGTTAAATGTATGGTGTGGAACATAGTATGAGAATAATATAACAGCAGTAGCAGTGTGAAAACAATGGAAGTAGTGGTTGTATTATCAGTATGAGAAAATGGACCGGGGTCCACGGTTCACTAGAGGCGCCTCTCAATAAAAGATAGCAAACATGCGTGGTGAACAAATCACAATAGGGCAATTGATAGTTAATAAAACATGCATGACATAAAGATTACTATGACATTCATACGGGCATTACAACAAAATATATAGACCGTCATCCAACTGCATCTATGACTAATAATCCACCCTCCTAATATCATCCGAACAAACGTTGGGTATTAAGTTGCAAGAAACAGATTATCGCAGTAAGCAAAGTGTGTAATATAAACGATGTAAACAAAGTAAACATCGTTGTTTTCTCCCTAATGGCAAGAACACACCCTCCATCCGTCACGTTTCTGTCACTCGAGCACATATGCAAAGGAGGCATGAACCCACTATCGAGCATAAATACTCCCTCTTGGAGTCACTAGCATCTACTTGGCCAGAGTATCTACTAACAACGGAGAGCATGCAAGATCATTAATTACATACACATGAAGGTAACATGATAGATTCATAATCAACAGACATATAGCATTACAATAACATGATCTCGATCATGTGAGGTAGCTCACGAGATCTAAACATGAGGCATAAAATGGAGAGGACAACCATCTAGCTACTGCTATGGACCCGTAGTCCAAGGATGAACTACTCACGCATCACTCCGGAGTCGGGTATGGTGGTGTAGACCCCTCCGGTGATGATTTTCCCTCCCGGCAGGGTGCCAGGGAGAGCTCCAGAACCCTCCCGATCTCGGGTTGATGATGACGGCGGCCTCGGGTGTTTTTCGTGGAAAACTGGTATATCTTTAGGGTTGACGTATCGGAGGAATAGGCGAAAGAGCGATGGCGATGGACGCCCGAGGGGCCCACACCACCCCCAGGCGTGGTCGGGGGGAACCCTATGGTGTTGTCCCCCTCCGGGCCTCTTCGGGACTCTGTGGAACCTTTGGGAATTCTAAGACTTCCGGGTTTCGAATTTTCCAGTTCCGAGAATATTTCCAGAACAACTTTTCCGAAACTAAAAACAACAGAAAAGAGGAACTGGGTGTGTGGAATTTTGTCAATATCTTAGTCCCGGGAAATCGATAAAAATGACATAAAGTGTAAAGAAAACATGTAGCATATGACATGGAAACAACATGGAACATCAGAAATTAAGGATACGTTTATGACGTATCAGTACCTCACAAGGATGCTGGAATGATCCACTCAGAAGTGGCTGGATAACCTGCCGGCCAATACGATCCGATCCTGGGAGGATATAAAAAATATCTTCATCAAGAACTTCGAGGGAACATGCAAGCAAACTACCACCATTGAAGATTTGGAGCGTTGTGTGCATAAGGAACGCGAGTGATGCTGAAAATACATGAATATGGTATGAGAGATTATCAACACATCCGACAACATAACTCACGATTCAGCCATAGGAGTCTTGAAAATAATTGTGATGGCTCTATTTTTGACATGATTTTCTATAGAAATTCCCTCTTATTTTATTTGATTTTTATTTGGTTTTCACTCCTACACTAACCCAAAAACCGCAATGTTTCGATATGTTTCATTTCTTTGTGAAGATTTCAGGATTAGTACCAACAAGGAAGAAAATAAGGCACATTGATGATAATTGGAGGAAAAAAACTAATTCTGGAAAAATCAAATTCAGAAATAAATCGCAAAAACACTTACCGACTGTTGGATATATACGATTGGGGGTATGTACGGCATTGGCCTAAAAGCCGTATTACCAGGGTGGCCCGTTGGTAATGGATCATAATCCATTGGGCGGCCCAGTAAGCTGATGTGCAGGAAGCCGGATTCTAGAAGAACCCGGAACACATCCCAAAGTGGTGCGGCTTGGAGGAGAAGACGGATTTCTTACTTTTCAAGTTAGATACTTTTCGTAGTCTTCTAGGGTTCCTCTCTGTAAGCCCGATTCTGGCTATCTATATAAAGTCAGACGGGAGCAACGAAAAAGAAAACAATTAGCTAGAAGCCAACTCGCCGAGAAATTGATCCTCGCCGAGTTAGTGAAACCATACTCACATTGTACTTTGTATGCTTCAGACTTCAGCCCTGATTTAGTGAGATTGCAGGAGTAGGAACGCCACCTAGTTGCGTCGTACCAAACTTGGGTAAACTTGGTGTTCTTGTTTGTCGTACTACCACATCCCCCCGCGATTCTACCAGTAGGCTCATGGCACCCCCGTCTATGAACTCTACTACGATGTGTCGATAGTTGGCGCCCACCGTGGGGCCAGCGGCGTTAGGAGTTACGTTTCGATCGGGAATATTTGGCGGAATTGGCAGTACAATACCTGTCGGAAGCTTGAAATTCGACGGCGACACCGAGCGCTTCCTCGACAAAGGATCATACATGCCAGAACGGAATCACCCGGTAAGTGTCTACGTTTTACCGATTGGATCTGCAAATATTTTTATCGGATTAAAAGCAGAGGCAATGGGATTCTATGGTGGAAGCAAATTTATCCCGCACGCCCTATACCCAATTGAGGAAAACTATGATACCGGATTCTCCTCAAATCTCCAAAATAGCGCTGAAATTGCCGTCTCTCCGGAGATGCCTGCAGTAAGATCTCACTTTATTGGCATGGTGCAGTCCGAGGTCGCGGACAACACGGAAGAAACTAATCCCGTGGAAGAAGCAGAAAAGCATCATCCCACAGAACAAGTGGAAGATCCAACACCCGTCAGTGAAACGACGAACTCGGAAGCTGACTCCGTATTTGCTGCTATAGAAGCAAGATTGGATTCAAGACCCGGATCTGAAGACTTAGATTCCGAAGATGAAGATGAAGACGCTTTCGAGAGAAAGTTTAAATCTATGTAGGGAAGATTTCATGAAGTCCTTATGGCAAAGCTGACGGAGAACCCAGATGGCGAAGATGATGAAGACCCCAAAACACCTCCGCCAGATGAGGAAAGAGAGAATGGTGGAGCCAGTCTAGCTTACCCCGATGTCAAAGAATTGACAGAGGAGGAACCTGGAAAAAAACCTGCCTCTTCTAAAAAGAAAAAGAAGACTGCCAAGAAATCCAATATAAACTCCAGAAGAAAAGGTTGGCAGATATTGCCAACCAAAACCTAGATGCAGGAGGAGGAAGCGGAGTCAAACCTGCGGAGAAGCAAAGGAGAGAAGTCCTCGTTCCACAAATGTTGAAACATGACGAAATTTATTTAATTCAAACCCCAGTGGGACGAGACGAACCCCCGGAAGTGCTGGAAGCCAGGAGACAAGCTATACAGCGGCAACAACAACATCTATTCCGTACTCGGGAAAACCTCATGAAAAACCAGGCTGATATTAAGTTCACCAGGAAGAGATAGAAGAATACGAAAGAAGGAATAAATCTGGCATTAAACCTACGCGGTTACCTGAAATTGCAAAACCGGATGAACTGCCAGCAAGAAAGAGGTTCGAAAACCCTTCTTGGCAAAGGCATGTTAATGACACAAATGCCAAGGGTGAACGCATATACAAAACTGCAGCTGAAAATGCGGAGGCTGTGTTCACCATCCTTAATGATGATCTGTACTCCAATGATGAAAAACTTCAGTGAGTGTATGCTTTCCCTAGGAAAGGAATTATAGCAGCAATAACGAGGACATGCAAGATCAGGGATGTTGCATGATGACTCGGCCCTATGCAAAAATGCCACATGCGCCGCTGGAGCATCTGAACCTGGCAAACCTGGAGATTCAGGCGATTATAAGGAAAAGAAAGGAGATCCTAAGAAGGACAAGAAAATCCCGGATAATAAGGTTGCATCGTCCAGAACAGGATCCCATATGCCGAAAGGCGGAAATAATCCCCGTGATCACAAGGAACGGGAGGAACAAAACCGGAAAGACGAAAAAATAATGCCGCCTCCAAGACGCCCAGCTCATAAAGCCGGAAGATATGAAAATCCTCACAGGCGTGAGAGATCCCGTAATCCTCCTAGGAACAAAGAAAGGACAAGGAGTAGAACTTCACCTTATTCCAAAGGACACGACAACAGACGAAATAGGGATAATTCCGGAAGAGCGCAACAATGGGCCAGAAAGGAGCATATCCCCTTCTGTCCATTCAGCCGGCAGATATTCCGCCCACGCCGATAAGGAGGAAAGAGACGATCTATACTCTGGACCTAAGTGCTTCACTGAAAGGATCCGGAGAATCAGTCTACATTCTGGCTTCGCCAAAGTTGGTCCAACTTATCAAAAGCATACCGGAAGTACAAACCCAGATACGTGGCTTTCATATTACTATACTGCCGTCCAGATTAACAAAGGGACAGATTTGGAGGCTCTGAAGTTTCTTCCCCTGATGTTATTTGACAGATCCAGGGATTGGATCAATGGGTTACCGTCAAGAACAGTGGACAGCTGGGAAGACATGGCAAAAGTACTCGCTCAGCACTTTCGGGGCACGTACAAAAGTCCTAAGAGTATAAACCAGCTGAACCGTTGCGTCCAATATGAGGACGAGTCGTATATCGACTTTATCTAAAGATGGAAAGCAATGAAGAATAATTGTTCTGGAGTAAGTGGTGTACAAGCAATTCATGCTTTCATCAACGGCTTGAAACCCGGCCTCGTACCGTTCATGGTTGGTTCGAAGGAGCACAAAGATCTTGGATCTATGCTCACCACCGCCAATGAGCACGCAACGACTGAAGATGATATCAGAGCGAGAGGGGGAAATATCGATGCTTTGGATCAGGCCAAAAAGACAACTCGTTCCGAAAAGAAGGCCACTCCAGAAGCACAGCCAAAATCCAAAGAAGTAAACTTAACCTTTAGAAAGGATAATGGCAGAAAATGGAAAGGAAGAAGCACATAGCCAATCTCCTATTCTAAAGAAGAGTAGGAAAAGATAAAGTCGGAAAACTGTGTCCACCATTCGCAATTTGGGAATCCTACCCATACCAATGCGCAGTGCCGCCTCAACAAACACATGAAGGGCATTGCAGGACCCGGGAATAAGAAAGAATTCCAAGAGGAAATTCAACAAGCAAAAGCCAGAAGCTGAAAAAGAAGAGAGTGAATTGGACACTGATGACAAAATCCAGGAACAACGGCGGAAGGGCGAGCCAAAATTACCGACAGTTGAAGGGAATGTAACCTACCTTTATTGGCAACTCTCTCAGCGAAACAGGCGAAAAGAACACTTCGAGAAGTCAACGCGGTTGTGCCTCCAACACCAAAATACTTGAAGTATTCAAATACGCCAATTACCTGGGATCAGTTAGATCATCCCGGAAACATCCCAGAACCCGACATGCACGCTGGTCGTAAGCCCTATTGTTTAAAACACTAGGCTCAAAAGAGTGCTGATGGATGGATGATCTAGTATCAGCATCATGTACTTGAGTACATTGAAGCAGCTACACATTTCTGAAACCCAGCTCAGGCACAGTAACATACATTTTCATGTTATTTTCCCTGACAGACAAGCACAATCCATAGGAGAAATTCCCCTAGACGTAACCTTTGGAAAAAGAGATCACTTCCGCCAGGAAAAGATCTTATTCAAGGAGGTGCCGTTCGAGAGTGTTTATCACGCAATACTTGGGCGTCCGGCTTTCGCCAAATTCATGGTAAGATCATGTTATATTTATAACAAGCTAAAGATACCAGGGCCAAAAGGAGGAGTAATCACTATAACTGGAGACTACAAATTGGCGAATGAGCTGGAGAAAGGAAACACCCTTTGCGCCGAACAGGTGATCCAGAAGGAAGAATTAAAGGAGCAATCTAAAAAAAGTTTTGCCGACGGAAATGCCGATAGGAAAACAAAGCCGGAAGCCTGCAGATAGTTTCAGAGCTTCAGAGAATACAATACAGGTTATCCTAAACCCCAAAGATCCGACAAAGTTTGTCGTAGTGGGGACTGGGATGACTGACAAGTAGGAAAGCGCGCTCATCAATTTCCTTCGTGAGAACTGGGACATTTTCGCCTGGTGTCCTGCGGATATGCCAGGTGTGCCTAGGGAACTTGCTGAGCACCAACTCAAAGTAATTTCAGGATCAAAACCCGTCAAACAAGGTCTCCGTCGTTTCGATGGAAGAAGACGGAAGGCTATTGGCAAAGAAATTATCCGGCTTTTAGGAGCTGATTTTATCTGGGAAATTATACATACTGATTGGTCTGCGAATCCAGTATTAGTCCTGAAGAAAGACAGTATTGTCCTTAGGATGTGTATAGATTACACCGGCTTGAATAAATTATGTCCAAATGATAGGTTCGCATTACCGCGAATCGATCAAATAATAGATGTCACTGCTGGCTATGAGCTTTTATGCTTTTTGGATGCTTATTCCGGGTACCATCAAATACATATGAAGGAGGAAGACCAAATAAAAACTTCTTTCATAACCCAGTATGGAACATACTATTACATAACCATGCCTTTTGGCTTGAAGAACGCCGGCACAACTTACCAACGTTGCATGCAAATATGCTTGCATAGTTAAATCGGCAAAAATATCCATGTTTACGTGGATGACATTGCCGTAGTTTCCAAGGAAAAGGATACACTCCTTGAAGATCTACGAGAAACCTTCGAAAATTTGCGCACTTATAAGATGAAGTTGAATCCATTAAAGTGCGTATTCGGGGTTCCCTCAGGAAAGCTTCTGGTTTTTATCGTTTCTCACAGAGGAATAGAAGTAAACCCGGAAAAGATCAAGGCAATCTTGAAAATCACAAGGCCCACATGCCTAAAAGATGTCCAAATACTAACGGGTTCTGCAGCCGCTGTTAGCAGGTTTATAAGCCGGCTAGGTGACATAGCTCTGCCATTATACAAACTGTTGAAGAAATCCAACAAATTTGAATGGACAGAAGAGGCGGACAAAAGAATTAACTCATCTGAAAGAAACCTTGATGAAAGCTCCGATTTTGGCATCCCCAAAAGACGAAGAACCCATGTTACTGTATCTAACAGCAACAAACAAGGTTATTAGCGCAGTGATAATTGTGGAAAGACGGAAAGACGAACAAAGTGTACCAGATCAACATCCGATGTATTATGTTAGTGAGGTATTCTACGAGTCAAAGCAAAGGTATCCACATTATCAAAAACTGGCATATGGCGTGTTTTTTGCATCTCAAAAACTCCGTTATTATTTCCAAGGACATTCCATAAGAGTGGTAAGAAAAGCACCACTAGGGGACATTATCAACAATGCGGACGCAACTGGCCGAGTCGCCAAATGGGGCATCGAGCTCGCCGCATTCGACATTAAGTACCAACCCCATACGGCAATTAAATCCCAGGTGTTGGCAGATTTTGTCGCTGATTGGACAGAAGCAATGGAAAACACACCAATGCCGGATTCGGAATATTGCATCATGCATTTTGACGGGTCCAAAATGAAAGAAGGCGCTGCAGCTGGTGTAGTGTTTAAATCTCCAAAGGGTGACATAATGGAGTATGTATTGCAAATACACTTCAACGCCAGCAACAACGTGGCAGAATACGAAGCTTTGCTTCATGGCTTGCATATTTTAAACAAGATAGGCGTCAAACGTATACTCTGTTATGGTGACTCGGATTAGGTGCAGCATCAGCTGAACCAAACATGCGATGCCAAAAGCCCCATTATGGCCGAATATCGGAGAACTCAGGCCGAGTTTGCCATCTGCTTCCTAGTATTTGAACTACTTCACATCAAAAGGGAAGATAATTGGAACACGGATGCATTAGCCCGCATGGGCTCGGAAAGAGTGAAAACCCTACCACCTGGTGTGTTTGTCTAACATTTGCATGAACCATCAATCAAAGGTGGAGATGTTGATTATCCTCTCGTTTCCGAGTCAATTTAATTTCTGCTTGTTGACCCGGATTGGACAATTCCATACTTAAACTTCTTAGTCGATCAGAAGTTCCCGGATGGAGCAGAAAAAGTCTTGCAAAGGCAGATACAACACCGATGCAAAGGATAAACGGTAATCAATGGTTGCCTGTATAAATGCAGTACTATCAGAATTTTCAGTGATGTATTTCTCCAGAAGAAGGAAGAGAAATCTTGCAAGAAATCCGTGCAGGAGATTGCGGACATCATGCTCAATCAAAAATCATAGTTAAAAAAGCATTCCGCGCAGGGTTTTTCTGGCTTACAGCCAAGGCAGATGCAGAGCACATAGAGAATACATGTGCCGGATGTCAGTATTACGCCAAGAAGACGAATATGCCATCTCAATCACTCAAAACTATCCCCCATAACATGGCCATTTGCGGTCTAGGGGCCACATATGATGGGACCATTGAAAACTGCAAGAGGCGGACTTACACATCTACTCGTTGTAGTAGATAAGTACACCAAGTGGGTGGAGGCAAAACCCATAAAAAACTTGATGGTGTGACTGCCAGAAATTTCGTCATTGACATAGTCATGAGATACGGCGTTCCACACAGCATAATCACGGATAACGGGACAAAATTCTCTATTGGAGAGTTGGCAAAATATTGTCGACAAACGGGAATTTGCCTAGATCTTGCATCTGTGGCACACCCGCAATCCAATGGACATGTTGAACGAATGAGTAGTTCTATCCTACAAGGAATACGCCCAAGACTCGAGTCTCCTCTTCATAGAGCAGCTGGAGCATGGGTAGAAGAATTACCTTCTGTGCTTTGGAGTATTCGAACGACGCCAAATAGATCAACATGGAAAACGCCATTTTTCTTGGTCTATGGTGCAGAAGCAGTGCTTCCCACGGACATGCTCCATGATAGCCCAAAAGTGCTAGCATACGAAGACTCGGATGCCGAAAGCGCACGACAGGATGTCGTCGATCTCTTAGAAGAAGAACGAGAGCTTGTGCTACAAAGATCCGACATTTATCAGCAAGGATTGCGACGTTATCATAGTCGGAAAATCAAACACCGTTTCAAAGAACGTGACCTGGTGCTAAGATTGGTGCAAGAAAGAAAGCACAAATTAGCCCTAGTTTGAGAGGGACCATTTGTCATCAGCAAGGCTATGAAAAATGGATCTTATTACCTTGTAGATATTCGAGATACAGAAGATGATCCTAAAAATCCGAATCGCAAGAGAAAGATAGATATAGAAATGGGAGAGACAAAGAGACCCTGGAGCATCCGGTAGTTACGTTCCTTTTACACTTAGTTCAAATTCTATGTAAACATCTTTGAGATCATGAAATAAAGTTCTCGGAATTCATGCATTTCTTGTCTATTTTGTTATTATTGTTCAAAGTATAATACCGCCTTATCTATTTCCCAATAATCTTTCAAATTGCGTCAATGTTAACCTGAATTTTGCCTGCGTGCTCGGAGTTATAAAACTGAATGCTTTTCTAGCCTAAGGAGGCTTAAGGAAACCCAGACTGTTCCTGTGTGTCTGAGTTTCATACTTTTTCAAAATTCCTTACTTTTTCCTAAGTATTATGTGATTGTTTGTGTGTTGGGTCACTGGAATTAGTAAGTAAAAATGCCTAAGTACAATCCATGTTTCCGAGTTTCGACTGATAGGTTTGAACCCAGTCACTTGGCATGAAGATTAAGTACTATTGAGCCATTTCAACACTAAGGACAGTTAAAACCAAACCAGAGAACTTAGAAGGAAAATGAATTAAAACTCAGAAAAACTTGCAAAGACTTAAAATTTTACCGCAAAAGGGGGAATACTTGTTTATACAAAAGATAGACAACATTACAATTGATATTACATTTGAAGAATAGTAATGCTTCTATTTGTTCTCGAACAGCTACTCATGAATTAGGCAGCCTCTTCAGACTCCAAGTCCTCCTGATTGCTGTCACTGGGGTTCTCGGGAGTTGCCGGAATCTCTTCCTCTGGGTAGAAGGTCGAGATTGACACCATTTGAGCTATCTTGGTGGCATGCCCCTTGACAGAATCAAAAATGTCGTATCACTGCGCTTCCGTGTACCCTTGAGGGTTACCGGTCGCGATACACGAGGATTTCGCGGTGGAATAGTGCATACGCATCAGCCCAAGGGCCATGCGCACACCACCGCGAGCAGCAGAGCGGAACCAGGATTCCTTCTCGTTCGCCACCTCTTCAATTTCCTCCGGAAGCTTGCTTACTTTCGAGAATTCTTCAGCTTTGTCGGGAATGTACTTGTTCACAAGAAGCATCCCCGCAGTCTTCAAAGTGGATAAGATCTTCCCAAAAGCCCGAATTCTATCAATCCGGGTAAGCAAGAGGTTCCCTTCTGTTCAAAATTACAAGGAAAAGTTAGAAAATCACAGAAGGAGAAAAAAGAAGCATACCGTAAAAAGTATAAGGAGAAAACTTGGTAAAAGAAGTTAAACTTACCGAGAATCATGTCCATCTCAATGCCTTCTTTAAGGCGTTGGTTGAGAGCATTCTCCAAGTCCCGGATGGTCGCTGCATCTTTCTCAGCTTGAGAAGAAGCACGAGACTCGGCAATTCCAGCAGCTAGTTGGCTGGCCTCCAAGTCTTTATGAAGTTTTACAGTCATCTTGTAAAGCTACGAGTTTTCCTTGCGGAGGTTTTCAGCCTTGCCGGCATCTTTAGCATTTTTTTGGCTTTCGCCAAAGAAGCTGAAAAGAAGGGAAAATGAAGAGTTTGAAACTCAGAAAATGACTTAGCAAAATTTCATAAAACAACAGTGCGAATAGAAAAATATTTACCTGCCGATTTCTTCAGCAGTTGCTGAACAGAGGCCAACTCTGAGTCTTTATCATTAAGAATGCCAAGGAGAGATTTAACCTCCTTGTTCTTAATGGTAAGTTTGTTGAAAACTTCCATGTTTATGGTCTCAGTAGTTTGCTGAAACATAGATAAAGGAAAAGTTTCTTAGTCAAAAAATAAGCAGGCAAAAGAGAAAAGCATTAAGTCAAAAATAGGAAGAATACTTTCTACTTAATACTTGGGGGCTAGAGGTGTTAACCTTGCTCATCCTTTGCAAGCCTGCAATGTTCTCGGAAAATTCCTTAGCATATTCTGCAAAGGTTATTATTCCTCACAATAAGACCGCCTTGTGGCCAAGGACAGATTAAGGGAGCACGAGCAAAGTGTTTTGTCGCCCACTGATGGCTAGGTTGAGACTCCAAGTGCAGTGTGTGTAGCTAGTGGCAAGCCTTCTTCCCCACGAGGGTGACTCGAGGGTTTATATCGAACTCTTGGGGAGCCAGTATTTCAGCAGTTGTCTTCCAACCTTCCTCTAGGATCCTGCAAACAAGTAGAGAATTTTGTGCCCTCAACCTCACCAAGTGGTTGTCAAGCACAAGGTGTGAGACTTCTAAATTGCAATGCAACACTGAAAGTAAATGTGCAATAATTAAATCTACTACTAAATGCAAATGAGAAAATAAATATGCAATGGATTGTTTTTGTAATTTTGTGATGCAAGTGGTGATGGAGATAATGTAAATTCGAATTGGAGATGCAAGTAAAGTAAAGTGCAAGTAAAGTAAATTACAGCAAAGTAACTAGAGTGTTTTCTTATAATTAAAATAGGACCGGGGTTCATGGTTTCACACTTGCATTCTCTCAAATAAAGTGGTAGACGGTGGACATAACGAATTACATGTGAGATTACAATAACATGTTTAACATTGAGTGCTTTCATATGGGCATCACGTCCTAGCATAGAGATCTCTACGGTCATATTGATCCCTCTTATACTCCACCAAGATGCGAAATAAATCATAACACCTCGATAATTAAGGAAAAACCAGAGTATAGCTTTAAGCAATATGACATGAAGTTGAAGTAAGAACTTGCTAGATCTAGTCATGGAGATTGATTAGTGTCACTTCAAATCCCCGGTAACAAGGTACTCCTTTTTATCCCTAGTGAGGTAACTAAGAAAGGTTTAACAAAACCTAAGTGGATCGCTGAACTTCTGTCACTTTCGCAGCACTAGCCACCCCCCGTTACTCCAACTAATGCACCCATCACCCCACACACGCTCTCAAGAACTAGATTGATCAAAGCTAGCAAATAAGAACGGGGTACATAAGATACATCTACTCAAATAACTCAAGAGAAACAATTGCAATCTCAGATTCAACAATTTATAGAAAAGATCCACCACATAGGAATTACAACGGTGCCCGTAATCATGTGAGGCAGCTCATACGGATCTAATTAGTGAAGCACATAGAGAGAGATACAAGTGCTACTTCCACAAACCCATAGCCCTGGGGTGGACTACTCCCTCTTCATGGAGATGTCGATGGTGATGACGTTGGAGGGGTAGGAGATCACACCGGCGGCGCCCCGCCGGAGTTTTCCCCCTCCAATCTGGAACTTCTGGTCTCAGTTTCGGTGTTTCGGCGGCTCTCCTCTCCGTAAGGGTACGGGGGACCCTTTTTATAGTCGGTTTTAGGTCAAGACGGAGTCGGTAAGTCGAAGATGGAAGGAATTGGGGCCACAGGGGCCAAAAGGGGGCCTCTCACGCGGCCAAGGAATCTGGCCGCGTGGAGGGTCCTCTTTTGGGCCTCCTTGCCCAATTCTCGTGGATCCTTCGCCCGCAAGTCTTCTCCTTCCAAGAAAATGACCCCCGCAGATTTTCAGGTGATTTCGCGGAAGTTTGTCCCCTGAAACGTCAAAAATATAGAAAACGGGGTTTCTGACAGGCAGGGTTAATTCCATAAAAGTTGGGGGACTTTGTAATTTAACCCCAAAATACTATAAAACATTAAATTATACCCTTATATGATGCAATATGTAATAGAAAACCATGTGAAAATATGCAAAATTCATCTATGCATTTTACATGCATCAACATCCCCAAGCTTAACCCATGCTCGTCCTCGAGTATGAAGGTGATAAAACTAAGATGTGTTTTGCATATTGAAACAATCATGGGATATCAAGGAGGATTATTCATGCTACATATAATCAAATGATTAATACTAGAAATGAGTAGCAATATACAACTCACGTTGTAAGAAATATCAAATATGCGAGGAAAGATGCTTCATGAAAGTTCACAAAGTGTATAATGAAATAAAAGCAGTATGGACCAAATGCATACACAAAATGAAAAATAAAATCCTATATTGGTCAAAGAATAGCATAATGGAGAATAGAAAATATAGTGGACACTTTGGAGAAAATTGAGTAGAGGTAAAACATTATCAAGTCTTATTTAGCCTCTAAATTATTCAACTAAAATTACTAATTGAAATGTGGTATCCATTGATCTAGGACTCTCATTGCCCCTTTATCACTAGCATCTTAAAATTGTGAGTATTGAAGTAATGATAATGACAAGGTGGTTGAAAGCCTCATGCCCCGTGAGTGTGAAAACCTACTCCATGATTACTCAACTTAAGATTCCTAATAAACTTTGTACAATCATAATAAGTATAATGACATCATAGAGAACCGCAAAGAGGTACCTCTTGCCCCATGACATGGAAACAAGCCCATGTTACAATGACAAGATGAACAAACGGAGTAGACTCATCATCCTTTTTATTTTCATTCACTATTATGCATAACTTCTTATTTTATTATAGGATGTGTTGTAGAGTCACTCAAGCTGTAAGTAAATTTCCACCATGATAAAGCATGGCTTGGGTTAGCGGCCCAATGCGTTTCTCTAGTCATATAGATACTTACTCATCAAAACTTACTATTCCTCTATTTCATTTCGGCATGGCAGGAGTCCAAAAACAAAAGTACATGATATCAACCAAATGTAAATTTTTTGTGCAATGTTGAAATCTTTCGATGATACACGTTTATAGCTAGCTCCCAACCACACACTTGTCAAACGCAAAACTTGTGGCTCCCATTATTGGGTCATGTTTATTAGATGCATAAAAAGTAAAGTGTGCCTTCAAAAGTTCGTGAGAGTCCTATCCCAAGTTCAACCCATGAAAATTAATAAAGTGAATATCTTAATTTAGAACATAAATACCACAATAACATGGTGAACATACTCGGAATAGCAATTAAGCTAATGGGAAGATATGGTGGACTCACTGGAAATACTTGGCTAAGGAGTGTTGGAAACAAGTTTTTTACTTGTTGGAATTTTTAAATTTTTGGGCTAGCAAGAGGGAGATAGTTGACCAGCTACTATGCATGCATATGTCCATAGAACTACTCATTTCATGACAAACTAAATAAATCAGCAATTAACATCAAGGACATGAATAAGAGATACCTCAAGACAACATTATTGCAAATTTCAACACATAAAAAGCCTATAAATCATGCAAACATATGTAGCTCTTCAAATCAACCATGGCATCCCTATTCCAAGTCATAATACTAGCATCCAATACATTCCAACCCCAAACTCCAGTAGCTCAATCTCATATAAAATGATGGTGGTGGTCTTATCAAAACAAAAATAAAAACAAAAACTAGACGCTTCAAGTCTCTACGATAAATGCTTTGCTTAGAAAAACAGAAAGTAGACGTGTGCTAACCAAAGAGTGTAGCTCCAGTGGGGTGTTCATCACATCCCGAAGCTTATGGATTTTACCATTCTTGGATGTCTTGAGGCGCAGCTCCTCTATTCCCTGTGAAAAAACTTCACAAAACATGTTTCTCCCATTCTTTTTCTGTGGGGTGAGATTAGCAAGGACAAACAAATCACATGCTTGCTGTGCAAAATTCCAAATCAAATGCTCCAGTAGATAGAAAATAAGGTTCATTATGTTGTATGTTCACTCTCTTGCTTGAAAGAATCATGGAAATTCGATTCCCAAGCCCAAAGAGTGCATAAAACAAAAGAAGGCAGAATCTGTCCAGAAAAGCAACAGCAGCAAAACTAACGTTTTTCCCTAAGCTAGACTCGTCAAAAAATTAAGCCAATTTTTGTGCTTACAGAGGACGAAAAGTGCAGAACATACGAAAAAATTAGCTCAATCCGACATACCAATAAAAAACGTAAAATCATACGGTGAGCAGACTCGTGCTGAAACAGAAATTTCATGCACTAGGATAGCAACTTATAAGTCCAAATGGGTTTGACTTGACTCTTTATTGAAAACTCCAGAATTAAAAAAAAACTAATCTCTTGAGACAGCAAGAGGACACTAGGAAAATACAAACAAAAACAACCGGGTTGCCTCCCGTAAAGCGCTTTCTTTATAGCCATATAGCTAGTCTTTACTTACTTGATAATCAAGAGGGATAAAGCTCATGAGGGAGCTTGTTCTTCAGCGTGCCCCTCTTCCTTGGGAAGTGCTCCATGATTTTCTTGTGAGGGAACTGAAACTTGACATTTCCTTCCTTGGAGTCTATGATTGCACCTGTAGTATGAAGAAAAGGTCTACCCAAAATAATAGGACTAGGGGATTTACTCCCCATATCCATAATAATGAAATCAACGGGTACGAAAGTCATGTGCAATTCAATCATAACATATTTTACTTGTCCTACAGCATGTTTAGTAGAGTTATAAGCAAGGAAAAATTCACTTGAGCACTTTTCTAAATTTTCTAGTTCTAACAATTCATATAATTCTTTAGAGAGTACCGATACACTAGAACCTAGATCTAACATAGCATGGTGAATTTCTTTTCTAATTGAAACTAGCACCTTGGGGATCCATGCATCCCCAAGCTTAGGAGGTATCATGGCCTCATTATTGTACCTAGAAATTTTTTCTTGCAAGACATGATTAGCAATATAAGATCCAAAGCCAGGTTGATTAACATTTATAGTGGGATCACTAGCAATTTTTTGTAGAGTAGCAATAAGTTATTGCAAGCTACTTTTTTCTAAATCAAGCAATGGATCCTTAATATCAGTAAGCATCATAATTTCCTCTACTTTAATCTCTAATTTAGCTAGCATTCTTGATTCATGAGGACTAATTTCATCTTTGCTAGCAAGATAAGACATATATGGAAGTAAATATTCAGGGTACTTCACTATTTCATTCAAAGTTTCTTCTAAGCTAGTAGGGACATGCTCACTTGTATTCTCAGCAATATGATCAATATTTTCAATAATAGGAGCAGCAATAGTAATAGAATTCATTCCTACACTAGGTTGTGCTTGTGGCTTTCCTGCTGACATGCTTAATAGAGTTGCTTGATTATCAGCTAATTTTGACAATGCTTTATCTAAATTCGAAGATTGAAGTTGCAATCCTTTAATATCACTACTAATGGATGCAATAGAATTATTTAACTCATGTATCATAGCATTGTGACTAGCAACTTGTTCCATAAGCAATTTATTAGATTCAGAAATTTCACTAGAAGGCTTCCACTTATTTTCATTAGCATTAGGATATGGAACAAAAGGTTTATTTGGCACATAAGGAGGTTTACTATATGAATTGTAAGCATTAACAAAACCATTGCTACCATAACTCCTAACAAAATTAACATCCACACTTTCAGAATTACTACCAACTAGCTCCTGCAAAGGCACATTCTTCATATTTTGTTTATTAATAAAAGCAAGAATAGTGTCCATTTTAGAAGACAAATCATTGGTTTCTTCAATTGAGTTTATTTTCTTAGTGGGATTGGGTGCTCTTTCAGTATTCCATTGACTATAATTTTGCAATATGCTTTCTAATATGCTCTTAGCCTCTCCTACAGTTTTACTCATAAAGACACCTCCAGCAGCAGAATCAAGTATATTTCTAGACATGTAGTTTAGACCATTATAAAAAGAGTGTAGTATGGTCCATTCATTTACTCCATGTGATGGGCATGTTCTAATCATTAATTTAATTCTATCCCATGCCATGGCTACATGTTCATTATCATTTTTCCTAAATGAGAGGATATTATTCCTATTTTGCAAAATTTTAACGGGAGGATAATATTTCTTAATGAAAGCTTCTTTTAAATCATCCCAAGACTTTGTACTAGCTGTAGGTAGTGAAAGTAACCATTCTTTAGCCTTTCCTCTAAGTGAAAAAGGAAATAATTTCAATTTTAAAACACTACTTTCCACATTTTTAAATTTTTGCATATCACATATTTCCATGAAATCATAAAGATGCATCCTCCATAGCACTACCACCAAATTGCTCTCTAGTAATTAAATTCAATAAACTAGGACTTACTTCATAGCTTTCAGCTTGTATTTCAGGTGTAGTAATTGGCCTAGCAATGAATTGGTCATTGGGTGTATTTGTGTAGTCACTTAATTTAGTTCTATCACCCATTTTAACAGTTTTTATGTAATTTTTAATTTTTTATGCAAAACAAAAGTAAAGTAAGTAAGCAAATTCGAAATACTAAAATAAACTAGATAACTAAATGCAAAACTAAAATGCAAACTAAAATAAAATATGCAAGACAAAACAAAAACAAGAACAAAAACAAAAACAAAACAAAAACAAGACAAGAAACAAAACAATCTACTTGAAATAAGGTGGAGATAGAAAGGACGGTACTCACGTAGGTGCAACCTCCCAAATCTTAGGTGTTTCCTCACCTTGTTGGTGATGAAGACTTCTTGTGAGCTCCCTTGGACAACTCCTTCACCTATGGCTCCCCGGCAACGGCGCCAGAAAAACGCTTGATGGCTAGGTTGAGACTCCAAGTGCAGAGTGTGTAGCTAGTGGGAAGCCTTCTTCCCCACGAGGGTGACTCGAGGGTTTATATCGAACTCTTGGGGAGCCAGTATTTCAGCAGTTGTCTTCCAAGCCTCCTCCAGGATCCTGCAAACAAGTAGAGAATTTTGTGCCCTCAACCTCACCAAGTGGTTGTCAAGCACAAGGTGTGAGACTTCTAAATTGCAATGCAAAACTGAAAGTAAATGTGCAATAATTAAATCTACTACTAAATGCAAATGAGAAAATAAATATGCAATGGATTGTTTTTGTAATTTTGTGATGCAAGTGGTGATGGAGATAATGTAAATTCGAATTGGAGATGCAAGTAAAGTAAAGTGCAAGTAAAGTAAATTGCAGCAAAGTAACTAGAGTATTTTCTTATAATTAAAATAGGACCGGGGTTCATGGTTTCACACTTGCATTCTCTCAAATAAAGTGGTAGACGGTGGACATAAAGAATTACATGTGAGATTACAATAACATGTTTAACATTGAGTACTTTCATATGGGCATCATGTCCTAGCATAGAGGTCTCTACGGTCATATTGATCCCTCTTATACTCCACCAAGATGCGAAATAAATCATAACACCTCGATAATTAAGGACAAACCAGAGTATTGCTTTAAGCAATGTGAAATGAAGTTGAAGTAAGAACTTGCTAGATCTAGTCATGGAGATTGATTAGTGTCACTTCAAATCCCCGGTAACAAGGTACTCCTTTTTATCCCTAGTGAGGTAACTAAGAAAGGTTTAACAAAACCTAAGTGGATCGCTAAACTTCTGTCACTTTCACAGCACTAGCCACCCCCCGTTACTCCAACTAATGCACCCATCACCCCACACACGCTCTCAAGAACTAGATTGATCAAAGCTAGCAAATAAGAACGGGGTACATAAGATACATCTACTCAAATAACTCAAGAGAAACAATTGCAATCTCAGATTCAACAATTTATAGAAAAGATCCACCACATAGGAATTACAACGGTGCCCGTAATCATGTGAGGCAGCTCATACGGATCTAATTAGTGAAGCACATAGAGAGAGAGATACAAGTGCTACTTCCACAAACCCATAGCCCTGGGGTGGACTACTCCCTCTTCATGGAGATGTCGATGGTGATGACGTTGGAGGGGTAGGAGATCACACCGGCGGCGCCCCGCCGGATTTTTCCCCCTCCAATCGTGAACTTCTGATCTCAGTTTTGGTGTTTCGGCGGCGCTCCTCTCCGTAAGGGTACGGGGGACCCTTTTTATAGTCGGTTTTAGGTCAAGACGGAGTTGGTAAGTCGAAGATGGAAGGAATTGGGGCCACAGGGGCCAAAAGGGGGCCTCTCACGCGGCCAAGGAATCTGGCCGCATGGAGGGTCCTCTTTTGGGCCTCCTTGCCCAATTCTCGTGGATCCTTCGCCCGCAAGTCTTCTCCTTCCAAGAAAATAACCCCCGCAGATTTTCAGGTGATTTCGCGGAAGTTTGCCCCCTGAAACGTCAAAAATATAGAAAACGGGGTTTCTGACATGCAGGGTTAATTCCATAAAAGTTGGGGGAATTTGTAATTTAACCCCAAAATACTATAAAACATTGAATTATACCCTTATATGATGCAATATGTAATAGAAAACCATGTGAAAATATGCAAAATTCATCTATGCATTTTACATGCATCACCCACAGATGGATATATCCATGTTCATCAAAACAGTCTTCTTGCTTTACCTTAAACTCGTTGTCATAATTTGGGATGGTCTCTTCCTTGGGAACATTGAAAGGCCCAACCTCTTCCGGCGCCGCCCTTTCCCTCGCATCCGAGTCGGATGCAATGGGCTGGCTGGACTGCAGGGGATACTCTCCTTCCCTGGTAGCCGAGTTTTCCTCTCCAGCCGCTGTCGGAGTATCTGGCGCAACGGCGGGAGATGGCTTCAATCCTCTGTGCGCAGCAGCTTTGTGCTTCTTCCGCCCTTTTCCCTTCAAAGTGGTGGGGGCAAGGCTAGAAAAGAAAAGAGAAGAAAAATCCGAAAAGTAAAGATTCCAAGAAACAACAAAAAACGTGCAGCAAAAAGTATGCAAATGAAAAACCTGGGTTTTTTTACCTGGAAGTAGCAACGGGTACGCCTTCAAGATCGATGACCTCCTGGGTGGTTGGCTTCTTTCGCTTCCGCCCCCCCAGATTGGAAGTTGGCGCGAAGCGCATCCAATTCCCCATCAGTAGCAAGTTCAGCTTCAGGAAGTTCGAGAAGCTGGCAAAATAAGAAAAATCCGGGTTAGTATCGAAAAACATCCGAGAAAAAGAAAAAACAAGGATTCGAGAAATTTCCCAAAGAAAGAACTATACCTTTGGAGCAGGGTTCTTGGCGTAGTACATTTGCCGGCTCTCCTTGTATTGGTCACGCGTCGAAACCAGCTGATTCACGCGCTTCCTGAAGTTATTCTTGGACAGCGCGATCGTCGTCGCCCTCATCGCATCGTCGAGGCCCGTGTATTCACACATTAGTCGAGTTCCGCGATTTGCCAGAGGCTGGATCCGCCTTCTGAACCAACAATGGATTGTATCCAAGTCGGTAAGAGGAGGAGTGGCGGAGACGAGTTTGGCAATTCGTCTCTTGATCCTCATCAGGTCCGGAGGCAGAACCTGGACCGCGTCCACTGCCCAATTGTCTTGGGGAGTGGCCGCGGAATTGATAAAAGGCGGAATGCCCGTTTCCTTTCCGGGAAACGGAACATCCGCATGGCAAAAGAACAAACCCGTCCAAAACTTGACAGATTCGGAAGTTTTGATCTTGGGGAACCAATCCTCCCTAAACCTACGGAGGGTGAAGGAAATGGCTCCGCAAGTCGGAAGGGCACCCTCAGAAGGGTTGCGTTTAAACCAAAAACAGTACTGCCAGAAACCCAGGAAGGGTTCTATCCCTAGATAACCCTCGGAAAGGGCCTGGAAGACGGCTAAGTAAAGAATGGAGTTTGGGGGAAGGTTGTGAGGCTGAATCCTATAATGATCTAGGATTTGGCAAAATAAGGCGAAAGGTGGGAATCCCATACCTCGATTGATATGAGATGCTAGGAGGACTCGCTCGCCGGGTTGCGGGCATGGCTCAGTGTCGTCCTCGTTCACCCCCCCATTTCCCTTTCACCACAAACCCTTCTTTCTCCAATGCGGGGAGAAGGGTAGGAACCACATTACAGTGGCTCCAATTCCCGGCGTTCTCCTCCCCTTCGTCTTCACCTCCGGCGGAGGCGGAAGCGGCGACCTCCTCGCCGCCATGAGTAGCATCTCCCTCCGCGGGGTCGGAGAAGGGAGGCGGAGGAGGATCAGCGGACCTTGGCAGTGGCGTGCTCTGGGCTACGGTAGAAAGATCCCCGTGGGCCGGTTCGCTGGCGGCCCCCTCCGGCGTGTTCGCAGTGGTGCGAATCGGGGAGTCGAGTAGGGGGTCAAGGTCGTTGATTATCACTTCGATATCCACGGTGGTGCTCGCCGAGTCGGAGGCACGGGGAGAATCTCCGGTTGCCA
The DNA here is from genome assembly GCA_028641055.1 of Alopecurus myosuroides. NCBI lineage: Eukaryota > Viridiplantae > Streptophyta > Magnoliopsida > Poales > Poaceae > Alopecurus > Alopecurus myosuroides. Next base: position 523,342,067 of record CM054057.1, on the reverse strand, counting down.
TTTTTTGGCGACGCAGTCGTGAACTGGTTCCTCCGATGATTTCTCCGGGGAGAAGCTCGGGGGCTTGGTCTCTACGTGCTCTCGAACTTGGGCTCTGGGCGCTAGGGCTCTGTGTGATCGAGGAAGAAGAAGAAGAAGCGGAAGAGGATCCAGAGCACCCGAGATGGCTATTTATAGCAAGATGTGCGGAGATTAGCTCCAACTGCTATTTTAGCCGTTGGATGTGTGACGCGTGTTAGGCCCGAAAATTCCGGGAAATGAGGAGACAGGGTGATAATTGCTATCTCCTCGTTTCCCGCGAGAATCTGTCAGAGGATACGTTTCAGGGTTTTGACTGAACCCAAACGTCCGTGATGTCAGTAGGATTTCATCGCTGATATCACAAGGTTTCCTTCTCCACGAAGGCTCGTGGAAGAAAATCCGGACTATGTTAAAATCCGAGTTTTGAGTTAAAAGATTTTTGGTAAAAGAAGAATCAAGACAAACACGGACATTTCTCAGAAAGAATGCTAATAGACGAAGAGCGGCAGAATGAAATCTTAATGCTTCTTCGGGGCTATTGTCAGATATATACCGGTTGGGGGTATGTCCAACATTGGCCTAAAATCCAGATTACCAGGGTGACCCATTGGTAATGGATCATAAACCATTGGGCGGCCCAGTAAGCTGATGCGCAGGAAGCCGAATTCTAGAAGAACCCGGACCACGGCCCAAAGTGGTGCGGCTTGGAGGAGAAGAGGGATTCCTTACTTTCCAAGTTAGATACTTTCCGTAGTCTTCTCGGTTTCCTCTTTGTAAGCCCTAATCTGGCTATCTATATAAAGCCATACAGGAGCAAAGAAAAAGACAATAATTAGCTAGAAGCCAACTCACCGAGAAGTTGATCCTCGCTGAGTTAGCGAAACCATACTCACATTGTACTTTGTATGCTTCAGGCTTCAGCCCTGATTTAGTGAGATTGCAAGAGTAGGAACGCCGCCTAGTTGCGTCATACCGAACCTGGGTAAACTTGGTGTTCTCGTTTGTCGTACTACCACGCCCCCCGCGGTTCTACCTGTAGGCTCATGGCACCCCCGTCTATGAACTCTACTACGATGTCTCGACACCAACAGACAGTATGGTCATTACCGACCGTACTGCTCACCGTACCATGCGCCGCCGCCTCCATCACTTCAAAAGGAACACCTTTCATGAAGAGGACATGGATGGAAAACATACACAGCCACCGCTAGGAGACTCGGAAGGGAGAAAGAGGAGATCCAGAGAGGAAAAGTCCTGCCTGATCCTGCCGGGGATCATCTTCTCCAACACCATCCACCACACCATTCGTTCCCCCATCCATTCCATCCCATAGATAGATTGAGAACAACTTTGTAATAAGACTAGAGTTTGTGAACCATCATTTAGATTGAAATCTTGGTTTGGTATATATTTATCCAAGAATTATTGTGGCTAGCTACGTTAATCCAGAGATGAACTTCCCACTCTCAATTATTGAGTTATGTTTGCTATATCTCTCATGTGCAAGTAGACTCCCTGATGCGTGGGAGATCAAGGGAATTGGTGATATGTATTTGTGCTAACTCATTCCACTTTATTTGTGAAGGTATTTTCGATATTGTTTATAGGATTACGTGTTTACGGTATTCATAATGCTTATTATCTAGCGCCCAGATAATATGATGCTAGTAATATCTACGTAAACATATACTTGTTGTTCAACAATTCTGTGACCTCCTAAGTGGACAGGTGGAGATATAAATGAGGAGTGAAGACAACAAGATGATCACGAGAAGTCATAGAACTTATTGGTTTGACCTATTGGTTTTAATAATAAGGAGTGAAGACAACATTGGTCTAACCTATTGGTTTTAATTAGCCGAACTGGCCGTGGAAATGGGACGGGGATGCATGAAAATAGTGATAAACAGATCCAGACATTGGAACGTTTAACTATTCCAGAGTGACTCGCCTACCGACCATTCAATAGACGAAAATATGTATCACATATCCACTACCTCCATCCAGCACATTCACAAGAACCATGAATCAAAGTCTCTCTGCGCCTACTTCATCCATAAGTAATACAACCCCACTTTACACCATTTCTTTATTTCTTTTATTTATTCCTAGTAAGTTTAATCATCTTTATTTCCGTACAACTCGTCCCCTGTTTTCCGCGGGTTTAAGTAAGTCAATATTTTGTAAGTCAATTCACATAAGTCTGACACCTTGTGTGTGACAAAGGCAGACTTAAAAACCTTTTACCAAACCAGCTCTCCTTGAGAATAATATAAATTGGAAGATCATACTTTCACGAATTGTCCAATAACGAAACTGTGCACTTGCAAGTATCAAACTATTTTCTGACGCCGTTGCTGGGAGCTAAGCGTTAAGGGCTTTGTCTTTTTATATACTAGATAATACCCCGCGCGTTGCAGCGGGATTTGTAGCAGAAGGACATAAAATCTGAAAAGAAATGTTACCTCTGAACTTGGAAAGAAAATATTATGCATACACGACTAAATATGGCTACTTTGCAAATGTAACATTATTCTGCACTACCTCTTTTTGTTGACTTAGTTTGGGACCAGTACATAGAATCCTACTAACCCAATGCTAATTCAAAGTCAATAATACGGAGATGCTGATCTTGCACACCCTATGCTTACAGGGGATAAAACCAAGTGCAAGATTTATGTGGGCATGGACCTCCGTCCTTTTTGTGACTGAGGGACCTCTGTCATCTTAACACAAATAGATAATTTATACTTTCAGCTAGATGTAGTGGCACACTCCTTAAAATGTTTAGGATGTCTCTGTCGTTGATCAATTGGTAGTTGATATAACAACTACAATATCTTGATATATAACTTACATATGAAATCAGAAATATTTTCCCTGTGTTGACATACTATGAAAGTATCCATGCAAACTTAGCAATTAGTAATACCAAACAAAGAAGTGAATTTGCATAATTCATCAAAATGTCAAGGTTAAGAGGAATTTACTGCGAACAATGGGATACATATACCTTATTTTTCAGAAACATGGATGAGTTATGGGCACTTTCATCTTTGAAATTGCATACCAAGAAATAATCGTTGTCTATGTACAAAATCTTATTCTATCAATTCAGAGCACACATATGATATTCCCGTGATGCGTATGGAGTCCACGGAGTGCCCTTTAGCTACATATATACATTCATGAATATCCCAATGAAGAAAATTAAAAGGATATTGCTGAAAATATCAGGGACTTCAGTTACTCATTTCAAACTCCAGTGCAGAAGAACATACAAAAATGTTATTGTCAGATAAACGGAACTACACTGGATAAGGAGTGCTAGTGACATACCAGGAAAATGAAACTACGCGCAGGATTTGTGTGTTGGGCAATAAGCATAGCATCGATTAGCCAGTACACTCCCGGGAAGAAGGAACATGCAGTATAGCAATCAGGGAATCCAGGGATGAGATAACCCGTCCCATGTAATAGCCAGAACCGACAGATACATATTTGGTCGAACATGGTCCACGAACATCCAGGAAGCATAGCGCAAAGAAACATGATCGAAATCCAGAATATCCAAAGCGAAGTCTCCAACGTTGTCAGCCTTCTACCGATGAAAACCATCACAACGCATGGGGATCAGCAGTTCAGCACATCAGTTGGTACCAAAGATTGCTGTTGGAGAGGACAGCTTGTCATCGGTACGCACCTCAAATACCGTCATTGACTGATATGTTACCAAGATGCAATTGTAAACGGGGAGTACCCAAGGTTGGCGTTGACTGATTATTCTGCCATGGGGAAAAATCATGAATTAGCATGTCAAGTGCAGGAATAAATTGAGGAAGAGCGGGAATGGTGAAATAAGGAAGAACCTGATGTAGTGATAGGGTTAAAGCACCCGCGGTACCACCGGACGATGGGAGTCGACGGCGTTGGCCACAAATTCGTCTGTCCAACATGCTGAATTTCTGAGAGAACCCGGCGAATCTGAAGCGACATTGTAATGGAACAGGCGATTGTAGCATGTCAAGTGCAGGGTAATCTGACAGCAATAAATTGAGGAAGAGCGGGAATGGTGAAATAAGGAAGAACCTGATGTAGTGATAGGGTTAAAGCACCCGCGGTACCACCCGACGATGGGCGTCGACGGCGTTGGCCACAAATTCGTCTGTCCAACATGCTGAATTTCTGAGAGAACCCGGCGAATCTGAAGCGACATTGTAATGGAACAGGCGATTGTAATGGAGCATCTCCAATCTCCATTTCTAAAGGAGGACGGAGGAAATCCATTAGTTCCTTCTATAAGGTGGTAGTGGAGATGTGGAGGAGATGAAGAGTAAAGGGCTGGGTGGAGAAGACGAAGAGGAAGTGGGAAGTAAATTGGTGGGGATGTGAATAACTGATGCGAGAAGACGACAGGGAAGAATTTCCGGTCAAGAGAGCGAGCGATGCACATAACCCGTGTATGGGCTTCTCCGGCCCAAGTGGGGACACTCAGGGCCACGTACAATGAAGAGTATAATGCTAAAACAAACATACGATGAACGGACGCCGGCGGGAGCGCAATGAAGCGGTCGAGCGTAACGTGTCAGAAATAGAAGATGACGTGGATGCAGGAGAAGGCTGGAAAATCAGGTAGTGGGGTGTCCCTATTTAGGTATAGAAGATTACAGATTTGATTTGTTTAGATATTTTCTGTTGAAGATAGAGTAACAACATGTTCGGATAGAAATTATCTACTTTACTATCTATCCAGGTACCCGAGGAAAGCTATCCCAACACTTATTGATAATCTATAGAAAAATCTCAAAACATTGATATAGGAAATTTATTCGATAACATGACAATTACAGCTAACAAGGAAAAGACTCTGGAATAGTATAGTGTTCCATCAAGGAACTATATAAGAAATCCTAATATTAATCCAGACTCTAGTTAACCCGCTTATAATATTAATTCTACTATTATTATGCATGCTATGCAAAATACATTTTCAGGAGATGAAGGCCAAGATCCTGGACTCCAGTTGAATGAATTGGATAATTATTGTGATATAGGAAAGCCAAAAGGATTGACCAAAGATTTTTTTTGTACTTAAGATATTTAATTTTTCTTTGGCCGGAAGGGCTAAGGAGTGGTTCAAAACACTTCCTCACAAGTCCATTATAATTTGGAAAGAACTTGTAAGAATTTTCATGCTTAATGTTTTCCGAACTCTAAAAAAATTAAATTGGTAAAAGAGGTTATTAATTTTTCCCAAGAATAAATTGAAGAATTTATTCAGCCCGCTGAAAGATATTTTAATCTTATAGAAAGAAACTTTGTCCGAGGAATTAGTGAAGAAACTTATATCATATCTTTTATTATGGATTAACTGAAGCATCTAAAAGTTTTCTTGATTGTAGTGCCGAAGGCTGCTTTATGGAATTATCTAAGAGAGAAGAGGAAAACTCCTCGAAGACATTGTCACTAATGCACACGAATGGTATTCTAGTGAAACTGATGAGTCCTGTTGGAATAAATTGCCCAAGGAAGGGGCCAATATATGCTAAACGATGAACTGAAGAACAATTTGATGAGACTATGAAGGTAAACGGCATCCTATCAGAAGAGCTAAAAGGTAAAGAAATAGAAACTTTTCAGATATATGAGAAGGAGGTTGAAGTTGGCGCATACTTCGCTAGTACATCCAAACCCCATGGGAGAACTTATTGTTGTTCTTCTACACACAAGCCCATATATATATTCCCTAAAAACTGCCACCATATCTAGCTATCACGACATTTCTATAGACGTTTCGAGATATACTTCCATGCAACTTTATTTGCTTTGCATGATCATATACATTGTACATGATGGTTTATGAGACTTTGTCCATTATTCATTTATTTCATGTTACACTAGATCATTGCACATCCGCTACACTGGCAGATACCTTCAATTTTATACAACATATATTATTTATTATGAGTTATGAGTACTAAAAGTGTGTTGATCCTTGTAATATAGAGTGTTTTCCCTACCCGTGAAGAATTAAAAGAGCACAAGAGAGGCCACATAAAAAGATCCCAAAGAGGACAAATGATAGAAAATAAAAGAGTCACGAAGGCTACCAAAAATAAAAAAAATAAAAAAAGAGAGAGGAGGGATACTTTCATGTATTCTACACCTCTACTAAGTTAGCACCTATGTTTTATTTTTTAGAGAGTTTATGTAACATCCCAGTGTTTGGCAAGTTATAAGGATCTAAATTTAATATGTGCATTTCCAAAGCATGCATCTAAAAGTACGAGAAATTTTGGCGCGAAAGTTTAAAAGAATCAAAGTGACCAATGTTTCACTTGACATGATGAAATAGGTCTAGTTCATCTAGTCAAGAGTACATTTGGAGTGATATTTATAACATAGAATCTTTACAAACCAAATCATCTGATAAGGCAAACCTTAGTTTGTTATGACCAACACTAACTCTCAACAAGTCTAACCTCAAGTCTATAAGTGACTTGGAATAATTCACTAGGTATCTAGAACTCAAAGAGGGGTGAGTATCCAAATCACATAACTGATGATCATACTTTCATAAATTAGTGTTACACAACTTAACCATCTCATCAACAGAGATGTTATCACCTATAAAACAACAACTCTCTAAGTTATCAACCATTCACACCACACTTTTATAAATTATCTCCTAACTATTAAGTGCATTTTCACAATCAAATAACAAAGGTTCAATAGAACACAACAGATACAAACTAGTGTTAACTCAAACTCACAAGTGGTAAATGACATAATAATTGTATTAACATATTTATCGAATATGTACATATCTCATCAACCATAAAAGAAATATCTTAAAGAAGAAGTAAAACTTCCTAACCTACTGTTAAAACTTGATCATTACATATGATAGTTCCAAACCTCAACATCTGCATTGTAAATGACAAAGGTAATAAAGTGATGAAAATAAAGTAAATCATTCAACCTGTTTCAAATCTTCTCTAAATACATTATGCAAGAGAAGCAACCCACAAGAAAGGAGGAACTACCACAAGAAGATCTACAGACGGATTCTTTAGGTTGTCTTAGAAGTGCTAACTCAATCTATCCTGAAGAATTTGGAAAATCATACACCAAGATCAGTTCTTATTTAACTATCTAGAAACAATGTGATATTCTAATGTTGGTGTTATATAGAAGTAGTTTGGTAACAAGTTTGCAACCTTGTTAACAAATCACTTTTGTAGGCTCTAACAATTGAGTGTCATATACAAATAAACATTAAGTTTGATAACCTTGTATATATCAGCCATTTGTATATGAAAAGTAATTTGAGGGAAAGCCTTGCAAACTTGTCAACAAATTCTTCTTATATGCATAAGGAAGAAACCAAGATAAGGAAGAAAACAAGCAACATGTTGAAATCCAAGTGTTTGATGTTATATAAGAATAATTTGATTACAAGGTCAGATCAACCTTGTGAACAGAATATTCATGTAAGCATTAAAACAACTGAGTTTCAATAAGCTAATATTCATCATAATTGAATACACCACAAGAATGAAATGGTTATGGAAATAAATGAATTCATTTCATCAGGAGTCACAGATTGCTACTGAGGTCCCTATATCCTATCAGCTCTAGTGGTGAAATTCTTAAGTCAAGAGACCATGAAAGAATGATATTGCTTGCTAAGGACCAAGGCAATTTCTCAAGACAAGTGGAAACTAGAGAGAAGAACATCAAGCAACAAAAGACACAAGAAGCAACACTGCCTTAGTAAGGGATCATAAGAAATTATCCAGTGAATCATTAGGATATATTAAAGAACCAATAACCTTTGTCAAGCCCATCAGAAATGAGGAACTCATAGTAATATCTTAAATGGAAACAATTATCAATTATGAAATAATAACAAGTCATTGCATCCATATGTCTTGTGGAGGTAGATGAAAACAAGCTTAATACCTTGTTTTCCAAATCCTTTTCATACACAAGACTAACAGATGATAACAAAAATTCATCAACCCATAACCTTGTAAAATAATTACATGCTCTAAAGAAAACATGGGATAATATCCATATTGGAACCTATGTGGAAAACAAGAAAACAAGATCCCAAAACCACATATGTTTCCCACTTGATCAATTACTGAAAACAAAAAACCTAGAGTACACACACCTCAGTAAGATGCCAACCAAAATTTCTAAGAGTTGCAACTATGAAAATAACAAAGCCACACAAGGAAAACAAATCCAATCATTACCTAACACCATTTGGATTGATATGGGATTAAATTCCCTATTGGGTGATTTTATTACTATGCCTAAAAATAAAACACTAATAAAGCTTACAAAGTATTTCCAAAAAGTTTTATACCTAAAAATTATCCAATAGAAAACATATCATTATTTCAATAACATGTTAGTGGGGTTGTTTTCATGTCATAGAATACACTAAGTAATTTTTAATCCATATGAAATTTAAATAGAGAGAAAATAGAAAAAACCACTTAATCTAGAACCTAAATAAAAAAAATATAAATATTCTTCAAATTCACCAAAACAAATTATGTGAGGTGTAAAATTTGATAAGGAATTCAAAACTGATTTTTGGTAATCTTTATCTTTACAAATAGGCCCTGAAAACATAACTTTATTTTTAGTCTTTTAAGACAGAAAGGCTTCTTGGTAAATCCTGGAAGTTCTAGGGGGTTATGGGGAAACTTTTATTTCCTTTTGCCTTTCTTCTTCCTCTGCCAGAAGGCAGAGGAGATCGATGCCGTGGCCGAGCCTCCATGCCACCTCCTGTGCGTGTGCTTGCCGCTCTTCTGCGTGGATAAGGGCTGGAGGAGAGCCGTGCTCTCTCTCTCGCGCGCTCACTCTCTCGCCTCGCTGCATCTCGCTCTCTCTCTGCACCGAACCGAGACGAAACCCTAACCCTAGCTCCGGCCGCTGCTCGTCGCCGTCGATTCCGGCAGTTCCGGGAGCAACCGAGACCACCTAGAGCTTCCCCTCGACGCCCTCTACCACCTCGTAGAGCCACGGTGGCTCGAACGCAAGGGAGCCCGCGTATTTTCCGTTGCCATCTTCTCCGGCCGCCGGAGGAAAGAGCTCATCGCTGTCGAATGCTACCTCGCCTTGCTTCCTCGACACCTCCACATGGTTCAGTGTGAGATAAGCAACCTCTGGGTGCCCTCCGTCGTTAATTTCTTCAATGAATTCGTCGGGTCGCCGCCGACCGTGCTCCGCCGCCGCGTCCTTGGACGCCGGCGAGCCGCCGGTGACCATTTGGTCACCGCGCCGATACCTAGACACTCGCCTTGACCTCCTCGAGCGATTGAAGCAAACGAAACTCGGCAATTTGCGCCAAATCGCCCGATTGCATTCGGGCAGAGGAGATCCCCTGCTCTGCTGAGGTAGCCATGACGTCATGCGTGTTTTTTTTCTGTTAATTTATTTTTAATTAAAATGAATATGACAGGTGGGTCCCACCTGTCAATTTAAAAAGGACAGAATAAATCATAAATTCAACAATTCAATAACTTATAATCTAATAATCAGAAAAATACAAATAAAATATATAAATGCTTAGAAAAATATAATCTAAATATTTATAAACTTTTCCAAAATGTTTGATAAAATTTAAAACTAAATATTTCTTTAACTAAATTAATTCATTTAAAATTGAGAAAAATAATAAATAATTCATAAAATCAGAAAAATACAAATTATATACCAAAATGCTCCAAATGATAAATGCAACTCACCTATGATGTTTTCAAATATTTTCATAATACTTCAAATGAGATACCAAATTAATGAGAAAAACATTTTAAACTCAAATATGTCAAACACAAAACATTTTGTTTAACTTATAACTTGTTTCTAAAGGTGTAATGGAATTCTATAATATTCCATTATAACCAGGAATAATTACCTTAATAGTATTTTCCTTATTAATAAAACTCACATGTTTTCACACCTACTAAAACCTATCATCACAAGTCATTAGCAAGTATTGTGATGGTAGAGTTCGTTGTACTAGTTCATCGTTTTCAACTAAACTCATTATCACTAACTCTACACTTTTAGAACATAAAATCAAACATGATTGTTACCTTTTAAATAACTGTTTTCCATGTGCTATTGTCTTGTTACCTCACCAAGTAATAAACACTTCTACTTAAACATGATAACATTTGTTTGCTAAGGCAAAGTGAAACACATGTAAGTCTAAAAACAAGTAATAACCACATCACCACAAGTAATGAAACCATTCACCTAAAACCTGTGTGATTAAGTTATCGTATCAATCATAGCTTACACTTGTAAGCTGGGGTGTTTTCCAGGGTAATTCACGATGCATCTCATTACTATGCATGTATCATCTTGCCAATGTTTTCTGTAGTTCTTACCGGGACTACTTTGCTATCTTTCAGATATCGGGACTTTTCTACGAGACCCTCGAAACCCGAAGACTTGGATTATTATGGTTATTTCAATCTCAGACAAGTTCATCACTTGCTCATATCTTTTGCAGTATTTCATAACAAACTATTTGCAAAAACCCTATAGTATTACCACCTATGCTCAAAAGAATGCATGATTCTATTTTTATAATAATCTGACTACTTGAATGACTACCCGAGTGGTAGTGTTCTGTTTGGTGGGCGGATGGAACCATGGTAAGATGAATAGGTCAAAGGAAGGTTCCATATGCATGGGAAAGTATTACCTAGGATTAATCACAATTGCTGTCAGGATTCTTGCGCCGTAAATTCACGTTAACCATGGGTCTTCTATGGGGGGAGTAAGTCAGCTGTGATCTTTTCTCGTTCGCATGTCAACGGGCTGCCAGAGACGTAAGTTGTAGGTCTTGCGAGACTACATGCACATGGGTGGGATCCCTTAATTCCCACGGACTCTGGGGTCTATGATGGTTTGCCAGGGGCGCGTAGATATCCATCGTGAGGGGTGGAATCAGGCGTTCAACCTGCTGGCAGAAATGGATGGGCATGCGTTGTACGGAGAAGCACGGTTTGGCTTGGACCAACGATCGGGCCCCACACCTAAGTGGGAGTGGACAGGAACGTACGCCTGGTTGTGCAACATGGTCTTGGTCGGCCATGGGTAAAGTAACGCACCTCTGCAGAGTGTAAAAGGATGTGGCATGTTACCCCCTGTTCCGGGAAGGAGCTGCGAACGCCGCAGGAAAGGCAACTCCATGAAGTTCTAGTCCTGTGAAGATCTGGCGGGCATAGTTTTTAGAAGTAAAAGCAACCTCTTGAAGAAAGTTTTACAAAACCTTGCATTAGCTTATGACTCTTTCGAGTCTAAACCTGTAGTTAGTGCATCAAACTACCCAATATGTATCATGAACTTGCTGAGTAACGCTCGTTACTCATTCGTTCCCGTTTGACCCCCTGCTTAGAGTTGAAGCCGTCATCGTGAAGCCATCACTACCTCATGAAGCTAGGTGGAGTCTTATACTACTCAGTCAGTAAAGCATCACCATCAACAACGCTGATGGAGGAGAAGCTACCAAGGTGTAGGTGGAGAGCATTCTTGGACTTAGTTGTATCAAGCCATAGATTAGGGCTGACATCATCCATAGTAGATTTAGTTCTAAGCTTGAGTTCTTCTCCAGCTTGGAGCTTCGAATTGCTTCTTCTGATGATTCATTTGTATGAGATCTTCTTTGATTCTTCAAAGAGATTCTCGAGATTTTGTAATGAAGTTTGTATCATATAGCTTTGCTTGGACCCGCTGTGTTTATGATGTACCACTCTGAGAGATGTAATATTCACGGATAAGTCCTTCTGTGAGTATTATGTCACCGACTTGCGCACTACACATGAAGTGGTGTGCTGGGTCACCACGGTTTTTTTTTGCATAACTATGTGGAGACCTTTACATTATAGAACTTGGCTTGTATATTTAAATTATGAGTCTCCTCAAAAGTGGTCTAGATCTTCGTGAGCAAGCAAGGTAGATGCACCTCCACTAGTTCAATTGGAGAGCTTTCATACATTCATAGCTCTATGTGCATCCGTTGCATGGCAAGTAGTACTCATTGCATAGCTTTGATTATAAGACTTTCTCTTGTAATGATCACTTTTATCTGTGTGAGATTATCTTCCATTGACCTTCAATACCCCATAATGTTCTCTTTATCATAACATTCCGATGTCAATACCAAAATCTCTCACTCACTTGTTGATTCATGATGTTCATGTTTATATTACTTGACTGGATCCTTTCTATGTTGTGAAAAATTTCTCGATGCTTGATTAGAAGAATAAATACTTTTACATTGGATACTTAAATCATCTCTAATGAACTTTGTATGGTTTCATGTTTGCAAAGCATCGTTCATGAATAGTTTTATCTTATTGATACACCCTGTTTATTCATTGTTTGCTTAATATCAATTATAGGCACTTGTTTTGAATGAATTGATCCTAGTTTACATGCTGTACATTACTATTTTATCTTAACTATTTTTGGTGGCATGTGACTTCAAAAATTATTTTGTTATCATTTACATACTCGATGAGGAGCAGGATTTAAACTTGGGGATGTTGATAAGTCCCAAACATATCTATAATTTTTTATTGTTCCATGCTTGTTTTATAGAATTGATACATGTTTGTACTGTAGTTTTATATAATTTTTAGGAATTTTCATGGACTAACCTATTGACAAGATGCCCAACGCGAGTTTCTGTTTTCTTCCTGTTTTTGGTTTCAGAAAAGTTGTTCTGCAAATATTTGCGAAAAATCTTGAAAATCCACGTAGGCCAGTTTTTACCTGGAACAAAGATGGAGCCAGAATATGACATGGAGGGAGGCCACACAAACACCAGGTGACCAGGGGCACGGGTCCACCCCTTTCCACACCCTGTAATCACCTGATGGGGGGGGGGACTTCCCGGCACCTCCCTTTGCCTATAAGGTGCCTTCTGACGTAAAAACTGGGGGGCGGTGCTTATTTTCCACGAGACCCATCCAGAGCCGCCGTCACCTCGAAAGTACAATCTAGGGCATCTGGAGCCCTGCTCCGGCACCCTGTCGGAAGGGGGAATCGTTACCAGAGACCTCTACATTGTCATGATTGCCTCCAGACAGATGCATGACTAGTTCATCCTTGGACTACGGTTCTATAGCAGTAGCTAGATGCCGATCTCTCATCCTTGTGCCTCCATGCTGCGATCTTGTGATCAAGATCGTCCTATTGTAATTTCTACATGTTATTTGCAAGGATCCAATGAATCATCAAATAATGATCAGATTGTTCATCAATTTTATATGATCTTGTTACTATTATCATACATATGTTTTATTTAACTTCTTGCATGCTCTCCGGTGCTCGTAGTTGCTTTAGCCAAGTAGTTACTTGTATATCCAAGAGGGATTTTTGTGCTAGATAGTACATTCATGCCTGCTCCGTGTCTGGGCACGAGTGACAGAAACGTCTAAGGACGAGGATGTGTTGTTGCTACTAAGGGTAAAACAACGGTGTTCATGTCTCTTTATACATACGAATATTACTTACATTATGTATTGAGTTTATTGCATAGTTCGTTGCTTCGTCCAATTTAATACCAACGATATGCATGCTGGATAACGGTCTCAAGGTGGACTATTAATGATAGATGTAGCTGGGTATCAGTCTTTATATTTTGACATAATGCCTAGACAAATAGAACAATGAACATTTATCTTATCATAATTGCATTATTATGCCTTCATGATCTATCAATTGGCTAGATGTAATTTATTCACCAAACATGTACTTTGTTTATTGGAGAGACGCCACTAGTGAACCTATGGCTCACGGTCCATTCTTTTACATTGATTACAACCTCCTCTAATGCTTTTTCATCATCATTTGCTCGCTATTTTTTTTTTAATTTATCACTTTCAACCACTCGATTCGTTTAATCCTATTGTCTTCAGCAAGACGGGAAGGTTGACAACCTTCTTGAAAACTTGGGGACGAAATGGAGTTTGTGTTTTGTGTGTAGCTTCACGCTTGACGCGCCACGAGAATCTCACTGATCGTCATTGAAGTCCTACTGGATTAATAATCTTGGTTTCTAACGGAGATAAATTTGTTGCTTTATTACATCATACCTTCTACTTGGGGTTCCCCAGTGGGTGTGTGCTCCACGCTTACAATCACACCTCTAGTTTTAACACTATAAGCATGTTTATTAATTTGTTTAGACATATCAGCAAGCAAATATTTTTGCACTTAAGTAATTTATTTAAGTTGAGTTTGGACCATACGAAAATTCTTGACAAGTCCTTTAACATCATTAATAGTTCTTTCTAAAACATCATGCAAGTCCTTAATGATAAGAGAATTATCATGCAATTGCTTTTGAATTTGCATATTAAAGTTATTTTGTTTAGCAATAAAATTATCAAGTTCATCTAAACATTTATTAGGAGACTTATCATAAGAAATACCACTTGCATTAAAATCTTGAAGAGAGTGTACCTCTACCATTGGAGGGTGAAAAAATACTCATATAATTCTTCAACATGAGGTAACTTATTAACATATTTAGGTTTAATAACTTTATCTTAAATAGATTTATTAGTTTCTTGCATATATCCAAGATTTAGGAAAATAATACCCCTCTTCTTTGGTGTTGGCGCTAGAGGTGGTACGAGAATAGTCCAATCATCATGGTTCTGAGCTATTTTAGCCATTATTTTTTGAACTTCGTGTGCAATTCTTTCCTTAAAAATACAGCCAACACAAATATCTAGGTATGTTCTAAATTTAACAATTAGTCCATTATAGAATATATAAATAAAATCATTTTTAAGTATCTTGTGCCCATGCCGAGCCCTAAGTATTGCACAATACCTCCCCCAAAGCTTTGGGGAGACACTTATCCTCAAGTTGTTTAAAATTATAAATCTTATTTAAATCAACATATTGCATATGAGTAGGAAAAATCAACAGATATCATAACCGTAAGCATGGTGAGGGTGGACATGGCCTTGTGGTTTGTGACGGTGCTAGTAGACATATTGGTCTACCACTAATTGATAGAAGAATCTGGCGACCAATCGGAGATAAACATGGATGGAAGCCCGAGCCAATCTCTGATCTTCGACAAAATTCTTTTGAAGGAGAGGCATTTGGAGAATAGTCGCGCCACGGTTTCTTGAGCATGGTTGCAAAGGGTGCAAAGCCCGCAATTTGGGCATCCCCTATTTGTAAGACGGTCGATCATTTCAAAGCCTAATTTAAATGGCCAACCAAGTATTTTATTTATTTATTTTTGGCGGCGTTCAAATTTTGCAAACCGTCCGTGTGTGCGCCAACCCTATATAGCGCTCATAGCGAGTCCTATTAGGACTCGCCCGTGTGTTGCCAGTAAACGGGCCAACCCATTTATCGCCCCTGTTAAGAGAAAATCAAACGAAAATAGCCAACCCTATATAGTGCTCATAGCGAGTCCTATTAGGACTTGCCCGTGTGTTGCCAGTAAACAGGCCAGCCCATGCACGGTAGGGGAAACACAGGCATAACCATCAGGCTACCATGCCTTCATTTGTGCTAGTACCACTTCTAACAATTTTATTATATCTTTTTATTTTCTGTTTTCATTTTCCCCCTTTTTCTTTTCTGTTTCTGTTTTTTTCGTTTTATTCTTTCTTTTTTCTGTTTTATTTTCTAATTTTAGTTTTGTTTTCATTTTTTGAAAATATTTGTTTTTTACTTTTTTGTTCACCGATTTTTTTTGTTCATAATTATATTTTTTTGGTTTAAACTGAAAACTGTTAAAATTTAAAATTGTTCAAATGAAAAACCATTCAGATTAAAATATGTTCAGATTTAAGAATTGTTCATATGTAATTTTTGTTCATGTTTTAGAATCGTTCAAAATTAAATTTTGTTCACCATTTAAAAAATATTAATTATAAGTTATATGAATTTTTTCTAATAATAGAAATTGAAAAAAAAAACAGATGGGCCGGCCCAGATGTGGAGCGAGCAAGCCAGCGCAGAAGCGAGGGAATGATCGAGAGCTAGGAATCGCAGGCGAGCGAGGTACGGCTCGCTATGAGCGCTGTATAGGGGAACGTGTGTGGCCCCCAAAAATCCTTGTAGACCGAGTTTGAAGATTATTAGCTGTGAGGTTCCAAACAATTGGGAGATCCACCTCCTCACGAAGCTGCACATTATTTAGCTCCACCCATAGGCCCATGAACTCCCGAATGGGAGGTGATGTCCATTTTAATTTTGGCAACCCAATCGTTTTCTCATTTTCATGGGTGACATCACATGCTTGACATTTCATTTTGTTTCCCGCGTGGAGGTTTCAAAGACAAGGTGTGCAATGTTTTCTCAGTTTCTAGATCCTGTGGAAAGAGATAAACAACATAGTACTTTTTTAATGCCAAATCTTCCTCCGTCGACGAGGTTACCCAGGCTGCTCTAGCAGAACTCCAGGACCGGAAGCGTGCAGGTCTTGGTGCTGCTGGAAGGCTTCCTGTGATTAGTTTTAGCTTATCTCACTCTTTCTTCCTTTTTATGCCATGCACCAGGTTCGTCTACAGTATTGTAGTCTTCTCTTAACTAATGAAACCATCGCTGCTGATTTTGGTCGAAATTAGAGGGTTTCCTGAGGTTCTGGTAAACTCCACATCAGAGTGCTAGCCTAGCCGCCCTCTGTGGTCACTTAATCGTGTGTTGGAATCAAAACGAAGCAGCAAACATAGTCTAGGGACTTGAACAGTACTGATCACTTTCGAAGTTCAGAAACCCAAAGCAATCACACCGCAAGGAACATGGACAACCTTCTCATCAGTAGCGGCAGACTGCGCGCACTGTATGCTGCACGGTTTTCTCCCGGCCTAGAAGCAGACTTGGGCCCTGCTCAACCGTCGACTCCGACGATCCGATACAATATCCTGAATCCTGATTCCTGATACGAAAAGGACGGGAGACTGCGATCGGAGATTTCAACACCGCGTCATGCGATGCTTCCACGAACCAGGCTGAATGAAACCTTGTCGTTTGTCAGCAGCAAAGATCCCATCGCAGAGGACTTTCGGCCAATTAATCGCGCGCCATCAGTCTCACCTCGTACATGCTACCTATGTCCCGTCTTGGTTACTGTGCCCTTGAAGATTGCGCGTGATCGATCGATGGATTGGATCCTGACGTGAGGCTGCTAGCTCGTACCGACAAAATATCTCATCAACATTTTCCCGGACAGGATCGATCGACGTCCTGTCCTGTGCGATCACGTACGCGAGAAAAGGATTAGCCGGCATTTTGATCAATGCCGTCTTGTTTCTACCGCGTTGGCTCCGGCACTTCTGAGTATATGCTCGCGCATTGCCTGGTTAGGAGACGATGACAGTACATTTTGTACTACTGTAACCCGCGTGGTCACACCGCCGACCAAACGGATGTCATGTACGATGTTGATTCCTAGGAAAGGAAAAAAAAAGACAAGGCCACAGTAGGAGACAGACCTTTGCATAATTGAATTAGGAAGTTACTGTTGCCCGGTCTGCTTTCTCTGTCAATAACTGATAACAGCTTCACAATGATTTTCCCATCCTGTCTGTACTGTGTGTATCTTGTTGTATTCGGTATAATATAAACATCCTAAAGTTCGATCGGACTGTTCTCAATGGTGAGACATAGACATAGTTATTTCTCTATCAAAAAAAAAAAAAAGTTATTTCTCTATGGCTTACAAACTAACACAAATATCCAATCAAAAAAAGAATTATGAAAATATTGGTTTACGCCTCAAAAAAAATACACCTCATTTTTTTTACGTCTAGATACGGACTGAAATGGATGAGTTTATACACTAAATTATGTTTAGATACATGTCAATATGAAAAAAAAAGCTAAAACATCTTATATTTTGGAGCGCAGAGAGTACTATGGAAGTAAGAGAGACGGTGTTTCAGAAGGAGCATAATAAAGCGTCCGGTTAGAATGGGTTCCCATTCTAAGGATGAGATGTTGTAGTTTTCAGTTGTATTCATGTTGCGAACCTCGATTCAGACTTAACCTTAGTGAAATCATTTAGTTATCCGAGTTAAACGAAGACATGTAGAATCCAACGTTATCGTCTAAGTATGTCTTGTGGCTGGAGTCAGTTTTGGTGAAATCTAACATCTAAGAAAAAGTTTGGGGCCAAGCACCGAATTGTCAAAGTCAGGCTCCACGCTCTACAGCGCCGAACCTAAGAGGCCAAATTTCAAAATATTTTAGAGGAGGGGCGGGCATCATTCAAAGTCTCTCAAAATAGTGAGATTTATCAAAAAATCAAATTCTTAGGGAAAAAAGTATATGCTGCTGTCGATCCAATGTTCCATATTTGCACGTACAGGCCATGGCTTGCCTCGAATATTTTCCTACCATACATGATACTCGCTCGCTTCGGAATTAGTTAACACATGTTTATATATCTAATTTGAAATATATCTACACTAATATACGTCTAGATACATTCCGTATTAAAAAAAAGCCATATGCAAGCTAATTCCGAATGGAGGGAGTACGTATGAACGAACAGAAACATGTAGTATTACGTTTGACAACGTGAGCATGCCATATGCCGGGATCACCCAACCAGTGCTGCATCGACAGGCCATCACTAGTAGGGTGGCTCCAAGCTAGATTGCTACAGTACGGCCATTAGAAATGCATGCCAGATTTGGTGATCGACGTTTATGTGTAGCAGCTTCAGTGAGCACAAATGCAACAACTGTAGCCAAAACGCACGGGCTCGTGGCAGTCTAGCAAAAAACGGGGTGGCGTGGACGCATGCACCTTTATCAACCTGCATGTGTGATTTTGTGTCAGCTCCGCCTCTTAATGCCCTGCCCCGCCCTAGCTAGGGTTGGGTCCTCCACATTCCTTGCCTTTAGGGTTGTGACTTGTGAGGTCCCGTAACACGACATCCGCATGGAGAAAGGTTGCCAATCATATGAGATGCTTTGGTGGCTAACTACATACGTCATTGCGGAATACTGAAAAAAAGGTACGCCATAAAACTTTCCAAACCAAGCATCTACTCCCTCTATCTCAAAATATGATGCGTATTTGTTTTGGTCAAAGTCAAACTTCACAAAGTTGAAACTACTATGCATAAAAATGTATAAACATCTAAGATATCAAATAAACGTTGGTAGAATCACTATAACCTATACTTTTAGATTATATACATTTGGTGTGGTAAATATTGATATATTCTTCTATTTATTTGGTCAAACTTTTTATACTTTGACTTTTCCTAAAAACTATACGCAACATATTTTGGGATGGAGGGAGTAGAAGGCAAGAGGTGGGGCAAAAGGAAAGAAGGTCTTCTACATGCCCTACCGCTTGAGATAAATCAAATTTTGCATTTTATTGTGCTCTTTAAATTGCGTGCCACTACCGAAGAGGCGGCGGCAACTTTATGTCTTGATAATTGGTAGTGTTGGTGCCCCTTAGTCGGGGACAATCGTTGATGTCGTAGAAAGTTCTTCCAATTCTATGAATCTTTCTAGAATCCTTTTCTCTTGAATTCAACGCCATATTTTCCTATGGTGTACGTCGAATCACCTTCCTCTGGACTTGTAGTGTGCTTGGTGGCAACCGAGCTACCCGTACGTGACTTTGCTTATCCTCGAAAGGACCAGAACTAGGTCTCTTCATCTTGTGTTGCTACTGGACGACCCTGTACGACATCTATGTGACATCTACAAACAAGGTGGTGCTTTATGGCGTGTGAAACCCTGCTTCCTATAATGACGAATCATAACCAGGGCTGTTTTGCCGCTTGCATTATCCTTTTTTGTTTCGATGTTGGCTTTTCTCGGCTTGATATTGCTATGGTCTCGGTCATTGTTAAAACTCTGCTTCGTTTAAATGAGAACCAAATTCACGCAACATTTGTGTGTAAACTCTTTGCATGCTTAGCACGGGTACCCAATCGTGGCAGTCGGGAAATCATTAGGTCGGTTGGATACTTGGATGTCACAGCTTCATCAATCTTCACATGTGGTTTGCGATAGCCACCAAGAAGCATTGCTGCGATGTCTGCCTGTAGTTTCATGCACTGCCCTAGCTAGTTAGGGTTGGGTCCTCCACATTCCTTGGCACATAGACTTAAGAGATTCACCAACATCCTCACATGATACGACATTATATTCGACTGGGATTGTGAGCTATCCACGCATAGAAGGACACTTCAATGGATCAGCTACATAAATCATCGTGGAATATTCGGATAAAAGGGCGCAATAAAAATTTCGAAGCCAAGCCGTTAGAATACAAGATATGCAGAAAATGGAAGGAGGGCCTTTCACGTCTGTGTTGTGCTCTTTGTTGTTTGCCACCACCTAAGAGTCGCCGCCAACTTTATTCATGATGACATGTATTGATGGCACCCTTTGGCTATCTCTCTGCAGTTAACAACGATGGGCGTTGCTGTCAAAGCCTATTTTGCCTCTGGTGTACCTTGAATCAACTTCCTCCGTACTTGGAATATGTGTTGGTGACCAAGCTACGGGTGTATATATGAACTTGCTTGCCCTCGATAATGGCTAGAACTAAGTAAGCCTTTTTTTTAATCTTTTTTGCGGGTTAGGCATTTTTATCGGATATTTCTATAGGGCGATGTATCTCCGATCATCATGTGAGCACAACAAAGACGATGATTAATTGTCGCGAGGGAATACTTGTCCTTGTTGGGTATGCTGTCTTTGCCACGAAGGTCACCAATGAACTTCACCATTCAAGTCGATGCTCTACATCATTTGTCTCCTTCAACGTCCAGAGCTCAGATGGTACCCCTTCAGACTACATCATGCTGCTTTCTGCCGTCTAAAACCTTGATTCCTACCAAGGCCATTATACCTAAGGGGGTGTTTTTTTTTCAGTTGAAGGGTCCTTCCTATAAAATAAATGGATTTGTTTTGTTTTATCTTACTCCGTCCGATCCGAAAAAAGTGTCCGAGAGAGTATAAACTTTTGTCAATGTCTTGGTCGAATCAAGCCTGTATCCCCATATGAACTGGGTTCTCGTAAGTAGAGGTTATTCAATTAACGCGATATCCTAACAGCAAATTATAAATTCAGAAAGAAACCCAAGTACTCCAGGAGTACTACAAATGAATGTACACTCAGGAAAAGAGTAGGAGTACGAACGAACGAAATATATGCTACTGTACACCTAACCAGAAACGATCGAACTGTACAAACACAACGCGCGCGCGCACGGACGGTATAGATCACCCGCTGCAAAAATCTCCTTTCCTTCCTTCCTAGCATATCCAACCTCCAGGTCCCATCACTCCATGAATGCAAAACAAAACCAATACGAAACCAAGAAGGAAATGAAACCAATACACATGTCGCCGAGACGCAGTCTAGTCGACTAATCATCACGCGCGCGTACGTAAGGCAGCTAGCTAGTGCCCGACGCCGGGGCTCGGGACCGACCCCAGCACCCGCGCCGCCACCGCATTGCCGACACCCGAAGTCGTCCTCCTGCCGGCGCCGCCGAACGCCGGCGGCGCGCGGATCAGCGTCCAGCCGGCAGCTTCTTTCCTATGCCCATTCACCACGGTGGAACGAGAACCGGCGAGCAACGCCGGCCTCGCCTCCACGCGGGGCAAGGGCGTCACGAGAAGTGGCAAGAGGAGGACGAGCAGCAATAGAACGACTGCTGCCACCCGGTTACTGCCGCCGCCGCCGACGCATAAGGCCATTGTTTGTTTATCTTGAAGAGAAACAAATGGAAGGATTGTGTGCGCTTGTGCTTGGGATGAGTTGGAGGGGATCGTGGAGGGTTTATATAAAGAGAAGGCAGGAGAAGCCGTAGCTTACTTCTCGGCGCATGCGCGGGGTTGCGGCAGCGATCGGCCGTCATTTCGTAGCTCGTATCGATGGGCTGGCTGCGGGGGCACTGTGGTACGACGATCGCCATCGGACCCGGCCGGAGGGGCTGGGGTGTGGGGCGGGCCGGGGGTGCCTTGCGCGAGGAGGTGGCGTGATCGAGTATGATGGGTTGGACGATCGGTCTGCGTGCGTGCGTGCGCGTGAGGATCTGATCACGAGTGAAGTGGGTGATTTTGGCGGTGGTGATCATGCACGCAGCCGTGCGTTGGAGCTTAGCTAGGACGACGTCCTCTTGCGCGTCCTATCGGCGCGTGCTTCCCTTGAAGCAACGGTTAAGGCCTGGAAATGGGATTTGCGCGTCTACCTCTTCTGGCATTTCATTTCCTCCCACGCGCAAATGGGTCCATTTTCTCCTACGCCAGGACTGGCTACGTAGTAATAGAAAGTGAAGCCATCCAGATATTTTGGTACCAATTAAAGGCAGCCACTGCCCCGCTCTTCGGTTCCAGCAAAGATGATCTTTTGGTCAGATCATTTCCCCACCTCTGTTTTGCTCATTCTCACTTGGCTGGTATTCTTGTTCTCAAAGTGGAACACCGTGTGTCGTCCATAGGATCAGGGAGGATTGGGTATTGAGGTGCTAGATATTAAAAATACTTGATTGTTAAGTAAGTGGTTCCATAAGTTGTTGAATAAAGATTATGGTCCTTGTCTATGGTCCTTGTCATTCGGAAGCGCGAGTTGAGTTTCTTGAGTGGTTTAAGAACATTGATTGTCCATATGATCAGGATTGGTTCATTGTGGGAGATTTTAATTATGTTAGATACCCTTCGAACAGAAGTAGAGAGGGTGGTAAGTTTCAGGACATGCTTGATTTTAATGAAGCTATTGCTGCATTGGCTCTTGTGGAGATCCCCATTAAGGGTAGAGAATTTACTTGGAGTAATATGCAAAGTGCACCTTTGTAAGAGAAATTGGATTGGATATTTTCTTCTGAATCTTGGACTGTCAGTTATTCAAACACTTTGGCTCTTCCTCTCTCCAGACCAATTTCTGATCATATTCCTGTTATGATTCAAATTGGTACTAATATTCCTAAATCTAACATCTTTAGATTTGAGAATTTTTGGCTTAAGCACCATGACTTTAAGAATGTTGTCCAAAATATTTGGGAACACGATGTTCAGGAGAATGACAGTGCTAAACTCATTACTGCTAAATTTAAAAGGCTTCGTAAGGGACTCAAGATTTGGGCTAGAAACAAATCTCAATTATCTGTTGCCATCAAGAACACTAATGATATCATTGATTTTTTATGATCAACTTGAAGAATTTAGAGATCTCTCTATTTGGGAGTTTAATGGCAGAAGGATTTCTAAGGACCATATGATTCAACTGCTAGCTAGACAAAATGCTTACTGGAAGCAAAGAGCCACTATTAGATGGGCTAAATTTGGAGAGGAGAACTCCAAGTTTTTCCATGTGAAAGCTACCATTAAGTATAGAAGGAACTTCATTGCCTCCATCATGGATGAACAAGGGGTTGAAAAATTGAGCATTCAGTTAAAGCTGCAATTTTCTCCAGAGCCTATAAGCAGAGGATGGGTACTGCTTCTGAGATTTCTGATGATTTAGGATTGATCAATCTTATTAACAAGATTGAGGGATTAGAGGATTTGGAGGCCCCCTTTTCTAAAGATGAAATTGATAAGGTGGTTAAGCAGCTTCCTATGGATAAAACACCTGGACCTGATGGATTTAATACTAACTTCATCAAAAGTTGTTGGCCCATTATTGCTAAGGATTTTTGTAACTAGATGATTTTTATCATGGGAATGTTACTATCCAGAGTATCAATTTTCCCTTCATCACTCTGATACCCAAGAAGGATTGTCCTTCCACTCCATCTGATTTTAGACCAATCTCTCTGCTGAACTGCTCCCTCAAGATCATCACCAAGCTATTAGCTAACAGATTAGAAACCAAAATGTCTTCTTTGATTCATGTCAATCAATATGGTTTCCTCAAAGCCAAATCCATTCAAGATTGTCTTCCTTGGGTTTATGAATATATGCATCTATGTAGAAGCTCTAATATGGAAGCTGTCATCCTAAAACTGGATTTTGAGAAAGCATTTGACATGTTGAAACACAAGACTATCCATGAAATTCTGGTTGCCAAGGGATTTGGTCCCAGATGGTTGAGATGGATTGAGCTTATTTATAACTCTGGGTACTCCCCGGTTCTGCTGAATGGTATTCCTGGCAAGCAATTTAGACGTCAGAGAGGAGTCAGACAGGGTGATCCCATATCCCCTTTGATTTTTGTGCTGGCATCTGATTTGCTCCAAGACATTTTTAATGAGGCTATGAATAATCAGTTGATTCAACCCCCCATTCTGTCACAAGCATGTTCAGATTTTCCTATAGTTCAGTATGCTGATGAAACCATTCTTATTATGAAAGAATGTACTCAACAAATGTTGCATGCCAAAAGCTTGCTTAGTCATTTTCCTGCCTTCACTGGATTAAGAGTTAATTATAACAAGTCGAGCTTGATTCCTATTAATCTTCAGCAAGTCAGGGTGAATACCATACTGCATGGATTTGGCTGCTCTGAGGGATCTTTCCCTTTCACATATCTTGGCATGCCTATGTCCATTTATAAACCTAGGGTTTTGGATTTGATGCCCATTTTGACTAGTATTAGTGATAGAATTGCTGGTTGTACATCTCTTCTGTCTTATGGTGAGAAGCTGGTCCTCATCAGATCAGTATTTTCTAGTCTACCTATCTTCTACCTAAGCACTCTCCTGGTTCAAGACTCTGTTATTCAGCAAATTAATAAACTGCTCAGATTTTGCTTTTGGAGAAAGAATGGAATGGCTGACAAAGGTGCTGCTCTTATTGCTTGGGAAAAAGTTTGTAAACCTAAGAATCAAGGAGGTCTTGGTGTTATGAACATCTTTGTTCAGAACAGAGCTTTGCTGCTGAAGCATATCCATAAATTCTTCAATAATGAGGATCTTCCTTGGATCAAACTCATCAAGGGGAAATATTATATGGACAACTTTGTGAACTACAGGCCCGTGGGCTCTTTTTGGTGGAAGAGTATGCTGAAGCTGGTCCCTTTATATAAATATATGGCAGTTTGTCAAGTTGGATCAGGGGACTCTGTTCTGTTCTGGATGGACATATGGAAAGATCAGTATTTTCATGTCAAATTCCCAGAGCTTTTCTTTTTCTGCAGAAATAAGGAGATATCTGTTAAGGATTTCTACTCTGCCCAGGATCATTCTGACCACTTTCATCTTCCATTGTCCGTGGAAGCTTTTCACCAATTTGAAACCATTTGTCATGATATTCAAGAATTTAACATCACTTCAGATCATGATGTTTGGCATCTCAAAGGACATAAGCAATTTTCTTCAAAAAGAGCTTATGATATTTTCATAACTGGTCCGCATGCTCACTGTGTGTTCTAGAACATCTGGAGATCAATTAATATTCTTCGATATAAAATCTTCTTCTGGTTACTACTCCATGACAGATTCAACACTAGAAATCTGCTGGCTAGGAAGAACTTCCATATCCCGAGTTATTCATGTGTTCTCTGTGATGAGGATCTGGAGGAGACTTCTTTGCACCTGTTTTTTGACTGCTCTTTCGCTAGAGAATGATGGTCCAATATCCTTCAAGGGAAGAAAAGAGGTACCTCAGTTTTTGATGAATGCTTCCTCATCTGTGCGATTTTTCCTAAAGAGATTGCTATGGAGATTTTGATTATGGGCTGCTGGAATATTTGGAAGCAAAGAAATTCCAAGATCTTTGAAAATCAGACGCATAATTATCTGTTTTGGAAGTTCCAACTTAGAAAGGACCTTCTCATTCTTAAGCCCAGGTGTAAACCTCTTAACGGGATCTCTCTTATTAACTGGATTGACTCAGTTCTAGGTAGGGGTTAATTTTCATCTATGGTCCTTGTCATTCGGAAGCGCGAGTTGAGTTTCTTGAGTGGTTTAAGAACATTGATTGTCCAGATGATCAGGATTGGTTGATTGTGGGAGGTTTCAATTATGTTAGATACCCTTCGAACAGAAGTAGAGAGGGTGGTAATATTTAGGACATGCTTGATTTTAATGAAGCTATTGCTGCATTGGCTCTTGTGGAGATCCCCGTTAAGGGTAGAGAATTTACTTGGAGTAATATGCAAAGGGCACCTTTGTTAGAAAAATAGGATTGGATATTTTCTTCTGAATCTTGGACTGTCAGTTAGCCAAACACTTTGGCTCTTCCTCTCTCCATACCAATTTCTAATCATATTCCTGTTATGATTCATACTGGTACTAATATTCCTAAATCTACTATCTTTGGATTTGAGAATTTTTGGCTTAAGCACTATGACTTTAAGAATGTTGTCCAAAATATTTGGGAACAAGATGTTCAGGAGAATGACAGTGCTAAACTCATTACTGCTAAATTTAAAAGGCTTCATAAGGGACTCAAGATTTGGGCTAGAAACAAATCTCAATTATCTGTTGCCATCAAGAACACTAATGATATCATTGATTTTTTTATGATCAACTTGAAGAATTTAGAGAATTCTCTATTTGGGAGTTTAATGGCAGAAGGATTGCTAAGGACCATATGATTCAACTGCTGGCTAGACAAAATGCTTACTGGAAGCAAAGAGCCACTATTAGATGGGCTAAATTTGGAGAGGAGAACTCCAAGTTTTTTCATGTGAAAGCTACCATTAAGTATAGAAGGAACTTCATTGCCTCCATCATGGATGAACAAGGGGTTGAACAAATTGAGCATTCAGTTAAAGTTGCAATTTTCTCCAGAGCCTATAAGCAGAGGATGGGTACTGCTTCTGAGATTTCTGATGATTTAGGATTGATCAATCTTATTAACAAGGTTGAGGTATTAGAGGATTTGGAGGCCCCCTTTTCTAAAGATGAAATTGATAAGGTGGTTAAGCAGCTTCCTATGGATAAAACACCTGGACCTGATGGATTTAATACTAACTTCATCAAAAGTTGTTGGCCCATTATTGCTAAGGATTTTTATAAGTTACTAGATGATTTTTATCATGGGAATGTTACTATCCAGAGTATCAATTTTTCCTTCATCACTATGATACCCAAGAAGGATTGTCCTTCCACTCCATCTGATTTTAGATCAATCTCTCTGCTGAACTGCTCCCTCAAGATCATCACCAAGATGTTAGCTAACAGATTAGAAACCAAAATGTCTTCTTTGATTCATGTCAATCAATATGGTTTCCTCAAAGCCAAATCCATTCAAGATTGTCTTCCTTGGGTTTATGAATATATGCATCTATGTAGAAGCTCTAATATGGAAGCTGTCATTCTAAAACTGGATTTTGAGAAAGCATTTGACATGTTGGAACACAAGACTATCCATGAAATTCTGGTTGCCAAGGGATTTGGTCCCAGATGGTTGAGATGGATTGAGCTTATTTATAACTCTGGGTACTCCCCGGTTCTGCTGAGTGGTATTCCTGGCAAGCAATTTAGACGTAAGAGAGGAGTCAGACAGGGTGATCCCCTATCCCCTTTGATTTTTGTGCTGGCAGCTGATTTCTCCAAGACATTTTTAATGAGGCTATGAAACATCAGTTGATTCAACCCCCCATTCTGTCACAAGCATGTCCATATTTTCCTATTGTTCAGTATGCTGATGAAACCATTCTTATTATGAATGCATGTACTCAACAAATGTTGCATGCCAACAGCTTGCTTAGTAATTTTGCTGCCTTCACCGGATTAAGAGTTAATTATAACAAGTCGATCTTGATTCCTATTAATCTTCAGCAAGTCAGGGTGAATACCATGCTGCATGCATTTGGCTGCTTTGAGGGATCTTTCCCTTTCACATATCTTGTCATGCCTATGTCCATTTATAAACCTAGGGTTTTGGATTTGATGCACATTTTGACTAGAATTAGTGACATAATTGCTGGTTGTACATCTCTCTTGTCTTATGGTGAGAAGATGGTCCTCATCAGATCAGAGTCTACCTATCTTCTACCTAATCACTCTCCTAGTTCAAGAATCTGTTATTCAGCAAATTAATAAACTGCTCAGATTTTGCTTTTGGAGAAAGAATGGAATGGATGACAAATGTGATGCTCTTATTGCTTGGGAAAAAGTTTGTAAACCTAAGAATCAAGGAGGTCTTCGTGTTATGAACATCTTTGTTCGGAACAGAGCTTTGCTGCTGAAGCACATCCATAAATTCTTCAATAATGAGGATCTTCCTTGGATCAAACTCATCAAGGAGAAATATTATATGCACAACTTTGTGAACTACATGCCCGTGGGCTCTTTTTGGTGGAAGAGTATGCTGAAGCTGGTCCCTTTATATAAAGATATGGCAGTTTGTCAAGTTGGATCTGGGGACTCTGTTCTGTTCTGGATGGACATATGGAAAGATCAATATTTTCATGTCAAATTCCCAGAGCTTTTCTCTTTCTGCAGAAATAAGGAGATATTTGTTAAGGATTTCTACTCTGCCCAGGAATATTCAGACCACTTTGATCTTTCATTGTTTGTGGAAGCTTTTCACCAATTTGAAACCATTTGTCATGATATTGAAGAATTTAACATCACTTCAGATCATGATGTTTGGCATCTCAAAGGACATAAGCAATTTTCTTCAAAAATAGCTTATGATCGTTTGATAACTGGTCCTCCTGCTCACTATGTGTTCCAGTTAATCTGGAGATCAGGTTAATATTCTTTGATATAAAATCTTCTTCTGGTTACTACTCGATGACAGATTGAACACTAGAAATCTGCAGGCTAGGAAGAACTTCCATATCCCGAGTTATTCCTGTGTTCTATGTGATCAGGATCTGGAGGAGACTTTTTTGCACCTATTTTTCGAGTGCTCTTTCGCTAGAGAATGTTGGTCCAGTATACTTCAAGGGAAGAAAAGAGGTATCTCAATTTTTTATGAATGCTTCCTCATCTGTGCGATTTTTCCTAAAGAGATTGCTATGGAGATTTTGATTATGGGCTGCTGGAATATTTGGAAGCAAAGAAATGCCAAGATCTTCGAAAATCAGACGCATAATTATCTGTTTTGGAAGTTCCAACTTAGAAAGGACCTTCTCATTCTTAAGCATAGGTGTAAACCTCTTAACATGATCTATCTAGTTAATTGGATTGACTCAGTTCTAGGTGGGGGTTAATTTTCATCTATGTTAGAGAAAACTGGCATTGGATGAACGTTTTTGGAGTGTTCCTTTTGTAATTTTTTGTGTATGTTAATGAAAATTACCGTAGAACGATTGTTCTAAGGTTTGGGCGCTTCAAAAAAAAAAGTTGTTGAATAAAGAAGGCGTTTGGCAATATCAGAGATAAACCGTTATCTCACGTTGAAGCTAACCCTTCAGACTCTCCTTTTTGGAAAGTATTGATGAAAATTAAGAAGGATTTCTTTGCTCGTGGCTCATTCAACCTGGTTAACGGGCAGCAGGTGCGGTTTTGGGAGGATAGCTGGTTAGGAGATGAACAGTTATCTTAGCCGTATCCCCCCTTTTTATTGTGGTTAGACATAAGTATGTGACAGTAGCAAGCGTGTTATCTAACGTCCCACTAGACATCCAATTTAGAAGAACCATATCAGGAGTAAGACGGGTGGTTGCATTTAGTGGAATGTCTAATGAATGTTGAGTTGTCTGAAAATAAAGATCTTTTTCGGTGGAGGTTATCTGCGGACGGCATCTTCACTGTTAGATTCATGCATGCAGATTTAATGCATGGTTCTACACCTTATCTATGAAAATATTTGTGGAAATTAACGGTGTCGCTAAAAATAAAAATCTTTCTGTGGTTTGTTCATCTTAAAGTGATCCTCACTAAAGACAATTTAAGTAAACAAAATTGGATAGGATGTAAGAAGTGTGTATTTTGCGACACCGATGAGTCTGTTCATCATTTTTGTATATCTTGTCCTTTTGTTCCTGATATTTGACATATCATTCATTTTACTTTTAGTATTTATCCTTCCACTAGCATTGCTAATATGTTTGGGTCTTGGCTTAATGGAATTGATAAAAAGACAAAAGCACGTATACGAATAGGCGTCGCCGTTGTTCTTTAGGCTCTGTGGAATTACCGTAATTGTGTTGTGTTTGACAAGAGAAAGGGTGTTCATTTTTTTCAGGTTTATCAATATGACGGTTTCTTATATCCATGTATGGTTCTTCCTTCTGCCTGCGGCGCAATAGGGACTTGTGGATACAGCTTGCGCTCGAATGATGGCGGTCGTTCGGGCTATCTACAGTTAGGGTGGGTGGCTTAATTCCAGACGCTTAGATGCATAACGTTGTAATCTTTCTTTGATTGGTGTTTGTGGCCACTTTAAGTGACCCATGAGTTATAAGCGGGTCAACTTTTGGCGTTTATATCCTTTAATAAAACCTAGCCGTGTGCATCATTTTGATGCAGAGGCTGGGGCTAAGGCTCCCATTTGTATAAAAAAAAGTAGTCATGACCTTCTTAAATTGCATCTATTCATCACCTAGCCCAAGGGAGAGTGATAGGGTGGCAAAAACACCCCCTAACACCCGCCGTGTGCCTCGCCTAACCTAGGTGGAACTAGCGGTAGCCAAGTTTAGCACCTCAACTTGCCTCCCCTCGCTGCCGCTGACCAAAGCCAGTGCGGTAACAACGGCGGCGAGGCTTTCCCTCCAATGGCATCGGCGGTTCTTCTCTCGATGGCGGCAATGCGTGGTGTCTCTGCGGCAGTGGGGAGGGGGCTTCGAATCGAGAACTGCTGGTGGCATGATGATGGCTCCGACGCTCGCTCGGCAGGTGGTGCAGCCAGGCGTTTCAGACATACTCGCATGTTAATGGGCTTGGGCGGGAATGTGGACCGGGGTTGCCGCAGTAGGCGGCGTGTTACTGGTGGTGGTTGCTGCTGCGGGGCACCGTGGCAATGCCTGGAATCGGCGAGGCGGTGGCAGATTTGAAACCCCCTTTCCATATTTGTTTAATGATGGTCACCGGTGGGGCGCACCATGGTCAGCGCTCCCCCTTGCCGATGAAAAGTGTTGAACCTGTTAGCGGTGGTGGTTAGCTCTATTGTACCCCTGTTTTGGCAGACCTCGGGGTTGACAGGTGGGCTGAGAGAAATCCTATTTTATGATTACAATGGCGGCCCACGTAGGAAACGTCTACCTTCTGGTAGGCATCCTCGTAGTCGTGGATATACTCGTGCTTCCCATCTCGAGCACCAGGGGAAACCCTAGAATCTATGTTGTGGCCCCTTGATGGGAACCAATGGGGGTTGGCCCCATCTTATTGGATTTGGAACGAACACGAAGGGGAACGAGAAGAACGGATGAAGAACATGAAGAACACAATACAACAAACATGATAAGTTGGAAGGTAGCCTTGGACCGGAGACACAAGCCTACCTACTGTTGATGGCAACTCTCTCTCACCGGTGGACCAACCGGACGAATAAAATCGAAAGAGGAGAGACCGCAAGGTAGAATCACCTTCCGAGAGATCGGCAAACGCTCGGTGGAATCGATAGGGAGAGAGGCCGTGAGGTAGAATCATGCAATCGAGAGACCTCGTGTAAGTACATGCCTTGATACAATCCAATAGGTAAATTTATGGAGTAGCCTTGATAGATTCCACACAGGGAGTTCATAGGAGCAACATGTTTAAATCAAAGTTCATATCTTCTCTAACACTAGGAGGAGCAGTAGGGAGGATATTTATAGCCCTGGGGTGAAGGGGTAGGTGAGAGTAGGCGGGGGTAGGTGGATACAAGGCAAAAAGGCTTGTTCTACGCGCAGGCAGGGGCGTCGGATTGTCCGGCGACTGACGCTTCACATCTTTTACATGGAGGGAGTCCAGGAACCACTACGTATTGCCCGAGTCGCCGGTGCATCCAGTGGAGTCCCCGATTCGTCCGACGTGCGGGTGCCAGATCATCCGGCGCACCGGGGTGAGATGCACTAGTGGGTTGCCCATCCTTTCCGTTAGCTACCGGCACTCATCAGACACCTGGGGTAGCACCAGATCGCCCGGACCCCTTTTGTCGTATCATCCGGCGTCTAGGACTACGTCGAGTCCATCTTCATGAGCCGGATGGACCGGCGGGCTTATCGGATCTTCCGACGGCTCCAGGAGGTGTAATTCTCCTCTTCTTCCTCATGCATCTTGTCTATCTTGGTCTCTTCGAGGGCACCTTCTTTAACATTCTTGGGGAATCCTTGGGGGTCCAATCCTGGGTAAGCAATGGACAAGCACATGAGGTACAAAACCATTCACCGAAGGTGGGACGTCATGTAAGAATAGGAGTGCGTTAACCTTTATTCGAAGTGCATCGGTTTGAGCTCTTGTCATGAGACTATTGAGAGTGTTTGTATTGGTTGATGGAAAGGGTTGGGCTGCATCATACCCTCCCCCCCCCCCCCGGGGAAAGAGTCGTGCTCGATTCGTGATTTTTTTATCACTTGTGTAACCATGAAAGGTAGACGTGTTGGGTGACATTGAAGATGTCATTGTCATTGATGTGCTTGTCGAGCGCCATGTAGAGGCATGCTCATAGTGATGATAGTCCAAGTGTGATGATGATCTCGAGTTGGCCTTGCTTGGTTGTTTGAAGAAGAGCTCGACAGTTGGTGTGGAAACCATTGAATAACTCGAAAGGTGGTAGTTTCATGGCTTGAGGAAGTGGTTTGTTGTAGAAGAACTTGGCGTGTGAGTTGCACTCCTTTCCATTGCTTGAATTGTCATTGATGTTGTAGTGGTTGAAGCGGTTAGAAGAGCCATGTGTGGTGATAATTCAATGAGGGCTAGCATTATTGACTAGGTCACCAAATTTCCACAAAAGATACAGCAAAGATGGAGATAGAGTTGGTAAGCCATTGGTGTCAATGATCAAAAATGGGTTTTTGCTCTCAATTCTCATCTCACTTTTGGTGGCAATTAAGGCTAAGACTTTTTGAACACTCATGTTTTTTCCACTCATTTTAGGCTTTTGGCTCTCGCTCACTTGATTGTGGATATCTCTCTCACCAGTCATCTCACTAAATGCACTCTCTTGCCGCTTTCGAGCAATTGTCGCTACATTGTCAGCAACCACTTGACTTGGTGTCATAGGGCGTAACACATAGGTTTTGTTCTTTGTCTCAAAGCTATAGTAGTTGCTTCATCGATCGTGCATTGCGCCTTTTCCATATTCCCATGGGCGTCCAAGAAGTAGTTCGCAAACCGACATGGGAACCACATCACATAGGACGATGTCTGTTGGATGTATGCCCCAAAGACAATAAAACACATCACTTTCATGATTAATGTATTATGTTTTATGCTATAACTATTGTGGTCACAGGAATATGAGATTCAGAGGAATACACATGCACACGTGGAGAGAGATAAACACACTGTTATAACCCTTTTGTCATGTCTCATAGACAAACTCATTAATATTAGATGATCATGTTTTCCTGATCATGGACATTTGTTATGCCAATATTAATGGGAGCACATTGTTGTTTCAACATTGTGTCTGGGTATACCCAAGTATTTGATATACTACGATTTTTTTTAGCATTTCTATAGATAGTATCATCGCAAGATGGTTATTTTGTTTGCTTCCTTTGACCATGAGAATATACGATGGTGTTCGCTGAAAAGTTTGCTTTGGTGTAGTCAAGTATCACATCGTAAACTGGGTGATAAAAAAGGCTATTACTGGGTATTCTCAAAGGTGTTCATTTCATCGTGATAGTTCAAGACTAGGAATTACTCCTTCAGTTAATCGAGAGATACATCCAAGATCCACTCGGTGTAATGGTATCTGTTAATAACTATGCGCAGACAAAGGCATGACAGTAGTCATGGTGATAGTATACCACGGAAACGAGTAAAATGAATCATACCGGACATAGATAATAATGTGATATGGTGATTAAATATTTTAATCACGGACTTAACATTCGTCTCATCTCAAGGTATTGATTGGTATCGTGAAGTATTGGGAACTTACTTAATAACCAGCTGGTTCTGCAAGGATTCATCGTATAACTTGTAGGAATCAATATCGACATCCACGGTCCCGATGTTGATTATTGATTAGGAAAATAGTTTTCCAATCATGTTTACTAGTTATCAAACTTGTAGAGTTCACTGATACGTCCAAAACGTATCTCCTTTTTCGAACACTTTTGCTATTGTTTGCCTCTAAACTTGTGAGTTTTGGATACAACTAACACGAACTAACGCTGTTTTCAGCAGAATTATATTGGTGTCTTGTTTTTGTGCGGGAAAATCAACTTTCAGGAAAATACCCAGAAAAGATCCCAAAGACCTTAAAACACCCGAAGACCCACGGAGCCAGAAGGAGTCCCAGAGGGGGGCACACCACCCCCTGGGCGCCCCCTAGGCCGCGCCACCTCGTGGTGTGGGGCCCCCAGGAACCCCCTCGGGCTCCCCTTTCAACTACTTATCGCTCGTAACCCTAAAACAATGATGGGGTTCGTCATATTCCATAGAAACACAACAGAGCACCGCTGCCGCCTCAAAACTCAATTCGGGGATCAGAAGTTCTAGTTCTGACGCCCTGCCGGGACGGGGATTCGAAGGAGATCATCGCCATCGTCACCGCCACCTCTTCTCCATCAACCATCCATGATTTGCCCCGTCCATGTGTAAGAAAAGACCGGTGTAGGCTGGGAGGAATGGAAGGGATTGGATGAGATGGATCATGTAATAATGCCAGATTGTTGGGGTATAGTGCCTAGTATCCATTGTTAGTGTTTTCTACTGTTGCAACTTGTTATGCTTAATGCTTGCCACTTTGGGCCCGAGTGCCATGATCTCAGATCTAAACATATTATTATCTCATGAGTATAATTATGTTTCTTGATCATATCTGCAAGTTGTTTACACACATTGTTGTCCGGAACCCAATGCCCCAAAGTGATAGAAATTGGGACAACCAGAGGGGATGGCTGTGATGTGAGGATTCCGTGTGTTCACGGAGTGTCAATGCTTTTCTCTGTTGCTTTATTAAAAGGAGCACCTTAATTACCAGTAGTTTCTCTTGAGGCCCCGCTGCAAATGGGCTGGTAGGACAAAAGATGTTGTGCAAGTTTCTCATTGCGAGCACGTATGACTATATTGGAACACATGCCTATGGTTTGCCTAGAACTTGGATGCTTTATTATTATTATCTGAAATGCACATGGTTAGATTATTACATGAATTTTCTTATCCCTGCAATGCCCATTCATCCGTTCCCTTTGCCTACGATACCTTCATCCTGCTGTTTTCCGCAATTGGTACCGATGTTACTATTTTACTCCTGCTGTTATTTTACTACTACTACTGTTATAAAACTTTTACCGCTGATAAATTGTTGCGAGCAAGTCTACTTTCAAGTGCAGCTAAATTGACAACTCAGTTGTTAAGGCTTATAAATATTCTTTGGCTCCCCTTGTGTCGAATAAATAAATTTGCGTTTTACTTCCCTCGAAGACTGTTGCGATCCCCTATACTTGTGGGTCATCAAGACTATTTTTGGCGCAGTTACCGGGGAGCATAACTTTGTTTATTTGCTCACTTGAACATGATATTGTTTGCTGCAAGCCTTTCATCACGGGTAAAACTCGTGATGGAAAAGTTTCTATACTAGCATCCACTACAAGGAGAGGTACAACTCTGAACACCTCTGTTGCTCTTGATTCACCATCTGTTATGAGTAAGCTTCTTACACCACCACATGCTACATACACTGTTACTTCTACTGAGTCTGAAAATGCTTCTGATACTTTTGATGATGCTTCTACTGTGCTTGATGATGCTGGTTCACTAGGTCCTTTCCTAGATGCTACAATTGCTAGAGCCAAACAAATTGAAAACACTGAAATTCTTGTTGAAAATATTGGTACACCTGTTAATTCACCTGATCCTAGTGATGATCTTGATGAAACCTACATTGAACTTAATGATGACTTTATTAAGGAAGCTCAAGCTACTACTGGTGCAAGTGCTCTTAAGAGTCTTCTTGCAAGACATGCTGTTAAATATAAATCTTCTCTTGATGCTAAGTTTGCTACATCTCCCATACACATTAGAGATAAGGATTATGATTTCTCTCGAGATTTATCTTATATATATATATATATATATATATATTGTTGAGAAGGAACCTTTTTGTGGTACTGAAAGTAAAAGTGCTATGGAACATATGAATGAGCTTTCATCTTTGAGTAGTTTATTTTCTGATGATACTAGGTTGCGTACTTATTTTGTTACCAAGATCTTCCCTTTCTCATTGAAAGATGGAGCTAAAACTTGTTTTAACAATCTCTCATCGGGATCTATTACTAGTCCTATGGGTTTGGTTAATGCTTTCTTTCAAAAATATTTTCTTGCTAGTGCTCAACATGCTGTTGTGCAGTATATCTTTAACTTGGAGCAAATTGAAGGAGAGAAATTGCATGAATCTTGGTCAAGGTTTTGTTCTTTAATAAGATCTAGCCCTGGCAATCCACTACCTAAAAATGAGCTCCTAGATATATTATAATGGACTAACTGTTGAATCTAGGACATACCTGGATAGTTGTGCTGGTTGTGTTTTCAGGAAAAGAACTCCAGAAGAAGCTGAGGAATTATTGGCTAAAATAGCCAAAAATAATGATGATTGGACTATACCTGAGCCTACACCTACACCAGAACCAACACCAATTCCAACACCCAAGAAGAGAGGGATGATTGAATTAAATGATGAAGTGATGAAGGAAGCCAAGAAAACTCTTAAAGAGAGGGGTATTAAATCTGAAGATGTGAAGAATCTACCACCTATATAAGAATTATGTAAGCCAATTCCTCATCCGTCAACAGTTGAGGTACACTCTCTCCAATACTTTGATAATAGAGATATTCCCTATTCTAAACCACGTGATCAATGCTTAGATGAATTTGATAATTATGTTGTTAAGCAGGACAACTTTAATACGAGAGTGCAAAATCATCTTATGGAAAACTCAAGAGCTATTGATAATTTGCATGGTATTATTGAGAGAACCTCTAATGATGTTAAAATGCTTGTTAAACATTTTCGTATGGTTCAAACTCAAATTAATCAACTCACTAAAGTGCAAAAAGATATGCTAGCTAATGCTTCTAGAGAAAAAAAAATTGTGAAATAATTACTAGAACTGGTGTTTCTACTCAGGACCCCTTGTATCCTGAAGGATATCCTAAAAGAATTAAATTGGATTCTCAACAAAATAAAAATAATAGTTCTCCTTCTAAGAAAAAGAAGAAGAGACATAAAACTGTTGTAGAATCTCCTGAACCTGCTAAAGATCCTAATAGTATATCTATTTCTAATGTTGAAACGGAAAGTGGTAATGACAAAAGTGATGCTTATGATAAAGAAGAAACTGTAGCTGAACCTGAGAAGCAAACTAAAACTGTGAAGTATACTAAGGAGGATTTCATTGCTAATAAACATGGTGAAGAGAATATGCCCAAGAGGCAATAATAAAGTGGTTATTATCTTATTCCTTGTTTATGATAAATGTTTTTTCTCATGCTAGAATTGTATTAACCGGAAACGTTGATACATGTGTGTTTAATAAACAAAGAATGGTTCCTAGTAAAGCCTCTCTTTTAACTAGCTCGTTGATTAATAGATGATCAAGGTTTCCTGATCATGAACATTGGATGTTGTTAATAATGGGGTCATGTCATTAGAAGAATGATGTGATGAACATATACTCAAAGTGAATATAGAAATGCGATCAAGTCATTAAGTTTACATTGTTATATCACACATACGGAGTAGCTTATTCCTTAGACCATGAGATCATGTCAATCACTGATACCGGAAGGATGCTTTGATGTCATCAAACGTCACACCATAACAGGGTGACTATAAAGGTGCCGTTGGGTATTCGAAAGTATTAGTTGAGGCTTATCGATCAAGAGTGGTATTTGTCCATCCAAATGACGGAGAGATATACTCTGAGCCCTCTCAGTGATATCACATCGACACCGCTTGCAAGCATGTGACTAGGTCACAAGGATGTCATATCACAGAACGAGTAAATGAGTACTTGTCGGTAACGAGATTGAACTAGGTATGGTTGATACCAATGATCGGATCTCGGACAAGTAAGATATCGTGAGACAAAGGGAATTGGTTACAACGTTTATGGTTCACATGATCACTAGATTCATCGTTGAATGTGTAGGAGTCATTACGGATCTCCAGGTACCGCTGTTGACTATTGATCAGAGAGGTGTCTCGATCATGTCTACATTATTCACGAACCGTAGGGTGACACACTTAAGGTTCGATGAAGCGATTGAGTGGATACGGAATATCGGAGAAAAGTTTGGACAACACCGAAATTGTTTAGGGGGATATTGAAATTGTCACTGGAATAGTTTCGGGGAATATTGAAATAGTTGAAGGTGGTATATGTTAATGTTTGATTAACAAATAGTTCAAGGGGGTAAGTGTTAATGTTTGTTAATAGGATTAGCAAATATTAAAATAAAGAAATAAAATTGTTTTATTTATTTATTAAAGAAAACCCTTGGAATTTTGAGTGGGAATTGATGAGAGAATGATTGGGTTGAGTGGAGACTCCACCCACATGATGAGGGGAGAGGTGGAGGCACCAAAAATTCGTGGCTGCCTCCCCCTCCTATATAAAGAGGGGTTGGACCTCCCTCTACACACACACTCGTGTCATCTCCATCCTCCCGCTGATCCACCTTATGTTCATGCGCTTGGCGAAGCACTGAACGAAGTTTTCTCCACCACACCACGCCGTTGTGCTGCTGGTTTCCGAGGGATCCTCTAATTCCACTGACCTAATGGATCGAGGGAACGGAGGTCGTCATCGAGTTGTACGTGTTACCGAGTGCGGAAGCGCTGCCGGATTGCAGCGCTCATCTCCGCGATCTTGAGATCGATGTGAGTACGACTACATCACCAACGAGATTTGATCTTGTAACGCTTTGTGTCTTCGAGGGTATGTTCTCCTTAAGACTCTGTTTCTCCCCGTTGCACACTTGCACTTCATCTCCTATATTAGATCTTGGCATTTCGGGTGTCTCTTGCGTAGGAATTTTTTTGTTTTCTATGCAACGTACCCTTCAGTGGTATCAGAGCCGGATCTATGCGTAGATGTTTTGCACGAGCAGAACATATAAGTGTATGTGGGCGTTGATGATCATGTTATTGCCTCCTTGAGTATTTTATGATCTTAGTGGCATATTTGGATGAAGCTGCCCTAGACAAACTTTACGTGTACTATATACGCGAGACCTGTCTCACTTGTGGCTGAGGGGGTGTCTGTTTCTCCAACTATAGTTAAGATCTAATCTACGAAGGGTTGTTAAAAATATGTTTATCAACGTTGTGGTTGATGTTCGTAGGTATGAACGGTTCTTCCTCGAAAGCCCTAAAGCCACGTAAAATATGCACAAATATATTAGAGATGTCTAACTAGTTTTTGCTGGGCATGTGATGTGATATGATCAATGTTACAAATTTGATTATGAGATGATCTATTTTGTAAATTATTGATATACCGGAAGGAATCCATATGGTTGTCTTATTATTGATGGACAATCAAGATGGAGGTGCCATGTACCTTGGTGCCATGCCGGTGGAATGATGGAGATCATACCGTGATGCACATGATGGAGATCAAGTGCAAGAAGGACCATATCATATCACATCATCCATACATGTGATGTTAATACTTTTTTATGCATCATATTTTGCTTAGATAGAGACGGTAGCATTATAAGATGATCCCTCTCACTTAATATCAAGATAATAATGTGTTCTTCCTTAATATGCACCGTTAAGAAAGTTCGTCGTTTCGAGACACCACGTGATGATCGGGTGTGACAGACTCAACGTTCGCATACAACGAGTGCTGACGAGCCTAGCATGTACAGACATGGCCGCGGAACACACGCAATACTATGGTTCTACTTGGCGATCCTAGCATGTACAGACATGGCCTCGGAACACGTAACCGAAAGGTAAAGCATGAGTCATATGGATGATATGATGAACATGTCGATGTTCGCCTTTGAAGCTACATCATATCACGTGATGATCGGTTTTGGTGTAGTCAATTTGGTTCGTGTAATCACTAAAACGACTAGAGGGATGTTGTTTTTGAGTGGGAGTTCACGTAGTAATTTTGAATTAACTTGAACTTATTTATCATGAACAACCAATCAAAGTGAATTTGCACAAATTGTACTATTCATTGGCATCCACAAACTACCTTAGACTTAGATTGTTAATTGAGATATAACTGTTATGATCTGGTAAAAAAC
The DNA here is from genome assembly GCA_028641055.1 of Alopecurus myosuroides. Lineage (NCBI taxonomy): Eukaryota > Viridiplantae > Streptophyta > Magnoliopsida > Poales > Poaceae > Alopecurus > Alopecurus myosuroides. Next base: position 523,301,788 of record CM054057.1, on the reverse strand, counting down.
CATTTAAGATTGGTATCGTATTAGTGAAATTTAAAATTGAGTCCTATTGTAGATTTTTGGTATTTCCAACCTAGCTCCATATGATTAATGATTGATTGATATAGAGAGCAAATAATTCCTACTTGGAATCCAGAGTCATGATTGCTTCTATATTACTTTATCTTCAAAAGAATGTTTTGTTGATCAAGGTTATTTAGGAACTGAAAAGAATTATTTTCAGAAACAATCAAGTGAAAAATATATTGATATCTAGAAACTTATTTGTGGCAACATGACTGAGTATAATTTAGCGTGACAATGTATGCTTATATTATTTGAATATATGCAATGATTGAAGATGTTAGGCGTTTGAATCTTCTAAAAGTTGGGCGCAAAAAATTATCCTCTAAATTACTTCCTTCGAGCTATAGTAGCTTAATCACAAATTTTTTATGATGAGATGGATTAAAAGTATGGGTAAAATTGTTTACCTTGCTTGAGGATTGCTAAGAGTGGAATCCGGAAGAATGCTATTAATATGATGATATTAGTAGAACAATCAAACTCAAAGTATGACTCAATGGGTGATAGTATATGACTAACACGCCAATGAAAATGTGCTAGCGTGACTAGCATCGTTTGATGTTGAATGATTCTTCTGTAAAGAAAAAGGAATATTGAAAAAAGAATTACAAGATGATATATGGCAGAAAACAAGATAACTGGAAAAGTCTAGCTCAGGTGTATATGCTTGATATACAAGTTATAGATGTATTACTAGTTTGCAAAGTACTTTTGGGTATTTTGATACCATATTGGTTGGTATGAGTTGTCATACAAAACAACACAATGCAAGAAATACAAGGTCCTAAAAGGAACTAGTATTAGATGCGGAATCGATCATTACAAGAACAGTGATAAAAGTGTTATTGTGTTCATGTCGTATCAAACCAAACATTCAAGATTTATTTTTAGAACTTAATAAGTTGTTATTTTGTTCCGGTCTTTTGTGAGAACAAATGAGATAGTTCAAACTATGACCATATTCCATAATTGATGGATGAGTTAATATAAATCGTGTTGGTAATGTATACATCTATAAGACTAAATGCTAAACATTGCGAGATGTAAAAGATTTTCACTTATATTGTGACACCACCATTTTAGTTCATATCGGAAAGGAAAACATCAAGGAACTCCATGTTAATGGTCTTCCGGAGTCATTTTATTTTGAATAAATTGACGCTTGTGAGACCTCTTCCAAAAGATGACTAGAATTCCGTTCATAGGCCAAAGTAGAATGGACGACTAATTTAGTGGAGATTGTACATATTGATGTATATATTCCATTATGTGTAGTCATGACTGGTGGATGAATTTTTTCTTCATAAAATTCCATCGATGATTTGAGTAGATATATGAGTATATCTATTTAAAGAGAACGGAGTTTGACATTTTTGATTTTTTTCAAATTGTTGTTAGTATGAAGTAAAAATCATTGTAACAAGATAATCAAGTATTTATGATTGGATTATAAAGGACAAATTTTGAGTTACAAGTTTAGCAAAACATCTAAGGAGTTGCAGAATTGTTCTACAACTTTCATTTCTCGAATACCCCACATTAGTTTGGATTATTCAAGAGACACAATCAAACCTTGTTGGACATGGTAAGATAAATAAAATTGCCATTATAATTTTTTTAGTTTATACATTAGTGACAACCGTCTTTACACTAAAAAGAGCACCATCATGATCCGTAGAAATTGACAACATATAAGATATGGTTTGGGTAATGACCCTAATTGTCCTTTTCTTAAGTTTTGGTATGCATAGCATGTGTAAAATGTTTACAACCAAGGTAGGATACATATATGTTTATAAGGTTATTCCAACGAGTCCATTGGATATTTCCCCTATCACCGCCCAAAGACAATTGTTGTTTGTCAGAAAGGGTTGATTTCTTGAGAAAGTAGTTCTTGCGAAACAAGTGAGTGGGAGGACAGTACAAACTCAACGAGATTAGAGAATCTCATTTACCATGTCAAGAGTAGCGCAATACTGGAAGTTGTTCCGGGGTTTCCTATTTTGACAAAGTAGAAGACACTACATGTGTTGTAGATACTTCGAATGAGTTTGCGAACTGAACCACAAAAGTCCTAAAACTTTGTACTTAGACCAACTTGTGCTTTAAAAGTAAAGTGTTGTTTTGACAACAAAGGACCTGGAACTTATAAAGGAAGCATATGATGGGCCCTGACTTCGTTAAATTGGCTATGAGTCATTATATCCGCGATAGTATCCCTGTATGAATATCAAGTATCAGACTTGGTAGTCCTTTCGATAGGCATGATGCCTAACGATAGAAAATGGGTCTATATAGAAACAAAGACATGGATTCTTACATCCTTTGAAAGTTGTGCTTGTCGAAAAGATGTTTTCGACGAAGTTCAAAGAGTTTACTACTGCAAGATTTTGATCTTCCGTAGTGATGCTTTAGTCTTTGCGGATAGTTCTAGCAAAAGTTACATATTATGATATGGTAGTTGAATAACAAAAACCAACTTTCCTCACAAGGAAGTTTGATCGAGGATGTGTACTTGACACAGTCTGAGAGTTTTGTAAAATTCAAAAGGTTGCTAGAAAGGAATGCACACTTCAATGGTTGAAGTAAGCATAACGAAGTTGGAATTTTTACCTTAATGAAGTTATCAAAAGAGTTTGATTCCATCATGAACGATAAAGATGCTTGTAAAGTTACAAGAAATTAAGTGGGAGCGCTATGACATATTTCCAATGCTTTATGTAGATGACATATGGTTGATTGGAAAATATGTATTTTAAATTAACATGGTTAAGATTTTCAAATTGATGAAAGGCTTAGGAGATATTGGGCATCGATATCTATAAGAGATGGATTGAAGCGCCTGATATGGTTGAGCCAAATTACATAGATGAAGTATTGAAGTAAGTCAATATCGAAATGACAAGAAGAAGTTCTTGTCACATGGAAAAGAATTGAGCAAGATTCAAGTGTTTTGACACATGATGAGCATAATTGAAATTAAGATTTCTAAGTCATGTGTTCCATGCTATGTACACAACCAGATGAGTCCTATGCTACAAAATGTTATAGCAGGATTATTCATAGGATGATTAGACAATAGTACGAGAGATCCTTGTGTCATCTTAGAAATGCTAAGGATATGTTTTCCTATGTAGTAATGACAAACTATTAGTTGTAATATGTTACACTAATAGTCTTGTCATTTATTCAAGTAATTTTAGCTCAATTTAAACATGTGATGAAAGGTAGCACAATAGGTTGGAAGAAAGTTCCATGCTGGATTTGAAAGAGTTTTAAAATTAAAGTATTGTGATGGATACTACAACAAAGGCTAAGTATATCGTTGTGTTGACAACAAATAATAGGAGTATTTTGTGTCAAGGAGTTATTTATTGGACTTGGTGAATTTCCAAGAATGCTGACACTATGAAGCTACTTTTTCACAATGTTAGTAACATTGGTTTAAGCTGATGAGTTAAGGTCTCACTGGTTGACCAAATATTTACAAAGCCATCCCATTAGAGAATGTGTGGTGCGTATAGACGCAAAGAACATGCAAATACAATAGGACCTGAACAGTTCAGATCTTTTTTATGATGTTTACCACATGCGAAGCATGGTAATAACACTAGAACGCCATATGTGTTAAGTGCTTACAGACTAGATTATTGACTCTAGTGCAAGTGGGAGACTGAAGGGAATATGCCCAAGAGGCAATAATAAAGTGGTTATTATCTTATTCCTTGTTTATGATAAATGTTTATTTCTCATGCTAGAATTGTATTAACCGGAAACGTTGATACATGTGTGTTTAATAAACACATAATGGTTCCTAGTAAAGCCTCTTTTTTAACCAGCTCATTGATTACTAGATGATCAAGGTTTCCTGATCATGAACATTGGAGGTTTTTAATAATGGGGTCATGTCATTAAAAGAATGATGTGATGAACATATACCCAAAGTGAATATAGCAATGCGATCAAGTCATTGGGTTTACATTTTTATATCACACATATGGAGTAGCTTATTCCTTAGACCATGAGATCATGTCAATCACTGATACCGGAAGGATGCTTTTATGTCATCAAACATCACACCGTAACAGGGTGACTATAAAGGTGTCGTTGGGTATTCAGAAATTATTAGTTGAGGCTCATGGATAAAGAGTGGGATTTGTCCATCCAAATGACAGAGAGATATACTCTGGGCCCTCTCGGTGATATCACATCGACACCTCTTGCAAGCATGTGACTAGGTCACAAGGATGTCATATCATGGAACGAGTAAATGCGTACTTGTCGGCAATGAGATTGAACTAGGTATGGTTGATACCAATGATCGGATCTCGGACAAGTAAAATATCGTGAGACAAAGGGAATTGGTTATGATATTTATGGTTCACACGATCACTAGATTAATCGTTGAATGTGTAGGAGTCATTACGGATCTCCAGGTCCCGCTGTTGACTATTGATCGGAGAGGTGTCTCGATCATGTCTACATTATTCACGAACCGTAGGGTGACACACTTAAGTTTCGATGACGCCATTGAGTGGATACGGAATATTGGAGAAAAGTTTGGACAACACCGAAATTGTTTCGGGGAATATTGAAATAGTCACCGGAATAGTTTCAGGGAATATTGAAATAGTTGAAGGTGGTATATGTTAATGTCTGATTAGCAAATAGTTCAAGGGGACAAGTGTTAATGTTTGTTAATAGGATTAACAAATATTAAAATAAAGAAATAAAATTGTTTTATTTATTTATTAATTAAAACCCTTGGAATTTTGAGTGGGAATTGATGAGAGAATGAGTGGGTTGAGTGGAGAATCCACCCACATGATGAGGGGAGAGGTGGAGGCACCAAAAATTCGTGGCTTCCTCCCCCTCCTATATAAAGAGGGGTTGGACCTCCCTCTACACACACACTTGTGTCATCTCCATCCTCCCGCTGATCCACCTCATGTTCATGCGCTTGGCGAAGCCCTGAACGAAGTTTTCTCCACCACACCACGTCGTCGTGCTGCTGGTTTCCGAGGGATCCTCTACTTCCGCTGCCCCGCTGGATCGAGGGAACGGAGGTCGTCATCGAGTTGTACGTGTGACCGAGTGAGGAAGCGCTGCCGGATTGCAGCGCTCATCTTCTCGATCTTGAGATCGATGCGAGTACGACTACATCACCAACGAGATTTGATATCGTAACGATTTGTGTCTTAAAGGGTATGTTCTCCTTAAGACTCTCTCTATGCCTGTTACCTTTCATCTCCTAGATTAGATCTTGGCCCTTCGGGTTTATCGCGCGTAGTATTTTTTTGTTTTCTACGCAACGAACCCTTCTAAAACAGCCACCATACCTACCTACCATGGCATTTCCATAGCCATTCCGAGACATATTGCACTAGTAATTAAGGGAAACTAATGGTAATTAAGGTGCTCCTTTTAATGAAAACCCTTGGAATTTTGAGACGGTAATAGTATTGTAATTTTGAGCAGCGCTTCCGCACTCGGTCACACGTACAAGCTCAATGATGACCTCCGTTCCCTCGATCCAGCGGGGCAGCAGAAGTAGAGGATCCCTCGGAAACCAGCAGCACGACGGCGTGGTGTGGTGGAGAAAACTTTTTTTAGGGCTTCGCCAAGCGCATGAACATGAGGTGGATCAGCGGGAGGATGGAGATGGAGATGACACCAAGTTGTGTGTGGAGAGAGAGGTCCAACCCCTCTTTATATAGGAGGGGGGGCATCCCTCATCATGTGGGTGGAGTCTTCACTCAACTCACTCATTCTCTCATCAATTCCCACTCAAAATTCCAAGGGTTTTCTTTAAATAAATAAATAAAAAATTATTTCTTTATTTTAATATTTGTTAATCCTATTAAAAAACATTAACACTTACCCCCTTGAACTATTTTTTAATCAAACATTAAAATATACCACCTTGAACTATTTCAATATTCCCCGAAACTATTCCGGTGACTATTTCGATATTCCCCGAAACAATTTCGGTGTTGTCCAAACTTTTCTCCGATATTCCGTATCTACTCAATCGCGTCATTGAACCTTAAGTGTGTCACCCTACGGTTCGTGAATAATGTAGACATGATCGAGACACCTCTCCGATCAATAGTCAACAGCGGGACTTGGAGATCCGTAATGACTGCTACACATTCGACGATGAATCTAGTGATCGTGTGAACCATAAACGTCGTAACCAATCCCCTTTGTCTCGCGATATTTTACTTGTCCGAGATCCGATCATTGGTATCAACCATACCTAGTTCAATCTCGTTACTAACAAGTACTCTTTTACTCGTTCCGTGATATGACATCCTTGTGACCTAGTCACGTGCTTGCAAGCGGTGTCGATGTGATATCACCGAGAGGGCCCAGAGTATATATCTCCGTCATTTGGATGGACAAATCCCACTCTTGTTCCATGAGCCTCAACTAATACTTTCCGAATACCCAACAACACCTTTATAGTCACCCTATTACGATGTGACGTTTGATGATATCAAAGCACCCTTCCAGTATTAGTGATTGACATGATCTCATCGTCTAAGGAATAAGTTACTTCGTATGTAAGATATAACAATATAAACTAAATGACTTGATCGTATTGTTATACTTAATTTGTGTCTATGATCATCACATCATTCTTCTAATGACATGACCCCGTTATTAACAACATCCAATGTTCATGATCAGGAAATCTTGATCATCTATTAATCAACGAGCTAGTTAAAAGAGAGGCTTTACTAGGAACCATTGTTTGTTTATTAAACACACATGTATCAACGTTTCCGGTTAATACAATTCTAGCAAGAGAAATAAACATTTATCATAAACAAGGAAGAAGATAATAACCACTTTATTATTGCCTCTCGGGCATATTTCCTTCAGTTTTGAGGAAGATAAATTTTGGCTTATGTGTAGAAGAACAAAGTTCTCCGACGGGGTTTGGATGTACTGGCGAAGTTTTCACCAACTCTCAATGTGAGAATGATCAATGCACAATACCGAAGAGGCTAGCAAATATGGATGGTGGAAGTGCCAGAAAACCGCAACATAGAACTCACAAGTTAAAAGATTCAAAATAAATCATGATGTCATAAGGCATAATGAAAATCACTCCAAGAGGGTCCATGGCAGTGACAAGTCACTGTTAGCTACCCCGACCGTAGCACGTAACAAAAAGCCATTACGATTGCTATCAGCAAAGGAAGTCATATACCATTATCCTATCAACTGGTTATTTGAGTGTGGCACAGTTTCGAGCTTCTAGACCAACCCTTAATTTTTTTTACTCTACTAAACCAGCAAGTTTACCATTAAGCAAATTAATATCTCAAAACAACAGCAAATAATCAAGTGAACCAGTTTAATGATCTACAAAAATATGCAAGCTTTTTCGTTATACCATCTACCACACGTAGCATTTTCTACCAAACAAAAAAAACTCTCAAAGAGATATAGCAATGAAACAAGAGAGTATTGTCACAACTCTACTAAAACTAACAACTCTGAATAAGAGATGCATGAAAAACAGGAGCTAAAGGCAGTACTAGCAAACAGTGAACACTCATAGAACAATAAGAGTGAAAACTAGAGTGTTCTAAGCAATGAAAACAGAGTGTGTCTCTCTCCCAAACAAGTATGATAGGTTCCAGTGATGTTTATTGCAGCAAGGAAACAAAATAAAACAGAACGGAAAATAAAAGACGCTCCAAGTAAAATTCATATGATGTGACCGAACAAAAATATAGTTTCACTAGAAGTGACCTGATAAATTGTTGATGAAGAAGGGGATGCCTTGCGCATCCCCAAGCTTAGATGCTTGAGTCTTCTTAGAATTTTCTAGGATGAACCACAGGGGCATCCCCAAGCTTTAACATTACACTCTTCTTGATCACGTTATATCACCCTCTTCGGTTGACCCTTGAAAACTTCCTTCACACCATGCTCAAAGAGTAATTCGCATTAGAGGGTTAGTGCAACAAACAAAAATTCATGGGCTTTGTATGGGAACAAGTGCTATTGATACTGTTAAACATTAGCTACAGACACTGATGTTTCGTGAAGCAAAGAAATCCACTTGACATCGTAAAACAGCAAATGCAAGAAAAATGACAGAATCTGCCAAAACCAGAACAGTCTGTAAAGACGAATTTTTTCGGGAACTTACATTGCTCAGATCGAAAAACTTAAAGAACAAAAAAAATTCGGCATTAGCTGAGGAATAAGCACACAAATTTCAGGTCATTTCGATCTTTCTGTGAATTATACGATTTTTTTACGGTGGACAACAGAAATATGTTTTCTGCGTAGAAATCCAAAACCAACTTCAACTTTCGTCGGAAAATTTACTTGGCACAACTAAAACATGAAAATAAAGATACAAAAGAGTTTCTACAGAAGTATACAACCCCTTGACTCAAAGAAACAGAGAAAAACAAAGCAAAAAAGAAAACCATGGGTTATCTCCCAAGAAGTGCTTTTTTTAACGCCTTTTAGCTAGGCATGATAATTTGAGAAGATGCTCACATAAGAAATATTAATTGAAGAAAAATAGAGCATCAAGAAGCAAATTTAAAACAAGTTTAAGTCTAACCCACTTCCTATGAAAAAGAATCTTGTAGAAAAACAAGTCATGAAAGCACAAAGTGGCTAGCATAGGAAGACAAAACAAGTGCAACTTCAAAATTTTCAACATAAAGAGGGGTAACTTGGTATTGTTGAGATGCATAAAATTATGTTTTCCTCTCTCATAATAACTTTCAGTATCATCATGAACGAAATTAACAATATAACTATCACATATAACATTCTTATCATGAGCCACATGCATAAAAGAATTAATACTCTCCACATAAATATAGTCATTCTCATTAATAGTAGTGGGAGAAAATTCAAAAAAATATCTATCATTATCATTCTCATCACCATAATCATCAAATATAGGAGGAATATTGCAATCATAATTAAGTTTCTCCTCAATAGTAGGTGGAAGTAGAATACCACAATCATTAAAATTATTATATATTGGAAGCAAAGTATCGTCAAAGTAATTTTGTTCCTTCGTGCTTGGGGGGATAAAAAGACCATTTTCATAAAAACTAGCTTCCCCAAGCTTAGACTTTTCCATAGCATTAGCAATAATGTATTTCAAACAATTCATACTAATAACATTGCTACTAGCATGCAAATAAAGTTCCATAGGTTTTTTAAATTTCTCTTCAAACACTACATGTCCTAACTCAAGATAAAGATTATAAAGTTCTCTCATATTTTTGTTGTTTTTCGTTAAGACTAACTAGCAAAAATAAAAACAAGGAACAAGTGAAAATAAGCCTAACTAGGGAAAACAAGAAACAAAAAGATATAATTGCAGAATCTAAAGGAAATAACTTCGAGCACTCACAAAGGATGTGAGTACCTTTTACCTTACCTCCCCGGAAACGGTGCCAGAAAGGTGCTTGATGTCTACGCACGCTTCTATTCTTGTAGACAGTGTTGGGCCTCCAAGTGCAGAGGTTTGTAGAACAGCAGCAAGTTTCCCTTAAGTGGATAACCCAAGGTTTATCGAACTCAGGGAGATAGAGGTCAAACATATCCCTCTCAAGCAACCCTGCAATTACGATACAAGAAGTCTCTTGTGTCCCCAACACACCTAATAGAATTGTCAGTTGTATAGGTGCACTTGTTTGGCGAATAGAGAATAAAATACAAGTAATATGGATTATTATAACTGACAATAGCAATCTGAAATAAAAATGGCAGCAAGCAAACATGTAGCAGAACTGGTTGTAAACGGTGTTTCAATGCTTAGAAACAAGGCCTAGGTATCCTAATTTCACTAGTGAACACTCTCAACAATGATACCATAATTCAATGCATAAATATCTCTCTTCACTACACTACTCCGAACCACTCTCCGGTTGAATAGCAAACACCGATTCATTGCGTAGGGCTGTAGCAATACTCCTGAAAGTCTCATTCCCATGTCTAGTTAACCCCACTCTGTCACTATGAGCTCCCTAGAAGGTACTAGACAAACACCAAAATTTCATAGGGTCATCTAACACAAGATATAAATATCATGCTAAACCACACGGTGCACACACTGTCACCTTTACACCGTGATCAAAGTTTTTACGGAGATCTCATAACAAAACCACTCGATTAGCATAACAGATGAAGAGTAACATCTACTTGTTCAACTAGATTACAAAGCTCACGGTCACATAAAGATCACACCATGGGAGAGAGAGATGAAACACATAGCTACCGGTAGAGCCCTCAACCCCGGGGGAGAACTACTCCCTCCTCATCATAGGAGACAGCAACAGCGATGAATATGGCGGTGGAGTCGATGGAGATGGATCCGGGGGCACTTCCCCGTCCCGGTAGGGTGCCCGATCAGAGATTTCTGTCCCCCAAAACTTGTCGGCGGCGACGGCGGAGCTACGGAACTTTTCGTGGACTAAGGCTGATTGATTTATGGTTTATGCATCGAGAAGACTATATAGGTGACAGTGGAGGCGGCCAAGGGCTAGCCCGCACGGAGGCATGCTGTGGGGGCTCCAGGGCCCCCTCCGGGTCTTCTTTGGACTTCCGGGACGTGTCGATAATTCTAAAACTTCTGACTTTTGAATCGTCCAATTTCGAGAATATTTCCAGAACTACTTCTCTGAAACTAAAAATACTAGAAAACATGAACTGGCTCAGTGGCATCTTGTCAATAGGTTAGTCCCAGAAAATCGATAAAAATGACATGAAGTTTAAAGAAAACATATACCATATGGCATGAAAACAACATGGAACATCAGAAATTAAGGATACATTTATGACGTATCAACTTCCATGGTCCTGATGTTGATTATTGATTAGGAAAATATGTTTCCAGTCATGTCTACTAGTTATCGAACCTATAGGGGTCACACACTTAAGGCGTCAAAGTCATTTGTTCATGTTGGATGGTCCGAAAAAAGAACGGGTATCATTTGGACGGCATGATATAACTAATATTTAGAGAGATTGTTGGGGACATGAGAATTCCTAGGATGTCTAGAGTATGTTTCTGACATTTTTAGATAAGGTAGATGATTTTATCTATAGGGTTCATGGGGTTTCGGAAGAGTTTTGGAGAAAATCCGACAAAGGGGGAGGGGATAGCCGGAGGGGGCAGAAATGCCACAGGGCTGCATGTGGGCCCAAGTGTCATACATAGGGAGTATCACACTCCCCAGGACTTCTTTATTTTATTTTGGGAATCAACAGAAAAAACCCAAAATTGAGAAAAAGAAATAAGGCAAGTTTTTGGCGAGATTGGCATGGACTCCTATGTCCATTTTGGATTGGACTATAGGAGGGACGGTGCGGCCAGGTATGTCCTCCCCAAAAACAACCTATGCATAAGGAATCCCCCTCCTCCTTGCACTATATATACTCCCCTAATCCATCATTGAGATTACACAGAATTGAGGCCTCGTGCCTATTCTCTCTGTAGAATTAGAGTCTCCAATTAGAGCCTCTCTAATTGAATTAGAGCACCTCTAATTATTTTAGAGTTTCTACTAATTGGGTTTTTAGGTGTCCTCGCCCAATTAGATCTAGCTCTAATCTCTCTCTCTCTCTTTCTTTCCCATATGTTGGGATCTGTCCACCTTAATGTGCACCTGCGGTTCCTAGTTCTGTACGACAAAGCGCTGTAGGACTTTGATGGACGTATGTGTGCGAACTCTCAGAGGGTTAACACATGAGATCCTCACTCTGCTGGATCCAAAAGGTTGGATCCGGAAGGCTAGATACGGGGAGACGACAACTGTCCCACCACTAGGCTTAGTCGTGGGACTCTTTATCACGCATCACCGACGTCGTCATCGACACTCTTTTCGTGCTCCGTGTCGGTAATGAATCGGATCTATCCTCGCCTTTACCTTCATAGTAAATCATGTGTGTTGCGTAATACCAAAATATTAATTTTCTGCATGCGATCCAATAGTGTCTTCATAGGGTCCAATCGTGAAGGATACGTCCACTTGATGTTTGATCTTGACACTTCCATTGTCACTTAGGCATTGGAATTGATATGAACTAGGATTCTTTCTACTTGGAAAGTTTAGTTTGTCACACATTTCTTCAATTCCAAGGTTGGGACAACTCCCTCCATCAATTATGAGCTTGATTGATCTTCCTTGTATGTGGGCTATTGTTTTAAAAAAGTTGCATCTTTGGTCTTCATCGGCATTAAGAGAGGTGGTCAATATTCGTGACACTACAAGTGAGGGGTTCTTGTCTCCATCACAATAGAGGATTCCCTTTTCTTCAACAAATCTGGGTTGTTGACCCACTTTTGTCAAATCTTAGTATTTTTCTTCACTCATGGAGTCATACTCTCCTCTATCATTCACTACCATGACTCTTGTGTTGGCACACTCGAAGGATTTGTGTCTTGTACTTCCGCACTTGAAGCATAGGATTCTACTTGACTTGGCGATTGAATCTTGAGAGGACAAATTTTATTGTTCCGGGTTCTTTGCACTTGATTGTGAAGGTCCATTGGAAGCATTGGTTTGCCTTGTTGGAGTTTGCAAGTTGCTTGAAGGAGATTGTTGTGGATCTTGTTGTGAAGAGGAGGCTTGCTTCATGTTGCTTATTATGCTTGATATTCGCAATTACTTGGCTTTCCGCCTTGGTGGCTTGATGCACTAACTCCACAAGAGATGATTATTGTTGGAACTTCGTGATTTTCTTGATGGGGTAGTTGATGCCATTCATGAAGCGAGCCATAGTATTTTCCTCAGATTCATCCACTTCGTCTCTCATAATTGAGGTCTCCATTTCCTTATAGTACTCATCCACAGTGTGCATTCCTTGTCTCAACTCTTGGAGCATCTTGAAGAGGTCACATGTGTAGTGTGGTGGAACAAAACGAGCATGCATCTAATTCTTTATTTCTTCCCAAGTGGAAATAGGTGCTTCCTCATTGAATTCTCGTGATGTTTGCAATTGCTCCCACCAAAGAAGTGCATTATTAAAACTCAAGGGAGTCCATTACTACCATCTTCTCATTGGATTAGTTATGAAGCAGAATATCTTATCAACCTTGAAAGACCATGAGATATATGCCTCAGGATCATAGGTTCCCACAAACTTAGGCATGAAGAACTTGAGCTAGCCAAACTTTTCTTCTTCATTGTACCATTTGTGGCATTGATGCACACTATCTTGACTTCTTTCATTGTGAGGTCGGTTTTGATTGATGTGAGATTCTCGGTTCTCACTTGCTCTAGCTTCATCATGATGGTGACGTTGCCGCTCACACTCGGCTTCATCAATGTGTGGTATTTGGCGTTCTAACTCCGCTTCATCAACATGTGGGTGACCATTGACATTGTTTGAAGCTTGTTGACCATTGTGATTGTGGTGAGGATGGTTTTAAAATTTGATCCCACTATTTTGGAGCTTGATATGAATTGTGTGCTTTTAGACCATGACAAACATGCTTTATGTGATAATTATGTTGTTTAATTTGTTCATGATGCTACTGAAAATTACTATGAGAGAGGAAAATATGGTTGTAAAAAATTTCATGTTAATATAACACCTCTCTTTTTGTTGAAAGTTTTGAAATTGCTCTTGTTATGCCTTCCCAAGATTTCTAGTTTGAACTTCTTTAATTTATTTCTTTACAAGATTCCTATGCATAGGAAGTGGGTGAGACTTAAATTTTTTTTATACTTGCTTCATGATGCTCTCTTTTTCTTAATTCATATTTCTTATGTGAGCATCTTCTTTCTTTCTAGGCCTAGCTAAAAGGTGTTAAAGAAAAGCACTTCTTGGGAGATAACCCATGGTTTTATTTTTGCTTTGTTTTTCTCTGCTTTCTTTGAGTCAAGGGGATGTATACTTATGTATCAACTCATTTATATGTTTATTCTCATGTTTAGGTTGTGCCAAGTAAAGTTTCTAGCGAAAGTTGGAGTTGGTTTTGGATTTCTACACAGAAAACAGATTTATGTTGTCCATCGTAAAAAATCGTATAAATCACAAAAAGATCAATATTACCTGAAACTTGTTGTTCTTATTCCTAAGCTAATTCCGAAACTTTTTTATTCTTTATGTTTTTCGATCTGATTAACTTAAGTGCCCCGAAAAAAATCGTCTTTACAGACTGTTTTGGTTTTGGCAGATTCTGCCATTTTTCTTGCATTTGCTCTTTTACTATGTCAAGTGGATTTTTTGCTTCATGAAACATGGGTGGCTGTAGCTAATGTTTAAAAGTATCAATAGCACTTGTGCCCTTTTAGAACCCATGAATTTTTTATTTTTGCACTGACCCTCTAATACGAACTACTTCGAGTGTGGTGTGAAGGAAGTTTTCAAGGGTCCAGAGAAGAGGGTGATATAATGTGATCAAGAAGAGTGCAAAGTCAAAGCTTGGGGATGCCCCGTGATTCATCCCATAAAATCTTAAGAATACTCAAGCTTCTAATCTTGAGGATTCCCAAGGCATCCCCTTCTTCATCAACAATTTATCAAATCACTTCTAGTGAAACTATATTTTTATTCGGTCACATCATATGATTATTACTTGGAGTGTCTTTTATTTTTCTATTTTGTTTTATTTTGTTTTCCTTGCAGAAATAATATCATTAGAGACTAGAATTCTTGTTTGGGAGAGAGACATGCTCCGCTTTTTGATATGAATACTTGTTATGCTCGTATTCTTAGTTTTTCTTCTAGTTGCTGCAAAATTCCTTTTTAAGCTCCTGTTTTTCTTGCATCTCTTATTTAGAGCTGTTAGTTTTAGTAGATTTGTTTTAGTACTCTGTTTTTTCATTCATGTATCTCTTGGAGAGTTTTTGTTTAGTATAAAATTCTTGGTGTTGGAAAGCAGTAGTACAATTCTCGTGCTTATAACGGTGAAAATAGAAGCTTGTAATATTGTGGCTAGACTTTTTCATATCATGCTAGATGTTATTTTAATTGTAATCCTAGTGGTTAATTTTGTAGCATGACTTGTATCAAATATCTGAGAGTGTTTAATGTTCCATTGAAATAATCATGAGTTGTTGTTGTCATATTGAAGCATAAATTTGTGGTGTTCTCCTTTGAATGTTTTATTTGGTTGACTTGGCGCATGCTTACACCATGTTTATGACTAAAAATCAGTCACTTATAGCCTCTATGATCATTTAGTTTTTGAACTTGTAGTACCACTTATGCTTTGATTAATGATGTTTTTGTCTCTATGCATGATTATGGCCATTATTTCTCTCTTGATTTGTCGCTCCCAGTCTTTTGCTAGCCTCCACCTGTACTGAGTATGAGCTCTACTCGTGCATCCAACTCCCAAAAACCAATGTATGCCAAATGTCTCCACCATACCTACCTACATGTGGTATTTAACTGCCACTCCAAAGTAAATTGCTCATGTTTTACCTTTAAGACCTTCAAAATTATTCTTGTTGCGTGCTCATGTTTTAGCTCATGAGGACGTAAATAGAGAATCTTTATCTCACTTGTTAATTGTACTTTCACACCCTGGACTAGTGGCCTCATCCGCTTATCCAAATGATAGAAGAGCTGGCAGTGGGGTGCCCAGCCCCAAACTTAATACAACAAATTATCTTCACTATTTTTGCCCCTGATTTATCAGTCAAAGCATAATTGTGCAAGCAAAAGAGAAAGAGGGATGACCTTCTACCCATATGTGTCCTTCTATGGGAGCCACTCTTGTGAAGTCTAGTTGGCTTGTGACGTACTGTATTTTCTGTTTACCATTCGTTTACATAAGCATACACACCTCTCTAAAAAATGTTTTCAATACCTTTGTTTAACAAAATAAAAAATCTCTAGCACATGAGTGATCCCTGCTTCCCTTTGAGAAGGGCCTTTATTTTACTTTTATGTTGAGTTTCCATCTTCTAACTTTATGCACAATTGAGAGAGCATAGTTGCCATTCTGAGTTTTATGTGCATTTGTCCCAGAAACATTATTATTTGATTCATGTTGTTTTATTATTTGCTCTCAAATTATTTCTTCTAGTCATCCTCTTAAACTTTGAAGGTGTCCTAGCATTTAATTTTTGCCCCACTCTTAAGGACAAGCGAAATATCACGCTGCTATGTTTTCTCTATGCTGGAAACAAACTTATAACTTTCGAGTGCATTATTATTTATGATCTTTTGTTTGTGTCACTTTTCATAATGCAAAGTGATTGCTATGTTTGATTGTTAAAATTATATCTATCAATCTTGTGTTTAAAGTACTATGATCTCAGCTATACTTATGCTTTTACAATTTAGATGATCAAGTTGGTGTTGGTAGCATGTCACCTCAGAAATTATTTGTTTTTATCGTTTACCTACTCGAGGACGAGTAGGAACTAAGATTGGGGATGTTGATAAGTCATAAACGTATCCTTAATTTCTGATGTTCCATGTTGTTTGCATGCCATATGATACATGTTTTCTTTACACTTTATGTCATTTTTATCGATTTCCTGGGACTAACTTATTGACAATATGCCACAGAGCCAGCTCTTTTTTTCTGTTGTTTTTAGTTTCAGAAAAGTTGTTCTGGAAATATTCTCGAATTGGAAAATTCGAAGCCTAGAAGTCTTATAATTCCCGAAGGTTCCACGGAGTCCCGAAGAGACTCGGAGGGGGGCCACAGGGGCACAGCCATAGGGCGGCGCCCCCTGGTCGGGCCATGGGGTAGTGTGGGCCCTCAGGCTGCCCACTGACGATGCCCTTTCGCCTATTTATTCCCCCCGAGGCGTAAACCCTAAAAGGATCCCACTTTTACACGAAAAACACGCAAGGCCACTGTCATCGTCAACCCGAGTTCGGGAGGGTACTGGAGTTCTCCCCGGCACCATACCGGGTGGGAAATCATCACCGGAGGGCTCTACACCACCATGCCCTCCTCTGGAATGATGTGTGAGTAGTTCATCTTTGGACTACGGTTCCATAGCAGTAGCTAGATGGTTGTTCTCTCCTCTTTATGCCTCGTGTTTAGATCTCGTGAGCTTCCCTACATGATCGGGATCATCTTATTGTAATGCTACATATTGTGTTTGCTGGGATCCGATGATTATTGAATGTTATGTCTCTTGATTATCAATCTATCATGTTATATCCATGTGTATGTTATTTATTATCTTGCATGCTCTCCGTTCTTAGTAGCTTTTCTGGCCAAGTAGATACTAGTAACTCCAAGAGGGAGTATTCATGCTCGATAGTGGGTTCATGCCTCCTTTGCATATGTGCTCGAGTGACAGAAACGTGACGGATGGAGGATGTGTTGTTGCCATTAGGGATAAAATAACGATGTTTACATTATTTACATTTCACACTTTGCTTACTGCGATTATCTGTTGCTTGCAACTTAATACCCAAAGATTGTTTGGATGATATTTTCGAGGGTGGATTATTAGTCATAGATGCAGTTGGATAACGGTCTATGAGTCTTATTGTAATGCCCGCATTAATCACATAGTAATCATCATGTCATGCATGTTTCATTATCTATAAATTTCCCAGCTATAATTTGTTCACCACACATGTTATCTATCTTTTATGGAGAGACACCACTAGTGAACTGTGGACCCCGGCCCATTTTCTCATACTGATAATACAACCACTTCAATTATTGTTTTCACACTGCCTACTACTGTTTTCACATTGTTCTCCTACTGTTTTCCACACCATACATTTAACCTCTTTGTTATCAGCAAAACCGGTGATATTGACAACCTCACTATTTCGTTGGGGCGAAGTGAATTTATTGTGTTGTGTAGGTTCCACGTTACTGTTGAACCGGTAGTGCGCCCTACTACATCAACTGTATCAACCTTCAGAAGTTCCTTGTCCTCCTATTGGTCGATTCAACCTTGGTTTCTTTTTTGAGGGAAAACTTGCGGCTGCACTCTTCAAAACATGTCTCTTGGGGTTTACCAACGAGTGCAACTACGCACCCCATCATGGTGTCAATGCTTGCATAAAAAATTCCTTCAACCTCAATAGCCCTCGTGTGACACCTATAATTTTGTACTTTGTTCCATGTAAAACCTTGCTTCCTACAATGTCGGATTATACCCAAGAGTGTTTTTCAAGTTGCATTCTTGATTTGTTTGTCTTTATAATCTTTTATGGCTTTATCGGATTGAGATTACTATGGTCTCAACCAATGTTAAAGGGCTTCTCAACTTTATTAAATGAGCACCAAAACTCGCACAACAATTGTTTGTAAATTATTTACATGCTTAACTCTAGGGTTATGTGCATGGAAAACAAAAAGTTCGTCCTACATGTACCACCAAGATCTATCTATGAAGCAATAAGTGATAGGTTAGCTCTAATTCAATACGAACACCACGTAGCGGAAGTAGATGTTGATTATGCATGTTTAATATCCTCGTGGATAAGCCTAGTGACAAGGATGTGATGGTGTAGATGATACCCGTTGGGAACCCCAAGAGGAAAATGTGATGTAGCACGGCAGTGAGTTTCACTCAGTTGTGAAACAAAGGTTATCGAACCAATAGGAATGCTATGCTTGAGTGGAGATTTGAAATAGAGCTACACACAAACATAAAGAAACCTTTTCTCCGACCTTCCAAAAAGGTTGTCGAGATTCCTATCTCGCTAAAACACAAAGTATTAAAGTTCAATGTGGAAAATATATGTGAAAAGAGTAAAAATAAATAAAGGACTAGCAAGTTAGCAATGGTGAAATCTAAGCAACCGAGGTTGTATTCAATATAGAAGAATGGACCAGGGGCATAGTTTTACCAGTGGTGTCTCTCCATTAATAATAAAGTATGCTGGGTAAATAAATTATAGCTGGGAAATTTACAAAATTGGAGACAAACTATTATGATAACAAGAAAGTTCATGGCTATGTTCATGTAGGCATTATGTCAAACATATAAATATCATTAATGAACCACATCTTTAACTAATACTCTACTTTGAGATAGCTTTTGTGATTTCCTCTCTCGGTATTAAGTTGTAAACAAGAGAGTATCGCCTTAAGCACAATACATAATATGAACAACATTTATTATCAACTAATGGACATAACCACCATTGTTTTACCCTTAGTATCAACATCACATAACTCCTCTTAGTCGTTTTGTAGCTCGAACCCAGAGAGAGTGAGGCATGAACCTACTATCAAACACATGTCCTCCTACTTGGAGCTTCATACAAATACTTGGCAAGAGCAAACATATAAACCATAGAGCATGTCAGAATGTAAATACTGATAACAAGTAAAATAATATATTGAACATGCATAATCTGGTCATAACAACACAACTCATCATATCCGAGCATACACAACAATAGTGTTTTTACATTATATGGATCTTGACCATGTTAGACAACTCACAAGACATTTGTATCGAAGAACATGGAAGATAAATTACTATCTAGCTACTGACAACCCCCAAGTGTAGGGGATCGCAACAGTCTTCGAGGGTAAGTGTAACCTAATTTATTGATTCGGCCCAAGGGGCGCAAAAGAATACATATAAGCCTTAGCAGTTGAGTTGTCGATTCAGTCACACTTGAGAAGCACTTA
Organism: Alopecurus myosuroides; assembly: GCA_028641055.1. Lineage (NCBI taxonomy): Eukaryota > Viridiplantae > Streptophyta > Magnoliopsida > Poales > Poaceae > Alopecurus > Alopecurus myosuroides. The sequence continues at coordinate 523,282,143 of CM054057.1, read as the reverse complement.
ACAAAATATGGAAGAATATAGTTGGTGGCGTGGTGATGGGATGATTCTCTTGCGTCCTCAACACACCTAATAAAATGGTGATTGTATATATGTAATGGTTCAACGGAGAGATGATAAAATACGGGTAATATGGAGGGTAAAGCAAGGTATTGTAAATCTATAATAAAAATGGCATCAAGGTCACAAGTAGCAAAACTGAGAGCAAACGGTATAGCAATTGTTGGAAACATGGCATAGGGATCATACTTTCACTAGTGATAACTCTCAACAATATTAACATAATTAAACACAAGCTATTTCTTCTAACACTATGTATGACGGACGTTACTTGGAAATTGTTCCTAATGGATCAAATAGGATGAGAATCGCGAAGGGCTACACAAGCACAACTTAAAGTTCAAGTTCCACATCTACGGACACCCCAACCATGTCACTTTGAGCATCCAAAGATAGTACTAACAAACATCATAACCTATGTCTTGAATAGTCTATTTCTAATACATCCACAGCACCCACACTCTCACCTTGACACTATAGAGATCATACTAAACACGAGCATCAAGAAACCTCATGATTACATAATTCAATCAACAAAATAAGAACATGTTCATGAAAAGTATCCCTCTAATCCATGATTCATAGAGTCACACACGGCACCCGCACTGTCACCGTGGCATCGTAGGACAAAGGTGACTCTGGAAGATTATACTAGATAAAATCACTTGAGAAACATCATAATCCATTACATAACAAAGGGGAAACATCATAGAATTCAACTAAAATAACATAGCTCACGGTCACATAAATATCACAACATGGGAGAGATAGATAATCACATAGTTCCTATCATGAGCCCTATAGCGCCCTACCTTTTAATAAAGATAGAACACCTGTGTATCCTGCTATTCCCGGGATCTCTGATAGCATACACATGACAAAATGAAATATTCATTGCAATAGCATCATTCTACATCGTTGATCTAGCGGATAAGAAATAAAATAGCCTTACAATTGGCATAGTCAACATGGACTAGCCGAATAACAAGGTTTCAAAGCAAACACAGCGGAAATAATACATCAATGAGCCTTCTTCATCTTCATGCCCCACATGAAGAACATGTTGGCGATAGACTCGAGATCCTAAACGAAATCCTCACTCGTCTTCAAATCCATCTGCATGTTGGAATATGCAGCCCCCACGAGGGAGGAAGTCAGTACAAAAAATGTACTAGCAAGTGACACTTGTATGGTGGCAGTTTTGAGAATAACTAGCTACATGATATTTGGCTGGTGGAGTCTGGGCTATTTGCATAAAGCCAGTTTTGTCCTATGTTTGATAAAACTTTGTAAATCTCATGAAATCAACATGGGTAGACACACCATGTAGTTTAATAAAGGCATCATGGGTAGACACACCATGAAGTTTGATAAAGTCATCATGGGTAGACACACCATGAAGTTTGATAAAGTCATCATGGATAGACACACCATGAAGTTTGAAAAGGTAGCACAGAGGGGTAGACACACCATGTGCTCTAGGAAAAGGTTACTACCAATTTTTAATTCATTTAGAAAAGATGAGGAGATCCTTCAGCACCAACTATGTCTAGTTTACTCAACTGGCCCATAACCGGGGACACGGCTAAGATCTTAGTTTTTAAACTCTGCAGAGGTTGTGCACTTTCACCTTGAGACTCATTTTCCCCGAGAGAAAAATGAGACAAGATCTTTGGGAAGAGGGATTCAACCATACCAGTATTGACTCGTTGCTCCTAAAATTCTACCATCCAATGTCAATACAACAGGAGGAACCCCCACAACTTACTTAATCTTGGCAGAGCCCATATTACCTCAAGGTTGCACTAGAAGCTAACTATACATGGAAGACCTACAGATCTCTTTAGTCTTGGGTGCCAATCCACAAGTGTACCCTCAGGTGACAACCACCACATCCATGGCCCTGGGAGTGACCCAGGTGACAACCACCATAGACATGGCCCTGAGTAGCCACTCAACATAATCCAAGCAATTACCAATCCACCCAGGTGTTTCATTGGGTTGTTAAATTTCAATTTTCAAAGTATCACAACCCAATAAATAGCAGCAACAGTTGTGATATTGTTCTAGTTTAGCTAAACTAGTACCTAGCAGGGGTTTCAGGTTGGCTACACACTACTAGGTGTTCTGAGCATAGCATATACTTTGAAAATAATAATATCACCTATCATGCACACTACTGAAAACACTAATGCATTTGAAAACAAAGGTAGGATATGAGCATCACTTGCCTTGTGGAAGTTGGTATAGAGACACTCTCTTCACAATCTGAACGTTTCTCTCCGTACAATCTAAACAATATAAATAAATAACAATAAACAAGCAATTCACCAACATACAAACAAATATAACAAAATATACAATGCAGAAGCATAACAGGTTTTGACACATAATTCAATATGCAAAAAGAACTAAGTGTTTGGTCATGGGGTTTGCCATTGATGGTTAAGGGTTGTCAAGGAATATCACTTCACTCAATATACAAAAGAAGTGGATGTGATATGGTTTAGGGTTTAACACTTAATTCAATGTACAAAAGAAATTAAGATGTTTTAGGTCAGGCTTTCCACATTGCCAAAACAAACTTGTTCCAAGGGTCCTAGGGTTGGTCTTTGTCACAATGATCACACAAGGCTTTGGTCTAAGGGTTTTAGAAAACAAATTCATGATCCACATGATTCATTTCATGGCCTTGGTTAGTAGGGTTGAAGCAATTTACAATATGGCTTGTAAATTTACAAAAGGTATTGGGCTAGGGGTTTCTGGTCCAAAAGTTAATTTCCAAAAGGTCGACATGACATGGGTGTTGGTTTTGATCGAAATGATCATTCCACAATTTTCCTAAAGGGGGTTTCCATCAAACAACACTTAATTTATAATGGCTTAATACTATGGATGGTTTATATGACCATTATTACATGGAATGGATTCTATGGTCACAATTAGTTTGGGTACTGGTTTCTCTGGTCTAAGGTTACTAAATGGAACAATTTTCTAGAAGAAAACTAATTAAAATTATTTATAGAATTAAAACTAGATGCAAAATACTCAAATGATTATTTAAATTCTAATCTCAATTTTAATTGATTCAATTATTATTTTGGGATAGAGGGTATGAAAGTACACATTCTAAGGATTCCAAAACTATTTTATTTGCAATTTTTGGGTTTGTAGAATTTAAAATATGTCAGAAATCATCAAACAAGCATATTTAAATTTGACCCAAATTAAACTTGTCAAATTTGAATTTGGACAGTGCCAAAAGTTTCTACATGTTCAGGGGATTCCAAAAAGTCCAAGTTTGCTAAATTTGGGCTTATGGATCAAAAGTTATGATGACTTGAAGTTTCAGGGGCTATTCTGCAAAAAAAAAATCCTATTTTTATTCGGGAATAAATCCACACACGGGCTGGGGTTCAGATTGACTATCTGCCGCGCGGAGCGACGGTTAGGGACTGGGCTTGGGCCAAGCTAGGCTTTGCGCGCGCGACGGATAGCTACACGACTCGCTAGACGACGTGGCTTAATCCTATTTGCTGATACCGTTTGGTTTAAAGGTTCTAATCTTGACCGTTCAAAAGGAATCGAACGATAGAGGGGAGAGAGAGGGGCTCACCGGTTAGGATCCCGTCGGAAAATGGAGGGACGGCGGCCGGCGTGCACTGATCTCGATGATGGCGACGCCACGGTGGTTCTCCGACCTCGGGAAGACGACGGGGAGATGCGGCGCCTCTAGGTAGAGGGAATGGTGACGGCGGCATACCCTTTTGTGATCTGGAATGGTGGGGCGCGGTGATCGGAGATGCACCGATGCCGGTGACCCTCAGGATTGGACGGCGGCGTCGAATTGTTGCGCCAAAAACACGAACAAAACTAGAATGAGGAGCAGCGGGGCGATGGGACTTGAATGGAGGGGATCTGAGGCTCGGGCGCTTGCTTACCTTGCCGGAAATGGCGATTTCTTCCGGCGGTTGTGATGAACACTGGCGAGCGATTCCGATGGCCTGGGATCGAGGGAGAGAGGCAAAATGAGGGGGGAAAGATAGATGAGGGACTGGGGCACGTAAACAGGGGGTCTCGGGGGCTAGAAGGGTCGCGGGGAGGGAGATCGTGGGCTGGAGTCGTGCGCGTGCATCGGGTGCAGTTGGAGGTTGAAGACGTGGCGACGTCAGCATGACGTCAGCACGTTTTTTTCCTGTTTCCTCATTTCTTTAATAATTTCTGTTTTATAAATCCAATTGACCTCATTTAAATTTATAAAATCTTGTAATGAAAATATCTATCAATTAGAAACCTCATTTTGTTGTTTCCAACACATTTAAAATTTTATATTTTGAAAATACAAATAATCCACTAATAGTACTTAAAACCATTTTTAAATAGAAAAATATAAATAATTAGAAATGGGATTTTATAAAATTACAGAAACATTCTAATAGTCAAATACTATTTTTGAAACCCATTTCAACTCATTTTCTTATTTTTATATTTTTAGGAAATGAGGGATTTATAAATAGCAACTTATTGTCATTTTCCACATAGAGAATAATTAATTGAAAATATGGTCACAAATATACATTAGAAACATGAGACCTTTGAGAATATGTTTCTCTATGTCCTTTTCACAAAACAAATTGGTGGAAAACATTTTGGTACTTAATACTAGACATAGTAGTTGAAAAGTGATATGGTTAATTTTGGGCTTTGGAAATATTTTCAAAATAATAGTCACATAGAAAACAATGGCTTAACTAAGGTTTGCTATAAATAAGCAATCATAAATATAACTTATTTGAAAAGGTTTAGGTTTTATAGAAAACAAAGGCACTTGGATTTTATTTCCAATAACACTGAAATATGTATTGTTTTCTTTTGTTTCTTGCATCTCATTTGGTTTTTGGTGGGTTGTTTAACATGAAAACAAAAAGTTTCAATTTTTTGTGATTTTTGCACTTTCCAAAAATCAGGGATGTTACAGACTACCACCCTTAAAAGAAATCTCGTCCCGAGATTTAGGAAGGCTAGAAAGAAAGATAGGTTTGGGTAACTGGGTTTACTCAGGTTGGGTGGGCTACCACCCTTAAAATAAATTTTTGTGGGTAGTCTAAAAACTCTTGTCTAACTGGTTGCTGGTTATATTGTCTTCATCATCCATAATATCCTTGTATAACATGCATCAACTACTTGGGGGTATTTGGGATCTTGAATCCATGTTTTGAACATGTAGGGCTCCATGTGTCCATGTTCACCTCCAATAGGATGTGTCTATTCTCATGGCTTGAAGTCTAGGTTGTAGTCAGGATGGCTTGAGTAAAACTTTCCCTCACGGTAGAGTTGCTGACCAACTGATTTCTGTTGAACTACCTTTGACACTGAGGGGTCACTCTTTGGGTCAATCAGAAGTCCTTGGTCACTCTAACCTTCTCTTCATCTTCTTGGATGATGTCAGGACCAAAGAATCTTCTTTCTCCTAGGCTACTCCACAGCAAAGGTGTGGTGCATTTTCTTCCCATACAGAGCTTCAAATGGTGCCATCTCATTACTAGCTTGATAACAGTTGTTGTAGGAAAGATTTTGCATATGGTAAGTTGTCATCTCAACTAGATCCATAGTCTAAGGTACATGCCCTCAGCATATCCTCTAGAATCTGATTCACTCTCTCAGTCTGACCATCTGTTTGAGAATGAAACATTGTGCTGAACTCCAGTCTGGTTTCTAAGGGCTCATGTAGTTGCTTCCAGAAGTATGAGGTAAATTGGGTACCTCTATCAGACACAATACTCTTTGGAACATCATAAGGCAGACAATCTTCTTCATGTAAATATCAGCCAACTTAACCCTAGTGTAAGTGGTCCAATCTGATACATAGTGTGTTGTCTTGGTCAGAAGATCAACCACTACCCAATTGGAATTATACTCTGATTTGGTTCGAGAAAATCCAGTGATAAGATCCATACCCATTTGGTCCCATTCCCTTGGTGATCTATCATCATGTTGTTGTATCTCTTGAATGCAAACACCATGATATTTCTAACAAAACTCTCATGGTAGGCAATACTTCCATTGCATTGATTCATTTAAGATTGGCTTTGTCCTCACCGAAGTTTAATACGTTTCGGCAACACTTGCCTAACATAGGGATATTATTACATCTAACCCTTCTATGGTTTTGGTTTAATATCATCGTCACTCGACTAAAGCTCAAGGAAAACATAGTTCCTTCAACCCAACATAGTAGGAGTGAATAACATGAGTAGTAGGAATGGTGATCAGTCCATCCTGCACCCATATCATTTTCCACATGTAGATTGATGAACTACGTGATCTAACACTTGGTCATCCTCACTTGTCTAACAGATAGTTTCCCACCTGTAAGACAACCTGAGCTAAACTATCTTTTCTCCAACTATTGGGGTTGCGTAAACTCTTTGCACCTCCAGTTGAATAGTTGCATATTATTCATATGCTCTTCTCATAGTGTAGAAATCTATCCAAAAACTTAGCTCATGGGAAATCAGACTCCATATGTCCATTATCACTGGCTGATAAACTTGTTGCTCCTTAGGATGGTGGTGGCTTGATCATAGAGGTGATTGCTCCTTCACACAGAAGAAACAAATTCCTGAGATCTTTGGTATTCCTCAAATGGATGTTTGTCTCAAAAGGTTGTCTTGGGTGTCAAGTCAGCTGTTGCACTCCAATTTTAGAAACTCACTATGGTTGGTAAAGGGGTATGTTGTTGGGTTTGGTTTGGTTCGGTTTAGCATGGATGGGTAGAGATTTAGAAAGAAACTAAAGAAGGTTCCTACCCAAACATAGCCGCGCAAGGCAATTAATCAGACAAACAACATCTACCAACACATAACAAACATTCATCACTTCAATCATCAAAGTCTAACAAACAACCTAGTATTGTCATAACACACACAATTTGTATGGTCAATACACTAACACGTTAACGTTGTTCTAACAAGGTAACTAGATTGGTGGTCTCATCTATATCTTCTTGAGTTTTCTTCAAATACTCCTCTCAATGTCTTGAAATGTTTACAATTGTTATGAAGTCTGGGTATATCTTCAAGTTTTCTTCAATGGTCTTGAGTCTAGATCTTCATGTTGAAACCAAAGGTCATGTGAAAACTATTCCTTTCACTCCATGATTTTTCACAAGCCATGTCTTGATAGAAAACAAGAGGTAGGTCATCTATAACAAGATAAGAATATTTTGAAGGTGAATGATAGATGAGAGGATATGAGAAAGGTTAAAATGTGATATTCTGTCTATAGGTTTGAATAAAGTATATTTTCAATCCTGGGGTCTTTTCCAAACTTAGGGTATCGATCCTACAGGCAACACTACGCTCTGATACCATTGTGTAGCGCCCTACCTTTTAATAAAGATAGATCACCTGTGTATCCTGCTATTCCCGGGATCTCTGATAGCATACACATGACAAAATGAAATATTCATTGCAATAACATCATTCTACATCTTTGATCCAGTGGATAAGAAATAAAATAGCCTTACAATTGGCATAGTCAACATGTACTAGCCCAATAACAAGGTTTCAAAGTAAACACAGTGGAAATAATACATCAATGAGCCTTCTTCATCTTCATGCGCCACAGGCAGAACATGTTGGCTATAGACTCGAGATCCTAAACGAAATCTTCACTCGTCTTCAAATCCATCTGCATGTTGGAATATGCAGCCCCCACGAGGGAGGAAGTCAGTACAAACAATGTACTGGCAAGTGACACTTGTATGGTGGCAGTTTTGAGGAATAACTAGCTACATGATATTTGGCTGGTGGAGTCTGGGCTATTTGCATAAAGCCAGTTTTGTCCTATGTTTGATAAAACTTTGTAAATCTCATGAAAATCAACATGGGTAGACACACCATGTAGTTTAATAAAGGCATCATGGGTAGACACACCATGAAGTTTGATAAAGTCATCATGGATAGACACACCATGAAGTTTGAAAAGGTAGCACAAAGGGGTAGACACACCATGTGCTCTAGGAAAAGGTTACTACCAATTTTTAATTCATTTAGAAAAGATGAGGAGATACTTCAGCACCAACTATGTCTAGTTTGCTCAACTGGCCCATAACCGGGAACACGGCTAAGATCTTAGTTTTTAAACTCTGCAGAGGTTGTGCACTTTCACCTTGAGACTCATTTTCCCCGAGAGAAAAATGAGACAAGATCTTTGGGAAGAGGGATTCAACCATACCAGTATTGACTCGTTGCTCCTAAAATTCTACCATCCAATGTCAATACAAGAGGAGGAACCCCCACAACTTACTTAATCTTGGCAGAGCCCATATTACCTCAAGGCTGCACTAGAAGCTAACTATACATGGAAGACCTACAGATCTCTTTAGTCCTGGGTGGCAATCCACAAGTGTACCCTCAGGTGACAACCACCACATCCATGGCCCTGGGAGTGACCCAGGTGACAACCACCATAGACATGGCCCTGAGTAGCCACTCAACATAATCCAAGCAATTACCAATCCACCCAGGTGTTTCATTGGGTTGTTAAATTTCAATTTTCAAAGTATCACAACCCAATAAATAGCAGCAGCAGTTGTGATATTGTGCTAGTATAGCTAAACTAGTACCTAGCAGGGGGTTTCAGGTTGGCTACACACTACTAGGTGTTCTGAGCATAGCATATACTTGGAAAATAATAATATCACCTATCATGCACACTACTGAAAACACTAATGCATTTGAAAACAAAGGTAGGATATGAGCATCACTTGCCTTGTGGAATTTGGTATAGAGACACTCTCTTCACAATCTGAACGCTTCTCTCCGTAAAATCTAAACAATATAAATAAATAACAAACTTGTTCCAAGGGTCCTAGGGTTGGTCTTTGTCCCAATGATCACACAAGGCTTTGGTCTAAGGGTTTTAGAAATCAAATTCATGATCCACATGATTCATTTCATGGCCTTGGTTAGTAGGGTTGAAGCAATTTACAATATGGCTTGTAAATTTACAAAAGGTATTGGTCTAGGGGTTTCTGGTCCAAAAGGTAATTTCCAAAAGGTCAACATGACATGGGTGTTGATTTTGATCGAAATGATCATTCCACAATTTTCCTTAAGGGGGTTTCCATCAAACAACACTTAATTTATAATGGCTTAATACTATGGATGGTTTATATGACAATTATTACATGGAATGGATTCTCTGGTCACAATTAGTTTGGGTACTGGTTTCTCTGGTCTAAGGTTACTAAATGGAACAATTTTCTAGAAGAAAACCAATTAAAATTATTTATAGAATTAAAACTGGATGCAAAATACTCAAATGATTATTTAAATTCTAATCTCAATTTTAATTGATTCAATTATTATTTTGGGATAGAGGGTATGAAAGTACACGTTCTAAGGATTGCAAAAATATTTTATTTGCAATTTTTGGGTTTGTAGAATTTAAAATATGTCAGAAATCATCAAACAAGCATATTTAAATTTGACCCAAATTAAGTTTGTCAAATTTGAATTTGGACAGTGCCAAAAGTTTCTACATGTTCAGGGCATTCCAAAAAGTCCAAGTTTGCTAAATTTTGGCTTATGGATCAAAAGTTATGATGACTTGAAGTTTCAAGGGCTATTCTGCAAAATTGTTTTTTTTCTATTTTTATTCGGGAATAAAACCATACACGGGCTGGGGTTCAGATTGACTATCTTCCGCGCGGTGCGACGGTTAGGGACTGGGCTTGGGCCAAGCTAGGCGTTGCGCGCGCGACAGATAGCTACACGGCTCGCTGGACGATGTGGCTTAATCCTATTGGCTGATACCGTTTGGTTTAAAGGTTCTAATCCTGACCGTTCAAAAGGAATCGAACGATAGAGGGGAGAGAGAGGGGCTCACCGGTGAGGATCCCATCGGAAAATGGAGGGACGGCGGCCGACGTGCACTGATCTCGACGATGGCGACGCTACGGTGGTTCTCCGACCTCGGGAAGGCGACGGGGAGATGCAGCGCGTCTAGGTAGAGGGAATGGTGACGGCGGCGTACCCTTTTGCTCTCTAGAATGGTGGGGCGCGGTGATCGGAGACGCACCGATGCTGGTGACCCTCGGGAATGGACGGCGGCGTCGAATTGCTGCACCAAAAACACGAACATAACTAGACTGAGGAGCAGCGGGACGATGGGACTTGAATGGAGGGGATCTGAGGCTCGGGCGCTTGCTTACCTGGCCGGAAATGGCGATTTCTTCTGGCGGTTGTGATGAACACCGGCGAGCGATTCCGATGGCCTTGGATCGAGGGAGAGAGGCAAAATGAGGGGGGAAGATAGATGAGGGACTGGGCCACGTAAACAGGGGGTCTCGGGGGCTAGGAGGGTCGCGGGGAGGGAGATCGTGGGCTGGAGTCGTGCGCGTGCCTCGGGTGCAGTTGGAGGTTGAAGACGTGGCGACGTCAGCACCTTTTTTTTCATGTTTCCTCATTTCTTTAATAATTTCTGTTCTATAAATCCAATTGACCTCATTTAAATTTATAAAATCTTGTAATGAAAATATCTATCAATTAGAAACCTCATTTTGTTGATTCCAACACATTTAAAATTTTATATTTTGAAAATACAAATAATCCACTAATAGTACTTAAAACCATTTTTAAATAGAAAAATATAAATAATTAGAAATGGGATTTTATAAAATTACAGAAACATTCTAATAGTCAAATATTATTTTTGAAACCCATTTCAACTCATTTTCTTATTTTTATATTTTTAGGAAATGAGGGATTTACAAATAGCAACTTATTGTCATTTTCCACATAGAGAATAATTAATTGTAAATATGGTCAAAAATATACATTAGAAACATGAGACCTTTGAGAATATGTTTCTCTATGTCCTTTTCACAAAACAAATTGGTGGAAAACATTTTGGTACTTAATACTAGACATAGTAGTTGAAAAGTGATATGGTTAATTTTTGGCTTTGGAAATATTTTCAAAATAATAGTCACATAGAAAACAATGGCTTAACTAAGGTTTGCTATAAATAAGCAATCATAAATATAACTTATTTGAAAAGGTTTAGGTTTTATGGAAAACAGAGGCACTTGGATTTTATTTCCAATGACACTGAAATATGTATTGTTTTCTTTTGTTTCTTGCATCTCGTTTGGTTTTTGGTGGGTTGTTTAACATGAAAACAAAACTTTTCAAATTTTTGTGATTTTTGCACTTTTTCCAAAAATCAGGGATGTTACAAGCCCTCATCCCCGTGGAGGACTACTCACACATTATCATGGTGAGAAAGAGAGAGTTGTTGATGGAGAGGTGCATCCTCGAAGAGATGGAGGTAGTGGCGGCTACATCGCTGGGGACGGGCGAAGGCCCCTTGGCCCGCCTTCTTCCTTGGTCTTGGTGTTACAATGGAGGAGCCTCTCCCCCCGGTGGCTGCCAAGGGAGAGACAAATTCGTGAAAATGAGTGGGTCCTTCGAAACTATGGTTTTCCTCTCTTTATATGTGGCTTTGTGCTGCTCTATGGCACTCCGGTGGATGGATCCTTCGTCCAATGGCTCTTGGGCACTAAGGGTGTGTTTGGTTCTGGAATTCAGTGGAATGGAATGGAACCGTTCCACGCCCACACCACATTCTTGTGTTCGGTTCTAGAATGGAATGGAACGAGGTGCTTCCTAGGAAGGAAATATTCCCTCAATATACGGAATGCACTTGTCCGGCCAAATCGGCCAGGCCAAGTGGAACGGCTCTCTGTCTCTCTCTCTAATTTAATTGAGTTTAGGTCTAATTAATCAAGATTATGAATAATTAATCAAGATTGGGAATAATTAATCAATATTAGGAACAATTAATCGAGTTTAGGAATAATTAAATCGAGTTTAAGAATAATTAATCAAGTTTAGAAATAATTCCATTCTCACCTCATTCCATTCCATTCTCATCCCATTCAAAAACCGAACACAAGAATGGAACGGTTCCATGATAGTTTTTTGTCCAAACCGAACATAAGAATGGAACGGTCCCTTTCTGGTGGAATTCCATTCCACCTCATTCCAAAACCGAACACACTATTATAGAACCTTCCTAGGGGCCCCTCTCATCCCCCATGAGGCTCCAAAGTTGTGGCTTGGCCAAATCCATCAAGCATGGTAAGATTTGGACTCAATCACATCACTAATTCTTGTAATCCCGTAATCGTATATTTTGGGTCTAGTAAAACGGGTCCACAAGTCGCATCCAAACTCCGCTTGGGATGATCTTGGGCTTAAAATAAACTATGCAAATTTTCAACACTTCTAGAAGAAACCGGATGTTCAACTGAGGTAGTATTCAGTGTTCAAATAAACAATCTCTACAAACAGTTGGTGGACAGATTTCAGTAAAGTCAGAGTCCTACTCCAGCAAGCCTCATTTTGTGTCGGCTCTATATCTCGTCTCACAAAATAATCTTCGTCTCGTAACTTTTAGGTCACGGGGAAAATATATGCGAAGGGACAATGCGAGGAGGCAAAGGAGGCGGCCACGCATGTGGGACCATGGCCACCCATGACTTGTGTCCCAAGGTTTCGTGGTAGTTGTGGGTTCCCTACTAGAAATTTTTGGCTTTGTGTCTTCCTCTTGGAAAGTTAGCCATTCCAAAATTATCGGGGATTTTTCTGACGACTTATCTTTTAATTTTTTTCTCTAAACTTAAAAACGGCACAGAACAAAAACGGGTACTTGGCAACTTTCTAATAGTTTAGTCTAGGAAAAAATTATAAAATTATATTAATCATACTAGGAACATGTAGCAATGATATAAAAGTAGCATGAAACAATAAAAATTTATAGATACGTTTTAGACGTATCAAGATCTTGTCGTAAGTTGATACAACCTAAGGAAGATCCTTGCCTAGTTATGAGGATGTTGTTGAATTTCTGATCCAGCTTGAAGAGTACAAAAAGCATGATCCCTCCAAGAGTTTGAATGTGTATGTATCCTCCATTTCATCAGCGCTCTGTCGTCCAGAACATGGGAGAAACTTGAAGAAGTATGATGAAGATCCCAACACATAAGGTGAGAGAGATAATATATCTAAGAGAGGAGACCTAGAAAATTATGAGGTCCAACTTGTGTATTGACAGGAACGGGGTTCCTCTCTCTATATATGAGGTATGGTCTAGGTGGAGGCTTCGGGAGGGGGGAACGCCAACTTGGGCGCATCCCCATGTGGGGCCCACCCTCTAGGGTCGGCTAGCCAAGGGTGGAGGCGCATGCCCCCAAACCCTAGACGGCTCACCTACCCCTTTTTCCTTGAGGCCCAAGGAAAGTGGGGCGCCTTAACTATTTGGCCTTATAGCCCATAAGGCTTCCCCCACCTAGGTCCAACCTAGTGAAGCTGCCCATGAGACTCTCCGGGACCTTCTAGACGCTTCTAGAATATTCTTGTAGCAAAGGTCGTGCCGAAACTTTCTATTAATTTTGGTATGACTTATGCTAAAAAATAGGACATATTCGAGTGCCCGACTTTTAAGTGGATTTAAAATAGAGAATTTTAATTACTTGTTTCACCCTTCAAAAATTTAAATATTCGAGTACTACTGACTACAAGATTTTTAAACTGTAGTGATGTTGGGACCAACAGAATATGATGAGGCCTAAAGGGAGGAACACTATTTGAAGTATTTAATGGAGGATTAAGGGTCGCATAAGCCCATTCCCAACTAAGGCACTAATTTGGACATTGAGACTGTTGATAGCAATCAGGGCACTAGTTCGGCCTCCAAGTCCACTAATGTCAATCGGGGCACTACTTCGGCCTCTAGAGACCATGGATTGTAGCCGATACAAGAAGCGACGGAATCGGCACCCAAATGTTCTCCCCACGCTAAGAGCCAAGGACCTAGAATGGGACACCAACACTGATGAGCCTTCAAAGCCTGAGGCGGCGAGAAGGTCCTACAGGAACGAATGCGCATGCATCCTTCCTGAAACTGCCTCGTTCAATTCAAAGGACCTCCAATCTAACAAGAACGAATCATGGCACAAACTTCTCCTTACGAACCTGCACCAAAGATACAAGTTCCCATAGAAATATGAATAAATCAGCCCTTTAAGAGATCCGTACTTGGAGCCGGTAAAAAGAAAGCCATGTTAGAGGTCACCAAGGATTTGGCCGCTTGGAAAGTTAGGGTGAGGGGAAGATGCAGGTAGCTCTTAGATTCCTTGAAATTTTCTGAGTTTGCTTTTGGAATTTGAGGAGAATGAATTGTTGCGCAAACTTCTCCTTACAAAGCTATGATCGAGATGTTTCTCCAAGACACATGCAAAATGGGCGCAAATTCCATAAGTCGACTTGGAAAATTTCAAGGAAATCCAAGAGCTACATGTGGTGAAAGAAGAATTTCAAGCCTAGTTCCATTTCATGATACTTGGACTTGTGAAGCACCTTAGAGAAGATCCATATGCAGTATTTCCCATTCCCAGCTTCGACGGGAGCAACTTGATTTGTTTTCCACCAAAAAATCCAACCCATGTGGAGATTCTGCCTGCCATCACACCTCAGATCCGCCCCTCCTTTGTCGCGAGCATGAACGGTGACGGTGCACCTACAATAGCTGAGCTCAACATCATCATGGTAATTAAGAGTCGCATGTTGGTAAAATTTATTCTTCCTTTTCTTCGCATGCCATCGTTATTCAGATCTGTAACGCCCTACGTGTTTTCGCAGGCCAACAATACTACACGCATTCTTATATGCACAATGAACGGTCAGTTTCTTGATGTTCCAAAGGGTCACATTGTTCAAGCAAAAGAACTCACGTTCCACGGCAAGAGCATGCCCACCGGCGTGTTCAAGGTTTATGTGGCTCGTGTGTGATCGGGTCATGACGATTTGATTCTTCTATATCAGCATTGTGAAGAGGACTGACCCAACATGAAGCTCGGAGGAATCAAGGGTTAGCAACTGCTATGGAAAAAAACCCACATTAGTTTAGACGTGAGAACCCCCACAAACAACACATGTTGTTCCGATGACAACAATCCATCGCCAGACCAGTCCACCACAACCACCATTGGTCTTAGGTAATAAGATCAGACACGAATAAGGAGGTCCAAACATTGCGGCGGTGCCTGATCATGCCGAGATCTTGGACAATGGTGATGACCCCGATCAGTTCTCGGATACGGTTGTGACATAGCCAATATGGGGAATCAACATATGGAGATGATTCTCCTGGCTACCGTGACGCTGATACCCAAATGCATGATCGTTGGGTGAAGGAATTTCCTCCACATGAGTGCAAGAAGTCTTTGTTCGTCCATTCTCAAGAAACACCTCTAGATACCGCCTTCACCCAACCAGCTGCCAATATTATAAGCCCAAACACATTTTTTATGATGGCCACCAAGGCGTTAGACGATAGTCCGACCAGCCATCCTGCTCTGAAGAGGGTGAGAAAAGGAGGTAAGAGGAAGGTTGGCGCTAGCCCAGCCAGCTTCGAAGAAGGTCCCGATTAAGGATAGGACTGGCAGGAATACTCGTAAATATCATGTCTCGGCCTCGTGGGACAACCGATCGTACCGCCAGATGTGCTCAAACACATGTTTGGGGAAATCATGAGTCTACATAATGTTGTGTTGACAAGAGAGAAGCATCTTATGTCAATGTCTAGGATACCCGCTTTGCGCGGTGAAGGTGCCAAAGGCCATGTGGTTTTTCGATATAGCCACATTGGATGTGTTCTTCCTACGGTTTGGGGACATCTTCGACATGTTCCACATGAAACTGCTCCCTCTTACCACCATCCACCTTTTTGCGCTCTATTTGGCCGACACGGTCATAAAAGCGCAAATCTCGGACATCATAATAGCGTACATGTACTACATTTAGGAGGTATTCTTTGGAGCACTGACGACCGTGAGGCTATGACGGACAAGGAAATCATGATCGAGCCTTGCTTTTCCAAGTAAATCATCCGCTAGCTACCATAGCACGCTTTCGTATATTTCCATCATTCTTCTGCACTTATGAATGTTAATTTGAGTATGATGGTATGTGTTGACGCACGAACGCGTCACAAGAACACGTCCTCGTGTACCTGTGGGGCCGAGGGAGATGCTCCGCAACTCGCACCGCGGGAGGCCTGCCGGAAGCGCGGTAAGCAAGACAGTCCGGCAGGCGCTTTTTGAGGCCAGACGCCCCGGTTCCTCGGGAGGGACCCCGTCGGTGGATCCGGCGACGATTGGATGCTCCAAATCGTTCTTAACGCCCCTGAAACCTCGTGGATCATAGCCTCCAAACCTGACGAACAACGAAGAACGAGAAGCAAGGTACAAAGGGAGAGAGATAAAGGTAGATGAACACGAAAAAGTAGAGTTTGTGTTTGCTCGATTGGTGTTGGTTCAATCGGCCGTCACCCCAACGTATATAAGCGGTGGATGGACTTCCCGTGCAGGTTTAGGGGAAAATCCCGTCCAAAAAGACCTAATTTGAGTCCAATTCGACCAAAAAAACGTGTCAGCCGAATTTAGATTCGGACCCAGAAAACTGGCTAGAGTACCTAGTACCAGCCGAAAATTTCAACCGGAAATTTGGTCCCAAAACCGGAAATTCCGATTTCAATGGATTTTTGCTAAGGAAAAAAGTCGCGAGCTCCTGGTGCCAACCGGAAATTTGGTCCATTTCCGGTTTTGCACTCACGCGTCAATATTGCCAGAAGTATTTTGGCCATAGATTTTGCATACTTTCTCGGATGAAGATGACCCAAAAATCAAAGTTGTTCGTTTCAACGAGGCACACAACTTTGTTCATGCTATTTTTCCATTTGAGGTTCTCTTGGTGTCATATTCTTGTAGGCCAAACTTGACTGTCAACACATGTCCCCCTGTTTTTTGGCAAAGCTTGCGTGCCAAAAAATAACTTGAACCATTCTTATTCTTGGAACGATGTCAACACTCCATCGGCCATGTGTTCTCAGGATGATACTAGATTATGGACCATATGTGCTAAGGGAAATAGCTTAATAATCTTTCACCGAAGTATTCCGAAAGAATAACACGAACCATTCGGTAATAAAGGTCATCACCCATCAATGTGTATTTGAAAGCAACCCGCCGAACGGTCATGCTCACCCTTGATGGTGCAGAACTTTCACTCGTTGGGATACCCCAAGGGGAGGGTGTGATGAGCACCCCCTTAGTTAAGAACCAAGGTTATAAATCCAGTAGGAGAAAGAGGACCTTCGGAAGGTTGATGCCACTGGCGGTGGTGATGGATCACCGGTGTCAGCAACAACGTGGAACCTGCACA
Organism: Alopecurus myosuroides; assembly: GCA_028641055.1. Taxonomy (NCBI): domain Eukaryota; kingdom Viridiplantae; phylum Streptophyta; class Magnoliopsida; order Poales; family Poaceae; genus Alopecurus; species Alopecurus myosuroides. Next base: position 523,264,792 of record CM054057.1, on the reverse strand, counting down.
CAACACAACCAAAATACTTCGTCCCAATGGTACAGTGAGGTTGTCAATCTCACCGGTCTTGCTGAAAACAAAGATTAGACGTATAGTATGGAAAATAATGTATGCTTGCAGTAAGTAAAGGAAGCAGGAAATTGTGGTGGTTTGTTTTAGCAGTGTAGGAAAATGGGCCGGGGTTCATAGGTTCACTAGTGGTGTCTCTCCATAAAAGATAGCTTGCTGGGTGAACAAATTACAGCTGGGATATTGACAAATAAAGGTTGAACCGTAGTGCACATTCACGACATGATGACTACTATGATATTTGTGCGGGCATTACAACAATATACATAGACCGTAATCCAACTGCATCTATGACTAATAATCCACCCTCACGTTATCATCTGAACCCCCTTAGGTATTAAGTTGCAAGCAACAGATAACTGCATTAAACAAAGTGTGTAATGTAAGCAATGATTACGCACGCGGGCACTCTCACCGTTGTTTTCTCCCAAATGGCAACATCACATCCTCCCCCTTCACGTTTCTGTCACTCGAGTAAGGTGGTGAGGAGGCATGAACCCACTATCGAGCATAAATACTCCCTCTTGGAGTCACTAGCAACTACTTGGCCAGAGCAACCACTAGCAACGGAAATCATGAAAGATCACAAATAGCATATGCAATAAAGACTATAATCAACTTGGCATAAGTTCAATATTCATCGGATCCCAGCAAACACAGCACACAGAATTACATAAGATCAATCTCGATCATGTTAGACAGCTCACGAGATCTAAACATGGAGGCATATGAGGAGAAGACAACCATCTAGCTACTGCTATGGACCCGTAGTCCAAGGATGAACTGCTCACGCATCACTCCGGAGGAACGCATGGTGATGTAGAGGCCTCCGGTGATGATTTCCTCTCCGGCAGGGTGGCGGAGACAGCTTCAGAACCCCCCTGATCTAGGGTTGACGGTGACGGCGGCTGCGGAACTTTTTCGGGATATTTGATCAGGTGTTTCGGGTTTCCATCCGGGGGGATTAAATAGGCGAAAAGGGCAGAGGCGGTGGAGCTCTGGGGGCCCCACACCACCCCCTGGCGCGGCCAAGGGGGGCTGCCACCCCATGGTGTGGGCCCCCTTATGCCCCTCTTCGTCTCCTCTTCGGTCTTCTGGATGCTTCCGGGGGAAATAGGCACTTCGGGATTTGTGGGGTCCAATTCCGAGAATATTTCTAGAACAACTTTTCTGAAACCAAAAATAGCAGAAAACAGGGAACTGGCACTTGGCATCTTGTTAATAGGTTAGTCCCGGAAAACGTGTAAAAATGACATAAAGAAGGGAGAAAACATGTAGCAATTGGCATAATATCATCATGGAGCATCAGAAATTATAGATACGTTGGAGACGTATCAAGCATCCCCAAGCTTAGTTCCTACTCGTCCTCGAGTAGGTAAACGATAAAACAATAATTTTTGAGGTGACATGCTACTAACATAATCTTGATCATAAAAATGTAAAGGCATATGCAAGCTGAGATCATAGAACTTCAAACACAAACATGATAAATAAAACTTTAATAATAAAGCAATGAGATAACTTTTCATCATGAAGAGTATCTCAAATAAAGGATCATGAGAAACAAAGCAAAGAAAGATAAACGTTTGTTTCACGTATAGAGAAAGCAGGGCAAAGTGATATTTCGCTAGTCCTTAAGAGTGGGGCAAAACATAAATGCCAGGACACCTTCAAAGTTCATGAGGAAGACTAGAGTAAATAATTTAAGAACAAATGATATCACATCATGAAGTAATTATTGATGTTCATGGGACAGTGCACATAGAACTAAGAATGGAAAAATGCTCTCTCAACTGTGCATAAAGTTAGAAGATGGAGACTCGACATAAAAGTAAAAGAAAGGCCCTTCGCGGAGGGAAGCAGGGATAACTCGTGTGCTAGAGATTTTATTTTATTAAACAGAGGTATTAAAAGTTTGACACTCCTCCCATCCATCTTTCACAAACCATGGCTAACCGAATCCTCGGGTGCCTGCCAACAATCACATACCGTGGAGGAGTGTCTATATTTTGGGAGATGTATGCTAATGTCAACGAATGGTAAACAGAAAATACAGTACGTCACAAGCCAACTGGATTCACAAGAGCGGCTCCCATGTGAAGGACGCATCTGGGTAGAAGGTCATCCCTCTTTCTCTTTTGTTTACACAATTATGCTTTGAGTGATAAATCAGGGGCACAAATAGTGAAGAGATTTTGTGTGTATTAATTTGGGGCTAGGAACCCCGCTGCCAGCTCTTCTATCATTTGGATAAGCGGATGAAGCCACTAGTCCAGGGTGTGAAATCCAATCAACAAGTGAGATCAAGATTCTCTATTGGCGTCCTCGTGAGCAATAACAGGAACATAAAGCAGGAGTAATTTTGAAAGTTTTAAAGGTAACACATGAGAAATTTACTTGGAGTGGCGGTTAAATACCACATGTAGGTAGGTATGGTGGAACACAATGGGAAAAACTTTGGTTTAAGGGAGTTGGATGCACGAGTAGAGCTCATACTCAGTACAGGTGGAGGCTAGCAAAAGACTGGGAGCGACAAATCAAGAGAGCATAAGATCCATAATCATGCATAGCGACATAAGCATCATTAATTAAAGCATCAGCAGTATCATAGTTCAAAACCTAAGTGGTCATGGAGGCTATTCGTGACTGGTTCATAGTCATAAACATGGTGTGAGCATGCGCCAAGTCAACCAAATAAAACATTCGAAAGAGAATACCAAAAATTTATGCTTCCTTGTGACAAGAACAGCTCAAGAATCTTTCAATGACATATTAAACACTCTCAGCTATTTGAGGCTATTCATCCTACTCAACATCACAAGGCTTTAGAACTAAAATAACATTTAGCATGGCATGAAAAAGTTCTAGCAACAGTCTATACAAGCTTCTACTTGCACCAGTATAAATTCTACTTTAAACAGCAGTTTCTTTCTCCCAACAAGCACCATACACAATATGTTTTAACAAAAACTCTCTAAATGCTACAGCAAGAAAACATGAGAGTACTCACATAATACTACTAAAACTAACAGCTCTAATAAGAGATTCATGCAAAACAAGAGCTAAATAAATGCAGCATCCAGACAGAGATTAAGAATACAAAGTATTCTCATGAAAAAGCGGAGCGTGTCACTCTCCAATAAAAGAAATGCTGGGGTCCAACCAAGTTTATTGAAAAAGTAAAAACAAACTGAAAACAAAAACAAAAACAAAGTGAAAACAAAAAATAAAAGACGCTCCAAGTAAAGCACATAAGATGTGACCGAATAAAAATATAGTTTCACTAGAAGTGACCTGATAATTTGTTGATGAAGAAGGGGATTCCTTGGGCATCCCCAAGCTTAGATGCTTGAGACTTCTTGGAATTTGCTGGGATGTACCACCGGGGCATCCCCAATCTTAGGCTTTTCACTCTTCTTGATCACATAATATCATCCTCTTCTCTTGACCCTTGAACAGTTCCTTCACACCAAACTTCTCACAATCTTTATTAGCAACGTTAGTGCAATCGAAATAATAAATTCACATGGTTCAGTTTCAACACATGTCTAACACTCAAAAACACATTAGATCCTGTCACAACTTCTTTTAAAACTCCTTTTCTCAAAAGAACACCAAAAGAAAGCGATTAATAAGCAAATGCAATTATTGGCAGAAATCTGTCAAAACAGGACAGCATGTAAAGATGGTTTTTTTTTTGTAAAAGTGGTCAACTAAGAAAATTTGCGTATATAACCCAGGATTACGCACAAAAAACTTAGTTCGTTTTTAATTTTCTGTGATTTTATACGGAATAAACAGTGGACAGCAGAAATCTGTTTCCTGCGCAGAAATCCGAAATATAGCCTCAACTTTCCACTAGAGGCTTTACTTGGCTCAACAAAAACTCAAAAGAAAAGATACAGAAGGGTTGCTAAGGAAATAGAGAACACCCAGGTGCAAAGCACACCAAAGAAAACAAAATAAAACGGGTTGAAAACAGCGAAATAAAACGGGTTGTCTCCCGGTAGCGCTTTTCTTTAACGCCTTTCAGCTAGGCATAGAAAGCAAGAAGATGCTCACTTAAGAGATATGAATTAAGTAAAAGAGAGCATCAAGAAGCAAGTATAAAAAAAATTAAGTCTGACCCACTTCCTATGCATAGGAATCTTGTAAAGAAATAAATTAAAGAAGCTCAAACTAAAAATCATGGGAATGTAGAACAAGAGCAACTTCAAAACTTTCAACAAAAAGAGAGGTGTATTAGTAACATGAAAATTCCTACAACCATATTTTCCTCTCTCATAATAATTTTCAGTAGCATCATGAACAAACTCAACAACATAATTATCACATAAAGCATGTTCGTCATGGTCTAAAATCACACAATTCATATCAAGCTCAAAAATAATGGGATCAAAATTTAAAATCAGCTCTTTTTTTTCCACTTTTAGCAATAGAAAAACAAGATGATTGATAACTCTTAAAAGGTATAGGACACATTATAGCAATCCTATTTTCAGTAGCATTATAATTTATAACATCAAGTAACATAGGACCATCATCAAAAGCATTATCATAAGATTTATCCAAGTAGCATGGATTATCACACATAATAGTAGCAATATCATTCTAACAAGTTTCATGCATAGTAGTATCAAGGTCACAAGTATAGCAAGTATCAATTTCATCAAATAATGTATGAGTTAAAGAGTTACTATCATTGGGAGGTAGACATGGGTTCCATTCTTCCTCCTCTTGATCATCACTCTCCTCCTCTTTTTCATCCAATGAGCTTCCAGATTCAGCAATTTCTTCTTCCATAGGCTCCTGCAAGGCATCAGTTACTTCCTTAGGTTGAGAGAATTTATTAAGATATTCCATTATGTAGTAATTACAATCCTTGTAATTATCAAAGCAATATTCAAGTATAGCATAAATCTCATATTTATAAGGTGCATCATCAATACTTTCAAGCAAATAGGCAATTTCGAATGCATCCTTCCAAGCAATAAATTCTTCAATTTGTTCCACATCATATAATTCATAATTTCCCTTAACATAAGAAGATATGGTAACATTATCATTATACTCACATTGAAAAGGGAGGTGTTTATACCTCCTACAGCAACAAGATTTATCAAAGCAATAAGTAACATTATAAGTAGAGCACAAGTTTTTAGCATAGTCATGCAATTTATTAATTTGCTCCCATAAGTGTATCCCTTTTTGTGACAAGCGGTCTTCCTTATAATGTTTTGTTGTTCATCCGTGAACCCACCTTGCCTAAAAGATCTAGTTTCAAAGACATCAAACATTGATAGCAAGCATGATAAAGCAAAAAATAACAACTAGAATAAGAACTCATTTTTTTTGTGTTTTTGATATAAAGAAGCAAAACAGACAAAAAAAATAAAAAACAAGACAATAAACAAAATAAAGAGGTTGAGAGTGAGAGACTCCCCTTGCCAGAAGACTTCCTTCTCCCTGGCAACGGCGCCAGAAAAAGTCCTTGATGGTGCAGATCTTGCACTCGTTGGGATACCCCAAGAGGAGGGTGTGATGAGCACAGCGGTAGGAGTTTTCCCCTTAGTTAAGAACCAAGGTTATCAATCTAGTAGGAGAAAGAGGACCTTCGGAAGGTTGATGCCAATGACGATGGTGATGGCTCACCGGTGTGAGAAACAACATGGAACCTTCACACAACACAAGCAAAATACTTTATCCCAACGGTACAGTGAGGTTGTCAATCTCACCGGTCTTGCTGAAAACAAAGATTAGACGTATAGTGTGGAAAATAATGTATGCTTGCAGTAAGTAAAGAAAGCAGGAAATTGTGGTGGTTTGTTTTAACAGTGTAGGAAAATGGACCGGGGTTCATAGGTTCACTAGTGTTGTCTCTCCGTAAAAGATAGCATGTTGGGTGAACAAATTACAGCTGGGCAATTGACAAATAAAGGTTGCACCGTAGTGCACATTCATGACATGATGACTACTATGATATTTAGTGCGGGCATTACAACAATATACATAGACCGTAATCCAACTGCATCTATAACTAATAATCCACCCTCAGGTTATCATCCGAACCCCCTTAGGTATTAAGTTGCAAGAAACAGATAACTGCATTAAACAAAGTGTGTAATGTAAGCAATGATTATGCACGCGGGCACTCTCACTATTGTTTTCTCCCTAATGGCAACAACACATCCTCCCCCTTCACGTTTCTGTCACTCGAGCAAGGTGGCGAGGAGGCATGAACCCACTATCGAGCATAAATACTCCCTCTTGGAGTCACTAGCAACTACTTGGCCAGAGCAACCACTAGCAACGGAAAGCATGCAAGATCACAAATAGCATATGCAATAAAGACTATAATCAACTTGGCATAAGTTCAATATTCATCGGATCCCAGCAAACACAGCACATAGAATTACATAAGATCAATCTCGATCATGTTAGGCAGCTCACGAGATCTAAACATGGAGGCATATGAGGAGAAGACAACCATCTAGCTACTGCTATGGACCCGTAGTCCAAGGATGAACTACTCACGCATCACTCCGGAGGCACGCATGGTGATGTAGAGGCCTCTGGTGATGATTTCCTCTCCGGCAGGGAGCCGGAGACAGCTTCAGAACCCTCCTGATCTAGGGTTGACGGTGACGGCGGCTACGGAACTTTTCGGGGATATTTGATCAGGTGTTTAGGGTTTTCCATCCGGGGGGATTAAATAGGCGAAAGGGTAGAGGCGGTGGAGCTCTGGGGGCCCACACCACCCCGGCCAAGGGGGGGCACGCCACCCCATGGTATGGGCCCCCTGATTCCCCTCTTCATCTCCTCTTCGGTCTTCTGGATGCTTCCGGGGAAAATTGGCACTTCGGGCTTTGTGGGGTCCAATTCCGAGAATATTTCGAGAGCAACTTTTCTGAAACCAAAAACAGCAGAAAACAGGGATTGGCACTTGGCATCTTGTTAATAGATTAGTCCCGGAAAACGTGTAAAAATGACATAAAGAAGGTAGAAAACATGTAGCAATTGGCATAATATCATCATGGAGCATCAGAAATTATAGATACGTTGGAGACGTATCAACCCTTTTATAGGATTTTACATATATTTAACAATGAGCTTCTTCCGGTTATCTGCATTAGATTTTCCATCAGTGCATGGCCGAAGCGGCTTGCCTCGATCTGGCCCTACTTTCATTCATGAAACAAAGCATCGACTCATGCGGAACATGCAGTGCACCATGTAACACAGTAGCCCGATGTTTGTGCAACAGCTCATCACATTTTAGGCCTAGGCATAAGAGAATTAGTAAAGCATTTCAGGATAACAAATATACCTACACATGTATGACGACAAACAACAGGTGATTCGTCGAAATATGAGTAAATCGAGAAATTGTTGCACAATGAATCACCACAAGTCCCAATATATGGAGCATCTATAGCAAATAAAAATTCTAGCACGAATAGAAAATCTCCGTATTCGGCTTCACTATTAGTCCATCATATTCTAAAGGGCATGAGACTTCAAAAATAGTATCGTAAGGAGACAAGTAAACAATGTCAATGCACATGCCATTATCTTAAAGCTAGATCAACAAATGCAATATCCATGGTACTAGAGAGACAAGATCAAAATCAATATTATGCTCATGATCAATTTGTTGCCCAACACATAGCAATGAATAAACAGGAGCATAATGTTTCATGGATGTATACTTGTCTCGATCTGAAGTATGACTAAGGATGATGTTACCACACACACCTGGCATGCATCAATAATATCTTAGGACGATAAAGATTATCTTCCACATATCTTTGCCTCAAGGGAATGAGTAAATCACCAACCAAATATGTATAGCCGAAATTAATAAATCAATCAATAAATATGATAATGAACTCAAAATATTCGTCTGTGTATTGATGGCTCTACATGGTGATCAAGAATCGTAATGTAATCATTGTTAAGCAAAATATCGAAGATGCGATTACACATGCTCAAACTTAAGGTATACTTTTTATTAACTATCCGATCATGTTGCGAGAACGGCTTTTGAGTCAAGTAACCGAATGGTTCAAGTTTGGCACCACCCCATTCAGCTATGCTTTGACTTTTGCAATGATTCTCCGATGCTTTTGAATAAACCATGATACTAGCATCGACTTTCTCAAGAGATTCTACGCTTGGCTTTATATTTCTGAAACCAAAATAATTAGAACAAACATGTCTCACTTGAGACCAAATGTTAGCCAAGTATGAGATAAGCAAATCCACCCATGTAAATACAAATTTTAAATGAAACAAGGGGGAAAGCTCTTGTTGTAATAATTTGTTACTATTGGTCTCTCTAAATTTTGTAATATGTTGACCAATATTTTTTGTTCCAATTTTATCACTAACAAATAAATTACCTTTCACGATTGGTCTTTCAATGTTTCTTATGAAAATCTTGCCAATAGATGCATCAACAATATAGTCTTGACCGAATCAGAAAGTAAGTAAATTATTTGCTAGGCATACCTCTTCGAAGACGTTGGGAGAACATGATGGTTGCATGACCTGGGAAATATTTTGCCCTGTCTCTAGATGATTTTCTAACGCCTTTTCTTCTTCATTTTCCGGGTCTCGTACCTCATTAGTTCAATGCTCAATGTCAACCGAACTTGGTTCGGCTATACTTTCTTGCACTTGAAGTTTGTTAATCTCTTTGGCACAAAACTTATAGGGAAACATGCAAGATCCCTTACTTCTAGGAAAATCAAGCATGGTTGTTTTTCTAAGATTTCCATGCTCTTCGTCAATGAAGTTTGCTTCTTTTGATTCAATAGATTCGGCACATGTAACGTTTGATTCTCCTTTTTCAATAACCAAAGCAACTAAACTTTCGGAATCATTCACACTTCCTTCATGGATCCTATCAATTTGCAAAGCTTTTTCATCTTGTCTAGATTTATCAGAGGGTTCACCTTGATTGCCACACAGAGTATATAACTTAAGCTAGCCAACCGAAGTAATACTTTCTTGACTGACCTTCTTAAGATTTGCAAGAAACAACTTCATATCTTCCTCTTCAAGCTTTTTCTTATATGCTTCATGCTCATCTTTGAGTTTCTTCTCAAACTTCTTGAACTCCTCATTACGCTTCCTCTTGAGTACTTCATAATATTGACATTGTTCATCTGATAATTCCTCAAAAGTTGGCTTGCTGAATTCAACAGCGCTATGCTCTGCAGGGTGAGATTACCCCCCCCCCCCAATAATTTAGTTTCTTTCGGCGATGCGTTACCGAAACTTTGTGGTTGTGAAGGATAACATTTGAGCTCAAATTGTTGATGATCTTCTTCACGCCTCTTCTTAAGCGCCTCTAAAGCTTGTATTGCAGCTAGATCATGGGGATTTTCTGCTGCTCTCAAATGAATAGCATTGATCTTCTTGAATTCAGCTGCGAGTTTTTCCTTGAAACTATCCAATCCACATGCGACAGTAGTAGATGAAGGCGCATGATCTCCTGTTAAATTTTCACTTATTCGTCCATGGTCACTATGAAAGTGCGGATCCGAATTATGAATCTCACTAGTTGCACATGAAGAAGAAACATTAGTAACATAAGGTGTACCATATAATGGTTGGGGGTAATTGCCAAATAGGTAGTAGTTGCATCTCCAATTCCCCTATCCATCGACATATTTAAAGATGAACTAATATATTGCATGTCACTTGCTGATGCATATAAAGGTGAAACACTCTCTTGCGTGTAATTAAAATTTCTAACGTTGGGTGTTTCATATTGATTAACCAAACTCACCATGTTATTCATCGGCATATGTACTCCTGGGGTTGCCGATGCATGAGAATTCGAATATACATGTTGCATGTTGCTAAAATCATAACTATTTGAAGCATAGAAATTATTTTGCATCGTCCCTTGCACATAGTAAGAACTAGGGCTAGCCGATACCGTGCTCATATCAAAAGATCTAGCAACATTAACATGAGAGAAATTTGCATCTACATATGGAGATTGTGGATTCATGATACCGTTGTAGATTGCAGATCTCGATGACACTCTCTTCATAGCGAGAACGGGCTAGAGACCGTTCAATGCTTCGTCTCCAGCGGAGTCGCCAAAAAGTGTGTTGACGCACTAACACGTCACATGAACACGTCCCCGTGTACCCGCCGCGCCGAGGGAGATGCCCCGGTTTTTTAGGCCAGACGCAAGACAGTGCGGCAGACGCTTTTTGAGGCCAGACGCCCCGGTTCCTCGGGAGCGACCCCGTCGGTGGACCCGGCGACGATTGGCTGCTCCGAGTTGTCCTTAACGCCCCTGAAGCCTCGTGGATCATAGCCTCTAAACCTGAAGAACAACGAAGAACAAAAGCAAGGTACAAAGGGAGAGAGATAAAGGTAGATGACACGAAAAAGTAGGGTTTGTGTTTGTTCGATTGGTGTTTGTTCAATCGGTCTTCACCCCAGAGGTATATAAGGGGCGGATGACTTCCCATGCAGGTTTAGGGCAAAAATCTCGTCCAAAAAAACCTAATTTGAGTCCAATTCGACCAAAAAACGTGTCAGCCGAATTTAGATTCGGACCAAGAAAACCAGCTAGAGTTCTTGGTACCATCCGGAAATTTGGTCGCAAAACCGGAAATTCCGATTTCAATGGATTTTTGCTAAGGAAAAAAGTCACGAGCTCATGGTGGCAACCGGAAATTTGGTCCAAAACTGGAATTCCTGGTTTTGCACTCACGCGTCAATATTGCCAGCAGTATTTTGGTCATAGATTTTGCATACTTTCTTAGATGGAGATGAACCAAAAATAAAAATTGTTCATTTCGATGAGGCGCACAACTTTTGTTCACGCTATTTTCTATTTGAGGTCATATTCTTGTAAGCCAAAATTTACTGCCAACGGTATGTTTGGAATTTTTTGCACAAGGAATGTCACTTCCTCGCCGTTTTGTACCTGAAGGTGTTGGAGGCTTTGATTTTGTACTCGGCGAGAAACACACATACGAAATACTAAGTCGAACTAAAAAATTTATGGATGATGCTCTCGCCTGCTTCAACTTAACCGGAGGCCATGTCCTAAAACCAAGACGTAGGTCAGGCATTTTAGAATTAGTGTATAAAACCGAGTTTGCCTGCCTCAAGCACACGGAGGAAGACAATACGATGGATGCTTATTACATATTCCATCACACGCGGGAGTACGCATGCGGACAAGAACAACTTCTACTGCTATCTCGATATCGTGCCTGGGGCAAAGACTGGGCAAACTTCAAGGATGACAATCTCAAAGATTGCGTCTAGAAGAAGCTTGTTGCAATTTTTTTTTGCACCGATGAAAGAAAGAAACCTGTCAAATCTAATTAAATTAGGTGAATTAGACATGCATGTACCATACAATTAATTAGGTAAATTAATGATCATCATTATAAAATCTAATCATCTCTAAATTATCATTAAACATATGAAACAAATGAAGGAAATACGTGTAAACATCAAATTAAATATTGATTATGATTTAATCATCTAATTATTATCTCTAAATAATAAATTTCCTAGCTTAATCATACTTTAATCAGAAAAATCCTAGGTCACATATGCCACTTTGATCAAAATGACCATGGTGGCATATCAGTCCTTGCACTTATAAAATGCTCCATTTTCGGATTTATCATTTACTCAGACACGTTGTAAACTAGCAAAGTAAAACAAAATATTCCAACTCGCGTGACTGAGCAGATCATGCGTAAAAAAATTGACGTTGAATACAGGGGTTGGTCGGGCTAGGCAGCCTCACCAACCCACTAAATTCAATGATATTAATGTCAGTCACATTCAGTGTTTATGAACCCATCGTACACAGTGTAAACTAGCAAGGTGGTACTAAACATTCCATCTCGTGTGACTCAGCAGAGAGAGACCACGGTCTGGTCCTTCCCAGAGGTCCCACTCGCTAGAACTCAGCCAAGAAACGGTCAACGGCATTGACCCAGGAAACGACCCGTTTGTCATGTGTGAGGTTCGACTCGAGCGAAATATAGGACAAAAGTGATGAGACCTAACAAAGTGGGTCAAAATTGAGTAAAATTAAGCGAAGTGGGGGCTCCAAAATAGAAATCCCTAAAATAAATGCATTTTATTTATTTATATTATTGTTAATATGATATAGTTCACATCATTTTAATTTTAATTTTATAATATTTACTGAAATTTTGTTTCTATTGTGTCCATTGTGGCCAACAAGTTTGGATAAAATTGTGCACCACAACTTTTGTAATATCTTTTTTTTAGTTGTTGAGAATGTTGGATTGCTTTTCTCGGTTTGGGAGTAGCTCAATGGAAGAAGACCGGACGAAAAGCAGCAGAACTGGTAGGTGGTAGGGTTACTTTGTACAGATGATAGAAACTTTTTTTAATGTCAACGTCTAATCAATCCAAGAGCACTGTACACCTAATTAACTGGGTTCCTGTACATAAGAAGTGACAGTCGTGTAATCAACGAATGGAACAATTGTGTACAACAAAGCACAAACAAACTACTACACTCAATGTACACTCGGGAAAAGAGTAAGAACGAACGAAATATATGCTACACGGCACCACAAACGAATGGTAGAAACACAACGCAAGTCCACTTCTAGAATACCCAACCTCCAAGTCCAATCATTTCAAATGCATATCAAAAAGATCCGTGCAATGAACCAAGACAGAACTAATAAGAAAATGAAACCAACCGCCACTGCAAAAAGATATCACGCATGCCACACGTGTCTGTATGCGCGCGGGTATATGAAGCTAGTGCCCGACGCCGGGGCTCGGGACCGACCCCCACACCCGCGCTACCACCGCCACCGCATTGCCGACACCCGACGTCGTCGTCCTACCGGAACCCCCAAACGCCGGCGGCCCGCGGACCATCGTCCAGCCGCCAAATGCTTCTCTCCTACCATTATCTATGTCACTGGCGCGATCACCACCAAGCAAATTCCTGGCCTCCACGCGCGGCAGTGGCATCACAAGAAGTGGCAGGAGAGGAAGAGCAGCGGTGGCACTAATTAGACACATCTAATCGCGAAGATTGTCGGTGACGAGGTCGACATGGAAGTAGACGTAGTCGATCTCCACAATTAGACGCATCTAATCGCGAGGAGATGTATTATCCCACGATCAAGTACCACAAGCGCAACACCTCCATGATATCCACATGTATGTGATCAGCAACACGACGTCATAACGTGATCAAGCACCGATGACGAAGCCAGGACGTTTTCGATGAATATCCGGAGCTTTCTGCGATCATCGGCGAGAACTAGGTCACGCCGGGACAGTAATCCAGCAGAGCTCGCACAACGTAGATGAAGTAGACGAAGCACCGGGGTAGTGGGGCATCGTCGGGGACTCGTGTGGTGCTAGTGGTGGGTGCAACTACCAGGGTTGGGGCGCATACAATTAGGTGCCCTAGTGGGTGTGTCTCCCCCTTATATGGTATATGGAGCCTAGCCGACTTGGGGGAGAGGAGTCCTAGTAGGACTCCCTCCTGTCCTAGCCGCACCATGGGGGAGGTGTAGTCCTACTAGGACTCATCTCCTTGCCCTATGCGAGTTGGGGGAGGAGGATTTCTCCAAGTATCCCCCTCCCCCTCAATGTGATTTTCCCTATGGGAGTTTGAGACCAAGTAGGTTCCTCCCCCTTCCAAATTTGCATGAGACGAAGCCCCTGGCCAATTCGGATAGGGCTCTTTCCCTCCTATTCTGGCAGCACCACACAGTGGACCCATGTGCCCACTGGCACATGTGGTCCCACTAAGGTTTTTGACCATTCCGTCATTCCCGAAAAATCCCAGACTTCTCCGAAACTTCCAGGAACTTTCATGGACCATTCCACCACTTTCCATAACATGTATAGAACCATTCAATGCAATATCTCAGAAGGTAATCGATCCAGAAAGTCTGGCAAGATTACAGAGGGAGGTGACTGAATTTGGAGACGCCAAGAACTTGGCCATTGTATGGCTAAAGGAACACATCGTGCTTCCAAATTGGACGCCAAGGCCATCCACTCGTCGGAGTAGGCATCCTTCTCCGCCGCCGCCTCAAGACCAGTCTCCAGCGCAACAGTCGCCTTCGTACTCTCCGCCTCGCTCGCCGTCTCTAGGGCGTGCGTCTACGCTGCCGCGTGAGTCGTCTCCGCCCACGAAGTCTCAGGGCAGCAAAAAGCGGAGGAGGACCACTGCATTACCGAAGCGTCGACTGTCGCCACTCCCAAAAGTACCAAATCAGAATATACCCAAGTTACCTTACCACTATACTGACAAGCAAACCCAGGAGATGCACATGACGAATACGAGGCATGGAAATCTAAGGAGAAGGCGCCAAAAGAGCCAGATTTTCCCAACACCGAAGAATAAAAATCCCGAGCGTTGAAGGTGAAGACCCTTTATCAACCTGAGCCGAGGCTGTCATCAGACTATAACCGCTCTATTCAAAAGTCACACGACGAAACGGTGCGGTCGAAGAATAGTAGTAGCTCAAGCGGGAAGTGCGGGAGATCAGTTGACCAGCTCGGACAACAGAAAAATCATTCCACACCCCCCCTCCCTCTCATAGTGTATTCCAATACCGAGGTGGGGCCGAGCACAGGTGCAGGCGAGCAAATTGACCCGGAGTTTACTGCAATGTACGGACTAGCGGCCGCTGCTGCGGGTATGTCCATTCCGCGGTATCTCGAGACCTTAGCAACCTTCTCCCCTTCTGATTTCGCGTACAAATACCGACACGGGCATCCTCTAGTCAGACCTGGGGAGGAAAATAATCTACCAACAAAAATGCGAAGAGTGCATAATTGGTACATGGAAGCCTCGAAGGAATCTAATGACTGGATAGTGATGGGAGTTACAAACGAGCATCACAGGTATGGAGATATGCTTATTCTGATTTAGTTTGTAGAATGATTTCAGCTATTACAGCAAAAGGCTCTCGACAAATCTATCCTCAGTGCCTATTGTCTGTAAGTATTTACTTCTGTAATTAAGTCTCTAGCTAGCTCACCTCGTTCATTGCAAATTATAATAATACTCGCTATATTATAATTGCAGAATGAAGATTCTCGAATGCAAAAGAGGACAAATCTATGACACTGTGTTCATTGACCTATATTTGGTTAATCAAAAAACTCTTATCACAAAACCCAAGGAGACAGAAGATTCAATTGTGATGGCGTTAAGGTTTCACGAAACCAAGAGGGAAATACGTTTTCCTTACAACTTTGAGTGAGGGTTACTGTCTTGTAAACATTCTGGTTCCTTACTCGATGATAAGTGTATAACTGATGAGTTATGTTTGCGCACCTTCCACTATATTCTGCTAATACTTCAAACTGACAAAGTAAAAGTACTGGTAATGGACTCGAAACATAAACCCTTGAGCTGTGGGACGACATGCAACAACTGATCCAGCGGTAATTTCAATCTTTATGACACTATATTGACAACTTTCGTTCATTTTATATTAACTCCATTTGTTCATTTTCTTTGCCGGGCAGCGTTTGGAAACGGTTCACAAGAAAGGTTAGGGGTGAATGGAAGGAGAAGTTTACATTTGAACATGTGCAAGTAAGTACTACTAGCTAGATCCGCGCATCTCCTTGATTCTAGTTTCGATACCATTATAATGCATGATTATTATTTTGATTGAAACCATGTTCTTGTAAAGTGCTTGGACCAGGGAGACGGGAACCACTTATGTGGATACTATGTCTGCGAGTTCATTCGTCAGACGACCTGCGACAAGGGTAGACATTTAGAAAAACTTCGTGTACGTCAACCATCACTTTTGTCTTATTACCATCTATTGACAGTCCCTTATATATTGACCACTCTTCTTTATATTAGATCGAACGGCTGCGGGACAGTCTTCTACCAAGGGATCGCATACGAGCAATTCAAAAGGAAATTTGCGGATTCTTAGATGCAGAGGTCCTAAATCCAGGAGGAGAATACTATCGCTCTTTCAGCTGTCTTGGATGAACCTTATGTTCCTGTATATTCGAGTCATGGTGCATGGTGGTGTATTAGAGTACTTATGGGAAAGAGTGTCTACTTGTATATTATTCACTCCTTGCTTCTATATTCGAGTCATGGTGCGTACTTACTTGTATATTCTTCAAGTATATTTTAATGTGATCACCATATATACTTGTATATTTTAATAAAATGGAATACAATCAAAAAAGCATGGTGGTGTATTAGATGCAGAGTACTTATGGGAAAGAGTACTTACTTGTATATTCTAATAAAATGGAATATAAGAAACCAAACCCTAAAAGGAAAACAAAAAATTTAAAAAAAAAATCTAATTTTCTGCCGCGGCAAAGAAATGGCTAAAATGCTGCCGCGGCAGCGGGGCTATTTATCCCAGTTCTTGTTACGAACCGGGACGAATGGTCCTGGCCAGGGACCAGCCCGCAGTGGCCACGTGGACGACCCATTCATCCCGGTTCTTAACACAACCGGGACAAGGGGCATTTGTCTCGGCTGCCCCATCCCGGTTGGGCAACCGGGACAAATGACTTAAAAAACGGGACGAATGAGGGGTTCTACTAGCGAATAGGAGTGTAGCCTACCAAACACGTCCATACTAGTGCGAAGATATCTATGTTATTTTTTGCAAACTTTTCTTTCGCGAAACTTAACATGCCTGCAGCCGTTGGATAAAGACAGGCCGGGACTCCCAAAGCCCTTGTAGATAGAATCACTGCTTCTTTTTCAAATGTACTTCTGTTCGCCCCTTCTCCTAAACCATGTCCAGCAGAACCACCGCATAAACCTTGCGCATTCTCGCAACGTCATCCGGTACACCGCGTCCACGCAGAATTGCCGTAGCCTCCTCCTCCCAACTTCTTTCCCGCCACGAGTCTCTTATCCACCAACGGCGAGACCTCCTCGCTCCACGCCAGCCCCGATCACGCGCTGTCCGCCCGCTCCGATGGCCGCCGCCGATGATATCGCCCGCAGAATCGCCGCCTTCTTCCCTCTTCCTCCGCCCCCGCAGAAGCAGCAGCTCTCCGAAGTAGCCGCCGCCGTCCTCAGCGCGGGCGGCCGCCTCGGACGCGCCGTGGGCGACGTCTTCCGCCGCCTGCGCATCGATGACAGCCTCGACATCGCCTACGGGCAGCAGCACCGAAGAATCTCGGGCCGAGGCACGGCGGACGAAGCGCGGAACAAGGGTGCGCTCACCGCCGATGCGCCGCCGGATCATCCTGCGGCCTCCGGCCAGTTCGCGCGGTCGCAGGGGAGCATGATCCTATCGGCGGCGTTCGACAGCAGGACGAACGACGTGGAGAGCTCGGTGGCCGCGCGCGGCGACCTGTGGCGCGCTGAGGCTTCGCACACCAGCAACAGTAGAGCCAGCGGCAGCGCAGGCGACGGCGGCGCGGCGCCGCTGTTCCTGGTGCAGCTGGGGCCGTTGCTCTTCCTCCGGGACACGACGCTGCTATTCCCGGTGCACCTCTCCAAGCGGCACCTCGTCTGGTACGGCTTCGAGCGCAAGGTAAATAGCTAACAAACAATGTCTCTTGTCAGTACAATTCCACTAAATTTGCAAATATAATCTCGACGAAAAATTCTCATTTTTGCACACGTATATTGATCGAGTACTAGAAGGCCAATTTGGAACGTGAAAACAATGCTCGCAGTTTTCTTTTTCGTGAAAATTTCTCCTGAGTTCCAGTGGAATAACTACATTGCACGTGTGCAGAACGGAGTGCATTCGGTGTGCCCGGCTTACTGGTCAGCTCAACGGAAATGGTTCTTCATGTCAATGATCTGCCTCAACCCAGTTGCTTGTGTGAGTCCGTGGCATTAAACATTTCTCTCCCCGGGATCAGTTGAATATTCTACACTGTATTTGCCTGAGCTTCCTCTTCCATAACAATCGAGCAGTCGTTCATGGACGTGCAATTTCCAAACGGGCAACTGAGATACGTCGCCGGCGATGGATTCACGGCACGCGGCTTCCTTCCTCTTGGCGGCGGCGGCATCCTCCAAGCCCATGGAAAATTCCCAGGGGAGAAGAAAGTTAGCTTCTCCTACAAGGTTAGCAACCTACCTACCTGATTGCTTAAAATGCATGTATCTGCATTTTTCAGCACACATCGCAGCATAAACTCCATCACTGCGAATTAAACTATGGAATCAATCTTCTTAGACCCCGCGAGATGATCCCAGCCTTTGCTCTGCAGAACAGTAGCGGAGGCAGCATCACTCCAACGGTTCAGTGGCCGGAGAAGTCCCTCTCGCTGGCGCTAGTCCAGGTGCTCTCCTGGAAGAGGTGTGGCCTCATGTTGCAGCCAGCCCTGCAGCTCAGGTACATTCAACCCCTCTCTGTTTCTTTCCATTCCTTCATCCACAAATGTTGCAGCTTGTACTGCAATGACCTGCTCCACTCCTACACACAATGTAAGTGCAGCGCGGTCGATCCGTGTTTCGTCCGAAAAAATCGTGCCTTGTCCGTGATTGCTGAAACTAAGGTGGGATCTAAAGTTGATTGTCATGGTCTCCTTGTGATGAGCAGCATGTGCCCTATGTTCGGCGGGAGCCGCCCCGGGTTGTCGATGGAGTTGGTCCATTCGGTCAACGAGAAGGCTAGCATTGCGTGTGGCTACTCTGGCACCGCTTCCCCTTCGGCCTACGCCTCCGTATCGGTTAGTCTTCGCTTACTCTGTTATCTGCGCATTTGCTAGTTGTTACTCCCTCCGTCCCGATTTTATTGTCACGGAGGGAGAACTATGGTAGCAACAACAAAAACGGAACAGAGGTACTGTAGTAGTATAAATTGGGTATACAAATTGCGACAACAAAAACGGAACAGAGGTAGTAAAATAGAATGGTTTAACTCTTGTTTTCGACATCTCATATAGCGACCAATCTTCATTCATTTTTGTATCATGATCGTGGTGTGCAGATGGGAAGATCAAAGCTGAATGGTGGCGCGGTGAGCTCAGGGTTAGTGTTCAGAGTAGACGCCCCGCTCCATAGTTTTGGCAGGCCATGGTTCTCGATTCAGATCAACAGTGGACTCGAGTTCTGAATCTCGGCTTGATCGGCGGCTCCGATTTCTTCCTAAAGAGAAATACAGACGGCATTACGTCGAAACACATGTACATGGCAATGTTAATTCTGTACATATATGGCTTGACAAGGACTCGGTCATCAGACTCTATACACGTTACAGATCATATAGTCAGCTCGAATTGTGGGAAAGAATATTCCATACAGGGTCAAATTTATTTTTCTTGATAGTAAGGATATGTTATTTGTATCTCTGAACATCTGTCTGCACCTAAGCTAACACAATATGTGGTAAGCAAAAGCCCGGGAGAAGATTTTGACCGGAGAGGGATTCAAACCACCAGCAGTGTGGTTCATAGCCATGTGTTCTAATCCGTCTCCGTTGGATCATTCCGGGTGAAGCTGCATGGTCTTGCTTTACTAATCTCTACGAGAAATCCTGAGAGAGCGTTCTAAAAATCCCATCTAGATAATGTTACACGCAATAGCAAAACAACGATGAAATTAAGCAAGATCGAACCAACGGGGACACGAGATTTTAACGTGGAAAACCCTTCCAAGGAGGAAGAGAAAAAACCACGGGCGCCAGCCAGCAATACTTCACTATTTCGGGTGAGGTTACAATCGCGCCGGGATTTACAATGTATGGCTTATCCCGTGCGGCGGCTTACAAGAGGTATATAAAGGCGGTCCTGACCTAACTAGGTCGGTAACTGTGAATCCAACTCCGACTCGGTATCAACTCGTACCGCGGGGGGCTGCCGCCCCCCGCACCCCCCCGCCGTGCACTCCACGCGACAGGTGGGAACCAGGATGGGAAAGTTCGGCCCTAAGCCTCCGGCGACGGGCCTCCGCGTAGCGAAGGCCGAACTTTCCTTTATCTTCATATGAATTTGGATCACCATAAAATAACACTCCACCTTGAGACAAATTCCCTCTTGTAGCATAAATGAGAACCTTCACCTGAAACACACAAAAAAAACACCTTCGGCGCCACATAGCCTCTTGGGCTAAGCAGTGATACCAACTAAGCTCGAGCAAAGCTCAAACTTAGTAATAGGAACTGGCTTTGTCATCATATCAGCAGGATTATCATGAGTACTAATCTTGCGTACCTTCAGCTTACCTTGTGCAACAACATCACGCACATAATGGTACTTGACATCAATGTGCTTTGTTCTCTCATGGAACATCTGATCCTTAGTAAGGTAAATTGCACTCTGACTGTCGCAAAATAGGTTAAAGCAAGTATCATCTCCACAAAGCTCAGCAAACAAACCTTTCAACCAAACTGCCTCTTTGCATGCTTCAGCAATAGCCATATACTCAGCCTCAGTAGTAGATTGTGCAACAACACCCTGCAAGGTAGCCTTCCAGCTAACGGCACATCCACTAATCGTAAACACATAACCTGTGAGGGATCTCCTCTTATCCAAGTCGGCAGCATAATCTGAATCCACATAGCCTGCGAGTCCCTCACCAGTCTTGCCAAACTTCAAGCAAGCTTTGGATGTGCCGCGAAGGTACCTGAAAATCCACTGAACAGCTTTCCAATGTTCTTTACCAGGATTAGCCATGTATCGACTGACCAAACTCATAGCATATGATAAATCAGGCCGAGAACACACCATGGCATACATTAAGGAACCAACTGCACTAGCATAAGGAACTCGTGACATATACTCAATATCTTTGTCAGTAGTAGGACATTGCAATGCTGACAACTTGAAGTGTGAAGCAATTGGAGTACTAACAGACTTTGCATCATGCATATTAAAACGATGAAGGACTTTCTTAATGTAATTCTCCTGACTAAGAAATAGCAATCTAGATTTTCTGTCTCTTGAAATTTCCATACCTAGAATTTTCTTAGCAGGACCAAGATCCTTCATCTCAAACTCGCTACTCAATTGTTTCTTCAATGTAGTGATTTCTTTCATGCTCTTGGCAGAAATTAACATATCATCAACATATAGCAGCAAGTATATAGGTGATTCATCAACAAATTTAATGTACACACAGCTATCATATTCAGACCTCTTAAAGCCATGTGACATCATAAAAGAATCAAACCTTTTATACCATTGTCGAGGAGACTGTTTCAAACCGTAAAGAGACTTCTTTAGCTTGCACACGAAATCCTCTTTACCAGGCACTATGAACCCTTCAGGTTAGTCCATGTATATTTCCTCCTCAAGTTCTCCATGCAAAAACGCAGTCTTCACATCTAACTGCTCAAGCTCAAGATCATGCATAGCAACAATACTAAAGAAAGTACGAATAGAACTATGCTTGACAACAGGTGAGAACACATCATTATAATCCACTCCTGGAATCTGACTGAAACCTTTTGCTACTAACCTTGCCTTAAACCTTGGAGGCTCACTGGGAGATAAGCCCTCCTTTCTTTTGAATATCCACTTACAGCGGACGGCCTTCTTTTGTTTAGGCAAGCGCACAATATCCCATGTGCCATTCTTCTCAAGTGATTGCATCTCTTCGTGCATTGCACCAATCCACTTGTCACGATCAACCGAAGCAATAGCTTCATTATATGTAGCAGGTTCAGCATCATTCTCCACCTGTTCTGCACAACTTAGAGCAAAATAAACAACATCACATTCCTCAATTAAACGAGTACGAGGTCCTTTATTCCTCTTCTCTCTGCGCTCTGCAATAGACAAATTTTCTTGCTGCACAACAGGAGGTGAGGGCGGCACAATATCCTCCTCATCAATTTCAGTTTCCTCCTCATCCAGGTGGTCTAGCTCCACCTGCAAACGAACTCGTGGTTCGTCCTCATCAGAAGAATCAGGCATAACATCAGTTGACAAACTGTCCTCATACATGACAGATTCATTAAACACAACACTCCTGCTAAAGAAAGTCTTTTTGGTTTCCGGGTTCCACAACTTATATCCTTTTACTCCAGAACCATAACCAAGAAATAAGCACTTAATAGCTCTAGGCTCTAATTTTCCATTATCAACATGAGCATAGGCAGTGCAACCAAAAACTTTCAGTTGTGAATAATCAGCTGACTCACCAGACCATACCTCAATAGGAGTTTTCTTGTCAAGAGGGATGGATGGTGACCTGTTGATCAAGTAGCAGGCAGTGTTGGCAGCCTCAGCCCAAAAACGCCTATTCATGCGGGCGTTGGACAACATGCAGCGAGCTTTGGAGATGATCGTCCTATTCATCCGCTCAGCTACACCATTCTGCTGAGGTGTGTATGGGATGGTGTGGTGCCTGCCAATGCCTTCCTGCACACAATAATCATCAAAAGCATGCGAACAAAATTTGCCACCATTGTCAGTACGAAGCACCTTCACCTTTCTCTCAGTTTGCTTTTCAATCATAACTTTCCACTCTTTAAAAGCAGCAAAAGTATCATCCTTAGTTTTCATAAAATAAGGCCAAACTCTTCTAGAGTAATCATCAATGATAGTAAGCATATAACGAGCACCACCATAAGAGGGCTTACGTGAAGGCCCCCATAAATCAGCATGTACATAATCCAATGTACCTTTAGTGCTATGAACGGAAGCATTGAACTTAACTCTCTTATGCTTACCAAACACGCAGTGTTCACAGAACGGCAACTTACTCATATTGCAGTTCTTCAGCAGTTCTCTCTTCACCAATTCTGCCATACCATGTTCACTCATGTGTCCAAGCCGCTTATGCCAGAGGTTAGTTGTACTTGCATCATCATTAGTAATAACAGCAGCAGTACCAGACAAAGTGCTACCTCTAAGAATATATAACTTGGCAGAATTCATATCACCAATCATAACAATGAGAGAACCTTTTGATACCTTCAGGCGTTTATCCCCTCCGGCATATTTGTACCCGTCACAATCAAGGGTACTCAGCGAGATCAAATTTCTCGCCATGGATGGTATGTGTTTCACTCCCGTCAATGTACGTGTCATCCCTCCATGGGTCTTGATCTGAACAGATCCAACGCCAACAATGTGACATTTGTTGTCGTTCCCCACACGCACAAAATCTCCAGTCTGCACAGCTTCATAAGAACTGAACCATTCTTTGTTACAGCAAATATGAAACGAACAAGCAGTATCAAGAATCCACTCATCATCACGGGTAACACATGCAGTAAAAACAGCTAAGCATTCACCATCCGAACTATTATCACCAGCAACAACAGCAGCCTTACCAGTACCATTACCATTACCGTCAGATTTATTTTTCGGTTGGTATGTGCCGTTCCTTTTCTCCTTGTTCTGCACCTTCCAGCAATCATCAATGGTGTGATTGGTTTTCTTACAGTACCTGCAGAACTTGTCTCGTCCTTTGGACTTTGAACGGCCCCTACTTTTATCTCTGTTGTTGTCGTTGTAGTTGTTATCTCGCTGCTCTGGTCTGCCTCGAACCTGCAATGCATCGCCTTTGGAGGACGATGGGTTAGACTGCACCATAGCTTTCATCTTTTCCCTGGTCTGCAGGGCCTCACAAACTTCCGCGAGGGTTAGTTCATCGCGGCTTAACAGTATGGTATCACGCAGGTTTGTAAAAGAGCTAGGCAGCGAACATAACAGCAGAAGAGCTAAGTCTTCATCATCATATTTTACCTCCATCGACACTAGGTCGGACACGATCTCCTTAAAGATCGACAAGTGGCTCATGACAGAACCACCATCTTGCATCTTGAGCGAGAACAGCTTCATCTTTACGTGCATCTTGCTGGTGAGATCTTTTGACATGCAGATCGATTCCAGCTTGACCCACAACTCAGCCGCGGATTTCTCCAACAGCACCTCTTGCAATATATCATTAGACAGATGAAGCTGAATCAACGACAAAGCCTTACGATCTTTGCGTTTCTCATCGGCAGTCCACGCCTTGGCTTCCTTATTCCCGAAAGAATCCAGCGCATCATCAAGATCCGATGCTTGCGACAGAACCGCACGCATCTTTACTTGCCACAGAGAAAACCTCGTCTTGTAGTCCAGCAACGGTAGATCAAACTTCATCGATGCCATCGCGAATCCCTAATCTGAAACAGGGCTCTGATACCACTTGTTACACGCAATAGCAAAACAACGATGAAATTAAGCAAGATCGAACCAACGGGGACACGAGATTTTAACGTGGAAAACCCTTCCAAGGAGGAAGAGAAAAAACCACGGGCGCCAGCCAGCAATACTTCACTATTTCGGGTGAGGTTACAATCGCGCCGGGATTTACAATGTATGGCTTATCCCGTGCGGCGGCTTACAAGAGGTATATAAAGGCGGTCCTGACCTAACTAGGTCGGTAACTGTGAATCCAACTCCGACTCGGTATCAACTCGTACCGCGGGGGGCTGCCGCCCCCCGCACCCCCCGCCGTGCACTCCACGCGACAGGTGGGAACCAGGATGGGAAAGTTCGGCCCTAAGCCTCCGGCGACGGGCCTCCGCGTAGCGAAGGCCGAACTTTCCTTTATCTTCATATGAATTTGGATCACCATAAAATAACAGATAAAAACCCATCTAGGGTTTCTGCCCCCGCCGCCGCCTCCGGTGGCCTTAGGGCCTTGGAGGCTTAGCGGATCTCGGCCTCTCGCGTGTAGGAGGGTTCCCGCTCTTTGTTTAGTTTTCTTCTCGGTATCTTATTTGAGATGGTGAACCGGCAGCTACATCTTAAAATCAGAATAGTGTACTCCCCATCCTATCTTCGCTCTGGTGGTGCGCCTAGCGTCAGCGGAGGGCGCGTGAAGTCGTGTGCCTGATGATCTCCTGGGATCCGGTCTGTTTTCGTGTTTGTCTGTGTGGCTGCAGGTCTGACTCTTTCGATCTAAGGTTGTCATCATGCGGTGGTTACTGCTGTGGTGCACTAGTCTTTTCGGGTCTTACCATGACGACTTCATGTCTCTCTATTACAGCAAGCTCTACGACCTCTCGTATATCTACTACAAGCTCTATTACGACAAGTTTTACCCGGCTCTGGTGAGGAAGGGGGTGAGGACTGTGGCGCACTTTCGGCTCGCTTCACTGTTCATAGTCGTCCCTAGGGTGGTTCCGATACCTAATTGTAATTTTTATTACCTTTTGAATTCTTTGTACTGTTGTTGCTGGTCAATAAATTAGTTGGCCCCTTTCGCGAAAATAAATAAATCATGTACTACTTTGAGTTATGGGCAACCAGGTTGAATATGATCCTTGTCCTTGCGTGCGCCACAATAGATCAATCATCCCGGCGACTGTAGCACGCATCCCCCTCAGGTTTCAATTCGCCTTCGATCGTCCTACGAGCCCCGCCAACCACCAACTACCGGATGGAATCACACAGCATGACAAGGGCTTTATATATACATACATGCATGGAGAATGAGAAGGTAAGACGCAACAAAGGCATCAGTCACGAGCAGAGGCATGGCCAGCGTTGTGACGGCGCCGCCTGTTCTCTTCTCGTGCTACTGTCTGGTAGCAGCACTTGCAGCTTGCGCCAGCGTGGCTAGCGATGGGCCGCGGTACGATGCCATCTTCAACTTCGGTGACTCAGCGTCCGACACCGGCAACCTATGCATCGACGGCTGGCCTGGGGAAAATGACTACAGCATCCGGCTGGTGAATGGATCCACGGTAGATGAGGCCAGTAAGAACATACCCAGAATAGTGAACGCCATCATATCCGGTGTAGAGGTAATAACAAAGTTTTATATTCCCACCACGAAAACTTGTCATTTTTACCTGAACATGCAAATACCAGTGGAAATATTAATTTAGTGAAGGTGGACTCAAGTAGCCTATAAAAATATCTCAAGCATGAGAAGTACAACTGTTATTTTCAGAAACCGTGTCTCGTGAAATGGAGAGGTGAAAAACACATGAACAAATAAATTGTCCAAATCACGCAGTTTGTGTCCTAACATATGCTCTAAACATGCAGAAATTGATCACACTTGGCGCAATTGATATTGTGGTGTCAAACATAGCTCCCATGGGGTGCTTCCATTGTACCTCAACATTTTCCAGAGCTCCCACAAAAGTGACTACGACAAGTACGGGTGCCTGGTAAACTACAACGCCTTGTTCAAAAGGCATAACTCTTTCCTCTGGCGCGGCCTCTTAAAGCTTCAAAAGAAGCATCTGCGCACACGGATCATGTATGCCGACCTCGCGAGCCACATCTACCAAATAGTGCAAGATCCCGGAAAGTTCGGTGAGTCTTGACAAGCATGTTAGCACTACCTAGCAAAATGAGTGGATGGCGTTTTTTCTCCAAACAAAAGTAATTAGGATATTCGACATTCGCTCAAGAATAAGTGAGCAATAAGCTCAGAATGGAACAGAGTTTCACCATTTCAATGGGTACCGAAATATTTTGTTTCAGTAAGCGCACATAAAATGAAATCAGTGTTCGTTAAGTATTATTATTTCCATGTTTGCTACAGTTTGAACTTTGAAAATTAAGTCATGAACCTAAATGCTGCAACTAATTTTGGTTAGAACGATTTGGTTGTACAGGCTTTAAGACTGCCCTCACAAGCTGTTGTGGAAAGACGGGTGCACCACACAGATTTGATCTGCTCACCATGTGTGGGATGGATGGCTCAAGTGTTTGCCATGACCTCGGAAGCCACTTCACCTGGGACGGTATGCACCTAAGCGATGCCGCCAACAAACGGGTTGCCGATGGCTGGCTCAGTGGCCTGTACTGCCAACCACCAATTCTGCAGTGAAGCTCCTAGCTAAATGCTTACATGTATATATATACACACACGAACAAACCTCTGGGGAACTGCATGCATGTGTTGTGCGTACTTCCTTTTGCAGGAACATGCTATGTACCAAAATATATGAAATAGTATTGAGATATGTTGTTCTCTGATGCTGATTAATATGGTTGATGCAAGCAATGTTGACATGTGCAAGCAGATGCGGGGCAACACACAACTAGGTCTGTCCAACTCAACACATTTGGGCCATGATGTTGGTTCGGCTGTGCTAATTCTCCAAGACTGACTGGGTCAGATTGAAAAAGAAGACTAGCACAAATGACAAAACATAGCCAAATGACATGGTGTTATGTGTAAATACCTCGACCTAAATCAACCAGCTCCCAAGCTACATGGATCTGTATTAAAATAGAGTTGTATTTATTCATAGGATTTTAATTATTATAATAACTGACAAAAAGTAGTTGGACAATAGATGTGTCCAACTATTAATGGTATAACTGTTATACCTTAACAAGATAATCTTGAACAATATGAACTGGAGCCTGGTCAAATAGCATTGTTGTGTAGGACCGACCAGACAGAATTTCCTGTTAGAGCATTGAACCAGCCATTTGGGCAATTAGTTATACTGTGCCCTAAACATTGTGGTGGTCATGTGTAACAAGGTCAGTGGAAGTGGTGGCTTTGTGTAATTTACTCATGCAATGATTGAAAGAAGACACTTAGATGAAGCTCCTTGCAACATCGTATAATTATCTAACCTATTTATGTGGCCTTCTGCAGAAGGCTACGTGCTAATTCTGCTTCTTTTGCAAAGGATATTAGTCAAGTTGCTAGAGGTGACAAACAAGCACTCGATGTGATGTTGTAAATCGTTACTAACTAATACCAAAATAAATGGTACTCAAACTAATACATACCTGCAAGCATACTTCATTGGCAGTTACCATTCCATTTTCTCCATCTTCCTCATTCCCATGAAACAGCAGCGCATGGTGCACAAAGCTTTTCATTGGTACAGGTAGAAATTACACAAATTGGTAACTGAATCCTTCATACTGTAATTGGTGCTGGTGGGATATAAAGCGACTCCCTTGGGCACTTTATGTTCTTTCATTCTGCAGCAAAGCCTAAAACTTGGAAGTCACTGGGTAAAAATAAGGTAATTTGTATTAATATTCATTAAATAAGGGAAACGAACAACATGAACAAAGAAACAATGACAGATTCCCTTTGCATGTAGTCTCAATCAGGATTAGATTTCATCCAAGCAAAATAAAATGGTGAAACAAGGAGCCCTCTTGTTTTAATTAGCCTACAAAAGTAAAAGATAAATAGTGGAAGTGCAACAACGAGAGCAGGGTTAAGTGTTTTAATGTGTATTAAGTGTTAACTCAGATCAGGGTAAAGACAGCTTTAGATTGTTTGCAAACCATCTAATCGTGATACTCTAGTGTCCTAAACACGGATACAATCACATAACTCTTATAACTAGATAACAACAACAGCCATTCATCTAACCTAATCAATATGACAAACGCATCAAGGTGGCACTACCTACTACCTAGTAAAAAAATTGTGAACTACATGATAGGAGCTGAAAAATTAGTAGGACATTAAATAGTTGCTAAATTCAAATTAACCTGCAGCATGAAGAAGAAAATAATCCTTATTAGAGCATGCAATGTACTTCCACGGAGGAAAAATCACAGTGAGGCATGAGCCAAGAAGTGCACCAAAAGATCTATGGCCATCATGTTAATTTAGTACTCCACAAATAGAGCAAGATATCTACATACCACAGTTCACCCTGAGCATGGAAGTAGCCCACCCCTTGTCATGCCACGGAGAACATCAACCACAGCATCCACATTACCTTCCTTCCGATTGAGATCAATAAGAGCCTTCGATGTTTCAGCATCTGCTAGGGAGCAGCAATTCAGTAACTCCTGGATTACAGTATCTGCTTCCACAGTCATCCCCTCTTCAAATAAACCCCTAACCAATGAAATAGTGCTTGTTGAATTAGGAGGAAAACCACACCGCAGCATTTTCTTATGGAAGCTGAGAGCCTTCAGAACATTTTTTCCCCTGCAATGCCCGTGAATAAGTACGCTATACACCGACCCATCAAGCTTCCAATTCCTGTCCAACATTGACTGGTAAACTTTGTCAGCTTCATTCATCAAGCCTTTCATGGAAAATCCCTTAAGAAGAGCAACCACACTCTTAAACTCAGCTTTCCTGCAACAGTGCATCAGGGCGTCATACTTAATATTCTCTGGAACAGGATCTTCGTAGTACAGTTTGAAGAGTAACCGCTGTGCTTCCGTTGTGCGTGCTGACTTGCTAAGCCCATCTATAAGCACACTATATGTCACAACATCAGGGAGAACTCCTTTCTTTATCATCTCATCATGCAGAGAGAGAGCCTTCTCGATATTCCCCTCCTTGCAGTGACCATCGATCAGCGTTGTATAAGTAAATTCATCAGGATGTAGCCCAAGTTGAAGCATCTTCTCAAAGAGTTCACATGCATCACTGAGTCTTTTCTCCTCACAAAGACCTCTTATGAGCGATGAGTAGGTGATTGCATCTGGAATCACACCCTTTCTCAGCATCTCTCGGTTCAATTCAAATGCAGAATCTGTATCACCAACCTTACAGTATCCACTGAGAATCGTACTGTATGTAACAACATCAGGCTTCACTCCTTTAGCCTCCATTTCACTGCCTAACTCTCTCGCTTCATCTATTCTTCCTAACTTGCAGTAACCATTAATTAGCGCATTGTAACACACTACTGAAGGCTTGATCCCACATTCCTTCATCTCCTTTACTGCAAGCAACGCGTCATCCAAGAACCCGTTCTTGCAGAACCCATCTATCAGTGTTGTGAAAGTGATCTCGTTCATCCGGAGGCCCCTCTCTCTCATCTGCCCCACCAGGGCCACTGCTCGCTCCAAGTTCCCAGCCTTGCACATTGCATGGATAAGCGACGTAAATGTCACAACATCGGGCACAACCCCTTTCTGTGCCATCTCCGCAAACATCGCCAGTGCCTCATGCAAGCGGCCCGCCTTGCAGTACCCACTCACCAAGGTGTTATAGCTGACCCCATCGGGTGCCAACCCCTCCGTCGCCATTCCATCAAACACCTTGCGCGCGTCCTCCATCCTCCCCGCCTTGCAAAGCCCGTTCACGACCGTGTTGAAGGTCACCAGGCTTGGCCTTACGCCGCCCTGCCGCATCACGCCGACCAACCTCTCCGCGCCGTCTACCTCCCCTGCCCTGCAGAACGCGGCGACGAGCGTGTTGTAGGTGACGACATTGGGCGCGCACCCCGCGCTGCGCATGTCGCCTTCCACGACACCGAGCGCCTCCTCCCTGGTGGCCGCGGGCACAGAGCGCGCGGACGAGGATGTTGTAGGTGTACACGTTGGGCGCCACGCCGTCGCGGAGCATGGTCTCCGCGAGGAAGCGCCGCGCTGAGGGGAGCGAGGCGTCCGAGAGCGCGAGGAGCACGGCGTTGTAGGCGAGGAGGGAGGGCGCGTACCCGGCCGACCTGGCGAACGCGAGCGCCGCGGCGGCGAGGGAGGAGGAGAGGGAGGCGTACGCCTTGATGAGCGCGTCGAAGGGCCGCGGCGGCGGCGGGGAGGGAAGGAGTCGGAGCGCGGAGAGGAGGGCGAGGAGGAGGGGCAGCGGCGGGACGGAGGATGCGAGGCGCGAGGCAGCGGGGAGCGAGAGGGGGAGGTGGCGCCGGCGAAGCGGGAGCGGGAGGGGAGGCGAGCGCGGGGAGGGGTTGAGGAGAGCAGCGAGGTGGGCGTGGTGCACTGGGTGGTGGTGGCTGCCTGAGGCGGCGGCCGCGGCAGCTTGCCGCGCGGTCGGAGCAGCCGCCATGTTCAGGTGCGCGACGGCGGCGGTGGCGCACGGACAGGCATAGTATTTCCCAGGCCGAGTCAGCCCAGCCGGGGTTACCCGCATGAATTTTTTCCTAGTTGCATCTATGGCTCACTAGGGACTGCCCTGGAAATACGGAGAGTGGGCTATGATCTTTTTTGAACGAGGGAATGGGTCCAAAGGACCCAGAAGCTTCATTCATCGCGGTGGGTACAAATACATGAGGGACCTAAAGAAAAACAGCTATTGCAAAAAAGTCCCTAAAGAAAAACAAAAAAGACCCTAGAAAGACTTGGGAAACGCGATCGAGTCCTTCTCCACCGACGTTGACAACGAACCTCGAAGTCGCGGCCGCGAACCACCACGTCGGGGACGAACCACTTGACACGATGACTGCAATGAAAGCCCAGCTGAGGTTGAAGATCCTTCCATCTGGAGGACGAATCCCTCGAAGCCAGAACTCCGAGGGCGGAGTGTCCCCCTTGGCCATGGATAGCAACAACCAAACTCGGTTGATGCTTGGGAACATCCGCAGGTGAAGCTTCATCAAATCTCCCACTGAGGTAGCCCGTTGGTCGCCTTCACCCTCTGCACATCGCCACCACGACGACAAGCTCGAGGCCAAGCTCCCAATTCCCCAGCACAAATAAACAGGCTTATTGAAGAACGAGCCGGCAGCAGCACCCTCGAAAGCCAGTTCCCACCATGAGAACTTGGCTGAGCTGCACCACCACCTCCATCCCAAACCGCACCCGGACGGCAAGACGGAAGAACTCGAGAAGGCGAGGAAGACGACCTTATTGAGGAAGATCTCCGCGACCAGCTTCTTCAGCAACAGCAGATCCTGCCACCAGACCTGCCCGTCGAAGCAGAGCGACCGCAGAACACTCTAGATCCGGCCGATGGGATCCAGAGCTCTACTCCTAAACGCTACGAAGGACAAAGCATCAAACCTACATCTACACAGTATATATAGGAGGGGTACCAACCTCCTAACCCATCTCCATACCAGGCAGCATCGCTGCCGGAAATAGAGAGGGAGAGGGGCGGAAGCGAGAGGTGGAAGACGACTCTCAACGGGCTCGGGGGGATGATGACTTGATGAGTCTATTCGGACCGACACGATTAATGGGAAAGCCTGTTCTGAGAGTGAGCTATGATCCCGGAATCTTTTCCAAGACGAGCACGCGAGGGCTCTCGCGCGGTCTGCGGAGGCGAAAGACGCGTGGGCGGGCCCACCCACGTCTTCCTCCTCTCGTCCCTTTCCCTCTTCTTCCTACCGTCTTCAAAATATTCCAAGGTCGAGACGGCGCCAGCGGCGGAGAAGTCAGCCATTGAAGATGGACTTAACATTGGAGGTGGCGTGGGCTGCTCGCTGGCGACGAG
Source organism: Alopecurus myosuroides (assembly GCA_028641055.1). Lineage (NCBI taxonomy): Eukaryota > Viridiplantae > Streptophyta > Magnoliopsida > Poales > Poaceae > Alopecurus > Alopecurus myosuroides. Next base: position 523,232,688 of record CM054057.1, on the reverse strand, counting down.
ATCCATTGGGGGCACGGTTTAGAGGGATGGCCGGGGCGGCGGCGGACCGGCGAAGGAGGTGGTTAAAGGAGGGCGGGGCGGCGGCGGACCAGCGAAGGACGTGGTTAAAGGAGGGCGGGGCGGCTGTGGTGACCCAGCACACCACTTCATGTGTAGTACGCAAGTCAGTGATATAATACTCACAGAAGGACTTATCCGTGAATATTACATCTCTCAGAGTGGTACAACTAAAACACAGCGGATTGATGGCTAGGTTGAGACTCCAAGTGCAGAGTGTGTAGCTAGTGGCAAGCCTGCTTCCCCACGAGGGTGACTCGAGGGTTTATATCGAACTCTTGGGGAGCCAGTATTTCAGCAGTTGTCTTCCAAGATTCCTCCAGGATCCTGCAAACAAGTAGAGAATTTTGTGCCCTCAACCTCACCAAGTGGTTGTCAAGCACAAGGTGTGAGACTTCTAAATTGCAATGCAAAACTAAAAGTAAATGTGCAATAATTAAATCTACTACTAAATGCAAATGAGAAAATAAATATGCAATGGATTGTTTTTGTATTTTTGTGATGCAAGTGGTGATGGAGATAATGTAAATTCGAATTGGAGATGCAAGTAAAGTAAAGTAAATTGCAGCAAAGTAACTAGAGTGTTTTCTTATATTTAAAATAGGACCGGGGTTCATGGTTTCACACTTGCATTCTCTCAAATAAAGTGGTAGATGGTGGACATAAAGAATTACATGTGAGATTACAATAACATGTTTAACATTGAGTACTTTCATATGGGCATCACATCCTAGCATAGAGATCTCTACGGTCATATTGGTCCCTCTTATACTCCACCAAGATGCGAAATAAATCATAACACCTCGATAATTAAGGAAAAACCAGAGTATAGCTTTAAGCAATGTGACATGAAGTTGAAGTAAGAACTTGCTAGATCTAGTCATGGAGATTGATTAGTGTCACTTCAAATCCCCGGTAACAAGGTACTCCTTTTTATCCCTAGTGAGGTAACTAAGAAAGGTTTAACAAAACCTAAGTGGATCGCTGAACTTCTGTCACTTTCACAGCACTAGCCACCCCCTGTTACTCCAACTAATGCACCCATCACCCCACACACGCTCTCAAGAACTAGATTGATCAAAGCTAGCAAATAAGAACGGGGTACATAAGATACATCTACTCAAATAACTCAAGAGAAACAATTGCAATCTCAGATTCAATAACTCATAGAAAAGATCCACCACATAGGAATTACAACGGTGCCCGTAATCATGTGAGGCAGCTCATACGGATCTAATTAGTGAAGCACATAGAGAGAGACATACAAGTGCTACTTCCACAAACCCATAGCCCTGGGGTGGACTACTCCCTCTTCATGGAGATGTCGATGGAGATGACGTTGGAGGGGTAGGAGATCACACCGGCGGCGCCCCGCTGGAGTTTTCCCCCTCCAATCTGGAACTCCAGGTCTCTGTTTCGGTGTTTCGGTGTTTCGGCCGTGCTCCTCTCCGTAAGGGTACGGGGGACCCTTTTTATAGTCGGTTTTAGGTCAAGACGGAGTCGGTAAGTCGAAGATGGAAGGAATTGGGGCCACAGGGGCCAAAAGGGGGCCTCTCACGCGGCCAAGGAATCTGGTCGCGTGGAGGGTCCTCTTTTGGGCCTCCTTGCCCAATTCTCATGGATCCTTCGCCCGCAAGTCTTCTCCTTCCAAGAAAATGACCCCTGCAGATTTTCAGGTGATTTCGTGGAAGTTTGCCCCCTGAAACGTAAAAAATATAGAAAACGGGGTTTCTGACAGGCAGGGTTAACTCCATAAAAGTTGGGGTACTTTTTAATTTAACCCCAAAATACTATAAAACATTGAATTATACCCTTATATGATGCAATATGTAATAGAAAACCATGTGAAAATATGCAAAATTCATCTATGTATTTTACATGCATCAACATCCCCAAGTTTAACCCATGCTCGTCCTCGAGTATGAAGGTGATAAAACTAAGATGGGTTTTGCATATTGAAACAATCATGGGATATCAAGGAGGATTATTCATGCTACATATAATAAAATGATTAATACTAGAAATGAGTAGCAATATACAATTCATGTTGTAAGAAATATCAAATATGCAAGCAAAGATGCTTCATGAAAGTTCACAAAGTGTATAATGAAATAAAAGCACTATGGACCAAATGCATACACAAAATGAAAAATAAAATCCTATATTGGTCAAAGAATAGCATAATGGAGAATAGAAAATATGGTGGACACTTTGGAGAAAATTGAGTAGAGGTAAAACATGATCAAGTCTTATTTAGCCTCTAAATTATTCAACTAAAATTACTAATTGAAATGTGGTATCCATTGATCTAGGACTCTCATTGCCCCTTTATCACTAGCATCTTAAAATTGTGAGTATTGAAGTAATCAGAATGACAAGGTGGTTGAAAGCCTCATGCCCCGTGAGTGTGAAAACATACTCCATGATTACTCAACTTAAGATTCCTAATAAACTTTGTACAATCATAATAAGTATTAATGACATCATAGAGAACCGCAAAGAGGTACCTCTTGCCCCATGACATGGAAACAAGCCCATGTTACAATGACAAGATGAACAAACGGACTAGACTCATCATCCTTTTTATTTTCATTCACTATTATGCATAGCTTCTTATTTTATTATAGGATGTGTTGTAGAGTCACTCAAGCTGTAAGTAAATTTCCACCATGATAAAGCATGGCTTGGGTTAGCGGCCCAATGCGTTTCTCTAGTCATATAGATACTTACTCATCAAAACTTACTATTCCTCTATTTCATTTCGGCATGGCACGAGTCCAAAAACAAAAGTACATGATATCAACCAAATGTAAAAAAAATTGTGCAATCTTGAAAGCTTTCCGGTGATACACGTTTATAGCTAGATCCCAACCACACACTTGTCAAACGCAAAACTTGTGGCTCCCATTATTGGGTCATGTTTATTAGATGCATAAAAAGTAAAGTGTGCCTTCAAAAGTTCGTGAGAGTCCTATCCCAAGTTCAACCCATGACAATTAATAAAGTGAATATCTTAATTTAGAACATAAATAACACAATAACATGGTGAACATACTCGGAATAGCAATGAAGCTAATGGGAAGATATGGTGGACTCACTGGAAATACTTGGCTAAGGAGTGTTGGAAACAAGTTTTTACTTGTTGGAATCTTTAAATTTTTGGGCTAGCAAGAGGGAGACAGTTGACCAGCTACTATGCATGCATATGTCCATAGAACTACTCATTTCATGACAAACTAAATAAACCAGCAATTAACATCAAGTACATGAATAAGAGATAGCTCAAGACAACATTATTGCAAATTTCTACACATAAAAAGCCTATAAATCATGCAAACATATGTAGCTCTTCAAATCAACCATTGCATCCCTATTCCAAGTCATAATACTAGCATACAATACATTCCAACCCCAAACTTCAGTAGCTCAATCTCATATAAAATGATGGTGGTCTTATCAAAACAAAAATAAAAACAAAAACTAGACGCTTCAAGTCTCTACGATAAATGCTTTGCTTAGAAAAACAGAAAGTAGACGTGTGCTAACCAAAAGAGTGTAGCTCCATTGGGGTGCTCATAACATCCCCAAGCTTATGGATTTCACCATTCTTGGATGTCTTGAGGCGCAGCTCCTCTATTCCCTGTGAAAAAAACTTCACAAAACATGTTTCTCCCGTTCTTTTTCTGTGGGGTGAGATTAGCAAGGACAAACAAATCACATGCTTGCTATGCAAAATTCCAAATAAAATGCTCCAGTAGATAGACAATAAGGTTCATTATGTTGTATGTTCACTCTCTTGCTTGAAAGAATCATGGAAATTCGATTCCCAAACCCAAAGAGTGCATAAAACAAAAGAAGGCAGAATCTGTCCAGAAAAGTAGCAGCAGAAAAACGAACGTTTTTCCCTAAGCTAGACTCGTCAAAAAATTAAGCCAATTTTTGTGCTTACAGAGGACAAAAAGTTGCAGAGCATACTAAAAATTAGCTCAATACGACATACCAATAAAAAACTTAAAATCATACGGTGAGAAGACTCGCGCTGAAACAGAAATTTCATGCACTAGGATAGCAACTTATAAGTCCAAATGGGTTTGACTTGACTCTTTATTGAAAACTAAAGAATTAAAAAAAAACTAATCTCTTGAGACAGCAAGAGGACACTAGGAAAATCCAAACAAAAACAACCGGGTTGCCTCCCGTAAAGCGCTTTCTTTATAGCCATATAGCTAGGCTTTACTTACTTGATAATCAAGAGGGATAAAGCTCATGAGGGAGCTTGTTCTTCAGCGTGCCCCTCTTCCTTGGGAAGTGCTCCATGCTTTTCTTGTGAGGGAACTGAAACTTGATATTCCCTTCCTTGGAGTCTATGATTGCACCTGTAGTACGAAGAAAATGTCTACCCAAAATAATAGGACTAGGGGATTTATCCCCCATATCCATAATAATGAAATCAACGGGTACAAAAGTCATGTGCAATTCAATCATAACATCTTTTACTTGTCCTACAGCATGTTTAGTAGAGTTATCAGTAAGGACAAATTCACTTGAGCACTTTTCTAAATTTTCTAGTTCTAGCAATTCATATAATTCTTTAGAGAGTACCGATACACTAGAACCTAGATCTAACATAGCATGGTGAATTCCTTTTCCAATTGAAACTAGCACCTTGGGGATCCATGCATCCCCAAGATTAGGAGGTATCATGGCCTCATTCTTGTACCTAGCAATTTTTTCTTGCAAGACATGATTAGCATTATAAGATCCAAAGCCAGGTTGATTAACATTTATAGTGGGATCACTAGCAAATTTTTGTAGAGTAGCAATAAGTTCTTGCAAGCTACTTTTTTCTAAATCAAGCAATGGATCCTTAATTTCAGTAAGCATCATAATTTCCTCTACTTTATTCTCTAATTTAGCTAGCATGCTTGATTCATGAGGACTAATTTCATCTTTGCTAGCAAGATAAGACATATATGGAAGTAAATATTCAGGGTACTTCACTATTTCATTCAAAGTTTCTTCTAAGCTAGTAGGGACATGCTCACTTGTATTCTCAGCAATATGATCAATATTTTCAATAATAGGAGAAGCAATAGTAATAGAATTCATTCCTACACTAGGTTGTGCTTGTGGATTTTCTGCTGACATGCTTAATAGAGTTGCTTGATTATCAGCTAATTTTGACAATGCTTTATCTAAATTCGAAGATTGAAGTTGCAATCCTTTAATATCACTACTAATGGATGCAATAGACTTATTTAACTCATGTATCATAGCATTGTGACTAGCAACTTGTTCCATAAGCAATTTATTAAATTCAGAAATTTCACTAGAAGTCTTCCACTTATTTTCATTAGCATTAGGATATGGAACAAAAGGTTTATTTGGCACATAAGGAGGTTTACTATATGAATTGTAAGCATTACCAAAACCATTTTTACCATAATTCCTAACAAAATTAACATCCACACTTTCAGAATTACTACCAACTAGCTCCTGCAAAGGCACATTCTCCATATTTTGTTTATTAATAAAAGCAAGTATAGTGTCCATTTTAGAAGAAAAATCATTGGTTTCTTCAATTGAGTTTATTTTCTTAGTGGGATTGGGTGCTCTTTCAGTATTCCATTGACTGTAATTTTGCAATATGCTTTCTAATATGCTCTTAGCCTCTCCTACAGTTTTACTCATAAAGGCACCTCCAGCAGCAGAATCAAGTATATTTCTAGACATATAGTTTAGACCATTATAAAAAGAGTGTAGTATGGTCCATTCATTTACTCCATGTGATGGGCATGTTCTAAGCATTAATTTAATTCTATCCTATGCCATGGCTACATGTTCATTATCATTTTTCCTAAATGAGAGGATATTATTCCTATTTTGCAAAATTTTAACGGGAGGATAATATTTCTTAATGAAAGCTTCTTTTAAATCATCCCAAGACTTTATACTAGCTGTAGGTAGTGAAAGTAACCATTCTTTAGCCTTTCCTCTAAGTGAAAAAGGAAATAATTTCAGTTTTAAAACACTACTTTCCACATTTTTTAAATTCTTGCATATCACATATTTCCATGAAATCATGAAGGTGCATAGAGGCATCCTCCATAGCACTACCACCAAATTTCTCTCTAGTAATTAAATTCAATAAACTAGGACTTACTTCATAGCTTTCAGCTTGTATTTCAGGTGTAGTAATTGGCCTAGCAATGAATTGGTCATTGGGTGTATTTGTGTAGTCACTTAATTTAGTTCTATCACCCATTTTAACAGTTTTTATGTAGTTTTTAATTTTTTATGCAAAACTGAAAACTAAAGTAACTAGGAAAATTTGAAATACTAAAATAAACTAGATAACTAAATGCAAACCTAAAATACAAACTAAAATAAAATATGCAAGACAAAACAAAAACAAGAACAAAAACAAAAACAAGACAAGAAACAAAACAATCTACTTGAAAGAAGGTGGAGATAGAAAGGACGGTACTCACGTAGGTGCAACCTCCCCAAGCTTAGGTGTTTGCACACCTTGTTGGTGATGAAGACTTCTTGTGAGCTCCCTTGGACAACTCCTTCACCTATGGCTCCCCGGCAACGGCGCCAGAAAAACGCTTGATGGCTAGGTTGAGACTCCAAGTGCAGAGTGTGTAGCTAGTGGCAAGCCTTCTTCCCCACGAGGGTGACTCGAGGGTTTATATCGAACTCTTGGGGAGCCAGTATTTCAGCAGTTGTCTTCCAAGCTTCCTCCAGGATCCTGCAAACAAGTAGAGAATTTTGTGCCCTCAACCTCACCAAGTGGTTGTCAAGCACAAGGTGTGAGACTTCTAAATTGCAATGCAAAACTGAAAGTAAATGTGCAATAATTAAATCTACTACTAAATGAAAATGAGAAAATAAATATGCAATGGATTTTTTTTGTATTTTTGTGATGCAAGTGGTGATGGAGATAATGTAAATTCGAATTGGAGATGCAAGTAAAGTAAAGTGCAAGTAAAGTAAATTGCGGCAAAGTAACTAGAGTGTTTTCTTATATTTAAAATAGGACCAGGGTTCATGGTTTCACACTTGCATTCTCTCAAATACAGTGGTAGACGGTGGACATAAAGAATTACATGTGAGATTACAATAACATGTTTAACATTGAGTACTTTCAAATGGGCATCACGTCCTAGCATAGAGATCTCTACGGTCATATTGATCCCTCTTATACTCCACCAAGATGCGAAATAAATCATAACACCTCGATAATTATGGAAAAACCAGAGTATAGCTTTAAGCAATGTGACATGAAGTTGAAGTAAGAACTTGCTAGATCTAGTCATGGAGATTGATTAGTGTCACTTCAAATCCCCGGTAACAAGGTACTCCTTTTTATCCCTAGTGAGGTAACTAAGAAAGGTTTAACCAAACCTAAGTGGATCGCTGAACTTCTGTCACTTTCACAGCACTAGCCACCCCCCGTTACTCCAACTAATGCACCCATCACCCCACACACGCTCTCAAGAACTAGATTGATCAAAGCTAGCAAATAAGAACGGGGTACATAAGATACATCTACTCAAATAACTCAAGAGAAACAATTGCAATCTCAGATTCAATAACTCATAGAAAAGATCCACCACATAGGAATTACAACGGTGCCCGTAATCATGTGAGGCAGCTCATACGGATCTAATTAGTGAAGCACATAGAGAGAGAGATACAAGTGCTACTTCCACAATCCCATAGCCCTGGGGTGGACTACTCCCTCTTCATGGAGATGTCGATGGAGATGACGTTGGAGGGGTAGGAGATCACACCGGCGGCGCCCCGCCGGAGTTTTCCCCCTCCAATCTGGAACTCCAGGTCTCTGTTTCGGTGTTTCGGTGTTTTGGCCGTGCTCCTCTACGTAAGGGTACGGGGGACCCTTTTTATAGTCAGTTTTAGGTCAAGACGGAGTCGGTAAGTCGAAGATGGAAGGAATTGGGGCCACAGGGGCCAAAAGGGGGCCTCTCACGCGGCCAAGGAATCTGGTCGCGTGGAGGGTCCTCTTTTGGGACTCCTTGCCCAATTCTCATGGATCCTTCGCCCGCAAGTCTTCTCCTTCCAAGAAAATGACCCCCGCAGATTTTCAGGTGATTTCGCGGAAGTTTGCCCCCTGAAACGTCAAAAATATAGAAAACGGGGTTTCTGACAGGCAGGGTTAACTCCATAAAAGTTGGGGTACTTTGTAATTTAACCCCAAAATACTATAAAACATTGAATTATACCCTTATATGATGCAATATGTAATAGAAAACCATGTGAAAATATGCAAAATTCATCTATGCATTTTACATGCATCAACATCCCCAAGTTTAACCCATGCTCGTCCTCGAGTATGAAGGTGATAAAACTAAGATGGGTTTTGCATATTGAAACAATCATGGGATATCAAGGAGGATTATTCATGCTACATATAATAAAATGATTAATACTAGAAATGAGTAGCAATATACAATTCATGTTGTAAGAAATATGAAATATGCAAGCAAAGATGCTTCATGAAAGTTCACAAAGTGTATAATGAAATAAAAGCACTATGGACCAAATGCATACACAAAATGAAAAATAAAATCCTATATTGTTCAAAGAATAGCATAATGGAGAATAGAAAATATGGTGGACACTTTGGAGAAAATTGAGTAGAGGTAAAACATGATCAAGTCTTATTTAGCCTCTAAATTATTCAACTAAAATTACTAATTGAAATGTGGTATCCATTGATCTAGGACTCTCATTGCCCCTTTATATACTATAACCCCAAAATACTATAAAACATTGAATTATACCCTTATATGATGCAATATGTAATAGAAAACCATGTGAAAATATGCAAAATTCATCTATGCATTTTACATGCATCACGGGTCCAAGCAAAGCTATAGGATACAAACTTCGATACAAAATCTTGGGAATCTCTTTGATGAATCAAGAATATCTCCTGTAAATGAAACATCAGAAGAAACGATGCGAAGCTCCAAGATCGAGAAGAACTCTAGCTTAGAACTAATTCACTATGGCTGATGTCAGCCCTAATCTATGGCTTGAAACAGCTAAGTCCAAGAATGGAGTCCACCAACACCTTGATAGCTTCTCCTCCTCCAGCATTATTGATGATGATGCTTCCCTAGCTAAGTAAGAGATGACTCCACCTAGCTTCCTTAGACAGCGATGGCTTCTCAATGAAGACTTCCATAGGCTTCAACTCTAAGCAGGGGGTCAAACGGGAACGAATGACTAACGAGCATTACTCAGCAAGTTCATGATATATAGTGGATAGTTTGATGCACTAACTACAGCTTTAGACTCGAAAGAGTCATAAGCTAATGCAAGGTTTTGTAAAAATTTCTTCAAGAGGTTGCTTTTAATTCCGAAAACTATGCCCGCCAGACCATCACAGGACTAGAACTTCATGGAGTTGCCTTTCGTGTAGTGTTCGCGGTTCCTTCCCGGAACAGGGGGTAACATGCCACATTCTTTTACACTCTGCAGAGGTGCATTACTTTACCCATGGACGACCAAGAACATGTTGCACAACCAGGTGTACATTCATGTCCACTCCCACTCAGGTGTGGGGCCCGGTTGTTGGTCCAAGCCAAACCGTGCTTCTGCGCACAACGCATGCCCACCCATTTCTGCCAGCAGGTTGAACCCCTGATTCCACCCCTCACGATGGATATCTAGGCGCCCCTGGCAGACCATCATAGACCCCAGAGTACTCGGGAATTAAGGGATCCCACCCATGTGCATGTAGTCTCGCAAGACCTACAGCGTACGTCTTTGGCAGCCCGTTGACATGCGAACAAGAAAAGATCACAGCTGACTTACTCCCCCCATAGAAGACCCATAGTTAACGCGGTATTTACGGCGCACCGAGTTCTGACGGCATTTGTGATTAATTCCTAGGTAATACTTTCCCATGCAGATGGAACCTTCCTTTGACCTATTCATCTTACCATGGTCCCATCCGCCCACCAAACAGAACACTACCACTCGGGTAGTCATTCAATTAGTTATTATTATAAAAATAGGATCATGCATTCTTTTGAGAGTAGGTGATAATACGATAGGGTTTTTGCAAATAGTTCGTTATGAAATACTGCAAAGGATATGAGCAAGTGATGAACTTGCCTGAGATTGAAATAACAATAATAAACCATGTCTTCGGGTTCGAGAGTCGCGTAGAGAAATCTCGAGATCTGAAAGATAGCAAAGTAGTCCCGGTAAGGACTACAGAAAACACTGGCAAGGATGATACATTCATAGTAATGAGATGCATCGTGAAATACCCTGGAAAATACCCCATCTTACAAGTGTAAGCCACGTTTAATACGATAACTTATTCACACATGTTTCAGGTGAATTGTGTCATTACTTGTGGTGATGTGGTTATTACTACTGTTAAACTTACATGTGTTTCACTTTTATTTATTAATTCAATTGTTATCATGTTTAAGTAAAAAATTTATCACATGGTTAGGCAATAAGACAATAATACATGGAGACAATTATTGAAAAGATAACAGACACATTTTAGTTTATGTTCAAAAGTGTAGAGTTAATGATAAAGAGTTTAATTGTAAGATGATGATTAATACAACTAACCCTATCATCACATAACTTGCTATTGACTTGTGATGATAGGATTATTAGGTGTGAAAACATGAGGGTTTTTATTAGTAAGGAAAATAATGATGTGGTAGTCATTTCTGGTTTTTAATAGATATTATAGAATTTCAGTATACTTATAAAAACAAGTTTATAAGTTAAATAAAATGTTTTACAATTGACATATTTGAGTTGGAAATGTTGTTCTCTTTAATTTGATATAACATTTTATACTTTCTGAAAATATTTGAATAAGTTATTAATTTATTAATTTTAAATGAATTAAATGATTAGGCAAAACATTGCACACATGAAAACTTAATCAAATGGCTTTGTAAATATCATAGATGAGTTGCATTTTTCATTTGGAGCATTTTGGCATATACCTTGTATTTTTCTGATTTTATGAATTATTTATTATTTTTCTCAATTTTAAATGATTTAATTTAATTCAGAAAATGTTTAATTTTATACTTTATCAAACATTTTTTAAAACTTGATAAATAGATAGGTTTTATTTTTCTGAACATTTACATATTTAGTTTACATTTTTCTGATAAGTAGATTAAAAGATATTGATTTATTAAGTTTAATTGATTTTCTGTTTTAAATTGACAGGTGGGTCCCACCTGTCATATTTGATTTAAATTAAAATTTAAAAGAAAGATAAAAATAAAAGGGGTTGTGACGTCATGGTGACGTCACAAGTGATGTCACCAAGCTCAAATCTTCACAAATGATTTGCAATTACGCGATTTGGATGAAATTGATGCACTCCGTGGGTTGTGCTAGCTAGAGGAGGCCACTATGAGTGTGTAGGTGGTGGTGATGTGACCAAATGGTCACCAGAGCTAATCCGGTGACCACCGGCACGGCGTCCGGCGCTGGTCCACGGTGAAAACATGGAATTCGTCGTCAATCTCCAAATCGAAAAGGACTACGAGGAGCGTATGCTCACCAGGAGCATGTAGAGCTTGACGGCGAGTCAAGGGGAGATGTGAATAGACGGCGGCATCGAAATCCGGACGGCGGCCGTGGTTGAGGAAGACGGCTCGATTCCGGTGCTTCCCTCCATCCCAGCCCGTGTGCTTGCTCAAGTTGAGAGAGCGGATGACGGCGAACTCATAGGTAGTCTCGGAGAGGCGCGGGAGCAACCACAGCATCAGCGACGAGTGGCGGTCTCCGTCGGTTAGGGTTAGGGTTCCGGTGTGGTTGTGTGTAGAGAGAGACAGAGAGCGATTGCGTGAGTGAGAGAGAGTGAGAGAGCACGGCTCTCCTCCTCGGTTCTTATCCACGCGAAGGGGCGGTGAGCAGGAGGTGGCAATGGAGAAGCCATGGCGGCGTTCTCCTCTGCCTTCTGGCAGAGGAAGAAGAAAGAGGAAAAGAAATGGTGATTTTCGATAACCCCCTAAGTTTTCCAAATTTTGCAAATTGGTCCTTCTGCCTTAAAAACTGAGAAGAAAACAATGTTTTCAGGGCTTTCTTGCAAAGATAAAAATTATTAAAAATCATATATGGATTCCTTATCAAATTTTACATCTCACCATGTTTTATTTTGGTGAATTTGAAGAATATTTGTATTTTTTATTTAGGGTGCTAGTTTAAGTGATTTTTGTTATTTTCTCTTATTTTAATTTATTAAATGGCTTTTAATTATTTTAAGCATGATTATTATGATTTCACATCACAACCATGTGGTTAACAAGGTGGTGTACCATAATTGGACAATTTTAGCTACAAGTTCTTTTTAGAAAATAATTTTGGTAACACTACCTAGTAGTTTTTCTATGCACTGAAATGAAAAATCACTCAATAGGAAATTTTATACCATGTCATACCAAATGGTTTACATTGGTGAAGGGACTTGTTTTCTCTTATGAGGCTTTGTTATTTTCAAATTTTAGATCCTTATCAATTTTGGTGGACATTTCTTTATATTGTGTGTATGCCTTATTTGTTATTTTATGCACTTGATCCAGGGGAAAACATGTGTTGTTTTGGAATCTTATTTGCTTGTTTTCCACATAGGTTCCAATATGGATATTATCCATGTTGTTTTATAACATGCGATCATTTACATGGTTATATATAGATGAACTTTTGTTATCATCTGTTAGTCTTACATATGAAAAGGATATGGAAAACAAGATGTTAAGCTTGTTACCATTAAACTCCACATATCAATACATGTGGATGAAATGGTTGGTTATTATTTCATACTTGATAATTGTTTCCATTAAAGATATTATTATGAGTTCATCATCTCTGATGAGCTTGAGAGAGCTTATTGGTTCTCTATTATATCCTAATGATTAACTGGATAATTTCTTACGCTCCCTTACAGAGGTAGTGTTGCTTCTTGAAGTCTTCTGTTTCTTGATGTTCTTATCTCTAATTGCCACTTGTCTTCAGATACTCATTTTGTCACTTGCAGGTAATATCATCTATGGGATTCCATCTTCAACTATCTCACCCTTGTGGTGAAAACAACCAGCTATTCCAAGCAAAGATTTTACTTAGATGATTATAAAAGTATATAAATTTGTTTTATGACATCAAGTTACCATATGCATATAAGAAGAATTTGGTAACAAGTGGGACAGACTTGCCTCCAAATTACTACTCATATACAATTGGCTGAGATGTACTAGGTTATTCAACCTTCTGTTTGTTTGTGTATGACATTCAATTGTTTGAGTATACAAAAGTGATCTGTTAACAAGGTGTACAAGCTTGTTACCAAACTACTTCTATATAACACTAACATTGGAATATCACATTATTTCAAGAGAGTTAATAAGATCGAATCAGGATATAAGAGTTTCCAAATACTCTTATAGTAGATTGGAGTAGCACTTCTAAAACATTCTAGAGAATCCTCCTGAAGATCTTCTGTGGTAGTTCCTCTTTTCTTGTGGGTTCTTCTCTTGCAAAATGACTTTGAGAAGATTGGAAACAAGATAAAATATTCTAGGCAACATAACAAGATCTATATTAAGAGTTAGTTCATGCTTTTATTATCCTTCCATATAATTCTTATTTTATTTCCCAAAAGATAGATACTTATTTCATACATGATTGGTTTTATTTAGCTTTCAATCCAATTCCTCTAATAGAGGTTATAACTTGTTGTTATCCATTAGTTGTATTCAGAGATACTTTAGTTGTGGAATTATTGAGTTTGATTAGAGGTGTGGAATACTTATGGAATGATGACTTAATAGTAATTTGATCAAATGGTTCATTGATGTGTTGAGATTTCATATGCTCACTTGTATAAGATGATTGAAACAATGAGCATATTAAGGTTATTGGGGTTTAATGACTTATTTCATAGTTGTTAGTTGTTTTTCTCAGGTGTCATATTGTCACTTTATATACTTCTATTTATAACCTTTGTCATTCTTAATGCAGATATAGAGGTTTGGAAATATCATATGTAATGATCAAGGTTTAACAATAGTTTAAGAAGATTTATATCTTCTCTTAGGTACTTCTTTTATGGTTGATGAGATATGTACATATTCGATAAATATGTTAATATAATTATTATGTCATTTCCCACTTGTGGGTTTTGAGTTAACACTTGTTTGTATCATTTGTGTTCTATTGAAACTTTGTTATTTATTGATGAAGGTGCACTTAACAATTATGAGATAATTTATAAAGGTGTTATGTGAATTGATTTATAACTTAAAGAGTTATTGTTGGAGAGGACATAACATCTCTATTGATGAGATGGTTCAATTGTGGATTACTCATTAGTGGAAGTATGATCATCAGATATGTGATTTCGATACTCACCCCTCTTTGAGTTCTAGATACCTAGTGAATTATCCCAAGTCACTTAAAGAGTTGTGGTTAAGGTTGTTGAGAGTTTGTGTTGGTCATCACCAATGATGACTTGTCTTATCAAATGATTTGGTTTGTAGATATGCTATGTTATAAAGATCACTCCAAATGTACCCATGACCATATGAACTAGACCTATTTCATCATGTCAAGTGAAACTTTGGTCACTTTTAAACTTTCGTGCCAAAATTTTCCGTATTTTTAGATGCATGCTTTGCAAATGCACATATTATATGTAGATCCTTATAACCTCCCAAGCACTGGGATGTTACAGTATCTCTCCCTTAACAAGAACTTCGTCCCGAAGTTCAACCTCTCTCACGTAAACATAGGTGGAGAGAACTTCTGTAGACCGTTGAATCTTCGCATCTGTTTTCTTGTGTTGACCTTGGCATGTGTAGCCTCTTGTCTTGATTGTTTACCTTCCACTGTCTTACACTATGATATAATACTTTGCATGTTGTTATAACAATTATGTTTTGCTACTAGGCCTTCCTAATGGTCTCACGAAGAACACGTGGTATTTGCACCATATAGTGGATACCAAGTTGCATTCTCCGATGAATAGGTATGGTTTCCTACCTCTCACAGCTTTCTGAAGAACATTTGGTATATTCACCAAGTGATGAATAACCAATAAGATTCTTCCGGTACATTGGATACTGTCTATGGTTAGATTTCCATTTGGTTAAATCCAGTGGTCTCAAGAAAAAGATTTCTCAATTAAACTTGTGCAACCTAGTGTACATTGATTTAGACTCACCTTTTTGGTGAAAATATCTTCGAGTTTCCTCGAGTTTTAACCTTTTCCTATAGGTGACTATAACCTATTTCATTGGTTACTTCCTATGGTCCTTCTACATCTTTTTGTTTTCACTTCTACGGGGTGACTCTATAAGTTAACTTATCATACTTCTACATATTTCCTTCTAGGATATAACTACTCATATTATTTTCTTGGCATCACTTGTGGTAGCTCACCATGTGTTGATGAAGTATCTCACCAATTCCAAACAAGATGTGAATGTGGTACATTACCATCAGTGACTTCATTGACTTCTGCCTTCTTGACTTCTTGGTCTTCCAGAGCTTTTGTGGTGGTTGTATCAATCTGTTGATAACTCAGACCGCTCTCATACTAATCCTATACCCTCTAGACCCTTAACATCAAGAAAGAACTCAATGTTTACACATGCATTTGCACATCAAGTTCAATCTTCATGCATAGATCTAGTCAATCAAAAATCCAAATAAGATCCAATAAATCCCAAATGCAGTTATCACTCATGCATAAAAAACCTGTGGAATAAAAGTACTTAGAGTAAAACATCTCAAGTACCCAGGCTCTTAAATGCTATACACTACAAGTAGGTATATAGTACCTTATAATCCTATTCTACACAACCACTTTTTACCTCGGTAATTACTCCAATTGCATGCCTTACTGCAATGGAATAAACCAAGACAAAATGATCCTATAGTAGTTGTTGTCTAACTTGGTTCCATATAGGACTAAATAATAGGTCAACTGAAGTACTTATTAGCAACTATGATAAGCTTATTTTGGCATTTGTTGAGCCTTCATGTTGTTGATCACATCATAGTAATAGTAATGTAGCTTCCATCAAAGCTTATGCCTTCTCCTAATTCTATACTATACTATAGTGATTCACCTCTAGACTTGATAACTAAGGATATAGCATATACCCACTAGTTACCATAGTTTTAATAACTCTTAATGATCCTCAGCATCAATTCTTGATGTCTCCTATACACTTACTCTATACCATGTTCTACTCCATCCTATTCATTCATAGAATGGGGTAATCATCACTGTGACTTATTCAACTCTAACTATGTTACCACTCTCTTTTTCTCAATAACACATATACATGATAGACTTCTAATTATTCATACCTAGGTATAAAGAAAATAGGTAAGTAGATTTACTCAAGTTGAGTAAGAAATTAAATACAAGTATGAATGTATCATTCTCAAGTGGATGATCATCATAGTTGTATGAAGTGTGGTTTAGATAAGATGGCTTCCTAAAGTCTTTACCAACCTACAGATCTCCTAAAAGTTTTAAAGCTAAGGTCGCTTCACTCTGATACCATCTGTGGTGGCCCAGCACACCACTTCATGTGTAGTGCGCAAGTCGGTGATATAATACTCACACAAGGACTTATCCGTGAATATTACGTCTCTCAGAGTGGTACAACAGAAACACAACGGGTCCAAGCAAAGCTATAGGATACAAACTTCATTACAAAATCTTGGTAATCTCTTTGATGAATCAAGAAGATTTCATGTAAATGAAACATCAGAAGAAACAATGCGAAGCTCCAAGCTGGAGAAGAACTCTAGCTCAGAACTAATTCACTATGGCTGATGTCAGCCCTAATCTATGGCTTGAAACAGCTGAGTCCAAGAATGGAGTCCACCAACACCTTGATAGCTTCTCCTCCTCCAGCGTTATTGATGACGATGCTTCCCTGGCTAAGTAAGAGATGACTCCATCTAGCTTCCTTAGACAGCGATGGATTCTCAATGACGACTTCCATAGGCTCCAACTCTAAGAAGGGGGTCAAACGGGAACGAATGAGGAACGAGCGTTACTCAGCAAGTTCATGATATATAGTGGGTAGTTTGATGCACTAACTACAGCTTTAGACTCGAAAGAGTCATAAGCTAATGCAAGGTTTTGTAAAACTTCCTTCAAGAGGTTGCTTTTAATTCCGAAAACTATGCCCGCCAGACCATCACATGACTAGAACTTCATGGAGTTGCCTTTCCTGTAGCGTTCGCAGTTCCTTCCCGGAACAGGGGTAACATGCCACATCCTTTTACACTCTGCAGAGGTGCGTTACTTTACCCATGGACGACCAAGAACATGTTGCACAACCAGGTGTACATTCATGTCCACTCCCACTCAGGTGTGGGGCCCGGTTGTTGGTCCAAGCCAAACCGTGCTTCTCCGCACAACGCATGCCCACCCGTTTCTGCCAGCAGGTTGAACCCCTGATTCCACCCCTCATGATGGATATCTAGGCGCCCCTGGCAGACTATCATAGACCCCAGAGTACGCGGGAATTAAGGGATCCCACCCATGTGCATGTAGTCTCGCAAGACCTACAGCGTACGTCTCTGGCAGCCCGTTGACATGCGAACGAGAAAAGATCACATCTGACTTACTCCCCCCATAGAAGACCCATGGTTAACGTGGTATTTACGGCGCACCGAGTTCTGACGACATTTGTGATTAATTCCTAGGTAATACTTTCCCATGCAGATGGAATCTTCCTTTGACCTATTCATCTTACCATGGTCCCATCCGCCCACCAAACAGAACACTACCACTCGGGTAGTCATTCAATTAGTCATATTATTATAAAAATAGGACCATGCATTATTTTGAGAGTAGGTTATAATACAATAGGGTTTTTGGAAATATTTTGTTATGAAATACTGCAAAGGATATGAGCAAGTGATGAACTTGCCTGAGATTGAAATAACAATAATAAACCATGTCTTCGGGTTCGAGGGTCGCGTAGAGAAATCCCGAGATTTGAAAGATAGCAAAGTATTCCCGGTAAGGACTATAGAAAACACTGGCAAGGATGATACATGCATATTAATGATATGCATCGTGAAATACCCTGGAAAATACCCCAGCTTACAAGTGTAAGCCACGTTTAATACGATAACTTATTCACATATGTTTCAGGTGAATTGTGTCATTACTTGTGGTGATGTGGTTATTACTTCTTTTAAACTTACATGTGTTTCACTTTTATTTATTAATTAAATTTTTATCATGTTTAAGTAAAAAAATTATCACATGGATAGGCAATAAGATAATAAAACATGGAAACAATTATTGAAAAGATAACTGACACATTTTAGTTTATGTTCAAAAGTGTAGAGTTGATGATAAAGAGTTTAATTCTAAGATGATGATTAATATAACTAACTCTATCATCACATAACTTGCTATTGACTTGTGATGATAGGTTTATTAGGTGTGAAAACATGAGGGTTTTTATTAGTAAGGAAAATAATGATGTGGTAGTCACTTCTGGTTTTTAATAGACATTACAGAATTTTAGTATACTTATAAAAACAAGCTTAGAAGTTAAATAAAATGTTTTACAATTGACATATTTGAGTTGTAAATGTTGTTCTCTTTAATTTGATATAACATTTTATGCTTTCTGAAAATATTTGAATAAGTTATTAATTTATTATTTTAAATGAATTAAATGATTAGGCAAAACATTGCACACATGAAAACTTAATAAAATGGCTTTGTAGATATCATAGAAGAGTTGCATTTGTCATTTGGAGCATTTTGGCATATACCTTGTATTTTTCTGATTTTATGAATTATTTATTATTTTTCTCAATTTTAAATGATTTAATTTAATTCAGAAAATGTTTAATTTTAAACTTTATCAAACTTTTTTTTAAACTTGATAAATAGATAGGTTTTATTTTTCTGGACATTTACGTATTTAGTTTACATTTTTCTGATAAGTAGATTAAAAGATATTGATTTATTAAGTTTAATTGATTTTCTGGTTTTAAATTGACAGGTGGGTCCTACCTGTCATATTTGATTTAAATTAAAATTTAAAAGAAAAAGGAAAAGGGGCTGTGACGTCATGGTGACGTCACATGTGATGTCACCGAGCTCAAATCTTCACATATGATTTGCAATTGCGCGATTTGGATGAAATTGATGCACTCCGTGGGTTGTGCTAGCTAGAGGAGGCCACAACGAGTGTGTAGGTGGTGGTGATGTGACCAAATGGTCACCGGAGCTACTCCGGCGAGCACCGGCGCGGCGTCCGGCGGTGGTCCACGGTGAAAACATGGAATTCGTCGTCAATCTCCAAATCGAAAAGCACTACGAGGAGCGTATGCTCACCAGGAGCATGTAGAGCTTGATGGCGAGTCAAGGGAAGATGTGAATCAACGGCGGCATCGAAATCCGTCCGACGGCGTGGTTGAGGAAGACGGCTCGATTCCGGTGCTTCCCTCCATCCCAGCCCGTGTGCTTGCTCAAGTTGAGAGAGCGGACGATGGCGAACTCATAGGTAGTCTCGGGGAGGCGCGGGAGAAACCACAGCATCGGCGACGAGCGGCGGTCTCCGTCGGTTAGGGTTAGGGTTCCGGTGTGGTTTTGTGTAGAGAGACAGAGAGCGATTGCGTGAGTGAGAGAGAGTGAGAGAGCACGGCTCTCCTCCTCGGTTCTTATCCACGCGAAGGGGCAGTGAGTAGGAGGTGGCAGTGGCGAAGCCACGGCGGCGTTCTCCTCTGCCTTCTGGCAGAGGAAGAAGAAAGAGGAAAAGAAATGGTGATTTTCGATAACCCCCTAAGTTTTCTAGATTTTGCAAATTGGTCCTTCTGCCTTAAAAACTGAGAAGAAAACAATGTTTTCAGGGCATTCTTGCAAAGATAAAAATTATTAAAAATCATATTTGGATTCCTTATCAAATTTTACATCTCACCATGTTTTTTTTTGGTGAATTTGAAGAATATTTGTATTTTTATTTAGGGTGCTAGTTTAAGTGATTTTTGTTATTTTCTCTTATTTTAATTTATTAAATGGCTTTTAAATTATTTTAAGCATGATTATTATGATTTCACATCACAACCATGTGGTTAACAAGGTGGTGTATCATAATTGGACAATTTTAGCTACAAGTTCGTTTTGGAAAATAATTTTAGTAACACTACCTAGTAGTTTTCTATGCACTGAAATGAAAAATCACTCAATAGGAAATTTTATACCATGTCATACCAAATGATTTACATTTGTGAAGGGACTTGTTTTCTCTTATGAGGCTTTGTTATTTTCTCATTTTAGGTCCTTATCAATTTTGGTGGAAATTTCTTTATATTGTGTCTAAGCCCTATTTGTTTTTTTATGCACTTGATCCAGGGGAAAACATGTGTGGTTTTGGAATCTTATTTGCTTGTTTTCCACATAGGTTCCAATATGGATATTATCCATGTTGTTTTACAACATGTAATCATTTACATGGTTATATATAGATGAACTTTTGTTATCATCTGTTAGTCTTACATATGAAAAGGATATGGAAAACAAGATGTTAAGCTTGTTACCATTAAACTCCACATATCAAGACATGTGGATGAAATGGTTGGTTATTATTTCATACTTGATAGTTGTTTCCATTAAAGATATTATTATGAGTTCATCATCTCTAATGAGATTGACAGAGGTTATTGGTTCTCTATTATATCCTAATGATTATCTGGATAATTTCTTATGCTCCCTTACGGAGGTAGTGTTGCTTCTTGAAGTCTTCTGTTGCTTGATGTTCTTCTCTCTAATTGCCACTTGTCTTCAGATACTCCTTTTGTCACTTGCAGGTAATATCATCTATGGGTTTCCATCTTCAACTATCTCACCCTTGTGGTGAAAACAACCAGCTATTCCAAGCAAAGATTTTACTTAGATGATTATAAAAGTATATAAATTTTTTTTATGACATCAAGTTACCATATGCATATAAGAAGAATTTGTTAACAAGTGGGCCAGACTTGCCTCCAAATTACTACTCTTATACAATTGGCTGAGATGTACTAGGTTATTCAACCTTCTGTTTGTTTGTGTATGACATTCAATTGTTTGAGTATACAAAAGTGATCTGTTAACAAGGTGTACAAGCTTGTTACCAAACTACTTCTATATAACACTAACATTGGAATATCACATTATTTCAAGAGAGTTAATAAGATCAAATCAGGATATAAGAGTTTCCAAATACTCTTATAGTAGATTGGAGTAGCACTTCTAAAACATTCTAGAGAATCCTCCTGAAGATCTTTTGTGGTAGTTCCTCTTTTCTTGTGGGTTCTTCTCTTGCAAAATGACTTTGAGAAGATTGGAAACAAGATAAAATAGTCTAGGCAACATAACAAGATCTAGATTAAGAGTTAGTTCATGCCTTTATTATCCTTCCATACACTTCTTATTTTATTTCCCAAAAGATAAATACTTATTTCATACATGATTGGTTTTATTTAGCTTTCAATCCAATTCCTCTAATAGTGGTTATAACTTGTTGTTATCCATTAGTTGTATTCAGAGATACTTTAGTTGTGGAATTATTGAATTTGAGTAGAGGTGTGGAATACTTATGGAATGATGACTTAATAGTAATTTGATCAAATGGTTCATTAATGTGTTGAAATTTCATATGCTCACTTGTATAAGATGATTGAAACAATAAGCATATGAAGGTTATTGGGGTTTAATGACTTATGTCATAGTTGTTAGTTGTTTTCCTCAGGTGTCATATTATCACTTTATATACTTCTATTTATAACATTTGTCATTCTTAATGCAGATATAGAGGTTTGGAAATATCATATGTAATGATCAAGGTCTAACAATAGTTTAAGAAGATTTATATCTTCTCTTAGGTACTTCTTTTATGGTTGATGAGATATGTACATATTCGATAAATATGTTAATATAATTATTTTGTCATTTCCCACTTGTGGGTTTTGAGTTAACACTTGTTTGTATCCTTTGTGTTATATTGAAACTTTGTTATTTATTGATGAAGGTGCACTTAACAATTATGAGATAATTTATAAAGGTGTTATGTGAATTGATTTATAACTTAAAGCGTTATTGTTTGAGAGGACATAACATCTCTGTTGATGAGATGGTTCAATTGTGGATTACTCATTGGTGGAAGTATGATCATCAGATATGTGATTTGGATACTCACCCCTCTTTGAGTTCTAGATACCTAGTGAATTATTCCAAGTCACTTAAAGAGTTGTGGTTAAGGTTGTTGAGAGTTTGTGTTGGTTATCACCAATGATGACTTGTCTTATCAAATGATTTGGTTTGTAGAGATGCTATGTTATAAAGATCACTCTAAATGTACTCCTAACCAGATGAACTAGACCTATTTCATCATGTCAAGTGAAACTTTGGTCACTTTGATTCGTTTAAATTTTCGCGTCAAAAGTTCCCGTATTTTTAGATGCATGCTTTGCAAATGCACATATTATATGTAGATCCTTATAACCTCCCAAACACTTGGATGTTACAGCGGCGAGGCGGGCGCGGCAGCGCCGCCGGCCGCGGGTGGCTGCGGCAGCCGGCAGGGGCGGGGGCGCTCGTCTTCCTCTCCACGACATCTTGTCGTTTGCTGTCAGAAACCGCGCGCTCGTAAGATAGACCCGCCCCTATGATCCACAGTTTGTTTGATCGTCTGTATATGATTTTTCATTTTTTCCCCTACTTTTTCTCTATTTTTGTACTCCCTGCGTCTTAAAATAAGTGTCATAGAAATGGGCTAAAGTGGATGTATCTAGCACTTAAGTCCATCTAGTTACATAAATTTGAATGAGAGTTATTTTAAGACGAAGGGGGTGTTTGGTTGCATACAAGTTCCGTGGGAAAATAATTAGATGAGGCCTGGTCTACAAAATCAGCCTCGTGGACCGACTCCAGCAATTGACACGTGGCATGCATGGAAGTTTAGATCTAAAATAGACATTTAAATTTCGTGTTTTTATCTCTCCTGCCTACGTGTCAATTGCTGGAATTGGTCCACGGGGCTGAATTTATAGACCAGGTCTCATATAATTATTTTCCAGTTCCGTGTACTTTCACAATTAGGCTTTATGGTGAACTTACCTCACACTACCACGACGACCACACGAGGAGCAGCGAGTGGGGTAATGGTGTGGCGTGACGGCGGTGCATCGACAGAGGTAGAAGTTAGCAGCAGGAGTTGCGCTGGTGCCAATGAAGTTTGCACGCCATGAATGACGTGGGGACACATGAGGAGCGGCGAGCGAGATAACAGCATGGCGCGACAGCGAAAGCGGAGGTAGCGGTATGAGCTGCGCTTGCGCCAGTTAAGTTTGCTCGGGTGATGGTGAAGTTTGCACACCATGAAAACGTGAGGAGCGGCGAGCGAGATAACAGCACGGCGCGACATGCTGGCAGTGGGGGCAAAGGTAGCAGCAGGAGTTGCGCTTGCGCCATTCAAGTTTTCTCCAATGAGGATGCAGTGGCACGCCATGAACATGTGAGAGCCACATGAGGAGTGTGAGCGGAATAATGGCGTGGCATGGTGGCGGTGGGCGACGAGGAATCGGCAGAACGCCAGCGAAGAAGCCAACACACAAGCAAGCCATGAACTCGTTCAACAAGCATGCGTAAACGCGTACAAAAATACATTACAACATTTATACGTATATATTTGCCAAAACGAAAAGGTTACACCACGAAAGTTGTGGAAAATGTCGAGATCCATCTACTCACCAAAGAAAACTTCTCAAACGCTCTAGTGCAACAAATTTGACGAAACTCGTCAAAAAAAAGTGCAAACTTCTGTCAAAAATTGGAAGTTATAGATGACTAAACTCGAAACCGAGCATGGGACGAAAACAACTCGTCGACGCACATATATTTCGTGTATAAAATATTTTAAACCGAATTACAATTGTGTAGATTAGAGTGGACCAAACGAAGGAGTTTAAGTGAGGCGAGAGGAAGCCAAACCAACCTCTATGCCACCTTTGACATGGAATGCAGATTGGGTATGTAGCATGCGCTGGGCCTACCACCGGAAAAGGGCCGATTTGAGCGTTTTCGTTGGTCTAAGTAGAATAGTGTTTTGGCTTGCTTTAAGATTCGTGTCATACAAAAAAGGTGAGACCCATACAGCCCATCAAACGTTCGTTTTTCATCTAGCGGGCTTGGCTGAGATGCATGCGGGCTACCAAACATGCCCTTCTTCTTTTATTTGAGTTGGACCCATCAATAAAGTTTGGTGCGGTTATGGATAGCGATTCACAGTTGATAACAATTTTGCTCGAACTAACTCTAGAGGATGTTCTAATTCTCAGATGGAACATCTCAAAAAAAGAACTTTCAGATGAAAGTCTAGGTGAGCACATGAATCATTTAAAAATACTCCCTCCGTTTCAAATCAAGTGTCATTGAAATGGTTTGAAATAGATGTATCTAGCGCCTGAATACATCTAGATACATCTATCTAAGTGACAATTATTCTGAAACGGAGGGAGTGTGTTTTAGAGTAAACGGAATCACTTAAAATATTCTTTTAAATCGCGTCCAATCTCATAGTGATTTCTTCGTAAATTGTTGTTTGATTGGGTAGGTTGCCGTTGTTGATCGCATACGTGTGAAGGGCTCTCTTGCTAGGGTTATGTCAAATTTCTTGATTTTGTCGGTACAATTTGACCGCCAAACATTTCAATGGTTTATAACTCCTAACTCAAATTGGTAAGTGGTAGAGATGAATTGGAGTTGATTGAAGGTGGTGTGTGAAACTATGATCGTTTGATTTATTTTTAGTCAGGAGTGGATATATGGTTCATGGCCGGACCATAGATGGTCTCATGTTCCCGAATTCCATGTTATGGATGATATGTGTGTGATTGATTTTCTCTCTTGTGTCGAAGCAAATTTCGGTTGCTTTTTAGAATAAACTAGAGGACACCCCACGCGTTGCTACGAGGATTGCTTTAGAAACTACATATATTGTAAACAAAGGTTTATAAAAGATGTGAATATGCAAAATTCGATTGATCATAGTATTTTTTTTTTAATATTAATATGAATAATTGGATGGTTTAAGAAACGGATGATGTGCATTTTGCATGTAGTGATTAGTGAAAATTAGTGGAGATGACATAGACAATTGATTGGCTAGATGGATATTATGGATAGCTTGCATGTTAAGATAGAAAAATCATTAATACATGTTAGTGGGATTTTGCTTATAAGATAGATAGGTAGATAGAAAGATAGATAGATGGATAGATAGATAGATAGATAGATAGATAGATAGATAGATAGATAGATAGATAGATAGATGGTTTGTTGTAGCTTGGTACTGGCTTTAAATCTCTTCAACATATATATTGTAACTAGCACGTGGACATTCCACAGAACGCGGTGGAAAAGGAGTTGAACCATGGGGAAATGAAAGTCAGCTGCTAAGCCCTAAGAAGTACTCCCTCCGTTCCATATTAGATGACCCTCGAATAGATGTATCTAGTACTAAAATATGTCTAGATACATGTATGTGAGAGTCATCTAATATGGAACCGAGGGAGTAGGATGTAAATGGGTCATAAATGACGTCACAAAAGCCCGTTTATTTAGTTTTATTATTCATTTTTTGAAACTGTCTTTAGCTGTCTTGCAAAAGTAAGTGGACATAAACGGGATTAAATGGACAGCCGTTTACCTCCTACGAGCAAGTTCAATAGTAGAGTCGGCAGCCGGCTATAACAAATTGCCATGTCATCTACAGCCAACATATAGCCAACAAGTACAATAGTTAGCAATAAAGGTATCTTACTTTATCAAGATATGGCCCACCTCCCACTCTCACAAAGTGCCTAGGAGCACGTGCTGCAGCTAGCTCTTGCATGAGAGCTCGCTCCCCTTCTCTCTCCTCTTCTCTCTCCTCCATGTCATCACAACAATATTATTTTAGTCCTTATAGCCTGCTGACTGTACCTTATTGTACTTGCTCTACTAAGAAGCGGATGGACAGGCTTGATACGGTCTTTTCTTGCCAATTCTGCAATCATGGTAGCAGTGTTAATGACGAATGTGAGCACCATCTTCACACATTTTCTTATGTTATTAGTTGGTCATTTGTTATGAATTCAACATTGTGGCTGGGATCTCCTTTTCTCTTCAGTAATATGAAAATCTGATCGGTGAGGCATCATGTGGAATCTACCAGGAAAACTTCTGCACCACTGTTAGTTTATGTGTAGTTGTATTTTTTAACCCTAATACATTTGCGTGTCTGACATGTACGGATCAATCATATATGAGATTATGTAAAGGTTGGTTCTCTATCAGTATGTTATCATGGTTGGGATCACACAAAATTTCAGTACCAGAGACTTTATACTTATGCGATGTTGGCTGTTTGATAGAGGCCTTTCATGCAAGTCGTTCTCAAGCCTGTAGCTCCTTCATCTGCTGTGTGATTGTCTACATTGCAGCATAAGTTTGGTATGCTATTTTCTGGATGCGCAAAGCCAGTATAAAAAAAATACAAATATGTATAAGTGTTGATACAAAGACAGCCAAACTTCCCATTCTCCTGCCAGCCCAGATGGCAGTACATTTATATCTATTTCATGTAGATCCTTGCCCCAAACTGATAAACTGTATGAAGCACGCATTTATTACAGTCAAGCTAGCCCTACTTGTTAATTCCCATCAACTTCTCAAAGAAGACGAGACTACTCCGTGCTTCTGGATGCTGGGGATACCGAAAAGGAGGACAACCTCTTGTTTGCTGCTACTTGATTGTGATCCCTGCTAAAATATTAAGTGGCATAAGTTTTGCTTCCAAGAAATGATCAGTTCTCCCCAACAAGAACGCTCATCTTGCTACTGTGGCGTCGCTGGCGGTATTTCGCTTTTCTTGACGCCATAGGCAATGTAATTTATACTAGTATCATCAGACACGGACCACTCTCCATTCAACGGATTATAGACAAAACCTGCCATTTCTTGTACCTGGAAACAACATGCCAAGTTATCAGTTACATAAACTGGCAGCAAAATCATCTTGTGGCAGTGATTAGTAGCTTACGGAGATCGAGGCTCTTTGCAGTGCTAGGACTAGCTCCTCGGGGGTGACTAGTTTGGACCACTCATGTGTGCCTATAGGAAGCTGTAAAAGTACAAAGAAAATTATTTAGAGTGCAGTGTCATATTGGTCCGCATTCAAAGAAGCATCAGCGCATGTTAGCATGGCATATGTTGAAACAGCATGCTGGTAGCTGTGAAGATGAGCATAATAGCATATGACTGTTTCATCGGAGGATCTGAATCGTTACTCAAATATAGGTTTGAAAACCAATAAGCACAGGTAACTAGCTATAATGATCAATGTACCCCTCTGCATTTATTTATCTCTCATATGAAATCAAGATAACACAGCATTTCCTACCCGTACATACGGTTAGGGAGGATACACATTCCAATTCTGTACCTGATGAATCCAACGACCAATATCATTTTACTACACTTAAGTAACTAATAAATTCAAAGATCTATTTTGTTATGGCTCAAGATTACTCAAGACATTAACAATGGTGCTAACATCTTACAATCTCAAGAGTCAAGATTTCACTAACCTAGCCACATGGCATATTTCTCCAACATAATACACCACCAACAAAGTGAATCAATATTCTGTAGGAAATGAAACCAAAAAAAATGTAAGATGGACAATTGGACTAACCCATCTGAGAATATACTCAGCCCCAACGATGGCAGCCGCATATGCTCTCATTGACCGATTGATTGTAGAAATTACAGTGGCACCATTGGGAACTGTCAAAGCCGATAGGGATTTGCAGAACTCCAGAGGATTAGCAACATGCTCAATCACCTGCAAGTGCATTAGTTTCAGTTAAGAAAGCTATAAATGCAACAGGCTAAAATTTGTGGTAACTGGATGGAGCATAGAATTTAATCATCATATTCACAAAGATCTTATATAGTGTTTTACGATATTCTGTTATAGATGGCGCCGGAAGTTCCCGCCATATTTCTCACTTGATGATTCGTTTTCATTGAACATATGACTAGACAGCTTATACATGACTTGACTACAGACAGAAGCAGCATAGATTCATGCAACTTCTTGTAGCTTGATTGATTCGATTGTGTGGGTGGCTCTTGTCTTTATATAAAATGGCAGTAAAAACAAATATAATCCTATCCTACCTAATGCCCTTATTTGAGTGGCAAGAGCCATCCCACCCTCCTAACACACGACTCTTAACATAAGCTATATGCAATGCAAATACATAATAATCCAAGCAACTTTCAATACCATTCAACGGTAAAAAAGGGCTCCCACGTCAACAATTACCAAAATATCTCTCAGGATAGTGCATGCTATGCTAAATAAGCTATGGAGGCACTATATTCTTGATTAAACACCTTTGGAGGACAGCATAGGTGTAAAACAGGACAAAAGAATGTCCACTACCTCAAGAGAAATTACGGCATCAAATTGCTTGTTCTCTTTTACCAAATCCTCTGCATATGAACAATAATACACATAAGTTTTGCTGTGGCCAATCATAAGAAATAGCAGGGATAGATAACTTATATATGTGAATTTAATCTCATTTGTTTACGATGCTGATGTTCCTTCACAGTCCAGTTAATTATTGATAAAAATACATGTTTAATCAATACAGCAAATTTTTAACTACATAGTGAAGCAACGTAAATAAACTGTCACTCAAATATGCCCTGAAAGTGATTACCAGCTGTCGTGCAGCAATACTCAATGGAAGCAGTTGTTGGATCAGATGCCTGCGAAGGCAAGAGTCAAAACCATTGGTTAAAAATACAATAAATTTATCATGGTTCTGGCAATTCCTGCATTATAAAATCATGAAGACTTGATGCACTTGTAGGGGCATTTAAAGTCTACATGAGTAAAGGACTAAAGGTCGATGAAAAGAATAAGGAATCATCAGACCTCAGAAGCTTAATATTTATACATACTAATCATGTTACATGTATCAGGCAAACTATGACTGAGACTACTTTATTAGCATTTTATGTATCGAAGGTGTCGGCAGTAAGACAATAAATAAACTTAGTAGTATACAATTCTTGTCTAAATCTAAGTAATAATGTTCATGAAGATAAGTAATACATACGGCGTGAATATGTGCAATCTTTATATTCTTGTCAACAGCATCAATCCCAGTAACTGTAGCTCCCATTCGAGCAAGAGGCTGTCATCCAACACCAATCACACATTAGATAAAACAGATGTTAAATCCCGATTGCATTGTAACACCACAAATACATCGATCTAAGACAAAAAAAAAACAGACAATTTCGAACCAACTAATTATCGCATGTTTGGACTACAATTGCACTAACTCCATATCAATAAGCTTGACTCGATTATAGGCAAGGGAACACAGTCAAGAGCTTGGATAGTTTAAGGCATTCTTTATAAGCTATAGACTATAAGTCAAAATATTGAAAGATGGTTATAGATGTGAACACAAATTTAAATCTAATAGTTCAATGTGCGTATGCTGTACAGTATGATACCTGATACAAAAAAGAATATCATAACAAACTAATTACTATATGTTTATCCATTTCTATACAATTGAACATGACTTAATTCTCCCTTTCAAACAGATGTGAGACCCTAAAAATATATTTGCTGTTTAGTATGTTAACCACCAGAATGTTATAAATGATTTGGTTGATAAAGCTTGATACCTCTGAAAGAATGCCACCTCCACATCCAACATCAATAACTCTAAGACCTTCAAGTGGCTTAGCTGAATATGGATCCCTCCTGGAAGAATTAACTTTAGCAAAAATAAGAGCAGATGTGGATCCTTTAGGGTGCACTTAGGCCATATATAGCAAAAGGTAATGATATTGATCACGAGAACTGAGAAATTGTGGTGAAATGGCTCTCTGCTCTTCAGGGAAAAGGAAAAACTAAAAGAACACAATAGAAATGCTCGAGAGAATAGAAAATGCAGGAAATGTACCTGAAATGTCTACAGAGTGTGGAGCGGATAAAAGATAGCCGTGTTGGATTCATCAAGTGCAATGGTTTGAATGGACCTTGAGAATCCCACCTATTTATTACAGAAACAGTGTCATCACCATCAAGCAATCATATACAACGCAGATACTTATTGCGCCCTTTGTTTTGAGCATCTTAAAACGTACAAACTACTACGAAATGTTGCAAAGTAGCTCATACACTGCACAGAGCATCAGATGCAGGCGAAAACTTCTATATATAATACAGAGTATATGATACAAATACCTCAATATCCGGATTAGATTATGATAACCATTGTTCATCAAGTAAAAAAAAAACTAAGTATGCATTCTCCACGCAGAGTAGCCCATACACCGAAGTACTTTTTGCACACTTCCCTGAACATATCTAATAAAGGAATGCATGCCGATTCACTGGAATGTGTCGACAAACTACACTAGCTATTGCAGCTTAAGCCAAGCAACTCATGGCTGCATCAAAACTGGCATGAATTTTTGGAGTCCGCTATGCCAACAGATCCCCTACGCCCACAGATTGTCAGTGTGGCCTGTGGGACCTATTTCCTAAAGAGAGAACGCCGCTCTTCGAATCCAAAAATGGGCACAGAAAATGCGCACATATTGAGGTGCACTCTGCTACAAATTCAGCAAAAGAGAGGCGGGTCAGGCCCGGGGAACAGGAGAGGGATCTCACCAGGTCTCGGCCATGGCCGTGAACTTGGCCACCTCAGCGGGGTCCAAAGACGAGGCGGGGGATCCTCCACCCCCATGCCGCGGCGGGCCTTGAGGCGGGGATGGGGGAGGTGGTGGGGGCGAGGAGGAAGAGGCGGACGCGGAGACGGAAGCGCAGCGGCGCCATTGGGCGTGGGGAGACGGGACGCCAGGGTCCGGGAGGCGCGCACGGCGGAGAGGAGAGGTGGACGAGGCGAGGGCTTGGCGGAGCGACGGAGCGAGTCGGCGGAGCATCGTTTGCTGTGCTCGCTCCGGTGAGGGGTTGCGGCCGGAGGCGGGGCAACCACGGTGGTCACGGAATTGTCACGTCGCCTTGAGGTGTTTGGCTGGACAGGGCGAGATCAGGAACGTAAGTTTATGATGGGCGGTGCGGATTGAAACATTCGTGCAATGTGCCGTGCTCCTCCCCTGTTTTTTCTTTTTTTGTCAAGCAAAAAAATTAACGGGGAAGGTTCTAGAAGGACCTGCAATATACTCCAGTGATTTGGATTTTGTAATGAAACATCCCCATTGAAAATAGAACTTAGGGCATCTCCAGTCGTTGCGCCCCCCAGGACGCAAAAACCCTCGCTTTTTTTGCGCCGCGGCGCGAAACGGCGCTATTCTCGGAGCTGGGGGGCGCGTTTCCCAGCCGTGAACCCAGGCCGCCCCCACAGCGGCGACTCGGCCAAATTTGGGCAATCAAAAAAAATTCCACCAAATAAATAGATTGTTGCACACAAATAAATAGAGTTTGGCCACACAAATAAATAGTTCAACAATTTTAAAAAAAAGAACACTAGTCATCGTCCTCAACATTGCCATTCCCCTTTCGCGCCCACAAATGTTGCACCAGGTCATCCTGCAGAGCATGATGTGTTGCAGCGTGTCGAATCTCCTGTCGCTTGGTGAGGAAGTCTGTCCATGATGCCGGCACCTGGTGATCAACATCTGAAAGAGGACCCTGCCGGTAGTATGGTGTGCTTGCCTCACTGTCAGGCACTGGGTCATCCCGCTCACTCTCAATGATCATGTTGTGCAAGACCACACAACACTGCATCACCTCCCACATGTTAGACTTCGACCAAGTCATAGCTGGGTATCGGACAACAGCGAATCGAGATTGCAGCGCACCAAATGCCCGCTCAACATCCTTCCTGCAAGCCTCCTGGCACTTGGTAAACCAAGCTTTTGCGCTTCATGGGATAGGGTTGGAGATGCTCTTCACAAATGTTGCCCACTTCGGGTAGACGCCATCTGCAAGATAGTACCCTACCGTGCCGGTGCAATCCTTCTTCAACTTGAAGTAGGTGTCGAACTCCCGGATGGCATGCATGATCTTGAGGAAGAGTGCGCGTTTCATCCTGAAACGACGCCGGAACACCTTCTCGTCGTTGGTGGGATCCTCGGCGAAGTAGTCGGAGTAGAGGATGCAGTAGCCTTCGTACCGCTGCCTCGGCCTGCTCTTCCGGCGACCGGGCTTCGATCCAGCGCGGCGCGGCGCGACGTCCT
Source organism: Alopecurus myosuroides (assembly GCA_028641055.1). Taxonomy (NCBI): domain Eukaryota; kingdom Viridiplantae; phylum Streptophyta; class Magnoliopsida; order Poales; family Poaceae; genus Alopecurus; species Alopecurus myosuroides. Next base: position 523,200,293 of record CM054057.1, on the reverse strand, counting down.
GGGCCAGCATTCCGGCCAGGCAGCTCAGGACGAGTAGGTGCTCCTCGTCGTCGATGGCGGCCTGGTCTTCCTCGTCGAATAGCTCGGCGAGCATTTCCTCGGCGTCGGAGTCCATGCCTCGGACAGAGCGTCGAACACCTTGCGGGCGGTGGACGTGGATCACTGGGGCGCAGCCTCCTCGGCGCCGGAGACGTGCTCGAACGGCGGCGACGACGTGGTGGACCAGCCGTCGGTGGTTTTGCCTCGTCGCTGTTGTACGATGGTGGCCAACGGTGGCGGCGTGTGGTGCGGGGGTGGGGCGGCGACGGCGAGGCGAGCGAGGGGAAAAGACGGTTCGGGGGTGGAGAAAGTGGGAAAAGAGCTCTCCCTCACCGACAGCGCTGGCCCACGAGCGCTTTTCCTATCGCCGCCCCCCCCCAGGCCGAACCCAACAGGCTGGGTTCCGCCTGGGGGCGGCGGCGCTAATTTCCGCCGAAACGGCGCTTTTTCAGGTCCTGGGGGGTCGACTGGTGAAAAAACGGCGCTTTTCGCCCAAAACGGCGCTAATTTGCGTCCTGGGGGGGCTCTGGGGGGGACGACTGGAGATGCCCTTACAAATTGGTCCACAACTATTTCAGAAAGGACTACAAAACGAAAAAATTAGATTGAAGTCCAACAAGACTTCTACCAAGGATGAACCGCGACGTCATCGGGTTCAGTGCATATAGTAGGTCTAGTATTGTTGCTTCCTTAGAGGAGTCTAACTTGATGCCGTTGGGGATCTTGCCACCGGCACGCTCCAGCAGTGTGTGGTGAAGAGATCCTGGTGGCGACTGACGTATAGATGAATCCTGGATCTATCGGGTAAGACTATCCGGTTTAAGACTCAAGACCTAAATCCCAAGGAGAGGTGCCACCAATGGTTCTAGAAGGCCCAATCAAAGGCCCACCCGCAAAGCCTTGCGGCCAAGAACGAAACTTGTAACCGACCTAACGTAGGGTTTGTAACCCCTGGGTGCGGTTTGAGACCTGGCCACCTATATAAGGCCAGGAGAACTATCAGGAGGAGGATCTAAGCAATTTCGCAGCACCAAAGCCTTGAGTTTGAGTTCATACTCTCGATTCGAGCACCCCCCCCTCCCCCATTGTAACCGATCTATTGATAATACAGATCGACAGAGCAGGAGTAAGGGTTTTACCTCTAAGAGGGCCCCGAACCTGGGTAAATCTTGCCCTCTGTTAGCCGACGATCGTCACCAGCGCCTATACGTTCTCCTAATCGAAACCCTATCGGTTCATCTGAGGGACTTGTTGGGATGACTATTCGACAATTGGAGCCGTCTGTGGGAAGTGGGAACGGCGGGCGCTGGATCTACGGCGTCTTCGGCCTCATCATCGCCAACTTTCAGCTGGAGCCCTGGAACCTCGACTTCAGCAAATCCGACTCGATTCGGGTCGATCATCGTCGCGTCCCACTCGCCGGAATCGCGGCCGGTGTTCAGCGGATTGGAGAAGAGCGTCAACCTGACGTTCGGGAGCCTCCACTTCCACGCCAACAAAGCAGGAATTCTGCACTTCTCCGAGCAGATCGATCTCGGCGAATCAGACTCTGAGTCTGTCTCGAGCTAGCCCAATGACGTTGGTCGCGACCTAGCGCCCAGCGGCGGATCCATCCGCCCCAGCACTCGCGACTTCCATACTATCGCAGCTGAAGAACCTTCTCGGGTCGGCAAAACTTGTAATCCATGCCTAGGACTCGCGGGCCATATTTGGCCCAAGTCTGCATGGCAGAATCAGCCGAGCCACCCGAAGAAACTGAAGACAGCCGAAAAGAGCGAGAGCACATCAAAGTGTCGCGAGACGCCTGGCTCAACGCAAAAAAGGCTGTACATCTAGGTCAGCCGATTGAAGAAGGAGCCCCTCTAGAAGATCTAACTGCCTACCACTATCATCTGGTGAAAGCAGCAGAGTTGATCAAGGAGGCCCGCAAGAATCTGGACGAGCGGAAGAAATTGGCGAACGAATCGAGTCTGCATCGTGCGACACTCTCCAAAACTTACTCGGTAGGGAACAACCCCCCCCCCCCCCCCCCCCCGCCCCCGAAGAAAAAATACGTCTCAAAGACCGCAGCCCTGGATCGCGAATCCCTTAGAGAAGTCAGCAAAACCTTCAAGACATCCCTTATGCACGTCGACGACGACGGAAACGTGCACCCGACGACTCTCGCTGTCGCGGTCCTGGCAGCAGCCACGTACCTGCAAGTGAACCAGCCAGGAGACAATGACCCCGCGCAGAACAATATCGATAAGTCCAGAAGGGGCTAGGCATGGCAGCCGCGAGACTCACCGCCCAAGGCCGCAAGCCCGCGACAGCACAACAGACTGGGAAGACCCCTCGGAAGGACAATGAAACACCCCGCAGACGCGGGAGCACATCACCTAGAAGGGAGAAATCACCTCGTCGCGCCCGAGGAAAGGAGGCTCGGCGTCGCGGTGATAGCCCGAGTAGCAGCGACGATAGCCCGAGGGATCGTGATCGCGGTCCATGACATCATAGCAGCCGCCCGCGACACCGCAGCAAGGAACAGCGGAAGGAGAACGATCGCGACCAGACCGAGTACAATGCGCGATCTGACATCGTGTCGCACCCGGACTTCTAAAGGATACTCGCCGTTCCGTTGAACAGTAGTAGATTGGATTACGGGGCTTACCGGCACCCGCGTCCTCTTACGAGTAGGCCAACACACGTATGTGTGACAACCAACCCCTATCTGTTCAGCGTCGACGTAAACTATCCCATAGAAATCAGGATACTTCCATTGACGTACTTCAAAACATACACACATGGTACGTCAACGGCATTGGAACAACTGATATCACAACAGATCTCTATGACACAAAAGATTGAAATAAGTTGCAAACGACTCTCATTAGAGCAGAGATAGCAAATACAATCATCCAGAGGACACATGTCCCAACAATTCATCATTACATCACAGCGGAAGCATTCAACATGTCTGAGTACAGACAAGATCCAAATAGGCCTAAGAGGCCGGAAACGAAAAGACGGAGCCCATCCACGAAGTCTCGGATCCTGCCCGGGTCCGCTATCTACTCGTCAGCAGTCTCGTCATATTCCACGTAGTAGCCACCATGTAGATCCTCGGAACGTAGGTCTGCGGAAACCACAGCCCCAAAGGGGTCAGTACATAAACGTACTGGCAAGCAAGACTCACAGTTCACCAAAGTGTAACCCGTCAACACCAAGCACAGATGCTTTGGGTTCAATGGAAGGAAGGGGATATGAAAGATGCTGCAACTGGCTGCTCTAAACAACTACAGAGATTCTACCACTTCCGGCTAACAGAAAGAAGATAAGATCGAGTATTGTAACCAACTGAAAGATTACTTCAAGCAAACCCATCCTGGATCTCGCCCCTTATCCAAAGAAGCAATCCGAGGATAACTCACACAGTTGAGTTAATGATGGTTCATATTATTGTGTCAATAAGCCTATTACTAGTCAAGTTGTTAATCATTGGGTGTAAGGTTGTTAATCATTAGGTTTAAGTTGTCCTGAGTACTTGTTAGCCAGTACTTTCACCAAGTAATCCATAACCGCGGAAAACACGGCTTCCCGAGAAGATTATCCCTGCATGGTTGCACCAATTTGGCCGTACACGTATGAATAACCCGCCAGATGGAAAGGCCCTTCCACCAAGCGGGGCACTCAACACAACTAAACTCTTCCTCGCATCAAGCCCAAAGCACCACGTGCTGTGCGTGCACGGCTAATTGAGCCCCACGAAGAAAAGGGGACCCTCATAGCACTGGAAGACCACGCCGCCCTAAATGCCGACTACAAAAGTTCCACCCTGGCCTGGGCTCGCAAGGTCATGCATGCAGCAAATGGAAAGCCCGAACTACGTGTGGCGATTTGGACGAGATGCGAATCGAATCAAATTGAGGGGGGCGCCCATACTCGCTTCCCACATGCGGTTAGTGCGCTCATCATGGATCAGTAGACAAGACCCTTTTCCTATTAGGGTCGACACTAGCAGGCCTCAAAACCACCCTGAGCCTCCTGCCGGTGCCTTATCATCAAATTTATTATTAATAGTAACATTAGCATGATTGATTGATTAAACATCGAGCCCCCAGAACATAATGGAATATCGTAACAGAAAGTAACGGGTAACAGACTCGAGCAAAACAACCTAAGCATGCTAGTAAGACACGGGCTCAAACAAAAGGTTATAGGTATGGAGGTGAGGCAATATCAGGGATAAGGGATTCATGTGATAGGTTCGTAATAGAAACAACTAATCATAGGGCTAGCAGAATAGACAACGGAAAGTATCGGTAACCAATGTTGAAAGGAACACAGTGGTTCATGTGAGTGATAACTTGCCTGCAAACCCAGTAGCCTGGTACTGAGCTAACTCCTTAGAAGGGGTGTCGTAAGGATCGTCGGTCTCAACGTCGTCGTGTATCCGAGAAGAAGCAAACAAACAATGCAGAGAGATAAACAATCAATAACATGGCATAGTGCACAAACAATGGGATGATGCATGTCAATTTAATTGATGCATAGAAATAAACTAGTTGACAAGATAACAACATGATTAAATGGACCCACATGCAATTGGATTGCATATGAAAAGCCCATGAATTATGGGTGAATTAATTGTTTTACAAATAACCAACTTGTGTAGGTGAATTAGCATGATGCATGGATGAGGAAAACAACAAAATAACAACAATAGAACCAAATGGAAAATAAGGTTTAACAAGTTTAGGATTTTATTTATCAAGTAAAGAAATTTTGGTTACTTAAAGGTGTCACTCAAGGATTTGTTGTTTTCACCACTTTAAATTGTTCAAAATAGATAACAAAGTTTATATTTGATAAGAACACACAATTTTGGGTGGATTACATGTTTCACTTGTTGAAAAAGGATTTCAAATAAATTATTTATGAATTAAACAAGTTTAAGCAAGAATTAAATGAATTTAATTCAAACATGAACTTATTTGAATTTTTATTTGTTCCAAACATTAAGTGAGATTCATATTTGAAAAGGTTATGCTTTTATGGTTTGAAAACATATTTTATATGTCCCAAAAGAATTTGTTTTGATCAAGTTATGAAATTACCAATTTTAAATGAATTAAACAAGGTTTAAATTATTTAACCAATTTTAATTATTCAAAACATGAAACAAATTTTATATTTGAAAAGGTGGTTTAATTTTGCATGGAAAACATATTTCATTTGTGGAAATTGGATTTAAAATGAGCAAGTTATTATTTTGGCAATTTTAAATGCATTAAACAAGAAACAGTTGTTTTCAGCAATTTAAATTATTCAAAACAGCAAACAAAATTTATATTTGGAAAGTACATGAAAAGTTGATTGGAAAACATATTTGGTTTGTTGAATTTGGAATTTTTATGAACAAGTTATGAATTTTGCAAATTTAAGTGAATTTGACAAGTTTTCAAATGTTTCACCAATTTTAAATATTCAAAACAGTAAACAAACTTTATATTTGGATAGAACATTTAATTTGGGACAGAAAACATATTTAAAAAGTTAAAATTGGAGTTGGGATGAATTTCTTATGCAATTTACAAAATTGGGTGCAAATCTGCCATTTTTTAGCTGCTAGGGACTTAGAAATAAATTTGCAGGGGTCTAGAATTAATTTGCAAGGGCCTATCTGTGATTACTGAGATTTGTGCAGTACCAAAATAAAAGGAAAAAAGATTTGGTTAATTGGTGGGAGGGGGGATTCGAACCCCCCACCTCCTGCTGCGCCAAGGGGACAGTGACCAGATGGGCTAGTGTGCTGTTGTTGGTACAAGGGGATGTGCGGGGTGGATAAGCTGTGGCTGCGGGTGGTTTTCTGAACTTTGCACGCGAACAGAACTGCACGCGAACAGAACCCATCGGACAGAACCTACAGAGGTTCGCCGGCAGCGATCGCTCAAGGGGCCGTGGGGCGCTGTGGCGTGTGAGGTGCGGTGTGGGGCGGAAGAGAGGAGGGGAAGGGAGCGAGGAAAGGAGGGGAAGCGATCGGGGGGAGCTCACCTCGGTAGACTTGCAGGCGCTCGGGGCTGCAGCGGCCGGCGGGAAAGGAGGCGACGGCGGCGGGGCATCGGATCTCTCCGGCGCAAACCGAAGGGTGGAGGAGGAAGAGTGGACTCGGGCGTTTCCATTCCCGGGCACGGATGGCGCCGGTGGTGGCTAGGGCGGAGGCGCCAAGCCCGCATATCCATGGCCATCTCTCCAGGTTCAGAGGTTGCAGGGAAGTTACAGTGGACTTGGAGGAGGAAAACGAAGGGGAGAGGGAGGATGGCGGCGCAGGGGGATGAGGGCTCTAGGGTAGAGGGGAGGGCTACGTTTTATGATGGAGCTCGAGCTCGTACGGCTGACCATCGGGTGGAGGAGGAGGGATCGGGTGGAGGAGAAGGGATCGTACCATTGACGTCAGCGCGAGGAGGAAGAAAGCGACAGGAAGGAAAGGGGTACCGGACCAGCTAGGGAAAGTGGGCTGGGCTTCGTTTTCTCCCCCCTCTAAACAGTTTTCTTTTTACAATTTCTGTTTGTTTTTTTTTTGTAGAAAACCAAAAGGAAGGAAAAGATAAGTTTTTGAGTTAGTAAAAATGTTAGAAAAATTAGGTTAAGTTAGTTAGGTTAATAGCAAACAAAATGCTAACTTTTATTTTCCAAAAGTTCAAATTTTAAAATACTGTTTGTAGTTAATTCAAATTGGGGTTAAATTGATTATTAGGTGCTTATAAATGAAACCAACTTTCAATAGGGTGAACCCTATTTTAGCTTAGAACAAAAGGTTAGATTGTTGTGGGCAATTTCATAATTCCAATTGAGTGCTGTTTGAGATTTGTATTTGAATTGTTTGAATGTGACTTGGAAACAATTGATTGATTAAACCCAACATTTTAATAAGTGATCAACATGGAATAAAATGGAACAAATTGGTTGTTTTCATTTGTGATTTTTATTTCAAATGTTGTAACAGAGCAAGTATGAAAACAAAGCATTTGAAATTGTTTGAGTTTCATTGTGAAAACAATTAAGAACAGATGCAAAACAAATAGTAAACAAGGCAAACAAGGAAATAAATATGATGCCATGATGCAATACTTTAATAACAAGAAATCAAACATTCTAAATGGTAGGTTTTCATACTTGGGATGTTACAAAACGCCCCCCCTTGAAGGAATCGCGCCCCGAGATTCCTACTAAGATAAGAAAGGGTACGGAAACTTCTTGGAAGATCCTCTTGAGCTGTGACACGTGAAACACATCGTGCACCTTGGATAGTTTTTCTGGAAGTTCAAAACGATAGGCCTTCCCGGCAACTCTTCCGGAAAGACGTCAGGGAATTTGGAAACCACCGAAACATTTTCAAGTAAAGGGAGAGGTTTTGTATGGAAGGTGTATAATTGAACAGAATTTGATTCATTTGGAGAATAGCCTATCTGGAATGTGGTGATTCAGGAATGCTTCCTCGAAACAACCCCAGGTTATAGGAATGCCAGCTCTCATAGCCTGGAATCAACAACAACAACCTTTCTGGCCAGATAGACTTTATATTTGGGAAGTTTTGATTAGACGCCGGTAGAAGAACTGAAATGGAAAACAACAACAAGATTTCAACGGACGAAAAGGATGTTGAGAAGAACAGGATATCAACATCGGGGAAAACGAGAACAAAACTCCTGAGGTACTACGGAAAACCCAAAACACGTGAAATCCTAACTTGAAAGTTTAGATGAGAAGGGAAAACCAACGTTGCACTTCCTTACCAGAAAAGGGAGGGTGGGTGGGGAAAGAAGAAAAAGAACAGAATTCCTACTCTCACGTTTCATTTTTCCTATATAGCTACAAAATAGTTTCTAGACTCAACTGCGACCAGTAAAAAGGGATCCTACAGGCAGACAGGCTCTGATACCATTTGTCGCACCCGGACTTCTAAAGGATACTCGCCGTTCCGTTGAACAGTAGTAGATTGGATTATGGGGCTTACCGGCACCCGCGTCCTCTTACGAGTAGGCCAACACACGTATGTGTGACAACCAACCCCTATCTGTTCAGCGTCGACGTAAACTATCCCATAGAAATCAGGATACTTCCATTGACGTACTTCAAAACATACACACATGGTACGTCAACGGCATTGGAACAACTGATATCACAACAGATCTCTACGACACAAAAGATTGAAATAAGTTGCAAACGGCTCTCATTAGAGCAGAGATAGCAAATACAATCATCCAGAGGACACATGTCCCAACAATTCATCATTACATCACAGCGGAAGCATTCAACATGTCTGAGTACAGACAAGATCCAAATAGGCCTAAGAGGACGGAAACGAAAAGACGGAGCCCATCCACGAAGTCTCGGATCCTGCCCGGGTCCGCTATCTACTCGTCAGCAGTCTCGTCATATTCCACGTAGTAGCCACCATGTAGATCCTCGGAACGTAGGTCTGCGGAAACCACAGCCCCAAAGGGGTCAGTACATAAACGTACTGGCAAGCAAGACTCACAGTTCACCAAAGTGTAACCCGTCAACACCAAGCACAGATGCTTTGGGTTCAACGGAAGGAAGGGGATATGAAAGATGCTGCAACTGGCTGCTCTAAACAACTACAGAGATTCTACCACTTCCGGCTAACAGAAAGAAGATAAGATCGAGTATTGTAACCAACTGAAAGATAACTTCAAGCAAACCCATCCTGGATCTCGCCCCTTATCCAAAGAAGCAATCCGAGGATAAATCACACAGTTGAGTTAATGATGGTTCATATTATTGTGTCAATAAGCCTATTACTAGTCAAGTTGTTAATCATTGGGTGTAAGGTTGTTAATCATTAGGTTTAAGTTGTCCTGAGTACTTGTTAGCCAGTACTTTCACCAAGTAATCCATAACCGCGGAAAACACGGCTTCCCGAGAAGATTATCCCTGCAGGGTTGCACCAATTTGGCCGTACACGTATGAATAACCCGCAAGATGGAAAGGCCCTTCCACCAAGCGGGGCACTCAACACAACTAAACTCTTCCTCGCATCAAGCCCAAAGCACCACGTGCTGTGCGTGCACGGCTAATTGAGCCCCACGAAGAAAAGGGGACCCTCATAGCACTGGAAGACCACGCCGCCCTAAATGCCGACTACAAAAGTTCCACCCTGGCCTGGGCTCGCAAGGTCATGCATGCAGCAAATGGAAAGCCCGAACTACGTGTGGCGATTTGGACGAGATGCGAATCGAATCAAATTGAGGGGGGCGCCCATACTCGCTTCCCACATGCGGTTAGTGCGCTCATCATGGATCAGTAGACAAGACCCTTTTCCTATTAGGGTCGACACTAGCAGGCCTCAAAACCACCCTGAGCCTCCTGCCGGTGCCTTATCATCAAATTTATTATTAATAGTAACATTAGCATGATTGATTGATTAAACATCGAGCCCCCAGAACATAATGGAATATCGTAACAGAAAGTAACGGGTAACAGACTCGAGCAAAACAACCTAAGCATGCTAGTAAGACACGGGCTCAAACAAAAGGTTATAGGTATGGAGGTGAGGCAATATCAGGGATAAGGGATTCATGTGATAGGTTCGTAACAGAAACAACTAATCATAGGGCTAGCAGAATAGACAACGGAAAGTATCGGTAACCAATGTTGAAAGGAACACAGTGGTTCATGTGAGTGATAACTTGCCTGCAAACCCAGTAGCCTGGTACTGAGCTAACTCCTTAGAAGGGGTGTCGTAAGGATCGTCGGTCTCAACGTCGTCGTGTATCCGAGAAGAAGCAAACAAACAATGCAGAGAGATAAACAATCAATAACATGGCATAGTGCACAAACAATGGGATGATGCATGTCAATTTAATTGATGCATAGAAATAAACTAGTTGACAAGATAACAACATGATTAAATGGACCCACATGCAATTGGATTGCATATGAAAAGCCCATGAATTATGGGTGAATTAATTGTTTTACAACTAACCAACTTGTGTAGGTGAATTAGCATGATGCATGGATGAGGAAAACAACAAAATAACAACAATAGAACCAAATGGAAAATAAGGTTTAACAAGTTTAGGATTTTATTTATCAAGTTAAGAAATTTTGGTTACTTAAAGGTGTCACTCAAGGATTTGTTGTTTTCACCACTTTAAATTGTTCAAAATAGATAACAAAGTTTATATTTGATAAGAACACACAATTTTGGGTGGATTACATGTTTCACTTGTTGAAAAAGGATTTCAAATAAATTATTTATGAATTAAACAAGTTTAAGCAAGAATTAAATGAATTTAATTCAAACATGAACTTATTTGAATTTTTATTTGTTCCAAACATTAAGTGAGATTCATATTTGAAAAGGTTATGCTTTTATGGTTTGAAAACATATTTTATATGTCCCAAAAGAATTTGTTTTGATCAAGTTATGAAATTACCAATTTTAAATGAATTAAACAAGGTTTAAATTATTTAACCAATTTTAATTATTCAAAACATGAAACAAATTTTATATTTGAAAAGGTGGTTTAATTTTGCATGGAAAACATATTTCATTTGTTGAAATTGGATTTAAAATGAGCAAGTTATTATTTTGGCAATTTTAAATGCATTAAACAAGAAACAGTTGTTTTCAGCAATTTAAATTATTCAAAACAGCAAACAAAATTTATATTTGGAAAGTACATGAAAAGTTTATTGGAAAACATATTTGGTTTGTTGAATTTGGAATTTTTATGAACAAGTTATGAATTTTGCAAATTTAAGTGAATTTGACAAGTTTTCAAATGTTTCACCAATTTTAAATATTCAAAACAGTAAACAAACTTTATATTTGGATAGAACATTTAATTTGGGACAGAAAACATATTTAAAAAGTTAAAATTGGAGTTGGGATGAATTTCTTATGCAATTTACAAAATTGGGTGCAAATCTGCCATTTTTTAGCTGCTAGGGACTTAGAAATAAATTTGCAGGGGTCTAGAATTAATTTGCAAGGGCCTATCTGTGATTACTGAGATTTGTGCAGTACCAAAATAAAAGGAAAAAAGATTTGGTTAATTGGTGGGAGGGGGGATTCGAACCCCCCACCTCCTGCTGCGCCAAGGGGACAGTGACCAGATGGGCTAGTGTGCTGTTGTTGGTACAAGGGGATGTGCGGGGTGGATAAGCTGTGGCTGCGGGTGGTTTTCTGAACTTTGCACGCGAACAGAACTGCACGCGAACAGAACCCATCGGACAGAACCTACAGAGGTTCGCCGGCAGCGATCGCTCAAGGGGCCGTGGGGCGCTGTGGCGTGTGAGGTGCGGTGTGGGGCGGAAGAGAGGAGGGGAAGGGAGCGAGGAAAGGAGGGGAAGCGATCGGGGGGAGCTCACCTCGGTAGACTTGCAGGCGCTCGGGGCTGCAGCGGCCGGCGGGAAAGGAGGCGACGGCGGCGGGGCATCGGATCTCTCCGGCGCAAACCGAAGGGTGGAGGAGGAAGAGTGGACTCGGGCGTTTCCATTCCCGGGCACGGATGGCGCCGGTGGTGGCTAGGGCGGAGGCGCCAAGCCCGCATATCCATGGCCATCTCTCCAGGTTCAGAGGTTGCAGGGAAGTTACAGTGGACTTGGAGGAGGAAAACGAAGGGGAGAGGGAGGATGGCGGCGCAGGGGGATGAGGGCTCTAGGGTAGAGGGGAGGGCTACGTTTTATGATGGAGCTCGAGCTCGTACGGCTGACCATCGGGTGGAGGAGGAGGGATCGGGTGGAGGAGAAGGGATCGTACCATTGACGTCAGCGCGAGGAGGAAGAAAGCGACAGGAAGGAAAGGGGTACCGGACCAGCTAGGGAAAGTGGGCTGGGCTTCGTTTTCTCCCCCCTCTAAACAGTTTTCTTTTTACAATTTCTGTTTGTTTTTTTTTTGTAGAAAACCAAAAGGAAGGAAAAGATAAGTTTTTGAGTTAGTAAAAATGTTAGAAAAATTAGGTTAAGTTAGTTAGGTTAATAGCAAACAAAATGCTAACTTTTATTTTCCAAAAGTTCAAATTTTAAAATACTGTTTGTAGTTAATTCAAATTGGGGTTAAATTGATTATTAGGTGCTTATAAATGAAACCAACTTTCAATAGGGTGAACCCTATTTTAGCTTAGAACAAAAGGTTAGATTGTTGTGGGCAATTTCATAATTCCAATTGAGTGCTGTTTGAGATTTGTATTTGAATTGTTTGAATGTGACTTGGAAACAATTGATTGATTAAACCCAACATTTTAATAAGTGATCAACATGGAATAAAATGGAACAAATTGGTTGTTTTCATTTGTGATTTTTATTTCAAATGTTGTAACAGAGCAAGTATGAAAACAAAGCATTTGAAATTGTTTGAGTTTCATTGTGAAAACAATTAAGAACAGATGCAAAACAAATAGTAAACAAGGCAAACAAGGAAATAAATATGATGCCATGATGCAATACTTTAATAACAAGAAATCAAACATTCTAAATGGTAGGTTTTCATACTTGGGATGTTACAAAACGCCCCCCCTTGAAGGAATCGCGCCCCGAGATTCCTACTAAGATAAGAAAGGGTACGGAAACTTCTTGGAAGATCCTCTTGAGCTGTGACACGTGAAACACATCGTGCACCTTGGATAGTTTTTCTGGAAGTTCAAAACGATAGGCCTTCCCGGCAACTCTTCCGGAAAGACGTCAGGGAATTTGGAAACCACCGAAACATTTTCAAGTAAAGGGAGAGGTTTTGTATGGAAGGTGTATAATTGAACAGAATTTGATTCATTTGGAGAATAGCCTATCTGGAATGTGGTGATTCAGGAATGCTTCCTCGAAACAACCCCAGGTTATAGGAATGCCAGCTCTCATAGCCTGGAATCAACAACAACAACCTTTCTGGCCAGATAGACTTTATATTTGGGAAGTTTTGATTAGACGCCGGTAGAAGAACTGAAATGGAAAACAACAACAAGATTTCAACGGACGAAAAGGATGTTGAGAAGAACAGGATATCAACATCGGGGAAAACGAGAACAAAACTCCTGAGGTACTACGGAAAACCCAAAACACGTGAAATCCTAACTTGAAAGTTTAGATGAGAAGGGAAAACCAACGTTGCACTTCCTTACCAGAAAAGGGAGGGTGGGTGGGGAAAGAAGAAAAAGAACAGAATTCCTACTCTCACGTTTCATTTTTCCTATATAGCTACAAAATAGTTTCTAGACTCAACTGCGACCAGTAAAAAGGGATCCTACAGGCAGACAGACTCTGATACCATTTGTCGCACCCGGACTTCTAAAGGATACTCGCCGTTCCGTTGAACAGTAGTAGATTGGATTACGGGGCTTACCGGCACCCGCGTCCTCTTACGAGTAGGCCAACACACGTATGTGTGACAACCAACCCCTATCTGTTCAGCGTCGACGTAAACTATCCCATAGAAATCAGGATACTTCCATTGACGTACTTCAAAACATACACACATGGTACGTCAACGGCATTGGAACAACTGATATCACAACAGATCTCTACGACACAAAAGATTGAAATAAGTTGCAAACAGCTCTCATTAGAGCAGAGATAGCAAATACAATCATCTAGAGGACACATGTCCCAACAATTCATCATTACATCACAACGGAAGCATTCAACATGTCTGAGTACAGACAAGATCCAAATAGGCCTAAGAGGCCGGAAACGAAAAGACGGAGCCCATCCACGAAGTCTCGGATCCTGCCCGGGTCCGCTATCTACTCGTCAGCAGTCTCGTCATATTCCACGTAGTAGCCACCATGTAGATCCTCGGAACGTAGGTCTGCGGAAACCACAGCCCCAAAGGGGTCAGTACATAAACGTACTGGCAAGCAAGACTCACAGTTCACCAAAGTGTAACCCGTCAACACCAAGCACAGATGCTTTGGGTTCAACGGAAGGAAGGGGATATGAAAGATGCTGCAACTGGCTGCTCTAAACAACTACAGAGATTCTACCACTTCCGACTAACAGAAAGAAGATAAGATCGAGTATTGTAACCAACTGAAAGATAACTTCAAGCAAACCCATCCTGGATCTCGCCCCTTATCCAAAGAAGCAATCCGAGGATAACTCACACAGTTGAGTTAATGATGGTTCATATTATTGTGTCAATAAGCCTATTACTAGTCAAGTTGTTAATCATTGGGTGTAAGGTTGTTAATCATTAGGTTTAAGTTGTCCTGAGTACTTGTTAGCCAGTACTTTCACCAAGTAATCCATAACCGCGGAAAACACGGCTTCCCGAGAAGATTATCCCTGCAGGGTTGCACCAATTTGGCCGTACACGTATGAATAACCCGCCAGATGGAAAGGCCCTTCCACCAAGCGGGGCACTCAACACAACTAAACTCTTCTTCGCATCAAGCCCAAAGCACCACGTGCTGTGCGTGCGCGGCTAATCGAGCCCCACGAAGAAAAGGGGACCCTCATAGCACTGGAAGACCACGCCGCCCTAAATGCCGACTACAAAAGTTCCACCCTGGCCTGGGCTCGCAAGGTCATGCATGCAGCAAATGGAAAGCCCGAACTACGTGTGGCGATTTGGACGAGATGCGAATCGAATCAAATTGAGGGGGGCGCCCATACTCGCTTCCCACATGCGGTTAGTGCGCTCATCATGGATCAGTAGACAAGACCCTTTTCCTATTAGGGTCGACACTAGCAGGCCTCAAAACCACCCTGAGCCTCCTGCCGGTGCCTTATCATCAAATTTATTATTAATAGTAACATTAGCATGATTGATTGATTAAACATCGAGCCCCCAGAACATAATGGAATATCGTAACAGAAAGTAACGGGTAACAGACTCGAGCAAAACAACCTAAGCATGCTAGTAAGACACGGGCTCAAACAAAAGGTTATAGGTATGGAGGTGAGGCAATATCAGGGATAAGGGATTCATGTGATAGGTTCGTAACAGAAACAACTAATCATAGGGCTAGCAGAATAGACAACGGAAAGTATCGGTAACCAATGTTGAAAGGAACACAGTGGTTCATGTGAGTGATAACTTGCCTGCAAACCCAGTAGCCTGGTACTGAGCTAACTCCTTAGAAGGGGTGTCGTAAGGATCGTCGGTCTCAACGTCGTCGTGTATCCGAGAAGAAGCAAACAAACAATGCAGAGAGATAAACAATCAATAACATGGCATAGTGCACAAACAATGGATGATGCATGTCAATTTAATTTATGCATAGAAATAAACTAGTTGACAAGATAACAACATGATTAAATGGACCCACATGCAATTGGATTGCATATGAAAAGCCCATGAATTATGGGTGAATTAATTGTTTTACAACTAACCAACTTGTGTAGGTGAATTAGCATGATGCATGGATGAGGAAAACAACAAAATAACAACAATAGAACCAAATGGAAAATAAGGTTTAACAAGTTTAGGATTTTATTTATCAAGTTAAGAAATTTTGGTTACTTAAAGGTGTCACTCAAGGATTTGTTGTTTTCACCACTTTAAATTGTTCAAAATAGATAACAAAGTTTATATTTGATAAGAACACACAATTTTGGGTGGATTACATGTTTCACTTGTTGAAAAAGGATTTCAAATAAATTATTTATGAATTAAACAAGTTTAAGCAAGAATTAAATGAATTTAATTCAAACATGAACTTATTTGAATTTTTATTTGTTCCAAACATTAAGTGAGATTCATATTTGAAAAGTTTATGCTTTTATGGTTTGAAAACATATTTTATATGTCCCAAAAGAATTTGTTTTGATCAAGTTATGAAATTACCAATTTTAAATGAATTAAACAAGGTTTAAATTATTTAACCAATTTTAATTATTCAAAACATGAAACAAATTTTATATTTGAAAAGGTGGTTTAATTTTGCATGGAAAACATATTTCATTTGTGGAAATTGGATTTAAAATGAGCAAGTTATTATTTTGGCAATTTTAAATGCATTAAACAAGAAACAGTTGTTTTCAGCAATTTAAATTATTCAAAACAGCAAACAAAATTTATATTTGGAAAGTACATGAAAAGTTTATTGGAAAACATATTTGGTTTGTTGAATTTGGAATTTTTATGAACAAGTTATGAATTTTGCAAATTTAAGTGAATTTGACAAGTTTTCAAATGTTTCACCAATTTTAAATATTCAAAACAGTAAACAAACTTTATATTTGGATAGAACATTTAATTTGGGACAGAAAACATATTTAAAAAGTTAAAATTGGAGTTGGGATGAATTTCTTATGCAATTTACAAAATTGGGTGCAAATTTGCCATTTTTTAGCTGCTAGGGACTTAGAAATAAATTTGCAGGGGTCTAGAATTAATTTGCAAGGGCCTATCTGTGATTACTGAGATTTGTGCAGTACCAAAATAAAAGGAAAAAAGATTTGGTTAATTGGTGGGAGGGGGATTCGAACCCCCCACCTCCTGTTGCGCCAAGGGGACAGTGACCAGATGGGCTAGTGTGCTGTTGTTGGTACAAGGGGATGTGCGGGGTGGATAAGCTGTGGCTGCGGGTGGTTTTCTGAACTTTGCACGCGAACAGAACTGCACGCGAACATAACCCATCGGACAGAACCTACAGAGGTTCGCCGGCAGCGATCGCTCAAGGGGCCGTGGGGCGCTGTGGCGTGTGAGGTGCGGTGTGGGGCGGAAGAGAGGAGGGGAAGGGAGCGAGGAAAGGAGGGGAAGCGATCGGGGGGAGCTCACCTCGGTAGACTTGCAGGCGCTCGGGGCTGCAGCGGCCGGCGGGAAAGGAGGCGACGGCGGCGGGGCATCGGATCTCTCCGGCGCAAACCGAAGGGTGGAGGAGGAAGAGTGGACTCGGGCGTTTATATTTCCGGGCACGGATGGCGCCGGTGGTGGCTAGGGCGGAGGCGCCAAGCCCGCATATCCATGGCCATCTCTCCAGGTTCAGAGGTTGCAGGGAAGTTACAGTGGACTTGGAGGAGGAAAACGAAGGGGAGAGGGAGGATGGCGGCGCAGGGGGGTGAGGGCTCTAGGGTAGAGGGGAGGGCTACGTTTTATGATGGAGCTCGAGCTCGTACGGCTGACCATCGGGTGGAGGAGGAGGGATCGGGTGGAGGAGAAGGGATCATACCATTGACGTCAGCGCGAGGAGGAAGAAAGCGACAGGAAGGAAAGGGGTACCGGGCCAGCTAGGGAAAGTGGGCTGGGCTTCGTTTTCTCCCCCCTCTAAACAGTTTTCTTTTTACAATTTCTGTTTGTTTTATTTATTTTTTTTGTAGAAAACCAAAAGGAAGGAAAAGATAAGTTTTTGAGTTAGTAAAAATGTTAGAAAAATTAGGTTAAGTTAGTTAGGTTAATAGCAAACAAAATGCTAACTTTTATTTTCCAAAAGTTCAAAATTTAAAATACTGTTTGTAGTTAATTCAAATTGGGGTTAAATTGATTATTAGGTGCTTATAAATGAAACCAACTTTCAATAGGGTGAACCCTATTTTAGCTTAGAACAAAAGGTTAGATTGTTGTGGGAAATTTCATAATTCCAATTGAGTGCTGTTTGAGATTTGTATTTGAATTGTTTGAATGTGACTTGGAAACAATTGATTGATTAAACCCAACATTTTAATAAGTGATCAACATGGAATAAAATGGAACAAATTGGTTGTTTTCATTTGTGATTTTTATTTCAAATGTTGTAACAGAGCAAGTATGAAAACAAAGCATTTGAAATTGTTTGAGTTTCATTGTGAAAACAATTAAGAACAGATGCAAAACAAATAGTAAACAAGGCAAACAAGGAAATAAATATGATGCCATGATGCAATACTTTAATAACAAGAAATCAAACATTCTAAATGGTAGGTTTTCATACTTGGGATGTTACACATCGCGCAGAACAAAGTCAACAAGGCCCGAGCGATTAGGAACCGCGCACGGTCCCTATCCACCTCCTCTGACGAAGAAGCCTGTGGTGCGTTGTGCTTTACTCGCGACATCTGCGAGGCACCGATGCTCAAAAGATTTAAACTTACTACGGAGGTACCAAAGTACGACGGCTCGCTGGAGCCCAAATCCTGGCTGTCAGAGTACCTCACGGCAGTAAAATGCCAACGTGGGAACAAGACAACGGCTATGCAGTACCTCAATCTACATCTTGTAGGCGCTGCGCGCAGCTGGCTCGAAGGAAGACCGAGGGCGTGCTACGGATCATGGGATGATCTAACTTTCGACTTCCGCAAGAACTTCCAAGCAACATACAAAAGGCATGCGTCCATCAAGGAGCTGCGGGCTTGCAAGCAGAAGAGTGGTGAGTCTACTCGCGAGTACATTCAGCGGTGGACCACGCTAAAAAACACGGCAGAAAACATATCGGAGGAAGTTGCAGTCGAAGCTTTCATCAAAGGAGCTCGACGAGCCGCCTTTAGAGAAGAGCTGGGGCGAGCCGCACCCAAAACCATCGGGGAGTTGATGGCCATAGCCGACAAATGGGCCAACGGCGAAGACTCGGTGCGCAATGAGAAGGCATCTTCGCCAGCACCTAAGGACGACCGCCATGGTCGAAAGAAAAGGAGAAAGCACTACGATCACGACGATCAAGAGGAAGTAGTTGCGGCATAGTTTAGAAGAAATCGTGACAACATACCTCTTGGAAATCGCGAATGGAAGCCAAAGCCAGAGGATAAAACTCCCGAGGAGGACCTTGACGGCTATTACACGCTACATATATTTACAGATAAGCGCACGGGCAAGACCAAGGCAACCCACCTCCTCAAGGACTGCCGAAAGTTTCAGGAGATCCACAAGGACTACACGAAGAAAAACAGAGCCGCAGTCAATCAGGGCTACCCACAATTTCCAGGAGGAGGACATCAGGGATTCCACCCGCCACAACCCCTACCTCCGCCAGGACATCAAAACATGGTGTTGGCCGCGCTACCAGCGCCACCCGTCGCAAACCAGGGAGGCAACGGGTACCCAAACCCAGCAGGACTCCTCGGAATGATACAGAAAGTCTGCCCCTCCCACAGGGTCGTGAAAACAAACACACGCCAAGTGGTCATGGCAGTACAAGCTCCACCGTCCAAACCTGAATACTTGAAGATGGCAGATCAGTCGATAACTTCTCCAAAGATGACCATCCTCCTCGGGTATACCTACCAGGACACGCTGCGCTCGTCATTCAGGCGCAGATAGGTAACTACGAACTCGCACGAGTGTTCATGGACGGCGGTAGCGGGATCAACATAATTTACGCGGACACACTCCGTAAGATGAACAGGAACCTGGACGGACTCGTCGAATCAGAAACATCCTTCCACGGGATAGTACCGGGCAAAGCAGTCCGGCCACTCGGGACAATCAACTTGGAGGTGGTGCTCGGAAACCCAAGAAACTACAGGCGAGAATTCCTCGACTTCGAAGTAGTCGACTGGCCCTCACAGTACCACGCCATTCTCGGCCGAACAGCATTCGCGAGATTCATGCCAGTACCCCACTACGCCTACCTGAAGCTCAAACTTCCCGGGGAATACGGCACCATCACCATAGACGGCGACTTCCAAAAATCCGATAAGTGTGATATTGAGTTCAATGAGATCGTGAAGTCTTCCGGGATGCAGGAGGAGCTAGCAGAATTGGCAAAGATCACGGACCACTCCATGATGCCACTCACCAAAAAGAATGCTCCATAACTCGAGTTCAGTGCAAACAGCGACACTCGAAAGCATCAAGTGCACTCGACAGAATCCGCGAAGACGGCGATGGTGTCCACCACCCTTTCTCCTGCATAGGAAGGCGCGCTCGTCGAACTCCTTCGTGAGTACTGGGAAATCTTCGCCTGGCAGCCTTCAAATATGTCAGGGATACCCAGGGAGTTCGCCCAGCACTCAATCGAAGTTTTCAAAGATGCCAAACCTATCAAGCAAACGAGCCGACGGTTCTCCGAGCCAAAGAAGAAGGCACTCGGAGAAGAGGTGAATTGACTACTCGCCGAAAAATTCATCAGAGAAATAAAAATATCCACCTGGTTAGCAAACCCGGTGTTGGTCCCGAAGAAAAACAGTGACATCCTTCACGTGTGCATCGACTACACGTCGTTGAACAAACACTACCCCAAGGATAACTTCCCCTTGCCACGGATCGACTAGATCGTGGACTCCACTGCAGGCTGCCAGCGACTCTCCTTCTTGGACGCCTACTCGGGTAATAATCAGATCAGGATGAAAGAGGAGGACAAGAAGAAGACAGTGTTCATCACACCCTACGGTGTTTACTGCTACACGACAATGCCCTTCGGGCTAAAAAACGCATGCGCAACATATCAGCATTGCATGCAAAAATGCCTCGCCAAGCTCATTGGCAAGAACACGTCGACGACATCGTCATAAAAACTCGAGTGGAGGACACACTCCTCGGGGACATCAGGTGTCGCACCCGGACTTCTAGGGGATACTCGCAGTTCCGTTGAAAGCAGATGATTGGATTACGGGGCCTACCTGCACCCGCATCTCTTACGAGTAGGCCAACACACGTATGTGTGACAACCAACCCCTACTGTTCATCGTCTACGTAAACCATCCCATAGAAATCAGGATACTTCCATTGACGTACTTCAAACCATACACACATGGTACGTCAATGGCGTTTAACAAAATGATAGCACAACATATCTCTAAGACACAAAAGATGGAAATAAGTTGCAAATAGCTCTCATTAGAGCAGAGATAGCAAATACAATCATCCAGAGGACACATGTCCCAACAATTCATCATTACATCACAGCGGAAGCATTCAAAATGTCTAAGTACAGACAAGATCCAAATAGGCCTAAGAGGCCAGAAACGAAAAGACGGAGCCCATCCACGAAGTCTCGGATCCTGCCCGGGTCCGCTATCTACTCGTTAGCAGTCTCGTCATAATCCACGTAGTAGCCACCATGGTGATCCTCGGAAACGTAGTCTGCGGAAACTACAGCCCCAAAGGGGTCAGTACATAAACGTACTGGCAAGCAAGACTCACAGTTCACCAAAGTGTACCCCAACAACATCAAGCACGGATGCTTTGGGTTCAACGGAAGAAAAGGGTGATACAAAAGATGCGGCAGCTGGCTGCACTAACCAACTACAGATACCTGATACAACTTCCGGCTAACAGAAAGGGGGATAAGATAGCGTATCGTAACCAACCTACCAACTAACTCCAAACAAACCCATCCTGGATCTCGCCCCTTATCCAAAGAAGCAATCCGAGGATAACTCACACAGTTGGATTAGTGATGGTTCAGATTGTTGTGTCAATAAGCCTATTACTAGTCAAGTTATCATTAGTTAGATGTAAGTTGTTCTGAGTACTTGTTAGCCAGTACTTTCACCAAGTCATCCATAACCGCGGAAAACACGGCTTCTCGAGAAGATTTATCCCTGCAGGGGTGCACCAATTTGGCCGTACATGTAAGAATAACCCGCCAGATGGAATGGCCTTTCCACCAAGCGGGGCACTCAACACAACTCAACTCTTCTTCGCATCAAGCCCAAAGAACCACATGATGTGCGTGCGCGGCTAATCGAACCCCACGAAGAAAAGGGGACCCTCATAGCACTCTAAGACCACGCCGCCCTAAATGCCGACTACAAAAGTTCCACCCTGGCGCCAAGGGTTCGCACCTGCACATGCATGCATCAAATGGAAAGCCCGAACTAAGTGTGGCGATTTGGACGAGATGCAAATCGAATCAAATTGAGGGGGGCGCCCATACACGCTTCCCACATGCGGTTAGTGCGCTCATCATGGATCAGTAGACAAGACCCTTTTCCTAATTAGGGTCGACACTAGCATGCCTCAAAACCACGCCGGGCCTCCTGCCGGTGCCTTATCATCAAATTATTATTACCTCAAACATTAGCAGGTTGATTGTTTAACATCGAGCCCCAGAACATAATGAACATAGTAACAGAAATAACGGGCAGCAGACTCGAGCAGAAACAACCCTAAGCATGCTAGTAAGACACGGGCAACAAGCAATGGGGTTATAGGTGTGGAGGTGAGGCTATATCAGGGTTACAGGATAACATGTGATAGGATCGAACAGAAGCAACGATTCATAGTGCTAGCAGAATAGACAACGGAAAGTATCGGTATCCAATGTTGAAAGGAACACAATGGTTCATGTGAGTGAATACTTGCCTGCAAACTCAGTAGCCTGGTACTGGGCTAACTCCTCAGAAGGGGTGTCGTAAAGCTCGTCTGTCTCAACGTCGTCGTCTATTCGAGAAGAAGCAAACAAACAACGCAAAGAGACAAACAATCAATAACATGGCATAATGCACAATCATGGGATGATGCATGGCAAATTAATTGATGCATCAAAGGTAAGCTAGTTAACATGGTAACAATATTAAATGGACCCCTATGCAATTTGGGTTGCATATGGAAAGCCCATGGATTTAGGTTGAAATATTTGTTTTACAACTAATCAACAGGTGAAAGTGGATTAGTATGATGCATGGATGAGGAAAACAGAAAAATAACAACCATAGGAACAATTTAAAATAAGGTTTACCAAGTTTAGAATTTTAGTTATTAAGTTATGGAATTTTGGTTCCTTAAAGGTGTTACACAAACATTTGTTGTTTTCACCACTTTTAATTGTTCAAAATAGATAACAAAGTTCATATTTGGAAAGTACACAAAATTTTAAGTGGAATACATGTTTCACTTGTTGAAAAAGGATTTAGAATAAATTACTTATGAATTAAACAAGTTTAAACAAGTTTTAATTGAATTTATTTGAATTTTTATTTGTTCAAAACATCTAAGCAAATTCATATTTGAAAGGTTTATACTTTTATGGTTTGAAAACATATTTTATAGTTTCAAAAATAATTTAATTTGAGCAAGTTATGAATTTAACAATTTTAAATGATTTAAACAAGGTTTAAATTATTTAAGCAATTTTAATTATTCAAAACATTGAACAAATTTTATATTTGGAAAGGTGGTTTAATTTAGCATGGAAAACATATTTTATTTGTTGAAAATGGATTTAAAATGAGCAAGTTATTAATTTGGCAATTTTAAATGCATTAAACAAGAAACAGTTGTTTTCAGCAATTTAAATTATTCAAAACAGCAAACAAAGTTGATATTTGGAAAGTACATGAAAAATGGGATGGAAAACATATTTAGTTTGTTGAATTTGGAATTTTTATGCCCAAGTTATGAATTTTGCAAAATTAAGTGAATTAAACAAGAATTCTAATATTGCACCAATTTAAAATATTCAAAACAGTAAACAAATTTTATATTTGGGTAGAGAATTCAATTTGGTACAGAATACATATTTAAAATGTTGAATTTGGAGTTGGGATGATTTAGTTATGCCTTTTTAGATTTTTGGTATGAATCTGCCATTTTATTTACTAGCTAGGGACTTAGGAAAAATTAACAGGGACTAGAAAAGAACTGACAGGGACCTGTCTGTGATTTTGGTCAAGTTCTTGGATTTAAACAAAAGGAGAAAAAAGTGGGTTTAATCCCGTGGGGGGTGGGATTCGAACCCACCCCCTCTGCTGTGCGCGCAAGGGCAGTAACCACTGCGGTGGGCTGTTCGATCGTTGACAGGTAAGGGGGGTCGAGGGGGTTAAGGTGTAGTTCGCGGGTTTTCTCTGAACTTATGTCAGATGCGCGACGGCCGCCGGCGGACAGCGACCCGCTGTTGCTGCGACTCGCGGTGGCTGGGGTTCTACGCGTGTGCGTCGTGACAGTGCGTGCTCGCGGAGGTGGGGCAGAGAGGGGAAGACGGAGGGGGGGAGAGGGAGCTCACCTCTCTGAAAGAGGTGCAGTCGCTCGGTGCAGCGGAGAGGTGGCCGGCGATGAAAGGGAGGACGGCGGCGGCGCTCCGGGCCGTCCCCGTGGCCGATGATGGGTCGAGGATGACGAGGGAGGTACGGGGATCCCATTCCCGTACTCGCCTTGGCCGGTGGGAGGCCCAAACGGCGGCGATCGCCGGGGAGGAGGAGGTGGGTTCGGGTGGAATTCAGGTTCAGTTACAGAAGAGGGAGGAGCAGAGAAGATAGATGGAGGTGGGAAGGAGAAATGGAGGCGGGGAGAGGGGAGAAGGAGGGAGAAGGAGGTTTAGGGCAGGAGGAGATGCTCGGTTAGGGTTTTAAGGGAGGGGAAGGCGCTGCTCAGCCGTCTGCTGCTCCTCTCTGCTACGTGGGAGCTCTCGATGTTGAGACGTACGAAGAAGATGATGATCGAGGGGGTATGGGCCTGAGGGGGAGAGATGGGCTGGGCCTGCCCCTCTCTCTCTCTGCTGGGTTTATTTTTTTCTTTGTTCTTTTTTTTTTGCTGATTAGAAATAGGAAGAAAAAGATATGTTTTGGATTTAGGAAAATTTTAGAAAAAATTGTATAGGTTAGTTATTACCACAGCAACAACTTTCCAACTTTTGTTTTCAAAAATATTTTGAATTTTGGTACTGTTTGCAAGTTGTTTGGAATTTGATTGAATTTTAATATTAATTGAAATAATTGAACTTAAGCAAAATAAGTTTTAAAATTCAAGTTTAATTGGAAACAATTGAATGAATTGTTTTGTAATTTTGATAAGTTCAAATTGGGTGCTGTTTGTAATTTGCAATTGAATTTGAACATCATTTGAATTAAGTGAAATATTAAAAGCCATCATTTTAAATAGTTTTGAACCTTATGGTTTGATGGAAACAATGATGGAAGTGTTTTGGTCATTTTCATAATTTTCAAAAGGGTTGCTGTTTTGGAAATTAATTGAATTTGAAAAGGGTTTGGTATTAAATGAATTTTGATAGAAACAAAACAATAGTTTTGGAATCACAACTTTAATGGAAACAATTGATTGTTTTGATTTCAAATATCATTTTGGAAAATTGTAACATCACAAGTATGAAACAAAAGGTTTAAAATTTGGTTTGCAATTCAAATAGAAAACAAGTGAAAACAAAAGAAAACAGAGGAAAACAATTGGAAAACAAAGCAAAACAAATGCAATGAACATGATGTCATGATGCAAAACATAAAATAACAGAGAGCAACATTCTAATGGCTATTTTTCATACTTGGGATGTTACAAAACGCCCCCCCTTGAAAGAATCGCGCCCCGAGATTCCTACTGAGAAAAGAAAAGGTCCGGATACTTCTTGCGAAGATCCTCTTGAGCTGTGACACGTGAAACACATCCTGCACCTTGGATAGTTTTTCTGGAAGTTCAAGACGATAGGCATTCCTTGCAACTCTTCTGGAAAGACGTCAGGGAATTCGCAAACCACCGGAACATTTTCAAGTAGAGGTAGAGGTTTTGTATCGAGGGTGTATAGTTGAATAGAATTTGATTCATTTGGAGAATAGACTATCTGGCCAGAAGGGTGGAACAGAGTTATTGATTAGACGCCGGTAGAAGAACTGAAGTGGCAAGCAACAAGAAGGTTTCAACGGACGAAAAGGATGTTGAGAAGAACAGGATATCAAAGCAACATCGGGAAACACGAGACCAAAACTCCTGAGGTACTACGGAAAACCCATCCGGGCTTCTAAAGGATCAATATCTACTGCTTAAGGAATAGAGGATCTGCTTCCGGGGCTTACACGCCTCCGTTCTCAATCATGAGTAGGCAACATGATAAATCATGTCACAACCACCTCCATTCCTATGGTCTAGTAGATATAACTATCCTAGAGAAACCAGGATACGTGAAATCCTAACTTGAAAGTTTAGATGAGAAGGGAAAACAACGTTGCACTTCCTTACCAGAAAAGGGAGGGTGGGTGGGGAAAGAAGAAAAAGAACAGAATTCCTACTCTCACGTTTCATTTTTCCTATATAGCTACAAAATAGTTTCTAGACTCAACTGCGACCAGTAAAAGGGATCCTACAGGCAGATAGGCTCTGATACCATTTGTCGCACCCAGACTTCTAGGGGATACTCGCAGTTCCGTTGAACAGCAGATGATTGGATTACGGGGCCTACCTGCACCCGCATCTCTTACGAGTAGGCCAACACACGTATGTGTGACAACCAACCCCTAATGTTCATCGTATACGTAAACCATCCCATAGAAATCAGGATACTTCCATTGACGTACTTCAAACCATACACACATGGTACGTCAACGGCGTTTAACAAAATGATAGCACAACATATCTCTAAGACACAAAAGATGGAAATAAGTTGCAAATAGCTCTCATTAGAGCAGAGATAGAAAATACAATCATCCAGAGGACACATGTCCCAACAATTCATCATTACATCACAGCGGAAGCATTCAAAATGTCTGAGTACAGACAAGATCCAAATAGGCCTAAGAGGCCGGAAACGAAAAGACGGAGCCCATCCACGAAGTCTCGGATCCTGCCCGGGTCCGCTATCTACTCGTTAGCAGTCTCGTCATAATCCACGTAGTAGCCACCATGGTGATCCTCGGAAACGTAGTCTGCGGAAACCACAGCCCCAAAGGGGTCAGTACATAAACGTACTGGCAATCAAGACTCACAGTTCACCAAAGTGTACCCCAACAATATCAAGCACGGATGCTTTGGGTTCAACGGAAGAAAGGGGTGATACAAAAGATGCGGCAGCTGGCTGCACTAACCAACTACAGATACCTGATACAACTTCCGGCTAACAGAAAGGGGGATAAGAATGCGTATCGTAACCAACCTACCAACTAACTCCAAACAAACCCATCCTGGATCTCGCCCCTTATCCAAAGAAGCAATCCGAGGATAACTCACACAGTTGGATTAGTGATGGTTCAGATTGTTGTGTCAATAAGCCTATTACTATTCAAGTTATCATTAGTTAGATGTAAGTTGTTCTGAGTACTTGTTAACCAGTACTTTCACCAAGTCATCCATAACCGCGGAAAACACGGCTTCTCGA
Organism: Alopecurus myosuroides; assembly: GCA_028641055.1. Classification (NCBI taxonomy): domain Eukaryota; kingdom Viridiplantae; phylum Streptophyta; class Magnoliopsida; order Poales; family Poaceae; genus Alopecurus; species Alopecurus myosuroides. The sequence continues at coordinate 523,173,360 of CM054057.1, read as the reverse complement.
GAAGATTTATCCCTGTAGGGGTGCACCAATTTGGCCGTACACGTAAGAATAACCCGCCAGATGGAATGGCCTTTCCACCAAGCGGGGCACTCAACACAACTCAACTCTTCTTCGCATCAAGCCCAAAGAACCACATGCTATGCGTGCGCGGCTAATCGAGCCCCACGAAGAAAAGGGGACCCTCATAGCACTCTAAGACCACGCCGCCCTAAATGCCGACTACAAAAGTTCCACCCTGGCTCCAAGGGTTCGCACCTGCACATGCATGCATCAAATGGAAAGCCCGAACTAAGTGTGGCGATTTGGACGAGATGCGAATCGAATCAAATTGAGGGGGGCGCCCATACACGCTTCCCACATGCGGTTAGTGCGCTCATCATGGATCAGTAGACAAGACCCTTTTCCTAATTAGGGTCGACACTAGCAGGCCTCAAAACCACGCCGGGCCTCCTGCCGGTGCCTTATCATCAAATTATTATTACCTCAAACATTAGCAGGTTGATTGTTTAACATCGAGCCCCAGAACATAATGAACATAGTAACAGAAATAACGGGCAGCAGACTCGAGCAGAAACAACCCTAAGCATGCTAGTAAGACACGGGCAACAAGCAATGGGGTTATAGGTGTGGAGGTGAGGCTATATCAGGGTTACAGGATAACATGTGATAGGATCGAACAGAAGCAACGATTCATAGTGCTAGCAGAATAGACAAGGGAAAGTATCGGTATCCAATGTTGAAAGGAACACAATGGTTCATGTGAGTGAATACTTGCCTGCAAACTCAGTAGCCTGGTACTGGGCTAACTCCTCAGAAGGGGTGTCGTAAAGCTCGTCTGTCTCAACGTCGTCGTCTATTCGAGAAGAAGCAAACAAACAACGCAAAGAGACAAACAATCAATAACATGGCATAATGCACAATCATGGGATGATGCATGGAAAATTAATTGATGCATCAAAGGTAAGCTAGTTAACATGGTAACAATATTAAATGGACCCCTATGCAATTTGGGTTGCATATGGAAAGCACATGGATTTAGGTTGAAATATTTGTTTTACAACTAATCAACAGGTGAAAGTGGATTAGTATGATGCATGGATGAGGAAAACAGAAATATAACAACCATAGGAACAATTTAAAATAAGGTTTACCAAGTTTAGAATTTTAGTTATTAAGTTATGGAATTTTGGTTCCTTAAATGTGTTACACAAACATTTGTTGTTTTCACCACTTTTAATTGTTCAAAATAGATAACAAAGTTCATATTTGGAAAGTACACAAAATTTTAAGTGGAATACATGTTTCACTTGTTGAAAAAGGATTTAGAATAAATTACTTATGAATTAAACAAGTTTAAACAAGTTTTAATTGAATTTATTTGAATTTTTATTTGTTCAAAACATCTAAGCAAATTCATATTTGAAAGGTTTATACTTTTATGGTTTGAAAACATATTTTATAGTTTCAAAAATAATTTAATTTGAGCAAGTTATGAATTTAACAATTTAAATGATTTAAACAAGGTTTGAATTATTTAAGCAATTTTAATTATTCAAAACATTGAACAAATTTTATATTTGGAAAGGTGGTTTAATTTAGCATGGAAAACATATTTTATTTGTTGAAAATGGATTTAAAATGAGCAAGTTATTAATTTGGCAATTTTAAATGCATTAAACAAGAAACAGTTGTTTTCAGCAATTTAAATTATTCAAAACAGCAAACAAAGTTGATATTTGGAAAGTACATGAAAAATGGGATGGAAAACATATTTAGTTTGTTGAATTTGGAATTTTTATGCCCAAGTTATGAATTTTGCAAAATTAAGTGAATTAAACAAGAATTCTAATATTGCACCAATTTAAAATATTCAAAACAGTAAACAAATTTTATATTTGGGTAGAGAATTCAATTTGGTACAGAATACATATTTAAAATGTTGAATTTGGAGTTGGGATGATTTAGTTATGCATTTTTAGATTTTTGGTATGAATCTGCCATTTTATTTACTAGCTAGGGACTTAGGAAAAATTAACAGGGACTAGAAAAGAACTGACAGGGACCTGTCTGTGATTTCGGTCAAGTTCTTGGATTTAAACAAAAGGAGAAAAAAAGTGGGTTTAATCCCGTGGGGGGTGGGATTCGAACCCACCCCCTCTGCTGTGCGCGCAAGGGCAGTAACCACTGCGGTGGGCTGTTCGGTCGTTGACAGGTAAGGGGGGTCGAGGGGGTTAAGGTGTAGTTCGCGGGTTTTCTCTGAACTTATGTCAGATGTGTGACGGCCGCCGGCGGACAGCGACCCGCTGTTGCTGCGAATCGCGGTGGCTGGGGTTCTGCGCGTGTGCGTCGTGACGGTGCGTGCTCGCGGAGGTGGGGCAGAGAGGGGAAGACGGAGGGGAGGAGAGGGAGCTCACCTCTCTGAAAGAGGTGCAGTCGCTCGGTGCAGCGGAGAGGTGGCCGGCGATGAAAGGGAGGATGGCGGCGGCGCTCCGGGCCGTCCCCGTGGCCGATGATGGGTCGAGGATGACGAGGGAGGTACGGGGATCCCATTCCCGTACTCGCCCTGGCCGGTGGGAGGCCCAAACGGCGGCGATCGCCGGGGAGGAGGAGGTGGGCTCGGGTGGAATTCAGGTTCAGTTACAGAAGAGGGAGGAGCAGAGAAGACAGATGGAGGTGGGAAGGAGAAATGGAGGCGGGGAGAGGGAGAAGGAGGGAGAAGGAGGGTTAGGGCAGGAGGAGATGCTCGGTTAGGGTTTTAAGGGAGGGGAAGGCGCTGCTCAGCCGTCTGCTGCTCCCCTCTGCTACGTGGGAGCTCTCGATGTTGAGCCGTACGAAGAAGATGATGATCGAGGGGGTATGGGCCTGAGGGGGGAGAGATGGGCTGGGCCTTCCCCTCTCTCTCTCTGCTGGGTTTATTTTTTTCTTTGTTCTTTTTTTTTGCCGATTAGAAATAGGAAGAAAAAGATATGTTTTGGATTTAGGGAAATTTTAGAAAAAATTGTATAGGTTAGTTATTACCACAGCAACAACTTTCCAACTTTTGTTTTCAAAAATATTTTGAATTTTGGTACTGTTTGCAAGTTGTTTGGAATTTGATTGAATTTTAATATTAATTGAAATAATTGAACTTAAGCAAAATAAGTTTTAAAATTCAAGTTTAATTGGAAACAATTGAATGAATTGTTTTGTAATTTTGATAAGTTCAAATTGGGTGTTGTTTGTAATTTGCAATTGAATTTGAACATCATTTGAATTAAGTGAAATATTAAAAGCCATCATTTTAAATAGTTTTGAACCTTATGGTTTGATGGAAACAATGATGGAAGTGTTTTGGTCATTTTCATAATTTTCAAAAGGGTTGCTGTTTTGGAAATTAATTGAATTTGAAAAGGGTTTGGTATTAAATGAATTTTGATAGAAACAAAACAATAGTTTTGGAATCACAACTTTAATGGAAACAATTGATTGTTTTGATTGAAATATCATTTTGGAAAATTGTAACATCACAAGTTATGAAACAAAAGGTTTAAAATTTGGTTGCAATTCAAATAGAAAACAAGTGAAAACAAAAGAAAACAGAGGAAAACAATTGGAAAACAAAGCAAAACAAATGCAATGAACATGATGTCATGATGCAAAACATAAAATAACAGAGAGCAACATTCTAATGGCTATTTTTCATACTTGGGATGTTACATCAGGGAGATATTCGACGCTCTCAACGTGTACAGGATCAAGCTCAACCCGACAAAATGCGTCTTTGGCGTTCCCGCGGGACAACTTCTCGGGTATTTGGTCTCTGCCCGAGGAATCGAAGCCAATCCGGAGAAAATTCAAGCAATCTTGACAATGAAGGAGCCAACCAATCTTTGCGGCGTACAGTAGCTCGCAGGGCGACTAGCCGCTCTGAGCAGATTCATCGCAAGGTTAGGCGAAAAAGCATTGCCCTTTTACAAGCTGCTAAAGAAAACAGATAAGTTCGAGTGGACACCCGAAGCAAAAAAGGCGTTCATCAACTTAAAAAGAGCACTGCAGAGTAGGCGCGTCCTGGCAACGTCACAAGAGAGGGAGCCCTTATACCTATACCTAGCTGCAACAAACCAAGTCATCAGCAGGGTTCTTGTCGTCGAGCGGCCAGAAGACGGCATGGCGTATGATGTTCAGCGGCCAACATATTACGTCAACGAGGTGCTTTCGCCATGCAAGCAGCGATACCCTCACTGTCAGAAGCTTGCGTATGGCGTAGTCCTCACGGCCCGAAATCTCAAACATTATTTCCAGGAGCATACCGTCATGGTGCTAAACGACGCATCACTCGGTACTATCATGAACAACCCAATGGCATCCGGAAGAATTGCAAAATGGAGCATCAAGCTAGGCGCCTGGGACATCATTTATGCAGGGCGCAAATCTATACAATCCCAAGTAATCGTGGAGTTCCTAAGAGAGTGGACGGAGCTGCAAACACCAGGACCCCCAGAATACACGAGCAACTGGATCATGTTCTTCGACGAGTCGAAAAGAAACGAAGGAGTCGGAGCCAGAGTTATTCTTATATCTCCCCAAGGCAACAAGGTGCAATACGTCCTGCGATTGGATTTCCCTCCTGATGACCCAACGTCCAACAATGACACGGAGTATGAGGCCCTCCTACATGGCATGAAAATGGCGATCGCCTGCGGAGCCACCCGATTGATGATATATGGAGATTGAAATCTCATCGTGCAGCAGACGATGAAGGAGTGTGATGTTATCGCGGATAACATGGTCGTTTATCGTGACATGTACAATCTACTCGAGGGAAGTTTCAAAGGGTGCGAACTGAAGCACATCGCGTGATCAAGCAATAAGGAAGCAGACAAGATGGCCAACATGGGGTCAACAAATTCCCCCATCCCTCCAGGAATCTACTTCGAACGAATGATCAAGCGATCAGTCAGAGCCAGAAAGCCAGCAGGAACACCCGCAGAAGTGGAAACAGACGACAGCCCGCAAATTGCTATGATCGAGCTCATCCACAATATTTCAAGGAAATTTTTTCTGGTCGAACCAGTCTGGACGCAGAAATACCTCGACTACTTGTCCAACAAACAGCTCCCAACAGACATTTGCGAGGCCCGACAAATATTACTGCACAGCAAATCCTTTCGGGTGATCAACGGCGAGCCATACAAGCAAAGCTTATCAGGAGTATTGCAGAGATGCATAGCACCCGAAGATGGCAAGGAATTACTCCGGGATATACACCAAGGAGACTGCGCCACCACGCCAGTTGGAGAGCCATCGTGGGCAAGGCTTTCAGGACAGGATTCTATTGGCTCACAGCAGCAAGAGACGCCAAAGATCTAGTCGACAGATGCAACGCCTGCCAATGGTTTGCGCCCAGGACGCACGCCCCTGCAATAGAACTAAACATGATTCACATCGCCTGGCCCTTCGCCCAATGGGTGCTAGACATGGTGGGACCCCTGCGCAAGTCAACACTCGGAGGATACACACACCTGCTCGTGGCGGTCGACAAATTCACAAAATGGATAGAGGCTATGACAGTCACCTCCGCGCATGCACAATGCGCCGTGCGATTCCTCGACTCCATCGTGTGCAGATTCGGCGTGCCACACAACATCATCACAGACAATGGCAGCAACTTTACAGCCAAGCAAACACAAGAATTCTGCGAGGAAAAGGGAATCACCCTCAGCTTCGCCTCGGTAGCTCACCCGCAAACTAATGGCCAAGTCGAACGATCTAACAGATTAGTTTCGGCTGGCCTAAAGAAGCGGTTGTTAGATCGGTTGCACCCAGCAGCAGGGCACTGGGCCGAAGAACTACCGTCAGTACTGTGAAGCCTGCACACAACACCAAATCGGTCAACAAAATACACGCCATTTTTCATGATATACGGAGCTGAAGCTGTCCTACCTGAAGATGTCAAATTCAGTGCCCCACGAGTCGTCGCATACAGCGAAGAAACCTCAAACAAGGCACTCGCAGAAGATGTGGACGCACTGGATGAAATCCGAGACATTGCACTCGCGAGATCCGCAGTATACCAGCAATCTTTGCACAACTATCACAGTCGTTGTATACGCCACAGATCTTTCGTGGTAGAAGACCTGGTGCTGCGGCTCAAACAAAAGGAAGGACACAAGCTCGAGCCACCATGGGAAGGACCCTTCATAATACATGAAGTCATCCCAGGAGGCGCCTATCGATTGAAGAACCCGAACACCGGTGGTATCTACTCCAACCCGTGGAACGTTGCGCATCTATGCAAGTTCTACCCCTAGGATTATTCTACTCGCAAGAAATAAGGTTGTACCAGCCACGATGTAGCTCGACCAAACACATGGCTTCTCAGTCATATCAATAAATACATGGTTTCTCAATCATAGCAATCGCGACCTCTTGTTTTCTTTAAACATGCTAAAACGACAGGTACACACCCCAAACACACGGGGGCTACGCCTAACTAGCATCATCACATACCTTCGAGTACCATCACTCGATAAAAACAATACAAGGTACAAAAAGGTCTACACCTTATAAACACCTTCAAAACATCGAACAAAATATACAAGGTCACAAGGTTTACACCTTCAAAACACCTTACAACAAGATATTTACATCTTAAAATTAAACTTAACGGCGAGCGGCCACATCTGCAAGCATTTGATTCACCTCCTCGGAAGTCAGTCGAACAATCTGCTCCGCTGCAGGACGCACAGCCGCATAATGAGGAGAAAAATTCACTAGTGAACCTCTCGAGTCAAGAAGCCGCGCCACAGAAAGGAAGTTGACCTCAGGGTGCCACAGCCGAACGAAGGAAAGTGCCACTTGGGCTCCACTAACAAGTTGTTGGCGTACGCACTCTCGAACCTCTCCCACCCGACGGAACATCCGGAGCAAGCTACTCAACCTATCCGGGACAACACCCAAAGGGTAGAATGTCCGATGGACAGAAGACAGGGCCTCGTGACAAGACTCGACGATTATCTGCGCCTAGCTCGCCCGATACTTCAGGGTAGCTAGGATAAAGCCTCGCTTGCGATCATACCAGAACTCATTCGCATGAGGTTTGGGGCCACCTGACTCGTGAATAATGTGGTTATTCACCCAATGGGTTTCACAGACTCCGTCAGGTTCAACAACTGCAAGGACAACAAAAGCGTCAAAACAAAGAGAGGAACCAACGACAAAGTACTCGAGGGCTCACAAACTTATAGAGCATTCCCTTGGCAATAGCCGCCAGTTCTTCCATCACAAATTTCTCACGCTCCGCTGCAAGTTTCTGCTTCGACTTGGCAACATTGGCCACGCCTCGCAGAGCCTTCAACTTGCGCTCACCATACGCAACACGGTCACGGAGTGATGCAAATGTGCTGGCAGCAACAACAAGGGCATTAACCTGCGAAGCAGACCCACTCGAAGACTCTACGCTGGGATCCACTACTTGGAAAGAAAAGAAGAAAGTTCAGAAAAATCACAAGACCCCACTCGAGAACATACCACCCATTCCTCGGGTGCTCGAGGGCTACTCCCATCGGGAGCATACAAAAGTAAGGCACAACAATCAAACACTGAGGATTTCATAAAAACACTTTGATTACGCAGCATAAAATACGGGAATACATCCCAAGGTTCATTACATCGACAAGCAAAAGGAAACAAAAAACTATCCTAAGGGGCTGCAGAAGTGGTTCCACTCGCGGAAGGCTGCCCCTTGCGACTAGCACGAGTGAGCACCTCAGAAAGCATCTTCGGTAGGATTTCAGCACGAGCGCCAAAAGGACGGAGTGCTACCTTTTTGCCATGGGCGTCGTACGGAACGCTCGAATACACCTTCTCCAGGTCATCCGAGACTCCATGCGCCAAGGAAAACTGAATAGCCATCCTGGCCCCGCACTCGGACTGAGCGACTGAGTACTCCTGGAGAAGATATTTGTTGCCCAGGAATACCTTTAGGAGGCCGTCCAGTGTTGGCGGAATCGCCACATCCACCATTAAACGCTCGTGGAATCGCCTCAACACTCAGGTGGCATCACCAACGAGGGAGCAGATTCTACTCGCATGTTCCTGGAGCTGAGTGCAGGAATCCGTGAGGGCATGTAGTCGCTGGTTTCCACGCAGCTCCAGTCCAATCCCAAGGGCGTCTGGAACAAAGACAAATTAAAACTCTAAGAAAACAGGATAAATTCAAACCAGAGTAGAAGAAAGGCGAAACACAGTTTACCCGCAAGCTTCTGAGCCGAAGGACGGATGAGGCCGACAAGATCGCTGTCATGCTTGGCACCTGCCTCCTCCAGCTGCTTCAGCGCTTCCTGAGCCTTCTCGAAGCTCCCCTCAAGATCGGTTGAATGCTTGCGAGTGGACTCCAACTCCTTTCGGGAGGATTCCAGCTCCGCCTCAAGGGTTTTCACCCGAGCAACAGCTTCAGCCTTTTCAGCCTTCAAGCGGGTGACTTCGTCTGCAGTACAAAAGTATACGGCTGGAGCAACCTTTAGAATCAAGAGAAACAGTAAAGACAAGAAAGGTGGAATAACTTACCTTGAAGAGAACGACCATCTTGGACAAGCTGATCGCGATCTGTCCGAAGGGAGATGCAGTCCGCTTCGGCTGAAAGTACTCGGCGCCCGAAAGCAGCGAGGGGGTCGAGGAGAGCCTACAAAAACCCAAGATAAAAGTTCGAGTCAAAAGAGGTATTACTTGAGCCTACACACGACTGTACACAGTCGAATGTAGCCTCGGGGGCTACTCCCATCGGGAGCACTGCCGTGCACCCAACCCGATAGAATTCAAGGAGGAGAAGACTTCGACTTGAGCCTGTGGCCAACTGCAAGCAATTAACCACAGACTCGAGGGCTACTCCCATCGGGAGCACGGCCGTGCACTCGATAAAATTTTTGAACGGACAAAGTAAAGACAAGTGGACTTACTTTGCCCTGAGCGGTAGACAAAGGGTCAGCCGAGCTGACCGAAACCTCCTTACTCACAGACGCTCCACCCGCAAAGTTGGGCAGATCGTACTCTGGAGTGGCGGTTGCTCTCACAGGACTTGGAGATCTTCGGGCAACCTCATCAACTAGAGAAGGATCCAAGGCAGCATCCTTCCTCTTCACGGAAGGAAGCGAAGAAGCGAACCAGCCAGGGCTAATAGTCGCAAGGCTGCTGTTGAAAGTGAAATCAGAATAAAAAACAAGGAACGAGAAGGAAAATTCGCGACTAAGAACGAAACACAGAAGACTTACTCGTCCTCGTCATCATCATCTAGAACGTCCATGTTCCAGGCGGTGGAAACCTTTGGTGGACGACCAAGTGGTGGAAGCGTACAGAGGGGAGGCACCTGGAGAGGCTCGGTTGCATTGGTAGACCCATCACCCAAGGAACTATCCTTGGAAGTGACTTCGTCATCCTCGTGCCTGCGGCGCTTGCGGTGATGGAGTTCATCGCTACCCGACTCCTCCTCGTCGTCCATATAATCGCGCTCGGAGCTCGAATCAGCTTCTGCGACACTAGTTTCGAGAGGAGCATCGACGTTACTCGCCAGAAGGTCCAAGGCATCTTCAGCCGAAACTGGCGGGTAGCACTTCGCTACCTTCAAGCTCTACGGGAGCAAAAGAAGGAAAAGAGAGAAGATCTTCAATCGACAAAATTTCGGGCTAGAAAGAGACAAAAGAAGAACAAGAAGAAACTCACCTCAGCCGAGGGAGATTTCGCAGCCTCGAATGGCTCGAGAGAACAGGCCGAGTAGGCCTCTCCTTTCTTCATATTGGTGATGGCCGCAATCTTTTTCTCGAACTCAGCATTCGAGAGAATGTCTTCGCACGCGCGACTCGGGTCCTGGGTGCCCTGGTACTCCCACATGGTGGATGGCCTCGCCTGAAGGGGCTGGATCGTTCATCGAAGAAACACACTTGCTACGTGTATTCCATTCAACAGAATCCCCAACGCCTTGTCGCAGAAGCTCGCCACCTTCGCGAGTAGGGGGAGACAATCTTGTTGTCTTCGACGGTGAGCTTGTGCGACCAGGACTTCCTCCGCTTCAGAATGGCGAATGGGTGGAATTCTGGGGCTCCACCCACGCTGTTGTCGATGACGTAGAACCATTTCTTCCGCCACCCTTGCGCCGAGTCGACGAAGTACATCTCCATGTAGGGGATATCCGTCCTCGCCTGGATCCCGAAGCCTCCGGTGCGCAGCGACTCCCCCAGCTTCTCTCCTGGTCGCGCTCTCTCCCGGAAGATCCGCACCTTGAAGAGGGCCTTCCAGAGGCCCCAGTGCGGGCGGATGCCCAGGAAGCACTCGCAAAGCACGATAAAACACGATATCTGCTGAATCGCGTTTGGAGGCAGGTCGTGCAGATGTATGCCGTAGACATACAGCAGCCCGAGAAGAAATGGGTGGAGAGGAAGGGATAGACCGCGCGAGACGTGCTCAGCGAAGAACACGCGCTTGTTCGCGTGAGGATTGGGTACCTCTTCTTTCTTGGACAAGCGCACGCGCTTTTCGGTGTCAGGCGGGAGCAGTCCTTCCCGTTGCATCTCGGCGATGCTCTTCTTTCTGACGAGGGGCGGCCCGGAAGCGTCTGCCACTTCCTTCGAGGACGACGCGGCAGCGCTGCGTTTCTCCCCGCCGGCCATTGGAACTCTCTTGTGCTTACAGAACAGGAGATGAGCGCGAGAAGAAAGAAGATGAGCAAAGGGCCGGAAGATTTACCCATCTCCTAAGGGTAAATATTTATACACAGGCCGAGCTGATCCAGACCGTAGGTTTGGCAACGTGGCACCCATCGCGGCCGCCACGCGTGAAGTGGAAACGAAGCGGCGGCGAGCGGTTACCTGGCACGATCTTTCCAAAAGATCGTGCGCATTTACAGCGCGTGGCTCGCGGAAAACCCGGATGCGACCTATCATTTCCGGCCAAAAGCTGACAAGGTGGGCCAGCGTGCTCTGCTTCGCTCTGTCACGTCCCATCGGGAGGAGTCAGAACATATAGATGCGCAGTGACATCACTGTATACCTCATCAAGACACGAAAACTCTTTCCCATAAGCTCCCTAACACGAAATTTCTTTCGTATGGGCATATCAAGACGCGAAAACTCTTTCGCATAAGCTCCCTAACACGAAATTTCTTTCGTATGAGCATATCAAGACGCCAAAACTTTTTCGCACAAGCTCCCTGACACGAAATTTCTTTCGTGTGGGTATATCAAGGCGCGAAAATCTCTTTCGCATAAACCCCCAAACACGAAAGCTCTTTCGTATGGGCAACACAAAAAAAAAATTATTATAAACGCAAAAATCTCTTTTGCATAAGTACAACAAGGGAAGGAGATCTCTTCACTCGAAGATTCTCAAGAAGATAATCAAAAGGAAAAATCGCGAGTACGCGGATCCCGCTACTCTATCACAAGATGTATCTACACATCTCTACCCTGGATTGTTCAGCTGACTAGGCACATCCGGATGTCGTATTCTTTCGAGTACGAAGGTAAGACCCAAAGATCTCTCTTATGGGCCTGGAATCGCACTCAAGCTGCGTCCTCCGGTAAAATTCCGTGTCAACAACACGAAGAAAAATCCTAGCGGACGCGCCGGGTACCCCTATAGGTTAAGTTCGACTCGGTAAGACCTCCACGGCCTAGTCGCAACGATCACCTCGCCGGATTTGAGTCGGAGGTCTCGAGTCTGTGTAGGCCAGAACTGTTTTTTCCCTAGATGCAATTAATTGGCCCTGAACTTTCGGGAGAGCCAAGCGACTGGGCCACATCCTTCTGCGAAAACAGCCAGTACACAGGCACATTTATCGCTAGATGCTCGAGTACAAGAAGCGCATTGCGCACATGGTATGCGCCCTTCAAAATCAAGCGATTAAAACGATTGATCGAAAGAGATCAAGACGAACTTTGAGTGTCCACCCGACAGATTCTCAGTCGAGTAAACACTCGGGGGCTACTGACGTGGGGATGAATATTGGACCTATCGGGTAAGGCTATCCGGTCCAAGGCCCAAGACCTAAGCCCAAGGAGAGGTGCCACCAATGGTTCTAGAAGGCCCAATCAAAGGCCCACCCGCAAAGCCTTGCGGGTCAAGAAGGAAACTTGTAACCGACCTAAGCTAGGGTTTGTAACCCCCCGGGTGAGGTTTCAGACCTGGCCACCTATATAAGGCCACGATAACTACCGGGAGGGAATCTAAGCAATTTTACACCACCAAAGCCTTGAGTTCGAGTTCATACTCTCGATTCGAGCACCCCCCCATTGTAACCGATCTATTGATAATACAGATCGACAGAGCAGGAGTAAGGGTTTTACCTCTACGAGGGCCCCGAACCTGGGTAAATCTTGCCCCTGTTAGCCGACGATCGTCACCAGCGCCTATACATTCTCCTAATCGAAACCCTATCGGTTCGTCCGAGGGACTTATTGAGATGCTATTCTACAGCGGCGGTTGGGTGCTTCAATTCGTGGAAGGATTCAGATTGGAGTTCCTGGTAATAAGGTCGGTGTTTCCTCTGCCTTGGAGGAGGTGCCTCTTCCTCCTCTCTAGGGTTGCCCTATTTTGGCGTAGGACCTTAGCGGCATCTCCTTATGGAAGCCATTGCGTTGGTGGCAAAAGAAATAACGGATGGTTGGGGGTCTTGAAGTTGCAGAAGGGCGTGAAATTCGTCGGTAATCATGGTCCTCAAGAAGCTAGGTCGCCCGTTGCGGCAGTCGAGGGCGATCTTCTCCGACTACCCCGCCCATTGCAGTGGTCGAAGAGCAGTCTCACGGGTGAGCTATTGTTTCTTCTGGCCAAAGGGCAGCCCATCTTCTTCCACTCAGCCATAGATACAGATGGGAAGCAACACATCTTCCTCGCGAAGTCTCGGCAAGGTGCCATGGAAGCTTCGTCTTCCCAAGTGTTGTACTTTCGGGGCGAAGTCGGTGTTTTCTTAGGACCCAATTGTTGTTTTCATAGAACCTAGTTGTGATTTCCATTAGCACACTGCCTGACTGGGTCCTGTTTGTAGAAGTCAGGGACCAACTTATAATTTCCTTTTCTTTTGGGTATTATAAGTTGCCTTGTACTCCCAGGGGCCTCTTTGGATTAAGTACTTTAAAAATATAGGGATGGGAAAACAAAGGAATGTACTCCCTCTGTTCCTAAATATAAGAGGCTTGAGGAGTGCAAATTTAACTCTCCCAAAGTCTTATATTTAGGAATAGTATAAATTACAATATAATTTCAAAACACATAATTTTGGAAGAGATGTCTTTGGATGGTGCGAGTAAACAAACACATGAACTTTTGCAAGAATGAGGAAAGAGATGGTGTGAGTGCATTATACCTTTGAAAGGAAAAAAAAAGTTCGAATTCATGTTGAGATTCCTATGAGATATGGGCATATGAACGAATTAGTTAGAAATTTGATGGCCTCGATCCTACGCTCCAAATGGCACATAGGAAAAATTCTTACGGATTGGAACCATCCACAATTCATATGAAATTTCTTAACCTGAAGCGACCCTAAGATTCAGGTCTTGGGGTACTTCAAGACCCCAACCCTATTTTTAGAAAAAAGTTAGATATGTTAAAAAACAAGTACTCCGTAAAATTGTTTTAGAACATGTAACACTTTATCAAATTTGAAAAATACAAATTTACCATTGAACTAAGATGCATATCCATGGAACTTCTAGAAACCTATACAACACTTTAACTAACTACTACTCGCATGTCTTGCCCTAGTGCCTAGTGTAACCGAGGCAACTTTGGCATGCTGATAGGTGTATTATAATGGTACATGGTGTTTCCGATGCTCATCTTTATTTCCCTATACACAAATCTATCTACCAGTTCAATATCTGTTGTCTCATAGATCACAACAACTCACTCATCATGGTCTTCAGCAACAAAAAAGAAATATCGTCAAAGCGTTACAACATAATTTCTGACTGACTAGCGAAGAACTCATCCATTTGAGTGTTCAACAAGTCCAGTTTTATGCGGTTTGGCTCAACAGGAGAACTCTTTCGAGACACCCTGCTTGACCTAGATGTCCTGTGCTTGCTCTTGTGGTTACTCAAAACTCTCTCCTTCGGCGCTTGAAACCGGAAGATACAGTATAGTTGTCCTGGGAGCTCTGCAGGGCGGGAATTTCAGGGACGAACATGGCATTGTTGTACACAGGGTAATGCAAGTTCTCTTGCCAGCGGAGACCCGAGGCTGTTGGTGGTGAAGGAACCTCAGGCACCACCCATGGATCGTCAGTATCCAATACATGCACTTGGCCTAACAGTTCTTCTGCAAATAAGCCTTCAGCTAGACGACACTGTGGAGAGCCCCCAGCACTACCCAGCTTTGCATTGTCATCCTGTAGCACAAAGGAGCATGGCATTAGGACGATATCTACATGAAAGGAGCATTCCAGTGTGGGTGGGAACAGTATTCATTATCCTCCCAAGTGGATTACGCATAAACGTGAATGACACTAGAATCTAGAACCAGATATCAGGAAACTGTAATTTGGGCTCAACTTTGTAACTTAACAAGCCTACCGAAAACTTCGCAATTGATTGCTAGTACAGGGTTAATCTCACAGCGAGTAAATGCACCATGAATCGGGTGCTCGATAGTAAAGATGATGGCCACTAACAACTAGCAAAGCTCACATCTATCAGAAAAAAATACTAGCAAGAATGCATTACAATCTACAAAAAAAGGACAGAAAGCACTTCCAACAGGAATCACTTCCACAGTTCAATCTGAAGGTCCTTCAGACCGAGAGTGGTGTTTGACAAATTTTGGCCTGGTTAAAATTATGTTGGTAAGTTTGAGAAACTCTGGAACTTCCCAATTCATCCATCAGCTTATTAGTTGATAGAAGCAACTAATTAGCTGAATGCCTATATCATATCAGGTGCTAATTCACCGTAAGGGGAGGCTGAAAAGGCTCCTGGCTGTTTAAGCTTTTCAGTTCTGAGGCGACTCATCTACAGTAGGTCTAATCATATCACAATATTAAGCCCCTGAATTTCACGAAGCAAACTAAACCATTCATATGTTTTCTAGAAAAATCAGTGCGGAGAGAGAGAGGTTCCAGTAATCTAAAGGAAATGAGAAGCATAAGTTACTAATTAGAAAAGACAGGAAACATGTCAATTCAGAATTCACATTTTGGATTACCTTTGAAGAACCATGCTCAGCGAAGCCAAAGTTTGGACCATATTCTAAGTTACAAAAGAATTCATCCACAGGCCAATCAGGTAAACTGTTTGACCCATTACCACCTGAGAATGGTAAGTTGTACGGCGGGTCACTATCTCTGTTCATTTGATTGGTTAAGGCGGATGTGGTCTGGCTAGAGAGCAAATGTTTTGAACTTCCATCTGACAGGTACTTAGGTGGAGGCTCTGCCGATCTAATTACACTGTTGTCCATTGTCCAGTTGACCATTGTTGTTTTGGTATTTGGAACAGAAATCTGTCTAGAATAATCTCCACGGATTGCATTTTGGCTGGTAAGAGATACACTGCTTTCACCTGAAGATAAGACAGTAGGATTTTTCCTTGCCAAGTGTTTCTGTTGTGAATCCACTGCTGCACCAGAAGTGTTAGCATGCTTGTCAGCAATAGGTGGAACTGGATCAGCAGCTTCAAGGCCAACTTGAACTCCTGTCAGCAGGAACCTTTGATGTGCTGAAACAAAGGAATTCACTGTGTGTATAGCAACATCACAATCTCTACAAAGTAGAGCACGGTCCTCCAGGCAGAAGAAGTATCCAGAAGCCTCCTGCAATTAAAATAGGGATTCAGGTCTGCGCATATAAGGAATTAACGACATGCATCAGAAATTTCTTGCTGCGGGTAGTACAAAGAAAATCATGTGGGAACAATGTTGTTACAATAGCTGGAGAATTAGTTGTGCTTTGCGCATGGGCCTTGTACTGTGACCAAATCCACTCTGAGTAGCAAACATACATGATTCGGTCTGAGAGGATCCATGTCCAAACTATCCAGCCTAGTATGGCAGACCAAATAACTATATAGTGTAAGACAATTGGCCCGGTATCTGTATGGCGATGTAAAGACCAAATACACATCAACCATAAGCAAATAATAGGCTCATGACTAAAAAGTGGATTTCAAACATATCAAAGATGCATCTAAAAATAACCCCCGCTAGACAAATTCGCTTCAGCCGATAATTAGCGGCAAAAATCTAACGATCCATGCTTTTTACAGGCATGCGCATAATGAAGTACTAAATAATTGTAAGATTGATTAATCTACTGTTTCTTATTCAAGGCAAGTTTGTATGACATCTTACAGGACTGGCGTTTTATAAAGTAGGACAGCTTGTAGGCTGTAGCCTTCAGGGTTTCCATCACCCATGAAGTAACCCCCAATCAGAATGCAAAGGAGCTGATGCCTGACACAAGTGTAAGTAATACAGTTGGTATGCAAAGCAATAATATAGTACTCTTCCTTCTTTAATTTGTTGATTATATAAGATTTATATCTAACAAATGGGTACTCGGAAAAAATTGATCAACTATTCTAAGACATGTTTAGCCAACACATACTAGGATTTGTTAGGTATAAAGGCTTACAGCCTCACATCACAACATTTTGCAGAAAGGTTTTTTATGTGCAAGATAAGTATCGTTGAAGAAAACTTCACTAAGGCCTCTTTATGTGAGAGAATCCAGCTCGTCGTCTTAAAAGTAACTTTGCGTCATCTACTGGCGACGGATTAGCTGGTGGTGAACAAGATGAGAAGAAAGTTTGTCCAATTTAACAACAAAGCCAATTGAACTTCTATCATTTTATTTAAACTAACCGTTCTCTATCAAATGCTACCTAGTACCTACCATTTTAAGCATTGACAGATGTCTTCATTTTTAGCTTAGCTGGCTAGAAATAAACAAGCCAGGACGAGCTTATCTTATGTTGCTAGTTTTGTGTGGTCTTCTGTATGTAACCGCAGATACTTCCATCCTATATGGTAGTCCAATTATAATAACATTCCAGAGATTCTAGCCTTTAAAAGATATCATCATACTCTTTTCTTTCATAAGGGAATATCAGTTTAAATGCTTGGATGGCACAATTTAGGCAAATATGCAAGGAAAACTGACACTGCATGTGCATGCACATGCTCAGAACCCCAGCCAGCAAGATGAAGCAAGCAGGCACGACTGCCATACCTGCGGCCATGCCAGGAGAGCATGATCAGCTTAAGCAAAATGTTTTGTCACCAGCGATATTGGTTTGGATTGGAAGAGGTGAGGTACCCACTTTGGAACGAAGAAATACTCATTTTATTTTTCCTTACTGGTCTGAAACTGGTGAGGTATGAACTGGAGAATAATAAATAAATACTGTCATGTATTCATTTCCCAAACTAGTTCGGGATGTGAGGTGTGGACTCTAGAAGCAAAAAATATTGAGGTGCTGCTTCTCAGATTGCAAGTATCATGCATCGCCACCTAGCTCCCTAAGCATAACGATGATGTGGCACTGCAATTAAGTACGTAAGTGAGAGAGGATTGTAGTACTTATCATATTTTGATTCAGAATCATAGCGCATCGAACGAGAAAAGCTGATAAGAAGCAGATCCTATCCACAACTTTGTATTGAGATTGTACAAATAAAATAAATGTAGCGGGAGTATGATACCAGTGTTATGCAATGTGAAGGTAGTAGTAACTAAAAAAAATAGTATTATTATGCACTATGATAATAGATCATGACGCTAGATATATCAGGAACAACATTTTGAAGCCCTTTGTGCAGATAACTAGTAGTATTGGCTTGGAGCTCTGCGCGAATATGCTGCGGAAATGAAGAGGCGTGCCACAACCTGGTTGGTCGAAATCGCTTGTGGGTGGATAGCAGGGGCAGGAAGCGGAGGAGATTCGAGAGAGAGGGAGACAGCGGCTGTGGAGCAGAGGAAGGCGGGAGGCGGGGCTGACCTGGCAGACGTCGCACTTGGGCGGCGCGCTGGCGGCGTGGGGCGGGGCATCGAGCAGGAGCGGCACGCGCTGGTGCTTGCCTGCGAGCCTGTTGGCGGCGTGGACCTCCTCGTCGCAGGCGGCGCAGAGCGCGGCCTCGTCGGCGCAGCAGAGCACCCGCGCCTCCGCCGCCCCGCACGCGTTGCACTGGATCTTCATCGCGCCCCGGGCTTCGATCGCTGGCTGGCTAGGGCTATGCACGCTTTCTCCGCTTGTCCCTGCTGCCTCGGGAAAGGGAAGGGGGAGGAAGGAAGACGACGGGAGAGGAGAGGAGGAGAGGATACGATGATGCGACTGGATCCGGTCCGGCTCGCTTAGCTTTTTTTAACCGGTGTGGGGGCGGGGTGATTAGTTGGTGGTTCTCGTTTAATTAGTGGTGTGGGTGGCTTCCCTCGCTCTCGGTGGCGGGCGGGCGTGGTTGGCTACCTAGCAATGCGAATACTGCTACAGTATTACCAGTGCTAGTCTTTTGCTTCGGAGAGAGGAGAAGAAGAGACGACGAAGCGGTGGTCACTGGTCAAAGCGCAAAGCGGTACGAGTAGAAAGAGATCAGAGAGAGGGCGCGGGAGTCGTCGGGATGGGATAAGCGGGGAAGGACGCGTGGGCGGCTGACTCGCCGGACCATGTCGGCATTGCTCCTGCCGGCCGGCCGCCGCCGTGTACACAGGACCGCTCAAAGGCATCTCCAGTCGCGCCCCCGTTTGTTGCTGTCCGGATCGGGGTCCAGGCCCTTTGGGATTGTTCGGACGGGAATCCGGCGTTGGGGAGCGTGGCCTCCCCACTCGCAGACCCAACCGGAGGCAAAAAAAAAAAAAAATGAATTCAAACGATGATTTCATATTTTAAGAAATTTACATAATTTGAACGAAATTTAAACTAAAAACGACGTGTTTACTAGTTGAACAATTCGTAGTCATCGTCGCTGCCGTCGTCGTCGCTGGCATCCCTCCAGTGGCTCGGCCCCGCCTCGTCGTCGTTGGCCGCCGGGGGGTCCAAGTCGATGAGCGGCGCGCCAGACATCGCCTCCGTGTCGACGAAGGACCACGACGACGGACCACGCGCGCGCCGCCGCGTCGGACATTGGCGGCGGGGTGTTGAACGACTCGAGGAAGGCCGGCCCCACGCCCTCCGGGTCGTCCTCTGTCGCTGACGTCGCCTGGAGCGCCCTGCAGCTGCTCGTAGAGGGTGAGGAGGCGCGGCTCCGGCTCCGGCTTTGGTACGCGCAGCAGCGGCGCTGGGCAGACTGGGCGCTGCCGCCGCCGATGTGCAAGCCACCAGCGTGGCGCGTCGACGAGCGCGTCTCCTGCTTGACGCGCAGGTGCGGCGGCGTTGACACTCGCGGCTCCATCTTCGGCACGCGCAACATCGGCGCGGGCGTGGAGCGGCGCAAAGAGGCCCCAGCGGGCGAGGAGGAGGAGTGGGAGAGAGGAGAAGGGCGTCGTCGTTGGGACCCTCGGGTCCCAGACGGTGGGGCCGGGTGAAAGTGCATGGTTCCCACATGTGTGGTTTTGGTAATTAATGACAATCCTTACGGACTAATGTTTGCATTGAGACATTCTTGTACGTCTGTCCATTGGCACCATTTGAACTCCATGTGTTGGATTCAAGGTTGGATGCTATCAAGATCATCAGTTATAATGAATATATCTATATGGTCAAGAAGAAGAATTGTCATGCTATTATCGACCATATTACAAGCATGTCTTGAAGAAGTAGATTGTGTGAACATTCATATCTACCTTTAAGAAATCATCATCATGAATAAAGAGAAGATACTTGGTTGATTAAGTAGGTGTTCAAAGCTTGCCACCCATGTGGAGATTATGGTCAAGTGAAAATGGTCATGTGAGAAGCTCTCTCATATTAGCTAATGGTAGAAAATTTATAAGTCTTCACGAAGCGAAGCACTATCAAGAAAGGTGGTCCAACTTGAGGTGGTTAAGATCGTCATCATCTAGCTCAATTGGGTTGTGCAAGGCAAAGGTATGACTTAGATATGGTTTCTATTTTACCGGTCTCATTATGTTAGTTGGGAGACCGGATTATAGGATAGATAACCGTCCTATCAAGAGGGGCTCTTGAATGCGTATCTTGATCATATCTATCGTAGAGAGCTCAAACCTTTGCATACTTGGCATCATCCTTCTTGATTCTTATTTTTATTTTCTCCGTGTGTATTTTAGAGCTTGTCATGTTCTTCATGTCAAGCTCAAGTTCATCAAAAATGGATTTCGCATGAAAAACTTATCGTATTTTTCATGTTGGAGGTTTCTACCGGTTACCCTTTATAGATAGGTCAAGTCTTTTATCATTTGGTTTTATCTTCCCATTTTGTACTATTATGTTTCTCTGTGTATTCTTGTAGTTCTCGTCGTTGTGATTTCAACGATCCCAAGAACATAAAAAAAGGAGTCCGTATGCAAAAGATATGACTGTTCTTGTACCGGAGTTTTTGTCGAATAATAGGATAGATAACCGTTCTATCAAGAGGGGCTCTTGAATGCGTATCTTGATCATATCTATCGTAGAGAGCTCAAACCTTTGCATACTTGGCATCATCCTTCTTGGTTCTTATTTTTATTTTCTCCGTGTGTATTTTTAGAGCTTTTCATGTTCATCATGTCAAGCTCAAGTTCATCAAAAATGGATTTCGTATGAAAAACTTATAGCATTTTTTATGTTGGAGGTTTCTACCGGTTACCCTTTATAGATAGGTCATGTCTTTTATCATTTGGTTTTATCTTCCCATTTTGTACTATTATGTTTCTCTGTGTATTCTTGTAGTGCTCGTCGTTGTGATTTCAACGATCCCAAGAACATAAAAAACGGAGTCCGTATGCAAAAGATATGACCGTTCTCGTACCGGAGTTTCTGCCGGATTATAGGATAGATAACTGTTCTATCAAGAGGGGCTCTTGAATGCGTATCTTGATCATATCTATCGTAGAGAGCTCAAACTTTTGCATACTTGGCATCATCCTTCTTGCCTCTTATTTGTATTTTCTCCGTGTGTATTTTTAGAGCTTGTCATGTTCTTCATGTCAAGCTCAAGTTCATCACAAATGGATTTCGTATGGAAAACTTATCGCATTTTTTATGTTGGAGGTTTCTACCGGTTACCCTTTATAGATAGGTCAAGTATTTTATCATTTGGTTTTATCTTCCCATTTTGTACTATTATGTTTCTCTGTGTATTCTTGTAGTGCTCGTCGTTGTGATTTCAACGATCCCAAGAACATAAAAAACGAAGTCTGTATGCAAAAGATATGACCGTTCTCGTGCCGGAGTTTCTGCCAGTTTCCCCAGCATCGGTAGTACCGGTGCTGGTACCACCGAATACCCCTTCCGTAGTCAGTGGCGGTAGTACCAGTGAAACTGATACGTCAAAGCGCATCTCCTTTTCATAACACTTTTCTTATTGTTTGCCTCTAAACTTGTGAGTTTTGATTACCACTAACACGGACTAACGTTGTTTTCAGCAGAATTACATTGGTGTCTCGTTTTTGTGCACAAAAATCAACTTTCGGGAAAATGTCTAGAAAAGATCCGAAGACCTTAAAACACCCGAAGACCCCCGAGCCAGAAGGAGCCCCGGAGAGGGTCTAGGAGGGGGCCACACAACCCCTGGGTACCCCCCTTGGCCGCACCGCCTGGTGGTGTGGGGCCCCCAGGCAACCCCTCGGGCTCCCCTTTCGACTACTTATGCCCCGTAAACCTAAAATGTGAGGGGGTTTGTCATATTCCACAGAAACACAACAGAGCGCCGCCGCCACCCGAAACTCAATTCGGGGATCAGAAGTTCCTGTTCTGGCGCCCTGCCGGGACGGGGATTCAGAGGAGATCATCGATATCGACACCGCCACCTCTTCTCCATCAACCATCCATGATTCCCCCGTCCATGTGTGAGTAAACACCGATGTAGGCTGAGAGCGATGGAAGGGATTGGATGAGATCGATCATGTAATAATGCCAGATTGTTAGGGCATAGTGCCTAGTATCCATTGTTACTGTTTTCTACCGTTGTTGCAACTTGTTATGCTTAATGCTTGTCACTAGGGCCCGAGTGCCATGATCTCAGATCTGAACATTTTATTGTTTCATGAGTATAATTATGTTTCTTGATCATATCTGCAAGTTGTTTACACATGTCATTGCCCGGAACCCGAGACCCCAAAGTGACAGAAATTGGTACAACCGGAGGAGATGATTTTGATGCGAGGATCACGTGTGTTCACAGTGTGTTAATGCTTTTCTCCGGTGCTTTATTAAAAGGAGCACCTTAATTACTAGTAGTTTCCCTTGAGGCCCCGCTACAACGGGCTGGTAGGACAAAATATGTTGTGCAAGTTTCTCATTGCGAGCATGTATGACTATATTGGAACACATGCCTATGGTTTGCCTAGAACTTGGATGCTTTATTATTATCTGCAATGCCCATGTTTAGATTATTACATGAACTATCTTATTCATGCAACGCCCGTTCATTCATTCCCTCTATGCCTATGGTACTTTTAATCCTGTTGTTTTCCGCGATTGCTACTGTTGTTACTATTTTACTCCTGCTGCTATAAAACTGTTACCATTGATAAATTGTTGCGATCAAGTCTACTTTCAGGTAGAGCTGGATTGACAACTCAATTGTTAAGGATTATAAATATTCTTTGGCTCCCCTTGTGTCGAATCAATAAATTTGGGTTTTACTTCCCTCAAAGACTGTTGCGATCCCGTATACTTGTGGGTCATCAAGACTATTTTCTGGCGCCGTTGTCGGGGAGCATAACTTTATTTATTTGATCACTTGACCATGATATTGTTTGCTGAAAGCCTTTCATCATGGGCAAGATTCGTGATGGAAAAGTTCCTATATTACCATCCACTACAAGGAGAGGTACAACTCTGAACACCTCTGTTGCTCTTGATTCACCGTGTGTTATGAGTAAGCTTCTTACACCAACACATGCTACACACACTGTTACTTCTGCTGAGTCTGAAAATGCTTCTGATACTTTTGATGATACTTCTACTGTGCTTGATGATACTGGTTCACTAGGTCCTTTTCTAGATGCTACAATTGCTAAATCCAAACAAATTGAAAATGTTGAAATTCTTGTTGAAAATATTGGTACACCTGTTAATTCACCTGAGTCTATTGATGATCTTGATGAAACCTATATTGAACTTAATTATGAATTTATTGAAGAAGCTCAGGCTACTACTGGTGCAAGTGCTCTTAAGAGTCTTCTTGCAAGACATGTTGTGAAATATAAATCTTCTCTCGATGCTAAGTTTGCCACATCTCCATACACATTAGAGAGAAAGATTATGATTTCTCTCTAGATTTATCTTACATATCTATTGTTGAGAAGGAACCTTTTTGTGGAATTGAAAGTAAAAGTGCTATGGAACACATGAATGAGATTTCATCTTTGAGTAGTTTATTTTCTGATGACACCAAGCTGCGTACTTATTTTGTTACCAAGATCTTCCCTTTCTCATTGAAAGATGAAGCTAAAACTTGGTTTAACAATCTGTCACCTAGATCTATTACTAGTCATATGGATTTGGTTAATGCTTTCTTTCCTATTACTAGTCCTATAGATTTGGTTAATTCTTTCTTTCAAAAATATAGTCCTGCTAGTGCCCAACATGCTGATGTGCATGATATCTTTAACTTTGAGCAAATTGAAGGAGAGAAATTGCTTGAATCGTGGACAAGGTTTTGTTCTTTGATAAGAGCTAGCCCTGGCTATCCTTTACCTAAAAATGAGCTCCTATATATATTTTATAATGGGCTAATTGTTGAATCTAGGACATACCTGGATAGTTGTGCTGGTTGTGTTTTCAGGAAAAGAACTCGAGAAGAAGCTAAGGAATTAATGGCTAAAATAGCCAAAAATAATGATGATTGGAATATACCTGAGCCTACACCTACAGCAGAGCCAACACCAATACCAACACCCAAGAAGAGAGGGATGATTGAACTAAATGATGAAGTGATGAAGGAAGTCAAGAAATCTCTTAAAGAGAGGGGTACTAAATCTGAAGATGTGAAGAATTTACCTCCTATAGAAGAATTATGTAAGCCTATTCCTCATCCATCAACAGTTGAGGTACACTCCCTCCAACTTTGATAATAGATATATTCCCTGCTCTAAACCACCTGATCAATGCTTAGATGAATTTTATAATTATGTTGTTAAGCAAGACAACTTTAATATGAGAGTGCAAAATCATCTTATGGAAAACTCTAGAGTTATTGATAATTTGCATGGTATTATTGAGAGAACCTCTAATGATGTTAAAATGCTTGTCAAACATTTTCATATGTTTCAAACTCAAATTGATCAACTCACTAAAGTGCAAAAAGATATGCTAGCTAATGCTTCTAGAGAAAAACACGTCTGTGAAATAATTACTAGAAGTGGTGTTTCTACTCAGGACCCCATGTATCCTGAAGGACATCCTAAAAGAATTGAACAAGATTCTCAGCAACCTAAAAAACAATAGTTCTCCTTCTAAGAAAAAGAAGAAGAGACATAAAACTGTTGTAGAGTCTCCTGAGCCTGCTAAAGATCCTAATAGTATATCTATTTCTAATGCTGAAACTGAAAGTGGTAATGATAAAAGTGATGCTTCTGATAAAGAAGAAACTGTAGCTGAACCTGAAAAGCAAACTAAAACTCTGAAGTTTACTAAGGAGGATTTCATTGCTAATAAACATGGTAATGAAAGAGATCCTTGGGTACAAAAAGCAATGCTTTTTCCTAATAAGAAACACAAATCAAAGGAAGAAGAACATTATAACAAGTTTTGTGAGTGGATGAAACCTTTGTTTTTGCAAATCCCTTTGACTAATGATATTAAACTGCCTCCTTATTCTAAATATATGAAAGATATTGTCTCTAACAAAAGTAAAATTCCTAATGAGGAAATTTCCACTATGCTTGCTAATTACTCTTTCAATGGCAAGGTTCCAAAGAAGCTTGGAGATCCTAGTATTCCTACTATCCCTTGTTCTATTAAAAATAATTATGTTAGAACTGCTTTATGTGACTTGGGAGCTGGAGTTGGTGTTATGCTTTTTTCTCTCTATAAGAGGCTCTCTCTTGAAAAATTAATGCATTCTGAGATATCTTTGCAAATGGCTGATAAATCTACTGCTATAACTTTTGGTATATGTGAGAATGTTCATGTTCAAGTGACTACTAATTCTTTGATATTAACTGACTTTGTTGTGTTGAAAATGCCTGAAGATGATAATATGTCTATTATTCTTGGGAGACCTTTCCTTAACACTGCAGGGGCTGTTATTGATTGCAATCAAGGAAAAGTAACTTTTAATGTTAATGATAAAGAGCAAATTGTTTATTTTCCCAAGAATATTGATAGAAGATATGGTTTAAATTCAATATAAAAATATTGAAACCATCAAGATTGGAGAATTTAATTGTCTCATTCCAATGCCACCAAAAGAATATGAAATTGTTATGATTGGGACCATGTCTATCAAGGTTGAGGTAACATAATTGTTTAGTGATAAGCAAAGTTTTTGCTTCATATAAAAATTGTTCTGTTAACAAGACTCGATCAACCTTGTTAACAAAATTATTTTGGATGAAGAGGACAATGTTTTCACCTTCCCCATTATGTTTTTACTATGTTATCACCTTGATACTTTAGTACAATTATGTTTTCCATCATCCATAGTCATGTTTTCATCTTGATTACTGTGGTTATGCATGTCTTCACCATCCATATTTTTGTTTCACCGCTTCCACCTTTGTTTTCTTTGGTTATTTGCCTTTTGGAATGTCATAGATCCTCTGTAGTTCTGGTTTTGGTTTTGTTTTCCACCTTTCCACATTTGATTTTTGGGGTTTTAATTAATTATTAAATTCTAAAAATACCTAAAAAATAAAGTTTCTCGAAAAAATCCAGAAAATTATAA
Source organism: Alopecurus myosuroides (assembly GCA_028641055.1). NCBI lineage: Eukaryota > Viridiplantae > Streptophyta > Magnoliopsida > Poales > Poaceae > Alopecurus > Alopecurus myosuroides. The sequence goes on along the minus strand of CM054057.1, from coordinate 523,147,413 downwards.
TAATTTTTTACGTCAAAAATGAGGCAGAGAGATACCTAGGAGACCCCAGGGGGACCCATCAGTCAGGCACACCATAGGGGGCGCAGCCTACCCCTAGTGGCGCCTGGTCATGGTGTGGGGCCTCCTGGCCCTCCACTAACTCTCTGCCCTGCCAAAGATTCCTCTCTCACCCAACAAACTCAAAAAAATTCCTGGAACCCATGTTCTTGCTGTTCTTCCTCGGGATTTTTTGATCTCTTTGCTCAGCCCACAATTCTTGCTGAAATTTGGTGCATTTGCTCTCCGGTATGTGACTCCTCTGATTATCCAAGTAGAATTTTATTTGGTAGAGTATTTTCTTGAGTATTTTGGTACTATAGGTGACCGCTTATGTGGGTTTGCATGCTTGATTTGAGTGGAAATACTATAGTTTTGATGCATTTTTAGCTCTCCTATCAGTCCCTATGGTAGCTTCCACCTTTTAGTTGCTTGAAATCAATTTTTTTGATGATTGTTGAAAATTTTCAGAAATGGACAACCATAACTTTGGAGAAATATTTAGGAGTGATGCTCCTAGAAGAACAAGGCCGTCACGTTCATCCATGTTATTGGGGCCATCCTATAATGAAGACCTTATTGCACCGAACATCGATGATGCGAGAGGTGATGGAATTGCTAATCCATCTAGCTTCCCATGGTATACATTTTTGAGAAGTGCATGTATAATGGATGACTTCTTGATGCTGATTGAAGGAGTTGGTTTAATCAACTACATGCAGATGAAGGTCCCCAGTATGCTACTCTCACAAAAAAATTTGTTGAGAGTTTTAAATTTCATAACTCACCATATAACCCAACTGTTGCTTTTAAGATATATGGTAGTTATTTTTTATTGCCCTTGGAGACTTTTTGTAACATTATAGGTATCAACGCTTCCGGGACATCATGCAAGATTCAGGAGAGACCCGCTGATCTTATGGAGCTCTATCAAGGAATTACCAATGATGATGGCCGCTCATCTCGGCGCGGGAAGATAAGAAACATCCAACTTGCTGCCATCAGATATTTAACTTAGTATCTTGCTACTAGTATCCTTGGTAGTGAGAACACTAGCAACATTCCAAGCTATAATCTTGTTTTTCTTGATGCTGCACTTAATCGTAGCAACAAGTATAACCTTGGTTCTCTCATTGCTCGCCGCCTAGCTGCCAAGGGACCCATTTATGGGGGCATTATTGCTACACATTTAGTAACTGCTCTAGGCTTTCTGTTGTTCCTGATGATGAATTGATTGCTCCTTATAGACTTAATCTTGCTGCCATGAAGGCTCATCATTTTATTACTGCTAACTCTACTGCTGAACATTTAGTATATAGAGTTTTATTTGTTGACGGAGATGAGCGGGAAGTTATTTTGCCGCAGCCTGTTTTGTTCAAAGTTGACAGGGCACCATGGTCGCGCCCCAAGGGAGAGATAGATGAGCAGCTGCGCTTGATGGAGTTCCATAGGAAGCAGATGAGGCGAGATGCGCCTTCTGAGGACTACACCACGCAGTACACCGGGGCGTCCTCGAGTACATATCAGGAGGAGGGCTCCTCCTCGGGACACTACGGGGGCACCACCTCATGGTCCCCATGGTATTGATCTCCACTTAGTACAAAATCCTAAGCTTGGGGGAGGTATACCGACATTACACTCATCTTTATATCATGTTCAGTCGGTTCTTTGTATATCCATTTTTTCGTTTGTTTTCGTTTCTTTCGCTTCTTTTGCTTCTTTTTGTTTTTGTTGTTTTGTTCTTGCTTTCCAAAACACAAAATGACCAAAAATATTTCATTTGTTTCTTTATTTGCTTGTTTGATTTCTTTTGTTGGTTTGCTTTCTTTTCTTGTTTCGGTTTAATATTCAAAATCAAAAAGTATTTTGCTTTGTTTGCTTGTTTCTTTCTATTCTTGTTTTAATTCGAAAACCCAAAAATATTTGTTGTTTTTCTTTGGTTTTGTAAAGTTTGTTGCAGAGTTTATTGGACTTCCGTGTCTCCTTTGGAGCTTGGTTATCATTCTATATTATTCAATCCACACTAGTGAAGAGCAATAATGACGATTTACGACAATTCAAGTTGTGGTGAGAGGCTGGTATGAACTCTATTTGTTTTATTTTTGTACATATACTCATCCATGTGAAAATGCTTAGTTTGTTCGTGTAAGGTGTATGTTATTTAATTGATACTTAGTAGTTCGTGCTCTCATGTGTTTAGTTCCAACTTATTAATATAAGATAGCATGCCGTATGAATGTTTGCTTGCATTGTTTTATTCATAGAAGGGTATGACATTGTGGTATCTCCCTCTCATTGTTTTGTTTTAATTGACTTGGCACATGCTCACACATGCATATGGTTGAAAACAAAAAGTCAATTAAGCATCAATGATTTATGTTGCCTCAGAGTATTTGTATCACTTTTATGCCCCTGTTAATTTTGTTTTGTCGCAAGCATGATAATGATTGTTGTTGCTCTCTTGATTGTCGCTCCCCGTCTATTGCGAGCCTTCACCTGTACTGAGTATGATCTCTACTCGTGCATCCAACTCCCCAAAAACCAAAGTTTGCCAAATTTGTCCACCATACCTACCTATATATGTGGTATTTTACCGCCACTCCAATTAAATTTCTCATGTGCTACATTTAAAACCTTCGAAAAATTATTCATGTTTTGTGCCCCTGTTTTAGCTCATGAGGACGTAAATAGAGAATCTTTATCTCACTTGTTGATTGGATTTCACACCCTGGACTAGTGGCTTCATCCGCTTATCCAAATTATAGAATATCCGACAGCGGGGTGCCCAGCCCCAAATTAATACAACAAATTCTCTTCACTATTGTTTCCCCTGATTTATCAGTCAAAGCATAATTGTGTAAACAAAAGAGAAAGAGAGATGACCTTCTACCCAGATGTGTCCTTGTATGGGAGTCGCTCTTGTGAAGTCTAGTTGGCTTTTGACGTAGTGTATTGTATGTTTACCATTCGTTGACATAAGCATACACCTCTCCAAAAATGTTTTGACGACCTCTGTTTAATAAAATAAAAAGCTCTAGCACATGAGTTAATCCCTGCTTCCCTCTGCGAAGGGCCTTTCTTTTATTTTTATGTTGAGTCTTCACCTTCTCACTTTATGCACCTTCTTGAGAGCATATCTTCCATTCTTAGTGTAATGTGTTTGTCCCAAAACACGGTTGATTGTGGTATAACTTTGATGCTTGTATCTTTGATATATTTAATTCTAGTCTTCATTTGAACTTCAGAGGTGCCCTAGCATTTATGTTTTGCTCCATTGTTAAGGGCAAGCGAGTACACTTTATCATACCCTATTATGAGCATTGCAATCCTGCAGATTGATATACTTCATGCTTCATGTTGTTTATTATTAGTTTGTTGACATCTCTTCATGGCTTGCATAACTGCTAGGTGACTTTTATCTTGCATACATCTTATTATTAATTGCCTCAGCACTTGATCATATAGTGAGTATATTTACATCAAATGAAACAAATGTGTTTGTAAAAGTTCTTTTATCGCACTCAGTTGTCACTGCATTGCTTGAGGACAACCAATAAGCTAAGCTTGGGGGGAGTTGATACGTCCAAAACGTATCTCCTTTTCCGAACATTTTTCTTATTGTTTGCCTCTAAACTTGTGAGTTTTAGATACCACTAACACGGACTAATGCTGTTTTCAGCAGAATTACCTTTATGTCTCATTTTTGTGCAAAAAAATCAACTTTCGGGAAAATGCCCACAAAAGATCCCGAAGACCTTAAAACACCCGAAAACCCCCGAAGACAGAAGGAGCCCCGGAGAGGGGCCAGGAGGGGGCCCAACCACCCCTGGGCGCCCCCTTGGCCGCGCCGCCTAGTGGTGTGGGGCTCCTAGGAACCCCCTCGGGCTCCCCTTTCGATTACTTATGCCCCATAAACCTAAAATGCGAGGGGGTTCATCATATTCCACAGAAACACAACAGAGCGTCGTCGCCACCCCGAAACTCAATTCGGGGATGAGAAGTTGTTGTTCTCGTGCCCTGCCAGGACGGGGATTTGGATGAGATCATCGCCATCGACACCGCCACCTCTTCTCCATCAACCATCTATGATTCCCCTGTCCATGTGTGAGTAAACACCTCTGTAGGCTGAGAGGGATGGAAGGGATTAAATGAGATCGATCATGTAATAATGCCAGATTGTTAGGGCATAGTGCCTAGTATCCATTGTTAGTATTTGCTACCGTTGTTGCAACTTGTTATGCTTAATGCTTGTCACTAGGGCCCAAGTGCCATGATCTCAAATCTGAACATGTTATTGTTTCATGAGTATAATTACGTTTCTTGATCATATCTGCAAGTTGTTTACTCATGTCATTGTCTAGAACTCGAGGCCCCAAAGTGACAGAAATTGGGACAACCAGAGGGGGTGGTTTTGATATGACGATCACGTGTGTTCATGGAGTGTTAATGCTTTGCTTCGGTGCTTTATTAAAAGGAGCACCTTAATTACCAGTAGTTTCCCTTGAGGCCCCGCTGCAACGGGTTGGTAAGAAAAAAGATGTTGTGCAAGTTTCTCATTGCAAGCACGTATGACTATATTGGAACACATGCCTATGGTTTGCCTAGAGCTTGGATGCTTTATTATTATTATTTGCAATGCCCAAGTTTAGATTATTGTATGAACTATCTTATTCATGTAACACCCGTCCATCCATTCCCTCTATGCCTACGGTACTTTTAATCCTTCTGTTTTCCGCGACTGCTAATGTATTTTACTATTTTACTCCTGTTGTTATTTTATTGCTACTGCTGCTATAAAACTGTTACCACTAATAAATTTTTGCGAGCAAGTCTACTTTCACGTGCATCTGAATTGAAAAATCAGTTGTTAAGGCTTATATATTATTTGGCTCCCCTTGTGTCGAATCAATAAATTTGGGTTTTACTTCCCTCGAAGACTGTTGCGATCCCGTATACTTGTGGGTCATCAAAACCACCGCTAGTACCGCTTCCTGGGGAAGTTTTTCAGCCCAACGGTTGGATATTTGGGTGACTATTTAAGGGGCCTTCTTCCCCAATGGTTCCCCGACTCTTTGGGAAAGTTTGACATCCATTGTTGACCTCCAAAAGCTTGCTATCTCTCAATCCCTCCAATTATTCTTGCTTTCACTTGAGGGAAACCAATTGGATCTAGATCTAGGGACTCATTTGTTGTTTTCCTTGTTCTTCCTCCTTCCTCCCTCCATAGTATTAGTTGCTTTGGTGGGATTTGGGAGAGAAGTACTTGACCACTTTGTGTGTTCTTTCCATTGCATTAGGTTCATCGGTTTGAGTTCCCCACAAGATTCGTGGAAGAGAATTTCGTGAGCTTGTTACTCTTGGGTGCTTGGTCACCGGAGAGATTATTCCTATTAGGTGTATTGAACACCCTAGACGGTTAGTTTCAGGTGCTTCCACCTTGTTGCAAGAAGATTCATTGAGAGCCTCCAATTGACTTGTGGAGATATCCTCAACCTCTTGTAAGGTTTGGCCACCGCCTTTAAGAGGACCTCATAGTGGAAACGAGCATCTCCTTCGCTAGAGAATCTCAAGAAGAATAAGGTGTACACATCCGTGCTATTGAGGAGCGCATAGGTGGCTCCCCACCTCTCCAACTCCAAGACGTACTTTCCTTGGGAAGGAACTTCGGTAATCACATTGGTGTCTCCTTATGCTTCGGTTATTTCTATACTCTAGATTGTTACTTATGCATTTACCTTTGTGATAGCCATCGTGCTTGAAGTCATCTATCTTGCTATCACATAGTTGTATATCTTGCTTAGAATAAGTTGTTGGTGCATGTCGGGGGGTTACCCCTGAGTAGGGGTAAGGCAAGTGCTAAAGGCAAGATCAGAAGATCAGTTTTGACTAAGTTGGCTGGCTACCCGGTGGACAACTATTCTGCCGTACCCACCAATGGCCAGGAGGAAGAATCAAGGAAGTTATATTCTTCCGAGTAGAGGAAGTGGTCCGAGTAGAGGGAGTGGGTTCCTACTCGGGCCAGAAGCCAATGGAGCCGTTCTGACAAAGGATCCCGCGTATCCTGCGTCCGTACAGCGTGCGGTTCAACTTACGGAGTGCGTGATTATCCGCACCACGGCGTGGATACAGTGCGGTAGGCGCCTGTCCAGTCCTGTCACTGACAGAGGGGACAGGACAGGGCTAGGGGCCTACCCTATCACACTGACAAGGGTGGACAGGTCCCATCTCCGAACGGCGCGACGACTTACGGGGCAAGCGTCAGCGGGAACCCGGAGGCCTGCGCGGTTCTGCAGGGCTCCTGTCACATCTCGTTGTACTTTATAGTTGTTTTCTATTCGGCTGGGCACCAGTATAAAAGGTGCCCTGCCTCCTCCTGTGAGAGGTTCGCTGCATACGTTTGGATCCTAGACGAGGCAACACTTAGAGAGAACTTGAGCATAGAGTGGCTACTCGGCTGAAGGCCTGATCTGTACTGTGGCTACTCGGTGAACACACATATAAAGAGAGAGGCAGGAGTAGGGGTGTTACCTACACACGAGGGCCCTGAACCTGGGTAAGATCTTGGTGTTTGTAGTGTTTGTGATCTACCACACGCGGCTACTCGCCGTGTGATCCCTCCCCGAGCACCTCCAGCGTCCATTGGCCCCAACTTTAGCCATCCCATGGCATCTGCCGTGATACCACCACGACAGTTGGCGCCCACCGTGGGGCAGACAGAGGCGCTGGCTGGAGTCCATGTTCGGACGGGACTCATTTCCGCTACTGGGGAGCGCGTGGTCTGTGGCCTTGTCCACAGATTCGGCTCCTTCGACTTCGTCACCGACAACGCCGGAGATTTCGGCGGGAGGCCCATTCCGGCAGGCGGCTCGGTGCTCTCCTTTGGCACCTCGTCTACGTCACCACCGCCGTCGTCCGCGAGTTTCCAGAGGAGGTGCTGATCGTGGAGGATCCCCCTGCCGTGCTCGCTGCCCGCGGAAGGCCGGTGGGCTGCTCCGCGGACAGCGTGGAGGTAATGATGACCGGCCTGGCTACCGATGCCGGGAAGGGCGCGGCTGCTGCTGCGGAGGTCATCGAGGATCTCGCTGGCCCGAGTGTTGGCGGGAGGACCCACAAGCCCTACGAGAAGGATTCCAACATCCCTCTCTCTACTACACCAACGATACCGGCATCCGCTGCGTGGATGGGTATGCCACCTCCCACCGAGCTCGAGCTCTTGACCATGAGGGCGCAGCTCGACCGGCAGCGCCAGGAGCTGCTTGCTGAGCACCTGGAGCTTGAGAAGGTTAGGCTCGAGCTTAGCCTAGACCAGAACGAGTACAACAAGGTCCATGGCTTTACGCCTGTTGTTAGGAAATCTGGCAAGGTAGGCGCTACGCGTCGCAACTTGGGCGCCGAGATGGCGACGGTTGTAGAGGCTCCTAGCCAATCTGCCACCGCAAACACCTCCACCAGGCCTAGATACAGCACCCCCGCCAAAACACTTAGGGCTGCAGAGGCTGTAGCCGCAGAGTTGCCAAACCTAGCCGGCGACGCGCGCGCTAGGCGGCAAGAGAGGCTCAATGAGCTAGTGCTAGAGGCTGCTAGGCAGAATGAGGAGTTTCGGAAAGCCAATCCGGGTCCTGATGCTTCTCAGATCGTGCATTCGCGTGCGGCGAGATCTCATGACCAAGCGTCATCGCCGCATCCCAGCCGCGAGAGGGACCAGAGTGTGCGCTCTGGGAAGGGTAGAGAGATGCAAGTGTACGACCCGGTTCTCGCCGCGAAACAGCGCGCTGTGCCGCGAGAATCCGGTCAGAAACACACTACTGCAGGAGCAGGCTATCAAGCCCATAAAGCTCAGAGTAAGGGACATAGCAGAGACAACACGGGGCCTTCTCGGCGTCCTGCTGCTCAGCCTACTCGGCAGAGGACGCAGCAGCCTGCTGCAGCGCAGCCGCGTGCGGCTGCGCCAGCAGCCAACCCTGTGGTGCAACCCGCTGTTGTGCAGGAGAACAGGTATGATGATGGCTACTCGGCGATGGGGCTAGCTGGCTATGATGACCCCAGGAATGTTGCTGATCGCCTTGGTGAGCGCATGCTGGAGCCCAGTGATGCCAGGTTCAAGCTGGACAGGATCAACCTGTCCGCGCAACTCGAGAATAGGGGGCCGCCTGGCCCAGAGTGCTTTGGCCCTCGCATCATGAACGAGCCATCAGTGAACCACTTCCAGCTCGCCAGGGGGACCAAGTGTTACAATGGCAGCACCAAGCCGGAGGACTGGTTGAGTGATTATGTCACAGCCGTGCACATTGCAGGCGGCAACCGGAGATGGGCGGTGCGGTATGTTCCGCAAATGCGTGAGGGTCCAGCTCGGACTTGGCTCAACAACCTGCCCAAGGACAACATCAATTGCTGGCTGGACTTCTCGCAGACCTTCATCAGCAACTTCACGAGCACTTACAAGAGGCCGAATAGGCCGCAGCAGTTGTCCGCTTGCAAGCAGCGGGAAGACGAGACCGACCGCGAGTATCTTACTCGGTGGAGCACCTTGAGGAACACCTGTGAAGGTGTGAATGAGGCCTAGGACATCACTTGGTTTGCGCAGGGTTGCAGACATGGTAGCATGCTGTGGCAGAAGCTGCAGCGCGAGATGCCGAGCACTCTCGTGGAGACCATCAAGATCGCGGACATGTATGCACTCAGCGACCCAACTCAGCCTCTGATGGACTCCCCCGAGCCGAGAAGGAACTACAACAACAACAGCAGCAAGGGCAATGATTTCCGCAACAAGCGCAGGGGCGATCGGATTGATACTCGGTATGATCCCGAGGAGGTGAATGCTGTGACTACGGCTGCTGGGAGTAGCCAAAGGCAAAAAACTGCTGGAGCCCAGTACGGGCAAAACCAGAATCAGGGCCAAGGCATCAAGAAGCCGTACAATGCTCCCCAGCAGGGTAGCGGCAACTCGGGTCCTGCACCAAACTTCATCTTCACGGATATGAAGGATGGCCCGTGCAGCTTCCATACTCGGCATCCAGCCAGGCCAGCCAACCACACTACTCGGCAGTGCAGTTGGTGGGAACAGATCAAGAACGAGGGCTTGCCTCCTCCTCCTCCTCTGCCAGCTGCGAATGCCAATGTGCAGCCAGCTCGGGCACCCGCTCCTCGGCCTGCAGTCTTCCCGAGAAGAGAGAATGTGAACCAGGTGGATTTAGGAGCCAACCACAACTTCAACAACGACCGTTACCGCAACAACAACAACAACGACCGCAACCGCAACTACAACAACAACTACTACACCCGCAACAACAACAGGAACAACAACAACAACCAAGGTAACAACAACGGCAACAATGGCGGTGGAGACCGCAACCAGTACCAGGAACACCACGAGAGCTACATGATCTTCACTTCTGAGCCCACCGACAAGAAGTCTCAGCACATGCGCGCTATGGAAGTCAATGCTGTGATTCCTGCTGTGCCCCACTACCTGCACTGGTGCAACCAAGAGATCACTTGGTCCAGAGCTGATCATCCTAAGGTGATGCCCAACCCGGGTAGCTACGCTTTGGTGGTGGATCCCACTTTCTTGGGTGCTCAGAAGAATGTCAGATTCAGCAAGGTGCTGGTTGATAACGGCAGCAGCATCAACATCGTGTACAGAGACACACTCGAGAAGCTCGGGATGGCCGAGAACATGCTGCTACCCAGCAGGACCACTTTCCATGGCATTGTGCCGGGGGTGTCTTGCTCTCCAATCGGGCGCGTCTGGATAGACGTCCTATTTGGCACCAGGGAGAACTGCCGCACTAAGAGCTTGGCCTTTGAGGTGGTTGACCACCAGAGCCCATACCATGCCCTACTCGGTAGGCCTTCTCTCAGCAAGTTCATGGCTTCAACCCACACTGCATACTTGAAGATGAAGATCACTGGTCCCAATGGAGTAATCACCATCTCGGGTGACTACAATAAGTCCATGGAGTGTGCCTCTGCTGGTTCCCAGCTGGCGGAATCCATGGTCATTCCTGCCGAGAAGAAGAAGATGTACGAGGTGGTGGCTATGGAGCAAGCAGCACAAGGTGGCGCGCCTGGCATGCCGAGTTCCCAGTACGAGACTGCATTCGAGGCGTCCCAGGAGACAAAGAAGGTCCAGGTCGACCCTGAGTTCCCAGACCGTGTTGCCATCATTGGCGCCGGGTTGGGAGAGAAATAGGAAAGCGAGCTCATCCACTTCCTCCGTGAGAATCGGGACGTGTTTGCCTGGTCCAATGAGGATTTGCCAGGTGTCCCGAGGGAGTTGGTTGAGCACTCGCTACATGTGCGGCATGATGCCAAGCCAGTGAAGCAGGCGATGCGCCGCTTTGGTGATGAGAGGAGGAAGGCTATCGGTGATCAGATCACCAAGTTGCTGATAAGCAACTTTATCATGGAGGTTTTGCATCCGGACTGGCTAGCCAACCCGGTTATGGTTGAGAAGAAGAAGGAGGACCCCAAGGCGGATACCGCTTGGCGCATGTGCGTGGACTACACCGACCTGAACAAGGCCTGCCCCAAGGATCCCTTTCCGCTACCCCGCATAGATCAGGTGATCGATTCCACTGCTGGTTGTGAGCTTTTGTCTTTCATAGATGCCTACTCTGGTTTTCATCAGATAGCTCTCAACCCTGCTAATCAAATAAAGACTGCTTTTATCGCCCCGTACGGGGCTTATTGCTATCGTGTCATGTGCTTTGGGTTGCGGAATGCTGGGGCTACCTATCAGAGATGCACGCAGAAATGCTTGCATGATCAAATTGGTAAAAATATGCAGGTGTACGTAGATGACATTGTCATCAAAACGAATAAAACACATACTCTGCTTAGTGACATTGAAGAAACATTTGCCAACTTGCGTAAGTACAAGATGAAGTTGAATCCGACTAAATGCACCTTTGGCGTCCCGGCTGGCAAGCTACTCGGCTTCTTGGTATCCAGTCGGGGCATTGAGGCCAATCCTTGAAAGATAAAGCTATTGAGAGCATGTCTTTGCCGAGATCCCTGAAGGATGTGCAAAAGTTCACTGGATGCTTGGCTTCTCTGAGCCGATTCCTGGGCAGAATGGGCGAGAAGGCCTTGCCCCTGTATCAGCTGATGAAGAAGAGCGACAAGTTCGTCTGGACACCGCAAGCTGATGTGGCATTCAAGGAGCTGAAAGCCATGCTGGGTAGCGCTCCCATCTTGGCTAGTCCGCTACCCAAAGAACCAATGATGTTGTACATTGCTGCGACTAACCGAGTGGTCAACGTTGTGATTGTGGTGGAGAGAGAAGAGGAAGGCAAGACTGTGCAGCGCCCAGTATACTATCTCAGTGAGGTGCTGTCCAGTTCCAAGCAAAACTACCCACACTACCAGAAGATGACTTACGGCGTGTACCTGGGCGCCAAGAAGCTGAAGCACTATTTCCAAGAGCATCCCATCACGGTGGTGAGTTCTGCTCCCATCTCGGACATCATGGGCAACAAGGAGGCAAGTGGCAGAGTAGCCAAGTGGGCAATTGAGCTGGCCGCGTACGCTCCTGCGTATGCGAGAAGAGAAGCCATCAAGTCTCAGATCCTAGCAGATTTTCTGGTGGATTGGGCTGAGGTGCAGTATGAGCCTCCTACTCCGGTAGCCAACTACTGGAAGATGCACTTTGATGGCTCCAAGGTGAAGGAAGGCTTGGGTGCTGGCGTGGTGCTCACGTCACCCAAGCGTGATCAACTCAAGTACGTGCTGCAAATTCACTTCAAGGCATCCAACAATGTAGCAGAGTACGAGGCCATGGTACACGGCTTGAAGGTGGCCAAAGAGGTTGGCGTGCAGCGCATCATATGCTATGGCGACTCGGATCTGGTTGTGCAGCAAGTTTCAGGCACTTGGGATGCTCTGGATGCCAACATGGCTTCATATCGGTTCTTGGTGCAAACCATGACTGGATTCTTTGAAGGGTGCGAGTTCAAGCACATCCACCGAGCAGAGAACGAGGCAGCAGATGAGCTGTACAAGTTGGGGTCTTCTCGGCAATACATCCCGGCTGGGGTTGCCTTGGAGCATTTGAGAAAGCCATCCATCAAGCCATCCCCCAACTCGGAGTCTATATTCGTTCCTTCTCTGCCTGGTGAGGAAGTTGTTCCCATGAAAATTGACTGGGAGGTTGCAAAAGAGAACCCGGGGACTGCCGTCTCCATCCCGGGGACTGGCGCCTACAACCCGGGGACTGTCCCTCCTTACTCGGGGACTGCCCCTCCCAACTCGGGGACTGTCGCATTCATTGAGGGAGTTCTTGCTGCGGTCACAAGATCTCGGGGACTTGCCCCCGCCCCAGAAGAAGAGGAAGAAGTGGTGGCTGATCCAATGGAAGTGGACTAACCAGTGTTTCCCATCCGGGGAACACCGAGTTGGGCTCTGCCCATATTATCCTTTCTAAAGGACGGCACCTTGCCGAGTGATGAGGTTACCTCGAGGCAAATTCAGAGAAGATCCAAGGGCTACACAATCTTCAGAGATGTGCTGCATAGAAGAAGTCCTACTGGTGTGCTGCAGCGCTGTGTAGAGCCAGAAGAGGGAGAAGAAATATTGGTGGAGATACACCAAGGAGAATGCGGACATCACGCCTCTTCTCGGGCTTTGGTCAACAAGGCTTTTCGGCATGGTTTCTTTTGGCTCACTGCCTTGAAGCAAGCTGAAGATATTGTGAGAAAGTGCAATGGCTGCCAAAGGTTTGCAAGTAAGATTCATATGCCAGCTTCCGAGTTGAAGACCATTCCCATTACTTGGCCATTTGCTGTTTGGTGCTTGGATATGGTGGGTCCGTTCCAGCCGGCTAGAGGCAACATGACACACATCTTGGTCATGGTCGACAAGTTCACCAAGTGGATTGAGGTGAAGCCTATTCGGAAGTGTGATGGAGTCACTGCTGTGAGTTTCTTGAAGGATGTGATCCTGAGGTATGGCTACCCGCACAACATTATCACTGACAATGGCACAAACTTTGCTGAGGGGGTGTTCGCAAGATTCTGCAGAGATAAGCATATTCGGCTAGATGTTGCATCTGTTGCGCATCCCGCCTCCAATGGGCAAGTGGAAAGAGCAAATGGCATGGTGCTATCAGGCATAAAGCCAAGGCTGATTGAGCCGCTGCTGAAAACACCTGGGTGTTGGTTAGACGATTTGCCAGCGGTGTTGTGGAGTCTAAGGACTACCCCTAACCGGTCAACCGGCTACACGCCATTCTTCCTGGTTTATGGAGCTGAAGCCGTGCTGCCCACTGACCTAGAGCATGACTCGCCCCGTGTAACGCTCTACACTGAGGCAGAGGCTAGAGAAGCTCTTGAAAATGACGTTGACCTGCTAGAAGAAGCAAGAGAGCTAACTCTGTCACGTTCAGCTGTTTACCAGCAAAACTTGAGGCGTTATCATAGCCGAAAAGTGAACCCAAGGGTTTTCAGAGAAGGAGACATGGTGCTTAGGCTGGTACAGCGCACAGCCGGGATGCACAAGGTTTCTCCTCCGTGGGAAGGGCCATTCATTGTGAGGAAGGCATTGCACAATGATGCATATTATCTTATTGACGCACAACCACCCCAGAAGAACAGGCCGGATAGATCTGGAGAGGAAACAAAGCGCCCTTGGAATGTAGCTCTACTTCGACGTTTTCACTCATGAGCAAACTATGTATGTATCTCCTTATCCGAGTTGAAATCCTATTCGGCAATCTGAAATTGAACTCGGGGACTGCCCTCGTCAAAAATTGTTCCTTGTGTTTACTCTGTCTTGCTTTGTCTATTCGGTTGAACCACTTAGAATTTCAAAAGCATACGAAGTAGTGTGTTTAAACTCACTGGACACTCTGCGACTCTGCTGCTGTCCGCAACCCGGCTTCATGGCAAGCCAGAGAACAAGCCAAAGAGTCAATGAACACATGAAAAATTGCAAAGGAAAGGAAGCGTGTGGCAACCGAGTAGATTGTTTTTTTACAGTTTTTTTCTTTTCGGCTAAGTGGTGGGCAGCGTTACTATGAATTTTTCTAAGTGGCTAAGTATTTGAAACTCTTACTTTGAACTCTTGTGACTCGACTACCAACAAAGCAACAAGTTGCAGGTAAGAGCTGAGATAAAAAGGAAGAGCGGATTAAAAATGCAACTCGGGGACTTGCATATTAACGCAACCCGGCATTGAGCCAGAGTTGCTAAGAACTTAAACTGAGATAAAACTGAGTAGCAACAAAGACTTAATTGTTTGATACAGGTGCACCCGACATCCCGGGGATCTGATAAAAAGTTAAGATAAGTGTTTCAGGCGGCAGCAGTGTCGACAGTGGCAGTGTTATCTGTGTCAGTGTTCTCAGCGTCGGCGCTCTCGACATCCGTTTCCAGGTTGGCGTTGGTGGCTTGTTCTGAGGTGGCCGTGGCGACGGAGATGAGATCCGTGGCAGAGGTCGATGCGGCAGCCTGGAAGCTGTTGCTGGTCGCGCCCATCTCGGGAGCCGCCTGTTGGATCACCATCTCGGTGGTGATGGTGGGCTCCTCGACATGGGTTGCCGGCTTCTCGACTTCGTCATCGACCTTGGCCTTGCCCTTTCCCTTCTCGCCAGCCCCCTTCGCGGCACCATCCTCGAAGAAACTCAAGTCATCTGACTCGGTGTCCTTGTCGTCATCGTCGTCCTCACCCTCAGGTTCCGTGTCTGGCTCGGGGAGGCCCTCGACGAAGGTGGCGGTGTCTGCGTAGGAGGCTACCTCGTAGGCTGCCGCCTTCCGGCGAGCGATGCACTCGGGATCCTTGCTCCACTTAGATTCTTGGCACATTTCAATGATCCTAGGGAGGTCGAGGTTCTCATACCATCTCGTGATGAAGTGAAGAAGTTCGTCTGCTCCTGCCCGAGCTGCTGAGCCGCGCCATTTCTTCAACTCGGCCTTCACGCCGTCCAGCTTCTCGGCAAGCGCGCTGAAGCTGTTCGGCGCAACTTCATCAAGCCAGAACAGGTCGTGCAACTTGTAAGCAGTGGACACCATGGTGGTGCCCAGGCCTTTGAGTTGGCGAAGCTGAGCCTTGATGTTCAGGAGGTTGTCGTTAACGCTTGCCTTGGTGTCGACGGGCAGCCCGGGATCAGCTCGGAGTTGCTGTTCCTTTGCCAGAGCAGGCGAGCTCGCAGCGCGAAGATCAGGGAAGACATCTAGAGAGAAACCAATAAAAGTTAGATAGGGAGGCAGAGAAGAGATAAAACCAAGAGGAAAGAGTGGGAGGAAAAGCAAGCCAAGTAGCAAAGAAGAGAAACAGAAAAGTGCTGGGAAGAGGAAACTTACTTCTAAGATCAACAAGCAGAGCATCCAGCTTGATCTTCCAATCCTCCTCGTCGGCAAGATGCCTGTCTTCGATACTGCGCGTGTTGGCAACCTGCTGCGCGAGCTGCACGTTGTGCTTCTTCAACACCTCGATCTCTGCCTCGAGCGCCTTCTTGGTGGCTTTGGCTGAGGTCTCGGTCTCCAGGGCACCCTCGAGAGCTGTTTTCAGCTTCACCTGCATCGCCTCGAACTCGGCGCGCTCGGCGTTGCGTTCCTTCTTGAGCTCTGCATCTCGGGTGGCCAGCTGCAGCTGCACCTCGGCAGGCATCAAGCAGTGGAGGTGCTCCTCCCGGAATTTCTTATATTCTTCTGCAGAGATAAAAGCAAAGTTAGCAGAGAAACCAAGTAAAGGAAGATGCAAGGACCAACAAGCTGGCAACTCACCTTCCAACTGCTTGATTTTGCTCTCGGCAGAGGAAGCGAAGACATGGTAGTGCTCGTGCTGCTCCTGCGGTTCTTTGAATTTGCTTGCAGAGTAAAACAGAGTTAGAGCAAAAAGCAAAAACGGGCGTAAACACAAAACGCGCAAACCGAATAGCTACAAGCTTACCTTCAATCGCAGAGATTTGGAGGGCGCGATCCAGTGCAGCCTGCTCCAGTGCAGCGTCATCCTTGCGTTCGGCTTCAAGAGCCGCAATACGCTTCTTGGCGATGCTGTGATTCTAGAGCAGCCGCCGGAACAGGTTAGTCCTCTTCAAGAGGCTATTCTGTAAAGAAGAAGAAAGGGAGTTAGAAAATTTTGGGAAGATTTGGCCCGAGAAGACAGCAACTCGGTTAAGTGTCCGTCTACTCGGCCCGAATCTCGGGGACTGGGTAGTGGCTAAGGAGAAAAAGAAGAACAGAAGAGAAGAGATACCGCAACTCGGAAAAAGCAAGAAACACTTACAACATAGGTCTGCTCAACGTCCTCGGTGGCTTTGGCGGAGGACGAACAGCTTTGCGGCCAGCGTGCTGGTGTCGGAGGCGATGGTCATTGGATTGCTGCCGAGATCGGCCTTGTTCCAATCGACGCGATAATGATCAACGTCGCCCAACATGCTGCCATTCCACTTCTCGACGCCATGGGCGTCACTCTCCCAAATCCTGTCGATGAAGCCTACCCGGTCCACGACCTGCATCAGCCCTTCTGATTGGATCTCATCCTCGCCAGCTTCGCGCGAGTAGATCTCGATGGGCTTCTTGGCCTTGAGCTTGGCGTCCACTGCCTTGGCCTGGCCGTCCTTCAGAGCAGAGATCCGCTGCTCGCCTTTGGACAAGGAGATGCCGTACTGCCTGGACCCAGACAACACATATGCTGGCCAACTGCCTTGTGCACTCGATCCTGCGTCTGCACCAGCAGATCCACTATCAGCGCCAGTGGTGACTTGCGTGCTCTTCACTACAGGCTTCCCGGTGGACGCAGTAGGTGCTTTGGGCGGTGGCAACAGGCTGGCATCCTGCGCAGCATGGCGTGATGGATTCTTGCGGACAGCGGCAGCCTCAGTCTTGATGGTCTTCTTGTCGGTGTCCACCCGAGAAGCGGGTGCAGGCACTTGGCGCGCAGCGGACGGAGCCGCTTGGCGTGAGGTTGGTGGAGGCATAAGTTCAGATGCAGTCTTGGTCGCTTTCTTCTTTGGGGGAGGGCTTGGAGCAGTTGGTGGTGAAGCCTGCTGGGTAGGCGGCACAAGGGGCCGGCTACCCTGCACAACATCCGGCTGCGCTTGGCTCTGGAGCGCAGGCTCCACCACGGTCTTCTCAACCCGCTGCTCGGCAGCGGGATCAGGTGTTGTCACGGTCACTTCTTCTACCCGCGGCCTGGCCGCGGGGTCTTCATGAACTGCAGCTTGTTCTCCCTGCTGCTCGGGGTTCTCGTTTTGCCGCTCAAGGGCGGCATGGTCCTGGTTCTCGGGGTCTTGTTCAACATTTTCCCCAGCTGTAGTAGCTGGGGGAGAGGGAGGCATCTCATCTCGAGCAGCATCCTGCGTACTCTGGTACGCGTCGGTCTGCTGCTCCATGTCCTGGGCATCTTGGTCACCGGCGCCCGTGTTCTCGGCGCCGGCATCTTCTTCTTCTAACTTCACCGGGGAGGGCGCACACGCCCTAGACCGCGGTGCTGGCTCGTCCTCGTCCTCCGAGAGCTCGACGAGCTTCTCGATGTCGATGACAGATTTTCTCTTGGTGCGCGTGGGGGCCACGGCCGCATCAGCATCCAATGGATCGCTGGACGAGAAGAAAGAAAGAGTTCAGAAGAGGAGAAGGAGAAAAGCATAAAAAGAAGCAGAATAGCGAGAGGCAGTAGCAAATTGATGTTCGGATGAAACTACTTACCCTTTGCGGGTAGGGGGTGGCCTTTTGTTGGTGGTGAGTTTCTTCTTCTTCTCGGTCTTCTTGGGCTTCTTGGCAGCGGGTTCTTGGGCACCACTGCCCGTCCGCTTCCGAGTTGTGGGAGCAGCCACAAAGAGGGGCTGAACATCCATGGGCTCCTCGTCCTCGTCGCTCAGCTCGGGATCCTCTGCAGAGTAAAAGATGAAAAAAGATTGAGAAGCAGAAAAGGAATTATGATTGCGCTACTCGCGGTCAGTGAGGCGAACTGGGTCACCTTCGTCATCCTCGGACCAGTCCCGGATAGACGCATCAACTTGGTGCTTACCAGGCTGGTTGGCGTGAGGGATGCAGAGGGTTTCCTGAGTGTCGTAGGCGGTCTCGTCGTCCTCTTCTCGGTCACTGTCCCTGTTGTCCTCGAAGACCTCCTCATCCTCCTCTGCCTGGCGATCGATGTGCTGGAAAGGCGAATAGATGGCATGAGTAAGTTGAGTTCTAAACTAAGAGATCCTACCCGGCATGGCATGCAAACACAAAGCATATAAGCCTATGGAGTTCTACCCGGCTTAGCATGCAAACACAAAGCATATATTGCTAAGGTTTCCTACTCGACACGACGTGCAAATACAAAGCACATAAAGCCAACAAGATGTTTGTAATGTTCTACTCGGTGCAGCATGCAAAGATTAAGCATATTAAGCTGGAAAGCCACCTACTCGGTATCAGAGTGCAGAGATAAAGCACAAAAGACTAACCTGTTCGATTCGCTTGAGGCGACTGTACGGCACGAAGCCGTACTGCCAGGTGTCGGAGAGGGACGTCTGCGCGATGGATCTCGCCCAGATGGCTACGTCAGCGGTGCTCAACTCGAAGGTGGTGGTCCTCGTGCAGTCCCGCGGCCCTCCCATGTAGCACATCTTGTGCGAGCGGCGCTGGAGCGGGAGCACTCGGCGCAAGATCCAGCACGCGAGGGGATCGTCGCGGCCGAATCCCTCTTCCTTCAACTCGGCAAGGCGCGCCTCGATTTGAACAATGTCTTCAATCTTGTTCTTCGGGTTGTAACCCCAGTTCTGCTGGGTTTTCCGCGCGTTCTTCCACTTAGGGAGCCCTATCCGGTCCTGGATTGGCTTCCCTTCTTCAGTGGGGACGTTCTTGACATAGAGAAAGGAGCGCTGCCACTTGCGCACCGTCTCCAATCCCTTGACGCGCGGGTGGCTACCCGTGGTGTGCTGCAGCATCATGGCGCACCCCGTCTGCGTCATCAAGCGGGCGCTCTCCGTGTGTCCCGGGTTGGGGATGCTCTGCTTCCTGAAGAAGAAATAGCGCGCCCAACTATGGATAGTTGGGTACACGCCGAGGAAGGCCTCGCAGACCACCGCGTGGAAGGCGAGCATCACCATGGCGTTGGGGGGGATGTGATGAGGCTGCATCCCGAAGTTGTTGAGGAACTCCTTGAAGAAGTCGGAGACGGGGATGCCGAATCCGCGCTTGAAGTGCGCGAGGAAGACGACGAACTCGTCCTTCTCCGGCGTGGGGACGATCTCGTTATCCGGCTGCCTGCACTGCACGCCGGGAGGGACACGGTGGGTGTTGACTAGCCATTGGCAGTCCTCCGCCGTGACATCGGAACCCTCCCATCCGGCACGGGCAGCAGCATCATCATCTCCGCGAGCCATGGAGGCGGAAAGGCGTGAGATTGGAAGTGGCAGATTGATTGGAGAAGTTTTCTCTCAGGATCTCTCTTGCGGCGCGGGGAGCGGCGGCGCAGCAACTGGTTGCGGTGGCGGAGCGCTCGGCGGCGGCGGAGAGACAGGGGATTGAAGTGGGCAGGAAAGAGAAGAAGAGGGAATCGAGGGGCTATTTATCTCTCCCCTCGAGTTGCCGTTACCAGCGGAGTTAGTGGGATCGATCCTGCAGAGAGATCGTGCGACGTGGGAAGCGAACCGGTTAGAAACGCACACAGCGCATATCGCGCGCGTAACGGGCGCAGTTAATCCCACGTCGAGATCGTGGGCGATTTACTGCGGTAGAAGTGACCAGACAGGCTGGTGGGCCCGAGGCGCAGTTATTGGCGCGTGGCCTGCAGCATCCCAGGCACCGAGGCATCGGGGGTACGGGCGCGTGACACGTGCCCTTTAGCGACACGCAGAGGTGGATTCGCACCGTTTGAGCGGGATTGCGTTTCGAGATTTCGCTAAGTCATTTTACTCGGCAACAGAGAAGAAAGATAGTGCTACTCGGAGAAGAAGAGATTCAAGCAAGAATTAAAGGCTACTCGGAGAGGCTAGTCGGCCTTTTACGCTACGAAGACAAGATTTGTTCTTAAGCTGGCAGAGCCCAGTGAACAAGTTCGCAGGACTCTACCAGCTTCGGGGACTAATGTCGGGGGGTTACCCCCGAGTAGGGGTAAGGCAAGTGCTAAAGGCAAGATCAGAAGAGCAGTTTTGACTAAGTTGGCTGGCTACCCGGTACCCGCTACCCGGTGGACAGCTATTCTGCCGTACCCACCAATGGCCAGGAGGAAGAATCAAGGAAGTTATATTCTTCCGAGTAGAGAAAGTGGTCCGAGTAGAGGGAGTGGGTTCCTACTCGAGCCAGAAGTCAATGGAGCCGTTCTGACAAAGGATCCCGCGTATCCTGCGTCCGTACGGCGTGCGGTTCAACTTACGGAGTGCGCGATTATCCGCACCACGGCGTGGCTACAGTGCGGTAGGTGCCTGTCCAGTCCTGTCACTGACAGAGGGGACAGGACAGGGCTAGGGGCCTACCTTATCTCACTGACAAGGGTGGACAGGTCCCATCTCCGAACGGCGCGACGACTTACGGGGCAAGCCTCAGCGGGAACCCGGAGGCATGCGCGGTTCTGCAGGGCTCCTGTCACATCTCGTTGTACTTTATAGTTGTTTTCTATTCGGCTGGGCACCAGTATAAAAGGTGTCCTGCCTCCTCCTGTGAGAGGTTCGCTGCATATGTTTGGATCCTAGACGAGGCAACACTTAGAGAGAACTTGAGCATAGAGTGGCTACTCGGCTGAAGGACTAATCTGTACCGTGGCTACTCGGTGAACACACATATAAAAAGAGAGGCAGGAGTAGGGGTGTTACCTCCACACGAGGGCCCTGAACCTGGGTAAGATCTTGGTGTTTGTAGTGTTTGTGATCTACCACACGCGGCTAGTCGCCGTGTGATCCCTCCCCGAGCACCTCCAGCGTCCATCGGCCCCAACTTTAGCCATCCCATGGCATCTGCCGTGATACCACCACGATAGTGCACATAGGTAAACCAAGCTTGTATAAGTTTGTGCTTGATAAATTAAACGCTAGTTTTTTCCGCATTTATTCAAGCCTAAACCATAATTATTTTAAAGCGCCTATTCAACCCCCCTCAAGGCGCCATCCTTGTGCTTTCAATTGGTATCAGAGCCAGGGCTCTCATTGTTAGACTTCACCGTCTTGAGAGTAATGATGTTGCTTAGTGAATTAGTGCACGATCCCGCATTTCATTTCGATGGCACAAACTATGATGTTTGAAAATTTCAAATGCTCATTTATTTCCGGGTCATGGACCCACATATGGAGAAAATTGTAGAGATGGGTTTTTCTCCTCCAAAGGATTCTCAAAATCTAACTTAAGAGGAAGATAAAAACTTATCTCTCGATGCTCTTGCTATTAATGTGTTTTTCCTTCTTGTGAGCCTTGTAGTTATTAAACCACTCTTTCCTATCCGGAATGCTCATGAGTTATGGACAAAGCTTCAAGATAAATATGGTGTGTCCAATGTTGAAGAGGATGATTGTTATACCTCCATTTTCGGTCATGATGAGTTCTCAACTTCTTCTACTTCACCAACATGTGGTAAGCCACAATATAATAAGATGGCGAGTAGTGATATGCTTTGCAATAATGATAGTGAGCTTATTATTGATGATTCTTCATCTCTATCTTATTGGCATGCCTCATCTTTGGACTTAAACGCAACTAGCACCTAAATTGTTTTACATGCTTGTGTTGATAGTCTTTGCATATAATGTCGACATTGCTTGAATAAATCTCATGATGATATGCTTTCTTTATCTTGTTACCATGATAAAAATGATTGCGTTTACTCTAGTATTTGTATGGATAACAATGTAAAGGAAATCAACTCTTTTTAGAACAAGATGTGGACTTGAGTGGCCCCTCAAGTAATGATCCATCATCATCTACCAGTTTTTGCCTCATGGCCAAGGATGCAAAGGTGTCTTCTACTTTAAACCACAATATAGCTCATGATGATAGAGATGAGTGGATAGCTTCGTGGTTAGCTAGCCTTGATGGTGAGACCAAGAAAATGTGAATGCTCTCCTAGAACAACTTGATGAGGCTAACTCTCTTATAGATGAAAATGAGGATATCATCGTGAATTTGGAAAGTCATAATGGTGGTCATTCTATCAAGGACAAAGATCTTGAAAATGCTTTTGAGAAAGAGCGTTTCCTTAGTTCTTTTCTTGAAGAGAAACTATCTAGTCTAGAAAAACCTATGATATTAGTGTTTCTAAGCTTAGAAGGGACAATGAATTGTCTCTTTCTCTTGATAATGACCTCAAAGATAAAAATGATGATGCTTGTGCTACTAACTCTACTTCTTGTGAAGCATCCATATTAAAGGAGAATGTTGAGCTACATGCTCAACTTGACTTGCTAACTAGTAATTATGGAAAATTGGAAGAAACTCATGAAAAGCTCTCAAGATCTCATGAGGATCTTCTAGTCTCCCATGAGAGTCTAAAGTTAGCTCATGAGGTTATTTTTTATAATATAATATCTTGAGAGCCTCATGTGGACAAAGGCACAACATCTACTTTAAATGCTATATCGCCTTGTGCTAGTCCTAGTAATTCATCCACCCATAATGTTTCCACATCTTATGATGAATTGCTTTCCTTGCCTTGTTGCTCTAATAATGATGCATTACTTCCTCTAGCTCTTGTGTTGATACTAACCATGTAGAGGGAATCAAAGAGCTCAAGTCCCAAGTCACTTCATTGAATAAAGACTTGGAGAAGTGTCATAAAGGGAAGTCCACCCTTGACAATATTTTGAGTGTCCAAAAAACTCCCAATGGCAAGAGAAGACTTGGATTCATTTCCAATCACGAGAACAAGTCCAAGGTCGACAAGAAGAATGGGCATGAACAAGTCAAGAATTTGGCCAAGATTGTTTTAAGTGCAAGGTTGAAGGACATCATGTTAGATCATGCCCTTCGAAGAAGAAGCAATTTAGTGAGAAGCAACAAGGGAAGCGGCCACAAGTCCAACCTCAGTCTCAACTTCAAGTTGAAGAAAGGACTCTACCCATGAAGACTCAAGATAATTCTTCTCAAGTTGAGAAATCAACTAATAAGAATGGAAGGAGTTGTTGTTGCTATTTATGCCGTGAAAAGGGCCATCTTGCTTCTTCATGCACTAATGGTACATTATCCAACCCTATCATAATTGATGATGTGTATTCCATTCGGAAGGATAATGTGGGCAATGTGTTTGCCAAATATGTTGGTACTCAAAGTGGTGTCAAGAAAAGAACCATTTGGGTTGCCAATCCTATTGTGACTAACCTCTTAGGAACCAACTTGGTTGGGGACCAACAAGCTAAAACTTTATCAATAGGTGTTATTGGAGGGCATTGGAGACTTGGTTATATCATTAAGAATTAAGGGATCTTCATCACTTATATTTTCCTCAAGCCAAGTCATTTGTATTATCATGTCTCTATCTCATATTCCATGCTCCTTCTTGCGGTAACTTGTATTTACATTATATATATACATTTAAAGTTGCTTGCCCCTTTGCATGTGTTGGTTTTATACCTTGCTTGTATTTTTTATATGTTGTGCTTACTACTTACTTATCCTTGAGTAATCTAGTATGTGTCTGTCGGTTCGCACAAGATATATGTGTGAGTTTGCTTTGAACCTTATTGCATCTTGTTTGTATCTTATTTGGCTCTTTTGAGTGAATAATGGACTATCCCATTTTGGGAATGTAATATGCCTTTGGCACTTCACAATCCTAGAATGTGTGTACATGAGAAATACCGCTTAGTTTTGATATTTCAATATTACCTAGTCTCTATGTGGTATGTCATAATCATGAGAAATTCAAATTCTATAATGTCTATTAATTATCTCTAGTTGGTCTTTGTTTGCCTCTTTCTAAGAAGAGACGGATTATCACATTATGGGGTGTAATATTCTTTGTGCACATTACAAGACTAAAGAATGTGAACATTTGAGGTTTTGCCACCTAGAATTGATATTGTAAATTATCTTGTTCCTATGTGGCATGTGTGCTCAAACAAGTTTCAATTCGCTTAAATGTTTTTATTTGCTCATGTTTTGGTATCTTGTTTGTGAGAGAGTTTCTTGATGCGGTTTTCCTCAAATGTGCACTAGTATTTACCTTCTCGGAATCCGGTTGCTTCATGATATATTAATCATTGCTTTACATGATCATTAGACTATTGAAGCCACCAAGAATCTCTATTTAAGCATGGTGTTTTCATTACTATCCTTTTCGTAAGCTTTTCTTTTGTGAACATGATCACAAATATGTATGCAACATACCACCGATTAATAACTCTTCTCCTTGTCCTTGACAAGTCATAATATTATTTGTGGTATAATGCATTGATCATATTTACTTGGGCTATTGCTTCTTTTTCTCATATTTCTTGCCAAGTAATTTCTTTGTGCTCACTCCCATTTTCTTCCTTGCCTTTTGAGAATCCCTTTGGTTCACTCGTATTTGTTTGGTGTTCTAATTGGTAAAGCTAAAGCAAGGATCCCACTTGTGTGCATATTGTATTCAGATACAAAATTATAAGTAATGCACAAATTATAGGGGAGCTTTCCTATATTATTTAGAACACTATTTTTTCATTTGTCTTTAGATCTTTCTCAATTTGTATTTAATCCCGATGACGTGTTTATTTGGAAGAAAAATCTTTTTCATCTTGGTATTTTGTGCCATCATGAAAAGAGTTGAGGGTTTGGTTGGACTTCTTTTCATTAATGAATCTTTCTTTTGGTATCTCTTTTGGGAGTTTGATGACCCACAAGTATAGGGGATCGCAACAGTCTTCGAGGGAAGTAAAACCCAAATTTATTAATTCGGCACAAGGGGAGCCAGAGAATATTTGTGAGCCTTAACAAGTGATTTGTCAATTCACCTGCACCTGAAAGTACTTTTGTTCACAGCGGTTTATCAGTAGTAACAGTTTTATAGTAGCGGCAATAGTGAAATAATAACAGTAGTAGTATGAAAACAGCAGCAGTAGTGATTGAAGTAAACAACGGGATTAAATACTGTAGGCATAGGGATGGATGAACGAGTGTTGCATGGATAAGAATGTTCTAATAATTATCATGTCAGGGGCATTGCAGATAAATAAGATAAAGCATGCAAGCACTAAGTAACCATAGGCATGTGTTCCGTAAATAGTCATACGTGCTCGCAATGGGAACTTGCACAACATCTTTTGTCCTACCAGCCCGTTTTCAGCGGGGCCTCAAGGGAACTACTGGTAATTAAGGTGTTCCTTTTAATAGAACACCAGAGCAAAGCATTAACACTCCATGAACACATGTGATCCTCACATCGCAGCCATCCCCTCTGGTTGTCCCAATTTCTGTCACTTCGGGGCCTCGGGTTCCGGACAACAATATGTGTAAACAACTTGCAGGTATGATCAAGAAACAATGATTATCATCGTGATTCAATAACATGTTCAGATCTAAGATCATGGCACTTGGTCCCAAAGTGGCAAGCATTAAGCATAACAAGTTGCAACAATGTCAATAGCACTAATAGAGGACACTAGGCACTATGCCCTAGTAATCACGACATTATTACATGAAAGATCTCATCCAATCCCTACCATCCCCTTCAGCCTACAGTGGGGAATTACTCACACATGGATGCGGGAAACATGGATGGTCGATGGAGAGGCGTTGGTGATGACGATGGCGATGATCTCCTCCACTTCCCCGTCCCGGAAGGGTGCTAGAACAGGAACTTCTAATCCCCGAATCGAGGGTCGGGACGGCGGCAGCACTCTGTTGTGTTTCTAGAAAATATGGCGTACGCCCTCGGGTTTTAGGGTTGAAGGCTACTTGTAGTCAAAAGGGGAGTCTGAGGGCGGTCCTGGGGGGGCTCACACCCTATGTTGGCGCGGCCAGGGGGTGTGGCCACCCTCTGGCCCCTCTCCTGGCCCTCTTCTGGCTTCCGGGGTCTTCCGGGGTGAAAACATCAATGAGCTATTTTCTGGGCATTTTCTCGAAAGTTGATTTTTCTGCATAAAAACGCGACACCAAAGTAATTCTGCTGAAAACAGCGTTAGTCCGTGTTAGTTGTATCCAAAACACACAAGTTTAGAGGAAAACAATAAGAAAACTGTTCGGAAAAGGAGATACGTTTTCGAGTATGAACTCCAGCCAAGCTATGCTTATTGCTTGTCCTCAAGCAATTCAGTGACAAATGAGTGCAATAAAAGACTTTTACGAACACATTTCTTTCATATGATGTAAATATACTCACTATGTGGTCAAATAATTAATTATGCTCATGATAAGATACATGCAAGATACTGACACTTAATAGCTATGCAAACCATGAGAAGATAACAACTTATTAATAGTAAACAACATGAAGCATAACTATTTGCAAGATTGAAATAGTCATAATAGGATCTGACAAAGTGGTATATCGCTTGCCCTTAAATGTGGGGCAAAACATAAATGCCAGGGCACCTCTGAAGTTCAAGGGACGACTAGAAGTAAAGATATTAAAGATACAAGCATCAAATTATACCGCAATCAATCGTGCTTTGGAACAAACACATTACACTAAGAATGATAACTATGATCTCAAGAAAGTGCTCAAACAATATGGCGGAGACTCAACATAAAAGTAAAAGAAAGGCCCTTCGCAGAGGGAAGCATGGATCACTCATGTGCTAGAGCTTTTTATTTTATTAAACAGAGGTATTGAAAACATTTTGAGAGAGGTGTATGCTTATGTCAATGAATGGTAAACAGACAATACAGTACGTCACAAGTCAACTGGATTCACAATAGTGGCTCCCATGGTGAAGGACGCAGCTGGTGTAGAAGGTCATCCCTCTTTCTCTTTTATTTACACAATTATGATTTACCGGATAAATCAGGGGCAAAAAGAGTGAAGAGAATTTGTGTGTATTAGTTTGGGGCTGGGCACCCCGCTGCCAGCTCTTCTATCATATGGATAAGCGGATGAAGCCACTAGTACATGGTGTGAAATCCATTCAACAAGTGAGATAAAGATTCTCTATTTACGTCCTCATGAGCTAAAACAGGGGCACAAAACAGGAATAATTTTTAGCAGGTTTTAAAGGTAGCACATGAGCAATTTACTTGGAGTGGCGGTTAGATACCACATATAGGTAGGTACGATGGACACATTTGGCAAACTTTAGTTTTCAGGGATTCGGATGCACGAGTAGAGCTCATACTCAGTACAGACGAAGGCTAGAAAAAGACAGGGAGCGACAATCAAGAGAGCAACAACTATCATAATCATGTTTGCGACAAAGTAAAATAAACTGAGGCATAAAACTGATACTAGAACTCTGAGGAAAATAAATCATCGAGGCTTATTGACTTTTTGTTTTCAGTCTTACAATGCATTAGCATGTGCCAAGTCGATTCAAATGAAACAGTCAGAGGAGGCTACCACAATATCATACCCTTCTATGAATAAAACAATGCGAACAAATATTTATATGAAAAGTCATTTACTATTAATACATTGGAACTAAACATGAGAGAGCATAAACTATTAAGCAGCCATTAAGTCACATATATCTTATACGAACAAACTAAGCTTGCTCACATAGATGGATATATGTACAAAAAATGAAAGCAAATAGAGTTCATACCAGCCTCTCACCACAACTTGAATTGTCGTATATCGTCATTATTGCTCTTCACTTATGGCTCGAATAATATATAATGAAAACCATGCTCCAATGGAATCACGGACGGCTGTTGAACTCTGCAAGAAACTTTACAAAACCAAAGAAGAACAACAAATATTTTTGGGTTTTTCAATTAAAGCACAAACAAAAAGAGAGCAAGCAAACAAAACAAAAATCTTTTTGGGTTTTCAAAATGAAGCAAGACAAAAGAAAGCAAACAGCAAACAAAAGAAAATATTTTTGAGTTTTTGAATATTAAACTGCAACTAAAGAATAAAGCAAACCAAATAAAAGAAACTAAAGAGGCAAACAAAGAGAAACAACAGAAATATTTTTGTTCTTTTTTTGTTTTGGAAAGCGAAAACAAAACAATAAAAACAAAGGAAACGAAAAAAAACGAAAGAAACAAAAAGAAGCGAAAGAAAAGAAAACATGGATATACAAAGAACCGACCAAACATGATATATAAATGAGTGTGATGTTAGTATACCTTCCCCAAGCTTAGGCTTTTGGCCTAAGTTGAGATCAATCACCAAGGGTTCCAAGAGGTGCCGCCCCCGTAATACGCCGAGGAGGAAGCCTCCTCCTGATACGTGCTCGAGGATGCGCTGGTGTACTGCGCGTTGTGGTCCTCGGGAGGCGCGTCTCGCCTCTCCTGCTGCCGGTAAAACTCCATGGTGTTCAGATGCTCGTCCATTCTCTCATTGGTGAGCGACCATGGTGACATGTCAATCCTTAATAACACAGGTTGCGGCAAAGTAACTTTCCGCTCTTCTCCATCCTTATATAAAACTCTATAGACTAAGCGTTCATTAGTAGAGTTAGAAGTGACAAACTGATGGGATTTCATAGAAGCAAGGTTAAGCCTATGTGGAGCAATAATTTCATCATTAGGATCAATGGAAACATGCAAAGCAGCTGCGACACGTGTAGCAATAATGCCACCAAAAAGAGTCCCATCAGCATTAAGACGGCGTGGAACAAGTGCACCAAGGTTATACTTTGTGCTACAGTTCAGTGCAACATCAATGAAAGCAAGGTGATAACTAGAAACATTGCTAGTGTTCTCCCTACCAAGAATACTAGTACCAATATAGTAAGTAAAGTATCTGAGAGCAGGAAGTTGAATGTTCCTTATCTTCCCACGCTGGGATGAGCGTCCATCATCGTTGGTGATCTCTCGGTAGATCCTCTGGAGGTCTGCTGGACTATCTTGAATCCTGCTTGCCGTCCCGGTGGCGTTGATACCTACAATAGCACAAAATTCCACCAAGGACAAAGAAACATAACTACTATATAATTTGAATGCAACAGTTGGACCATATTGAGAGTTCTGAAATTTAAAGCTCCTAACAAAAGATTTTTTAAGCGTGGCATACTGAGGGCTTTCATCCTCCATAAAATTGGTGAGACCAACTCTCTCAACAAGCATAAGAAAATCATCTAAAATACCTGCATTTCTTAAAAATGTGTGACAAGGAAAGCTAGATGGGTAAATGATACCGTCATCTTCTGCATCATTAATAGTTGACGCCATAACGTCTTCATTATATGAGGGCCTTGCTGAAGTAGACGAGCATGATGGCCTTGTCCTTCTAGGAGCTTCTCTTCCAAATATCTCACCAAAGTTGAACCTATCCATCTCTAAAAAAAATCAACAATCATCATAAAAATTAATTTCAAGCAACTATAAGGTGGAGACTACCATAGGGACTTATATGAGAGCTAAACATACATCAAAACTATATTATTTCTACTCAAATCAAGCATGCAAACTCACATAAGTTGTCACCTACAGTACCAAAATACTCAAGAAATACTTCACTAAATAAAATTCTACTTGGATCATCAGAGGAGTCACATACCGGGGAGCAAATGCACCAAATTTCAGCACAAAAGATGGGCTTAGCAAAGAGATTGAAAAATTTCGAGGAAGAACAGCAAGAACTAGGGTTCCATGAAATGTGTTGAGTTTGGGTGGTGGGAGAAGGAACTTTGGCAGGGGAGAGAGTTAGTGGGGGGCCAGGGGACCACACCATGGGCTGGCGCCACTAGGGGACAGGCCGTGCCACCCTAGGGTGTGCCTGCCTGGTGGGTCCCCCTGGGGCCTCCCAGGTGGCTTTCTGCCTCATTTTTTACGTAAAAATTTATTATAATTTTTTCTGGAATTTTCCGAGAAACTTTATTTTTGAGGTATTTCTAGAATTTTAATAATTAATAAAAACCGGGAAAACAAAGGTGAAAACATGGAAAACAAAACCAAAACCAGAACTACATAGGTTTTAAGACATTCGAATGAAAGAATAACCAAAGAAAACAAAGGTGGTAGTGGTGAAAACAAAAGTATGGGTGGTGAAAACATGCATAACATGAGTAATCAGAGTGAAAACATCAGGAAAACATGCATAAGGATGGTGGAAAACATGATTGCACTGAAGTAATAATGTGATAACAGAAGTAAACATGGTGAAAACAATATGGGGAAGGTGAAAACATAGTGAAAACATTGCCTATTTCATTTAAAATCATTTTGTTAGCAAGGGTGATCAAGTCTTGCTACCAAAATAATTTTATATGAAACAAATTTTGTTTCTCACTAAATAATTATGTTACCTCAACCTTGATAGGAATAGTCCCAATCATAATAATTTCATATTCTTTTGGTGGCTTTGGTATAGGACAATAAAATTCTCAATCTTGATGGTCTCAACATTTTCAATGGAATTTAGACTATATTTTCTATCAATCTTCTTGGGAAAATAAACAGTGTGCTCTTTATCATTAACATTAAAAGTAACCTTTCCTTGGTTGCAATCAATAACATCCCCTTTAGTATTAAGAAAAGGTCTTCCAGGAATAATAGACATATTATCATCTTCAGGCATTTCCAACACAACAAAGTCAGTTAATATCAGACAATTATTAGCAACTTGAACACGAACATTCTCACATATACCCATAGGAATAGCAGTAGACTTATCATCCATTTGCAAAGATATATCAGTTGGTATCAATTTTTCTAGGAGGAGTCTTTTATAGAGAGTAAAAGGCATGACACTAACTCCAGTTCCCAAATCTCACAAAGAAGTTCTAACATAATTATTTTTAATAGAGCAGGGAATAGTAGGTATACCAGGGTCTCTAAGCTTCTCAGGAACCTTGCCATTAAAAGAGTAATTAGCAAGCATAGTGGAAATTTCCTCATTAGGAGTCTTCTTTTTGTTAGGGACAATATATTTCATATATTTTGCATAAGGAGGCAATTTAATAACATCAGTTAAAGGAATTTGCAAGAACAAAGGTTTCATCCATTCACAAAACCTGTTATAATGTTCTTCTTCCTTAGATTTGTGTTTCTTACCAGGAAAAGGCATTGGTTTTTGTACCCAAGGTTCTCTCTCATTACCATGTTTATTAGCAATGAAATCTTCCTTAGTATACTTTGTAGTTTTAGTTTGCTTTTCAGCTACAGGTTCTTCTTTATCAGAAGCATCATTCTTTTCATTACCACTTTCAGCATCAGAGACATATATACTATTAGGATCTTTAGCAGGTTCAGAGGATTCTACAACACTTTTATGTTTCTTCTTCTTTTTCTTCTTAGTATGAATAACATTATCATTAGTTTGCTGAGAATCTTGTTCAATTCTTTAGGATGTCCCTCAGGATATAAAGGATCTTGTGTAGTAATACCACTTCTAGTTCTTATTTCATAAGCATGTTTTTCTTTAGAAGCATTAACTAGCAAATCTTTTTGGCACTTTAGCAAGTTGATCAATTTGAGTTTGAACCATTTGAAAATGTTTAACAAGCATTTTAACATCATTAGAGGTTCTTTCTATAATACCATGCAAGTTATCAATAGCTTTAGAGTTTTCCATAAGGTGGTTTTGCACTCTCTTATTAAAATTATCTTGCTTAATGACATAATTATCAAATTCATCTAAGCATTGATCAGAAGGTTTTCTATAGGGAATATCTCTACTATAAAAATATTGGAGAGAGTGTACCTCAATGGATGGTGAGTGAGGGATTGGCTTACATAATTCTTCTATAGGTGGAAGATTCTTCACATCTTCAGATTTAATACCCCTCTCTTTAAGAGATTTCTTTGCTTCTCTCATCCTTCATCATTTAGTTCAAGCATTCCCCTCTTCTTGGGTGTTGGTGTTGGTGTAGATACTGGAGTAGGAGTCGGCTCAGGCTCAACCATAGTCCAATCATCATGATTTTCGCTTATTTTAGCCATTAATTCCTCACCTTCTTATTGAGTTCTTTGCTTGAAAACACAACCAGCACAACTATCCAGGCGTGTCCTAGAATCAACAGTTATTCCATTATAGAATATATCAAGAAGTTTATTATCTTCTAGCTTATGCCCAGGTGCATCTCTAACTAAGGAACCAAACCTTTCCCAAGATACAGGCAATTTCTCTTCTTCCAGTTGCTTGTAATTAAATATATTTTGTAAAGCAGCATGTTGAGCACTAGAAAGAAAATATTTCTGAAAGAAAGCATTAACCAAACCAATAGGACTATAAATAGATCGAGGGGACAAATTATTAAACCATGTTTTAGCTTCATCCTTTAATGAGAAAGGGAATATCTTAGCAACAAAGTAGCTACGTTTCTTAAGATCATCAGATAATAAACTACTCAAAGAGGAGAGCTCATTCATATGTTTCACAACACTTTCATTTTCAGTTCCACAAAAAGGTTCTTTCTCAACAATAGATATATAAGATAAATCAAGAGAGAAATCATAATCCTTATCCCTAATATAAATAGGAGAAGTGGCAAACTTAGCATCAGGAGATAATTTATATCTAACAACACAGCTTTCCATAAGACGTATAGCGGCATATTTATCCTTCAAAGCATGTATTTCATCAATAAGATCATCACTCAGTTCAATATAAGCATCATCTAAATCATCACTAGGTTTCTCTCTAAACTCAGGTGAAAAAGCAGGAGTAACAGGATTTTTAGCAGGAGTTTCAGTGTTTGCAATATTTTTAGCTTTAGCAATAGTAGCATCTAAGAAAGGACCGAGAGAACCAATCTCATCAAGCACAGTAGAAGCATCATCAAAAGTATCAGAAGCATTTTCAGATTCAACAGAAGTAGCATATGTAGCATGTGGTGGTGTAAGCAGCTTACTCATAACATACAGTGAATCAAGAGCAACCGAGGTGTTCAGAGTTGTAACTCTTCTTGTAGTGGATGGTAATATAGGAAACTTTCCATCACGAGACTTACCCATGATGAATGATTGGCAGTAGATAATAATACTCTTCGGTGAGCTCGCAAATAAAGCTATGCTCCCCGGCAACGGCGCCAGAAAATAGTCTTGATGACCCACAAGTATAGGGGATCGCAATAGTCTTCGAGGGAAGTAAAACCCAAATTTATTGATTCGACACAAGGGGAGACAAAGAATATTTGTGAGCCTTAACAAGTGAGTTGTCAATTCACCTGCACCTGAAAGTACTTTTGTTCGCAGTGGTTTATCAGTAGTAACAGTTTTATAGTAGCAGCAGCAGTGAAATAATAACAGCAATAGTATGAAAACAACAACAGTAGTGATTGAAGTAAACAATGGGATTAAATACTGTAGGCATAGGGATGGATGAACGGGTGTTGAATGGATAAGAAAGTTCTAATAATGATCATGTCAGGGGCATTGCAGATAATTAAGATAAAGCATCCAAGCACTAAGTAACCATAGGCATGTGTTCCGTAAATGGTCGTACGTGTAGAGGCCCCAAACCGGAAGGTTCAGAACCCCTCATATGCATACATTCACGATCCCAGGAAGATCAGTCGTGAACAATATACAAAAGTGGTACACAGATACAATATCCATTACACGAATAAAAACAGTCTTACAAGCCAATGGTCACGTGACCAAGTCTTTATCTACTGCCACGCAGGGCAGGCAAAGTCTTACAACATCTAAACAGCGGAAGATAAACGTAGATAGCCCATGTCAAGCTTTCACCAACAGGCTGCTGACCGGGAGCCGGGCCTAGTTCGCGTGGTCGTCGGAATAGTACTCCTCCTCGTGATCCTCCTCAGATGGTACCTCCTCAAAGTCTGGCAAGTATATACCAGGGGCGAAACCAAATGAGTACGTTTGAATGTACTCAACAAGACATCCTTTATACACTTACAAATGCATCATGCTTATATGGTAGATAGGTAGGCCATACATAGGGCTTGCTACCAATGATGTTCATGTAAGATGACATCATAGTTGCAGTCATATTAATCTGTATCTTTGTTGAAGAAGATACTTCAGAAGAAAATAATATAGTTTTCTTTCTCTTGTCGATATCGCATGTACAAGAGGTTTTGTAAACTTGTTTTACAAAAAGAAAGTTTTTTCTTTGCAAAACTTCTTGGAACAACATGTCCAAACTTCATAGGTACCTTCCGGGTACACCACTTCTGTTTTGAAAACATCTTTTGAAAAACTCAGCACAATACTAGCTACATGGCCTTTCAACTGCCCATATCCGAGGGCTCGGCTATTCTGAATAGTTTTACTCTGCAGAGGTGCTACACATTCCACTAGATCCAAAACTCTGCCATGGACCACCCATGGATCGACACATCGATATGCAGGCACCAGAGAGTTGATCCTAACTGTCCACTCTGACACAAGCTAGTATACTCTTATTCCTTTAGGTGGGTTGTCTCCCCGGCATCAGGTCCCGCCTTGCCTAGTCAGGAGGCCCAACTGTCGCCTCCGGAGGGAAAATTAATCCCACACTGTGTATGTCCCGTTTCTCCCTCCTGGCGACACTTCGGTTCAGAGAATCAGCTCCTCTATAGCATTTTGGAATAAAACATATACTAACAAGTTCAAGCATCTAGATAGGCCCCATACCCATATAGGGGTAGAGTGGCAGTACATCTTGGTTGTCCAGCGAAGACTGGGGTATGTGCCTTTTGTAAACATTTGAAAACACCTTCACAGTTTTTCCTTCGGTGAACAAGGTCCCGCCTTTCCACCATCATCTCCTTGTAGAACCATCTCTGTTTTGCAAAAGCACATTTTAAAGTGGTCCACTTAGGGACTCAAGATTATGGTTTAAGACGGTATTTATATACCTTATAGTGGCTAAGGGCTTGGTAACACCAAGTTGACTAATGGCAAGTGATATATAATCTATATATAATAGTAGTAATAGTATTCACTCAATAAAATAGTTTTAGCAAACAAATTTTGAAAATTTCAGAAGTATTTGAATGCATAAAGGTATTGGGAATATAACAGCAAGCTTTAAGGATGGCTTGCCTTGGAGGTACTGAGGATCCGGGTCTTGCTCGCAACAGGAATGGTAGTGGTACCCGCCTGTCCCGACTATGTCCTCGTCGTTTTCTATCGTCGTAAAAGGGAAAGTAAAACATCCTATCAGAACCTTACCAACCAACAACTTGACTCAAACACAACATACAGCAAGCAAAAACACTCATAAGAATAATATACAGGCTCCTAAAATATCCCACGCCAAACATGCATCAAAAGAAGTAATATTATGTACTACTACTACCACAACTACGATAGTTGAGCTAGTTTGTTTTTCAACCAAATGGTATGGAACCAGTGGGTGTCCCACTATGCTTTCCATGCCATTTTAGAGGTGTTATGCCTCTGGTTCATCTGGTGTAAACCAAATAATCCATAGTGCAAAAATGCAACTAGCCATTCTAGTGCAAACCATGAATACTAACAATAATTAATCAAACCTATGCATGCATTCCTAAAAGATTCAAAGTAGCTTACAGTGGATTAAACAAGTAAATAAAAGTACCAAAATGGTACTGGATCCAAGTAAAAACATCCCTATAACTAGGATAAAAATCTAGCAAAACATTACCACACAAGTATTTCAAGAAATGAAACTAGCGATTTCTACTATGCTCATTTTAATACTCAAACAAATACTAAACAAACATGGATTTTTGTCAAGGGCTCTCTGTGAGTAAAACCATCTAAGAACACTAAACATACCACTTATACATGCTAGAAAACAGATTGGCATAATCAAACAATGATTTACAAACTCAAAATATTCACTTTATTTTTAACAGAAACATGCACTTTCTTAGATCTGTCACCAATTTAATTCTAGAGCTCAAAAATTTACACCAATCTAGGAATACATATATCTATATAATATCTAACAGATCCAATTGGATTTGCATCAAAAAGTGTTATAAAAAAATCCTAAAATTCATGGAACATGCTGCTGGTGTTTTACCAAAATGGATACCATTTCAAAATGGTAGCTCTCCTTGGGGTGAGGTCAAGCCCTACTGGTAGATCTAGTCAAGATCTACCCTAGGAATTTTAGTTTGCTCATTTTAGACATTCCATCAAAAAGTTATGACCTAAACATTCTCACTGACAGTCCTCAGTTCATGATTTTTCGTTTGTTCATAGTTCATCCAAAACCAGATCTGCTTGCTGCCATCGTTCAAGATTTCGTTCAGGTACCTCTGTGAATTTTTGCACATTTTATAGTTGAGCTTAACATTTTCATTTTCGATTAAAGTAAACAGCCAAAATCTGTATAGTTTGAAAAAGAATTAAAAACCAGCGCAGTGGGCTGGTCAACACCAGGGGCGCGGCCCAACTGCGCTCGGTGGGCCGCCTCGCTTCCGCGACGCGCGGGAACGGGCGTACCGCTTCGCAGTTTAAGTGTGGCCGCAGATCCAGAGATCTACGGCGCACAGCCACCCTCCTCTCTCTCTCCCTATTCTATTTCTTCTCCGGCGAGGTTCACGGAAACCGGCGGCGAGAGACGAGCGAGGCTCACCTAGGGGGGGTGCAGGGCCAAGGGAAGTGGTCGATGCAGTGTAGAGGTACAACAGCAATGGCGCGGATCCACTCCAATCGACGGTGACGTGTTCGGGTGCCGCGGCGGCTCCGACGAGGTTCTCGGCTTCTCTGCAAACGAGGGGAGGTGGTGTGGCTTAGGGTGGGGTTACGGAGGTGGGGGAGTTCGTCTAGGGTAGTGGTGGAGGCTGCGGTGATCTGTGGAAGGTGTATTTCTCCTCGGGCTGCCGCGGTGGCCGCGGAAGAAATCCGGCAATTCACTCTATTGCGAGCAGCTCGAGAGCATGGCTGGGGCTGGGAAGTGACAGTGAGTCGAGGGGAAGATGGTGCACTGGTTTGGAGGCTCGCGGCGAGCTCGTGCACGCTCTGGCGTGTCCGTGCGCCCACGGCGAGCTCGTGCACGCTCTGGCGATGGTGGTGCACGCTCTGGCGTGTCCGTGCGCCCGCGGCGAGCTCGTGCACGCTCTGGCACGGCCAGGGGTGCTCTTTCCGGGCCCGTGGGAGGTTCCAACTCGCCTAGGTGTGCTCGACGGCCACTTGCATCGTGCCAGGGCGCGGATGTGCACGGGAGAATGACACTGTGGCTCGGGATAGGGCGCAGCCTATCAGGCGCCCATCCCTTCCCTCCCGTTTCTCTCCCTCCTGAAGTTACCTCCCTCTCTCTCCCATAAGTCAAACTCGATGCAAGTTGATGTGCAGAGCAGGGAGTGGTTGGGGCCAGCTTCTAGAAGCCCCAAACCGTGCTCAAAAAGAATTACTGAGCTAAAATATATAAGCATTTGAAAAAGGCTCGAGTTCACTGTTTCTGAATCCAAAATTCAGTTAAAATTTCAGTTACTGAAATTCTACTAAGTGTTAAGAAAAACAGAGGGGATAGCTGAAAGTTTGGTTGTTTTTCAGGCCTTTAAAATTATTTAACTTTTGTTTTCCAAGCATGGTTCTGTTAAGCATCTTTAGTACTTTCCAAAGCAACAAAAAGATTTAAATTTGAGTAACATTTGCTTGGTGAAAAATAAGTGGAAAGAGGGCTGGTTGGTTTGTTTGCACTGTTTTTCCAAAAGGGCACTTTTCTGCCTTAATCCTTAGCATAAAACCATCAAGCAAAACATTGTTTTTGTGATTACAAAATCTCAACTAAGTCATCCAAAAGGTAGTATATATATTCAAGATCACATTGATGACTTAAAATCCCACAATGTGAAATTTTGTATTATGAAAAACAAGGTGAAAAACCCTTACTAGGCTTGTTTTTCAAGCTTGTTTTTATTTGGGAAAATTGTGATTTCACTTTGATTAATTTGTTTTATTAGTTCCACTTGACTCAATAATCAAATTTAGGTTGTTTTCAACATTTCCACATGGGTTTTGAGTTAGGGTACCAAGGCTTACAAAAATAGAAAAGAATTTAAGAGGATCAGAACCTCAGAAGACAAGTGGTTTGTTTTTAAGTAAAAATGCTTGCTTGCATAGATAGTCTTAGCTCAAGTACAACATGAGGGATTACACAAGGGTCATAAAAGTTTTTGTTGGCTCCAAAAATTGGATTCCTTGTGTGAAAACAAGTGTGCTAAAAATTGGGGTGTGACAGTACGTGCTCGCAATGAGAACTTGCACAACATATTTTGTCC
The DNA here is from genome assembly GCA_028641055.1 of Alopecurus myosuroides. Lineage (NCBI taxonomy): Eukaryota > Viridiplantae > Streptophyta > Magnoliopsida > Poales > Poaceae > Alopecurus > Alopecurus myosuroides. The sequence goes on along the minus strand of CM054057.1, from coordinate 523,109,270 downwards.
TACCAGCCCATTTTCAGCGGGGCCTCAAGGGAACTACTGGGAATTAAGGTGTTCCTTTTAATAGAACACTGGAGCAAAGCATTAACACTTCGTGAACATATGTGATCCTCACATCGCAGCCATCCCCTCCGGTTGTCCCAATTTCTGTCACTTCGGGGCCTCGGGTTCCGGACAACAATATGTGTAAACAACTTGTAGGTATGATTAAGAAACAATGATTATCATCGTGATTAAATAACATGTTCAGATCTGAGATCATGGCACTCGGGCCCAAAATGGCAAGCATTAAGCATAACAAGTTGCAACAATGTCAATAGCACTAATAGAGGACACTAGGCACTATGCCCTAACAATCACGGCATTATTACATGAATGATCTCATCCAATCCCTACCATCCCCTTCAGCCTACAACAAGCAATTACTCACACATGGATGGGGGAAACATGGATGGTCGATGGAGAGGCGTTGGTGATGACGATGGCGATGATCTCCTCTACTTCCCCGTCCCGGCAGGGTGCCAAAATAGGAACTTCTGATCCCCGAATCGAGGTTCGGGACGGCGGCGGCGCTCTGTTGTGTTTCTAGAAAATATGGCGTACCCCCTCGGATTTTAGGGTCGAAGGCTACTTGTAGTCGAAAGGGGAGTCCGAGGGGGTGTGGACACCCTCTGACCCCTCTCCTAGCCCCCTTCTGGCTTCCGGGGTCTTCCCGGGTGAAAACATCAATGGGCTCTTTTCTAGGCATTTTCCCGAAAGTTGATTTTTCTGCATAAAAACGAGACACAAAAGTAATTCTGCTCAAAACAGTGTTAGTCCGTGTTAGTTGTATCCAAAACACACAAGTTTAGAGGAAACCAATAAGAAAAGTGCTCGGAAAAGGAGATACATTTTCGACGTATCAGAGTTCAATATCTCATTTCTTGATTTAACCTTTATTTGGTTTTTTCAAGTGTTAAATGGTTCTTTGTGTATCTCATTTTCACTTGATTTCTTTTAAAATTGGATCTTTGGTATGATTTGGACAACCTTTTGTCGTGCCACAATCTTGTGCACCCTCTATTGTTTTCTTGGTGTTTTTGTCCACATCATATCTCTTTTGGTTCTTGGAAGTATTTGCATGCATATTTACTAATGCATTTGATATGCTATACTTTACGTTCTTTGATCCGATATATAGGGTAAACTCCACCAAATCCAAAATCAGCGGAAATCTCAAATGCAGGAAGCTGGCAAGTCTTCTCCTAGGTGGCGGTAGTACCAGTGAAACTACCGGTAGTACCGCCCGCTAGTACTCTCGATCACATCTCGAGGGAGGAAACCTCCGGTGGCGGTACTGGTGGTACTACCACCAATTCGATGCTCTGTTGGTACATCGCGACGACCGCAACGGAGGGCCATCGGTAGTACCGCTGGTACCACCGGTACCTCCGGCGTTTCTTCAGGCTTCTAGGGGCTGTCACTGGTGGTGGTACCGCCAAACTAGCGCTTTGTTGGTACTTCGCGGAGGCAACGATGGAGGCCACCAATAGTACCGGTGGGCGGTAGTACCGCTAATTTCACTGGTACCTCCAGTCTTGCGAATTCTGGTGCGCAGGGAGAGAGCCCTTTGGGCTCTAGGACAGTGACCGCACCGGTAGTACGGGTGGTACTACCGCTGATGCGGGGAAGTGGGTGTATGTCAAAAAAGTATCCTTGATTTCTGATGTTCCATGTTGTTTTCTTATTGTTTCCCACATGTTTGCTATACACTTTATGTTATTTTTATCGATTTTTTGGACTAACCTATTGACAAGATGCCACAGAGCCAGTTCCCTGTTTTCTGCTGTTTTTAGTTTCAGAAAAGTTGTTCTGGAAATTTTCTCGGAATTGGAAAATTCGAAGCCGGAAGTCTTAGAATTCCTGAAGGTTCCACGGAGTCCCGAAGAGACCCGGAGGGGGGGGAGGCTCAAGGAGCCCACACCATACGGCGGAGCCCCCCTTGGCCGCGCCGGGGGTGGTGGTGTGGGGCCCCCATGGCTCCACCGCCTTTGCCCTTTCGCCTATATAATCCCCCCGAGACGTAAACCCTAAATATATCCCACTTTAACCCGAGAAACACCCGAGGCCGCCGTGATGCGTGAGTAGTTTAGCCCAATACTACGGGTCCATAGAAGTAGCTAGATGGATTTTCTCTCCACTTTGTACCTCATGTTTAGATCTTGTGAGCTGCCTAACATGATCAAGATCATCTTTATGTAATGCTACATGTTGTGTTTGCTGGGATCTGATGAATGTTGAATGCTATGTCTTCTGATTATCAATCTATCATGTTATCTTCATGCTTATGTTATTTATGATCTTGCATGCTCTCCGTTGTTAGTAGATGCTCTGGCCAAGTAGATGCTAGTAACTCCAAGAGGGAGTATTTATGCTCGATAGTGGGTTCATGCCTCCTTTTCATCTGTGCTCGAGTGACAGAAACGTGACAGATGGAGGATGTGCTGTTTCCATTAGGGAGAAAACAACAATGCTTTGTCTAAGGATGATGTTATTATTTACATTACACACTTTTCTTACTGCGATTATCTATTGCTTGCAACTTAATACCCAACGTTTGTTCGGATGATATTCGGAGGGTGGATTTTTAGTCATAGATGCAGTTGGATAACGGTATATGTATTTTGTTGTCATGCCCACATGAATCGCATAGTAATCTTTATGTCTTGCATATGCACTACGGTGCAGCCTTCATTTATGTCAATTTCCCATATGTAATTTGTTCACCGCACATGTTATTTATCTTCCACGGAGAGACACCACTAGTGAACTGTGGACCCGGTTTCTTTTTCCTCATATTGATAAACACCTACTGCTTTCATACTTCTCTCATATTGTTACTACTGTTTTTCCTACTGTTTTCACACCATACGTTTAACCTCTTTGTGTTTAGCAAAACCGGTGAGATTGACAACCTTACTGCTTCGTTGGGGGCAAAGTGGTTTGATTGTGTTGTGTAGGTTCCACGTTGCTTCTGAACCGGTAGTGTGCCCTGCCATCTCAGCCGCTTCAACCTTCTGAAGTTACTCCTTCCTCCTATTGGTCGATTAAACCTTGGTTTCTTACTGAGGGAAAACTAATGCTCTGCTCATTATACCATCCTCTTGGGGTCTCCCAACGGGTGCAAGATCTGCACCATCAAGCTATTTTCTGGCGCCGTTGCCGGAGAGGAAGAGAATTTCTGCAAGGGGAGTCTCTCACTTCAAATATCTTTACTTTGTTTTTTTCCTTATTTTTTTTGTCTTGTTTGCTTCTTTTTATAAAAAGCACAAAAAAATTAGTTCTTTTACTAGCTGTAGTTTTACTCCTGTTTTTAGTCTTGTTAAAATGACTACTCCTGAGAACACTAAGTTGTGTGAATTTACTAGCACCAACAACAATGATTTCATTAGCACACCTATTGCTCCACCTGCTCCTCTGCTGATTTTTGTGAGATAAAACCTGCCCTGTTAAACCTTGTTATGAGTGAGAAAGTTTCTGGTGTTAATACTGATGATGTTGCTGCCCATCTTAATAATTTTGTTGAACTATGTGAGATGAAAAAATATAAATATGTTGGTGGAGATATTATTAAACTGAAATAGTTTCCTTTCTCTTTGAGAGGAAGAGCTAAAGAATGGTTGCTATCTTTTCCTAGAAATAGTATTGATTCTTGGACTAAGTGTAAAGATGCTTTCATTGGAAAATATTACCCTCCTGCTAAGATTATTTCATTAAGAAGTAGCATCATGAATTTTAAGAAACTTGATAATGATCATGTTGCTAAAGCTTGGGAAAGAATGAAATCTTTAGTAAAGAATTGTCCCACTCATGGACTGACTACTTGGATGATCATCCAAACCTTTTATGCAGGTCTGATTTTTTCTTCAAGAAACCTTCTAGATTCAGCTTCTGGATGAAACTTTATGTCCATGACCTTGGGGTTAGCAACAAAGCTTCTTGATGATATGATGGTAAATTATTCTGAGTGGCACACTGAGAGAGCTACAACTGGTAAGAAGGTAAATTATGTTGAAGAAACCTCCTCTTTGAATGAGAGCGTTGATGCTATTATGTCTATGATTGTGAATGGTCATGCTCCTATTGATCCAAATAATGTTCATTTAGCCTCTTTGGTTGCTCAAGAAGAGCATGTTGATGTGAACCTCATTAAAAATAATAATAGCAATGCTTATAGGAATAATTTTGGTAGCAACAATTATAAGCCATATCCTGCTAATAATAGCAATTCTTATGGTAACTCCTATAATAGCAACAAAAGTGTACCCTCTGATCTTGAGAACATGCTTAAGAATTTTATTAGTACACAAACTGCTTTCAATAAATCTATTGAGGAAAATTTTGGCAAAATTTATGTTCTTGCTTCTTAAGTTGATAGACTTGCTCTTGATGTTGATTTTCTGAAACTAAAGGTTATGCCTCATGATGTTAAATAAAGTAAAACTTTGAATGCTATCCAAATTCGAATTGATGATAATGTTAGAATGTTAGCTGAATTGCATGCTAGATGGGAAAGAGAAGATGAAAATAGCTAGAAAGAATAATATAGCTAATGTTTGCACCATTACCGCTACTAGTAAAACTAAAGCTTCTCATGCTAGAAAACCTTCTACTATAAATGGTAAAGTAATTGGTGTTGGAAACACTCCCACGTCTGCTAGTAAAATTGCAAAACTGCCTGAAACTGCTAAAATGCTCCTGATAAAAGTGCTGAAATTTTTAGAAACATGGGAGACAATGGTCCCATTATCTTTTATAAAAATGATCTTGACTTCGATGATTGCAACATAACTGAAGTGATTAATTTCTTACAAAAACTTTCTAGTTTTCCTAATTCTATTGCTATGAATATGGCTTTCACAAAACATATTACAAATGCTCTCATGAAAATTAGAGATGATGAATTAAGATGTGAAGCCTCTATCCCTAGGAAGCTAGATGATGGTTGGGAAACTATTACTAAAATGAAATTGAATGATTTTTATTGCAATGCTCTATGTGATCTTGGTGCTAGTATCTATGTTATGCCCAAGAACTCTAAGATATTCTTGATTTACCACCATTAGAACCTTGTTATTTGGATATTTGTCTTATTGATAATGTTAGAAAGAAACCTTTGGGGAGAGTTGATGATGTTCTTATCATGGTTAATAATACTCCTGTCCCTGTTGATTTTGTTGTCTTGAATATTGATGCAATGCTTCTTGTCCAATTGTTTTGGGAAGACCTTTTCTTAGAACTGTTGGTGTTGTTATTGATACGAAAGAGGGGAATATTAAATTTCAGTTCCCACTCAAGAAAGGTATGGAACACTTTACTAGAAAGAGAATGAAGTTTCCTTTTGATTCCTTTATTCAAACAAGTTATAATTTGGATTCTTCTTCACTTGAAAAAAACGTGATTCCACTTTTCTGGGCCTAGCTAAAAGGCGTTAAAGAAAAGCACTTCATGGGAGATAATCCATGGTTTTATTTTTGCTTTGTTTTTCTCTATTTTCTTTGAGTCAAGGGGTTTTATTCTTCTATAGAAACTCATTTGTATCTTTATTTTCATGTTTTAGTAGTGCCAAGTAAGGTTTCTGACGAGAGTTGGAGTTGGTTTTCAGATTTCTGCGCAGGAAACAAATTTCTACTGTCCACCGTAAAAAATCGTATAAACTCCTGGAAGATCAGAATGGTCTTAAATATTCGGTTCTTATTCCTCAGCTAATTTCGCAACTTTTTAGTTCTTTAAGTTTTTCTATCTAAGCAACGTAAGTGTCTCGAAAAAATTCGTCTTTACAGACAGTTCTGGTTTTGACAGATTCTGCCATTTTTCTTGCATTTGCTCTTTTGCGATGTCAAGTGGATTTCTTTGCTTCACAAAACATCATTGGCTGTAGATAATGTTTAAAAGTATCAATAGCACTTGTTCCATACAGAACCCATGTATTTTTAATTATTGCGCTAACCCTCTAATGCGAATTACTGTTTGAGTGTGGTGTGAAGGAAGTTTTCAAGGGTCAAGAGAAGAGGTGATATATGTGATCAAGAAGAGTGCAAGGTCAAAGCTTGGGGATGCCCCCGTGGTTCATCCCAACATATTTTTAGAAGACTCAAGAATCTAAGCTTGGGGGTGCCCAAGGCAGCCCCTTCTTCATCAACTATCTATCAGGTCACTTCTCGTGAAACTTTTATTCGGTCACATCATATGAAGTTTACTTGGAGCGTATGTTTGTTTTTCTTTGTTTTCTTTTGTTTTCATTTCTGCAATAATATATTTGTCTCCTAGCATTGTTTGTTTGGGAGAGAGACACGCTCCGCTTTTTCGTTTGAATACTCGATATGCTAGTATTCTTAGTTTCTCTTCTAGTTGCTGCAAAAATTCCTGTTTAGCTCTCGATTTCATTGCATCTCTTATTCATAGATGTTAGTTTTAGTAGTTTTATGTGAGTAATATCATGCTTTCTTGATGTATCATTTAGAGAGTTTTTGTTAAAGCATGATTTGTATGGTGCTTGTTGGGAAAAGAAACTCCTGCTTGAGGTAGAATTTTCAACGGTGCAAGTAGAAGCTTGTATAGACTGTGGCTAGAAATTTTTCTTATCATGCTAGATGTTATTTTAGTTTTAAAGCCTTGTGGTTATTTAGTATCATATTAGCCTCAAATAGCTAAGAGTGTTTAATGTGCCATTGAAATAATCACGAGTTGTTCTTGTCATATTGAAGCATAAATTTGTGGTGTTCTCCTTTGGATGTTTCATTTGGTTGACTTGGCGCATGCTCACACGATGTTTATGAATATGAACCAGTCACGAATAGCCTCCATGATCATTTATTTTTTGAACTTGTGGTACACTTATGCTTTGATTAATGATGTTTATGTCGCTATGCATGATTATGGCTCTTATGCTCTCTTGATTTGTCGCTCCCAGTCTTTTGCTAGCCTCCACCTGTACTGAGTATGAGCTCTACTCGTGCATCCAACTCCCTAAAACCAAAGTTTTTCCATTGTGTCCACCATACCTACCTACATGTGGTATTTAACCGCCACTCCAAAGTAAATTTCTCATGTGTTACCTTTAAACTTTCAAAATTACTCCTGTTTTGTGCTCCTGTTTTAGCTCATGAGGACGTAAATAGAGAATCTTTATCTCACTTGTTCATTGGACTTTCACACCCTGGACTAGTGACTTCATCTACTTATCCAATTGATAGAAGAGCTGGCAGTGGGGTGCCCAGCCCCAAATTAATAAAAACAAATTCTTTTTACTATTTTGCCCCTAATTTATCAGCCAAAGCATAATTGTGTAAACAAAAGAGAAACATGGTTGACCATCTACCCAGATGTGTCCTTCTATGGGAGCCGCTCTTGTGAAGTCTAGTTGGCTTGTGACGTACTGTATTTTCTGTTTACCATTCGTTGACATAAGCATACACCTCTCTAAAAAATAGACACTCCTCCATGGTATGTGACTGTTGGCAGACACCCGAGGATTCGGTTAGCCATAGTTTGTGTAAGATGGATGGGAGGAGTGTCAAACATTTTATACCTCTGTTTAATAAAATAAAAGCTCTAGCACATGAGTGATCCATGCTTCCCTCTGCGAAGGGCCTTTATTTTACTTTTATGTTGAGTCTCCATCTTCTAACTTTATGCACAGTTGAGAGAGCATTTTTGCCATTTTGAGTTTTATGTTCATTTGTCCCAGAAACATTATTAATTGATTCATGATATGTTATTGCTAGTTCTCTAATTATTTGTTCTAGTCTTCCTCATGAACTTTGACGGTGTCCTGGCATTTATGTTTTGCCCCACTCTTAAGGACTAGCGAAATATCACTTTGACATGTTCTCTCTATACTTGAAACAAACATATATCTTTCTTTGCATTGTTATTCATGATCTTTTATTTGAGTTACTTCTCATGATGCAAAGTGATTGCTATTCTTTATTATAAAAGTTTTATTTATCATGCTTGTGTTGAAGTTCTATGATCTCAGCTTACTTATGCTTTTACATTATTGATGATCAAGTTATGTTGGTAGCATGTCACCTCAGAAATTATTGTGTTTTTATCGTTTACCTACTCGAGGACGAGTAGGAACTAAGCTTGGGTTTGTTGATACGTCATAAACGTATCCTTAATTTCTGATGTTCCTTGTTGTTTTTTTACTCTTTCCCACATGTTTGCTATACACTTTATGTCATTTTTTATTGATTTTCCGGACTAACCTATTGACAAGATGCCACGGAGCCAGTTCCCTGTTTTCTGATGTTTTTAGTTTTAGAAAAGTTGTTCTGGAAATATTCCCGGAATTGGAAAATTCGAAGCACGGAAGTCTTAGAATTCCTGAAGGTTCCACGGAGCCCCGAAGAGACCCAGAGGGGGGGCCTCAGGGGGCCCACACCAAAGGGCGGCGCGCCCCACGCCTTGGCTGTGCCGGGGGGTGGCGTGGGGCCCCGAGGGCTCCATCGCCTTTGCCCTTTCGCCTATATAACCCCCCAAGATGTAAACTCTAAAGATATCCCACTTTTAGCCCGAGAAACACCCTGAGGCCTCCATCACCGTCATCCCGAGATCGGGAGGGTTCTGGAGCTCTCCCCGGCACCCTGCCGGAGGGGGAATCATCACTGGAGGGGTTTACACAACCATGCCCTCTTCCAAAGTGATGCGTGAGTAGTTCATCCCTGGACTACGGGTCCATACAAGTAGCTAGATGGTTGTTCTCTCCACTTTGTATCACATGTTTAGATCTTGTGAGCTGCCTAACATGATCAAGATCATCTTTATGTAATGCTACATGTCGTGTTTGCTGGAATCTGATGAATGTTAAATGATATGCCTTCTGATTATCAATCTACCATGTTATCTTCATTCTTATGTTATTTATGATCTTTCATGCTCTCTGTTGTTAGTAGATGCTCTAGCCAAGTAGATGCTAGTAACTCCAAGAGGGAGTATTTATGCTCGATAGTGGGTTCATGCCTCCTTTTCATCTGTGCTCGAGTGACAGAAACGTGACGGATGGAGGATGTGCTGTTTCCATTAGGGAGCAAACAACAATGCTTTGTCTAAGGATGATGGTATTGTTTACATTACACACTTTGATTACTGCGATTATCTGTTGCTTGCAACTTAATACCCAACGCTTGTTCGGATGATATTCGGAGGGTGGATTTTTAGTCATAGATGCAGTTGGATAACGGTCTATGTATTTTGTTGTAATGCCTGCATGAATCACATGGTAATCTTTATGTCTTGCATATGCACTACGGTGCAGCCTTCATTTCTGTCAATTGCCCAGTTGTAATTTGTTCACCACACATGTTATTTATCTTTCACGGAGTGACACCACTAGTGAGCTATGGACCCTCGGTCCTTTTTCCTCATACTGATAAACACCTATGCTTTCATACTGCTCTCATACTGTTACTACTGTTTTTCCTACTGTTTTCCACACCATACGTTTAACCTCTTTGTGTTCAGCAAAACCGGTGAGATTAACAACCTCACTGCTTCGTTGGGGCAAAGTGATTTGATTGTGTTGTGTAGGTTCCGCGTTTCTTTTGAACCGGTAGTGCGCCCTGCCATCTCAGCTGCTTCAACCTTCTGAAGTTACTCCTTCCTCCTACTGGTCGATTCAACCTTGGTTTCTAACTGAGGGAAAACTGCTGCTATGATCATCATACCTTCCTCTTGGGATCTCCCAACGAGTGCATGATCTGCACCATCAGTGGCTAACGGCTGGATTGGGGGAGGAGTATCTAATGCACATATTTATGTGGATCTTATCCTATGTATTGTTGTTTGTCTAACTACTTTGGACCCAATAAGTTTGGGGATCATTTTGTACCTAAATGTGTTTTAGGTACATTTGAGATGCATTGGATGTTTGTCTCATTCTCAAGGAAGGTGTCGTCACCATGTGCTTATCGGAGTCAAGCTAGGATGATGAATTAAATTTTATCTACTACAACATCACCATTGCCATCTCGGTAACAAGTATCTACCGCATGCATACCTGATCTTGTTTTTAATCTCGTGTAGGTTGCATCTTGGCATGATTATATTTTATTTGCACAATTTTTATTTCGTTGTGATACTTGTTGCTTCTATAAAAAAATTGCAACTATCTCTTTTTCCCCTTATTGATATTTGTGATGTTTTTTATTTGTTTGTGTTGGAATTTCATTTATATCCCTCTAAGGATAAAATCGAGCTATGTGTTATGCTTTCATTAAAAATATCTTATTGGTGTATTTATGACTTTCTCTTTGATACCATGTTCTTTTCTTTAGTAACTATTTTATGTGTACATGTTACTTTGTGGATGTATATCATCATGATTGTTGTCTACTTAGAAACTTATACACATAAGAGGAGTTACATTTTTATTTGGTATCCTCTCTCGGTGCTCAACCAATTTTTTAAGTGCCTTGGTTTTCTTCTTATCTATGATATCTTGCACTTGTTTGTGTTTTAAAGGATATTGGGAGAGTGATGATTCCATATTTGCGCACTTTGTATTTAAATGAAAAAAAATCTAAATAACGCATGAACATTGGGGAGCTTCTCCATTTTCATTAAAACACTCTTTTGCTAAAATCATAAAATATTGTGTTCAATCTATTTTTCGGATCGTTTTGATTGCTTGCCTGTCTTTGGAATAAGTTTAGAGAGATATAATATTATTTGCAATTTTTTGGTCCTCAATATAGCTTGATCTCCCCCATCTATTCTTCACTGAATATGTGTTCCATTTCTCTCATATTATGAGAAATGCCTAAATTATGGGGGATCTCTTACTATATTGGTCGTCTAAAATTTTCCGCCCATTTCGGCAATGGATGCCAATGGGGGGAGATTTAGAGGGTTTAAGGTAATTTGGTTTTATGCTTTGGTTTCGTTCTTAAGCATTTACCTTTCATGATCTTCCATCCATGCTTGTTTGCTTTGCATGTTTTCTTAATTAATTATATAAACCCTCATAAAAGGGATTGTCATCCATTACCAAAATGGGGGAGATTGAAAGTGCATGGTTCCCCCATGTGTGGTTTTGGTAATAAATGACAATCCTTATGGACTAATGTTTGCATTCAGGCATTCTTGTAGGTCAGTCCATTGGTACCATTTGAACTCCATGTGTTGGATTCAAGGTTGGATGCCATCAAGATCATCACTTATAATGAATATATCTATATCATCAAGAAGAAGAATTGTCATGCTATTATTGACCATATTACACGCATGTCTTGAAGAAGGAGATTGTGTGAACATTCATGTTTACCTTCAAGACATCATCATCATGAATAAAGAGAAGATACTTGGTTGATCAAGTAGAGTGTTCAAAGCTTTCCACCCATATGGATACTATGGTCAAGTGAAAATGGCCATGTGAGAATCTCTCTCATATTAGCTTATGGGAGAGAAATTTACAAGTCTTCACGATGCGAAGCACAATCAAGAAAGGTGGTCCAACTTGAGGTGATTAAGATCGACATCATCTAGCTCAATTGGATTGACCAAGGCAAAGTTATGACTTATATAGGGTTTCTATTTTACCAGTATCATTATGTTAGTTGGGAGACCGTATTATAGCATAGATAACCGTTCTATCAAGAGGGGCTCTTGAATGCGTATCTTGATCGTATCTATCGTAGAGAGCTCAAACCTTTGCATACTTGGCATCATCCTTCTCGGTTATTATTTGGGTTTTCTCCATGTGTGGTTTTAGATCTTGTTATTCTCTTCATGTCAAGCTCAAGTTCATAAAAAATGGATTTCGTATGAAACACTTATCGCATTTTTTATGTTGGAGGTTTCTACCGGTTACCCTTTATAGATAGGTCAAACCTTTCATTATTTGGTTTTATCTTCCCATTTTGTACTATGATGTTTCTATGCATATTCTTCTAGTGCCCGTCGTTGCGATTTCAACGAGTCCAAGAACATAAAAAACGGAGTCTGTATGCAAATATTATGACCGTTCTCTTACCGGAGTTTCTGCCAGTTTTGCCAGCAGCGGTAGTACCGGTGCCGGTACCGCCGAATACCCCTTCGGGGTGTCAGTTGCGGTAGTAACGGTGAAACCACCGGTAGTACCGCTGCCTGGGGCAGTTTTCATCCTGTTAGTGCCCCTAACTCACCCAGGGGGCGGTAGTACCGGTGGTTTCACCGGTAGTGCCGCCCCTACGCGTTTTTGCCCCCCAACGGTTAGATATTTGGGTGACCTAATTAAGGGGCCTTCTTCCCCAATGGTTCCCCAACTCTTGGGGCAAATTTGACCTCCAAAAGCTTGCTATCTCTCAATCCCTCCAATTATTCTTGCTTCCACTTGAGGGAAAATAGAGAGGAGATCTAGATCTACAACTTCACAAATCAACCCCCCTCTTTGTGAGGGGAACCAATTGGATCTAGATCTAGGGATTCATTTGTTGTTTTCCTTTTTCTTTCTCCTTCCTCCCTCCATAGAATTAGTTGCTTTGGTGGGATCTGGGAGAGAGTTCTTGACCACTTTGTGTGTTCTTGCCATTGCATTAGGTGCATCGGTTTGAATTCCCCATGGGATACGTGAAAGACAAGTTCGTGAGCTTGTTACTCTTGGGTGCTTGGTCACCGGAGAGATTGTTCCTCTTGGGTGTATTGGGAACCCTAGACAGTTAGTTCTTGGGGCTTCCACATTGTTGCAAGAAGCTTTGTTGAGAGCCTCCAATTGACTTGTGGAGATAGCCTAAACCTCATGTAAGGTTTGGTCACCGCCTTCAAGACGACCTCATAGTGGAAACGAGAATCTCCCTCACCGGAGAAGCTCAAGGAGAATAAGGTGTGCACATCCGTGCTATTAATGAGCTCTTGGGTGGCTTCCCACCTCTCCAACGAAGACGTACTTCTCTTGGGAAGGAACTTCGGTAATCACATCGGTGTCTCCTTGTGCTTTGGTTATTTTATTCTCTAACTTGTTACTTATGCATTTACCTTTGTGATATCCATCGTGCTTGAAGTCATCTATCTTGCTATCACATAGTTGTATACTTTGCTTAGCATAAGTTGTTGGTGCACATAGGTAAACCTAACTTGTATAGGTTTTGTGCTTGATAAATTTAACGCTGGTTTTATTCCGCATTTATTCAAGCCTAAACCGTAATTATTTTAAAGCGCCTATTCACATACCCCTCTAGGCGGCATCCTTGTACTTTCACCGGGCCACGGGAGGTGCCGAGAATTCCTGGCGGTGATGTGCGCCAGGACGTAGTCGAGGGAGAAATACCTCTACGCCCAGAAGGCGTTGCGCCCATATTTGTTGCGCTCGCTGGCAAGCGGCGCCGGCCCGGGCCGTCCCACCGGTTCCAGCGCTCGTCGTGGATGCGCTTGAAGGCCGCTTGGTAGCGCCCCGTGCTCGCCGGGTTCGCCGGCGGGGTCGGCGCTCTGCTCGTCGTTGATCTTCTCGTAGTAGTGCACGAGCACTTCCGCGCCCCAGGAGGCGTCGCTCACCTTTGGCGCATCCGGGATGGGAACACCGACGCGCCCGATGGTGAACCCGTGCCCAACGCGCATGCCCGACGGGAACGGGTACCATGCGGCGAAGAGGGTGCACACCTGGTGGTTCAATAGAGAGCGGCGCGGGAAGGTGTTGGCGGCGAGAGGATCCATCGGCGGGAAGAAAGAGAGGGAGAGACGACGAGGCAGAGGAGAGGGATGGTGCGGCGGTGGAGAACAGGGAGGCAATGTGGCGTCGGGGGGCGCGCGGCGGGCCACTTTTACCCGCGGCGGCAGGCCAAAGGGCCACCCGCATTTACTCCGGCGTCCGCGTGGGGAAGCGGCGCGCCCGCCGCGTGGACGACGCGACTGGCCGAAAAGGCAGCTTGTTGCGGCCGCTTGCGCTTCGATGCCGCCTCGGGAGAAGTCGGATACCGGGGCGCCACTTTGACTACACGCGCGTCTCACTGATAGGGGCGGGCCCGCGGCCGCCACACGGCGTTTTCTTCCCGTCCGGAGCCCCCACGAGATCCCCTACGCGGCGAGGTTGGGCTGGGCTACCGGACGGGAAGGCCCATTGGGAGGCGCGAGTGGGCGTATTGGGTCTCATCCGGACGGGAAAGTGCTTGGGGGGCCTTTGGGGGGCGCGGCTGGAGATGCTCTTGGGGGCCGAATAAAAAACCCCAGGCAGGCACGGAGGAAGGGGGCAATACATGGAAAATATCAATAAGGGGGAGTCTATTTTTATCTAAAAATCATACTCTCTCCAATGCGAAAAAACGTCGCAACTTATTTGTAGCATTTATATGTATATTTATATGTGTTATTTTGTAATCTTACGACCCTTTCTTCGAACCAAAGGTAGAGGGAAGCACTGACATACTCCGAAGGATCGAGGTTTCTATCCTCCGCCTCAAGGCCTCAACACATGTCCACTTGTTCATGCTCCTTCACACCTAAGAGAGCATGAGAAATAAAATACCCATGTATTCTCCCAGGCGATTACCACATCTATTGCACGTCCTCCTCTCCACGGCCCTTAGATTCTCGTGACGTCGTTGTCTTGCAACCGTGTCGGTACCGGCGGCCGGCCACCATGACTCATGGATCAGCATGTCCGCCGGTCGCAGCCCTCTGCAGCTCTGGTGTCCTCCGGGTCACAGCACCGCCGCACGCCTTCTGTAGCTCCGGCATCCATCAGTCACATCGCTGCCGTGGCCCTCTACAGCACCACCATTTTCCGTTCACAACTTCATCATCCGTCGGTAACACCACCATGCCATGGACAGCTTACAAACAAAATGAAAATCTTGCTACAATCCTTAAAGAAAATTGCTACAAAAGTTCTAATAATTTTTACTTGTTCAAGATAAACTTGCATCTTATATAAAAGAAATTTCCTACGACCGTTCTATAGATTTCCATCAAGAAGTAAATCATTTTTCTACTATACTTACAAAGATTTGCACCCATCGGGAATTTTTTATCAATAAATAGAATTGATATAATTGTTATTTGAATTTCCATCTAAATGAAAGACATTATGCTACAAAGGTTCTGTCGGATATATACCGATTAGGGGTATATCCGACATTGGCCTAAAGATCCGGATTACAAGGGTGGCCTGTTGGTAATGGATCACAGTCCATTGGGCGGCCCAGTAAGCTGATGCGCAGAAAGCCGGATTCTACAAGAATCCGGACCACGGCCCAAAGTGGTGCGGCTTGGAGAAAAAGACGGATTCCTTACTTTCCAAGTTAGATACTTTCCGTAGTGTTCTAGGTTTCCTTTCAGTAAGCCCTAAGCCGACTATCTATATAAAGCCGGACGGAAGAGATGAAAGATAGACAACAATTAGCTAGAAGCCAACTCGCCGAGAAGTTGATCCTCGCCGAGTTAACAAATCCATACTCACATTGTACCTTGTATACTTCAGGTTTCAGCCCTGATTTAGTGAGATTGCAGGAGTAGGAACGCCGCCTAGTTATGTCGTACCGAACCTGGGTAAAACCTGGTGTTCTCAATTGTCGTACTACCACGTCCCCCACGTCTCTACCCGTAGGCTCATAGAACCCCCTTCTATGATCCTTACTACGATGTCTCGACAGTTGGCGCCCACCGTGGGGCCAGCGGCGTCAGGAGTTACGTTTGGATCTGGGATACTTGGCGGAATCAGCAGTTCAATAACTGTCGGAATCTTGGATTTCTACGGTGACTTCGGGCGCTTCCTCGACAATAGATCATACATGCCAGCACGGAATCACCTGGCCAGTGCCTACATTTTACCGATTGGATCTGGAAATATTTTTATCGGATTAACAGAAGAGGCTATGGGATTCTGTGGTGGAAGCAAATTTATCCCACCCTCCCTATACCCAATTGAGGAAAACTACGACATCGGATTTTGCTCAAATCGCCAAAACTGTGCTGAAATTGCCGCCTCTCCGGAGATGCCTGCAATCAGATCTCACTTTATCGGCATGGTACAATCTGAGGTCGCTGATAACACGGAAGAAACTAATCCCGTGGAAGAAGCAGAAAACAATAATCCCACATAACAAGTGGAAGATCTGACACCCGTTAGCGAAACGACGAACGCGGAAGTTGACTCCATGTTAGCTGCTATAGAAGTAAGATTGGAGTCGGAACCCGGATCTGAAGACATAGATTCCGAAGATGAAGATGAAGACGCTTTCGAAATAAAGGTCAAATCTATCCAGGGGAGCTTCCTTGAAGTACTTATGGCAAAACCGACTGAAAACTTGGATGCCGAAGAAGATGAAGACCCCAAAACACCTCCGCCAGATGAGGAAAGAGAGGATGGCGAAACCAGTCCAACTTATCCTGATGTCAAGGAATTGATAGAAGAAGAACCTGGAAAAAAGCCACCTTCTTCCAAAAAGAAACAGAAGACGGCCAAGAAACTCCAGTACAAACTTCAGAAGAAAAAGTTGGCTGGCATTGCCAACCAAAACTAGGAAGTAGGAGGAGGAAACGGAGTCACACCTGTGGAGAAGAAAAAGAAAGAAACCCATTCTCCCCAAATGTCGGAACAGGACGAGATCGATCTGATCAAAACCCCGGTTGGACCGCACGAACCACCGGAAGTGCTGGAAGCCAGAAGGAAAGCCCTTATGCGGCAACAACAAAACCTATTCTGATCTCAAGAAAACCTCCTCAAAGCTCAAGCTACCGTAAAATTGAAAAATTCGAAAGACGGAATATGTCTGAGATAAAACCCACGAGATTACCCTGAATTGCAAGGGAGGATGTACTGCCAGCAAAAGAACGGTTACAAAACCCTTCTTGGCAAAGACAGGTTAACAGCGTAAACGCTAAAGGAGAACACATCTACAAAACCGCAGCTGAAAACGCGGAAGCCATGTTCGCCATCCTTAATGACGATCTGTACTCCAACGACGAAAAACTTCAGGGAGTGTATGCTTTCCTAGGAAAAGAATTACAACAACAACATCGAGGACATGCAAGATCAGGGAAGTTGCACGATGACTCGGCCCTATGCAAAACTGCCACATGCGCCGCTGGAGCACCTGGACCTAGCGAACCTGGAGATTCAGGCGATTCTAAGGAAAAGAAGGGAGATCCCAAGAAGGACAAGAAAATCCCGGACAATAAAGATGAAGCGTCCAGGACAGGATCCCATCTGCCGAAAGGTGGAAATAATCCCCGTGAATACAAGGAAGGGGAAGAATAAAACAGGAAAGACGGAAAAATAATGCCGCCTCCGAGACGCCCAGCTAAAAAGGCCGGAAGATATGATAATCCTCACAGGCGTGAGAGATCCCGTACTCCTCCTAGGAACAAAGAAAGACCAAGGAGTAGAACTCCACCTTATTCCAAAGGACACGACAACGGACGAAATAGGGATAATCCCGGAAGAGTGCATTCGCGCAACATGTGCCAGAAAGAAGCAGATCCCCTTCTGTTCATTCAGCCGGCGGAAAGAGACGATCTATACTTTGGAACTAAGTGCATCACTGACAGGATCCGAAGAATTAGTCTTTATTCTGGTTTCGCCAAAGTTGGTCCAACTTATCAAAATTATACCGGATGTACAAACCCAGATACGTGGCTTTCAGATTACTATACTGCCGTCCAGATTAACAAAGGGATAGATTCGGAAGCTGTGAAGTTTCTTCCCCTCATGTTATTGGACGGAGCTAGAGATTGGATCAATGGGTTTCCATCAAGAGCTGTCGACAGCTGGGAAGACATGGTGAAAGTATTCGCTCAGCACTTTCGGGGCACGTACAAACATCCTAAGAGTATAAACCAGCTGAACCATTGCGTCCAATATGAGGACGAGTCGTATGTCGACTTTATCTCAAGATGGACAGCAATGAAGAATAGCT
This sequence comes from Alopecurus myosuroides, assembly GCA_028641055.1. Classification (NCBI taxonomy): domain Eukaryota; kingdom Viridiplantae; phylum Streptophyta; class Magnoliopsida; order Poales; family Poaceae; genus Alopecurus; species Alopecurus myosuroides. The sequence goes on along the minus strand of CM054057.1, from coordinate 523,091,403 downwards.
GCTCTGGAGTAAGTGATGTATAAGAAATGCATGCTTTCATCAATGGCCTGAAACCCAGCCTCGTACCGTTCATGGTTGGTTCGAAAGAGCACAAAGATCTCGGATCTATGCTTACCACCCCCAACAAACATGCAACGGCTGAAGATGATATCAGAGCAAGAGGTGGAAATATCGATACTTTGGCTCAGGCCAAAAAGACACCTCGCTCTGAAAAGAAGGCTACTCTAGAGGCACAGGCAAAACCCAAAGAAGTAAACACAACCTTTTCAAAGGATAATGGCAACAAATGGAAAGGAAGAAGCACATAACCAATCTCCTACTCTAAGGAAGAGTGGGAAAAGATAAAGTCGGAAAACGGTGTCCACCATTCGCAATTTGGGAAGCCTGCAGGATCCGGGAATAAGGGAAATAATTCCAAGAGGAAATTAAACAAGCAAAAGCCATAAGCTGAGAAAGAAGAAAGTGAATCGGACACTGACTATAAGATCCAGGAACATCAGCGAAAAGGAGAGCCAAAATTCCCGAGAGTTGAAGGAGAATGTAACCTAACTTTCCTGGCAACTCCCTCAGCAAAGCAGGCAAAAATAACACTTCGAGAAATCAACGCAGTTGTTCCTCCAACACCAAAGTACTTGAAGTATTCAAATACGCCAATCACCTGGGATCAGTCAGATCATCCCGGAAACATCCCAGAACCCGGCACACATGCTTTGGTCGTAAGCCCTATTGTCCAAAACACTAGGCCCAAAAGAGTGCTGATGGATGGAGGATCTAGTATCAATATCATGTACACGAGTACATTGAAGCAGCTACATATTTCCGAGACCCGGCTCAGGCACAGTAACATACGTTTCATGGTATTGTTCCTGGCAGACAAGCACAATCCCTATGAGAATTTCCCTAGACGTAACCTTTGGAAAAAGAGAACACTTCCGCCAGGAAAAAATCTCATTCGAGGCGGTGCCGTTCGAGAGTGTTTATCACGCAATAGTCGGGCGTCTGGCTTTCGCCAAATTCATGGAAAGATCATGTTATATCTATAACAAGCTGAAGATGCCAGGGCCAAAAGGAGGAGAAATCACCATAACTGGAGATTACAAATTGGCGAACGAGGTGGAGAAAGGAAATGCTCTCTGCGCCGAAGAGGTGATTTGGAAGGAGGAATTGAAGGAGCTAGCTAAGAAAGTTTCGCCGATGGAAATGCCGTCATGAAAACAAAGTCGGAAGCCAGAAAATAGCTTCAAGGCCTCGGAAAATACAAGATAGGTTATCCTATATCCCAAAGATCCGACAAAGTTCGTCGTAGTGGGAACTGGGATGACTGATGAATAGGAAGACGCACTCATCAAGTTCCTTCATGAGAACTGGGACATTTTTGCCTGGTGTCTTGCTGATATGCCAGGTGTACCCAGGGAACTGTCTGAGCACCAACTCAAAGTAATTCCAGGTTCAAAACCTGTCAAACAAGGTCTCCGTCGTTTCGATGGAAGAAGACGGAAGGCTATAGGCAAGAAAATTATCTGGCTTTTAGCAACCGATTTTATCCGGGAAGTTATACATACTGATTGGTCTGCGAACCCAGTATTAGTCCCGAAGAAAGTTAATATTGTTCTTAGGATGTGTATAGATTACACCGGCTTGAACAAATAGTTTCCAAAAGATAGGTTCGCGTTACCGTGAATCGATCAAATAATAGATGCCACCGCTGGCTCTGAGCTTTTATGCTTTTTGGATGCTTATTCCGGGTACCATCAAATACGTATGAAGGAGGAGGATCAAATAAAAACTTCCTTCATAACCCCGTATGGAACATACTATTACATAACCATACCTTTTGGCTTGAAGAACGCCGGTGCAATTTACTAGCGTTGCATGCAAAGATGCTTGCATAGTCAAATCGGTAAAAATATCCATGTTTATGTGGATGACATTGCCGTAGTTTCCAAGGAAAATGATACACTCCTTGAGGATCTACGAGAAACTTTCGAAAATTTGCGCACTTATAAAATGAAGTTGAATCTATTAAAGTGCGTATTCGGGGTTCCCTCAGGAAATTTCTCGGTTTTATCGTTTCTCACAGAGGAATAGAAGTAAACCCGGAAAAGATCAAGGCAATCCTGAATATCACAAGGCCTACGTGCTTAAAATATGTCCAAAGATTGACGGGTTCTGCAGCCGCAGTTAGCAGGTTTATAAGCCGGCTAGGTGACAAAGCTCTGCCATTATACAAATAGTTGAAGAAATCCGACAAATTTGAATGGAAAGAAGAGACGGACAAAGCATTAAACCAGCTAAAAGAAACCTTGATCAAAGCTCCGATTTTGGAATCCCCAAAAGACGAAGAACCCATGTTACTGTATCTTACAACAACAAACAAGGTTATTAGCGCGGTGATAATTATGGAAAGACGGAAATATGAGCAAAGCATACCAGGTCAACATCCAGTATATTACGTCAGCGAAGTGTTCTCCGAGTCTAAGCAAAGGTATCCACATTATCAAAAACTGGCATATGGCGTGTTTTTTGCATCTCGAAAACTCCGCCATTATTTCTAAGGACATTCCATAACAGTGGTAAGCAAAGCGCCACTAGGGGATATCATTAACAATGCGGACGCAACATGCCGAGTCGCCAAATGGGGCATTGAGCTAGCTACGTTCGACATTAAGTACCAACACCGGACGACAATTAAATCCCAGGTGTTGGCAGATTTTGTCGCTGATTGGGCAGAAGCACTGAAAAACACACCAATGTCGGAGTGAGAATATTTGATCATGCATTTTGACGGATCCAAAATGAAGGAAAGCGCTGGTGCTGGTGTAGTGCTTAAATCTCCAAAAGGTGACATAATGGAATATGTATTACATATACATTTCAACGCCAGCAACAATGTGGCAGAATACGAAGCTTTGCTTCATGGTTTGCATATTGCAAAGGAAATAGGCGTCAAGCGTATACTTTGTTATGGAGACTCGGACTTGGTGCAGCATCAGCTAAACCAAACATGGGATGTGAAAAGCCCCATTATGGCCGAATATCGGAGAACTGTGGACGAGTTTTCCATTTGCTTCCTAGGATTTGAAGTGCTTCATATCGAAAGGGAAGAAAATTGGAACGCGAATGCATTAGCCCGCATGGGATCGGAAAGAGTGAAAACCCTACCACCTGGTGTGTTTGTCCAACACTTGCATGAACCATCAATCAAAGGTGGAGATGTAGATTATCCTCTCATTTCCGAGTCAATTGAAGTCCTGCTTGTTAACCCGGATTGGACAATTCCATACTTAAACTTCTAAGTCGAACAGAAGTTCCCGGATGGGAGGATGAAGTCTTGCAAAGGCAGATACAACGCCGATGCAAAGGATACACGGTAATTAATGGTTGCCTGTATAAACGCAGTACTATCAGAAATTTTCAGCGGTGTATTGCACCAGAAGAAGGACAAGAAATCCTGCAAGAAATCCATGCAGGAGATTGCAGACACCATGCTCAATCAAAAATCATAGTCAAAAAAGCATTCCGAGCGGGGTTTTTCTGGCTCACAGCCAAGAAAAATGCGGAGCACATAGTAAACACATTTGCCGGATGCCAGTATTACGCCAAGAAGACGAATATGCCAGCTCAAGCACTCAAAACTATCCATATAACATGGCCAGTTGCTGTCTGGGGGCTAGATATGATGGGACCATTCAAAACTGCAAGAGGAGGACGTACACATCTCGTAGTAGATCAAACACCAAGTGGGTGGAGGCGAAACCCATAAAAAAACTTGACGGTTTGACTGCCAGAAATTTCATCATTGACATAGTCATGAGATATGGTGTCCCACATAGCATAATCACGGATAACGGGACAAATTTCTATATTGGAGAGTTGGCAAAATATTGCCAACAAACGGGAATTCGCCTAGATCTAGCATCTGTGGCACACCCATAATCCCATGGACAGGTGGAACGAATGAATAGTTCTATCCTTCAGGGAATGCGCCGAAGACTCGAATCTCCTCTTCATAGAGCAGCTGGAGCATGGGTAGAATAATTTCCTTCCGTGCTTTGGAGTATTCGAATGACGCCAAATAGATCAACTAGACAAACTCCATTTTTCATGGTTTATGGTGCAGAAGCAGTGCTTCCTACGGACATGCTCCATGATAGCCCAAGAGTGCTAGCATACGAAGACTCGGATGCCAAAAACACACGACAGGATGCTGTCGATCTCCTATAAGAAGAACGAGAACTTGTGCTACGAAGATCCGCCATTTATCAACAAGGACTACGACGCTATCATAGTCGTAAAATCAGGCACCATTCTTTCAAAGAAGGTGACTTAGTGCTAAGATTTGTGCAGGAAAGGAAGCACAAATTAGCCCCAGTTTGGGAGGGACCATTTGTCATTAGCAAGGCTATGAAAAATGGATCTTACTATCTTGTAGACATTCGGGATACATAAGATGATCCTAAAAGACCAAATCGCAATAGAAAGAGAAAGATGTTGGAACGCGTAGAGATAAACAAAAACTTTTCCTAGGCGATGCTTCCAAGATCTAGCCGAGGTAGAAGGCCACGAGTATTACCACTAGACGCGCAGGTGCGGATTATCGATGCAGCGCGTCGGGGCAGTGCAGTCCCACGATCCGGTCCGACCGATCCAATCCCTCGAACGTCGAAGTGCTGAACGTACAGCACCTCTGCCGGTATCCACACGTACGAGGAGGAGCTCCGACGGCGGACTGCTAGGTCCAGTGCGGCGGCTGGACTGAGTGGGGCTAGGGTTCCCAACGCATGGGAGAGTGGACTAACATGCCCGCTGGGCAACCTGTGCCCCTCTTTATATAGCGTATGGTAATGGGCTTCACAACACTTGTGGCCCATTCCCTCTGTGAGTCCGACTCACAAAACTAGTCCATTTCCGGTTCGGGTCCAACCCGACCAATACTTGCTCCCGCTCTTAAGTGTGCGACCCTGCAGGCTCATGACGACTTAGACACGATTGGAGCCCAACTCCCAATCGATCAATCGGTAGCGGCTCCTAGCAGAACGTGCCGACTGCCAAGTATCATTGAGTCATGACGACATACCTTTCAATGTGATATTCATCTTAGTCCCTTTTGCCTCACGATATACCTTGTCGAGCTATAGGCGATTTATCGTCATCCCTTAAATAGCTCAACTCTCTTCTCGATCTGTGACATGTGATTCATCTGACTAACTCTTAGTCAACCGACACAGTTAACACTTAACTGAGTCGCGCATGGCCATGCTTCCTGAATCATATCACTCGAGAGGGCCCAGAGAATATCTCTCCATTCGGAGGGGCAAAATCCCATCTTGATTATCCACATCACGCAGATTGCTTCTCATTCGACCCGAACTCTGCCTTTATAGTTGCCTTGTCACAGAACAACGTTTGACAGAACCTAAGTCGGTGATCCACAACTCGGATTGTGCGACAACCTCAGGTCTAAGGATTACATTGATTGAGACATGCAAATGACGACTTGATCGTTGCATCTCAATGTGGGTTAGTCCGACTTGCTAAACTCTTTAGCCAAGTCCGTGAACGTTGGAATGGCATCACCATGCCCATGACAAGTGGAACCGTGTCATCAACCAACACTCACATTAGTCTAGGGTGTGTGTCCAGCACAACCTAAATGACCAAGGACAATCTAGTATGAACAACATGAATATATAGTTCCACAATCGAATCACATATTCAATGACATATATCAGATGTTCAAAACAAGGACAACTTAATAACTTTATGAATACAGTGGGAATTACATCATACATGATTGCCTCTAGGGCATATTCCCAAAAGTCTCCCACTTGCACTAGAGTCAATCATCCTGGCATCATATGCCTAGGCATCGAATGCCCATGCCTCTCGTGTGCGCCTCATGCTTAGGCTGTGGTAGCGCCTTTGTCAACGGATCTGCAATGTTTGCATCCGTGTGTACTTTGCATAACTTGATATCACCTTGTTCCACAAACTGGCGAATGAGGTGGTACCGCATGAGTATATGTTTGTTCTTCTGGTGTTGTCTAGGTTCCTTGGCCTGTGCGATAGCACCATTGTTGTCACAATATACGTCCAAAGGATTGGACGCGCCCTGAACCACACCAAGATCAATCAGGAGGTTCCTGATCCAAACAGCTTCCTTTGCCGCCTCTGAGGCAGCAATATACTCAGCCTCTGTTGTAGATGCAGACACCGTATCTTGCTTGGAACTCTTCCAGCTCACAGCCCCTCCGTTCATCACGAACACGTATCCAGATTGCGAACGAGAATCATCTGAGTCGGTGAGATAACTCGCATCCGTGTAACCCTTTACACTGAATTCCTCATCACCTCCATAAACTAGGAACATTTCCTTAGAATTTCTCAAATACTTAAGAATGTTTTTAACCGCTGCCCAGTGGGCTTCGCCAGGGTCAGCCTGGTATCTGCTCGTAACACTTAGAGCATAGGAAACATCTGGCCTAGTACAAATCATGGCATACATGATGGATCCGATTGCCGAAGCATACGGGATCACACTCATCCGACTTCGCTCATCAGTTGTCGAAAGGACACTGAGTCTTGCTAAGTTTTATGCCATGGGACATCGGTAAGAATCCCTTCTTGGCCTCTTCCATTTTGAATTTCTTCAAAACCTTGTCCAGATAAGTACTCTGACTCAATCCAATGAGCCGCCTTGATCTATCTCTATAGATCCTGATTCCTAATATGTAAGTCACCTCACCCAAATCCTTCATTGAGAAACTCCTTTCCAATGACTCTTTGGTTTCTTGCAACATCATGACATCATTTCCAATCAGCAATATGTCATCCACATATAAGATTAGAAAATTTACTTTGCTCCCACTAAACTTCTTGTATAAACAAGAATCATGATCGCTCTTGATGAAGCCAAACGATTTGACTACCTCATCAAAGCGAATGTTCCAACTCCGAGATGCTTGCTTCAACCCATAAATGGATTTCTGAAGTTTGCATACCTTATCAGCATTAGCTGGATCGACAAAACCTTCGGGCTGTATCATATACACGTCCTCAGTTAAATTTCCATTAAGGAAAGCCGTCTTGACATCCATCTGCCATATCTCATAGTCGAAATAGGCTGCTATAGCTAACATGATCCGAATTGATTTAAGCATCGCTACGGGCGAGAAGGTCTCGTCGTAGTCAACTCCTTGAACTTGTCGGAACCCCTTCGCGACAAGTCGTGCTTTATAGACGGAAATATTTCCATCCATATCAATTTTCTTCTTAAAGACCCATTTGCACTCGATGGGTCTTGCACCGTCAGGCAGATCAACCAAATTCCAAACTTGGTTTTCATCCATGGATTTAACTCGGATCTCATGGCTCCAAGCCATGACTCGGAATCAGATCCCACCATCGCTTCCTAATAAGTTGCCGGCTCATTACTGTCTAACAGTAAAACATCTCGAGCACTCTGTAATCTGGCAGATCTCCGAGGTTCAGGTGCTATAACCGGTGTAGGTACCACGACCGGCTCAGCCTCCAAGGCCATTGCCGACTCGCCCCTAGCTGGTTCTTCTCGAATTTCTTCGAGTCGCACCGTGCTCCCACTGACTTCCCGACTGAGAAACTCTTTCTCAAGGAAGACACCATTCCGAGCGACAAACACTTTGCCCTCTTCCCAGTTGTAGGAGTAGTACCCCAAGGTTTCCCTCGGATACCCCACGCAAATACACTTATCCGACTTGGGCGTGAGCTTGTCCGACTGAAGTCGCTTGACAAATGCTTCACAACCCCAAATCTTAAGAAAAGACAAACTTGGCTTTTTGCCCGTCCACATCTCATGTGGTGTCTTCTCTACTGACTTCGATGGTACTCTCTTTAGTGTGAAAGCTGCAGTTTCTAGACAATAACCCCAAAATGATAAAGGTAGATCTGTCCGACTCATCATTGATCGTACCATGTCCAACAAGGTCTGATTTCTCCGTTCCGATACACCGTTTCTCTGCGGTGTACCCGGCGGAGTGAGTTGAGGAACTATTCCACAACTCTTTAGATGGTCATCAAACTCATGGCTCATGTACTCGCCTCCACGGTCCGACCGTAGAAACTTTATTTTCTTGCCGAGTTGATTTTGTACCTCACTCTGGAATTCCTTGAACTTTTCAAAGGCTTCCGACTTGTGTTTCATTAAATAGATATATCCATACCTAGTCAAATCATCAGTGAAGGTAATGAAGTACTCATAACCACCTCTGACTGTCGTGTTCATTGGACCACATACATCACTATGTATTAGTTCTAACAAGTCAGACGCCCTTTCACAACTCCTTGCAAAAGGTGTCTTGATCATTTTGCCTAGTAGGCATGATTCGCATGTCTCGAATGACTCTAAGTCGAACGAAGTTAGAAGACCATCATCATGGAGCTTCTTCATGCGTTTCCAACTTATATGACCAAGCCGACAGTGCCAAAAGTAAGTCATATTCAGATCATTTTGTTTCAACCTTTTAACATTTATGTTATAGACCGATTCACTATCAAGATTTAAAATAAATAACCCGTTCTGAACAGGTGCAAAGCCATGAAACATATCTTTCAAATATAAAGAACAACCATTATTCTTAATATTCGACTCATAACCTTGTCTCATCAAACATGAGGCGGAAATAATGTTTCGACTAAGCGCTGGAACATAATAACAATTATTTAGTTCCAAAATAAATCCTGAAGGTAAATGAAGTTGCATCGTGCCGACTTCCAACGCAGCGACTCTCGCCTTGTTGCCGACCCGAACGTCAACCTCTCCTCTTGCCACGCTCCTAGTTCTTACCAGTCCCTGCAACGAGTTGCATATGTGAATAACTGATCCGGTATCATATACCCAAGAACTATTAGGCGCATCAGCAAGATAAATGTCTATAACATTGCACACAAGCGTACCTGAGTTGGAAGTCACACCTCCACTCTTGGCTCTGTCAGCCAAATACTTGGTGCAGTTCCTCTTCCAGTGGCCATCTTGCTTGCAATAGAAGCAGTTGGCTCCGGCTGTAGGAGAAGGTTTAGTCTTTGAGGGAGCACTCTGGACAGGGCCATGGGTGCTACCTCCTGACTTATCCTTCTTCTTCTTAGTCCAAGAACTCTTCTTGAACTTAGCCTTATTCTGCACCATCAACACTTGACTGGCGCCTTTCTTGAGATCAGCCTCTGCCGTTTTGAGCATCCCATGTAATTCAGTGATACTCTTATCCATACCATGCATGTGGTAGTTCGAGATGAACGAACCATACGCACTAGGAAGAGAGTTCAGAATTATATCAGTAGCGAACTCTTCGTTAATTGGGACGCCCAGCCGATCCAGAGACTGAATGTAACCAATCATCTTGATTACATGCGGACTCAGTGGATCGCCATCTTTCAGCTTACAGCCCAGCAAAGCTTGAGAGACTTGATACCTCTCGGTCTTTGCCTGAGCCTGGAACATACTTTTGAGGCTTTCGATCATATCGTAGGCCTCAACATTCTCGAACTGCTACTGCAAGTCCGGTTCCATGTGTGCAAGCATAAGACAGCTGATTTCCGTAGACTCATCTCTATTCTTACGGTAGGCATTTATGACAGCGACAGTCGCATCGTCATCAGGCTCATCTGGAAGTGGAGTTTCTAGAACATGTTCTTTCTTGTCATGCTTGAGGACTATCCTCAGATTACGATACCAGTTGGTGAAATTAGTTCCATTAAGCTTATCTTTCTCTAGGATTGACCTCAACGCAAAAGTGGACAACTGAGGAAAGTTGATAGGTGTCATTGATCTACAACAGAAAATATGCAAAAAAAAACTTAAGACATGTATTCATAAAAGAGCAGGCATATTAAACACTTTAATACTTATGCTCCCACTAGAACCAATATCCCTCCGATGGTTGCTAAGTGATTCAAGATCCTAAATAAGCAAGTCGACTAGTGAGCTTTAGCATCACCGCTAGCCGTCAAGTGATCTAGGTAGGCAACACCTTGACAATCGTATCCCTATACGACTCCTGTTAGTTGGGTGGCATCACATGCCCCGGCTCCCAACCTACCTCGCCCCGAGCCCCACAACCGTTGTGATGGACTCGTCTAGATTACCAAGTGCTTCTGCTTGTAAGAGTCCGACTCAAACCCACCTAACCGGAAAGAATTGGTAGCACCTCAATTTTATGAGCCCACTACCAAGAATGTCCGACTTGTGATGGTGCAGCACTGGCGGGGCGACCGACTAGACCTTCTTTGAGGGATTAAATAATCTACCAACTATCTAAATAGAGGTAAATAGAGACATAACAATAACACAAATAAAACAATTATAATGTGAAATGGTATGGCTCTCTTCATGGTGATCTCCATCTCCACAAAGCTTGTAAGTCGACTCGTGCCAACTCTTGTCACGTGCCATCTTACTCCATGTAGCCGACTTGTACATCGACTTGCATGCCACCAGGTTCTCCAACAAGCTACACTAGCTAGTAAATGAAAAATTTACATAGAGAATCCGACACGCAGGTCGTTATACAATAAAATGACAGCACCTAGGCTCCAGCCGGCTGACATAAACATGATACGCAGATCATGTATGGATTACACACATCACATGCACATAAGCCATACCATTCACAACTTCCTGCAAAAACAAGTTATGCATAGACACGATATCTACCGGCGTTGTGAAACTCGTAACGACATCTAAGGCGCTACGACAGGGCGAAGCCGGCGGTCTGATCATGGATTTCTTCATCAGATAAAACGATTTTACCCAAATCTGATCCGTATTCCGATTCGATCAAACTCTTTGATCTTCGATCACCGCAACTGGATTTATGTGTCACGGTATACCCCGATGGCGGAAACCGACCGGTAGGGGTAAGTTGTTCCACGACCTTAGCAGTATGATCATGGAAACCTGATCATCCATTAACCCCGAGTACGATTGATCCAATCAACCTTGTACAAAACCAATCTATCTCATAGACCGACCACCAAAACAACAATTAGATCACATCTAACGCTAACTACATATCACATATGTACGGATCTCGGGCCTAATACCAGAAGCTACCGCTCTGATACCACTGTTGGAACGCGTAGAGATACACAAAAACTTTTCCTACGCGATGCTTCCAAGATCTAGCCGAGGTAGAAGGCCACGAGTATTACCACTAGACGCGCAGGTGCGGATTATCGATGCAGCGCGTCGGGGCAGTGCAGTCCCACGATCCGGTCCGACCGATCCAATCCCTCAAACGTCGAAGTGTTGAACGTACAACACCTCTGCCGGTATCCACACGTACGAGGAGGAGCTCCGACGGCGGACTGCTAGGTCCGGTGCGGCGGCTGGACTGAGTGGGGCTAGGGTTCCCAACGCATGGGAGAGTGGACTAACATGCCCGCTGGGCAACCTGCGCCCCTCTTTATATAGCGTATGGTAATGGGCTTCACAACACTTGTGGCCCATTCCCTCTGTGAGTCCGACTCACAAAACCAGTCCATTTCCGGTTCGGGTCCAACCCGACCAATACTTGCTCCCGCTCTTAAGTGTGCGACCCTGCAGGCTCATGACGACTTAGACACGATTGTAGTCCAACTCCCAATCGATCAATCGGTAGCGGCTCCTAGCAGAACGTGCCGACTCCCAAGTATCATTGAGTCATGACGACATACCTTTCAATGTGATATTCATCTTAGTCCCTTTTGCCTCACGATATACCTTGTCGAGCTATAGGCGATTTATCGTCATCCCTTAAATAGCTCAACTCTCTTCTCGATCTGTGACATGTGATTCATCTGACTAACTCTTAGTCAACCGACACAGTTAACACTTAACTGAGTCGCGCATGGCCATGCTTCCTGAATCATATCACTCGAGAGGGCCTAGAGAATATCTCTCCATTCGGAGGGGCAAAATCCCATCTTGATTATCCACATCACGTAACTTGCTTCTCATTCGACCCGAACTCTGCCTTTATAGTTGCCTTGTCACAGAACAACGTTTGACAGAACCTAAGTCGGTGATCCACAACTCGGATTGTGCGACAACCTCAGGTCTAAGGATTACATTGATTGAGACATGCAAATGACGACTTGATCGTTGCATCTCAATGTGGGTCAGTCTGACTTGCTAAACTCTTTAGCCAAGTCCGTGAACGTTGGAATGGCATCACCATGCCCATGACAAGTGGAACCGTGTCATCAACCAACACTCACATTAGTCTAGGGTGTGTGTCCAGCACAACCTAAATGACCAAGGACAATCTAGTATGAACAACATGAATATATAGTTCCACAATCGAATCACATATTCAATGACATATATCAGATGCTCAAAACAAGGACAACTTAATAACTTTATGAATACAGTGGGAATTACATCATACATGATTGCCTCTAGGGCATATTCCCAACAAAAGATAGATCTAGAACTGGGAGAAACAAAGAGACCCTGGAGCATCCAGCAGTTACGTCCCTTTTACACTTGTTGTTATTGTTATCTTTGAGATCATGAAATAAAGTTGTCGGAATCCATGCATTTTTATCTGCCTTGTTGTTGTTGTTCCAAGCATAAGTACCATCTTATCTATTTCCCAATGATCTTTCAAATTGCATCAATGTTAACCCGAATTTTGCCTGTGTGCTCGGGGTTATAAATCTGAATGCTTTTCTGGCCTAAGGAGGCTTAAGGAAACCTAGATTATGCCTGCATGCCTGAGTTTCATACTCTTTCAAAATTCCTTACTTTTTTCCTAAGTATTATCTGATAGTTTGTATGTTGGTTCACTGGAATTAGTAAGTAAAAATGCCTAAGTACAATCCATGTTTCCGAGTTTTGACAGACAGACTTGAACCCAGTCACTTGGCATGAAGATTAAGTACTATTGAGCCATTTCAACACTAAAGACAGTCAAAACGTATAAGCCAGAGAACTTATAAGGAAAAGGAATAAAAACCCAGAAAACTTGCAAACACTAAATTTTTTTACTGCAAAGGGGTGAACACTTGTTTCATACAAAAGATAGATAATATTACAATAGATTTTACATGGAAAGAACAGTAATGCTTCTATTTCCCTCAAACACCTACTCAGGAACTAAGAGGCATCAGAAGAATCCATGTCTTCCTCCTCGTTGTCTCTAGGGTTCTCGGGAGTTGCCGGAATCTCTTCCTCCGGGTAGAAGGTTGAGATTGACACCATTTGAGATATCTTGGTGGCATGCCCCTTGACAGACTAAAAAATGTCGGCCCTCTGCGCTTTGGTGTACCCTTGGGGAATACCGGTCGCAACACGCTAAGATTTCGCGGTGGTATAATGCATACTCATTAGCCCAAGGGCCATGCGCGCACCACCGCGAGCAGCTGAGCGAAACCAAGACTCCTTCTGGTTCGCCACCTCTTCTATCGCCTCCGGAAGTTTGCTAACTTTAGAGAATTCTTTAGCTTTGTAGGGAATGTACTTGTTCACAAGTAACATCCCCGCAGTCTTCAAGGCCGCAAAGATTCTCCCGAAAGCCCGGATTCTGTCAATCCGGGTAAGCAACGGGTTCCCTTCTGTTTAAATCAACAAGGAAAAGTTAGAAAAAACTGAGAAGGAGAAAGGAAACATACTGTAAAAAGTATAAGGAGAAATATCCGGTAAAAGAGATAAAACTTACCGAGAATCTTGTCCATTTCAATGCCTTCTTCAAGGCGTTGATTTAGAGCGTTCTCCAGATCCAGGATGGTGGCCTTGTCCTTCTCGGCCCGGACGGAAGCCTTGGACTCGGCAATCCCAACAGCCAGCTCGCTGGCCTCCAAGTCTTTCTGGAGCTTTACATTGATTTTGTAAAGCTCCAAGTTTTCCTTGCGGAGGTTCTCGGCATTGCTAGAATCTTCAGCTATTTGCTTGGCTTTTGCCAAAGAAGCTGAAAGGAACAAATGCAGGACAAATAAATACTTGGAAAAAGACTTAGAAAAATTAAGCAGTTCAAATGATAAAAACATTTACCTGCCGAATCCTTCAGTTACTGCTGAACTGAGGCCAACTCCGAGTCTTTATCCTCAAGAATACTAAGGAGAGTTTTAACCTCCTTTTTTTATGGTAAGTTTATTAAAAACTTCCATGTTAATCGTCTCGGCAGTTTGCTGAAACATGGACAAGAGAAGTGTCGCTTAAGTAAAAAACCAATCAAGAATAAGGAGAAAGCATTCAGTAAAAAAGAATACAATTGGCTAAACGCTTGGGGGCTAGAGATATTTACCTGGCTCATTTTTTGAAGATTTGCCAGATTATCGGTGAACTCCTTTGCATACTCCACAAAGAGGATTCCCACATGGCAAAGGTCGTCTTGCATGACCTGCCGAGGCGAAAACACGTAATTTTCCTAACTATAAGCCCGCCTTGCGGCCAGGACGGATTAACGGAGCTCGAGCAAAGTATTTTGTCGCCCACGGATGATAATATCCGTATTCGTCAAAATTCTCTTCTATTACCTTGAAGTTTTTGTCAAAATTTGGGATGGGCTCCTCCTTCGGGATGTTTGAAGGGCCTCCCTCTTCCGGCACCGACCTTTCCCTCGCATCCGAGTCGGATGCAATGGGCTGGCTGAACGGCAACGGATGCTCATCTACTCGGGCGGACGAGTTTTCTTCTCCCGCTGCTGTCGGAGTATCTGGCGCTGCGGCGGGTGACGGGTTCGCCCCTTTGTGAACAACATCCGTGTGCTTCTTCCGGCCTTTTCCCTTCAATGTGGTAGGGGCAAGGCTAGAAAGAAAGATAAAAGGAAAATTCCGAGAAATGAGATTCCGAGAAACCAAAGCATGCAATAAAGAGCATAGAAATGAAAAAAGCCCGGAATTTTTACCTGGAAGTTGCGACGGGGACGGCGTCAAGATCAATAACCTCCTGAGAGGCGGACGGCTTCTTGCGCTTCCTTCCGCCATATTGGAAGTTAGCACGAAGTGTGTCCAACTCTTCTTCTGTGGCGAGCTCCTCCTTAGAAAGGTCGGGAAGCTGTCAAAAGAAATATAATCCGGGTAAGAGACTAGAAAAACATCCGAGAAAAAGAAGACTCGGAAAAATGCCCAAAATGACAAAACCATACCTTTGGATCTGGGTTTTCTACGCAGTACATTGGTCAGCTTTCCTCGTACTGGTCACGAGTTGAAACCAGCTGGTTGGCACGTTTCTTCAATTCTTGTTTCGACAAAGACTTATTGGTCGCCCTCATCGCGTCTTCTAGGCCCGTATATTCACACATCAGCCTTTTGCCGCGGTAAGCTAGGGGCTGAATCCGCCTTTTGAGCCAGCACAAAGTCTCTTGATCCTCATGCCGGTTAGAGGAGGAGAGGCGGAAACAAGTTTGGCAATTCGCCTCTTGATCCTCATCAGATCTGGAGGCAGAGTTTGGACCGCGTCCACTGCCCAATTGTCTTGGGGAGTGGCCGCGGAATCGAAAAATGGCGGAATGCCCGTTTCCTTTCCAGGAACTGGGATATCCGCATGATAGAAAAAGGAACCCGTACAAAATTTGACGGATTCCGAGGTTTTGATTTTTGTGGAACCAGTCTTCCCTAAACCTACGTAAGGTGAAGGAGATGGTTCCACAGGTTGGGAGGGCGCCCTCAGAAGGGTTGCGTTTTATCCCAAAACAATATTGCCAGAAATATAATCTAGGCTCTATTCCTAGATACCCCTCAAATAGGGCTTGAAACCCGGCTAAGTAAAGGATGGAAATGGGAGGAAGGTTGTGAGGCTGGATTTTGTAGTGGTCAAGGATTTGAAGAAAGAAGGAGGACGTAGGAAACCCCATACCTATGTTTACGTGAGAGGCGAGGAGAACCCGTTCGCCAGATTTTGGGGATGTCTCGGAGTCTTCCTCGTCATACCGCAATTTCCTTCCAGCACGAACCCTTCTTTCTCCATAGCCGGAAGGAGGGAAGGAACCACATTGAAGTGGCTCCAATTCCCGGAGTTTTCCTCCCCTTCGTTTTCACCACCGGCGGGGGCGGTGGCGGAAGCAGCGACCTCCTCGCCGCCGGGAATGGAGTTTTCCTCCGTGGGCACGGAGAAGAGAGGCGGAGGAGGGGTAGTAGAAACCGACGACGGCGTGGCTCCGTCCGTGAGAGGCGGATCCTCGCAAGCTGGCTTGTTGGCGGCCCCCTCCGACGCGGTCGCCGCCGCGCGAATCGTAGAATCGAGGAGGGGGTCCATATCATTGATGATGGACTCAATGTCCATGGCGGTGTTCGCTGCGTCCGCGACGCGGTGAGAGTCTTCGGTGGCCATTTGCGGGCAACGCAGCCGTGAGGTAGATCCTCCGATGATTGTCTCCGTGAAGGCTCGGGGCTCAGTTTCTCACTACTCGTACTTGCGCTCGGGCTCGGTTTCTAGTTGCAGTAGCGCTGGGGGCTCGAGGAGGAAGATGGAACAAAAGAGGAACCAGAGACCCCGAGGTGGCTATTTATAGTCGGGCGCGCGGAGATTAGTTCCAACGGATATTTTACCCGTTGGATGATCGACGCGTGTTACACCCGTGAATTCCGGGAAATGAGGAGACAGGGTGATAATTGCTATCTTCTTGTTTCCCGCGAGAATCTGTCAAAGGATATGTTTCAGGGTTTTGACTGAACCCAAATGTAGCATCCCTGTGTTTGGGAGGCTATAAGGATCTAAATATAATATGTGCATTTGCAAAGCATGCATCTAAAAGTACGAGAAATTTTGGCGCGAAAGTTTAAACAAATCAAAGTGACCAATGTTTCACTTGACATGATGAAATAGGTCTAGTTCATCTAGTCAAGAGTACATTTGGAGTGATCTTTATAACATGTATCTTAAGAAACCAGATCATCTGATAAGGCAAACCATTGTTGGTTATGACCAACACAAACTTCCAACAACCTTAACCACAAGTCTTTAAGTGACTTGGGATAACTCATTAGGTATCTACAACTCAAAGAGGGGTGAGTATCCAAATCACATAACTAATGATCACACTTCCACAAGATAGTAATGCACAACTTAACCATCTCATCAACTGAGATGTTATGTCCTATCAAACAATAACTCTTTAAGTTATCAACCATTCACACCACATCTTTCCAAATTATTTAGTAACTACTAAGTTAACCTTCACATGTAAATAACAAAGGTTCAATAGAACATAAAAGTTACAAACAAGTGTTAATTCAAACCCACAAGTGGGAAATGACATAATAATTGTATTAACATATTTATCGAATATGTACATATCTCATCAACCATAAAAGAGGTACCAAAAGGAAGAAATAAATCTTCTTAACCTACTGTTAAAACCTTGATCATCACATATGATATTTCCAAACCTCTATATCTGCATTAAGAATGACAAAGGTCATTAAGAGAAGAATATAAAGTGACAACATGACACCTGAGAAAAACAACTATCAATTATGACATAAGTCATTAAACCCCAATAACCTTCTTATGCTCATTGTCTTATTCATTTTATACCAGTGATCAGATGAGCTATGAACACATCAATGAACCATTTGATCAACTTCTTATATTAAGTCAGCATTCCATAAGCATTCCACATCTCTATTCAAATTAACATTCAAAAACTAAAGTATCTCTTGATACAAGTAATGAATAACAACAAGTTATAACCTCTATTAGAGGAATTTAATTGAAAGCTAAATAAAACCAATCATGTATGAGACAATTATCTATATTATGGGAAGCAAAACAAGAAATTTATGGAAGGATAATAAAAGCATGAATTAACCCTTAATCTAGATCTTGTCATTTTGGCTAGACCATTATATCTTGTTTCCCAATCTCCTCCAAGTTACTTTGCAAGAGAAGAAACCACAAGACAGGAGGAACTACCACATGAAGATCCAAAAGAAGATTATTTAGAGTGTTCTAGAAGTGTTATTTCAATCTATCATAAGAGTACTTGGAAACTCTTATATATTGATCTGATCTTATTAACACTCTTGAAACAGTGTGATACTCCAATGTTAGTGTTATATAGAAGTAGTTTGGTAACAAGTTTCTAGACCTTGTTAATAGATCACTTTTGTATACTCAAACAATTGAGTGTCATACACAAACAAACAAAAGATTGAATTACATGGTACATCTCAGCCTATTGTATATGAGTAGTAATTTGGAGGCAAGACTAGCTACCTTGTTAACAAATTCTTCTTATATACATAGGGCAGATTGATGTCATAAACTACATCCACATTTATTTTTGCAATCGACCAAAACAAAGAATAACACTAAGGAAACAAGAAACCACATTATGATCATCTAAGTAAAATCTTTGCTTGGAATAACTAGTTCTTTTCACCACAAGGGTGAAATAGTTGGATATAGAATCCTAGAGCAGATAATACTTGCAAGTGACAAAATGAGCATCTGGAGATAAGTGGAAATTAGAGAGAAGAACATCAAGCAACAGAAGACTTCAAGAAGCAACACTGCCTCACTAAGGGATCATAAGAAATTATCCAGTGAATCATTAGGATATAATAGAGAACCAATAACCTATGTCAAGCTCATCAGAGATGATGAAATCATAATAATATCTTTAATGGAAACAATTATCAAGTATGAAACAATAAACCAGCCATTTCATCCACATGTCTTGATATGTGGAGGTTAATGGTGATAGGCTTAATACCTTGTTTTCCATATCCTTTTCATAGATAAGAATAACAGATGATAACAAAAATTCATCTACACATAACCATATAAAGGATCACTTGTTTCTAAACAAGCATGGGATAATATTCATACTTAAAACCTGGTGGAAAACAAACAAATAAGATTTCAAAGCCACTCAAGTTTTCCATTTAATCAAGTACTAAAAACAACAACCCTTTCTTACACACACCTAAGTAAGATGTCAACCAAAAATTGCTAAGAGTTTTAACTATTAAAATAATGTAGTATTATAAAAGGAAAACAAGTTCCTTCACCCATTAAAACCATTTGGTATGACGTGGAATAAAATTCCATAATAAATGATTTTCATAACAGTGCATAGAACCAGTACCAAGTAGTTTTACTAAATTACTTTCTATAAGGAATTATACTTAAAATTGTCCAATTAAGTTATATCACCTTGTTAAACCACATGTTCATTGTGTGCTCATGATAATCATGTTTAAAATAATTCTAAAGCCATTTAATCAATTAAATGGTGAGAAATAACAAAAATCACTTAATCTAGCACCCTAAATAAAAAAAATACAAATATTGCTCAAATTCACCAAAACAAAACATGGTGAGGTTGCAAATTTGATGAGCTTTCCAAATATGATTTTTAATAATTTTTATATTCACAAAAAGGCCCTGAAAACGTATGTTTCTTCTCAGTTTTAAGGACATAAGGACTTAGTTGTAATTAGAGAAAATGTCAAGGAGTTATTGAAAAACGCGAGCTCATTTTCCTTTCTTCTTCCTCTGCCAGAAGGCAGAGGAGATCGTCGTCGTGTGGAGGTCGATGCCACCTCTCACTCGCCGCCGTTTCGAGTGGATAAGAGCTCTAGGAGACGTATGAATCGAGCACTCCCTCAATCGCTCGCTCTCTATCCCTATCTCTCCCTGTACCTAAACCGAAACCCTAACCCTAGTCCTCGAGCACTCCCTCAATCGCTCGCTCTCTATCCCTATCGCCGACGTTCTGGTCATCCCCGCGCTATTCCGAGACCACTAATAGGTTCCCCGTGGTCCTCTTCCTCGCCTCGAGTACGCCAGGCCATCGAGGAGCAATATATCACCGGAATCGGGATTTATTCTCCGCGGCCGGCAAAAGGCCGCCACCGGCGATTCGTCGCCGTTGGACAGCTTCGCACCTCCCCAACCACTTCACCGTGCTCCTGGTAAGCCGCTGAGCACTACGGTGCCTTTCATTTTCGCCCTCGTTTCCAAATTCGTCGGAGCGCCGTTGACCGCCGCCGGCCACCGCGCAATTGGATGCCGGCGACATTCCGATGACCGTTTGGTCACGCCCCCACCTTTCCTGAACTCCTTGAGACCTTTTCTATCTAGTGGTATGGTTGAATTCTTCAAATTCATAGCCAATCATCGGATTCAAATTCAACTGAAGAAATCCCCTCCGCCGCTAACGTCACCCTGATGTTAGCATGACGTTGGGAGCATTTTTCCTTTTCTTTTTATTTTAATTTTTGATTTAAAACCAAACTGACAGGTGGGTCCCACCTGTCAATTTAAATAATCAGAAATTCAATTAAACCTGATAAATCAATATCTTTAATTCTATAACTCAAAAAAATATATTAAATTGTTTAGAAAAATAAACTTTATATGTTTATCAACTTTTTAAACATGTTTGAAAAAGTTTAAAATTAAATATTTTCCTTAATTAAATTATATCATTTAAAATAGAAAAATAATAAAAAATTCATAAAATCAGAAAAATACAAGTTATATACCAAAATGCTCAAAATGACAAATATAACTCATCTATGACGTTTTCCTAGTCATTTGACCAAGTTTTCATGTGTGCAATATTTTGCCTAATCATTTAATTCATTTAAAATTAAAAAATTAATATCTTATTCAAATATTTTCAGAATACTTCAAATGAGATACCAAATTAAAGAGAAAAACATTTTCAACTCAAATATGTCACTAAATTTTTTTTTTGTTTAACTTATAAACTTCTTTCTAAAGTTATAATGGAATTCTATAATATTCCATTTTAACTGGCAATAACTACCGTAATATCATTTTCCTTATTAATAAAACCCACATGTTTTCACACCTACTAAACCTATCATCACAAGTAATTAGCAAGTATTGTGATGAAAGAGTTCACTGTACTAGTTCATCAATTTCAACTAAACTCATTGTCATTAGCTCTACACTTTTGGAAAATAAAATCAAACATGTTTGTTACCTTTTCAATAATTGTTTTCCATGTGTTATTGTCTTGTTACCTCACCAAGTAATCAACACTTCTACTTAAACATGATAACAATGATTTGCTTAGTAAAGTGAAACACATGAAAGTATAAAAGAAGTAGTAACCACATCACCACAAGTAATGAAACCATTCACCTAAAACCTGTGTGATTAAGTTATCGTATCGATCATATCTTACACTTGTAAGATGGGGTGTTTTCCAGGGTATTTCATGATGCATCTCATTACTATGCATGTATCATCTTGCCAGTGCTTTCTGTAGTCCTTACCGGGACTACTTTGCTATCTTTCAGATGTCGGAATTGTCTACGCGACCCTCGAACCCCGAAGACATTGATTATTATGGCTATTTCAATCTCAGGCAAGTTCATCGCTTGCTCATATCCTTTGCAGTATTTCATAACGAACTATTTGCAAAAACCCTATCGTATTATCACCTACCCTCAAAAGAATGCATGATCCTATTTTTATAATAATATGACTAATTGAATGACTACCCGAGTGGTAGTGTTCTGTTTGGTGGGCGGATGGGACCATGGTAAGATGAATAGGTCAAAGGAAGGTTCCATCTGCATGGGAAAGTATTACCTAGGAATTAGTCACAAATGCCGTCAGAACTCGGTGCGCCGTAAATACCGCGTTAACCATGGGTCTTCTATGGGGGGAGTAAGTCAGTTGTGATGTTCTCTCGTTTGCATGTCAACGGACTGCCAGAGATGTACGCTGTAGGTCTTGCGGGACTAAATACACATGGGTGGGAGCCCTTACGTCCCACGGACTCTGGGGTCTATGAGTGTCTGCCTAGGGGCGCGTAGGTCTCCATCGTGAGGGGTGGAATCAGGCGTTCAACCTGCTGGCAGAAATGGGTGGGCATGCGTTGTGCGGAGAAGCACGGTTTGGCTTGGACCAACAACCGGGCCCCACACCTGAGTTGGAGTGGACAGGAATGTACACCTGGTTGTGCAACATGGACTTGGTCGTCCATGGGTAAAGTAACGCACCTCTGCAGAGTGTAAAAGGATGTGGCATGTTACCCCCTGTTCCGGGAAGGAACTGTGAACGCTACAGGAAAGGCAACTCCATGAAGTTCTAGTCCTGTGATGGTCTGGCGGGCATAGTTTTCGGAAATTAAAGCAACCTCTTGAATAAAGATTTACAAAACCTTGCATTATCTTATGACTCTTTCGAGTCTAAAGCTGTAGTTAGTGCATCAAACTACCCACTACATATCATGAACTTTCTGAGTAACGCTCGTTACTCATTCATTCCCGTTTGACCCCCTGCGTAGAGTTGAAGCCCTATGGAAGTCGTCATCGTGAAGCCATCGTTATCTCATGAAGCTTGGTAGAGTCATCTCTTACTTAGCCAGTAAAACATCGTCATCAACAAAGCTGGAGGAGGAGATGCTATCAAGGTGTAGGTGGAGAACATTCATGGACTTAGCTATTACAAGCCATAGATTAGGGTTGACATCAGCCATAGTAGGTTTAGTTCTGAGCTAGAGTTCTTCTCCAGCTTGGATCCTCGCATTGCTTCTTCTGATGTTCATTTGTATGAGATCTTGTTGATTCATCAAAGAGATTCTCAAGATTCTGTAATGAAGTTTGTATCCTATAGCTTTGCTTGGAACCGCTGTGTTTCTGTTGTACTACTCTGAGGGATGTAATATTCACGGATAAGTCCTTTTGTGAGTATTATGTCATCGACTTGCGCACTACACATGCAGTAGTGTGCTGGGTCACCACACCAAAGTTCTGTGACATCAGTAAGATTTGATCGCTGGTGTCTCTAAGTTCCTTCTCCACGAAGGCTCGTGGAAGAAAAAGCTGGATTTTGGTAAAAGTCCGAGTTATGTGTTACAAGTTTTTGGGAAAAGAAGAATCAAGACAAAACGCTAACATTTCTCTGAAAAGAATGACGAAAGGTGGCTGAATGAAGTCTCAATCCTTCTTGGGGCCTACTGTCGGATATATACCGATTAGGGGTATATCCGACATTGTCCTAAAGAGACGGATTACCAGGGTGGCCTGTTGGTAATGAATCATAGTCCATTGGGTGGCCCAGTGAGCTGATGCGCAGGAAGCCGGATTCTAGAAGAACCCAGACCACGGCCCAAAGTGGTGCGGCTTGGAGAAGAAGACTGATTCCTTATTTTCCAAGTTAGATACTTTCCATAGTCTTCTAGGTTTCCTTTCTGTAAGCCCTAACCCGGCTATCTATATAAAGCCGGACGGGAGAGAAGAAAGATAGAAAACAATTAGCTAGAAGCCAACTCGCCAAGAAGTTGATCCTCGCCAAGTTAGCAAATCCATACTCACATTGTACCTTGTATACTTCAGGATTCAAGCCTGATTTAGTGAGATTGCAGGAGTAGGAACGCCGCCTAGTTGCGTCGTACCGAACCTGGGTAAAACCTGGTGTTCTCGATTGCTGTACTACCACGTCCCCCACGTCTATACCCGTAGGCTCATGGCACCCCCGTCTATGATCCTTACTATGATGTCTCGACAGGTTCCAAAATATTGTGCCGCATCAAAGAAAATAAGCACACAAAATCATCAAAGAAAGAATTGCAGCTTCGCCGCCACTTATGGTAGCATTGTCGCTCGCTTACGGTAGAACCCCCACCCCCTTACGGCAACATCGTCACTCACCGATTGTAGCACCACCAAAACCAAGCCACCCCTAGTAGCATCTCTGCCCACCTACGGTAGCGCTTCCACCTTGCTACGGTAACATTGCCTCTCACCACTTGTAGCACCTCCAACCACTTCTTATAGATGCCACACCGGTGCTCATCATCTCGCAGCGATGGCTTGCTGCCCCGACCCACAGCACGGGAGGTGCCCCCACTCAAAGCACCGGTCCTTGCCGCTTACATCACCAAATTTCCCTCCGGTGGAAGCACCAACACATACCTCACTTGTGGACGGAGGTAAGGGAGAGGTACACATGGGAAGGGGACGGAGCTGTCATCAGAGTCGCTAGCAATTGGTGCCGCAGCGGCGTGGATTTTGTGGTGACTTCCTGGTTTTCATGGGAACGGGGAGTAGGGCGAGGAACACGAGAGATGAAAGATTGGAAAGGAATGAGTGGAGGACAGTGATATGTCTCAAACGTATCTATAATTTCTGATGTTCCATTTTTTTCATGACATTTGCTAAATGTTTTCTATACACTTTATATCATTTTTATGGATTTCCTGTGACTAACCTATTAACAAGATGCCACAGCGTCAGTTCCTGTTTTCTGCTGTTTTTGGTTTCTGAAAATTGTTCTGCAAATATTCTTGGAATTGGACGGAAAAAAATCACAGGGTCTTATTTTTCTGTCAGTACAAGGAGTCCGGAGGAGACCCGGAGAGGGGCCACAGGGTGGCCAAACCATAGGGTGGAGTGATACATCATAAACATACCCTTAATTTCTGATATTCCATGTTGTTTCCTACATGTTTGCTATGCACTTTATGTTATCTTTATCGATTTTCTTGGACTAACCTATTGACAAGATGCCAAAGAGTCAGTTCATTTTTTCTGCAGTTTTTTGTTTTAGAAAAGTTGTTCTGGAAATATTCTCGAAATTGGACGATTCAAAAGCCAGAAGTCTTAGAAGTCCAAGAGGGTTAAGGAAGTCCCAAAGAGACCCGGAGGGGGGGCCACAGGGTGGCCACACCATAGGGTGGCGCGGGTCCCCCCGGGCCGCGCTACCAGGTGGTGTGGCCCCCCACCGACATCGCCCTCTCGCCTATATATGCCCCTGATGCATAAACCCTAAATCAATCGGCCTTTTCCACCAAAAACATCCGTAGCTCCATCGCCGCCGCCGACAAGTTTCGGGGGACAGAAATCTCTGTTCCGGCACCCTGCCATGATGGGGAAGTGCCCCTGGAGGCATCTCCGTCGACTCCACCGCCATCTTCATCGTTGTTGCTGTCTCCTATGATGAGGAGGGATTATTTATCCCCCGGGGCTGAGGGCTCTACCGGTAGCTATGTGTTTCATCTCTCTCTCCCATGGTGTGATCTTTATGTGATCGTGAGCTTTGTAATCTGGTTTAAATAAGTAGATGTTACTCTTCATCTGTTATGCTACTCAAGTGGTTTTTTATGAGATCTCCGTAAACAATTTGATTACGTTGTAAAGGTGACAGTGTGTGCACCGTGTGGTTTAGCATGATATTTATATCTTGTGTTGGATGACCCTATGAAATTGTGGTGTTTGTCTAGTACCTTCTAGGGCGCTCATAGTGACAGCATGGGGTTAACTAGACATGGGAATGCGACTTTCAGGAGTGCTATCACAGCCCCACGCAATGAATTGGTGTTTGTTATTCAACCGGAGTGGTTCGGAGTAGCATAGTGAAGAGAGATATTTATGCATTCAATTATGTATCATTGTTGAGAGTGTACACTAGTGAAATTAGGAACCCTAGGCCTTGTTTCTGAGGATTGAAACACCATTTACAATCAGTTCTGCTACATGTTTGCTTGCTGACATTTTTATTTCAGATTGGTATTATCGCTTACAATCATCCATATTACTTGTATTTTACTATCTCTTCGCTGAACTAGTGCACCTATACAACTGACAATTGTATTAGGTGTGTTCGGGACACAAGAGACTTCTTGTATCATAATTTCAGGGTTGCTTGAGAGGGATACCTTTTACCTCTTCCTCCCTGAGTTTGATAAACATTGGGTGATCCACTTAAGGAAAACTTGCTGCTGTTCTACAAACCTCTGTACTTGGAGGACCAACACTGTCTACAAGAATAGAAGCGTGCGTAGACATCATGGCGTGGCACCCCTAGATGTGCCACCAAGTGGTGTGGGCCCCCTGGCCACCCACCGACATCGCCCTTTTGCCTATTTATACTCCTCCTCGAGAAAACCCTAAACACCTGAGCCTCCATCCACAAAAAGTTCAGCAGCCGCCGTCATCGTCAACCCTAGTTCAAGAGGGTTCTGAATATCTCCCCGGCACCCCGCCAAGAGGGGAAATAATCACCGGAGGGCTCTACATCACCATGCCTTCCTCCGGAGTGATGCGTGAGTAGTTCATCCTTGGACTACAGGTTCATAGCAGTAGCTACATGGTTGTGTTCTCCTCTTTATGCCACCATGTTTAGATCTTGTGAGCTAACTAACATGATCAAGATCATCTATCTGTAATGCTACATGTTGTGTTTGTTGGGATCTAATGAATATTCAATGCTATGTCAACCTGATTATCAATCTATCATGTTTATGTTATTTATGATCTTGCATGCTCTCCGTTACTAGTAGATGCTTTGGCCAAGTTGATGCTTGTAACCCCAAGAGGGAGTATTTATACGCGATAGTGGGTTCATGCCTCCTTTTCATCTGTGCTCGAGTGACAGAAATGTGACGGATGGGCGATGTGATGTTGCCATTAGGGAGAAAATAACAATGCTTTCATTGTTTAGATTACGCACTTTACTTAATGCAATAATTTGTTGCTTGCAACTTAATACCCGAAGTCTCCTTGGATTAAGTTCTGTAGGTGGATTATTGGTCATAGATGCAGTTGGATTATGGTCTATGTATTATGTTGTAATACCCACATGAATCTCATAGTAATCATCATGTCTTGCATATGCACTACGGTGCAGCCTTTATTTAAAGTCAATTTCCCAACCGTAATTTGTTTACCCAACATGTTACCTATCTTCTATGGAGGGACACCACTAGTGAACTCTGAACCCCGGTCCATTCTTTTACACTGATAATACAACATATTGCAAGCACTGTTCTTCTACTGCAATCATTGTTCTCTTTTCATTCACTACAAACAATTATTGTTTTCCACATTATACATCTAATCATTTGTGTTAGCAAAACCGGTGAGATTGAAAACCTCACTATTTCGTTGGGGAAAAGTATATTGGTTGTGTTGTGTGCAGATTCCACGTTGCTGCCGAGCCTGGTAGTGCGTCCTGCCAACATCAGCTGCCAACAACCTTCAGAAGTGATTTCTTTCTCCTACTGGTCGATTCAACCTTGGTTTCTTTTTGAGAAAAACTTGCTTCTGCACTCTTCATACCTTCCTCTTGGGGTCTCCCAACGAACGTGTGTCCACACGCATCAAGCACTTTTCTGGCGCCATTGCCGAGGAGGAAGAGGATTTCTGCAAGGGAGTCTCTCACCTCCAATATCTTTACTTTGTTTTTGTTTTTCTTAGTTTATTTTATTTTGTCTTGTTTGCTTCTCTATACCAAAAACACAAAAAATTTAGTTTCTGTTTATATTTGTCTTTATGTCTAGTCCTGTACCTATTACCATGTCACCTGAGGAAATGATCTTCACTTTCAAACAACAAAGTGAGGAGAGTTTTTTAAAGGAGCTTGGTCTAGAGTTTTTTATTCGTATTGTAAAACTGAACCTAAAATGACTCTAAGCTTGTTTCTTCGTAGGTTTTTACTTTGGTCTTATTCTTTGCTATATATATTCTTTGGATACTGTAGTAGGAGGAGATTTCTTTCATTGTGATGGGGATCAAGCTTTTAATGCCATAAAAAAATTGTTTGCAACCTATAGCTCACCTAGTAAATCCGATATAGCCCTCTCGAGCATTCATGCTAGATTAAACACTCTTGAGACACATATATCATGTTTATAAGAAGGTTATAATAGAATTCGTGAACATTATAATTATGTCCCAATAAATCTTGAAATCTCAAAATGGATCCATGCGGTAAAAATTGCTTTAAATGGTGAAACATTTCATGCTCGTTGTGATATTATGTCTGAATTTTGTCTTATGCCTAAAATATTTACGAATCTTTGAGTCTTTGAAGACTTTCTGAGGGTGGAGAAGGAATACCTCTTACCAATAATGCCATTATATTTCCCATTGGGATAGCTGAAGGAGTGTTTACAAAACTCCTAAGAAGAACGGTATGCACTGATTACTTTGTTATTGAATGTGCAGGAGAAGGCCAAATTACTCTTGGAAGATCTCTGCTAAAGCTCTTGGGAGCAACTATTGATATGGGAAAATGCACCATGAATTTCACCTCCATACCGGGTTGCAATCATGTGTTCCCTTAAATTAAGAGTAAGGGTAAGAAAGGTAAACTTAAGGCTCCTGGTTTTAATTTGGATCCTTCTTCACTTGAAAATACTTGATTCTTGCTTTCTGGGCCTAGCTAAAACGCGTTAAAGAAAAGCACTTCTTGGGAGATAACCCATATTTTTTTATTTTTTGCAATGTTTTCTTCTATTTTCTTTGAGTCGAGGTGTTGTTTACTTCTGTAGCAACTCCTTTGTACCTTTAATTTTTCGTATAGTTGAGCCAAGTAAAGTCTCTAGTGAAAAATTGAAGTTAGATTTGGATTTCTGCGCAGGAACAGATTTTTGCTGTCCACTATTTAATTCATATAAATTCACAGAAAAATCACAACCACCTGCAATTTTTTTGCATGATCCTCAGCTATTTCCGAAACTTATTCTAGTTCTAAGTTTTCTGATCTTAGCAATGTAATGTAACATCCCTGATTTTTGGAAAGTCCAAAAATCACTAAAAATTGGAACCTTTTGTTTTCATGTTATGCAAGTCACCAAAAACTAATGAGATGCAAGAAATAAAAAGGAAACAATACATAACTCAATGAAAATTGAAATTAAGAATCCATTATACCTCTGTTCCATAAGCCTATTCAAAATAAATATTCTTTATTCAAAGAAATTGTTTTCTCTTAGAAAACCTTATTTTATAACATGTTTTAAAATCAAATATTACTTTGAATAATGTTTTATAGCCTTTGAAACCATAGAATTATTGCCTCTAACGGTTCCTATGCCTCAAAATTATTTTATGAGAATAACAACTATTTATATTGATATCCAAATGTCATTCCAATTTTAAACATAAAGTGGTATTCATAAAATGTTTTGATTTGAAAATAACATAAAATAGGAATTGAAAACAATATTAAAGCTTGAGGAGTTTTCTAAATTTTATTTAAGCCACTTTTATATTTATTTAATTTTCTATTTAAAAAATGGAATTAAGTTACTATTAGTAAATCATTGAAATGTTAAGTTTATAAAAATATGAAAGTGAGGTAAAATGAATTTCAAAAATAGTATTTGACATGTTTATTGTCTCAGAAATTTTATTTAATCAAAACCTCATTTTATTATTTTTCTAATTTAAAAATATACAATAAGTACTATAGTTATTATTTATATTTTCAAAAATATAAAAAGTGAAATGTGTTCAAAAGTTTATAAAAATGTTCTAAACAGAAAGATATTAATTTTACAAGTTTTTAGAAATTTATTTGAGGTTAATTGAGTATTTTAAAACAGAAGTTATTAAGGTTTTAATAAAAACAAAAACAAAAAAATAATCGATGACGTCATGAATACATCACCGTTTCTTCTTCCTCTAGAAACTGAAAACGGCCAACTTTAATCCGATTGAATGCGGCCGTTTCTGTCGATTAAATTGATGCCCGAGCCCATGGCTACAAAGCCCTTCTCCTCCTCGTCATTTACCCTCTGCCTCATTCCCCAATCAAGCCCCTAGGCCGTCCAATTTTGTCGCCGGAGTTCCTCAAGGCCGACGGCATATTCCTCCATCTCCGGCCACGGTAACCGTCACCTCCGCCTCCTTTTTGCCCCATGCATTTTCCCTTGTCCCCGCGCACCTCGTGAATCCTTTTTGTTGGATTTTTCCGCAGGGAATCATCGGGTCAGCGCACGCCCGAGGTCACCGGAGCAGCCGTCGTCTTCACTCGCACGGAGCCGTCCTGAGAGGCCCTCTCGGAGCACACCACTGCCACCAACGAGAACCCCTCGTCGCGCCGCTTCTCTTCGTCTACTTCCCGAGCCCGGAGACCTCCCGTAGCGTCGCCGCCATCCGCAACCGAGCCCGCGCCGCCGTCCCCGCCATCACCGGCGACCAACTTCCGGCGGGAGGTAAACCCTAGGCACCCTCTTTTGATCTTAGTCATATGATTTAGATCCAACGCGCAGAAACAGATCACTCAGTCGAACCGGTACCAGCCAACCACAGCGCGTCGCGTGTCACCTAGTAAACACAGCCTAGTCAGCGTTGCGTCAGCGCATAGTCATTCCGCCCAGCCAACCACAGAGCGCCACATGGCCAGCGCTTAAATTCAAATTTTCTCCCGGTAGAATTAATCTGTCAATTTTGCAGAATAGGCCCTAGAACTTAGAAACATCATATCTTTTTAACCATAAGCCCAAATTTAGCAAACTTGGACTTTTTGAAATCAGCATAACATGTAGAAACTTTTGGAACTGGCAATTTTCAAATTTGACAAACTTGCATTGGTTCAAATTTAAATATGCTTGTTTGATGAATTTTGGCATAATTCAAATTCTACAAATCCAAAAATTGCAAATAAAATATATTTGGAAACCTTAGGAAGTGTAATTTTATATCCTCTGTTCCAAAATAATTTTTGAACAAGTTAGTTTAGAAATTAGAATTAAGTAGTATATTTAAGTTTTTTTGGTATAAAATTAATTTTATAAATAATTAGAATATGTCCCCTTAAGAAAAATTGCTCCTTTTGGTAACCTTGAACCAAAGACATCATTATCTAAACCTTTTGGACAACCTTGAACCATTTCCTTGTAAGTTGGACCAAAAATCTATCTTAGTGAACCACTAGTTGATCATGTCTTAGATTTTGTTTCTATTCTTTTTACCATTGTTTGTTGTGGCCATTTTGAATCCAAGACCAAGTACCTAAAATGACCAAGTAGTGAACCTCAAAAACTAGTACCATAGTCTTCTATCTACTCCTCCACTCCCCCTCTCATGCTCCAAGAAATCATCAAGTCAACAAAATAAAGATCAAGACCCAAGCACAAGAAGAAAACTGTATTTTCAACTTGGTGGAAACATGAAGAGCTACAAGGAAGATCAATGAAGAAATTTTGAAGAAAATACTTGGAATCCACGATTAGAAGCAACTCAAGGAAGTACAAGTGTGAAGAAATTCAGAAGAAAACATCGCCCTCTCTTTTCTATCTTTCTTCTTATTTTCTTTCTTTTCTATTTGACTTAGTGGTATTTGTAACCATTCCATACCCAAACCAACTAGTGAGAGAGCCATGAAGAATTTATCAAGACCAATAGAAGAATCCATCCAAGTAAAAAGTCTACAATATATGCATGAAGATGATCTTCAAGAAGACAAGCATGTGAAGACTTGGAGCTTCCACACAAGTTGAAGAATAAAAAGTTGTTTTTGTCCAACCCTTGACCCCAATAGAAAAGCACAATACTTTCTCCTGTTATCTCCATTGATATGAAGTTATTTGAGCCTATACCTACCTTAACCCAAAATGGAAAGACTAAACTAGACCACTCAAATGTTTTGATGAAAACAACTAAGTGTTACACCTTATTATGTGTTACTTTAGTTGAAATAGTGAGACATCCTTAGTGAACTCTTGAAACTTCCTCGACAAGTATGGTTAAAATAAAGTTAGTTTTCTACAAACTCAACCTAGTCCAATCCAGAGTAAAGCCTTGGAATTTCCTTAACAAGTATTGAACTCAAACCTAGACCTTGTCCTAGCCAACTAAGTTAAACTCCTTCCGCTACGTTATTTTGTATGTTCTTTTCACTTGTTTGTTTGATTGCTAGCATGTTTGCTTATTTTGTTATTATGTTTTCAATGAATAGATTGTACGGAGAGTAAAGATCTTTTGTGAAGAGAGTGTGATTTATTCACCAACTTCAACAAGGAAAGTAACACACCATCAACTACCCATTATTTTCTATATGCATTAGTTGAATTTTGAGTAGTATGCATGATAGGAATTTTTTAATAAGGTATATTATGCTATGCTATTATCCTAGTAGTGTGTAGCCATCTCTTTTACCCTTGTTATTTTGATAGCCTTAGAATTTAGTAGATGTTATGTAGTATTACAAATTGTTTTACTAGATGTTGAGGAAGTTTTTTAAGTATAACTAATGAATGAACTACCTGGGTGGAAGTGGTAAGACTGGTTTATGTTGAGTGTTGCCTCAGGGCCCTTGTCAAAGGGTTATTCCACTTGAGTTTGTCACTTGCGGATGGCCACCCAGGAACAAAGAGATTACTATGTCCCTCTAAATCTAGTACTCCCTCCGATCCATATTAATGGTCGCTAAATCGGATGTATCTAAACATATTTTAGTGCTAGATACATCCGATTTAGCGACCATTAATATGGATCAGAGGGAGTAGCTTCTAGTGCAACTTTTAGTCATATGGGCTCTGTCTTGGTTAATTAAGTTGCGAGGGTTCAGCCTAGGCTTGACAAGCATATGTAGCATAATTATAGGTGGAACGAGTCTTTCCATTAGTTTGAATTCTTGCTTCTGAAAGATCTCGTATCAATCTTCTCCTTTCCTTAATGCACTCAGGGTGTATAGGATGTCTGGGCTGATTTGAGTCTGAAGGTGAAAGTGCACAAACTCTGCAGAGTCAACAAACTAAGATCTTAGCCGTGTCCCCGGTTATGGACAACTATGAGCAGCTGGACAGGTATTGAAGGAAGAATCTCATCACCAATTTCAATAAGTAAAATTTTGACCGAGTGAACAGTATTGTGGTGCTTGGATCTTAATCCAATGTTGCCACCCTTTGAAAAGAAAAGTTTGCTTTACAAAAGTGATAGGTGAAACTAGCTTTATGCAAACTTAGCCAAAACTCCACTTAGCCAAATAAGCATGTAGTATTAGTCTTGCCATTTATATC
Source organism: Alopecurus myosuroides (assembly GCA_028641055.1). Lineage (NCBI taxonomy): Eukaryota > Viridiplantae > Streptophyta > Magnoliopsida > Poales > Poaceae > Alopecurus > Alopecurus myosuroides. The sequence goes on along the minus strand of CM054057.1, from coordinate 523,058,713 downwards.
CACCATAGTGTTACTTTACAATTCATTAAATTGTATTGACTCCCTTGTGGCTGCATATTCCATATTGCAGATATTTTTTTTAAGACGAGTGAGGATTTCGTTTAGGATCTTGAGACTATCGCCAACATGTTTTGCCTGTGGCACATGAAGAAGATGGGATCAATGTTGTTCTGTGTTTTCCGCTGTATTTCTTTGTTTTCTTCTAGTCTTCTCAGACTACGCAAGGTGTAATCCTATTTTGTAAACACTGGATCATGCGATGTAATTGAATTTGATGCATTTCCATGATATTTCATTTTTTTACTGTGGTGCTAGCAATTGATCCAGTGACTAGCACACTAACACGGATGTTCTTACATTATTTAAATGTGGGAACTCTACAAAATGGTATGAGAGCATTGTGTTGCCTGTAGGATTCGAGACCCTTAGGTTTGGATTTTTTTTTGATCATGTTATTATCTCCTTAGAGTATTTTGGATCCTAGCGGCATAGTGAGATGAAGCGGCCCGGACAACTTTACGTGTCCACGGACACGAGACCGTTCCCTAATTGGCTTGCGGGTGCATTGTCCTTCTCACTATAGTGAATATCCAATTTTCAACAAGTTTTTAATAACCCATTGATCACCCTAGGATTGAAAACTTTCTATGTTCAAACTTTCTAGAAACAAAACAATCATCTAAGTTCTTCTCATATCATCTCATCTATTATTCACCTTCAAAATTTTCTAGATGGGCCGCCTCTTCAATACCATCAAGACAGGAATGTTGATGACCACACCATGAAGTACAAGAAGTATTTTCGCCACCTGAAGACCTACACTCAAGATTCTTGAAGAACCTTGAAGAAATACTTAAGACTTCACAATAATCAAGAACGCCTCAAGACATGGAGAGAAGAACTTGAAGAAAACTACGGAAGATATAGATGAGACCACTAATCTAGTTCCTTTGTTAGAACAACATTAATGTGTTAGTGTATTGATCATGCCAATGAGTGTGGTATGACAATATTAGTTGTTTTCTAAAAAACTTGATATTTGGTGTGATGAATGTGTTGCTATATGTTTGTTATGTGTTGTTTGAAAGATGAGTTTCCTTGATCTAATGTGTTGGGGTAGGAATTTCTTTATTCTCTTTCTAATCTCTACTCTCTCATGCTAAGCCAAACCAAAACCCATACCCATTTACCAACCCTATTGGGCTACCCTATGAAGTGCAACAACCAACCTTTCACCCAAGAATGTCATGACTAGTTCTTTATAGAGACACAAGCCATACAATTGAGGAATGTCAGAGATTTCAAGATCCTTTTGTGTGAAGGAACAATCACATCCATGATCAATGCCAACTACATCATAAGGAACAACAAGCTAATCAACAAGTGAAGAAAGACAAGTGAGCCCCAAGTTGCATGAGCTATGAAGATTTCAGAGCCAACTACACCAAGAGAAGAAATAATGAAGAAGCACAACTATCCAGTTTGTGTTACATAAGAGTTTTATGCAACCCACTAGTTGAGAAATGATACTTTAGCTCAAGTTTGTCTTACAGATTGGAAACTTTCTGTTAGACAAGTGAGGTGACCTAGTGTTCTTAAACAAGATTCATCAATCCAAGTACAAGGTAATGATTGAGTGCAACATGGATTGGCCCCCGTGGTGACTACTCACATTATTTACTTTTGCTATAAGGAATGTTAAATCTGAGTGACATACCTATTAGAGAGACAACAATGTTAAACCTGAACAATAGAATGGTAGAATACACTAATGACCCTATGTTAGTGTTACTGAAAACGTACTATTTTCGGTGAGGATCAAGCCAACCTTGGAGCTATCAAGCAATGGAAGATTTTTCCTACCATGAGATTTTCTTTAGTAATAGCATGGTGTTTGCCTTGAAGGTTGACAACAACAAGATGGAAGATTGCAAGGATATCAAAAGACCAAGTTGAGAGTGAACCAAAGACTTTTGTTTGACCCAAAGAGTGACCCCTCAGTTTCAAAGGTAGTTCAACATACCTATGTTGGTCTACAGCTCTACCGCGAAGGAAAGTTCTACTCAAGCCAATCTCAAATCAATCTACACCCCAATCTAATGAAAATAGTCTACCCACAAAAGTTTCTTTTAAGGGTGGTAGCCCACCCAGTTATTCTGGAACCCAGTTGTCCAAACCTATTCTTTCTTTCTAGCCTTCCCAAATCTCGGGACGAGATTTCTTTTAAGGGTGGTATTCTGTAACATCCATGATTTTAGGAAAGTCCAAAAATCGCTAAAAATTGAAACTTTTTGTTTTCATGTTATGCAAGTCACCGAAAACTAATGGGATGCAAGAAATAAAAAGGAAACAATACATAACTCAATGAAAATTGAAATTAAGAATCCATTATACCTCTATTCCATAAGCCTATTCAAAATAAATCTTCTTTATTCAAAGAAATTGTTTTCTCTTAGAAAACCTTATTTTATAACATGTTTTAAAATCAAATATTACTTTGAATAATGTTTTATAGCCTTTGAAACCATAGAATTATTACCTCTAACAGTTCCTATGCCTCAAAATTATTTTATGAGAATAACAACTATTTATATTGATATGCAAATGTCATTCCAAGTTTTAAACATAAAGTGGTATTCATAAAATGTTTTGATTTGAAAATAACATAAAATAGGGATTGAAAACAATATTAAAGCTTGAGGAGTTTTCTAAATTTTATTTAAGCCACTTTTATATTTATTTAATTTTCTATTTTAAAAATGGAATTAAGTTACTATTAGTAAATCACTGAAATGTTAAGTTTATAAAAATATGAAAGTGAGGTAAAATGAATTTCAAAAATAGTATTTGACATGTTTATTGTCTCTGAAATTTTATTTAATCAAAACCTCAATTTATTATTTTTCTAATTTAAAAATATACAATAAGTACTATAAGTAATTATTTATATTTTCAAAAATATAAAAGTGAAATGTGTTCAAAAGTTTATAAAAATATTCTAAACAGAAAGATATTAGTTTTACAAGTTTTTAGAAATTTATTTGAGGTTAATTGAGTTTTTAAAACAGAAGTTATTAAGGTTTTAATAAAAACAAAAACAAAAAAAAAAAGAATTGATGACGTCATCAATACATCACCGTTTCTTCTTCCTCTAGAAACTGAAAACGGCCGATTTTAATCCGACTGAATGCGGCCGTTTCTGTCGATTAAATTCATGCCCGAGCCCATGGCTACAAAGCCCTTCTCCTCCTCGTCATTTGCCCTCTGCCTCATTCCCCAATCAAGCCCCTAGGCCGTCCAATTTTTTCGCCAGAGTTCCTGAAGGCCGACGGCATATTCCTCCATCTCCGGCCACGGTAGCCGTCACCTCCGCCTGCTTTTTTCCCCATGCATTTTCCCTTGTCCCCGCGCACCTCGTGAATCTTTTTTGTTCGATTTTTCCGCAGGGAATCATCGGGTCAGCGCACGCCCGAGGTCACCGGAGCGGCCGTCGTATTCACTCGCACGGCGCCGTTCGCAGAGGCCCTCTCGGAGCACACCACTGCCACCAACGAGAACCCCTCGTCCCGCCGCTTCTCTTCGTCTACTTCCCGAGCCCGGAGACCCCCGTAGCATCGCCGCGATCTGCAACCGAGCCCGCGCCGCCGTCCCCGCCATCGCCGGCGACCAACTTCAGGCGGGAGGTAAACCCTAGCCACCATGTTTTGATCTCAGCCATATGATTTAGATCCAACGTGCAGAAACAGATCACTCACTCGAACCGGTACCAGCCAACCATAGCGCGCCGCGTGTCACCCAGTAAGCACAGCCCAGTCAGCGCTGCTTCAGCCCGCCCATCCAACCATAGAGCACCACATGGCCAGCGCTTAAATTCAAATTTTCTCCCGGTAGAATTAATCTATCAATTTTGCAGAATAGTCCCTAGAACTTAGAAACACCATATCTTTTTAACCATAAGCCCAAATTTAGCAAACTTGGACTTTTTGAAATCAGCACAACATGTAGAAACTTTTGGCACTAGAAATTTTCAAATTTGACAAACTTATATTGGTTCAAATTTAAATATGCTTGTTTGATGAATTTTGGCATAATTCAAATTCTACAAATCCAAAAATTGCAAATAAAATATATTTTGAAACCTTAGGATGTGAAATTTCATATCTTTGTTCCAAAATAATTTTTGAACAAGTTAGTTTAGAAATTAGAATTAAGTAGTATATTTAAGTATTTTTGGTATAGAATTAATTTTATAAATAATTAGAATATGTTCCCTTAAGCAAAATTCCTCCTTTTATTAACCTTGAACCAGAGACATGAGTACCTAAAACTTTTGGACAACCTTGAACCATTTCCTTGTAAGTTGGACCAAAAATCCATCTTAGTGAACCGCTAGTTGATTCTTTTTACCATTGTTTGTTGTGGCCATTTTGAATCCAAGACCAAGTACCTAAAATGACCAAGTAGTGAACCTCAAACACTAGTACCCTAGTCTTCTATCTACTCCTCCACTCCCCCTCTCATGCTCCAAGAAATCATCAAGTTAACAAAATAGAGATCAAGACCCAAGCACATGAAAAACTGCATTTTCAACTTGGTGGCAACATGAAGAGCTACAAGGAATATCAATGAAGAAATTTTGAAGAAAAGACTTGGACTCTACGATTAGAAGCAACTCAAGGAAGTACAAGTGTGAAGAAATTCAGAAGAAAACATCTCCCTCTCTTTTCTATCTTTCTTCTTATTTTCTTTCTTCTCTATTTGACTTAGTGGTATTTGTAACCATTCCATACCCAAACCAACTAGTGAGAGAGCCATGAAGAATTTATCAAGACCAAGAGAAGAATCCATCCAAGGAACAAGTCTACAATAGATGCATGAAGATGATCTTCAAGAAGACAAGCATGTTAAGACTTGGAGCTTCCACACAAGTTGAAGAATAAAAAGTTGTTTTTGGCCAACCCTTGACCCCAATAGAAAAGCCCAATACTTTATCTTGTTATATCCATTGATATGAAGTTATTTGAGCCTATACCTACCTTAATCCGAAATGGAAAGACTAAACTAGACCACTCAAATGTTTTGATGAAAAAAACTAAGTGTTACACCTTATTATGTGTTACTTTAGTTGAAATAGTGAGACATCCTTAGTGAACTCTTGAAACTTCCTCGACAAGTATGGTTAAAATAAAGTTAGTTTTCTACAAACTCAACCTAGTCCAATCCAGAGTAAACCCTTGGAATTTCCTTAACAAGTATTGAACTCAAACCTAGACCTTGTCCTAGCCAACTAAGTTAAACTCCTTTTGTATGTTATTTTGTATGTTCTTTTCACTTGTTTGTTTGCTTGCTAGCATGTTTTTTTAATTTTTTATTGTGTTTTCAATGAATAGATTGTACGGAGAGTAACGATCTTTTGTGAAGAGAGTGTGATTTCTTCACCAACTTCAACAAGGCAAGTAACACACCATCAAATACCCATTATTTTCTATATGCATTAGTTGATTTTTGAGTAGTATGCATGATAGGAAATTTTTAATAAGTTATATTATGCTATGCTATTATCCTAGTAGTGTGTAGCCATCTCTTTCATCCTTGTTATTTTTATAGCCTTAGAATTTAGTAGATGCTATGCAGTATTACAAATTGTTTTACTAGATGTTGAGGAAAAATTCTAAGTATAACTAATGAATGAACCACCTGGGTGGAAGTGGTAAGACTGTTTTATGTTGAGTGTTGCCTCAGGGCCCTTGTCAAAGGGTTATTCCACTTGAGGTTGTCACTTGCGGATGGCCACCCAGGAATAAAGAGATTAATATGTCCCTCTAAATCTAGTAGCTTCCAGTGCAGCCTTTAGTCATATGGGCTCTATCTTGATTAATTAAGTTGCGAGGGTTCAACCTAGGCTTGACAAGCAGATGTAGCATAATTATAGGTGGAACGGGTCTTGCCATTAGGTTGAATTCTTTCTTATGAAAGATCTCGTCTCAATCTTCTCCTTTCCTTAATGCACTCAGGGTGTATAGGATGTTTTTGGGCTGATTTGAGTCTGAAGGTGAAAGTGCACAAACTCTGCAGAGTCAACAAACTAAGACCTTAGCCGTGTCCCCAGTTATGGACAACTATGAGCAGCTGGACAATGATTGACGGAAGAATATCATCACCAATTTCAATAAGTAAAATTTTGACCAAGTGAACAATATTGTGGTGCTTGGATCTTAATCCAATGTTTCCACCCTTTAAAAAGAAAATTTTGTTTTACAAAAGTGATAGGTGAAAACTAGCTTTATGCAAACTTAGCCAAAACTCCACTTAGCCAAATAAGCATGTAGTATTAGTCTTGCCATTTATATCCACCATAGTGTTACTTGCCAATACATTAAATTGTATTGACTCCCTTGTGGCTACATATTCCATATTGCAGATACTTTTGAAGACGAGTGAGGATTTCGTTTAGGATCTTGAGACTATCGCCAACATGTTTTGCCTGTGGCACATGAAGAAGATGGGATCAATGTTGTTCTGTGTTTTCGCTGTATTTCTTTGTTTTCTGCTACTCTTCTAAGACTATGCAAGTTGTAATCCTATTTTGTAAACATTGGATCATGCGATGTAATAGAATTTGATGCATTTCCATGATATTTCATTTTGTACTGTGGTGCTAGCAATTGATCCAGGGACTAGCACACTAACACAGATGTTCTTACATTATTTAAATGTGGGAACACTACATGTAAGTTCTTCGAAAAAATTCGTCTTTACAAACTGTTCTTGTTTTGACATATTCTGCCTTTTTACTTTGCATTCTCTCTTTTACTATGTTGACTGGATTTTTTTGCTCCACAAAATATGATTGGTTGTAGCTAATGTTTATAAAGTATTAATAATTCTTGTGTCCAAGGAGAACATGTGAGTTTTTTTATTGTGCACTAACCCTCTAATGAGAATTACTTTGCGTTTTTGTGTGAAGGAAGTTTTCAAGGGTCAAGAGAAGAGGATGATATAATGTGATCAAGAAGAGTGAAAAGCCTAAGCTTGGGTGTGCCCCCATGGTTCATCCCATCAAATTCCAAGAAGACTCAAGCGTCTAAGCTTGGGGATGGCCAAGGCATCCCCTTCTTCATCAGTAACTTATCAAGTCACTTCTAGTGAAACTATATCTTTATTCGGTCACATCATATGCACTTTACTTGGAGCGCATGTTTGTTTTTGTTTTGTTTTCTTTTATTTTCCTAGCTGCAATAAACTTAGTTGGAACCCAACATTCTTGTGTGGGAGAGAGACCCGCTCCGCTTTCTCATATGAATACTTGTATTCCTCATTTATCATACTCGTATTCTTCGTTTTTCTTCTAGCTGCTGCAAATCCTTTTAGCTCCTGTTTTTCTACATCTCTTATTCAGAGATGTTAGTTCTTGTAGAGTATTAGTACTCTCTTGTTTAACTGATGTATCATTTGGAGAGTTTTTTAAAATTAAATGATTGGTGTTGGAAAGCAATAAAATATTTCATGCTTATAACGGTGCAAAAAAGAAGCTTGTTTAGAATGTGGCTAGACTTTATCATGTCATGTTAGATGTTATTTTAATTCTATGATTAGTAGTTATTATTGTAACATGACTTGTCTCAAATATCTGAGAGTGCTTAATGTGCCATTGAAATAATCATGAGTTGTTTTTATCACATCGAAGCATAATATTGTGGTATTCTCCTTTGAATGCTTTATTTGGTTGACTTGGCGCATGCTTACACCATGTTATGACTACAAACCAGTCACCTCTAGCCTCTATGATCATTTATTTTTTGACTTGTAATACCATTTATGCTTTGATTAATTATGTTTCTGTCGTAATGCATGATTATGGCCATTATCGCCCTCTTAATTTGTCACTCACAATCTTTTGCTAGCCTCCAGCTGTACTGAGTATGAGCTCTACTCGTGCATCCAACTCCCAAAAACCAAAATTTGCCAAATGTGTCCACCATACCTACCTATATGTGGTATTTAACCGCCACTCCAAAGTAAATTTCTCATATGCTACCTTTAAAACCTTCAAAATTATACTTATTTTTGTGCCCCTATTTTAGCTCATGAGCACGCAGGTAGACGATCTTTATCTCACTTGTTAATTGGACTTTACACACCTGGACTAGTGGCACATCCTCTTATCCAGATAGAAGAGCTGGCAACGGGGTGCCCAGTCCTAAACTTGGTTACTATAAATTCTCTTCACTCTTTTTGCCCTGATTTATCGGTTAAAGCATAATTGTGTAAATAAAATAGAAGAGGGATGATCTACTGACCTCGGTAAAAGAACGTCCTTCGATGGGAGCCGCTCTTGTAAAGTCTAGTTAACATGTGACGTATTGTATTGTCTGTTTTCCATTCGTTGACATAAACATACACCTCCCTAATTTTTTTTAATACCTCTGTTTATAAAATAAAAAGCTCTAGCGCATGAGTTAATCCATGCTTCCCTCTGCGAAAGGCCTTTCTTTTACTTTTATGTTGAGTCTTTATCTTCTAACTTTATGCATAATTAAGAGAGAATTGTTTCTTTCTGAGTATAATGTGCATCAGTCCCAAAGATTATTATTGATTGATTCATGATATGTTATTACTTGTTCTCAAATTACTTGTTTCTAGTCACCACTTGAACTTTGAAGATGTCATGGCTTTTATGTTTTGCTTTCACTTTTAAGGACAAGCAGAATACCACTTTGTTATGTTTTCTTTATTCTTGAAACAAACATATAACTTTCAAGTGCATTATTATTCATGATCTTTTGTTTGTGTTACTTTTCATGTTGCAACATAGTTGCTAAGTTCCATTGTTAGAATTATATCTATCATGCCTATGTTTAGAGTACTATGATCTCAGCTTACAAATGGACAAATATGATTATCAAGATTATGTTGGTAGCATGTCACCTCAGAAATTATTTTGTTTTTTATCGTTCTATCTACTCGAGGACGAGTAAAACTAAGCTTGGGAATGCTTGATACGTCTCAAACGTATCTATAATTTCTGATGTTCCATGTTGTTTTCATGACATTTTCTACATGTTTTCTATACACTTTATATCATTTTTATGGATTTCCTAGGACTAACCTAATAATAAGATGCCACGGCGCCAGTTCATGCTTTCTACTGTTTTTGGTTTCAGAAAAGTTGTTCTGGAAATATTCATGTACACGCATTCCGGAGGAGACCCGGAGGGGGCCATAGGGTGGCCAAACCATAGGGTGGCGAGGCCCCCTGGCTGCGCCACCAAGTGGTGTGGTCCCCTGTCCACCCACCGACATCGCTCTTTCGCCTATTTATACTCCTCGGGGAAACCCTAAACACCCGAGCCTCCATCCACGAAAAGTTCCGCCACCGCCGTCATCGTCAACCCTAGTTCGGGAGGGTTCTGAAGCTCTCCCCGCCACCCTGTCGGGAGGGGAAATCATCATCGGAGGGCTCTACATCGCCATGTCTGCCTCCAGAGTGATGCGTGAGTAGTTCATCCTTGGACTACAGGTACATAGCAGTAGTTAGATGGTTGTCTTCTCCTCTTTATGCCACCATGTTTAGATCTTGTGAGCTGCCTAACATGATCAAGATCATCTATCTGTAATGCTACATGTTGTGTTTGCTGGGATCTGATGAATGTTGAATGTTATGTCAAGTTGATTATCAATCTATCATGTTTATGTTATTTATGATCTTGCATGCTCTCTGTTACTAGTAGACTCTCTGACCAAGTTGATGCTTGTAACTCCAAGAGGGAGTATTTATGCTCGATAGTGGGTTCATGCCTTCTTTTCATCTGTGCTCGAGTGACAGAAACGTGACGGGTCGGGGATGTGTTGTTGCCATTAGGCAGAAAACAACAATGCTTTCATTGTTTACATTACGCACTTTACTTAATGTAATAATTTATTGGTTGCAACTTAATACCCGAAGTCTGCTTGGATTACGTTCTGAAGGTGGATTATTAGTCATAGATGCAGTTGGATTACAGTCTAGGAATTATGTTGTAACCCCCACATGAATCTCATGGTAATCATCATGTCTTGCATATGCACTACGGTGCAGCCTTTATTTCTGTCAATTGCCCAACTGTAATTTGTTTACCCAACATGTTATATATCTTCTATGGAGAGACACCACTAGTGAACTGTGAAACCCGGTCCATTCTTTTACGCTGATAATACAACCTACTGTAAGCACTATTCTTCTACTGCAATCATTGTTCTCTTTTCATTCACTGCAAACAAGTATTGTTTTCCATATTATACATCTAATCCTTTGTGTTAGCAAAACCGGTGAGATTGACAAGCTCACTGTTTCGTTGGGACAAAGTATATTGGTTGTACGGTAGTGCACCCTGCCAACGTCAGCTGCCAACAACCTTCAGAAGTGATTTCTTTCTCCTACTGGTCGTTTCAACCTTCGTTACTTTCTCAGGGAAACTTGTTGTTGCACTCTGCATACCTTCCTCTTGGGTTCTTCCAACGAACGTGTGTCCACACGCATCAGAGAGGCATCTAGAAGGGATAAGGTAGTATTATGGGTCCCGCCATCCCTTTGGTGTCTCTCGCGTGGAAGGATGCGCGGAGGACGCGCGAGCGGAATCCTCCGCCTGCTATGGAGTGTTTCTTGTATCTAAATTAGCCTTAAGTGTATAGTTCTTTGTGGTGTGTATTATGTCTCCATGGAGTGGAAAACAACAATTAGATAGACGACGCAACATTCCTCACCCCCAACATCCGACACGACGGTGGCAGTGGCGGAGTCAAGGTCTAGTCATAGGGCACGAGACGTTGGAGAAAGAAAGTTTGTTGCATGGGCAACCTGGTAGAAATTAGTTTGTTCTTACACTTGAAGGATACCATGCAAATTAGTTTAAAACATAGATAAGATCAAATTAATGTGGTGATGATAATATGGATAGCTTGCATGAAGAAACGTCATTTATGTTGAACAACCCACCCTTTTAAAAATGCATTGAACAATTACATATGAAAAAACGGTGGTTACATGATTTTCAACGTTTGAAATAAAATTGGCAAAAAATCCATTTCATGACTGAAATGATTTAAGGACAAACTTATTGTGATGTTCAACTTGCACATGATTTAATTGTGTGATAGCATAGCTCAATGATGTTATCTCACCAAACGACACCAAATCCGAATGGTTAAAACATAATGGCATGGTAAATTGGATGGTTAAAAGAATGGATGGTGTGGTGGAGAACTTGCATGTAAAGATATCATTAACAAAGTTAATAGAATGACATGCGCAATTGAACGTCGGATGATATGGATAACTTAATTGTTCAAATAGATTATCATAAATTAATGTTAGTAGGGTTTTGCTACAAAAGAGAAATAGATAACCTACTAATTTAGCCATGCCAAGTGTTCAAATAATATAAGCAAATTTAGATCCTCAGTGGGTCCAAATAATATAAGCAAATTTTTAGAACATGGTCACTCTCAACCATTAAATTTGAAGAAGAAAAATGCACATAGAAAACCAAGTTTGAAACTTACTACAAAAGTATGTAACTTGCGGAATGATGATATTGGATGCTTCTATTCAATCATTGTCGCCCCGAATGATGATATTGGACAAGCTTCTATTCAAACGTTGCTGCCTCGAATGATGATATTGGAGAAGTTTCTATTCAATCGTTGGTACTCCAACTCTCTCTCATGTATATCATCATTCCGGACTCGTCTATCAACACTTCAACAGAGTGGCTGGCACGACAGCATTGCAAGAAAGTCTGGTCTCTTAGCAGCTGGTGTTTGGCGTGGTTAGACCGTCTCCAACAGTCGCTCTAAAATACGGCATGGCGTCAATTTTGTGCGCGAGAGGCCAAAAACGGCGCTCCAGACGCCGAATACTATGGCGGTGTTTGGCGTGGTTAGACCGTCTCCAACAGTCGCTCTAAAATGCGGCATATGGCGTCATTTTTGCGCGCGGGGGGCCCAAAAACGGCGCTCCAGACGCCGGATACTATGGCTGCCCAAAAGAATATCCAGCGTGCTACAGATTTCGCTATCCAGGGCTATAAATTTATGCAGCAGCAACGGCGCGCTACAATATTGTGACTGAAAATTTCAGCGCGGACTTTTTTAGGCATGTAGAGCAAAAACTGATGTTGCCCACGTCGCGCCAAAACTGCTAAAGTGGCAAAAACTGGTATCACCCGCGGCACTGCTAAAGTGGCAAAAACTGATGTCACCCGCCCGCATCTAGAAAACTGATATCACCCGTGGCACGCTAAAACGGCGAAAACTGATGTCGCCCACGACGCGCCAAAACTGCGCGCTACAGTATTGTGACTGGAAATTTCAGCGCGGACTTTTTAGGCATGTAGAGCAAAAACTGATGTTGCCCACGGCGCGCCAAAACTGCTAAAGTGGCAAAAACTGATATCACCCGCAGCACTGCTAAAGTGCCAAAAACCGATGTCGCCCGCCCGCATCTAGAAAACTGATATCACCCGCGGCGCGCTAAAACAGCGAAAACTGATGTCGCCCAAAACTGATATCACCCGCGGCGCGCTAAAACAGCGAAAACTGATGTCGCCCACGACGCGCCAAAACTGCTCTAAAATGCTCTTATAAGTTTCCAAGCACCGGAGCGGGGCATGCCATGGCACTTGGCAGGAAAGTGGACAAACATTCCTGTCCACTCCCACAAGGAAAAAAGGTGAACATTTGGGTGATTTTAGAGCGAACTATCAGCATCAATCACATCCAACGCCCACAAAGTTCTCGAGCTTTAAATTAAACCCAAGATCATGACAACTACAATGAAATAAGGCAACGACAAAGATACCGTGATCAAGCAAGCACATAAGTAAAAATGCAATCATCTTCAATAAAGCAGTAGAACCAACAAGTTACCATAACCAGGCAAATGTACATTACTCAGTGATAAGGCAGCTGAGTTTGATACGACACGATGCCAAACATAAAACCCCAAGTAAATCTTCTCTTTTTCCCAACATGACATCAACCAACAAACCCAAGCTAATTATTCACTGCATATATCATGCGGTACGCCAAGCAGATGCAAAGCCCACAGGTTACTCAACCAAACGAGGAGCAAACTTAGTCCCAGATGACCAAAATATAAGCATATCAGGGCTTAGCAACCCTGCTCGATCAGGTAGTCGCCGAGCCTCTCCACGATCATGTTGCACTGGCCAGGAGTCATGGGCTCATCGTAGATGCCAAAAATAAAGGCCAAGCCCGTCTTCTTGATAGTAATGCCACCAGTGCCCTATAAGAAATATGGAAACAAGTAAGAACACAGCCGTTTCTTTTTTGAAAAGGAAATCAACTTCCCGTACAAGAAACTTAATACAGATTTGTGTAGCTTTTATGACATGCATTTTATACAATAATAATGACAAGCAACTCCTTACGGGGAATATCAGCAAATAAGTTTCACTATACAATAGAGACTGGAAATAACACAATAACCATCTAGCAGCTGAAACACTAACAAACGACAAAGCATATTGTCTTGTCACTTGTTAGTGTCTGCAATTGCAGTTTTTTCACGGCTAAGAGCAATCACAGGTGCCTCAGTGAGTGTACACAATACTAGCACAGAAAATATGTGTTTACAAGCTAACAGATATAAGGCTTCTACATGCTACTATGGTGTCACAATTGTATCAAGTAGCATGAGTTATCTCTTATTTATACATTATAATGGATGTCATCTATCTGATGAACGCGCTTGCATTTAAGAGGTATAGCTCCATCACTAAGTTTAATCTAGGGGGACAGCCCCAGCATTACATATTCCTAAAACGATCAGTACAGGCAGCATAATATAATTCATTTTGTTTGGCAAAACTAACATGAGTGTTAAATAGAAGTCCCAAATCAATGATGGACAGTTACTTCAAAAAAAAAAGTACCTTCTTTCCTCGGATGACAACTGTAGGTTCACCTTGGATGACCATGTATTTCGCACCTCCAAGGTAAAGACCAGTTGGTGCAAGAGTTCCAGGTTCTTCAAAGTCTTTAATGATGCCAGCAATCTCCTCAGGCTTGAACTGCATCATCCAGAAGCAGAAAACAATGGAAAGCTCAGGTAGCGAAGGCAAAACAAAATATATCAGTACAGAGGGCTTTCATTGTAAAATGCAGAATTCTGCTGAAACAACAGGATAGTTATTAGCAGCACCACAACAACACGGCATGGCTTGATTAACCAACCCGTCAAAGTGAACCTAAGGTTAATGTTAGATAGTTTCCTAACACTATATTTTGCGATTAGGCAGAAAGTCAAACAATACAATGCACACCTATGCAACCCTCATAGCCAATTCACAGCCAAAAAGTACACAGGATTCCATAAATCAATGAGCATCAGAACATTTCTCGCCCAGCAAAAGCAAAATCCCCATGCACTGTAACGCCATCAATACTAAGCGACTACGACACACAGACTTCTTCATCGCGATAACATGATTTGGTGAACCAAAACTAAGCACTTGTTACTGGACTTGCTCATTTCATGATACTAGCCGAATTTCGATGAACTAATCCGGTCGGAAGTTGACTAGGATCACATGGCCAGAACAACGAATCTGATCCACCAGCTATTCCACCGTCTACACATCGTTCAACTTACATCAAACCTCCTATGATTCACGGCACCTCCCACCACACGAATCATACAGGCAGCACATGTAACTACCCAAACGAGCCCCTGGTAATTCTGAACGAAAAAAAAAAAAAACAGTAGCACTAGCCATGGAAACGACACCAGGCACCATCCCCTCGGAGGCTATGAGAGATCCGCTCTCCTGTAGACCGAGATCCGGATCTCACCTCGCTCGATCCGAGCGCGCGGAGCAGATCGCGCACAGATCTAGCGACGCCCGAGTGGGTCAACCAAAGGTGAACGAAACAGAGTAGACCAGCGGGGAGAAGGCCTGACCTGGGGGAAGTCGGGGGACTGCGCCCAGACGCTGCCGTCGTGGCCGACGATGGCGGCGGCGGTGAGGTGCTGGCCATCGATCTCGCACATCAGGTGGTCGTCGACATACGACTGCCACGACATCTTGGATCGTCCTCCTCCTTCTCCGGCGACGACTTCTCTCGGCTGCGGCTGTGGCTGCTGCTTGAATCGCACGCGGTGTCTCGGCTGATGCTTGATTGGACCTGGTTGCCTTGACGGCTGGCTGGGCTGGGGTGGGGAATATATCGGTCGCGTGCGTGTGTCTGTGTGTGGAGGAGGACCTCGAAAAACCCTACTTTTTCGTTTTTCGTTTTTCGTTTTTGCATTCCTACAAACGGAAAATAAAAAATCGTGGGAGCCACGTGTGGTTGTGAGAGTGTTATTTTTCTTATTTAGAGATATCTACTGAGTTCTCTCTAAAAAAAAGATATCTACTGAGTGAATATTGTTCTAATTGTACTCTGTCGTATCTCGGCTACAACCGAGGGGGAAGAAGGGGGTTGGAAATGTCAAGGTGAGCGGAAGGAGCAAGCTGGTTGGGGAGGCGGGACTTCCATGGATGCTCGCGGTCGAGAGAGGAGAAGAGAGTCTACAAGAGGTACAAGGGGGACAGAAGAAAGAAAAGGTTGAGGGAAGCGGAGCGGCACAAAAGAGTCGCATGTAAAAACTATTGGACGAACTGTTGCCTCTCGTCCAATACTTTTGACCTACCATGGTTTTTGGCGGGTTGGAGCAATTTTCAAATAACGTATTATAATGTCGATGACTATCGACGACATCTTGCAATGAGCTACATGTTTCGCTTGGCGGGGAGTTAAGTCACTCACTTGTCACTTGTTATATATAGTTATGATCGGATGTGGTGTCTAGCGCATAAACAAGCAATGTGAGGTTTGAACTCCAAAGATATCGACTACCATAAATATGGTGTTATTTAATAGATATTAAACAAAACCTTCGTGATGCAATTGGTGTGGTTATAGGCAAGACTTTCCACCTTCTCTTCTTTCTCCTTGTTTCCTCTTTTGAGAGTCGTCATCGGTTCTACGACGCTTCTCCCCTCTCCTTCCACTAACCGAAGTGGGGATGGGGGGAGGCAACCATGTTGCTCCCGTTCTTCATAGTAGGGCGAGGAGTTCCTTTAGGTATAGGATGTGTGGCGCTATGCGGTGCTTGGTGTAACGCTGATGGGAACATGGCTGATGGTGCATGCGAGCTGCAACCGCTAGGCAAAGGTGGTTGTTCTCCTCTCTATGGCGCGATGGAGGCCCAAGCTGGAGATGGGGAGAATGGCTTCTTGGCTTCCCGAGGAATAAGCTTGAGGTCATGCATCCAGATCTGAAGGTTGTAGTCCGTGAGGTGGAGGTTCGATTTTCTACCCTTTTGCTTAGCTTCAACCATCAAGGAGGTTGGAGGGTGACGCTCTAATTTCTTCTTCATGGTGGGGTTACCGAGATGCTCATATCTTATGGGGATCATCAGGGATGAGCAACGTTGCTTGTCGTCTTGTTGCTACTTCTCAAGGTCAAAGGGTGACCCTCCTCAGTCACAAGCTTGTAGTTGTTCTTCCTCCTGGCATCAAACCTTCTTGGGGGATCTTTAACTTTGGCCAAAGGTTTTGCACAGATGATGCCCCGAGTGGTTCGTCCCCGGCAACGACATCCCTGCTTTGGCCGTCGAGTTTGTCGACATGCTACGACGGAGGAGGAACCGAAGGACTCGGTCACTTTTCCTACCATCTTTTCGGGGCCCTTTATGTAAAAGTGAGGGGCATGTTCGTAATCCTTTACTTTCCGGACCTCTCTGCGATCTGTACAGCCACCACTGATATTTACTGCAATTTCCGGGTCCTCCAGTGCACGAACCTCGTTCAAAAATAATTAATTTATCCATGACGTAGCTTGTCATAATTTTGATAGGTTATAGTTTCATGCAAAGTTGAAGATCTGAAAGGACATTTCTATCCCTAATTAGTTTTTTGTGTTTGTTAACAACATAGGTGACATTTAACCGGGTGCTAAGTATCTCTAGGTATATAAAAGATAATGCAATGTTTAGCACAAGACGATGGCAAACCCCTCAATAAGGATAAAAGATCGAAGATTGGTGCCCTAGGGTTTTAGTTACTCATAATATATTCTAGGGCGCGTAGTTTGTCTAGGGATTGCTCAATCAAAGGTATGAGGAAATCATCTACATCGTAGAATTCCAAATACACATTCCATAGCCTTCCTATCAATAGTGATGAAACTAGAGAGTACAAAACATAGCAACTGTTGGAACCAACCTGGAGACTCCGGGTGCCAGGCCGGAGACTCCGGTGTGAAAATTACCGGAGACTCTAGACTCGGCGCATCTGTAGACTCTAGCCTCATTATTTCTAGAATAGGGAGAGCTATGTGTTTGGCGTAACAGTCAGATGCCCCCTCCAGAGTATGATCGGAAGATTTCGAAAAACACTTGGTCTAGAGTCTTCGTGCTAGGCCAGAGACTCCGGTCCCCACACCGGAGACTTGGGGGTAAAATTTCCTACAACGACTAGAATTTTGGAGACATTAGATAAAGCCTTCTCCTACCTTGAGGGAGACTACCACGACCAGAATACTTTCACCATCATTGTTCAAGAGCTCCAAACTCATAGATCTCTCTCTCCCCTCCCTCTCTCTCTCTACCCAATCAAACCCTTTAGAGATATGAGAGATAAGATCTAGATCCACATTCCTACTCAAGCGATTTGATTTCCCTCTTAATTCCATTGAGGAACTTGTTACTCTTTTCGTTTTTCGGAACCCTGGGAGATTGTTGGTCCTTTGTGGTTTTGGTAGACAGAAAGTCTTGTCGGAACCCTCCAATTGAGTTGTGGAGTGTGTCCCGGCCTTGAAGCCCGCTGTATTGGTGACTCGTGTGATTTGATATCCTCCAAGTTGTGGAGTGTCTCTCAATCTTGTGAAGGTTCTACTTGTCAACCTCAACATCAACATAGTGATTCGTGCCTCTACACTTTGGTAGAAGGACACAAAAGAGATATGGTGTGCCATTTGACCGCTATTCAGCGTTTTATTTGGTATGGAAGTGAACTTCGGAATAAATCTCTGCGTCAACTTACCTTAGTTGTTGCTATTAGGTTACTTGCTTTCATATCTTGTGCTAGTAGTCTTTTACTCATCATATAGGATTGTTCACCTAGTTGCGTAGAATCTATATTTGAGCAATTCCTAATTAAAGAAAAAAAATGTGTTTGCCTATTCACCCCTCCCTCTAGTCAATCTTCTCGATCCTTTCAACGTCCTCAGCCACATCAAGTCAGTAATGGTGGTTTTCGTCAAAGGTGCTGACTACTTTTTTTTGTGTGAGAGAGAAGGGTGCTGACTAGCTAAGATTGTAAAGAATTAGGCAACACGCTAATACTCATCTTAAAAAAAGGAGGAATAACATAGTTGTTCGATGATGAAAAGACATCTTGACTAGAATTTACTAAAAATAATAAGCCACGTAAGAAGCCTACAAACTCTTTGATTCGTAAAGATAGAAAAGTTTCAAGACCAGAATGCCATGTCCACATAATTATCACTCACTTTGTTCCCAATTATAACATGTTTTGGACATTGCAGTATAGATTATATACAAGCTGAAATGAATAAACAAACACGCTGAAACACGCGTAGATGCATGCAACCGAGAAAAAAATGAAGCATCTTATAATTAGGAACGTTGGGAGTAGATTATTGTGTTTCTACCAAAAACTTGTTTGTTAATTAAACAATGTGTTTCTACCAAAAACTTGTTTGTTAATTAAACAATAGAAAAAACAAAACATACAGTTTGCAACCCTCCAAATTTCCTATGAAAATGTTTTGAATAAAAGAAGGCCCTAGCAGTCCGGTCCTACCGTGGCAAGAGAAGAGGAATCAAATGATTCTTTTATAGTATAAGGGACATGACAGTTTTGCGTCGATCAATAGTAGGTGGAAAAGAGTTTGATTATCAAAAAATGCATCATGACAAGTGGCAACAGGGTGTCGCAAGAGCTGGCTGCCAGGGAAGAAGAAACGAAAAAGAAAAACTCAAAAAGAATATTGCTTCTTATGCTTTAGGAGATTTGTCGGTGACCCCACTAGCACTTATCTAGATCTTTTAATTTAAGATCCGATCAGGTGATCCGAATACCGACGGCGACAGGAGGAAACTTGCAGGACTGAAGCACCGGCCTTGCCATCCAGAAGCTGGGTACCAGATCCGTTGCCCACCCAAAACAAAATTATTCCGTCTGGAGAGTGCTGCAATCAAGAGAAGATAAACCTGCCGAACAATGGTGCAAACGAAATTGCATTCGGCCTTTGCAAGTTTAGACCGGTGCTACTTTGCAGACCCCAAGAAGTCCTGGTTCTGCTGAAAACTTTTACGCAACGGCTGCCAGGTGCAGTAAGAATGTACTCCAGTTAGGCCCAACCGATGCATGCACTGACCAAGCAAACCTTAACATGACAACCATGTGAACACATGACAAATACTACGAATGAATACATGCGAGTATGCCCCCTACACAACTTAGAAAGATCTTCCCGACAACGCAATCGCCCCGGTTCAACATCGACGAACCACTTGAGATCTGGACCGGCACGGTGTGTCATGTGTGTAGGTCGGCATGGGAAAGCGAGTCGCCAGATCACACCGGAGAAGGAAGCAAACACATGACAGCATCTTCATCATTGTCATCTTAGTACTGGGTGGTCTCATGAGAAGACAAGCTGGCATCCTCGTTGATAACTCCTGGCGAACCAGAGCCCTCTTCAGTTGCCAGTACCACGTCCCCTGATGGAGATGATGCAGCTGCTGCTCCAACGACCTTTGCACTGAATTCTTGAACCACCTGCCATCATCAGAGCCACCAGATGTATAATTGTTTCCAACGAGTATTAATATTAATATAAACCACCTTCTAACAGGGGATCAACACAAGAGAAACTCTCTAGATTTTGATTCTTGAAAAGATACAACCTAGCTTTCAAGACCACCTACGGAATTCCATAATTCTCTTCACCGGCCGCACCGCTGGAAAATACATAATTCATCTTTATTTCATTCTACAATTAATTAGTGGGGCTGGATTTGGGTCCACTGGGGCTGAGCTTGGTCCACAGTCCACACTTAAATTAGTGCGGCTATACAGCCTAAGTGGCTAACATGTCTCGATCCAAGCAGTTTACAGGTAGCAGCATTGATTTACAAATAGGATATGAGTAATCAAATAACTAAATCATAGAAAAAAAATCATATAGCATATGGGATATATTAGGTGATTGGTCCACCTATATTTCCTGGCAGTCCATGTTCCGTTGTGCTTGATGGAAGCCCTTTTTTAAGGGGAATGGAAGCCCCTTTTTTAGGGGCATGGAACTATGGAAGCCATTTTATATAATAGCAAAGGGATAAATTTATTGAATTTTCCGCATCCAAGAAACAACAAACTCATCAGCAGCATAAGCAAATGTTGTTAGTGAAATGAGTTGTGTTTTAGAAATGGAAGAGATGAGTTAGGATGTGTCCATACCCTCCATTGAGAACGGGTCAGAAGCACTCTAGCCCTTTTAGATCGCACATACTCAAATGCTGCAGTAGGTGTCATATTCTTGTACTTCACCTGGTAAAAATGTAGCGTAAATAAAACCACTGAAATGCAATACAGAATTAATTCCAGATAAGCGGCGTGCTTAATTGTGTTCCAACTATCAAGGTACTAAATAGCTAATGATAGTTTGGGTACTCACAGCAAAAGCGTGAAAACAACAATTTAAAATCTTGCCCACTATGGATCTTAATTTCTCAGGTCAACGCTTTGCTTGTTACTTTCACTATAAGATGAATAATTAAACTTACCATATAGCACAAGACGATTGTTGTACTCCGACCCCTTCCAGCTTTGCAGTGAATATATGTCATCCTCCCAAGAGATGCGTTTCCTGATTAAGCATGAGCAGTTGCCATTCAAAATCTTTATAACTAACATAAAGTGATGTTGAGAATGGCCAATAATTTCACCAGAAATTCTGGACAGTTGACTAAATATTTGCTTAAGCTGAAAAAACAATCTGGGCACAATCTGTTGCTCACTTACTATGAATGAAATCAACAGCTTGACTAATATCCACAAGTGATGGAGCAAACATATAATCTCTTGTAGGAATAACAAGGTGATCAATCCCACGCGACTGTAAATTTAACAAATGAGAATGTATGTCAAGGAATTCCCAGTTGGTTATCACTCCGGTTGCAGCAATTATGTTCTCCGGTTGCAGATTATGTTCAGAGTGTGGATGTAAGGTCCCATGTAATTATGAAGGGCTAAAGGCTCTCTGAAATATTATTCATCTGTTTACACAAAAGTACTTATGCGCCACTTGCCTGATACACCGATGATGGTACTAAAGTCTCAAATGGTTCATTTAGGGTTACAACGCCATATACTCCAAGCTTCTGCAAGCGTGCAACATCCCTACGGAATGGAACAGCTCCAAGCAAAATGAACTGGAAAAGAGGACAATGTTAATATCAATGAGATTGATCTATCTTTCTTTATCAATTAGAAATTCTAACGTAAAAAGTAGTTCCAGGCCTAAATCACCTTAAAATGAAGTAAATACTCAAACAGAAGCGCGGTACTACAATTCCACAATCACATAATGCACCGCAAACATAAGCACGCCAAAATCTTGATCTCTATATCCATGTAAAAGTAGATAGAGCGCCAGCAACTCTGATCCGCAAGTTCATGATCACAAGAATCAGTAAACATACTTGGAAATGAGGAAACTGACATAATACAGAACTGTCAGTAAAACTTATAAAAGACTGAAGTGTGCTGCAGATCTGTTAACTTAAGCCAATCAAGATGTGGAAATCAGAACACTGTGTTCTCTCTTCACCACTATTGTACAACAATCACCAGGACTGAGTAGGTCTATTTCTGGTTTGACTTATGAGTTTTGAGTTCATACATGCTTTAAGAAGAACCAGCTTCGATCAGGCCTGAGTGTCTGGCCAGTGGAGCTGTATACAAGCAGTTGCAATTTACCTACTAGCAGGGATAAAGCCTGAGACCTTAGTTAATCTAGTATATAATAAATAACCTAAGAACAGGTATACGTTAGAATTGCCTAACGCTTCATTTAATTATGGAAGTTAAGTAGATCTGCATATGGTGCATGTCTGTTAACACCTGGTTCAGCCTCTACCTGTGTGCATCATAGTCACAAGGCCACAGAAGTAACAGTTGGGCCGAATACAACAGACGGCCATCAAACCGTTGAAAAACTTCAAAGCTAGACCCATGACTAGCACTTAAATTTCTGGTAGTCGCCGGAAGGGGAGCCAACATCATTTGGAGTACACCCAAACATGCAAAATTTAAATATTTAATACATGATAGTTCTTTGCCTTTCGCAATTTGTTATTGGTACTGAGATTACCCCCTTGTCTCCAAAATCACCTCAAACCTCACAAGTCTTAGTATTCCAAATATTACTTGCTAGTTGCTACAGACATAGAAACATAGTGGGAATTGCTATCGCTAGCAGCCTAGATGAATATTTCTTCTCCAAATAATGAATTCTAATTCTAGATAGTATTTATGAGTTATAACCTAAACAAAATGATAAAGCATTTTTGCATATACTGCAATGGAGAAAATTATACTACTGCCCATCTCACAAATAACCTAGGTAGTCTCAAGCTAGTGCAAGTATCTCACATTCTCACTGGAATTAAGGCTACTGGAAAGGCGCTCGATGGTAATTCACCTGATCGACCTCGTCCCACCACCGGAACTCTGCCTGGACCTTGCTCCTCACCACGTTGTACAGCAGCGTCGGGTAGAACAGCGCCCTCGCGGCCGCGCCCACCGCCGCCTCCTTTGCCTTCCTCCGCCTGCGTCGACCAGCCGACTCCGCTCCGACCATGGCGAATTGGATGCCGTGGGAAAACAACAACCGGATTTCGCACTGGTGCGAGGGCTTCGAGCGAGCTGCTCCTCTCCGATGTAAATTTTAGGGGATCGGGGATGGTGCAGAGCTAGATTGCCAGAATTCGGGTTAGAAATTGACGGTGGACTCGCCGAAAGAGGCCGGAGACGGAGGGGGGTGGGGAGGGAGTAAGAGCATCACCAACCATAGTTAAAAGAGTGAAATGCATCATTGGTAACGGAACTTGGCTGTACTTTTCGAAGACGCAATTACGGTCACTCAAGTTGCATCGCGGGCGCTTTTTTTTTTAAAGATTAATGACTCAATATATTAAGCAAGCAAACCCGCCTCATTAAAAACCTTCCAGTCCCCGCAGGTATCCTGGTAAGAAAAGAGTGTGTCAACAAACTTGCTGCTGGACAGTTCAATCAGGCTTACACTCCTTTCTGATACAGACATCGAGAAAAGCGGGGGTATAATTAATCCAGAGGCATCTTCTCCTATCAATATTACAGTAACTAGCGCAAAGATGAGCCAGCTCATTTGCTTTCTGAGGAATATAAGAAAGCTTAAACTCGTCAAAGTTGCCAATAAGGTCATTCACCTCTAGGAGAAAAGGGGCCACCTCAGACCTGTGAAACGAAGAATCCGACCACATAGTAACAACTTGTTGGGCATCCGTTTCGATGATAACATGACGAAGACCCAGCTTCATGGCTACTTTGACACCATCACGAATCGCCATTGCCTCCATGGTAAGAGCATCATTAGCCATACTATACCATAAAGACTGCCCCCCTTATAAGCTTCCATGTATGATCACGTACGCAAACCCCCGTACCTCCATGATGATGAACACCATATGAAGCGTCAACATTAATTTTTAGATAACCATCCTCAGGTGGTTTCCACCCCGTAACACCAGTTACCTTCCTTGGCTTGTTTTCTTTACCAGATAGGAATAAATCCCTCGATACGTCGACAGCTCAGCTTACTGATTGGGCTATGTTCCTCGCAGCTTCACCATGCCTCCTCGAGTTCCTTTCAGACCACACTGACCAAGCACCGCAGAGAATAGTGCTGGTGATCTCCAAATCCACAATATTCGGATCAATCAAGTCTGAAGCCCATGAGAATGGGTGAAGATTGGAGACTTTGATCCCAGTCATCTCACGAACCGAACCCCGGAACAGCCTAGCCCATGTACATTGGAAGAGCACATGAAATATAGTCTCGGTTATACCGCAGTCCTCACAAGCACTAATAAGCTCCATATGCCTGTTAACTAATCTTTCCTTCGTAGGAACAAAACCTTTAATCACCCGCCACCAGAAATTCCTTACCTTTGGAGGAATTGGTAACTTCCATAGCCTTTTCCAAACCGAGTTGTCCACTGTACCAGATGAACTAGCAGGGGGAATGAAATAATACCGAACCAATGTTTTATATGCAGACCTCACCGAAAAGAATCCCAGTTTCTCTGGTTGCCAAGCCCATGTGTCGTCCATAAAATGTCCAGTAGGAATTCTTAATATAGCCTCTGCATCAGTATGTAAGAAATTCGTACGAAACTTCCCTTCAATCCACTCATGAGTAATAGGATGTAACAGCTCTTGGACCACCGAAATAGTGCTCTCTGGATCCCTCCACATTGGCTTCCTAGAGGGGTTGTCGGGTATCCATGGATCATCCCATGCACTAATAGTGCTTCCGTCACCAACTCTTTTAATTAGTCCCGACTTAAGAGCATCTCTTCCAAAAAGAATGGCACGCCAAGTATGGGAAGCCCCCTTCTTCCTAGAGGCTGACATAAAATCACACGAGTAGTAATACTTCCCTTTGAGGACCCTAGCACACAAAGAATTTGGGTTAGTAATTAAGCGCCAACCCTGTTCTGCCAACATAGCTTGATTAAAGTACTCAATATCTCTGAACCCCATGCCTCCTTCACATTTGGGGATGGCCAGATCTTTCCACTTTTTCCAGTGCATCTTCCTCTTGTTTTCATCGCCTCCCCACCAAAATCTAGCAATGATACTAGTAATATTCTTACACAATTTTTTAGAAAGTCTGAAACAACTCATCGAGTATGTGGGTATAGCTGGGCATATTGCCTTAATAAGAATTTCCCTTCCAGCACTATTCAGATGTTGAGGAACCCATCCATTGACCAACTTCTTAATTTTCTCCAAGATACCTTCGAAATGTGAATCACTTGAGCGCCCAATAGCCGTGGGAAGCCCAAGATACTTCTCCACCAATGCCTACATCGAAATTTCCGATTCTGCGTGCACTATGGTCTTAATGTCGGATGTGCAATTAGAGCTGAAAAAACCCGCAGATTTATCTCTATTCACCAATTGACCCGAGCCCCTGTGATACCTATCAAGAATATCGTTAATCCTCCTTGCCCCTGCCGAACTGGCCTCAGTAAATATAATGCAGTCATCCGCAAACAACAAATGCGAGATCCAGGGTGCGTGAATCCCCACTCTTACTCCTTTGGCGAGATATCCAGTACCTACACATTTTAGTAGACAAGTGAGACCTTCAGAGCACAGAAGAAAGAGGTAGGGGCTGATCGGATCCCCCTTTCTAATGCCTCTTGAAGGACTAATGACATCAGATAGACTGCCATTAACTCGAACTGAGAAAGATACTGTCTCCACACATGCCATAACCCTGTCAATCCATCTAGAAGCAAAGCCAAGTTTCTCCATGATTTTCCTTAAATAATACCACTCGACCCGATCGTATGCTTTGGTCATATCCACCTTAATAGCGCAAGCCCCAGATTTACCCTTCTTCCTCTTCAAATAGTGGATACATTCATAGGCCGTGATCACATTGTCCGTAATCAATCTGCCTGGCACGAATGCACTCTGCTCCTCTGAAATAATAGAATCCAATATGGGTCTCAACCTCATAGCCAGAACCTTTGATGCAATCTTATATAATACATTGCATAGTGAAATTGGCCTAAATTGCTTCAAATTGATCGGATTCTTGATTTTTGGTATGAGAACAATAATGGTCTGATTGATATCCTCGGGCATGATCCTATTATCAAAGAAAAGTTTAATAACATTGCATATCGGCTGTTTTAATATGTTCCAATGTTTCATATAAAATCCAGCTGTGAATCCGTCAGGCCCCGGAGATTTGTTCGGATGCATCATAAAGAGGGCCATCTCCACCTCCATATCAGAAACCGGCCTACACAAAGAATCATTCATGTCATCATCCACCTTCTTCTCCACTACCTCAGTAACAAGTTCGGGAATAATGTTTCCTTCCGAAGTAAAAAGATTATTAGAATTCCATAGCCGCCGTCTCCAAACCTGTTTGAGAAGAAACAGTAACACCGTCATCAGTCACAAGCATTTTAATTTTATTTTGTCGACCCCTCTCTCTCGCTTTGGCGTGGAAAAAAGACGTGTTTCGATCCCCCTCTCGTAACCATTGCACTCTAGATCTTTGTTTAGCCATAACTTCCTCCCGTGATATCAGCTCCGATATCCTCCTCATGATAATATTCTCAGCTCTAGACGGACCCGACCTGATTGATCGCGATCGTATTCTCTCCAGGTTTTGTCTCAAATTTTCAATTGTTTTTTCACATTGCCGAATTCATCTCGGCTCCATCCCTGTAGCCGGTCCCGTACACCAGCAAGCGAACCAGCCACCGAGGCCAAGTCTCCAGTACACGGTACCCAGGCATTCTCCACCGTGTCAGTGTAATTTTTCATGTCTCGTCCACGCATTTTCTCAAACCTGAACGTCTTTTGCCCCACGTTAGCACTGTTCAAATCAGAGCCCCTCACTTTGATCAGTAAAGCGCAATGATCTGAGTTAACAGTCTATACATGTTCCACTTCCGTGTTGCCAAACTCTTCCAAAAAAGTTCGTCACCCAGCCCTCTATCCAGGCGCACCTTATTATTCTTACTCCTCTGTTGCCTATTGTCCCACGTGTACGGCAGTCCCGCATACCCCAAATCTGAGAAGCGGCAAAAATCTACCACATCTCTGAACCCTTCCATCATCCAGTCTTGCCTCTTATTACCTCCAAACTGCTCATAATCATACAGAATCTCGTTGAAGTCCTCGGCACACAGCCAAGGATTATCGTACTCACATCGAAGGAATTCCAGCAATTCCCAGCTCTTCTTCCTTCTTGAACGGATCGGATTACCGTAGAAACCGGTAAAACGCCATTCCACTTGTCCCAGGCTCTCATTCTGAATCAAGGCGTCAATGTGTGTCGAACTGAAGGATTTCAGACTCACAATAGACTCGTTGTTCCAGTAAAGCGCAAGACCCCCACCTCGACCATCAGCTTTCACCGCAAACGCATTTTGAAAACCAAAACTCAACCTTAGCTCCTGTGCTCTCGTATCTGTCAACTTGGTCTCCGAGAGAAAAACCAAGGCGGGCCTATACAGCTTGATCAAGCTGCTGATTTCATGAACTGTCTCGAGCCGGCCACAGCCCCGACAGTTCAGGTTCAGGAGATTCATTGCTCCCGGCGGTCTCCCTCTAGGGGAGCCGCCGATGTGCTACTGTTTGAATTTGAAGTATTCTCACCAATTTTCTTTGGCCTCTTCTTCTCTCTCGGGTGTGTGTAAGTCGGTGGCGGAGGAGGAACTAGACCTCCACCTCCCTCAGCCCCAGCTCCCGAGCCACTTGGGTTCTCCTTACCAACCTCCATGTGATCATATGTCAGTTTCTTGGCTATCGGAAGGTGACCAATATTCTGATCATCCGAGCCCATCTGAGATATTGTAGCTCCAGGATTTTTTAGCGGGCTGGAGGCAGTGTCGCTAACATCATTTTCCTCATCCTCGAAATCAGCTGATGACCGTTTCCAATCGAACATATCCCTTTCTCTCCCTCTTCCTCTACCTCCCATCCGACCCATAGCCGCACCTCTGAAATTAAATTGTCCAGTTTGTAC
Organism: Alopecurus myosuroides; assembly: GCA_028641055.1. Lineage (NCBI taxonomy): Eukaryota > Viridiplantae > Streptophyta > Magnoliopsida > Poales > Poaceae > Alopecurus > Alopecurus myosuroides. Next base: position 523,030,816 of record CM054057.1, on the reverse strand, counting down.
CCTTCTTTTAGCAATTAACCACTTCCCGTATTGTATAACAGAGGCGTCGTGAACACCATCGCCGCACTCTTCGAGGTCATGCCCCATTATACCACAGACATCGCAGAAAAAACCGATCTTCTCATACTTAACATGGAGTAACTCTCTTTTGCCCCCCACATTGATGGGAACAAATCTTATCAGCGGTGACCCCACGTCGATACTAGCTCTAATTCTCACATAATCACCTTCAAAATATCTGGTTGGTTTCATCTCGACGCTATGGACCTTCCCAATTCTTCTTGCAAGCTCATCAACAATCGTTTGGACCCTATACAGCTCCGGTATTGCATGAATCTGAGCCCAAACATTTGTCCTCTCTAGCTTAACTTCCTTAGGATTACATAAGCCATCGTATTCCGCAATCACCACAACAAGCTTCTTGTACAACCACGGCCCCTGTAGCATCACCTTGTTCCAATCCCCGAGGCAAAGAACTTAAAGGTGAAGAGATTGTCATATACCTCTCGAAGCTCAGGTTCATGGGCGAGACCCCAAACCCCTCTTAGAGTTTCAAACACAGCCTGTGCCGAGATCGGTTTCTTTGTGTGAACCCTAGCCACCGCAAGCCACCTGGCTTGTTTCTGCAGATCCCGAAGGTCATCCGATCCAATGTAGACATCATCTAGTTCTCCCTCCCTCAATTCCAGATTCTTCATCGCTGCCTCAAGAGCTTCCTCCTCTACTCCTTTCTGCATGGCGATGATCAGTTGTCTTGGATCTTCGAAAAAAATCGCCAGACACCAAAACTCGCAGAGCTCGGCGAGACCAAACCCTAGCGGAAAACCAATGAGGCACACAGGATTCAAACTCCCAAACTGCGAAGGAGCCACCTAAACCCTCGCCTGCGAACAGCGAGTCAGAACCAGGGTCGAAAAAGGATTGAAGTCGTATGATCTCACCCTGGCGAAAAAATCGCGAGAGCAGCCAGAAACCCTAGAAACTAGGTCGTATACTGATGCCCCCGCCTGAGTGGGCGTTGTGATTACATCGCGGGCTCGACTAGTGCCACCACTTAGAGCATCACGCTATCCCCCGCATGCGAAAAAGGTCAGTTATACAGCGCCCTGGCCAGCGTGGCGTGCTCCAGCAGTCGCGCGATAGTGGGCGCGCGCGAAAAAAAATTAGACCGCACGGTCAAAAACCCCAACCTGCGCTGCTAACTTTCAGCTCCCCGTACAGCGCGCGCGACCACGCGACAGCGCCCGCGAATCCCAACCGTCGAGCGGAAATCTCCATGCGCGCTCGTCGCTGCCCCTCCTTGCTCACGGCCGGGCGCCGGCGATGGAGAACTACTCTGGCGCGCCACCAACGCCCCCGTACAACGCCGGTTTCGCTAACCCTAGCGTCGCCGCCGCCGCCGAACAAGGCGTCGCACGCGGGCTGTTCATGGCGCCGCGGATGAACTCGGGAGACGGCCGTCCATCGTCGCCGCCCGCCCATTCGGCGCCCGGCTCAAGGATCGCGCACGGAGGACAGCAAAAGTGCCCGCCCGTCATCGCGTCGACCGCGGCCTCCATGGCCAAGAAGGCGCGAGCTTTGCAGGGCGCAAGGTGCTCGCGGCGTCGAAGCAGCTGCCGCCGCCTGCGGGCGCGCCGCCGCAGCCTCCACCGCCACCGCATCGACCGCTGGGAGCCACCGGCTTCGCAACGTATTTGCCCGCGCGCAACGTGTTCGGTGAAATGACCGAAAGGTAATTTTGGTTACAAACTTCGGTGAAATGCGTGTACGATGAACTTGTCGTCTTCTAATTGCGTGTTTCTTCTTATTTGGTATAGTGTTGATGACGAGTCCTACTTGGCAACTATGAATGTTGAACCAAATCATGACAATTGGACTCAAGAACATGGTTCCCAACAAGATTGGTCTCAAACATATGGCTATGAAGAAGGTGATGAAGTCGATGAAGAAGGTGACGGCATCATTGAAGGGAAAGGAAGGGGCACTAGCTACACTTCGCAAGAAGATGTGTGGCTATGCAAAACCTATTACGTTGTTGGATTGGATGCATCCGTTGGCACGGACCAAACTAGAGACACCTATTGGACGAGGATGAAGGAGTATTTTGATAGTATCAACACTATTCCGAAGAAGGATAGAACCGACCGCTCCGATAGATCTCTTCGGTCGCGTTGGTCACTTATTTCAACGGAGTGTCAAAAGTGGGCGGGAGTGTTGGCGGCAACGGATGCTATGAATCCAAGTGGAGCTAACGATGTTGATAGGATAAATTTCTATGATCTTGCATTCTCTTGGCTATCTTGCTTAACTTTCCTCTTCTTGTTTGTAGTCTAACATTGCACAAAACCTATACAAGGGAGCGGGCAAGAAGAACAGGAAGGGGCAAATATGCCATGGAAAGCCATTCACCTTGCATCATGCATATACGGCGATAGAGAATGAGGAGAAGTGGAGGGCTCGTCCGGCTATTCGCAAGATTGAAGCAAGGAAGAACAAGCAACTAGAAGGTGGAGATGAAGATGATATCTCAAGTGATGAGGAAGGCAACCGAAGCCCCACTGCAAACTCGGTTGCCCCGCCAAAGAGGCCACTGTAACACCTGGGGTGTTACCCTAAGTTAGAAAGTTGGTTGTTTTTCTTTTGCATTGCATCACATGCATCATATGCATTGCATCCTGTTTTTCAAAACAACTGGAAGTTTCAAACCAATTAAACTTTCAAACATGGTCCAAATTTTTCCAATTTAAAAGTTGCAACCTAACCAACTCAAATTGTTTTCAAATAGTTTGAAGTTGATTTGCTTGTTAATAAAATTCCTTTCTATTAACACCCAAATGGTAATTTCAAATTCAAAGCAAATCCATTCATAATTGACATGATCCCAAGTGTGGTTTAAAGAATTAAAAAATATTCCAAACCTTTTAAAAACTCACTAAGTTTAATAGTGTTGAGCTTATTGAATAAAACTTGTTTATTTCCAAAATTCCAAACCAAACCCTATTTGAAAGTCAACTAACAATTTAATATCAAATTAATAATTCAAATGGTTGAAAATAAGTGAACCTACCTTTGTTGTTGCTGTTTAGTAAGCCAACTAAAAAATAGTTTATAAAAATTAAAACCCCCAAACCCCAACCTATTCTCTTCTCTCTCCTTTTCTTTCTTGCAAAAAAAAGAGAAAAGGAAAATTAAAACAGCAATGAGAGGGGCAGCCCAGCCTTTCTCCCTTTTTTTTCCTCAGCCCACCTAGCAGCCCACCACCAAGCCCTCCCATCCCCCCAGCGAGCCCACCTCCCTCTCTTCCTCCTCCGTACGTGGCTGACGCCAGCCATGGGGGGAAAAGCACCACCACCCCACCGATCCCACCTACTCTCCCCCTTATCTACCTCCCCTCCCCTCTAGGAACCCTAACCCTAGCTCCCTCCGTCTCTCTCCCTGCAGCCGCCGCCCCCTTCCTCCTCTCCTCTTAGTCCTCTATTTTCTGTTCCCACCGCCACACCTCCATGGCCGGAATAGAGGGCACGCGTGGCCGGCGAAGTGGTGGTTGCGAGGAGCCTCTGATGGAGGGAATGGAAACATCACGACTTCCTCTTCCTCTACGCAGAAGACCAGGAGCCGAGGCCTCCCAGTCCGTCCCCGCCATGGTGAGTTTCGGCTCCCTTCCTGTCCGCCATGGAAGCCCCACGAAGGTCCAGTGTTGTGTACGTTAACTGATTGTTTCCTTGGTCGTTGCACGCCCTTGTGCCCTTATTCCCTCCCCGCAGCACCACACCTTCTGCACGTAGCCATCCTGCACCCTAGATCGAGCATATCTCCTACAGCACCCGCCAGATCCCTGTCCCCGAGCGATCTCTGCCTGTTTGTTCGACAGTTCACAAAAAAAAACGCTGTCAGCTCCCCTCAAAAACCCGTGGTTTCCCTTTGTATCACAACCAGAGAAACAGCCCAGTGGCTAGGCCCCCTTGCGCGCAAGCCCAGGTGCTGGGTTCGAATCCCCCCCAGGCAGAAAAAGCCCCCCTTTTATTTTCTGCTGTTTTTTTCTTTTCTGCCCGAAATTCAGGAACTCAGATCTGAGGCATTAACTCTAAAATCCATAAAAAATTGAATCTTGCTCCAAATTGAATGATTCAAAATCCTGTGGATTCATAATTTTGTGCTCCTTCTATTAATGTCAAGTTTGCAATATGTTTCTGTAACAATTTTGGCACTAAATAATTAATTACTGAAAATGCAATAAAAAGTGGAAACTTTGGAATTTCATAACTTTAGTTCTACTCATCCAATTTAAGCAAACTTGGGCTCTAAAAATTTGTCTTAACAAACTCTACACATTGGTATTTTATTTGGTCACAATTGAGTTAATTTTGAACCTGTTTTCCTCTGTTTACTAAAAATGGCAGAATAAGAATGATTATGGAAAATTGCATAATAAATTCAATAATAACCCAAAAATTATGTTTGATAGCTCAAAATGTTCATTGAAACATTTGCTACATGTTTTCAACCTTTTCAATGCAATTTGTTTATTGTTTTCCCTAATTAAAAGTGGTGCAATAATTCAATGCTTTAATTAAATCCTTTAAATTGCAAAATTCATAACTTGGGCAATTCAAATCCAATTCCAACATGTAAAATATGTTTTCCATCCCATTTTTCATGAACTTTGCAAATATCAACTTTGTTTGCTGTTTTGAATAATTTAAATTTCTGAAAACAAATGTTTCTTATTTAATGCATTTAAAATTGTCAAATTAATAATTAATTCATCTTAATTCCTTTTTCAATAATTGAAACATGTTTTCCATCTAAAATTTTGTGTTCTTTCCAAATATGAATTTGGTTATCTGTTTTGAACAATTAAAATTGGTGAAAACAACAAATACTTGTGTAACACCTTTAAGAAACCAAAATGTCATAACTTAATAAATAAATTTCCAAACTTGGTAAACTGTATTTCAAATTGCTTCTATTGTTGTTTTCTTTTTGTTTTCCTCATCCATGCATCATGCTAATTCACTTACACATGATGATTAGTTGTAGAACAATTATTTCAACCTTAATTCATGGGCTTTTCCATATGCAATCCAAATTGCATATGGGCCCATTTAAACATGTTATCTTGTCAGCTAGTTTATCTTGATGCATCTTTAAACTTGTCATGCATCCATATCTTGATCATGCTGGATCTTTTGCCGTAGTAGTAATTGTTGCATCCGGTGTTTGTTCGAGGTTCGTTGCTTCTTCGCGGATAGGACGTTGAGATGATGTGAGCAACGACAAGTTCTGTGGATGTACCTCTACTTGCTGGATCTCAGGCAAGTATACTCACTTGCTGCCAAATGGCTGCCTTTCATCACTTGTTACCGATTCTTTCCGTTGTTCTTATTCTAGCCTGTTGATTCGATGCTTGTGTCCCGATCCTATCATATTGTTTACCTTGCAGCCATGATATAGCCTTCCTTCCACTTCCTATTAACTGTTGCTTGTTTACCTTGTTGGCCCTCGTGTCGTAGTTGCATGCTTAGTGTTGTTTGCGCTCAAGTTTTGTTGTCCGTCTTATCACCTGTTTAGTTTGATAGTTGGGTTTCAATTCAATCAACAACATGTTCATGTTTTGGGTAATAATAATTTGATGTTAAGGCACCGGCAGGAGGCCCGGGTTAGGGTTTTGGAGCCTGCTAGTGTCGAACTTAATTAGGAAAAGAGTCTTGTCTACTGATCCATGATGAGCGTGCTCACCGCATCCGGGTGGTAGTATGGGACCCCCCTCGACTTAGACCTGATCTGCAGCTTGTCCGAAGAGCCACACTTAGTTCGGGTGTTCCATTTGCTCCTTGCATAATGGGTTGATCACCCATGGTTACTGATGATGATGATGGTGCATATAGGGTGAGGCCTGTAGTGCCGAGGTGTTGTGTCCTGCGGGAGTTTTGCACACCTGCGCTGAGTATTCGGCTGCGTGGCTGGGACCTTATAGCTCCGTGGCTCCTAGGATGGGTTGTAGAGATGGTTTGGGTCGTGTCAAGCCAACCTGAGTTTTAGTTGGTGGCTTGAGTGTGTACGGGTACTGGAGCACACCCTGTAGGGATAAATCTTCTCGAGAAGCCGTGTTGTCCGCGGTTATGTGACGACTTGGTGAAAGTACTGGCTAACAAGTACTCAGACAACTTACACCTAACTATAACAACTTGACTAGTAATATAGATTACTTCCACCCTCAAAATGAATGTCACCTTAATCAACCGTGTGAGTTTCCTTGGGTTGCTTCCTTAGTAGGGGGTGACATTGGATGGGTATTGTTTGGTGAGTAGTTGTAGTTGGTTACGATACGCTATCTTATCCCCCTCTTTTAGCCGTATGTTGTAGTGAGTCTCTGTAGTTGGTTAGTGCAGCCCGCTGTCGCTTATTTGCAATAATCCCTTCCTTCCCGTTGATCCCAAAGTATTTGTATCTTGTGATGACTGGCTACGCCGGTATCTTGTGAGTATGGTTTATCCACTTGCCAGTACTTAACCGTACTGACCCACGAATTCTTTTTCGTGGCTGCATATTCAACATTGCAGTCAACAGGTTTGAAGTTCTGACGACGTTAGCTTGGGAATCCCTCCGGCTTGGCCTGGGCAGGGATTGGACGCTCTCGGTTATCTTCAGGACTCTTAGTCCAATTTGTATCTTGTCCGTAGTCGGACGCTATGTTGTTTCTTCCGCTGTTATTTGGATCTTTGTATTGTATCAGTTGTATCCTTGACTCGTTTGAGTCCTCTTGTATATATCTTTTCTGTTGTTGTGGATTATTCGTGAACTGTTGTAATGTTATCACAAGTGGCAACCTGGAATCGGTTATTATGTGGATTTTGGCGGGAATGCTGAAATCTGCATAGTGCCCGATCCCGGGGCGTCACAGCCACTTGGAAGAAAGCAATCAAAGGAGAAAAGGAAGAGGTGAGGTGAGGATCCCATTGAGTCACACATGAAAGCAATGATGACCGCAAGATTGGAAGCAAACGAGGAGAGAAGGACAAGAAAGGAATCAACGACATTGGCAGAGGCGAGGAGGGTGGAGGTGGAGGCGAGGAGGGTGGCGGTGGAGGAGAGGAGGGTGGCGGTGGAGGAAAAGAAGATTCAAATGGAGGAAGCTACTCGTCGTCAAGAGTATGAGAGGAGCTTCATCTTCCTTGACATGTCCAAACTTGACGCCGAGCAAAAAGAATATGTCAAGCTTTGTCGTGAAGAGATCCTAGCTCAAAAAAGGGCGAGTACCATGGCATATGGAGACTTTGGTGGCATGGGAGCACCTCCACTTGGGGGCTTTGGAGGCATGGGAGCACCTCCACTTGGGGGATTTGGTGCCATGGGAGAACCTCCACTTGGGGGCATTGGAGCAAGTATGGGACGACCAAGCGATGGGAGCACACCACAACCTGGTACATTCATGGCTTCCTTGATGTCCCAAATTTCTTCTTCGAGTCTCATCGCCAACGATCACGATGAGGAAGATGACGATGATGATGATGCCAATGAAGAAGAAGAAGTTATCGTGTGTGCTTGTTCGTACACTATGGAGGCTATGAACTTTTTTGAGTTTTAGCTATTTGAACCATGTTGTTGTTTTGTAGACTATGGAGGCAAAACTATGTTTAAAATTTTATGCATTTTGCTATGTTTGAGCGTCGGCTGGACGCGCGCGCCTCGTTTTCGTGCGGATGCATTTGCGCTCTGTGCGTGCGCGCGCTGAAAACGGGGCAAAGATGGCAATTGCAATTTCTACTGCCGCGCTGGAGCAGCGATCGCGCGTCGCTGGATAAGCTGTTTCGCGTGACTGCTGGAGATGCTCTTACGGGAGAGCGACGTATCAGCATATATGTCACGTTTGGACCCACATGTAAGTAAGTTGATTGGTGGGAGAGAAGAGCAGGGGGTTAATCGTAAAATTGGCATATGTACAAAAAGAGACCCGTGGCAGTGAAATTTCCCCATTTTGGGACCAAATCCCTAACCCCCAAATCCCCAACTTCGCTCGCCCGCGGTCGCCAGCGTTGTTGTAGGATTCGTCAGGAGGGGGTCGATGCCGACACATTCTCGTTCCTTCCCCGCGTCGGCATGTCGGAAAGTAGGTGTGGTCGGGCTCGGCCCGTCGTGCTCACCCCCCACCGGTGATTCCTCTGGTGAACTGCCCCGACTGTGGTTGGAAGATCAAGCAGTACGTCTCCGGCGCCAACAATCATGACGGATGGGTCTTATATAGGTGTTTGTACCACGAGCACGAGGTAAGAGATTGTCTTCAAAGTTGCAATTTTTTGGATTTGCTCTTGTTGCAATTGGATTTTAACTATGTGTTGAACATTGTTAGAGCACATGTAATTTCTGGCATTGGGAGATGGAATACGTTGTGTATCTGCCTGATAACAATATTATGATAGGGGATGATGTTGTTGAAGCGCTTGGGTGGGCAGAGGATAGAAGGTAAACACTTGAGGCTGCATTGGGGAAGAGGAGGCTCCCAGAGGAGTGGGGAACTAGAGCATGCACCAGTACCATGGCTAGAGGAGGTGCAGCTGGGCAGATCGCTGGTCCTGACATGAAGCCGAAGAATGTTAAAGACTTGATATTTTTGTGGAAGATGGTAGTTGTGTTGTTGGCCATGGCAGTGGCCATGGTGCGTGTTCTTTGTGTGGTTGTGGTGTTCAAGCAGTGATGTTGTGTTGTTGCCCATGGCAACAAGCAGAAGATGGTAGTGCAATAGGTTTGTTTAGGGAAGAAAGTGGTACTGCTAGTAGTGCACTCGATTTGTTATGTTGTAAGACTTATGTTTAAATTATGTGTTATGTGAGTGTGTGAGAACTTTGCTAAGTATTTGTGTCATGTCATCAGTTTGAACAAGTTTATGTGTGTTTTTATCATCAGTGGAACATGATCTAGTTTGGAAATGGAATCATATTTGAAATCTTTTGGTCATATTTTAAAGATTGATATTCTGTAATGCGTGAGCTCATAATTTGTTCACATGTATGTAATGTGTTTGCAAGAACTGTATGATCTAGTTGGTTTGTGCTTCAGGTATGAAATGTAGTGACGGACAAGAAAAATAACACATAGTGAAACAATTATGAAATAACAAAAGCAACTCCAGGTTAAACACCTCCAGCTACAGGTCCAGGTTTAAATTACATAGAAGAAATACCAAAAGCAACTCTAGGTTCAACACCTCCACCTACAGGTCAAGGTTTAGCTTACATATATGAAATACCAAAAGTACCACCTCCAGCTACATGTCGAAGTCATCTACTTAGGTAGTATTACATGAAACATCTACTTCATTTGAATTCGTCGAACATGTTAACCTTCCTAGCAACAACATGTGCTCCAGGTTCAGTAGCATTTGCTTCAGGTTCACTACCACTTGCTCCAGGTGCAGTACCACTTGATGTAGAGCTTCTTTTAGCTCTGTTTGCAGATGCACCTGGCTCCTTCTCTGCTTGTTTCTTTAGTCTAGCTTCCTCCTTTTTCTTTGCAGCTACTTCTTTGGTGATGTCTGACACAATCCTCCTAGACTCTGATCTTGATTGCTTGATCACTGCTTGTTCTGCCTTCTTTTTCTCTCTTTTCTCTTCTGCTTCTTTTCTCTTTGCTTCTGCCAGGTGCGCCTTCTTCTCTTCTTGCTCCTTCTTCCTCTTAGAATTTTCTTCCTCTTTTCTCACATGAGACTCATACATTTCCTCAAAAATTTCTATTATTTTAGCTTCAATTTCTTGAGCTTTAGCTTGCTTCAAGGCCTCAAGCTTCTGTGCAAGCTCACCTTTCCTAACAGTAGATGAACTGGACTGTGACTCTTGAACCAATCTCCGTGATGCACTGATAAAGGAAGATTCTGGTAGTGGCATAGGGTTCCTCACTCTTGGTACTGGCCTCTGCATAAGGAAGAAAATAGTGAAGTTCTTTTAGCTGACATGAGCTAGAGTAGTAATAAGCATATGGGTGAGACAAGAACTTGCTGCATCAATGCATTAAGTAATGCTGGCTCATAGTTAGGAGCAATGGGATGGCCTTCTTCTCTTGGAATTCTACTTCCTACAAATGAATATTTTTAGGTCAGTACAGAAAATGCAAATGCTTAACAACAAGTTGACAATGGATTGAAGTTGCAAACCTGAGACCCTGGAGGGCCTTCTGCTTGAACATTGCCTTGTGCATTGGGAGGTGGTAAACCTGCTTTTAGGTATTTGCAACCTTTTCTATTGTGATCTGGCTCCCCACAGTGCATTATTACACCATGTCTTGACATTTTCTTGCCTCCACTTCTGTGATCAATCTCACCTGGAGACTTTCTTCTGGTTTTGGTAGGTCTTCCTACCTTTTTCACATAGAAAGGATGTTCAATAGGAGTTCCATTCATTTTCTTCCACTATGTTTTATCCATGAATGGCATGATTATGTGTCCATAGGCCTTCCTTAACATATCAACTGGGTAGCATTCATGTACCAAAGTCAGTGGATCCAGTCTCTCATCCCTTGCACAGGCAAAATCATGGGTGCATGGAATGCCACTTCTAGCCCATCTTCCACATGTGTAAGTAATTTTTAGAATATCAACAACAATGTCTATCCCATTTTCTGTGACAGCAAAATGCCTCCACCTGCTCTTTCAGTAGTAATCCCTATAGATAGCTCTACATTTTTTGCCACTTTCTTCTTTATTTTGGGACAAATTCCCTGCCATCCCTCTAATTATTTTTTGCTTTTTTATGATGCCTTGTCATCAGCTGCCCTTTAATCCTATCTATCATAGACATCATAGGCAACTACCTAGCTTCTAAAATATACCTACAATTAACCCAAGACATTCAGTTAAATGCAAAAAAAATCAGAAAAATGCACAAGACATTAAGTGAAATGCAGAAAAATGCTTACTTGTTGAACACCTCACTGTTATTGTTGAGTAGAACATCACACCGGAGGGCTCTACACCACCATGCCCGCCTCCGGAATGATGCATGAGTAGTTCATCCTTGGACTACGGGTCCATAGCAGTAGCTAGATGGTTGTTCTTTCCTCTTTATGCCCCATGTTTAGATCTTGTGAGTTGCCCTACATGATCAAGATCATCTTATTGTAATGCTACATGTTGTGTTTCCTGGGATGCGATGAATATTGAATGCTATGTCTCATGATTATCAATCTATCATGTTCTTTTCATGTGTATGTTATTTATGATCTTGCACGCTCTCTGTTGCTAGTAGATGCTCTGGCCATGTAGATGATTGTAACTCCAAGAGGGAGTATTTATGCTCGATAGTGGGTTCATGCCTCCCTTTCACTCACGCTCGAGTGACAGAAACGTAAACGGGTGGGGGATGTGATGTTGCCATTAGGGATAAAACAACAATGTTTACATTGTTTACATTACACACTTTGGTTACTCGGATTATTTGTTGCTTGCAACTTAATACCCAAGGTTTGCTCGGATGACATTCTGAGGGTGGATTATTAGTCATAGATGTAGTTGGACGACGGTCTATGTATCTTGTTGTAATGCCCGCATGAATCACATAGTAATCATCATGTCATGCATATGCACTACGGTGCAGCCTTTATATCTGTCAATTGCCAAGCTATAATTTGTTTACCCGGCATGTTATATATCTGTCTTGGGAGAGACACCTCTAGTGAACTGTGGGCCCGGTCCATTTTCCTCATACTGATAATACAACCACTGCAATCTCTATTTTCATAATGTTGCTACTGTTTTCCTAGTGCCATCACTGTTCTCTTTCATCTACTGCAAACAAATATTATTTTCCACACGGTACGTTTAACCTCTTTGTGTTCAGCAAAACCGATGAGATTGACAACCTCACTGCTTCGTTGGGGCAAAGTGATTTGATTGTGTTGTGTAGGTTCCACGTCGCTTCTGAACCGGTAGTGCGCCCTGCCACCTCAGCTACATCAACCTTCGAAAGTGATTTCTTTCTCCTACTGGTCGATTAAACCTTGGTTTCTTTCTAAGGGAAACTTGCTACTATGCTCTTCATACCTTCCTCTTGGGGTCTCCCAACGAACGTGTGTTACACGTGCATCAAGCTAATTTCTGGCGACGTTGCCGGGAAGGAAGAGGATTTCTGCAAGGGGAGTCTCTCACTTCCAATCTCTTTACTTTTTATTCTTTTGATTAGTTTATTTTATTTTGTCTTGTTTGCTTCTCTTTATAAAAAACACAGAAAAATTAGTTCTTATTCTAGTTGTTATTTTTATCATGTTTTAATCTTACTTTATCATGCTTGCTATCAATGTTTGATGTCTTTGAAACTAGATCTTATTGGCAAGATGGGTTCACAGAAGAACAACAAAAATATTATAAGGAATACCTCTTGTCACAAAATAGGATACACTTATGGGAGAAAATTAATAAATTTCATAACTATGCTAAAATCTTGTGCTCTACTTATAATGTTACTTATTTCTTTGATAAATTTTGTTGCTTTAGGAGGTATAAACACCTCCCTTTTCAATGTGAGTGTAATGATAATGTTACCATATCGTCTTATGTTAAGGGAAATTATGAACTTTATGATGTGGAACAAATTGAAGAATTTATTGCTTGGATTGGTGCATTCGAAATTGCTTATTTGTTTAAAAATAATGATGATGCACCTTATAAATATGAGACTTATGATATACTTGAATTTTTCTTTAATAATTACAAGGAAGGAAATGGCTATTTTAAAATATCTTTATAAATGCTCTCAACCAAAGGAAACTAATGCTTTGCAGGAGCCTATGGAAGAAGAAATTGCTGAATCTGAAAGCTCATTGGATGAAAAAGAGGAGGTAGAATGGAGCTACCCATGTCTACCTTCCAATAATACTAACTCTTTAACTCATACCTTGTTCTATTGTAATCCATGCGACTTTGATAAATCCTATGATAATCCTCTATTCCCTTATTCCAACTATTGATATGCATGACTCTAGATGATGGTCATATGTTACTTGATGTTATAAATTATAATGCTACCGAAAATAGGATTGCTATAATGTGTCCCATACCTTTTAAGGGTGACCAGTCATCTTGTTTTGCTATTGCTAAAAGTGGGTAAGAAGAGGTCTTCATTTTTAATTTTGATCCCACTATTTTTGAGCTTGATATGAATTGTGTGCTTTTAGACCATGACAAACATGCTTTATGTCATAATTATGTAGTTGAGTTTGTTCATGATGCTACTGAAAATTATTACGAGATAGGAGAATATGGTTGTAGGAATTTTCATGTTACTAAAACACCTCTCTTTTTGTTGAAAGTTTTGAAACTGCTCTTGTTCTACCTTCCCATGATCTCTAGTTTGAGCTTCTTTGATTCATTTCTTTATAAGATTCCTATGCATATGAAGTGGGTTAGGCTTAAATTTGTTTTATATTTGCTTATTGATGCTCTCTTTTGCTTAATTCATATTTATTATGTGAGCATCTTCTTCACTTGAAAACACTTGATTCTATTTTTCTGGGCCTGGCTAAAAGGCGTTAAAGAAAAGCACTTCTTGGGAAATAACCCATGGTTTTATTGTTTGCTTTGTTTTTCTCTGTTTTCTTTGAGTCAAGGTGTTGTATACTTCTGTAGCAACTCCTTTTTATCTTTATTTTCATGTATTAGTTGTGCCAAGTAAAGTTTGTAGCGAAAGTTGGAGTTGGTTTTGGATTTCTACGCGGGAAGCAGATTTCTTCTGTCTATCGTAAAAAAATCGCATAATTCACATAATGGTCAAAATGACCTGAATTTTTTTTGTGCTTATTCCTCAGCTAATTCCAAAAAAAAAATCGTTATTTACGGTTTTCTGTTTGATCAAGTTAAGTGCCCTGAATTTTTTTGTCTTTACAGACTGTTATGGTTTTGACAGATTCTGCCTTTTTTACTTGCATTCTCTCTTTTACTATGTCGAGTGGATTTATTTTCTTTATGAAACATCAGTGGATGTAGCTAATGTTTAAAATGTATCAATAATGCTTGTGTACTTTCAGAACATGTGAATTTTTTATTGTGCACTAACCCTCTAATGCGAATTACATTGAGTCTGGTGTGAAGGAAGTTTTCAAGGGTCAAGAGAAGAGGGTGATATAATGTGATCAAGAAGAGTGAAAAGCCAAAGATTGGGGATGCCCTCATGGTTCATCCTAGCAAATTCTAAGAAGACTCAAGCATCTAAGATTGGGGATGCCCAAGGCATCCCCTTCTTCATTAACAATTTATCAGGTCACTTCTAGTGAAACTATATTTTTATTCGGTCGCGTCATATGAATTTTAATTGGAGCGTCTTGTTTGTTTTTATTTTGTTTTCTTTTGTTTTCCTTGCTGCAATAATATCGTTGGAACCTAGAATTATTTGCATGGGATAGAGACACGCTCCGCTTTTTCATATGAATACTCCTTATGCTCGTATTCTTAGTTTTTCTTCTAGCTGTTGCAAAATTCCCTTTTAGCTCATGTTTTTCATGCATCTGTTATTCAGAGCTGTTAGTTTTAGTAGAGTTGTGTTAGTAATTTCTTGTTTCATTTATATATCTCTTTGGGAGTTTTTGTTTAGTATAAAATGCTTGGTGTTGGAAAGCAGTAGTACAATTTTCGTGCTTATAACGGTGCAAAAAGAAGCTTGCATAGACTGTGGCTAGACTTTTTCATGGCATGCTAGATGTTATTTTAATTCTATTGTTATTAGTTGTTATTGTAGCATGACTTGTCTCAAATAGATGAGAGTTCTTAATGTGCCATTGAAACAAATATGAGTTGTTTTTGTCATATTGAAGCATGAATTTTTGGTGTTCTCCTTCGAATGCTTTATTTGGTTGACTTGGCACATGCTTAGACCATGTTTATGACTACAAACCAGTCACTTATAGCCTCTATGATCATTTAGTTTTTGACTTGTAATACCCTTTATGCTTTGATTAGTAATGCTTCTGTCGCTATGCATGATTATGGCCATTATTGCTCTCTTGATTTGTTACTCCTAGTCTTTTGCTAGTCTCCACCTGTACTGAGTATGAGCTCTACTCGTGCATCCAACTCCCCAAAAACAAAAGTTTGTCAAATGTGTCCATCATACCTACCTACATGTGGTATTTAACCACCACTCCAAGTAAATTTCTCATGTGCTATCTTTAAACTTTCAAAATTATTCCTATTTTGTGCCCCTGTTTTAGGTCATGAGGACGTAAATAGAGAATCTATATCTCACTTGTTGATTGGACTTTACACACCTGGACTAGTGGCTTCATCCGCTTATCCAAATGATAGAAGAGCTGGCAGCGGGGTGCCCAACCTCAAAATTGGTTCCTATTAAATTCTCTTCACTATTTTTGCCCTTGATTTATCAGTAAAAGCATAATTGTGTAAACAAAAGAGAAAGAGGGATGACCTTATGGCCCCAGTTGCGTCCTTCAATGGGAGTCGCTCTTGTGAAGTCTTGTTGGCTTGTGACATACTGTATTTTCTATTTACCATTCGTTGACATAAGCATACACCTCTCTAAAAAATGTTTTCAATACCTCTGTTTAATAAAATAAAAGCTCTAGCACATGAGTTAATCCCCGCTTCCCTCTGTGAAGGGTCTTTCTTTTACTTTTATGTCGAGTCTCCATCTTCTAACTTTATGCATAATTGAGAGAGCGTAGTTGCCATTCTGAGTTTAATGTGCATTGGTCTCGAAACTTTTATTGGTTGATTCCTTATGTGTTATTATTTGCTCTCAAATATTTGTTCTAGCCATCCACTTGAACTTTGAGGGTTCCTGGCATTTATGTTTTGCCCCACTCTTAAGGACAAGAGAAATATCACTTTTCTATGTTTTCTCTATGCTCGAAACAAATGTATAACTTCCAAGTGAATTATATTCATGATCTTTTATTTGTGTTACTTTCCATGATGCAAGGTGATTTCTAAGTTTCATTGTTAAAATTATATCTATCATGCTTGTGTTTAAAGTACTATGATCTCAGCGTACATATTCTTTTACTTTAAGATGATCAAGTTTATGTTGGTGGCATGTCACCTCAATTTTTTTTTGTTTTTATCCTTTACCTATTCGAGGACGAGTAGGAACTAAGCTTGGGGATGTTGATACGTCATAAACGTATCCATAATTTCTGATGTTCCATGTTGTTTTCATGCCATATGCTACATGTTTCCTTTACACTTATGCCATTTTTATCGATTTCCCGGGACTAACCTATTGACAAGATGCCACTGAGCTAGAACCTGTTTTCTGTTGTTTTTAGTTTCACAAAAGTTCTTCTGGAAATATTGTCCGAATTGGACGGTTCGAAGCCCGGAAGTCTTAGAAAGTCGTCGTGCACATGGAGTCCGGAGGAGACCCGAAGGGGAGCCACAGGGGCCCACACCATGGGTGGGCGCCCCTGGCCGCGCCCAGGGGTGGCGTGGCCCCCTGGTCGCCCGCCGACGTTGCCATCTCGCCTATATATTGCCCTTAAGGGTTAACCCTAAAAAAAGAGCCTTTTCCACGAAAAACATCCGCAACCGCCGTCATCGTCAACCCTAGTTCGGGAGGGTTCTCGAGCTCTCCCCGGCACCCTGCCAGGAGGGGGAATCATCACCGGAGGGCTCTACACCACCATGCCCGCCTCCGGAATGATGCGTGAGTAGTTCATCCTTGGACTACAGGTCCATAACAGTACCTAGATGGTTGTTATCTCCTCTTTATGCCTCATGTTTAGATCTTGTGAGCTTCCCTACATGATCAAGATCATCATATTGTAATGCTACATGTTGTGTTTGCTGGGATCCGATGAATATTGAATGCTATGTCTCATGATTATCAATCTATCATGTTCTTTTGATGTGTATGTTATTTACGATCTTGCATGCTCTCTGTTGCTAGTAGATGCTCTGGCCAAGTAGATGCTTGTAACTCCAAGAGGGAGTATTTATGCTCGTAGTGCCTCCCTTTCACTCATGCTCGAGTGACAGAAACGTAAACGGGTGGGGGATGTGATGTTGCCATTAGGGAGAAAACAACGATGTTTACATTGTTTACATTACACACTTTGCTTACTACGATTATCTGTTGCTTGTAACTTAATACACAAGGTTTGCTCAGATGACATTCTGAGGGTGGATTATTAGTCACAGATGCAGTTGGATGACGGTCTATGAATCTTGTTGTAATGCCCGCATGAATCACATAATAATCATCATGTCATGCATATGCACTACGGTGCAGCCTTTATATATGTCAATTGCCCATATGTAATTTGTTTACCCAGCATGTTATTTATCTGTCTTGGGAGAGACACCTCTAGTGAACTGTGGACCCCGGTCCATTTTCCTCATACTGATAATACAACCACTCCAATATCTGTTTTCATACTATTGCTACTGTTTTCCTACTACCATCACTGTTCTCTTTCATCTACTGCAAACAAATAGTATTTTCCACACGGTACGTTTAACCTCTTTGTGTTCAGCAAAACCGATGAGATTGACAACCTCACTGCTTCGTTGGGGCAAAGTGATTTGATTGTGTTATGTAGGTTCCACGTTGCTTCTGAACCGGTAGTGCGCCCTGCCACCTTAGCTGCATCAACCTTCGGAAGTGATTTCTTTCTCATACTGGTTGATTCAACCTTGGTTTCTTTCTGAGGGAAACTTGCTACTATGCTCTTCATACCTTCCTCTTGGGGTCTCCCAATGAACGTGTATTACACGCGCATCAGCCGGTAAGTCTCGTGTCTCAGGCTCCATCCGGATTGGCCCGAGGACGAGGATGATGGCAGTGAATGAGAGGAAAACAATGATTGCAGTAAAGAAAACTATGTTTGAAGTGTTTGTATTGTCGGTGTAAAAGAATGGAACGGGGTCCACAGTTCACTAGTGGTGTCTCTCCAAAACAGATAGATAACATGCTGGGTAAACAAATTACAGCTGGGCAATTGACGATACAAAGGCTGCACGGTACTGCATATGCATGGCATGATGATTACTATGTGATTCATGCGGGCATTACAACATAATTCATAGACCGTTATCCAACTGCATCTATGACTAATAATCCACCCTCGGAGCGTCATCCAATCAAACCTCGGGTATTAAGTTGCAAGCAAACCGATTATTGCCTTAAGTAAAGTGTGTAAGTAAACAATCAAAACATTGTTGTTTTCTCCCTATTAGTAACAACACATCCCCCATCCATTACGTTTCTGTCACTCCAACATGAATGAAAGGGAGGCATGAACCCCACTATCGAGCATAAATACCCCCTCTTGGATTTAAAAGCATCTACTAGTGACGGAGAGCATGCAAGATCATAAATAACATAAACATGATAGATTGATAATCACTTGATATAGGATTCAATATTCATCGGATCCCAGCAAACACAACATGTAGCATTACAATAAGGTGATCTTGATCATGTTAGTCGGCTCACAAGATCTAAACATGAGGCATAAAGAGGAGAAGAAAACCATCTAGCTACTGCTATGAACCCGTAGTCTAAGGATGAACTACTCATGCATCACTTCGGAGGCAGACATGGTGATGTAGAGCCCTTCGGTGATGATTCCCCCTCCCTGCAGGGTGCCGGGGAGAGCTTCAGAACCCTCGCGAACTAGGGTTGACGATGACGATGGCTACAGAACTTTTCATGGATGGAGGTTTGGGTATTTAGGGTTAACCTGAGGAGGAGATTAAATAGGCAAAAGGGCAATGTTGGTGGGTGGCCAGGGGGGCCACACCACCTGGTGGCGTGGCCAAGGGGGTGCACCGCCCTATGGTGTGGTGGCTTTAGGGCCCCCCTCCGGGTCCCCTGTGGACTCCGTGTACGTGACATATTTCTAAGACCCTGGGATTTGTTTCGTCCAGTTCCAAGATTATTTCCTGAACAACGTTTCTGAAACCAAAAACAGCAAAAAACATAGCAAAGTAAATCTTGTTAATAGGTTAGTCACAGTAAATCAATAAAAATGTAATAAAGTGTATAGGAATGTGACGCCCCGGGATCGGGCACTATGCAAATTTCAGCATTTCCGCCAAAATCCACATAATAACCGATTTCAGGTTGCCACTTGTGATAACATTACAACAGTTCACGAATAATCCACAACAACAATAGAGGAGGTATATACAAGACGACTCAAACGAGTCAAGGATACAATTGATACAATACAAAGATCCAAATGACAGTGGAAGAAACAACATAGTGTCCGACTACGGACAAGATACAAATAGGACTAAGAGTCCTGAAGATAACCGATGGCGTCCAATCCCTGCCCAGGCCAAGCCGGAGGGATTCCCAAGCTAACGTCGTCGGACTTCAAACCTGTTGACTGCAATGTGGAACATGCAGCCACGAAATGGATTCGTGGGTCAGTACGGTTAAGTACTGGCAAGTGGATAAACCATACTCACAAGATACCAACGTAACCAATCATCACAAGATACAAATACTTTGGGTACAACGGAAAGGAAGGGATTATTGCAAAGAAGCGGCAGCGGGCTGCACTAACCAACTACAGAGACGCGCTACAACATCCGGCTAAAAGAAAGGGATAAGATAGCGCGACAAAACCAACTATAACTACTCACCAAACAATACCCATCCAATGTTACCCCCTACTAAGGAAGCAACCCAAGGAAACTCACACGGTTGATTAAGGTGACATTCATTTTTATGGTGGAGGTAATCTATATTACTAGTCAAGTTATCATCGTTACGTGTAAGTTGTCTGAGTACTTGTTAGCCAGCACTTTCACCAAGTCATCCATAACCGCGGACAACACGGCTTCTCGAGAAGATTAACCCTGCATGGATGCACCAATTTGGCCGTACACGTAAGAATGACCCGCCAGATGGAAATGCACTTCCACCAAGCGAGACACTCAACACAACCCAACTCTTTTTCGCATCAAGTCCAAATAACCACGTGCAATTGAGCGCACGACTAATCAAGCCCCACGAAGAAAAGGGGACCCTCATAGCACTCTAAGAACGTGTCTCCCTAAATGCCGACTACAAAAGTTCCACCCTGGCGCCAAGGGTTCGCACCTGCATATGCATGCGGCAAATGGAAAACCCGAACTAAGTGTGGCGATTTGGACGAGATGCGAATCGAATCAAAGTTGCGGGGGTCGCCCATACACGCTTCCCATATGCGGTTAGCGCGCTCATCATGGATCGGAGGACAAGACCCTTTTCCTAATTAAGTTCGACACTAGCAGGCCTCAAAACCACGCCGGGCCTCCTGCCGGTGCCTTATCATCAAATTATTATTACCCAAAACATTAACATGTTGTTGATTAAGACAAGCCCAACTATCAACTAAACAGGTGATAGAACAAAGGACAACAAGACTAGAGAGCAAACAAACCTAAGCATGCTAGTACGACACAGGCCAACAAACAACAGGGTTATAGGTGTGGAGGTAAGGCAATATCGTGGCAGCAGGGTAAACAAGCATCGAAAATACTAGGCTAGCATAAAGACAACGGAAAGAATCGGTAACAAGTGAGGAAAGGCAACATAGGTAGCAAGTGAGTATACTTGCCTGAGATCCAGCAAGTAGAGGTATATCCGAAGAACTTGTCGGTGCTCACATCATCTCAACGTCCTATCCGCGAAGAAGCAAAGCACTAAAAGAATCAACGGATGCAGCAATTACTTCTACGGCAAAAGATCCCGCATGATCCTATTTTATATGCATGACATGCGAGATGCAACGCAAAATACAATTTAGACAATTTAATCAGAACCGGAGTCCGGACAAATAATTATGGTTCAAGTTGTTTATCTAACCATTATATTAAATGTTGATTAACATGCAAAACAGTAAGTAGGTGCGCTAAACAATATTAAATGGAATAGGGCAATATTTAGGTAATACCCCAACATATTCCATATGTTGTTATTTGGTTGACAGGCATAACACAGGCTAAAATGCACAATACAAGATGCAAACATGAGCATGGATGGCATATTCATATTCCTTGCACTTTTCTGGTTGGAAAACATATTTACACATTGAATTCGAATTTAATTTGAATTAGTTATGATTTATGCAATTTTAAATGAATTGAATAAAGTACAGAAAATTGCACAAATTTTAATTGATCAAAACATTAAAAAAATTGCATATTTGAAAAGTTTAGGAAATTTTGAATGTAAAACATATTTTATTTATTAAATTTGGATTTAATATGTTAAAGATATTTGAATTCAAAAATTAGGGGTCATTCTGTGATTTTCAGAAAGTTTTAAAGATTACAGGGACCTATTGGTGGTGGAAACAGTGTGTGGAAGGGCTCTGGTACAAAAAGTAGAAGGCTAGGGGCCTGGGTGCAAGATTCCGGATCCAGATCTGGATCTGGGTCTTCTTTCACCACAAGGCAGCCAGCCAGAGAGGCTGACCCGCGGGCCCTAGCGCCACGCGGCGCTGACGAGGCGGGTGGAATCCACGCTGGCCACTAGGGTCACCGACAGTTGGGACCCGGCTACGCGCGGTAAATGGAAAAATAAAGAGGAGGCAATGCCTCCGACGGGGTTCGAACCTGGGTGTCTGGGGAGCAGATCAAGTCCTTCGCCACTGGGTTGTGGTGCGCTTTGTGATATTATACGGATCTGACGGAATAAGAGGCGACACAACGCAGTTAACTGAATTTTTGAACACGAAAATTTCAGACAGCGCGACGGGGACCAAGTCAGGCCGGCGGCAAACTGCAGCAGGCGGCGCTCGAAGGCTCCGCTCCAGAGCATGGGGAGGGGTTAGGGAGAGGTCCCAGAGGTGGAGGCTCACCTTTAGGTCGCCGGTTGAAGGGACGGGCTCGGGGAAGGCTCACGGTGACCGGTTGCAGATGATGTAGGCGAGCAAGGCGGAGGGTGCTAGTCGGGAAGATCTCGACGGCGCCGAGGATCCGGGAAGCTCCGGACCTCGAGCATCTGCGATGACGAAGGGGAGGGTGCGGCGGTTCCATTCCCAGCCTCGTACCTCCTTCTCGATGACCATGGCGACGGTCCTTGGAGTTCCAAAGTTCGGCCATGGAGGCTCTCTCCCGGTTCAGAACGAAATTCAGGGAAAAGGAGAAGAA
This sequence comes from Alopecurus myosuroides, assembly GCA_028641055.1. NCBI lineage: Eukaryota > Viridiplantae > Streptophyta > Magnoliopsida > Poales > Poaceae > Alopecurus > Alopecurus myosuroides. The sequence continues at coordinate 523,008,732 of CM054057.1, read as the reverse complement.
GACAGAGGAGAAAGAAGCAGAGGGCCTAGTGGCGGCGGCGGATGGGGAGGAGAGGGGCTAGGGTTTGCTGGCTTGTAGGAGGGGACGTAGATAAAGAAGAGGGAGGGGACCATGGTGGAGGAGGTGCTGGTGAAAGGGACAGGAGAAACGCCTCCTGCGTGCGTGCCTGTCCGTACGAGGGAGAAGGGGAAAGTGGGCTCGAGGCAGAGAGGACTTGGTCGTGATGGGCTGGAAGATGGCTTCGGTGGTGGGCTTGCCTGCCACCCCAAAACATTTTTTTTATATCTCTTATGTTAAAACCTTTTGTTATTACATTTCTTGAGTGAAAAAAAAGACAAATAAGGTTTTGCTAAAACAAAAGGGAGAGGATTGTTATAGCAATAAAAAATAGGGTTTAGAAACAAATAATTTTTAGGGTTAGAAAAAAAATGCAATGCTATGCATGATGACATGATGCGGAAAAAAAAGAAAACCATCAATTTCTAATTGGTAAAACCCCCGGGTGTTACAAGGAAACATGTAGTATATGGAATGAAAACAACATGGAACACGAGAAATTATAGATACGTTTGAGACGTATCAAGCATCCCCAAGCTTAGTTCTACTCGTCCTCGAGTAGGCAAAACGATAAAAACAAAATAATTTCTGAGGTGACATGCTACCAACATAAACTTGATCATCAAATTTGTAAAAGCAATTTAAAGCTGGGATCATAGTACTCTAAACATAGGCATGACAGATATAATTCTAACAATGAAACTTAGCAATCATATTGCATCATGACAAGTAACACAAATAAAAGATCATGAATAACAATGCACTTGAAAGTTATACATTTGTTTCGAGCATAAATAAAACATAGCAAAGTGGTACCCCGCTTGTCCTTAAAAGTGGATAAAAACATAAATGCCAGGGAACCTTCAAAGTTAAAGTGGTGACTAGAAACAAATAATCTAAGAGCAAGTAATAACACATCATGAATCAATAAATAATAATCTTTGGGACTAATGCACATTAAACTCAGAATGACAATTATGCTCTCTTAATTATGCATAAAGTTAGAAGATGGAGACTCGACATAAAAGTAAAAGAAAGGCCCTTCGCAGAAGGAAGCAGGGATTAACTCATTGAACGGACAAGAGCACTTGCACCAGTAGTAGCTTGAGCTTCCTTAATAAATTCATCATTAAGTTCAATATAAGTTTCATCAAGATCATCAATAAACTAAGGTGGATTACAGATGTGCCAATATTTTCAACAAGAATTTTAGTATTTTCAATTTGTTTGGATTTAGCAATTGTAGCATCTAGGAATGGACCTAGTGAACCAGTATCATCAAGCACAATAGAAGCATCATCAAAAGTGTCAGAAGAATTTTCAGACCCAGCAGAAGTAACAATATGTGTAGCACGTGGTGGTGTAAGCAGCTTACTCATAACAGACGGTGAATCAAGAGCAAAAGAGGTGTTCAGAGTTGTACCTCTCCTTGTAGTGGATGGTAATATAGGAAATTTTCCATCACGAGTCTTTCCCATGATGAAAGGCTTGTGGCGAACAATATCACAGTCAGGTGAGCAAATAAATAAATCTATGCTCCCCGGCAACAGCGCCAGAAAATAGTCTTGATGACCCACAAGTATAGGGGATCGCAACAGTCTTCGAGGGAAGTAAAACCCAAATTTATTGATTCGACATAAGGGGAGCCAAAGAATATTTATATTCCTTAACAACTGAGTTGTCAATTCAGCGGCACCTGAAAGTAGACTTGCTCGCAACGATTTATCAGTGGTAACAGTTTTATAGCAGCAGTAAAATAACAACAGGAATAAAATAGTAACAACAGTAGCAATCACGGAAAAAAGCAGGATGGGAGTACCGTAAGCATAGAGGGAATAGATGAACCGGTGTTGCATGGATAACATAGGTCATGTAATAATATAAACATGGGCATTGCAGATAATAATAATAATAACGCATCGAAGTTCTAGTCTAACCATAGGCATGTGTTCCAATATAGTTATACGTGCTCGCAATGAGAAACTTGCACAACATCTTTTGTCCTACTAGCCCGTTGCAGCGGGGCCTCAAGGGAAAATACTGGTAATTAAGGTTCTCCTTTTAATAAATCACCGGAGCAAAGCATTAACACTCCGTGAACACACGTGATCCTCGCATCAAAACCATCCCCTCCGGTTTCCGGGCAATGACATGTGTAAACAACTTGCAGATATGATCAAGAAACATAATTATACTCATGAAATAATAACATGTTCAGATATGAGATCATGGCACTCGAGCCCTAGTGACAAGCATTAAGCATAGCAAGTTGCAACAACAGTAAAAAAAACACTAACGTTAGATACTAGGCACTATGCTCTAACAATCTGGCATTATTACATGATCGATCTCATCCAATCCCTTCCATCCCACTCAGCCTACAACGGTGTTTGCTCACACATAAACGGGGGAAACATGGATGGTTTATGGAGAAGAGGTGACGGTGTCGATGGCGATGATCTCCTCCGAATCCCTGTCCTGGCAGGGCACCAGAACAGGACTTCTGATCCCCGAATTGAGTTTCGAGGTGGCGGCGACGCTTTGTTGTGTTTCTGTGGAATATGACAAACCCCCTTGATGACCCACAAATATAGGGGGTGTATCATAGTACTTTATATAAATAAGAGTGTCGAACCCAACGAGGAGCAGAAGGTGTTGACAAGCAGGTTGGATAGAGGATTCACTATAAACACTAGTAAACGGGTTTTTGGAGGTTTTTGATATAGCAGATAAATAACGTGCGAGTAAATAAAGTGCGGTAAATAATATTGTAGCGAGTGGACCAATCCTTTTGAGATCAAAGGACAATCTGGTTGTTCTACTTATGACTACCAAACGTTCTCGAGGACACATGGGAATTTCGTCAAGTGCTTTCGCTTCATTATAGTTGATTAATATTTATTGGTTCGTGAAGTGTTGTGTGGGTGAACCTATGCTAATGCACCACCCAACTAGGACTAATACATACTTGTGATTATAACCCTCGTAAGCATCCGCAAATACAAGAAAGTAATTAAGATAAATCTAACCACGGCCTTAAAGCTCCGGGATCCTACGCTCCCTCGTGCATTGGTTTCCTAAGGGGGGTTTAGGTTTCTGTCACTCCGGCAACCCCACAATTAGTACCAAATACACAATGCATCCTCCTAGGAACATATGTAAAGTATCATGTAGTCGACGTTCACATGACACCACTAGAAGAATAGCACCACAACTTAAATACCGAACCACGAGATATTACTTCAACATAACCTCACTACTAACAACACGACTTCTCCCATGTCCTCAAGAACTAAACGAACTACTCACAAGACATAATATGGATCATAATCAGAGATGATATAATGGATAATAACAATTTGGTCATAAAGTGCTAACACCGATAAATCTCACAAGCATCAACTACCAACAAGTAATCCACATCGGGAGAGAGACCTAATGTAAAACAATGATAGAGACCCCTAATTGTTATAGCAGGATGAAGGTGGATGATGAGGTTGATGGTGGTGGTGGTGATGATGATGACGATGACGATCTTGATGATGCCCGGAGCGATGACGGTGACGATGGCGATGATTTCCCCTCTCCGGGGAGGAATTTCCCCGGCAGATTTCTACCTGCCAGAGAGATTTACTCTCTTTGGTGTTATCCGCCCCGAGGTGGCGGCGGAATAATTCTTCGATGATGTTCTGGGGCTTAGGGTTCCCTGGGGGCAAGTACGCGAAAGGGGGCACCCAGGAGTGGGCCAGGGGGGCACACCACCCCCAGGTGTGGGCCCCAGGTGCCCCCCCTCCGGGTGCCCTTCTGGCTCACTTACTCCTCGAAACTTCTAAGACTCCTCCGGTATCCCCCCTCTTATTCTGACCTTCTGAAATAGGGTATCTTGACGTTGCTTTTTCCATCAGATTTCTGGTTCCGGTGTTTATTATCCAAAAATTATGAAACATGCAAAATAAGATAAAATAACATAAGTGATGCATCATAACATGAAATATATCGATGAATAACAGAAAATAACAATATAAAAACAATGATGCAAAATGGACGTATCAACTCCCCCCAAGCTTAGACCTCGCTTGTCCCCTAGCGAAACTGAACTCAGTAAACATGACCATAGGTTTATGGAGTGAGGTGTCAATAAATTAAATACGGACAAGAGGCATCACATCTAATATAGAAAAAGTCATTTTACACAACAACTTTCTCTCATAAAATCAAACTTGAAACAAGTAGAGGAACAATAAAGGTGCAAAAAGGAAATCATAATTGGTAAAGGAAAACTTCGTTCTTGGTTAGAGAATAATTAACAGTGTACTTATTTTCGATCAGAGTCTTTATACTAGATCTTATATTGTAGAGTTTATCATGCTCAATTATAACAGTCTCTTTGCATAAATTGGTAACTTTCAAAGTGGTACTCAAACAGATAAAAGAATTTGTACAAACAAGGAAGAATAAAGAACATGATTGAGTAAATCAACCTATAGATGGATGGATCACAACAACTCAAATGCTTGCTGAGGACAGAAAGAAGTAGGTTTACTGACTCAACATAAAGGTAAAACATAGGTCCTTCGCAGTGGGAAGCATGGATCACTCATTTGATAGAGCTTTTATTTTGTAAAGCAGAGGTATAAAATGGTTGACACTCCTCCCAACCTTTCTTACACAAACCATGGCTAACCGAATCCTCGGCTGCCTGCCAACAATCACAAACCATGGAGGAGTGTCTAAATTTCGAGAGGTGTATGCTTATGTCAACGAATGGCAAACAGAAAATATAGTACGTCACAAGCCAACTAGACTTCATAAGAGCGGATCCCATTGAAGGACGCAACTGGTATAGAAGGTGATCCCTCTTTCTCTTTTGTTTACACAATTATGCTTTGACTCATAAATCAGGGGCAAAAATAGTGAAGAGAATTTGTATTATTATTTGGGCTGGGAACCCCGCTGCCAGCTCTTCTAGCATTTGGATAAGCGGATGAAGCCACTAGTCCAGGGTGTGAAATCCAATCAACAAGTGAGATAAAGATTCTCTATTTGCGTCCTGGTGGGCTAAAACAGGGGCACAAAACAGGTATAATTTTGAAGGTTTAAAGGTAGCACGCAAGAAATTTAATTGGAGTGGCGGTGAAATACCACATATAGTTAGGTATGGTGGACAAAAATGGGAAGGTTTTGGGGCTCAAGGTTTGGATGCACGAGAATCATTCCCTCTTAGTACATGTTTTTGTCTAGCATGGTTGGGTAGAAAGCATAAGAATTGAGGTAAAACGAACAAAAACATATATGATAAAGCCAATCATGCAATCTTCCTTGAAGGTACAAACAAACTTATTTGAGAATACTAAGCTTATGAGCTAACAAGAAAGAAAGTTCATGGAATAATATATCTACATGCAACTCCCTCCTTTCAACTTAAGTCTCAACGAATTGTTGCTACTGACCAATGCTAAGTTTGCCAAAAACAACTAGATTAACTTGAGGCTCCAACATTGATACCAATACTAATAACAAGATCAATATCATAACAAAAATTTCAAACTAAAATAAAGTAGAGCAAGTATATGATGAAACTTCTCATTAATATTTCATTACGACAACTCAAACCAAGGGATACAACGATGACCAACTGAAGAGTGATACTTCCATACTGCAAAACATACTATATGATATTTTCTCTACTCATGATATGACTCTACTAAAAGGTAAAAAAGTGAAAGATAAAGGTGCGATACCGCGGCATTCCCCCAATCTTGGAACAATCCAAGGGGATGCCAGTACCAATGACGAATCAATTCTTTGGTGGTGGTGGTGAGTCCTTCTCAGTGATCTTATCAATTGATTTCTTCAGATCTTCAATTGCGAACATAAGCATATGCATCATCACCGTATTGTTCTCAATACGGTTTGCATGCTTGTCAGACGGTGAATTCTAGCCATCAAGATTTCCCCCCACACTTCTCTGGGTTCATAGCTTTCTTCATCTGCACGGTTAGAACTATCCATATCCCAGAAAGAAGGAAACTTTGCCTCGGGTACCTTCCTAGATTGATACTCATGAATTAAAGTACGGAAATGTTTCTTTATGCCTGAAAGTGGTGTCCTCGAAGCCAGGCAGTGACATGGGGCCTTCCCTCTGGTGCTCATCCTCTCCGTTTGCTTGGAAGGTTTTGCAACCACTCCAATGCTTGTGATGGTAGCACGTGGACGCACTCGTGGGTTTTCTTCTACATCTCCTTCAGCTCCACTCTCGATCTCCTCCTCCGACTTGATGTCTTGGAGATCATCTTCCTTCGGTTCCTTCCCCTTGTTGTTGGCGGAGACCATGGTGCTTCTAAAACTAAACACGTGTCCTGGCAGAAACAGCTCGAAACAAAAACACGACGAGAAAACGATATACGGACCTCGGGGGATCCGGGGGGTTAAATATCAGAAACCTGCGTAACAAAAGGAAAGTCCAGGTCGGAAACAAGTCGGAGAGGGGCTCCGGGGCGCCCATACCATAGCCAGGCGCGACCAAGGGTGGGCCCACGCCCAGGCATGGTATGGTGCCCTCGAGCACCATCTCCAGCTCCTCTTCGGCTCGAAATTTTTCATATTTTCCAAAAACCAATAATTTATAACTTGGAAGGTAATCCGCGAACTTTTTCTTAACATAACTGTTACCTATTCCAAAACAGACTCTGCAGATTCTGGAATCTTCCCTCTAATGAACTTCTCCGGAGTCATTACTTGAATAACATCAACATCTTCATCGTAAGAATCCCCAGAAATATAATGTTTGAGTCTTTGCCCATTTACCACTTGTGTAGTGTTATCTTTGAGGGAAGCAATTTTGATTGCACCCGAAAGATACACTTCTTCAATAAAATAGGGTCCTTCCCATCTGGAGAGTAATTTTCCTGCAAAAAATCCGAGGCGAGACCGATACAATAGAACTTTCTCACCAACATGAAACTCCCTTTTAAGGATTCTTTTATCATTCCATTGTTTAACTTTCTCTTTAAAGAGTTTATCATTTTCATAAGCTTCACATCTCCATTCATCTAGATGATTCAAATCAAGCTTTATTTTCTTACCAGCAAGTTTAAAATCTTTATTTAGTTCTTTCACTGCCCAATAAGCTTTGTGTTCTAATTCTAAAGGCAAGTGAGAAGCTTTTCCATAAACCATTTTATAAGGAGACATGCCCATAGGATTTTTGTAAGCAGTTCTATAAGCCCACAAAGCATCATTTGATTTCTCAGACCAATTCTTCCTAGATTTATTAACAATCTTTTGCAAGATAGATTTAATTTCTCGATTTGATAATTCTACTTGCCCACTCATTTGAGGATGATAAGCTGAGGCAATTCTATGATTAACATCATATTTAGCAAGGGTTTTTCTAAAACCACCATGAATAAAATGAGAACCTCCATCTGTCATAAGATATCTAGGCACAACAAACCTAGGGAAAATAACATCTTTAAGCATTTTTAAAGAAGTCGCACCATCGACACTTTTTGTAGGTATAGCTTCTACCCACTTAGTAACATAATCAACATCAACAAGAATTTGAGTATAACCATTCGAAGGAGGAAAAGGACCCATAAAGTCAAATCTTCAACAATCAAAAGGTTCAATAACAAGAGAATAACTCATAGGCATTTCATTACGTCTAGAAATATTACCAACTCTTTGACATTCATCACAAGATAAAATAAATTTATGTGCATCTTTAAAGAGAATAGACCAATAGAAACCTGATTGTAGAACCTTCTGTGTTGTTCTATCTCCAACGTGATGTCCTCCATAAGCACTACCAGTCTACCATGGCACTTCTTCAATATTTCACGTTGTTCATGATCTGGAACACATCTTCTCATAATACCATCTACTCCTTCTTTATATAAATCTGGGTCATCCCAAAAATAATGCCTCAAATCATAGAAGAATTTTCTTCTTTGTTGAGCTCTAAATGTTGGAGGGAAATACTTTGAAACAATAAAACTAGCATAATAAGAATACCATGGACTATCATGGGATTTTACCTTTATTGCAGCAAACTGTTCATTTGGAAAACTATCATTAACAGGAATAGGGTCAAAACAAATGTTTTCCAATCTAGACAAGTTATGAGCAACAGGATTTTCAGCACCCTTCCTATCCACAATATGAAAATCAAACTCTTGTAAAAGCAACACCCATCTAATAAGCCTAGGCTTAGCTTCTTTCTTTTCCATAAGGTATCTAACAGCGGCATGATCAATATGAATTGTATCCTTTGAATCAACAACATAAGGTCTACACTTATCACATGCAAAAACTACAGCTAAGAAGTCTTTTTCAGTAGTAGCATAATTCTTTTGAGCAGCATCAAGAGTCTTACTAGCATAATGAATAACATTCAATTTCTTATCTACTCGTTGTCCAAGAACAACACCTACAGCAAAATCACTAGCATCACACATAATTTCAAAAGGTAAATTCCAATCAAGTGGTTGAATAGTAGGAGCAGTAGTTAAAGCCTTCTTTAAAGTTTCAAAACCTTCCTTACAATCATCATAAAAAACAAATGGTACATCTTTTTGAAGAAGATTAGTAAGAGGCTTTGATATTTTTGATAAATCTTTAATAAACCTTCTATAAAAACCAGCATGACCAAGAACACTACGAATACCTTTAACATCCCTGGGACAACGCATTTTCTCTATTGCTTCCACTTTAGCTCTATCAACTTCAATACCTATTTCGAAAATTTTATGTCCCAGAACAATTCCTTCATTTACCATAAAGTGGCATTTCTCCCAATTAAGAACAAGATTTGTTTCCTCACATCTCTGCAAAACTTTATCAAGGTTGTGCAAACAATTATCAAAAGAAGTTCCCATTTAGCTTATTCCTTCATACGTGTGAATGATCTAGAACAAGAAGCATCCAATAAATCCTTATCATGAAGAGAAAGCCTTGCATAAAAATTATTCATAACAATATTACTCGGGAGTTCATGAACGGGACATTTGAGCATTAATAACTTCATTCTCCCCCACGCTTGGGCAATACTCTCTCCATCACGAGGCCAGAAATTGTATATTCGATTTCGGTCTTTATGAATCTCACTGGGAGGATAGAATTTAGAATAAAGGATAGGAACAATTTCCTCCCATTCAATAGATTCACCATTCTTCAGTAATTTGAACCATTCAGCGGCTCTTCCTTTTAGCGATAAAGAAAATAATTTCCTTTTAACTTGATCCATTGTAATTCCTGCACACCTAAATAACTTTCTTAATTCATGTATAAAGGGTAAATGATCACCGGGATGGACAGTTCCATCACCATAATAGCAGTTATCCATAACACGTCCAACAATTTTCATAGGTATTTATAAGGATCTAATTCAGCAGATAACGGGTCACCTACTACCCTAGCAGTAACGGTAGAAGTACCCCTAAACAGAGAACCAAAAGTATTCTCCATAATGAAATAAAACAACACAGAGAAATAAAAATAACACTCACAGTACAAGTTTGTCTTACCAATTCCACTTACCAATAGCGCTTCACTCCCCGGAAATGGTGCTAGAAAATAGTCTTGATGACCCACAAGTATAGGGGTGTATCGTAGTACTTTCGATAAATAAGAGTGCCGAACTCAACGAGGAGCAGCAGTTGTTGACAAACAGGTTAGATAGAGGATTCACTGTAAACACTAGTAAACGGGTTTTTGGAGGTTTTTGATATAGCGGATAAATAAAGTGCGAGTAAATAAAGTGCAGTAAATAATATTGCAGGGAGTGGCCCAATCCTTTTGAGATCAAAGGACAAGCCTGTTGTTCTACTTATGACTACCAAACGTTCTCGAGGACACATGGGAATTTCGTCAAGTGCTTTCGCTTCATTACGGTTGATTAATATTTATTGGTTCATGAACTGTTGTGTGGGTTAACCTATTCTAATGCACCGCCCAACTAGGAATAATACATACTTGTGATTATAACCCTAATAAGCATATGCAAATACAAGAAAGTAATTAAGATAAATCTAACCATAACCTTAAAACTCTGGGATCCTACGCTACCTTGTGCATTGGTTTCCTAATAGGGGTTTAGGTTTCTTCACTCTGGAAAACCCACGATTAGTAGCCAAATACACAATGCATCCCCCTAGGCCCATAAAGGTGAAGTATCATGTAGTCGACGTTCACATGACACCATTAGAAGAATAGCAACACAATTTAAATACTGAACCACGAGATATTACTTCAACATAACTTTACTACTAACATCACGACTTCTCCCATGTCTGATACGTCATAAATGCACCCTTAATTTTTTATATTCCATGTTGTTTCCTACATGTTTGCTATACACTTTATGTCATTTTTATCGATTTTCCGGACTAACCTATTGACAAGATGCCACAGAGCGAGTTCCCTGGTTTCTGCTGTTTTTAGTTTCCAAAAACTTGTTCTGGAAATATTCTCGGAATTGGAAAATTCGAAGTCCGGAAGTCTTAGAATTCCCGAAGGCTCTACGGAGTCCCGAAGAGGCCCGAAGGAGGGCCCAGGGGGGCCACACCATAGGACGGCGCGCCCCCTGGCCGCGCCATGGGGTGGTGTGGGCCCCTCAGGCTTCCACCGCCTTTTCCCTTTCGCCTATTTATATCCCCGAATACGTCAACCCTAAAAAGATACCACTTCATCCCAAGAAACACCCAAGGCCGTCATCATCATCCCGAGATCGTGAGGGTTCTGGAGCTTTCCCCGGCACCCTGTCGAGAGGGGAATTCATCACCGGAGGGGTCTACACCACCATGCCCTCCTCCGAAGTGATGCGTGAGTAGTTCATCCCTAGACTATGGGTTCATAGCAGTAGCTAGATGGTTGTTCTCTCCACTTTGTACCTCATGTTTAGGTCTTGTGAGCTGCCTATCACGATCAAGATCATCTTTATGTAATGCTACATGTTGTGTTTGCTGGGATCTGATGAATGTTGAATGCTATGTCTTTTGATTATCAATCTATCATGTTATCTTCATGCTTATGTTATTTATGATCTTGCATGCTCTCTGTTGTTAGTAGATGCTCTGGCCAAGTAGATGCTAGTAACTCCAAGAGGGAGTATTTATGCTCGATAGTGGGTTCATGCCTCCTTTGCATCTGTGCTCGAGTGACAGAAACGTGGCGGATGGAGGATGTGTTGTTGCCATTAGGGAGAAAACAACGGGTTTACCTTGTTTACATTACACACTTTGCTTACTGCGATAATCTGTTGCTTGCAACTTAATACCCAATGTTTGTTCGGATGATATTCGAAGGGTGGACTATGAGTCATAGATGCAGTTGGATGACGGTATATGTATTTTATTGTAATGCCCGCATGAATCACATAGTAATATTTATGTCTTGCATATGCACTACGGTGCAACCTTCATTTCTGTCAATTGCCCAGCTGTAATTTGTTCACCACACATGTTATTTATCTTCCACGGAGAGACACCACTAGTGAACCGTGGACCCCGTTCCATTCTCTCATACTGATAATACACACACTGCTTTCATACTGCTTTCACACTGTTTTCATACTGCTGCTTCTGCTTTCATACTATTCTCCTATTGTTTTCCACAACATACGTTTAACCTCTTTGTGTTCAGCAAAACCGGTTAAATTGACAACATCACTGCTTTGTTGGGGAAAAGTGATTTGATTGTGTTTTGTAGGTTCCACGTTGGTGCTGAACCGGTAGTGCGCCCTGCCATCTCAGTTGCATCAACCTTCTGAAGTTAATCCTTCCTCCTACTGGTCGATTCAACCTTGGTTCCGTTCTGAGGGAAACTTGCTACTACACTCTTCATACCTTCCTCTTGGGGTCTCACACGCATCAAGCACTTTTATGGCGCCGTTACCGGGGAGGAAGAGAATTTCTGCAAGGGGAGTCTCTCACTTCCAATCTCTTTACTTTGTTTTTGTTTTTCTTATTTTATTTTATTTTGTCTTGTTTGCTTCTCTTTATCAAAAACACAAAAAAATAGTTCTTATTCCAGCTGTAGTTTTATTCCTGTTTTTAGTCTTGTTAAAATGAGTACTCCTGAGAACACTAAGTTCTGTGACTTCACTATCACCAACAACAATTATTTCATTAGCACACACCTATTGCTCCACCTGCTCCTACTGCTGATTTTTATGAGATAAAGCATGCCCTATTAAACCTTGTTATGAGAGAGCAATTTTCTGGTGTCAGTACTGATGCTGCTGCTGCCCATCTTAATAATTTTGTTGAACTATGTGAGATGCAAAAATATAAAGATGTAGATGGAGATATTATTAAACTGAAATTGTTTCCTTTCTCTTTGAGAGGAAGAGCTAAAAAATGGTTGCTACGTTTGCATAGAAATAGTATTGATTGTTGGACTAAGTGTAAAGATGCTTTCATTGGAAAATATTATCCTCCTGCTAAGATTATATCTTTAAGAAGTAGCATTATGAATTTTAAGCGACTTGACAATGAGCATGTTGCTAAAGCTTGGGAAAGAATGAAATCTTTGGTAAAGAATTGTACCTCTCATGGACTGACTACTTGGATGATCATCCAAACCTTTTATGCAGGTCTGAATTTTTCTTCAAGAAACGGTATGGATTCAGCTTCTGGAGGAACCTTTATGTCCATTACCCCGGGGTCAGCAACAAAGCTTCTTGATGATATGATGGTAAATTAGTCCGAATGGCACACTGAGAGAGCTACAACTGGTAAGAAGGTAAATTTTGTTGAAGAAGCCTCCTCTTTGAGTGATAGACTTGATGCTATTATGTCTATGCTTGTGAATAGCCATGCTCTTATTGATCCAAACAATGTTCCTTTAGCCTCTTTGGTTGCTCAAGAAGAGCATGTTGATGTGAACTTCATTAAAAATAATAATTTCAACAGCAATGCTTATAGGAATTTTTTTGATAGAAACAATTATAGGCCATATCCTCTCAATAAAAACAATGCTTATGGTAATTCCTACAAAAACAATAAATTGTACCCTCTGATCTTGAGAACAGGCTTAAGAATTTTATTAGTACAAAACTGCTTTTAATAAATCTGTTGAGGAAAAGTTTGGTAAAATTGATGTTATTGCTTCTAAAGTTGATAGCCTTGCTCTTGATGTTGATTTTCTGAAACTAAAGGTTATGCCTCATGATGTTAAAGAAAGTAAAACTCTAAATGCTATCCTAATTCGAATTGATGATAATGTTAGGATGTTAGCTGAATTGCATGCTAGTTGGGAAAGAGAAGATGAAATAGCTAAAGAATAATATACATAATATTTGCACCATTACCACCACTAGTAAAACTGAAGCCTCTCATGCTAGTAAACATTCTACTATCAATGTTAAAGTAATTGATGTTGTAAATACTCCCACTTCTGCTATTAAAAATGCAAAACTGCTAAAAATGTTCCGATTATATTTGATAAAAAAGATCTTGACTTTTATGATTGCAACATAACTGAAGTGATTAAGTTCTTACAAAGGCTTGCTAGTTGTCCTAATGCTAGTGCTATGAATATGTCTTTCACAAAACATATTAAAAATGCTCTCATGCAAATTAGGGAGGATGAATTAAGATGTGAATCCTCTATCCCTAGGAAGCTAGATGATGGATGGGAACCCATTATTAAAATGAAAGTGAACGATTTTGATTGCAACGCTCTATGTGATCTTGGTGCTAGTATCTCTGTTATGCCCAAGAAACTCTATGATATTCTTGATTTACCACCATTGGAACCTTATTATTTGGATGTTCGTATTTTTGATAATGTTAGAAAGAAACCTTTGGGGAGAGTTGATGATGTTCTTATCATGGTTAATAATAATCTTGTCCATGTTTATTTTGTTGTCTTGAATATTGATGAATGCTTCTTGTCCAATTGTTTTGGGAAGACCTTTTCTTAGAACTGTTAGGGCTGTTATTGATATGAAAGAGGGGAATATTAAATTTCAGTTACCACTCAAGAAAGGTATGGAACACTTTCTTGAAAATAGAATGAAGTTGCCTTTTGATTCTATTATTCCAACAAGTTACAATTTGTATGCTTCTTCACTTGAAAACACTTGATTCCACTGTTTTGGGCCTAGCTAAAAGGCGTTAAAGAAAAGCACTTCTAGCGAGATAACCAATGGTTTTAGATTTGCTTTGTTTTTCTATGTTTTATTTGAGTCAAGGGGTTTTATACTTCTGTAGAAACTCCTTTGTATATTTATTTTCATGTTTTAGTTGTGCCAAGTAAAGTTTCTGACGAGAATTGGAGTTGATTTTGGATTTCTCCATAGGAAACAGATTTCTGCTGTCCACCGTAAAAAATCATATAATTCACTAGAAAATCAGAATGACCTGAAATTTCTTGTGTTTATTCCTCAGCTAATTATGAAACATTTTTGTTCTTTAAGTTTTTCAATCTGAGCAACGTAAGTGCCTCAAAAAAATTCTTCTTTACAGACTGTTCTGGTTTTGACAGATTCTGCCATTTTTCTTGCATTTGCTCTTTTACGATGTCAAGTGGATTTCTTTGCTTCACGAAACATCAGGGGCTGTAGATAATGTTTAAAAGTATAAATATCACTTGTTCCCATATATAACCCATGGATTTTTTATTGTTTCACCAACCCTCTAATGCGAATTACTCTTTGAGTGTGGTGTGAAGGAAGTTTTCAAGGGTCAAGAGAAGAGGGTGATATCTGTGATCAAGAAGAGTGCAAGGTGTGGGGACCCCAGACTAGCAGTCCGAGACCTCCAGTATGCATACATTCATGATCCCATGATCAGTTAGTCGTGAACAACATACTCGAGTTGGCATTGCAGATTACAACATCCACTACACGAATACACGGCTTACACAACTGGTCACTTGACTCGGTTGAAAACAACTGCCACCACGTAGGGCAGGAACTCACACTAAAAATAGCGGAAGACTGCAAAACACACTCGTGGTAAACCCAAGTCACGCCTTGACTACCTACAGGCTACTGACTCGGAGACGTTCCTCGTTCGCATAGCCGTCAGCGACACCATCTGCTTCAGGTTCTCCGGGTTTCTGCTCAAAGTCTGGCTAAGACAATAGCCAGGGACGAAACCAATGTGAGTACGTTTGAATGTACTCCGCAAGACACCCCAAATGAAAGCTAAACATGCAAGTATGCATATATAGGTGGTAGGAAGGCTGTAGTTAAGGTTCAACTAGCCATGATGAATTTAAGACACATCATGGTTGCACAGGTTTTAGTTGTTTTTGTTGAAGAAGATACTTCAAAAGATATTTTACTTCTCTTGTAGATATAGCATGTCCACAAGGTTTTGATAAAGCATTTTAAATACAATAAAAGCTTCTCTTTGCAAAACTTCTTGGAAGATCACATCTTCAAGATCATCATTTATCCGATACCTCAAAGGTACAATCATTCCCTTTCAACGTACCTCCCAGGTACAAGTTCCAAAACACTTTTCCAGCTTTTCGAAAACATTGACACAATGCTAGCTACATGGCCATTCAACTGTCCATATCCGAGGATGCGGATATTCTGAATAGTTTTACTCTGCAGAGGTGTACACAATCCACAAGATCCAGTACATCTGCCGTGAACAACCACGGACTGTCTGAGACAGTATGCAAACATCAGATAACTGGTCCTAACCATCCACTATGTCAGTGCTAGTAAATGACTACCTCTTCAACTGGGTTTGTTCTCCCCGGCACCGAGTGAGTCAGCCGTATCGATCCGGTTTCCCCTGACAACGCACCGCCATGGCAGGAGACCTAATTGCTGCAACCGGTAGTGAACTTAATCCCACACTGTGAATGTCCCGTTTCTCCCTCCCGACGACAATTCGGTTCGGAGGACTCTAACCCCTATAGCACTTTGAGGTAGACACGGCCTAACACCGACAAGAAATTAGCTAGACCCCGTTCCCATATTGGGGTAATGTGGCAGCACGGCTTGGTTGTCCGGCGAAGACTAGGTTATGTGTCATTTTTGGAAAACAAGTCAAAAACATTTCCTTCTTCACAAACCTCCCTCGGACAAGGTCCCACCTTTCCTCGGGGTTTTTCCAAGCTTTTGCTTTCCAAAAACATCAAGTTAAAATGTCCACTAGGGGACTTAAGTTGGTTAAGTTAGGATACTAAAATGTCTAAAGGGCTTGGTAACACCAAGATTATATAGTGGATATAGCAGATTAGATACATAAAACAGATAGTGGTATAGTCCACTTAAAGAATAGTTGTTGAATCAAACTTTTGTAAAACTTCAGAAGTAAAACATGCATGATAGATAATGATAAGTAAAACAACAGCAAGCATTTAGAATGGCTTGCCTTGGCACTGGTCTTGGTCTTGTTGTTGAAATAAACAAGAGTTGCAATAAAAACCTCTCCGGGAAATAATACCGTCTTCGTTATCTAACGTCGTAAACACAAAAAAGGAAAACACCCAATCATAACCAAACAAAGGCAAGCACTAGACAAAAAGTAAACATACAACAAGCATTTCATCAAACAAGTACACTCACAAACAATGGTACTAGGGTGCACACCAACAAGCAAAACAGGCACAGACAATACACATGAATAACACTATAATAGGTGCTATGGATCCTCAACCAAAATGGCATGAGTTAAGTGGGTGTGACACTCTCATATCATGCTCAAATAAGGTTAAATGGCTCTCTGGTCATTCATGAGGATGAGAAAAATAACAAGAAAACAACCTAGGAACACATACACATGCATAGGAAAAAGTAACAAGCAATACTACAAGCCCATAGTAACACATGCTTTTCTAAACATGGAGAACTAATATAACCAGTACCTAAGCAACCTAATAACAGAGAAAAATCAATACCAAACATATCATGGCATCACTCAATACATGAAAATAATCATGGGGCAAAAGACTACTAAAACTAGAGATGCAAAAGGGCCATTTAGACATGCATACATGCATAACAATACTAGATCATCAAACACGATTTATTCTAACATGATGAATCTGTAAGATAGCATCCAAATAACAGAGAAAACAACACCTAGACATGCTAGTAATATAAAAATAACAATCTAATCAAAGCCTCAAAAATTAAGCATGCAAATAACAGCTGATGGCAGAAAATCATCTAAAACTAACACAGCATGCCAAAATGATCTAGACCTTATTCAATCATGCAAGAAAGTATAACATGCAAAAATAACAGTAGCTATGCTATGGATAGAAATACTAAAGCATTTATTCAAGTCATCACACCAATATGAAGAACAACATGATTTAACCTATTAATACTAGGAAAAACACCCTATGAGAATAAAACCATAACAAACATGGCTTTTCACACCCAAACCCTATCATGCTAGTGAAACACTCAAAACACATCTCAATAATGTATTAATACCTTACACAGTCTAGGAATCACTTTTATAACAAAAACAATATAACACACAATTTAATAAAGGCATAGCAATAATATGCAGAAAATGGCTAAACACTAAATATTGCACCAATCCTATTCTGTAACTCCTAAAATCATGAAAATCTAGTATAAGGTGCTCTTAGTCAGTAGAAAACCAACACAGGTGGATTCACATAAAAACTCATCACCAATAAAATTAAACAATTCACAGAAGTGCTCTCTGGCCTAAAACTAACATGCGTGTCATTTTCAATCAACAAATCAAGTCAACACAAGGTTAACATCCACAGATAGACATTTTCAAGGGATACTCAGAACAGTTGAGTTTGCATGTTTTGGATACATAAAACTCAAGTTATTAAAGAAATGGTGTTAATGAGTGTCTCTGCCATTTATTTTATTTCTCCTAAAATGTTGCACAAAACTTAGATCTACAAGTTGGATGTGGTTAGGAATTTGCAGATCTACAACTGTGATTTTTAGTGTGTCATATTTTACTAGATATCATTTTAATTTTGAATAAAAGCAAACAGACAGAAATAGTCAAGAAGGGAAATTAATAAACAACCTGCTGGAAAAAGTTATCGGGCCAGATCTGAGGGAAAGCGGCCCGACTCAGAGGCAGGCTGGGCGGGAAGGAGCAGGGCAACGATGGGCCGGCCCACGCGTGTTTCCCGCGCGGGAGGGTTTCAACCCTGACAGTGGGCCGCGGCAGGGCCCGCCCGTTGGTGACAGGGGCGATGCGAAGAGGTATCGGGCTGTCGGATTCCGATCGGACGGCCAGGAATGCTCCACGTCGCTCGAGGCCGGCGACGACCATTAACCGGTGGAGGAAACAGAAGAAACGGCGGAGCAGTCGCCGGAGCTTCACCGTCGGCCGCTGTAGATCTCCATTGGAAACACAACTAGCACCAAACGTCTCCGGGAGACGCCACGAATGCCGTGCCCCCAATGGCTCCCGAGGGGAAAACTTGAGCGCTATGGTTCCTTGGGGCCGGCGGCGGCCGAGCGGAGTCGGGGATGGCAGGGGCTCTGCAAGCAGTGAAAACACAAATTGATAGGGGCACGAGGTATGATTGGTCACAAGGAAGGCAGGGGAGGAATCGGCACGACCAGGGATGGCCTGAATCGATGGCACGACGAGTAGCTCGCCGGCGGGTAGCGGCGCTCGATTCCGGCGATGTAGAGGTATAGAGAGGGGGATTTGGAGGCTTGGCGTCGATTGGGGATGTTTGGAGGTGGTGGGGAAAGTTTTTCAGCAATGAGGTGGATCTAGGTGCTCTAGCCACAGAGCAAGGCTCTCGGTGCCCAATGGCGGCCACGGTGGTTGCAGTCGAGCTGGCCAACGAGCCATTCATCTGGATTTTTGTGGCCAGGAAGATAGGGCACGGTGAGGTAGTTCTCCTGGCGAGAGAAGGAGGCAGGAGGTGCACGGTAGCGCCGGCAATCGACGGTGCTTGCTCTGCACCCATAGGTGTTCGACATGAGCTAGAAGAGGATGGAGATCGAGCTAGGGAAACTGAGGATCACGGGTAGGTTCCTGGAAGGATTGTGGAGCTGGTTGACGTGGTGTTGAGCTCGGGCATGCGCCCCATGTGTCGGAATGCGAGGGACGTGTCGAGCTCGACCTGGACGCCATGTCCAGCTCATGGGCAGGGAGAAGAAGCCAAGGGGAAGGGAATAGGCTTCACCAGGTGGTCACGGGGTGAGAGGGAAGTCTCCTGGCGCGATGGTTTCTTCTGGGATGGATGGTGGTGATGGAGTAGAAAAAGGGTGGGTGATCACCATCCTTGTCTTCATGTTGGTGGATTAGCTAGAGGGAGAGAGAGAGATGGTAGATCATCTATACCATGTCTAGGAGGTGAGGATGGATATTTTTCATCTCTCGGAACAGGAGAGAGGTAGAGAGAGTTCAATTATTGGCCAGGACATGAAACAACTCAACCATGTCCAGAATAACCAGAAGTGGTTTTTGATTGTTTTCACAAATAATTTGAATAGAACATGTGTGCAAACTCATGTCCATTGGATAGATAATCAAACATGGAGTCTAGGGATGGTGGTCTCAAGTTTTTCTGAAAACTTTTTCTTTCACAAAATTTTGGGAATTCAAAAATGGCTGAAACTGTTTTTAAATGTTTTCTCCAATATTTTCAACACAACTTTCAAATGTTTTTCTATAAATAAGTCCCACATTACCATCGACATGTTGGGTAATTTTTCCAAGATTTTAGAAATTACTTTTATTCACAAAATATTTTAAAATCCATTTCTGGCCTTTTGGAAAATGGAAAATAATAAATAGCAAAATGATTTTTAAACAAATACTTTTGAGTTGGGATGAGATATTACATAATATAGGTCTCAAAAGTGATTTTTAATAAACAACTCTTTTGAAAATATTTGAGACACCAAGTGGAAAAAGGGTGAAAACAGGAGTTTATTTAATAGGTTAAAAACCATGAGAGATAAATAATTAAATGGTCTATGGAAAATAAATGGACCATATGGAGGTGATTTATAGGTCATGGAGATGACAAGGGTAGGTTCATTGGGCCTGAAAACAATAAGGAGTGATTTGGAGTAACATGGAAAAAGTGCTTCATGATAAAGGTGATATGATCATTATTTTTGGGGATGCCTTCAATAGGACTTTGATAGATGAGACCAAAGGGTTTCAATATCCAAGATAACAACTTGGATAGATATCATAGATGTTAAACATGATATAGATGAGGGTACATTGATGAATAGAACAACATTTGACATGAAGGCATGTCTCCAAGGTTGGAAGTTTTTAAGAAAACAGAAGATGATATGGACATGAGATGGAATATGATATAGATGCTTGATATTGTTATTAATAGGTTTTATTTTAGTATAACAGAACACATTAGTTAGCAAACAGAAATAAATACTACAAGCAAACACAAGATAAGGTCACACAACAAGCAGATGAAATAACAAGTCACACAAGATCACTCAAACAACTGAGTTCTTCAAATTAGTTTCCAGGTGTTTCTCTCAAGTGTTGATTTTAGGTAGTGATAAAGACATACCATGACAAGAGGATTTTATAAAGAGGTTCAGCTCAAAATTTGTTACTTCCAAAAGAATATTATTGAGGTAAAAACACAGGGGTAACATAGTCCCCTCTTATTGCTTTTGCAAAAGAAGGAAGTGAGAGTTTTTCAAATACTTGCAAAAACATCTTGGTTGAAAACAGGTTGGAGATGATTAGCTCCAAAATACCTTTCATATAGTTTTGGAAATTATCTTTTGTTTTCTCAAAACTTGGCCTTTGGGGTTCTTCTCAAATCAAAACATTTTCCAAAAGGTTTTTGCCAAAAGAGTGTAATGGATGAAGAGGATAAGTTTTCTTGTCATGACTTGATCACAAGGGTTGTGTTTTAAGAAAGTTAATGATCATTGGTTTTAGTTGTCAGGTGTTAACAAACACAAACAAAACACTATCAACAAGCAAACAGAGGTCAAAGCTTATCCTGTCTTCCAAATATATCAAAAAGTTTTTGTTGGCCCTGATTTTTGGGTTATTGAAAACAAGTTTTTCCTGTCTTCCAAAAATTGGGCTGTTACACAAGGTCAAAGCTTGGGGATGCCCCCGTGGGTCATCTAATCTTGGGGATGCCCAAGGCATCCCCTTCTTCATGAACAATCTCTTCATCAACAATCTATCAGGTCACTTCTAGTGAAACTATATTTTTATTCGGTCACATCATATGAAGTTTACTTGGAGCATCTGTTTGTTTTTATTTTGTTTTATCTTGTTTTCTTTTGTTTTCCTTGCTGCAATAATATAGTTGGACCCTAGCATTCCTTGTTTGGGAGAGACACACGCTCCGCTTTTTTGTTTGAATACTTGCTATGCTAGTATTTTTAGTTTTTCTTCTAACTGCTGCAAAATTCCTGTTTAGCTCTTGATTTCTTTGCATATCTTATTCAGAGATATTAGTTTTAGTAGTGTTGTGTGAGTAATCCCATGTTTTCTTGCTATAGAATTTATAGAGTTTGTATGGTGCTTGTTGGGAAAAGAAACTGCTGCTTGAAGTAGAATTTATAACGATGCAAGTAGAAGCTTGTATAGACTGTGGCTAGAATTTTTCGTATCATGCTAGATGATATTTTAGTTCTAAAGCCTATTGGTTATTTAGTAGCATGATTAGTCTCAAATAGCTGAGAGTGTTTAATGTGTCGTTGAAAGAATCATGAATTGTACTTGTCATATTGAAGCATAAATTTGTGGTGTTCTCCTTTGAATTTTTTATTTGGTTGACTTGGCGCATGCTCACACCATGTTTATGACCATGAACTAGTCACTTATATACTCTATGATCATTTAGGTTTTGAACTTGTGGTACCACTTATGCTTTGATTAATGTTGTTTATGTCGCTATGCATGATTATGGCTCGTATGCTCTCTTGATTTGTCGCTCCCAATCTCTTGCTAGCCTCCACCTGTACTGAGTATGAGCTCTACTCGTGCATCCAACTCCCAAAAACCAAAGTTTTCCCATCGTGTCCATCATACCTACCTACATGTGGTATTTAACCGCCACTCCAAAGTAAATTTCTCATGTGTTACCTTTAAAACTTTCAAAATTACTCCAGTTTTGTGTTCCTGTTTTAACTCATGAGGACGTAAATAGAGAATATTTATCTCACTTGTTGATTGGAATTTCACACCCTGGACTAGTGGCTTCATCCACTTATCTAATTGATAGAAGAGCTAGCAGCGGGGTGCCCAGCCCCAAATTAATAACAACAAATTCTCTTCACTATTTTTGTCCTTGATTTATCAATCAAAGCATAATTGTGTAAACAAAAGAGAAAGAGGGATGACCTTCTACCCAGATGCGTTCTTCTATGGGAGTCTCTCTTGTGAAGTCTAGTTGGTTTGTGACGTACTGTATTTTTTGTTTACCATTCGTTGACATAAGCATACAACTCTCTTAAAAATGTTTTCAATACCTCTGTTTAATAAAATAAAAAGCTCTAGCACATGAGTTGATCCCTGCTTCCCTCTGTGAAGGGCCTTTATTATACTTTTATGTTGAGTCTCCATATTCTAACTTTATGAACAGTTGAGAGAGGATAGTTGCCATTATGAGTTTTATGTGCATTTGTCCCAGAAACATTATTAATGATTCATGATGTGTTATTGCTTGTTCTCTAATTATTTGTTCTAGTCTTCCTCATGAACTTTGAAGGTGTCCTGGCATTTATGTTCTGCCCCACTCTTAAGAACTAGCGAAATATCACTTTGCCATGTTTTCTCTATACTTGAAAAAACGTATATCTTTTGATGCATTGTTATTCATGATTTTTTTATTTCTGTTACTTCTCATGATGCAAGGTGATTGCTATGATTTATTGTTAAAATTCTATTTATCATGCTTGTGTTAAAATTCTATGATCTCAGCTTACTTATGCTTTTACATTTTTGATGATCAAGTTTATGTTGGTAGCATGTCACCTTAGAAATTATGAGTTTTTATTGTTTACCTACTCGAGGACGAGTAGAAACTAAGCTTGGGATGTTGATACGTCATAAACGTATCCTTAATTTCTAATGTTCCATATTGTTTTCATGTCGTTTCCTACATGTTTGCTATACACTTTATGTCATTTTTATCGATTTTACGGACTAACCTATTGACAAGATGCCACAGAGCTAGTTCCCTGTTTTCTGTTGTTTATAGTTTCAGAAATGTT
This sequence comes from Alopecurus myosuroides, assembly GCA_028641055.1. Taxonomy (NCBI): domain Eukaryota; kingdom Viridiplantae; phylum Streptophyta; class Magnoliopsida; order Poales; family Poaceae; genus Alopecurus; species Alopecurus myosuroides. The sequence continues at coordinate 522,985,511 of CM054057.1, read as the reverse complement.
GTTCTGGAAATATTCTCGGAATTGGTAAATTCAAAGTCCGGAAGTCTTAGAAGTCCCGAAGGTTCCATGGAGTCCCGAAGAGGCCCGGAGGGGGGCCACAGGGGGGCCCCATAGGGCGGCGTGCCCCCTGGCCACGCCATGGGGTGGTGTGGGCCCCTCAGGCCTCCACCGCCTTTGCCCTTTCGCTTATTTATACCCCCGATACGTGAACCCTAAAAAGATACTACTTCGCCCCGATAAAAACCCGAGGCCGCCATCATCGTCATCCCGAGATCGGGAGGGTCCTGGAGCTCTCCCCGGCACCCTGTCGGGAGGGGAATTCATCACCCGGAGGGGTCTACACCACCATGCCCTCTTCCGAAGTGGTGCGTGAGTAGTTCATCCCTGGACTACGGGTCCATAGCAGCAGCTAGATGGTTGTCTTCTCCACTTTGTACCTCATGTTTAAATCTCGTGAGCTTCCCTACATGATCAAGATCATCTTTATGTAATGCTACATGTTGTGTTTGCTGGGATCTGATGAATGTTGATTGCTATGTCTTCTGATTATCAATCTATAATATTATCTTAATGCATATGTTATTTATGATCTTGCATGCTCTCCGTTATTAGTAGATACTCTGGCCAAGTACATGCTAGTAACTCCAAGAGGGAGTATTTATGCTCGATAGTGGGTTCATGCCTCCTTTGCATCTGTGCTCGAGTGACAGAAATGTGACAGATGGAGATGTGTTGTTGCCATGAGGGAGAAAAGAACGGTGTTTACCTAGTTTACATTAGAAACTTTGCTTACTGTGATAATCTGTTGCTTCCAACTTAATATCCAAAGTTTCTTCGGATGATATTCGGAGGGTGGATTATTAGTCATAGATGCAGTTGGATGACGGTATATGTATTTTGTTGTAATTCCTGCATGAATCACATAGTAATCTTTATGTATTGCATATGCACTACGATGCAGTCTTCATTTCTGTCAATTGCCCAACTGTAATTTGTTCACCATACATGTTATTTATCTTCCACGGAGAGAGACCACTAGTGAATTGTGGACCTCGGTCCATTTTCTCATACTGATAATAGACACACCGCTTTCATACTGCTTTCATACTGTTTTCATATTGCTGCTACTGCTTTCATACTATTCTCCTGCTGTTTTCCACACCATACGTTTAAACTCTTTGTGTTCAGCAAAACCGGTGAGATTGAAAACATCACTGCTTCATTGGGCAAAGTGATTTGATTGTGTTGTGTAGGTTCCACGTTGCTGCTAAACCGGTAGTGCGCCCTGCCATCTCAGCTGCATCAACCTTCTGCAGTTACTCCTTCCTCCTACTGGTTGATTCAACCCTGGTTTCTTTCCGAGGGAAACTTGTTGCTGCACTCTTCACACCTTCCTCTTGGGGTCTCCCAACGAACGTGTGTTTAAACGCATTAATGTCCTCAAGAACTAAACGAACTACTCACAAGACATCATATGGATCATAATCAGAGGTGATATAATTGATAATAACAATCTGGTCATAAAGTGCTAACACCAATAAATCTCACAAGCATCAACTACTAACAAGTAAACCACACCGGGAGAAAGATCTAATATAAAACAACGATAGAGACCCCTAATTGTTACAACGGGATGAAGGTGATGGTGCTGGTGGTGAGGATGATTGATGTCTATGCACGCTTCTATTCTTGTAGACAGTGTTGGGCCTCCAAGTGCAGAGGTTTGTAGAACAGAAGCAAGTTTCCCTTAAGTGGATCACCCAAGGTTTATCGAACTCAGGGAGGTAGAGTTCAAAGATATCCCTCTCAAGCAACCCTGTAATTAATATACAAGAAGTCTCTTGTGTCCCCAACACACCCAATATACTTATAAGGTATATAGGTGCACTAGTTCGGCGAAGAGATAGTGAAATGCGAGTAATATGGATGATTATAAGTAATAATGGCAATCTGAAATAAATATGGCAGCAAGCAAACATGTAGCAGAACAGGCGGAAAACGGTGTTTCAATGCTTGGAAGCAAGGCCTAGGGATCCTACTTTCACTAGTGGACACTCTCAACAATGATTACATAATTGAATAACTAAATATCTTCTCTTCACTATGGTACTCTTAACCCTCTCCGGTTGGATAACGAACACTAATCATTTTGTAGGGCTGCAAAAAGCATTCCTTCAAGTAAGCATTCCGATGTCTAGTTAAGCCCACGCTATCACTATGAGCGCCCTAGAAGGTACTAGACAAACACCACAATTCATAGAGGAGACACACACGATGTGCACACTGTCACCTTCACACCGCGGGACAAGGTGACTCCAAAGTTCATATTAATAAAACACTTGAGTAGCACAAGATGAAGAGTAGCATCTACTTATTCAACTAGATTACAAAGCTCACGATCACATATATATCACACCATGGGAGAGAGAGATGAACCACATAGCTACCGGTAGATCCCTCAGCCTCGGGGGAGAACTACTCCCTCCTCATCATAGGAGACAACAACTGCAATGGAGATGGCGGTGGAGTCGATGGAGATGGCTTCCTGGGGTACTTCCCCGTCCCGGCAGGGTGCCAGAACAGAGATCTGTCCCCCAGAACTTGGGTTACGATGACGGCGGTTGCGGAAGGTTTCATGGAATTTTGCCGATTCTCTTAGGGTTTTCCCTCGGGGGAGTATAAATAGGCGAAAGGGCGATGCTGGGGGGTGGCCAGGGGGCCACACCACCAGGTGGCGTAGCCAGTGGGACCCGCGCCATCCTATGGTGTGGCCACCCTGTGGCCCCCCTACGGGGCTCTTCGGGACTTCTGGATGCTTCCGGGGAAATAGGAACTTCGGGATTCGTGGGGTCTAATTCCGAGAATATTTCTAGAACAACTTTTGTGAAATAAAAAATAGCAGAAAACAGTGAACTGGCACTTGGCATCTTGTTAATAGGTTAGTCCCGGAAAACGTGTAAAAATGTTATAAAGAAGGGAGAAAACATGTAGCAATTGGCATAATATCAACATTGAACATCATAAATTATAGATACGTTGGAGACGTATCAATGATAACGATGACGATCTTGATGATGGCCGGAGCGATGACGGTGACGATGGCGATGATTTCCCCTCTCCGGGGAGGAATTTCCCCGGCAGATTTCTCCCTGTCGGAGAGCTTTTCTCTCTCTGGTGTTTTTCGACCGAGGCGGCGGCGGAATAATTCTTCGATGATGTTCTGCGGCTTAGAGTTCCCTGGGGGGTCAAGTACGCGAAAGGGGGCGCCTAGGAGTGGGCTAGGGGGGCCACACCACCCCTAGGCGCGGCTAGGGGGGCGCGCCGCCTGGTGGTGTGGGCCCCAGGTGGCCCCCCGCCAGGGTGCCCTTCTAGCTCACTTCCTCCTCGGAACTTCGAAGAATCCTCCGCTATCCCCCTCTTCTTCTGATCTTCTGAAATATGATATCTTGATGGTGCTTTTTCCATCAGATTTCTGGTTCCGGTGTTTATTCTCCAAAAATTATGAAACATGCAAAATAAGATAATATAACGTAATTGATGTATCATAACATGAAATATATCGATGAATAACATAAAATAACAATACAAAACAGTGATGCAAAATGGAAGTATCACCCCTCGTGTTTTAGGTTTACGGGGCATGCGTAGTCGAAAGGGGAGCCCGAGGGGGTGGAGGTGGCCCCCACACCACTAGGCGGCACGGCCTAGGGGGCGCTCCCAAGGGTGGTTTAGGCCACTCCTTGCCCCCTCCAGGTGTCCTTCTGCCTCCCGGGGTCTTCTGGCGATAGAAGCTCAATGGGGTGTCTTTTTGGGCAATATCCCGAAAGTTGATTTTCTGCAAAAAAACCGAGACACCAAGGTAATTCTGCTGAAAACAGCGTTAGTCCGTGTTAGTGGTATCCAAAACTCACAAGTTTAGCGGCAAACAATAAGAAAAGTGTTTGGAAAAGGAGATACGTTTTGTACGTATCAGCCACTGAGGTATCGTGTATTCTTTACAAAGCATCGATTCGCTAACATTTTCTTCTTTTTGTATATATAGTTGTGTTGGAGGAGCAGGTGGTCGAGTTAGTGACCAAAGTCTCGGTACTTGCGAGTAAGTCATTTTATGCACATGTACTTTGCCTTCATAATTCCCCCTGTTTGCTAACACTGCTATCTCGGTGCAGGCGAGCAAAAGGCCTTCGCCGAACTCCACCAAGATTGCTTCATAGTCTCGGAGTCAGCCCAGTAGCTGAATGAACGTGAAAACACATTCAAGTCTGAGCTCTAGAATGAACAAGATGAGGTAACTCGGCTGAAGGCCGAGCTTGCTGAGCCAAGAAGGAAAAGTCCGAGATGGAGAAAGACGCATCTGACTAGGAAACACGCCATGAGGAGGAGATCCAGCAGCTGAAGGAAAAATACTCTGAGTCCGAGTCACGCGCCACCTTGCTTCAAACTGAGTAGGACGTGCTGAAATCCGACACAGAGAGGTGGTTGTCCGATCTCCAGAATATTAACTTCGATATGAAAAGAGAGTATCTCCCCTCCTCTTTGTTTCTTACGACTTTGGATACTGACATTGAACTTATTTTGATTAACTCGGACAACCTTCTTTATAGAAAACTTCCCCCACCTCGAGACTGTTGTTGCCAACTACGTGAAAAAGGCCCGAGAAAGGAGAGACAGAGTCGGGGGCATTGTCACGGAGGAAATGACTCATGAGGACCATTTAGCAGCACTCAAGGCCCGAGTCTCAATGCTTAGAGCCATTGGCCTTGACTTGCTCGATGCGGCCATCTGAGTCTACAAGGTCCTCTGGCCGGGTAGTGAATGCCCCATCGTAGTCACTGAACTGGTCAAATGCCTCCAGGGCGTCGGGAAGCGGCTCCATGAGTGGCGCTCATCTTCCACCCGAAATGGAGCTGACGAGGCCCTAACTTTCATTCTATCATGGTATGAAGTCATTGATCTCAAAGTCCTCAGGACCTTGCACACCAGATCGAAATGGAACACCCAGTCAGAACTTGTCGTGCTCCGCAAAGCCGCAACTTATGCGCTTGCTTCATATACCAAGACTGGGTCATTCATAGAGGCTCTAACGGACAAGGAATCCGAAGATGAAGATGAGGACGAGGACGAGGAAGACTCGGAAGACGTTGATGAGACCATCGAAGCTGAAGTTCCTCCGAGTTCCAATGTCGATTCCAATGCTGCTGCTACGACCGAGACTGCTGCAGACACAGCAGTCCCAACCGACGACAATGCGTCTGTTCCTCCGACCGGCACCATCGATCCTTCAGTTTCTTCCAGCTCCGGCACTGCGGGCAACAATGATCCTTCCGTTGCATCCAACTCCGACACTGCTTAGGTTTAGTTCCATTATCAAAAACACTTTTAATCGTTAAATCCCCGGGATGCCGGGTGCAAGTGTAATGAATATTTATTCTTGTGCCACTTCTAAGTTATTAGCAATTTGAATGAGACTGGCTAAATGTCAGATCGTTCTACGTCAAGTCCCCGAGTTCATTTTCTTGTCTACTAAGTTTTTTCATCTCTTCTCTTGCCTACCACTTGTGGTTTTTTTACAGTCGAGTCACAAGATTTCCAAACCATTTTACAGTACTCACAACTTTGAGAAAAAATTTAAAACCATTTGAGACTTAGCGAAAAAGAATAACACACATATCTTGATTCTCCAGTTCTTCTTTCCTTAGCCGTTTTTCATGTGTTCATTAACCTTTAGCTTGTTCTCTTGCTATCCATGAAGCCGGGTTTCGGAAAACTGTTGAGTCGAAGAGTTGCCTTTTAGGTTTAGACACAATACTAGGCCGTCATAGGAAATTCTGACATAGCGAACCTACATACGAAACAGAAAGTAAATACACACAAAGAAGGGTTAGGCAAAGGTAGTCCCCGGGTTCTTCCTCGGGGTGCCGACATTTCATAACTCGGCACAGAGATACATACATTGCATCCTTAAGAGTAAAAAGGACGAAGGAGCGCTACATTCCAGAGGCATTTAGTTTCCTCTCCGGATCTATCCATCTTGTTCTTATCCTGTTCCTTACCATCTATAAGATAATAGGCATGATTGTGCAGAGACTTGCTCACAATGAATGGCCCTTCCCATGGAGAAGACAACTTGTGCATCCCGGTTGTGCGCTGCACGTGCCTAAGCACCATATCTCCCTCTTGGAACATCCGAGGATTCACTCTCCGGTGATGATAGCGCCTAAGACTTTGCTGATACACAACTGATCTGGACAATGCCAACTCTCGTGCTTCTTCGAGCAAAACAACATCATTTTATCGAGCCTCGTATATGTCTACCTCTGTATATGGAGTCACTCTTGGTGAGTCATGCTGTATGTCGGTTGGCAGAACTGCTTCTGCTCCATACACAAGGAAGAATGGCGTGTAGCCAGTGGATCAGTTCGGAGTAGTCCTTACACTCCACAGTACTGCTGGCAGCTCATCCAATCAACAACCCGAAGTTCGCCGCAGAGGTTCAATCAACCGGGGTTTCATCCCAGAAAGAACCATCCTGTTGGCTCTTTCAACTTTCCCATTGGATTCCGGATGTGCGACCGATGCTATGTTGAGTCTAATCCTCGTCTCTTTGCAGAACCAAGCAAATGCTCCTTCAGCGAAGTTGGTTCCATTATCCGAGATGATACCATGTGGGTAGCCATATCTCAAAATTATATCTTTCAGAAATGTCACAGTTGTGTGTCCATCACACTTCCTAATTGGTTTCACCTCTATCCACTTGGTAAATTTGTCCACCATGACAAGCATGTGAGTCATGTTTCCTCGGGCTGGCTTGAATGACCCCACCATATCCAAGCACCGGACAACAAATGGCAAAGTAATAGGAATAGTCTTGAGTTCTAAAGCCGGCATATCTCTGGCACCCATTGCACTTCCGGACAATATCTTTTGCCTGCTGCAAAGCATTGAGCCAATAGAATCCATGCCGGAACGCCTTTTTCACTAGAGCTCTGGAGGATTCATGGTGGCCACATTCTCCTTGATGGATATCCCGAAGGATTGCATGCCCCTCTTCTGGTTCGACACAACGTTGGAGCATGCATGTCACACTTCTCTTGTACAACTCATTATTCATGATGGTATAGCCCTTGGATCTTCTCTGTATTTGCCTGGCCGAAACCTCATTACTCGGAACAGTACCATCCACCATATATGCCATTATTAGTTGGGCCCACGCCGGCACCAGTCGAGGAGCGAAGATAGGTTCATCTATTTCCATAGCTTCAACCGACATTGCTGCATCCGGCATAGAGACATAAGCCAAATACGTCCTCGGGTCAAAGTGAGCAGTCCCCGAGTTAACCAGGGCAGTCCCCGGGTTTGCTAGAGCAGTCCCCGAGTTAACCAGGGCAGTCCCCGGGTTTGCTAGAGCAGTCCCAGAGTTCCCCCAAAAGTCCCCGAATTCTCCAAGATGTACCCCACATCCACATCCATTGGGACGACTTCAGACTTCGGTTTTGCCGGGATAACGATTGACTCGGATTCTGGTGGGGGCTTGATGGATGGCTTCCTGAGATGTTCTAGCGATATCCCGGGCGGGATAGCCTGCCGAGATGAACCCAAATTCGACAGTATGTCGGCTGCCTCATTCTCTACTCGGTGCACATGATGAAATTCGCACCCATCGAAGTACCCGAATATCATATGCACATGCAACAGGTATGAAGCCATGTTGGCATCCAAAGCATCCCAATTTCCAGATGCTTGCAGGACCAAAAGATCCGAATCACCATAGCACATTATTCGGAGAATGCCAATCTCCTTGCCCACTTTGAGCCCATGGACCAATGCCTCATATTCGGCCACATTATTGGATGCAGCAAAGTGGATTTGCAATACATACTTGATCTGATCATGCTTGGGTGAGGTAAGAACTACCTCGACACCCAGTCCATCTTTCATCTTGTAACATCCCTGATTTTTGGAAAATGCAAAAATCACAAAAATTTGAAACTTTTTTTTTCATGTTATGCAAGTCACCCAGAACCAAATGAAAAGCAAGAAATAAAAGGAAACAATACATATTTCAATGTAGTTGGAATAAAGAATCCAAATTGCCTTAATTCCATAAACCCTAAAGTGTTAAAATATATGTTCCTCATGTGAATAAAATATTTTCTTAGCAAACACCTTTATCAAACATGTTCTCAACTCAACTAACATTTTTCAAAATGTTTATGATAATTAAAAACCAGAGAGTTACTATCTCTAATATTTTCTCCTTGTCTCCAAGAAATTATCTCACTATTATTATTAAACTCAAATGGATAAGAGGTGCTTAATTGTTTTCCAAGTATTATGTCAATCAACAAAGCAATAAAGTGTTATATATTATTGAGTTATGAAAACAAGTAAAGTGCCTTGGAAAAACAATGTTTTCAACTGGGAAAACAACATCTTCATTAGAGAAAATCTCTTTGTTCTTACTCACCCTCGAATTAAAATTTATTAATAATTTCTCTATTTTGATTATACTAATAAGATACCATGAGTGAATTGCTCATATTGAAAAATATTTTTAAAGGACCTTGAAAACAATATTTTGAATCATAGAAATATTTTCTAAAATCATTTAAATCATATTTCTATATTTAACCCTCCTTTTCTATTAAGTAACTATTCATGTTTTCATCATATTTTAAATTACAAAAGATGAAAACACTTTGAATTGGTTTTGGAAAATAGTATTTGATCATTATAAAGCTACTGAAATTTTATTTGACAAATATTTTTATTTTATAATTTTCTAAATTAAAAATCACATTAAGTCACTATTAGGTATTTATTCAATTCTCAAAATTCACATTTTGAAATGTGTTGAAAAGTTTACAAAAATGATATGGTTTGAAATATATTAAAATTTCAAGATTTTAGAAATTTATTTGACCTTAATTGGATTATTAAAACAGAAGTTATTAAGATTTTAATAAAACAGGAAAAAAAATCATTTGATGACGTCACCATGACGTCATCGTCTTCATTCCCTAAAAACTGTAGAACGGCAGTTTTCGGCCGAATTGAATTCCCTTGATTGCTCGAATTTGAAGCCACCATTTGATGTATCGTTTGCTCCTCCTTATAGCCCCCGATCCTCTCTCTGTTTTCCCTCCCTCTTCTCTCCAAATCACGCGGCCACGTCGCTGTTATTTCTCATCGGAGTCACCCTTTGTCATGGCCGTGTTTTCCCGATTCCGGCAAGGTGAGCACCTACCCGAGGGCGAGATCCCTTCCATCCATCTCCCCTAGACCTCGTGATGCTCCCTGACCCTTTTTCCCACTCGTGTGTGCAGAGGAGAAACGGTGTTGAGCTCGTCGGAGCCGTTTGCTGCCGCCGCGACGAGGATCTACACCGCGCCGGCGATTGGAGCACCACCGGAGTCAACGGTGGCCACCATCGAGTTCAGGGCGTCTACCTGCCCCTCCTTTACCACTCCCCGAGCTCGGAGATCGCCTGTACCGCCCGCGCCATCAAATTCCCGAGCCGCCGGCCACCGCCACGACCATTGCCGGCGAAGAGCTGTCCGGTGAGCCACCCATCCCCCTGTGTTTCAATCTCAACCGTTAGATCTGAAACAGATGGACAGGATCAGATCACTTAACGAAAAGGTATAAGCGAATAAGATTAAAACACGTGGCCAACCTTATCCACAGAGTTTCTGTTTATTTTTCCAAATAGAATTTAATTGGCAGATTTGCAGAATAGTCCCTGTAACTTGCAACCATCATAACTTTTAAACCACTTGGCCAAATTTAGCAATCTTGGACTTTTTGAAAATCCCTTGACAATTAGAAACTTTTTACACTTGCCAAATTCAAATTTGAGAAACTTAAATATGATCATTTTCAAATATGCTTGTTTGATGAAATTTGACATAATTCAAATTCTACAAATCCAAATATTGTAAATAAAATATATTTGGAAACCTTAGGATGTGTACTTTCATATCCTCTATCCCAAAATAATATTTGAACAAATTAAAATTGAATTTAAAATTAAGTTGTCTATTTGAGTATTTTTGACATAGATTAATTTCTATAAATATTTTCAATATAGTTCCTTTTGCAAAATTTCTCCATTTGATAACCTTGAACCAGAAACAACCTTGCCCAACCATTTTGGACATCCTTGGACCATGGCCATGTGTTTTTGACCAGAAACCCAACCTAGTGAATTCATCCATCTTTACCATGTCTTAGGATTTGTTTTCAACTGTTATTCCTTGATGTTATGTCTACTTGGAGCCAAGCCAAGTCCTTAGAACGTGTCAATCACATATAGTACCAAGTAGTGAAATTTAGTTTTCTATCTACTTCTCCACTCCCCTTTCATGCTTCAAGAAATCATCAAGTTAGCAAAATGGAGATCAAGACTCAAGCAAAGAAGAAAACTTTATTTTTAACTTGGTGGCAACATGAAGAGCTACAAGGAAGATCAATGAAGAAGTTTTGAAGAAAAGACTTGGACTCCACACCTATAAGAAACTCAAGGAAGTACAAGTGTGAAGAAATCCAGAAGAAAACATCTCCCTCTGTCTTTCTATCTTTCTTTCTTTTTTCTAATTGACTTAGTGATATTTTCACATTTGTTAAATAAAACACTTAGTTGTGACCACACCACTTGGGAAACAACTAGTGAGAAAACCATGAATACTATCAAGACCAAGAGAAGCACCACACCAAGGAAGGAAACAACTTAGATGGCATGATGATTATCTTCAAGAAGGCAATCACATGAGGAGTAGAAGCAATTCATACAAGTTGAAGAATAACAAGTTATTTTTGTCCAACCATTGACCCAAATGGAAAACCCAAGACTTAGTAATATTTTCCCTTTGATGATGAAGTTAGTAGACCTACCCTAACCACAATGGAAAATACTAACATAGTCACTCAAATATTTTTGAAGGTGAATATGAACAAGTGTTTGCATGTATTACTTTAGTTGAAGAAGTAATATGTTTATCCTTCGTGAACTCTTGGAACTCCCTCGAAAAGTATGGTTATAATAAAGTTTGATCACTACAAACTCAACCTAGTCCATCCCAAGTAAACTCTTGGAAATCCCTTAACAAGTATGGAACCAAGAAAGAATAAATCTTTCGAACCCAAACCTTGTCCTAACCAACTTGGTTAAGCCCCTTTTGATATGTTAGTTTCTTTTCTACACTTGTATGTTTGTTTGCTAGGATGCTTGTTTATTTTGTTATTGTGTTTTAAATGAATAGATTGTACGGAGAGCAACGATCTTTTGTGAAGAGAGTGTGATATCTTCACCAACTTCAACAAGGCAAGTAACACATCATCAACTACCCATTATTTTCTATATGCATTAGTTGATTTTTGAGTAGTATGCATTGATAGGAAATTTTACTAAGTTATATTATGCTATGGTACTATCCTAGTAGTGTGTAGCCATCCCTTTTATCCTTGTTATTTATAGCCTTAGAACTTGATAGATGTTGTGCAATGAGACAAATGATTTTTACTTGATGTTGTGGAAAAATTCTAAGTAACAACTTCAATGAACCACCTGGGTGGATTTGGTTGTTTGGCTGATGAGAGTTGAGTGTCTCCCCGAGGGGTTGTTCACTTGAGGAATGCCACCCAGGAACAAAGTGATTATGATGTTCCCCAAGTTATGATTGCTTCCAGTGCAGCCTTTAGTCATATGGGCTCTGTCTTGATCAACTAAGTTGTGAGGGTTCAGCCTGGGCTTGACAAGCAGATGTAGCATAATTATAGGTGGAACGGGTCTTGCCATTGGGTTGGATTCTTGCTTCTGAAAGATCACGTCTCGATTCTTCTCCTTTCCTTAATGCACTCAGGGTGTATAGGATGTTTGGGTTGAGTTGGGTCTGAAGGTGAAAGTGCACAAACTCTGCAGAGTCAACAAACTAAGATCTTAGCCGTGTCCCCGGTTATGGACAACTATGAGCAGCTGGACAAGGAAGGACGGAAGAATCACATCACCATTTTAAATAAGTAAAATTTTGACAAAGTGAACAGTAGTTGTGGTGCTTGGATCTTACTCCAATGTTGCCACCCTTTGAAAAGAAAAGTTTCTTTTACAAAAGAGATAGGAGAAAACTGGCTTTATGCAAACTTAGCCAAAACTCCACTCAGCCAAATAAGCATGTAGTATTAGTCTTGCCATTTATATCCACAATAGTGTTACTTTCCAATACATTAAATTGTATTGACTCCCTTGTGGCTGCATATTCCATATTGCAGATGTTTCTAAAGACGAGTGAGGATTTCGTTTAGGATCTCGAGACTATCGCCAACATGTTTTGCCTGTGGCATATGAAGAAGATGGGCTCAATGTTGTACTATGTTTTCCGCTATATTTCTTTGTTTCTGCTAGTCTTCTGAGACTATGCAAGCTATAAATCCTATTTTGTAAAGACTGGATCATACGATGTAATAGAATTTGATGAATTTGCATGATATTTCATTTTGTACTGTGGTGCTAGCAATTGATCCAGGGACTAGCACAATAACACAGGTATTCCAATTTTATTAAAAGTTGGGATGCTACAAAATGGTATCAGAGCATTGTGTTGCCTGTAGGATTCGAGACCCTTAGGTTTGGAAGCCATTTTTGATCATGTTATTATCTCCTTAGAGTATTTTGGATCCTAGCGGCATAGTGAGATGAAGCGGCCCGAACAACTTTACGTGTCCACGGACACGAGACCGTTCCCTGATTGGCTTGCGGGTGCATTGTCCTTCTCACTATAGTGAATATCCAATTTGCAACAAGTTGTTAATAACCCATTTATCACCATAGGATTGAAAACTTTCTATGTTCCAACTATCTAGAAACAAAACAATCATCTTAATTCTTCTCATATCATCTCATCTATTATTCACCTTCAAAATTTTCTAGATGACCTACCTCTTGTATACCCTCAAGGCAAGAAGTGTTTTCACCACATGAGGACCTACACTCAAGATTATTGAAGAACTTGAAGAAAAACCTAGACTTCACAACAATCAAGAATAGCTAAGACACGGAGAGAAGAATTTGAAGAAAACTCAAGAATATATAGATGAGACCACCAATCTAGTTTGTTAGAACAACGTTAACGTGTTAGTATATTGATCATACTAATGAGTGTGGTATGACAATATTAGTGTTTTCAACAAAAAAACTTGTTGTTTGGTGTGATGAATGTGTTGCTATATGTTTGTTAAGTGTTGTTTGCAAGATGAGTTTCCTTGATCTGCTATGTTAGGACATGGCTTTTCTTTAGTCTCTTTCTAATCTCTACTCATCCATGCTAAGACAAACCAAAACCCATACCCATTTACCAACCATATTGGGCTACCATATGAAGTGCAACAACAAACCTTTCACCCAAGAAGACTAGTTATCCATAGAGACACAAGACACACAATTGAGGAATGTCACATATTTCAAGATCCTTTTTTGTGAAGGAACAATCACATCCATTATCAATGCCAACTACGTCATAAGGAGCAGCAAGCAAATCAACAAGTGAAGAAAGACAAATGAACTCCAAGTTGCATGAGCTATGAAGATTTCAGAGCCAACTACACCAAAAGAAGAAATAATGAAGAAGGACACAACTATCCAGTTGGTGTTTCAATAGAGTTTTACGCAACCCACTAGTGGAGAAATGATAGTTAGCTCTTACAGATTGAAATCTTTCTGTTAGACAAGTGAGGTGACCTAGTGTTATTAAACAAGATTCATCAATCCAAGTTCAAGGTAATGATTGAGTGCAACATGGATTGGCCCCCATGGTGACTACTCACATTATTTACTTTTGCTATGAGGAATGTTAAATCTGAGTGACATACCTATTAGAGAGACGACGATGTTAAACCTGAACCATAGAATGGTAGAATACAATAATGACCCTATGTTAGTGTTGCTGAAAAACGTACTATTTTCGGTGAGGATCAAGCCAACCTTGGAGGTATCAAGCAAATGGAAGATTTTTTCTACCATGAGAGTTTCTTTAGAAATAGCATGGTGTTTACCTTCAAGGATGACAACAACAAGATGGAATATTGCCAAGGACATCAAAAGACCAAGTTGAAGTGACCCAAGGACTTTTGATTGACCCAAAGAGTGACCCCTCAGTGTCAAAGGTAGTTCAACATACCTATGTTGATCTGCAGCTCTACCGCGAAGGAAAGTTCTACTCAAGTCAATCTCAAATCAATCTACACTCCAATCTAATGAAAATAGACTAACCACAAATGTTTCTTTTAAGGGTGGTATCCCACCCAGTTGTTTTGGAACCCAGTTACCCAAACCTAATCTTCTTTCTAGCCTTCCCAAATCTCAAGACGAGATTTCTTTTAAGGGTGGTAGTCTGTAACATCCCTGATTTTTGGAAAATGCAAAAATCACAAAAATTTGAAACTTTTTTTTTCATGTTATGCAAGTCACCCAGAACCAAATGAGAAGCAAGAAATAAAAGGAAACAATACATATTTCAATGTAGTTGGAATAAAGAATCCAAATTGCCTTAATTCCATAAACCCTAAAGTGTTAAAATATATGTTCCTCATGTGAATAAAATATTTTCTTAGCAAACACCTTTATCAAACATGTTCTCAACTCAACTAACATTTTTCAAAATGTTTATGATAATTAAAAACCAGAGAGTTACTATCTCTAATATTTTCTCCTTGTCTCCAAGAAATTATCTCACTATTATTATTAAACTCAAACGGATAAGAGGTGCTTAATTGTTTTCCAAGTATTATGTCAATCAACAAAGCAATAAAGTGTTATATATTATTGAGTTATGAAAACAAGTAAAGTGCCTTGGAAAAACAATGTTTTCAACTAGGAAAACAACATCTTCATTAGAGAAAATCTCTCTGTTCTTACTCACCCTCGAATTAAAATTTATTAATAATTTCTCTATTTTGATTATACTAATAAGATACCATGAGTGAATTGCTCATATTGAAAAACATTTTTAAAGGACCTTGAAAACAATATTTCGAATCATAGAAATATTTTCTAAAATCATTTAAATCATATTTCTATATTTAGCCCTCCTTTTCTATTAAGTAACTATTCATGTTTTCATCATATTTTAAATTACAAAAGATGAAAACACTTTGAATTGGTTTTGGAAAATAGTATTTGATCATTATAAAGCTACTGAAATTTTATTTGACAAATATTTTTATTTTATAATTTTCTAAATTAAAAATCACATTAAGTCACTATTAGGTATTTATTCAATTCTCAAAATTCACATTTTGAAATGTGTTGAAAAGTTTACAAAAATGATATGGTTTGAAATATATTAAAATTTCAAGATTTTAGAAATTTATTTGACCTTAATTGGATTATTAAAACAGAAGTTATTAAGATTTTAATAAAACAGGAAAAAAAATCATTTGATGACGTCACCATGACGTCATCGTCTTCATTCTCTGAAAACTGAAGAACGGCAGTTTTTGGCCGAGTTGAATTCCCTTGATTGCTCGCATTTGAAGCCACCATTTGATGCGTCGTTTTCTCCTCCTTATAGCCCCCGATCCTCTCTCGGTTTCCCCTCCCTCTTCTCTCCAAATCACGCGGCCACGTCGCCGTTATTTCTCACCGGAGTCACCCTCTGTCACGACCGTGTTTTCCCGATTCCGGCAAGGTGAGCACCTAACCGAGGGAGAGATCCCTTCCATCCATCTCCCCTAGACCTCGTGATGCTCCCTGACCCTTTTTCCCACTCGTGTGTGCAGAGGAGAAACGGTGTTGAGCTCGTCGGAGCCGTTTGCTGCCGCCGCGACGAGGATCTACACCGCGCCGGCGATTGGAGCACCACCGGAGTCAACGGTGGCCACCATCAAGTTCAGGGCGTCTACCTGCCCCTCCTGGACCACTCCCCGAGCTCGGAGATCGCCTGTACCGCCCGCGCCATCAAATTCCCGAGCCGCCGGCAACCGCCACGACCATTGCCGGCGAAGAGCTGTCCGGTGAGCCACCCATCCCCCTGTGTTTCAATCTCAGCCGTTAGATCTGAAATAGATGGACAGGATCAGATCACTTAACGAAAATGTATAACCTAATAAGATTAAAACACGTGGCCAGCCTTATCCACAGAGTTTCTGTTTATTTTTCCGAATAGAATTTAATTGGCAGATTTGCAGAATAGTCCCTGTAACTTGCAACCATCATAACTTTTAAACCACTTGGCCAAATTTAGCAATCTTGGACTTTTTGAAAATCCCTTGACAATTAGAAACTTTTGACACTTGCCAAATCCAAATTTGAGAAACTTAAATTTGATCAATTTCAAATATGCTTGTTTGATGAAATTTGACATAATTCAAATTCTACAAATCCAAATATTGTAAATAAAATATATTTGGAAACCTTAGGATGTGTAATTTCATATCCTCTATCCCAAAATAATATTTGAACAAATTAAAATTGAATTTAAAATTAAGTTGTCTATTTGAGTATTTTTGACATAGATTAATTTCTATAAATATTTTCAATATAGTTCCTTTTGCAAAATTGCTCCATTTGATAACCTTGAACCAGAAACAACCTTGCCCAACCATTTTGGACATCCTTGGACCATGGCCTTGTGTTTTTGACCAGAAACCCAACCTAGTGAATTCATCCATCTTTACCATGTCTTAGGATTTGTTTTCAACTGTTATTCCTTGATGTTATGTCTACTTGGAGCCAAGCCAAGTCCTTAGAATGTGTCAATCACATATAGTACCAAGTAGTGAAATTTAGTTTTCTATCTACTTCTCCACTCCCCTTTCATGCTTCAAGAAATCATCAAGTTAGCAAAATGGAGATCAAGACTCAAGCAAAGAAGAAAACTTTATTTTTAACTTGGTGGCAACATGAAGAGCTACAAGGAAGATCAATGAAGAAGTTTTGAAGAAAAGACTTGGACTCCACACCTATAAGAAACTCAAGGAAGTACAAGTGTGAAGAAATCCAGAAGAAAACATCTCCCTCTCTCTTTCTATCTTTCTTTCTTTTTTCTAATTGACTTAGTGATATTTTCACATTTGTTAAATAAAACACTTAGTTGTGACCACACCACTTGGGAAACAACTAGTGAGAAAACCATGAAGACTATCAAGACCAAGAGAAGCACCACACCAAGGAAGGAAACAACTTAGATGGCATGATGATTATCTTCAAGAAGGCAATCACATGAGGAGTAGAAGCAATTCATACAAGTTGAAGAATAACAAGTTATTTTTGTCCAACCATTGACCCAAATGGAAAGCCCAAGACTTAGTAATATTTTCCCTTTGATGATGAAGTTAGTAGACCTACCCTAACCACAATGGAAAATACTAACATAGTCACTCAAATATTTTTGACGGTTAATATGACCAAGTGTTTGCATGTATTACTTTAGTTGAAGAAGTAATATGTTTATCCTTGGTGAACTCTTGGAACTCCCTCGAAAAGTATGGTTATAATAAAGTTTGATCACTACAAACTCAACCTAGTCCATCCCAAGTAAACTCTTGGAAATCCCTTAACAAGTATGGAACCAAGAAAGAATAAATCTTTCGAGCCCAAACCTTGTCCTAACCAACTTGGTTAAGCCCCTTTTGATATGTTAGTTGCTTTTCTACACTTGTATGTTTGTTTGCTAGGATGCTTGTTTATTTTGTTATTGTGTTTTAAATGAATAGATTGTACGGAGAGCAACGATCTTTTGTGAAGAGAGTGTGATATCTTCACCAAATTCAACAAGGCAAGTAACACATCATCAACTACCCATTATTTTCTATATGCATTAGTTGATTTTTGAGTAGTATGCATTGATAGGAAATTTTACTAAGTTATATTATGATATGCTACTATCCTAGTAGTGTTTAGCCATCCCTTTTATCCTTGTTATTTATAGCCTTAGAACTTGATAGATGCTATGCAATGAGACAAATGATTTTTACTTGATGTTGTGGAAAAATTCTAAGTAACAACTTTAATGAACCACCTGGGTGGATTTGGTTGTTTGGCTGACGAGAGTTGAGTGTCTCCCCGAGGGGTTGTTCACTTGAGGAATGCCACCCAGGAACAAAGTGATTATGATGTTCCCCAAGTTATGATTGCTTCCAGTGCAGCCTTTAGTCATATGGGCTCTGTCTTGATCAACTAAGTTGTGAGGGTTCAGCCTGGGCTTGATAAGCAGATGTAGCATAATTATAGGTGGAACGGGTCTTGCCATTGGGTTGGATTCTTGCTTCTGAAATATCACGTCTCGATTCTTCTCCTTTCCTTAATGCACTCAGGGTGTATAGGATGTTTGGGTTGAGTTGGGTCTGAAGGTGAAAGTGCACAAGCTCTGCAGAGTCAACAAACTAAGATCTTAGCCGTGTCCCCGGTTATGGACAACTATGAGCAGCTGGACAAGGAAGGACGGAAGAATCACATCACAATTTTCAATAAGTAAAATTTTGACCAAGTGAACAGTAGTTGTGGTGCTTGGATCTTACTCCAATGTTGCCACCCTTTGAAAAGAAAAGTTTGTTTTACAAAAGAGATAGGAGAAAACTGGCTTTATGCAAACTTAGCCAAAACTCCACTCAGCCAAATAAGCATGTAGTATTAGTCTTGCCATTTATATCCACCATAGTTTTACTTGCCAATACATTAAATTGTATTGACTCCCTTGTGGCTGCATATTCCATATTGCAGATGTTTCTAAAGACGAGTGAGGATTTCGTTTAGGATCTCGAGACTATCGCCAACATGTTTTGCCTGTGGCACATGAAGAAGATGGGCTCAATGTTGTACTATGTTTTCCGCTGTATTTCTTTGTTTATGCTAGTCTTCTGAGACTATGCAAGCTGTAAATCCTATTTTGTAAAGACTGGATCATACGATGTAATAGAATTTGATGCATTTGCATGATATTTCATTTTGTACTGTGGTGCTAGCAATTGATCCAGGGACTAGCACAATAACACAGGTATTCCAACTTTATTAAAAGTTGGGATGCTACACATCTTGGCGCAATCAAAATGCATTCTCCAGAAGTTGGAGTTGGACAATGGTGGCTCATACTACATCTCGGCCCAATCAACCAGAAAATCAGCCAACACTTGAGACTTGATGGCATCCCGCCTCGCATACATGGGTGTATATGAGGCCAACTCAATTTTCCACTTGGCTACCCGGCCACTTGCATCCTCGTTTCCAATGATCTCCGAGATAGGTGCAGCACTCACCACCGTTATTGGATGCTCTTGCAAATAATGTTTGAGTTTTTTGGCCGCCATATAGACACCATATGTCATCTTATGATAGTGGTGGTAGTTTTGCTTTGAGTTGGAGATCACCTCGCTGAGATGGTATACTGCCCTATGTACTGATTTTCCTTCCTCTTCTCACTCTACCACTACCACAACATTAACAACTCGTTTGGTGGCTGCAATATAGTGTTGGAACGCGTAGAGATAAACGGAACTTTTTCCTACGCGGTACATCCAAGATCTAGCCGAGGTAGAAGGCCACGATTATTACAACTAGACGCGCGGTTGTGGATTATGGAAGAAGCACGTCGGGGCAGTGCAGTCCCACGACCTGATCCAGCCGATCCTCGAAGTGCTGAATGTACAACACCTCTGCCGGTATCCACACGTACGAGGAGGAGCTCCGATGGCAGACTGCTAGGTCTGGTGCGACGGCTGGACTGAGTGGGGCTAGGGTTCCCAACGCATGGGAGTGGACTAACGTGCCCGCTGGGCAACCTGCGCCCCTCTTTTTATAGCGAATGGTAGTGGGCTTCACAACACTTGTGGCCCATTCTCTCTGTGAGTCCGACTCACAAACTCAGTCCATTTCCGGTTCGGGTCCAACCCGACCAATACATTTTGCTCCCGCTCTTAAGTGTGCGACCCTGCAGGCTCATGGCGACTTGGACACGATTGGAGTCCAACTCCTAATCGATCAATCGGTAGCGGCTCCTAGCAGAACGTGCCGACTCCCAAGTCCCATTGAGTCATGACGACATACCTTTCAATGTGATATTCATCTTAGTCCCTTTTGCCTCAGGATATACCTTGTCAAACTATAGGCAATGTATCGTCATCCCTTTAATAGTTCAACTCTCTTCTCGATCCGTGATGTGTGATTCATCTGGCTAACTCTTAGTCAACAGACACAGTTAACACTTAACTGAGTCGCGCATAGCCATGCTTCCTGAATCATATCACTCGAGAGGGCCCAGAGAATATCTCTCCATTCGGAGGGGCAAAATCCCATCTTGATTATCCACATCACGCGGCTTGCTTCTCATTCGACCCGAACTCTGCCTTTATAGCTGCCTTGTCACAGAACAGCGTTTGACAGAACCTAAGTCGGTGATCCACAACTCGGATTGTGCGACAACCTAAGGTCTAAGGATTACATTGATTGAGACATGCAAATGACGACTTGCTCGTTGCATCTCAATATGGGTCAGTCCGACTTGCTAAACTCTTTAGCCAAGTCTGTGAACGTTGGAATGGCATCACCATGCCCATGACATGTGGAACCGTGTCATCAGCCAACACTCACATTAGTCTAGGGTGTGTGTCCAGCACAACCTTAACGACCAAGGACAATTAGTATGAACAACATGAATACATAGTTCCACAATCGAATCACATATTCAATGACATATATCTGATGTTCAAACCTAAGGACAACTTAATAACTTTATGAATACATTGGGAATTACATCAAACATGATTGCCTCTAGGGCATATTCCCAACATATAGAGCAACATCGGCTCTTTGGGTAGTGGAGAGGCCAATATTAGCGCAGAGCTCAACATTTTCTTCAGATCTGGGAATGCTGAGTCGGCCTGAGGTGTCAAAACAAACTAGTCTATCTTCTTCACCAACTGGTATAGGGGTAATGCTTTTTCACCCATTCTTCCTATAAACCGACTCAAGGATGCGAGGCAATCGGTGAATCTCTACACATCCTCGAGGCATCTCGGCAGAGAAATGCTTTCTATGGCACTGATTTTGGATGAGTTGGCCTCGATACCTCTACTAGACACAAGGAAACCTAGTAACTTGCCTGCAGGCACACCAAATGTACATTTGGCCGGGTCCAGCTTCAACCGGAAACTCTTCAAGTTCGCAAATGTTTCTCGGAGATCCTCCAACAGGGAATTCTTCTCCTTGGTCTTGATGACGATGTCATCGACATATACCAGCACATTCTTGCCAATTTTCTTATGCAAGAATTTCTGCATGCATCTCTGATAATCCAAATGTCATAACACGATAACAATAAGCTCCATATGCGTAATAAAGTCAGTCTTTATTTGATCCAGAGGGTTCAAAGGTATCTGGTGGAAACCAGAATACACATCTACAAATGATAACAACTCACAGCCTGTAGTGGAATAAATCACCTGATCAATCCGAGGCAGGGGAATGGGTCTTTAGGACATGCCTTGTTCAGATTCGTGTAATCAATATACATGCGCCACACTATGGCCACATTTGGGTCATCCTTCTTCTTCTCTACCAGGACCGGGTTAGACAACCAGTCCGGGTGCAGCACCTCCATGATAAAACCACTGGCTAGTAGCCTTGCTATCTCATCACCAATAGACTTTCTTCTCTCCTCGGCGAAGTGTCGGATAGGTTGCTTCACCGGCTTAGCATCCGGTCTCACATGCAGCGAGTGCTCAACCAACTCCCTCAGAACACCTGGCAGGTCCTGATTCGACCATCCAAAGATATCCCGATTCTCGCGGAGGAAGTGGATGCTCGCTTTCCTCTTTGTCCTCTAACCCGGAACCAATGATGGCCACACTTGGGGAATTCCGGGTCAATTTGCACCTTCTTGATCTCATTGGAGTTCTGGAAGGTGGCGCTCTGATGCGGGTTAGTCATACCCGGCAAACCGAGTTGTGCAGACTGTGCCAAAGCCACCACCTCATGGATTCTCTTCTTCTCCGCAGCAATCACCAGAGACTCGGCCAGACGAGAGCCAGCTGAAGCACACTCCATAGAGCGCTTGTAATCACTCGAGATGGTGATTATGCCATTAGGACCCGACAACTTCATATTCAGACAAGCCACATGAGTAGAGGCCATGAATTTGGCCAATGCCGTCCTGCCGAGTAAGGCATCATAAGGGTTGTCGAGGTCAACAACCTCGAACTGCACACTCTTAGTGCGGCAGTTATCTCGGGTGCCAAATAGTACATCCACCCAGACCTTGCCCATGGGCGCACAAGATACACCCGACACAATACCATGGCAGGTTGTCCGGCTAGGCTGTATCATGTTCTCGGTAATGCCGAGTTTGATCATTGTATCCCGGTACACGATGTTAATGCTGCTCTTATTATCAATGAAAACTCGGGTGAACTTGATGTTGATGTCGGGCCCAATGAGTGCCGTGTCCACTACCAGTGCATAACCTCCCAGGTTAGGCATAACCTTGGGATGCTCCCCCAAGTTCAAGATGATCTCCTCCTCAGACCAAAACATGAACTTCGACACAGCCGGCATCACTGCATTGACCTCCATTGCTCGCCGATGCTGGATCTGTTTGTCATCTGGTTTGGTCGCAAAGACCATATAGCTCTGGTGGTGATCCTGATACTCATTCTGGCAACTACCGTCGGCATTGTAGTAGTAGTTGTTGTTGTTGTTGTTGTTGATGTTCTTGGCTCCCTGAGCCACTTGATTCACATTCTCTGGCCTTCTCCGGTTATCCGGTGGCCTCGGGGGTGCATTCAAGACTTGAGTGTTTTCACCCGTGAGAAGCAGTGGTGGAGGTGGAGGCAACGGATGCCCACCCTCACTCTTGATTCGGTCATACCATATGCATTGCCGGCTAGTGTGATTGGCCGGCCTGCTAGGATGTCGGGTGTGATAGCTGCATGGCCCATCTCTCATTTTATCAAAGGTGAATCTCTGTTGGTCATCCTAGGGCTTCTTTTCATCTACCCACTACTTCTTGTTATTATGGTTTTGCCCCCACGGGGGTCCACTGTTCTTCTGGCGCTGGCTATTGCTGGCATCAGGTTGATCCGGATCAACCGCAGCGACATGGTTTGAACCATATCGGAAATCCGGTCTGTCATCCCTCCTCTTGTTCTGGTAATCCGGACGGTCATGCCGCCTGGAAGACCCGGTACCATCATTTCCCGAGTACTTCTTACTTGGTTCCACCGAGGTCAGCAGAGGCTGAGTCGGATCACCCAACGAGTACATATCCGCGATCTTGATTGTCTCAGCCAGTGTGGCTGGCATTTCCCTCTGCAACTTCTTCCACAACATAGTGCCATGTTGGCACCCTTGAGCAAACCAGGCAATAGCTTGTGACTGAATCACCCCTTCGCAAGAGTTGTGCAGGGTGCTCCATCTTGTCAGGTATTCCCGGTCAGTTTCATCTTCCCTTTGCCGACACATGGAGGGTTGTTGAGGACGATTTGGCCTCCGGTATGTGCTGGTGAAGTTGCTGATGAAAGCATCTTGGCAATCCAACCAGCAGTCAATGCTATCCACTGGCAAATTAATTAGCCAGATCCGGGCTGGTCCTTCCAACATCCGCGGAATATACCGCACCGCCCAACGGCAATTTCCTCCAGCAATCTGCATGGCTGTGACATAATCATTTAGCCAATCTTTCGGCTTGGTGCTTCCGTCATACATATTTGTACCCCGGGCAAGCTGGAACTTCGGTACTGGTGGCACCCTCATGATCCGGGGTCCAAAGCATGGTTGTACAGGTTGATCTTCCAGCCTCTCGGACAGAAAGATTATGTCAAGCTTGTTGCAGACATCATGTGCTGGCAGTGCACGAGGTCCCAGTCGAGCAGTGAGTGCTCCCTCATTATCAATTGTTCATATCTCGGGTACCCTGCTCTCTCCATAGTCAAGTAACCATTATCATATCGATTGTCTGTGGGAACATTTCCCTGGTACTGACTGGCATGCCCGGCACCATGCTGCTGCTGAGCTTGATTTGGTGCCGGATACCAAGGTGGAATATCTCGATTAGGATCATGCCCAGCCGCATGAACTCGTCTGGAGCCACGACCGCCTTGACCAACATGACCTTGGCCGGCATTGGCTGGACCATCATTGCATTGAACAACTAATTGCTTTCCGGCACCAGACGGATCATAAACTTGAACCTGCTTGTGCTTGCCGGAATTCACACTTCGAGCTCGCCCTTCACCGACATGGTGCAAAGAGGCCTGGCCACCAGACTTGCGACCATTGGAATGATCCACATGAGATACACCTGCACCTGGTTTGCCTTACTAAAATCCTAATTTTGTCGGTTAGCCTAAAAAACTAACTCATTAACCCGATCTTACTGCCTACGGCGAGCTTCACCGGTCAAGCCAGACAACTCGGCTGCTGCTGCCTCTGCAGCCCTAAGATTCTTAGCAAGAAAACTATACTTAGGTTTACCAGCCGACACAACACTAGCAAATTTACTAGTTCTAGCTTTACCATCTCTAGTTATCTCGGCACCGAGGTCTCTACCTTGGTTGCGCACCGCATCTATGCGACTAGGATTGTTTCCAACTGGAGTAAAACCATGAGACTTGTTATAATCACGGAGATCGATGTCGAATTCTTGTCTGGCACGGGACATCTCGAACGCCTCGTTGTGCATGTTCTGCCTATGATCCTCCAGCTGGGCCTGCACCAGTGCCGGATCCGTGCCGGTAGCCACCAGCACAGCCAACTTCTCGATTATGTCCTGAAAAGGACCGGGCCTTGCGGATGCAGTAGACAGGCCTGCATAACCCGGTTGATTCTCGTGCCTCTCCATGGGCTTGTGCGCCGCCCGGGTTGCCTTGATGCCGGCATCAGTTTCACCGGACGCACCTTTCCCACCTTCAGAAACTGGCAAGTTCATCATCACCTCCACGCAGTCTGCGGAGCAAGCGATACGCCGGTTGCGGACCGCGCAGACTGCAGGAGGATCCGTGGCCACGTCCACCCTTTCGGGATACACACTGATGATATCAGTGGCAACACCTTTCCCACCTTCAGAAACTGGCAAGTTCATCATCACCTCCACGCAGTCTGTGGAGCAAGCGATACGCCGGTTGCGGACCGCGCAGACCGCATGAGGATCCGTGGCCACGTGCACCCTTTCGGGATACACACTGATGATATCAGTGGCAACATAGACCAGGTGAGCACCGAAGCCGATGAAGAAGCCACCCGTTGGTAGCAGTTTGCCGCCGAAGTCACCCGCGTTGTCGTTGACGAAGTTGAGCAAGACGAATCTATGCATAAGGCCACAAACCACACGCTCGCTCGAAGGAAGAAGGGATCCCGTCCAGATAGAAACTCCAGCCAGCACAGCTGCTGGCCCCGTGGTGGGCGCCAACTGTCGTGGTGGTGTCACGGGTAGATGCCATAGGATGGCTTAAGTTACGATCTGATGGACGTTGTTGGTATCCAGGGAGGGATAGTGCGCTAAGAAGCACACGCGAAAGACACAAAGCACACTGATGTACCCAGGTTCAGGGCCCTCGTGAGGAGGTAAAGCCCTGCTCCTGCTTGGCTGCCTCTATATCAGTGGGTAACCAAGTTACAAGCTTGATCCTCGAGCTCCCCTAGCTAGAGGAGGAAGAAGGATTTCTATCTCTCTCTCTCTCTCTCTTTTTCTTTGAGTGAAGAAGGAAAAATGAGTCACTGGGTGTTGGGAATATGCCCTAGAGGCAATCATGTATGATGTTATTCCCAATGTATTCATAAAGTTATTAAGTTGTCCTTTGGTTTGAACATCTGATATATGTCATTGAATATGTGATTCGATTGTGGAACTATGTATTCATGTTGTTCATACTAATTGTCCTTGGTCATTAAGGTTGTGCTGGACACACACTCTAGACTAATGTGAGTGTTGGCTGATGACACGGTTCCACTTGTCATGGGCATGGTGATGCCATTCCAACGTTCACAGACTTGGCTAAAGAGTTTAGCAAGTCGGACTGACCCATATTGAGATGCAACGAGCAAGTCGTCATTTGCATGTCTCAATCAATGTAATCCTTAGACCTTAGGTTGTCGCACAATCCGAGTTGTGGATCACCGACTTAGGTTCTGTCAAACGCTGTTCTGTGACAAGGCAGCTATAAAGGCAGAGTTCGGGTCGAATGAGAAGCAAGCCGCGTGATGTGGATAATCAAGATGGTATTTTTCCCCTCCGAATGGAGAGATATTCTCTGGACCCTCTCGAGTGATATGATTCAGGAAGCATGCCCATGCGCGACTCGGTTAATTGTTAATTGTGTCTGTTGACTAAGAGTTAGTCAGATGAATCACATATCACGGATCGAGAAGAGAGTCGAACTATTTAAGGGATGACGATAAATCGCCTATAGTTCGACAAGGTATATCGTGAGGCAAAAGGGACTAAGAGGAATATCACATTGAAAGGTATGTCGTCATGACTCAATGGGACTTGGGAGTCGGCACATTCTGCTAGGAGCCGCTACCGATTGATCGATTGAGAGTCGGACTCCAATCGTGTCCAAGTCGCCATGAGCCTGCAGGGTCGCACACTTAAGAGCGGGAGCAAATGTATTGGTTGGGTTGGACCCGAACCGGAAATGGACTGGGTTTTGTGAGTCGGACTCACGGAGGGAATGGGCCACAAGCGTTGTGAAGCCCACTACCACTCGCTATATAAAGAGTGGCGCAGGTTGCCCAGCGGGCACGTTACTCCTCTCCCATGCATTGGGAACCCTAGCCCCACTTAGTCCAGCCGTCGCACCGGACCTAGCAGTCCGCCGTCGGAGCTCCTCCTCGTACGTGTGGATATCGGCAGAGGTGCTGTATGTTCAGCACTTCGACGTTCGTGGGATTGGATCGGCTGGATCGGATCGTGGGACTGCACTGCCCCGACGCGCTGCATCGATAATCCGCACCTGCGCGTCTAGTGGTAATACTCGTGGCCTTCTACCTCGGCTAGATCTTGGAAGTACCGCGTAGGAAAAAGTTTTGTTTATCTCTACGCGTTCCAACACTGGGATCATCTATCTATCGTCCCTCATGCAGGAGGGGGTGTGGCCACCTTATATATCAGTGGCCATTGATAGAGAGTACAAGGGTTAGGCGGAAAAGCACTATGGTGTATCACACGTCGTCATGCACAAGGCTGAAAGTCTCGTCTGCGTCATGTACGGGGTGCCCTGTCCCCTCTGTTGGAGACACGACATGGCCTCACCCATACCTCTACACTATTACCGTGTACGCTCCATGACAGCCAGTACATGCTCGCCTAGTAAGTTGCAATCACACGCCTGTACGTCTCCGTGATCGTCGGGATTCACCTGCTCCATTGACTCTTGTCCGGGATAACAGGTTCTTCTCCTAACCCAGTTTCTCCAAGTGTAACTCGAATAACCCGGAAGAATACTCACATGCAAGATAATGCTCAAAGCAACATATACCGTCATGTACTATGTCGGTCATCATATGCCGGTAGGGCACTTGAATCGGTCAATCTCGACTTGGTCCACTCTTTGGACATCATTTCATGACCCTACCCGGGGATAGCCCCCCGACAACCCGCTAGCCACTTATGCAATACAAGTTGCATGTCAGTCGTGGAACAAGTCTCATGTACGGGGACATGTAAAGTTACTTCGGGCAGCTTCATCCCACTATCCACTAAGATAAAAAAATACACAAAGGAGGCAATAACATGATCATCAACTCCCACATACACCTTGATGGTGTAGATCTTGCACTCATTGGGAGACCCCAAGATGAAGGTGTGATGAGCACAACAACAAGTTTTCCCTCCGTAAGAAACCAAGGTTGAATCGACCCGTAGGAGAAAGAAGCAACTTCTGAAGGTTGATGCAGCTGAGGTGGCGGGGACCACTACCGGTTCAGAAGCAGCGTGGAACCTACACAACACAATCAATCACTTTGCCCCAACGAAGCAGTAAGGTTGTCAATCTCACCGGTTTTGCTGAACACAGAGAGGTTAAACGTACCGTGTGGAAAATAATATTTTTTTGCAGTAGATGAAAGAGAATAGTGATGGCGGTAGTAAAACAGTAGCAACAGTATGAAAACAGATATTGCAGTGATTGTATTATCAGTATGAGGAAAAAGGACCGGGGTCCACAGTTCACTAGATCTGTCTCTCCCAAGACAGATAGATAGCATGTGTGGTAAACAAATTAGAGCTGGGCAATTGACAGATATAAAGGCTGCACCGTAGTGCATATGCATGACATGATGATTACTATGTGATTCATGCGGGCATTACAACAAGATACATAGACCGTTATCCAACTGCATCTATGACTAATAATCCACCCTGAGAATGTTATCCGAGCAATCCTTGGGTATTAAGTTGCAAACAACAGATAATCGTAGTAAGGGAGGTGTGTAATGTAAACAATGTAAACATCGTTGTTTTCTCCCTAACGGCAACAACACATCCTCCATCCGTCATGTTTCTGTCACTCGAGCACATATGCAAAGGAGGCATGAACCCACTATCGAGCATAAATACTCCCTCTTAGAGTCACTAGCATCTACTTGGCCAGATCATCTACTAACAACGGAGAGCATGCAAGATCATAAATAACATACACATGAAGATAACATGATAGATTGATAATCAAGAGACATAACATTCAATATTCATCGGATCCCGATAAACACAACATGTAGCATTACAATAAGATGATCTTGATCATGTAGGGAAGCTCACAAGATCTAAAAATGAGGCATAAAGAGGAGAGAACAACCATCTAGCTACTGCTATGGACCCGTAGTCCAAGGATGAACTACTCACGCATCACTCTAGAGGCATGCATGGTGGTGTAGAGCCCTCCGGTGATGATTTTCCCTCCCGACAGGGTGTAGGGGTGAACTCCAGAACCCTCCCGAACTCGGGTTGATGATGACGGCGGACTTGGGTGTTTTTTGTGGAAAATGTAGATTATTTTAGGGTTAACACTCCAAGGGGAATAAATAGGCGAAAGGGCAACATCGATGGGCGGCCAGGGGGCCCACACCACCCCATGGCGCGGCCAGGGGCGCCGCCCTATGGTGTGGGGCCCATGTGGCCCCCCTCCGGTCTCCTCCAGACTCCGTGAACCCCGTGGGAATTCTAAGACTTTAGGGCTTCGAATTTTCCGATTCCGATAATATTTCCAGAATAACTTTTCTGAAACTAAAAACAGCAAAAAACAGGAACTGGCTCTGTGGCATCTTGTCAATAGGTTAGTTCTAGAAAAATCGATAAAAATGACATAAAGTTTAAAGGAAACATGTAGGAAATAACATGAAAACAACATGGAACATCAGAAATTAAGGATACGTTTATGACGTATCAACATCCCCAAGCTTAGTTCCTACTCGTCCTCGAGTAGGTAAACGACAAAACAAATAATTCCTGATGTGACATGCTACCAACATAAACTTGATAATCTAAATTGTAGAAGAATAAGTAAGCTAAGATCATAGTACTTTAAGCACAAACATGATAAATATAATTTTAACAATGAAACATAGCAATCACATTGCATCATGAAAAGTAACACAAATAGAAGATCATGAATAATAGTGCACTTGAAAGTTATACGTTTGTTTAAAGCATAGAGAAAACATAGCAAAGTGATATTTCGTTTGTCCTTAATAGTGGGGAAAAACATAAATGTCAGGACACCTTTAAAGTTAAAGTGGAGGACTAGAACAAGTAATTTGAGAGCAAATAATAACACATCATGAATCAATTAATAATATTTCTGGGACAAATGCACATTAAACTCAGAATGGCTCTCTCAACTGTGCATAAACTTAGAACATGGAGACTCAAGATAAAAGTAAAAGAAAGGCCCTTTGTAGAGGGAAGCATGGATTAACTCATGTGCTAGAGATTTTTATTTTATTAAACAGAGGTATTAAAAACAATTTTTTAGAGAGGTGTGCATGCTTATGTCAACGAATGGTAAACAGAAAATACAGTAGATCACAAGCCAACTAGACTTCACAAGAGTGGCTCCCATAGAAGGACGCGTCTGGGTAGAAGGTCATCCTTTTTTCTCTTTTGTTTACACAATTATGATTTGACTGATAAATCAGGGAAAAAATAGTAAAGAGAATTTGTTGTATTAAGTTTGGGGCTGGGCACCCCGCTGCCAGCTCTTCTAGCAATTGGATAAGCGGATGAAGCCACTATTCCAGGGTGTGAAATCCAATCAACAAGTGAGATAAAGATTCTCTATTCACGTCCTCATGAGCTAAAACAGGAGCACAAAACATGAATAATTTTGAAGGTTCTAAAGGTAACACATGAGCAATTTACTTTGGAGTGACGGTTAAATACCACATGTAGACAGGTATGGTGGACACATTTGGCAAACTTTGGTTTTTGGGAGTTGGATGCACGAGTAGAGCTCATACTCAGTACAGGTGGAGGCTAGCAAAGACTGAGAGCGACAAATCAAGAGAGCAATAATGGACATAATCATGCATAGCGACAAAAACATTATTAATCAAAGCATAAATGGTATTACAAGTTAAAAAACTAAATTATCATAGAGGCTATAAGTGACTGGTCTGTATTCATAGACATGGTGTAAGCATGCGCCAAGTCAACCAAATAAAACATTCAAAGGAGAACACCACAAATTTATGCTTCAATATGACAACAACAACTCATGATTTTTTCAATGACACATTAAACACTCTCAGATATTTGAGACAAGTCATGCTACAAAAATAACCACTAGGCTTAGAATGAAAATAACATCTAACATGACATGAAAAAGTCTAGCCACAGTCTATACAACCTTCTATTTGCACCGTTATAAGCACGAAAACTGTACTACTGCTTTCCAACACCAAACATTTCATACTAAACAAAAAATCTCCAAGAGATATAGAAATTAAACAATAGATTACTAACACAATTCTACTAAAACTAACAGCTCTGAATAAGAGATGCATGAAAAACAGGAGCTAAAAAGGAAATTTGCAGCAACTAGAAGAAAAACTAGGAATACGAGCATAACGAGTATTCATATGAAAAAGCAGAGCGTGTCTCTCTCACAAACATGAATTCTAGGTTCCAAAAATATTATTGCAGAAAGGAAAACAAAACAAAAACAAACAAACGCTCCAAGTAAAATTTATATGATGTGACCGAATAAAAATATAGTTTCACTAGAAGTGACCTGATAAATTGTTGATGAAGAAGGGGATGCCTTGGGCATCCCTAAGCTTAGACTCTTGAGTCTTCTTAGGATTTTGTTGGGATGAACCACGGGGGCATCCCCAAGCTTTGGCTTTGGAATCTTCTTGATCACATTATATCACCCTCTTTTCTTGACCCTTGAAAACTTTCTCCATACCACACTCAAAGTAATTCGCATTAGAGGGTTAGTGCACAGTCAAAACTTCATGGGTTCCGCATGGGAACAATTACTATTGATACTTTTAAACATTAGCTACATACACCGATGTTTTGTGAAGAAAATAAATCCACTCGACATAGTAAAAGAGCAAATGCAAGAAAAATGGCAGAATCTGTCAAATCCAGAATAGTTTGTAATGACAATTTTTTTCGGGGCAATTAAGTTGCTCAGATCGAAAAACATAAAGAACAAAAAGTTTTGGAATTAGCTTAGGAATAAACACAAAATGTTTCAGGTCATTTTGATCTTTCTGTGAATTATACGATTTTTTACGATGGACAGCAGAAATCTATTTTCTGCGCAGAAATCCAAATCCAAAACCAACTCCAACTTTCGCTAGAAACTTTCCTTGACACAACTAATACATGAAAATAAAGATACAAAGGAGTTTCTATAGAAGTATACAACACCTTGACTCAAATAAATCAGAGCAAAACAAAGCAAAAAATAAAATCATTGGTTATCTCCCAAGAAGTGTTTTTGTTTAACGCCCTTTAGCTAGACATAGAAAATGGAATCAAGTGTTTTCAAGTGAAGAAGCATCCAAATTATAATTTGTTCGAATAATAGAATAAAAAAGAAAATTCATTCTCTTTCTAGGAAAGTGGTACATACCTTTCTTGAGTAGGAATTGATATTTAATACTCCTCACTTTCATATCAATAACAACACCAACAGTTCTAAGAAAAGGTCTTCCCAAAACAATTAGACAAGAAGCATTGCATTTAATATTCATAACAACAAAATCAACGGGGAAAAGGTTATTATTAACCATAATAAGAACATCATCAACTCTACCCAAAGGTTTCTTTCTAACATTATCAATAAGACGAATATCCAAATAACATTGCTCCAAAGGTGGCAAAGCAAGCATATCATAAAGTTTCTTAGGCATAACAGAGATACTAGAACCAAGATCACGTAGAGAATTACAATCAAAATCATTCACCTTCATTTTAATGATGGGTTCCCAACCATCATCTAACTTCCTAGGGATATAAGCTTCACATCTTAATTCATCTTCTCTAATTTGCATGAGAGCATTTGTAATATGTTTTGTGAAAGCCATGTTCATAGCACTAGCATTAGGACAACTAGCAGGATTTTGTAGCAACTTAATTACTTCAGATATGTTGCAACCATCAAAGCAAGATCATTTTTATCAAAGGTAATGGGACTATTGTCTCCCATGTTTCTAAAAATTTCAGCACTTTTATCAGGAACATTTTTAGTACTTTTAGGTAATTTTGAACGTTCAACAACATAAGTGGGAGTATTGCCAACACCAATTACTTTACCATTTATAGTAGAAGGTTTTGTAGCAAAATTTACATTCTTACCTGTTGTAGCTCTCTCAGTGTGCCATTCAGAATAATTTACCATCATATCATCAAGAAGATTTGCTGATGCCCGCAAAGTCATGGACATAAAGGTTCCTCCAACAGCTGAATCCAGAAGGTTTCTTGAAGAAAAAAATCAGACTTGCATAAAAGGTTTGGATGATCATCCAGGTATTCCATGAGTGGGGCAATTCTTTACTAGAGATTTCATTATTTCCCAAGCTTTAGCAACATGCTCATTATCAAGTTGCTTAAAATTCATAATGCTACTTCTTAAATACATAATCTTAGCAGGAGGATAATATTTTCTAATGAAAGCATCTTTACATTTATTCCATGAATCAATACTATTTCTAGGTAAAGATAGCAACCATTCTTTAGCTCTTCCTCTCAAAGAGAAAGGAAACAATTTCAGTTTAATAATATCTTCATCTACATCTTTATATTTTTGCATCTCACATAGTTCAACAAAATTATTAAGGTGGGCAGCAACATCATCAGTACTAACACCAAAAAATTGCTCTCTCATAACAAGATTTAAAAGTGCAGGCTTTATCTCATAAAATCAGCAGTAGGAGCAAGTGGAGCAATAGGCGTGCTAATGAAATCATTGTTGTTTGCGCTAGTGAAGTCACACCACTTAGTGTTCCTAGGGGTACTCATTTTAGCAAGATTAAAAATTGGATAAAAAAGACAACTAGAATAAGAACTATTTTTTTGTGTGTTTTTGATAAAGAGAAGCAAACAAGACAAAATGAAATAAACTAAGAAAAACTAAAACAAAGTAAAGAGATTGGAAATGAGAGACTCCCCTTGCAGAAATTCTCTTCCTTTCCGGCAATGGCGCCAGAAAAAGTCGTTGGTGCTAGAGTTGACGAGGGAGTGGTAGCTTCTTGATGACTTTGAGATCCCCGGCAACGGCGCCAGAAAAAGTCTTGATGGTGCAGATCTTGCACTCGTTGGGAGACCCCAAGAGGAAGGTGTGATGAGCACAGCAACAAGTTTTCCCTCAGTAGGAAACCAAGGTTGAATCGACCAGTAGGAGAAAGAAGCAACTTCTGAAGGTTGATGCAGCTAAGGTGGTAGGGCGCACTACCGGTTCAGAAGTAACGTCGAACCTACACAACACAATCAATCACTTTGCCCCAACGAAGCAGTGAGGTTGTCAATCTCCCCGGTATTGTTGAACACAAAGAGGTTAAACGTATCGTGTGTAAAATAATATTTGTTTGCGGTAGATCAAAGAGAACAACGATGGCAGTAGTAAAACAGTAGCAGCATTATGAAAATAGAGATTGCAGTGATTGTATTATCAGTATGAGGAAAAAGGACCGGGGTCCACAATTCACTAGAGGTGTCTCTCCCAAGACATATAGATAGCATGTGTGGTAAACAAATTACAGCCCGACAATTGACAGATATAAAGGCTACACCGTAGTACATATGCATGACATGATGATTACTATGTGATTCATGCGGACATTACAACAAGATACATAGACTGTTATCCAACTGCATCTATGACTAATAATTCACCCTCTGAATGTCATCCGAGCAATCCTTGGGTAATAAGTTGCAAGGAACAAGTAATCGCAGTAAGCAAAGTGTGTAATGTAAACAATGTAAACATCGTTGTTTTCTCCCTAATGGCAACAACACATCCTCCATCAGTCACGTTTCTGTCACTCGAGCACAGATGCAAAGGAGGCATGAACCCACTATCGAGCATAAATACTCTCTATTGGAGTCACTAGCATCTACTTGGTTATATCAGCTACTAACAACAGAGAGCATGCAAGATCATAAATAACATACACATGAAAATAACATTAGATTGATAATCAAGAGACATAGCATTCAATATTCATCGGATCCCAGCAAACACAACATGTAGCGTTACAATTAGATGATCTTCAGGGCAGCTCATAATATCTAAACATGAGGTATAAAAAGGAGAGAACAACCCTCTAGCTACTGATATGGACCCGTAGTACAAGGATGAACTACTCACGCATCACTTCAGAGGCGGGCATGGTGGTGTAGATCTCTCCGGTGATGATTTTCCCTCCCGGCAGGGTGACCAGGAGAACTCCAGAACCGTCCTGAACTCGGGTTGACGATGAAGGCGGCCTCGGGTGTTTTTCATGAAAAGGGTCAATTCTTTTAGGGTTAACACTCCCAGGGGAATAAATAGGCGAAAGGGAAACATCGGTGGGAGGACAGGGGGCCCACATCACCCAATGGCGCGGCCAGGGGGCATGCCTGTGGGGCCCCTGTGGCCCCCCTCCAGGTCTCCTCCGGACTCCGTGGACCCTCCGAGAATTCTAAGATTCTCGGGTTCAAATTTTTCAATTCCGAGACTATTTCCAGAACAATTTTCTGAAACTAAAAATAGCAGAAAACATGAACTGGCTCTGTGGCATCTGTCAATAGGTTAGTCCCAGAAAATCGATAAAAATGACATAAAGTGTAAAGGAAACATGTAGCAAATAACATGAAAACAACATGGAACATCAGAAATTAAGGATACGCTTATGACGTATCACACCTATGTATTAGACCCATACAACACATTCACGCATAGATCCGGCTCTGATACCATGAAACGTTGCAAACGTATCTATAATTTTTATGCTCCATGCTTTTTTTTCTACCCAATACCTTTTGTTTTCCACATGTTTTATTTCGTTTTCAGGATGTTTTCATAGACTAACCTATTAACAGATGCCTCGGGCCAGTTGTTGTTTTATGCTGTTTTTCTATTTTGGAAAAGTTCTTGAGGAAATATTCTCGGAAAGGGCTGAAAATCCACGAAGGTCATTTTTTACCCAGAATGGAGACGGAATCAAAGAAGAGACGGAGTGGAGCCAGAGGCACCAGGAGGGTGCCAAGCGCGTCCCCTCCCTAGGCCGCACCTGGTGGGATCCTTGCGACCTTGGCCACTGCCTCTTGTCGCCTCTTCTCCCATAAATTTCCTTCAACCCTAAAAATCACGGGAACAAAGTTATTTTCCATGAAACATATAGAGAGGCGTCGTCACCTCGCAAGTTCAATCTAGGGCTTCTCGAGTCCTGCTCCGGCACCCTGCCGGAGAGGGGAATTGTCATCAGAGGCCTCTACATTGTCATGATCGCCTCCGGACAGATGCGTGAGTAGTTCATCTCAGGACTACGGGTCCATATCAGTAGCTAAATTGTTTTTCTCTCCCCTATGCATCCATGTTTAGAGTCGCGTGAGCTTCCTCACATGATCTAGACCACCGTTATTTAATTGTGAATGTTGTGTTTGCTGAGATCCGATGAACCATGAGATTATGATTATTTTGTTCATGTCAATCTGAGATGCTTCACCTATATTCGTAGATAGTATTAATCTTTTCTTGCAATGCTATCTGATGTTTATTATTACCTTGGCCACGTAGTTTTTTTCACCTCCAAGATATGGTTTATATGCTTGATGGTAGGTTCATGCCTCCCTTACATCTATGCTCGAGTGACAGAAAGTTGACGGATGGGGGATGTGCTGTTGCTACCGGGGAGAAAATAGCGGTGCTTTTATCTATGGAAGAGGACCACTACTTACATTATGTATTATTCTTAATGCATTTGTCTGTTGCACACAAAGCAATCACTTTTTTGCGGCAACTTAATACCAGAGAGATTTGCTGGATAGCTTTCTTGAGGTGGACTTTTAGATATAGATGCATGCTGGAAAGTTGTCGGGGGTTACCCCCGAGTAGGGTAAAGGCAAGTGCTAAGGGCAAGATCAGAAGAGGATGTTTGGCCGAGTAGCCGGCTACCCGGTACTTGCTACCCGGTCGACTGCTACTCGGTCCTACACATAGATGGCCAAAAGGACGAATCAAGAAAGTTATGTTCCTCCGAGTAGAAGAGTTGGACCGAGTAGAAATGGCGGGATCCTACTCGGGCCAGAAGTCAAAGGAGCCGTTCTGACACAGGATCCCGCGTATCCCGGGTCCGTACTTTGGCACTATTCACGGCACTGTTCATCTGAGGACGGCGTGCCTGACAGCGACAGTGTGTCAGCAGGGCGTCGCAGGATAGGGGGGACCTACTCTGCGTTCATGGCAGTGATAACAGATCGGTTACTTGGTTTTGCCCAACGACTTTCCGCACCGGACAAACTTAGAAGCCAAAGCTGTCAGCGGGAGCTCGGAAGAAGGACGGTGTGCACACTATGTCGACATCTGTTTGTATTTGGATGTATCCGGCTGGGCACCGAGTATATAAGGTGCCCTGCCCCCTCCTGCGCGAGGGATCCCAGAACCGGTTCACATTCTTGACTTAGTTCCTCACGCAAGAGAGAAGGGTGGCTACTCGGTAGCAAGAACATTTGTACTGTGGCTACTCGGAGAGACACTAACATACAGAGAGAAAGGCAGGAGTAGGGGTTTTACCTCCTCACGAGGGCCCTGAACCTGGGTAGATCGTGTTGTTTGCGGTGCTTGTTCCATACTTCACGCGGCTACTCGTCGCGTGATCCCTCCCCAAGCGCCTCCAGCGTCCATCGTCCCCACAACTTTAGCCATCCTATGGCATCTGCCGTGACACCACCACGACAGTTGGCGCCCACCGTGGGGCAACCAGCGGCGCTGGCTGGAGTTTCGGTTCGGACGGGATCGATTTCGGTTACCGGAGAGCGCGTGGTCTGTGGCCTCGTCCACAGATTCGGCTCCTTCAACTTTGTCACCGACAACGCCGGCGATTTCGGCGGCAGGGCCATGCCGGAGGGCGGCTCGGTGCTTTCTTTCCGCGCACACCTCGTCTACGTTGCCACCGTCATCGACCGCGAGTACCCCGAGCTGGTGCATGTCGCGGAAGACCCACCTGCTGTCATCGCTGCACGCGGGAGGCCGTTGGGCCGCTCTGCGGACGTCGCGGAGGTGATGATGACCGGCCCTGCTGCTGACGCCGGGAAGGGCACGGCTGCTACCGCTGCGGGCGTCATCGAGGATCTCGCTGGCCCGAGTGCTGGCGGGAAGACGCACAAGCCCTACGAGAAGGAGTGCAATCTTCCCCTTTCCACTACTCCGACAATCCCTGCGTCTGCTGCGCGGACGGGTATGCCGCCTCCCACTGATCTCGAGCTCCTGACCATGAAGGCGCAGCTCGACCGGCAGCGCCAGGAGTTGCTCGCTGAGCAGGCGGAGTTGGAGAAGATTAGGCTAGAGCTCAGCCTAGATCAGATTGAGTACAACAAGGCTCACGGTTTTACACCGGTTGTTAGGAGAGCTAGCAAAGTAGCTGCTACAAGTCGCAACCTAGGCGCCAAGATGGCAACAGTTGTAGAGGCTCTCAGTCAGTCCCCCACTGCAAACACCTCCACTAGACCCAGATACAGCAGCCCCGCCAAAACACTTAGAGCTGTTGAGGCCGTAGCTGCCGAGTTGCCGCATCTAGCTGGTGACGCGCGCGTTAGGCAGCAGGAGAGGCTAAACGAGCTGGTGCTAGAGGTTGCTAGGCAGGATGAGGAGTTCCGGAAAGCCAACCCGGGTGCTGGAGCTTCTCAGGTGGTGCACTCGCAGGTGGCTAGATCTAACGATCAGGCTTCATCACCGCATCCTAGCCGTGAGAGAAGCCGGAGTGGGCATTCCGGCAAGGGTAGGCAGATGCAGGTGTACGACCCGGCTGTCGCTGCGAAACAGCTCGCTGTGCCGCGACAGTCCGGTCAGAAACACAACACTGCAGGAGCAGGCTTTCAAGCCCATAAAGCCCAAAGCCAGGCCCGAGATGGAGAGCGCCCAGGCCCTTCTCAGCATCCAGTTGCTCAGCCTACTCGGCAGAGGCAGCAGCCGCGTGCGGTGGCGCCAGCCGCCAACCCGGTGGAGCAGCCTGCAGCTGTACAGGTAGACAGATATGATGATGGCTATTCGGCCATGGGGTTGGCTGGCTATGACATCCTGGATCGTGTGGGCGAGCGCGTGTTGGCACCTGGTGACGCGAGGTACCAGCTGGACCGGATCAGCTTGTCGGCACGACTCGCGGGACCTCCCGGCCCCGAGTGCTTTGGCCCGCGCATCATGAACGAGCATTCCGTGAAGAACTTCCAGCTCGCAAGGGGCACCAAGAGCTACAATGGTAGCACCAAGCCGGAGGATTGGCTCAATGACTATGTCACCGCGGTTCATATCGCGAACGGCAACCGGAGATGGGCAGTGCGGTACGTTCCGCAGATGCTAGAGGGTCCAGCTCGCACTTGGCTCAACAACTTGCCCAAGAACAGCATCAATTGCTGGCTGGACTTCTCGGAGGCCTTCATCAGCAATTTCACCAGCACATACAATAGGCCGAATAGGCCACAGCAGTTGTCCGCTTGCAAGCAGCGGGAAGATGAGACGGACCGCGAGTACCTTACTCGGTGGAGCACATTGCGGAACACCTGTGAAGGTGTGAATGAAGCCCAGGCCATCACTTGGTTTGCGCAGGGTTGCAGACATGGCAGTATGCTGTGGCAAAGGTTGCAGAGGGAGATGCCAAACACTCTGGCGGAGACCATCAAGATCGCGGATCAGTACGCACTCGGTGACCCTACTCAGCCCCTGATGGATTCCTCCGAGCCAAGAAGAAACTTCAACAGCAACAAGCGCAACGAGTTCCGCAATAAGCGCAGGGGTGACCGAATAGATACTCGGTACGACCCTGAGGAAGTGAATGCAGTGGCTGTTGGAGCTGGGGGCAGCCAAAGGCAAAAACCTGCTGGAGCCTACGGGCAGAACCAGAACCAGGGCCAAGGCAACAAGAAACCATACCGCGCTCCTCAGTCGGGTAGCGGCAACTCGGAACCGACGAGGAAGTTCGTCTTCGTTGACATGAGGGATGGCCCATGCAGTTTCCATACTCAGCACCCCTCGAGGCCTGCTAACCACACTACCCGACAATGCGAGTGGTGGGATCTGATCAGGAATGAAGGCTTGCCTCCTCCTCCTCATCTGCCAGCTGCAAACGCCAATGTGCAGCCTGCTCGCGCACCCGCAGTTCGGCCTCCAGTGTTTCCGAGAAGAGAAAACGTGAACCAAGTGGCTTTAGGAGCCAATCGCCACTTCAACAATGAGGGCTACCGCAACAACAACAACAACCACAACCGCAACAACAACAGAGGCAACAACAACTACCAGGGCAACAACAACGGCAACAATGAGGGCGGAGGCCGCAACCAGTACCAAGAACACCACGAGAGCTACATGATCTTCACTTCTGAGCCCGTCGACAAGCAATCACAACACAGGCGTGCCATGGAGGTCAATGTTGTGATCCCTGCTGTCCCTCACTACATGCATTGGTGCAACCAAGAGATCACGTGGTCCCGAGTAGATCATCCCAAGGTGATGTCCAACCCGGGTAGCTACGCCTTGGTGCTGGATCCAACCTTCCTGGGTCCTGAGAAGAATGTGAGGTTCAGCAAGGTACTGATCGACAACGGCAGCAACATCAACATTGTGTACAGAGACACACTCGAGAAGCTTGGGCTGGCCGAGAACATGCTGTTACCTAGCAAGACCACTTTCCATGGCATCGTGCCGGGAGTCTCGTGCAACCCGATTGACCGAGTATCGATAGATGTGCTATTCGGCACCAGGGAGAACTGCCACACAGAGAGCCTGCAGTTCGAGGTGGTTGATCACCAGAGCCCCTACCATGCCCTACTCGGCAGGCCTGCTCTGAGCAAGTTCATGGCCTCTACCCACACGGCATATCTGAAGATGAAGATCCCTGGTCCCAATGGCGTGATTACCATCGCTGGTGATTACAAGAAGTCCATGGAGTGTGCCTCTGCTGGTTCTCAGTTGGCGGAGTCCATGGTGATTGCTGCCGAGAAGAAAAAGATGTACGAGGTGGTGGCTATGGCGCAATCCGCGCAAGCTGGTGCGCAGGGCGTGCCGAGTACCCAGCACGGGACCACGTTCCAGGCATCTCAAGAGACAAAGAAGGTGCAGGTCGACCCTGAGTTCCCCGACCGCGTAGCCATCATTGGCTCCGGGTTGGCGGAGAAATAGGAAAGCGAGCTCATCCACTTCCTCCGTGAGAATCGGGACGTGTTCGCCTGGTCCAATGAAGATTTACCAGGAGTCCCGAGGGAGTTGGTTGAGCACTCGTTACATGTGCGTCCTGACGCCAAACCAGTGAAGCAGGCTATGCGCCGTTTCGGAGATGAGAGAAGGAAGGCCATTGGTGACCAGATCACCAAGCTGCTGATAAGCAATTTCATCATGGAGGTGCTGCATCCGGATTGGCTAGCCAACCCGGTCATGGTCGAGAAGAAGAAGGAGGACCCCAAGGCTGCTACTGCATGGCGCATGTGTGTCGACTACACCGACTTGAACAAAGCATGCCCCAAGGATCCTTTTCCGCTACCTCGCATCGATCAGGTGATCGATTCCACTGCTGGTTGTGAACTGCTGTCTTTCATAGATGCCTACTCTGGTTTTCACCAGATAGCTCTCAATCCTGCTGATCAAATAAAGACTGCCTTCATTACCCCGTACGGGGCTTATTGCTATCGTGTCATGTGTTTCGGGTTGCGAAATGCGGGTGCCACTTATCAGCGGTGCATGCAAAAATGCTTGCACAACCAGCTCGGCAAGAATGTGCAGGTGTACGTAGATGACATTGTCATCAAAACGAATAAAACACAAACTCTGCTTGCCGATCTTGAGGAAACCTTCGCTAACTTGCGCAAGTATAAAATGAAGCTGAACCAGAGTAAATGCACCTTTGGCGTCCCGGCTGGCAAGCTACTCGGCTTCCTGGTGTCTAGTCGGGGCATTGAAGCCAATCCTTCAAAGATAAAAGCTATCAAGAGCATGTCTTTGCCGAGATCCCTGAAGGATGTGCAGAAGTTCACTAGTTGTTTGGCATCTCTGAGTCGTTTCCTGGGCCGAATGGGCGAGAAGGCCCTGCCTCTGTACCAGTTGATGAAGAAAAGTGACAAGTTCGTCTGGACTCCGCAAGCGGACGTGGCATTCAAAGAGCTGAAGGCAATGCTGGGTAGCGCTCCCATCTTGGCTAGTCCGCTACCCAAGGAGCCAATGCTGCTGTACATTGCTGCTACCAACCGAGTGGTCAGCGTGGTGATTGTGGTGGAACGAGAAGAGGAAGGCAAAAGTGTGCAGCGCCCAGTACTACCTCAGTGAAGTGCTGTCCAGCTCCAAGCAGAACTACCCGCATTACCAGAAGATGACCTATGGCGTGTACCTGGGCGCCAAGAAGCTGAAACATTATTTCCAAGAGCATCCTATCACTGTTGTGAGCTCTGCCCCCATCTCGGATATCATGGGCAACAAGGAGGCGAGTGGCAGAGTAGCCAAGTGGACGATCGAGCTGGCCGCGTATGCTCCCGCGTATG
Source organism: Alopecurus myosuroides (assembly GCA_028641055.1). Classification (NCBI taxonomy): domain Eukaryota; kingdom Viridiplantae; phylum Streptophyta; class Magnoliopsida; order Poales; family Poaceae; genus Alopecurus; species Alopecurus myosuroides. Next base: position 522,943,359 of record CM054057.1, on the reverse strand, counting down.
CGAGAAGAGAAGCCATCAAATCTCAAATCCTGGCAGAATTTCTGGTGGACTGGGCTGAGGTGCAGTATGAACCCCCTGCTCCAGTTTCCAATTACTGGAAGATGCACTTTGATGGCTCGAAGGTGAAGGAAGGCCTTGGTGCTGGCGTAGTGCTTACGTCACCCAAGCGAGATCAACTCAAGTACGTGCTGCAGATCCATTTCAAGGCGTCCAACAATGTTGCAGAGTACGAGGCCGTAGTGCACGGCTTGCGAGTAGCCAAGGAGGTTGGCGTGCAGCGCATTATATGCTATGGCGATTCGGATCTGGTGGTGCAGCAAGTCTCTGGCACTTGGGATGCTCTGGATGCTAACATGGCATCATACCGCTTCCTGGTACAGTCTATGACTGGATTCTTTGAAGGCTGCGAGTTCCAGCATATTCACCGGGCAGAGAATGAAGCAGCAGACGAGCTGTCCAAGTTGGGGTCTTCTCGGCAGTCCATCCCGGCGGGGATTGCCTTGGAGCATTTGAGGAAGCCATCCATCAAGCCATCTCCCAACTCGGAATCCATATTTGTTCCTTCTCTGCCAAGTGAAGAATCCGTTCCCATGGAGCTTGACTGGGAGAATGCAACAGAGAACCCGGGGACTGCCACTCCTTACTCGGGGACTGCCACTCCCTACCCGGGGACTGCCACTCCTTACTCGGGGACTGCCACTCCCTACCCGGGGACTGCCACTCCTTACTCGGGGACTGCCACCCCCTACTCGGGGACTGCCACTCCTTACTCGGGGACTGCCACTCCATACTCGGGGACTGCTGTCCTTAGCCCGGGGACTGTCGCATTCATTGAGGAGGTTCTTGCCAATCGTTCAGGGCTTCAGAGAAGTGCTCCCAACCCTAAAGAGCAGCCAGAGGTGCCTATCCCGATGGAAGTGGACGAACCAGTGTTTTCTACACGGGAGACACCGAGTTGGGCCATGCCCATATTATCCTTTCTAAAGGACGGCACTCTGCCAGAAGATGAGGTGATCGCAAGGCAGATTCAGAGAAGATCCAAGGGCTACACCATATTCAGAGATGTGTTGCACAAGAGAAGTGCCACCGGCGTGCTGCAACGTTGTGTGGACCCAGAAGAAGGAGGAGAAATTCTGTTGGAGATACACCAAGGAGAATGCGGGCACCACGCCTCTTCTCGGGCATTGGTCAAGAAGGCTTTTCGGCATGGCTTCTACTGGCTCACAGCTCTGCAACAAGCTGAAGACATCGTGAGGAAGTGCAACGGCTGCCAGATGTTCGCGAGTAAGACCCACTTGCCGGCTTCCGAGCTGAAAACCATTCCAATCACTTGGCCGTTTGCTGTTTGGTGTTTGGACATGGTTGGTCCCTTCAAGCCGGCTAGAGGCAACATGACTCACATCTTAGTCATGGTGGATAAGTTCACCAAGTGGATAGAAGTAAAGCCTATTCGGAAGTGCGATGGAGCCACAGCCGTGAGATTCTTAAAGGATGTGATCCTGAGATACGGCTATCCGCACAGCATCATCACGGATAACGGTACAAATTTTGCTGAAGGAGCAATGGTGCGGTTCTGCAGAGATAAGCACATCCGACTAGATGTCGCATCCGTTGCGCATCCCGCCTCCAATGGGAAAGTGGAAAGAGCAAACGGCATGGTGCTAGCAGGCATAAATCCAAGGCTGATTGAGCCACTGCTGAAAACACCTGGGTGTTGGTTAGACGAGTTGCCAGCAGTGTTGTGGAGTCTAAGGACTACCCCTAACCGGTCAACCGGCTACACGCCATTCTTCTTGGTATACGGGGCTGAGGCCCTGTTGCCAATAGACCTAGAGCATGACTCCCCCCGAGTAACCCTCTACACTGAGGTGGAGGCGAGAGAAGCTCGAGAAGATGATGTTGACCTGCTCGAAGAAGCAAGAGAGCTTACTCTGTCACGTTCAGCTATCTACCAGCAAAACATGCGGCGTTATCATAGCCGAAAGGTGAACCCAAGGGTTTTCCGAGAAGGAGACATGGTCCTTAGGCTTGTGCAACGCACAGCCGGGATGCACAAGTTGTCTCCTCCATGGGAAGGGCCTTTCATTGTAAGCAAAGCGCTGCACAATGATGCCTATTATCTCGTGGACGTGCGTCCAACACAGGAGAACAGGGCATATAAAGCTGGAGAGGAATCTAAGCGCCCCTGGAATGTAGCCCTACTTCGTCGCTTTCATTCGTGAGCAAAGATGTGTATGTATTCTCTTATCCGAGTTAAAATTCTACTCTGCAGTCTGAAATTGAGCTCGGGGACTGCCCTCGTCCAAAATTACTCTGTGTGTTTCTACCCGGCTTCACTTTTGTCCACTCGGTTGCTCTGCTTAAAACTTCACGAGTACATTTAGTATTGTGTTTAAACCTACATGCCAACTCTTCGACTCTGCTGCTGTCCGAAACCCGGCTTCATGGCAAGCAAGAGAACAAGCAAAAGGTCAATGAGCACAAGAAAAATTACTAAGGAAAGAAAAAGTGCAGGAACCGAGTAGGGAGTCTCTTACTATTGTTTTTTGTTAACTCCTTTTCGGCTAAGTGGTGGGCTGAGTTACTATGAGTGTTTCTAAGTGGCTAAGTATTTGCAACTCCAACTTTGAATTCTTGTGACTCGAATACCAAAAAAGCAACAAGTTGCGGGTAAGAGTTGAGATAAAAAGGAAGAGCGAATAAGAAATGCGACTCGGGGACTTGCATGATAACGCAACCCGGCATCGAGCCAAGGCTGCTCAAATTGACTAAGTTAAGAATATCGAACGTGAATAAAACTGAGTAGCAAGCGACAAACATAATTGTTTCGATACATCTGCACCCGGCATCCCGGGGATCTGATAAAAGTTTTAAGGACAAAGTTGCAGGAGGTGATCAGGTGGAGGTAGCAGCATCCTCGATGTTGGCCTTGGCGACATCAGCTTCGGTGTTGGTCCTGGCGGCATCAGTCTCGGAGGTGGCCTTGGCAGTGTCAGCTTCCGAGTTGGTGGCGTCAGTCTTCGTCGCATCAGCTTCTGGGTTGGTGGCAGCCTGATCAGAGGTGGTCGTGGCCACCGAGATGAGGTCCGTTGCCGAGGTGGAGGCAGCAGTTTGGGTGCGGAGTAGCGCCGTGTCGTCGAGGGCAGCACCTGATGAAGTGCCGAATTCGAGCGCCGCGGTGTCGATAGTCATCTTCTCGCTCTCGGCCTCATCTTCGCTATCCGCGACAACTGCGGCCTTCCCCTTCCCAGTCTTCTCGTTAGCACTGTTGAAGCAGCTCAGGCCTTCGGACTCAGTGGCTTCCTCGTCGTCATCTTTATCCTCGTCGTCACCCTCGCCCTCCACATCCGTGTCGGGCTCGATGACGCCTTCGATGTATCCCGAGGTATCCGCGTAGGATGCGATCTCGTACGCAACCAATTGGCGGCGAGCCACGCAGTCGGTATCCTTCTCCCACCTCGAATCCTGGCGCATCTCGAGGATGAGGTTGAGATCAGGATTGTCGTACCAGCTGCAGACGAAGAGGAGCAGCATATCAGCGCCTGCTCGAGCTCCGGATGCTCGCCACTTCTTCAGCTCGGCCTTAACGCCATTCAGCTTCTCGGCAAGTCCGCGGATGGTTGCTGGCGCAGAGTCTCGAGGCTAGAACAAGTCATGGAGTTTGAAGGCAGTGCGCACCAGATCGGTGCCCACGCCCCTTAGACGCTGGAGCTGCCCCTGCATGTTTGTGAAGCAGTCTTCAATCGAAGCTTTAGTATCCATGGGCTGCCCCTTTTCGGTGCGAGCTGCTTGGGCCTTTGAAAGAGCAGGTTTGCAGGCCGAGCAAAGGTCGGGGAAGATTTCTGAAAAAGCTATCAAAAAGATTAGAAACAGAGACAGAGAAGAGAAGCGAATCAGGCAGCAGAGAAGTAAAAGGAACAGCGAAGCGCAGGGAAGCGGGTACTTACTGTTCAGCTCGCAAAGTAGCGACTGCAGCGTCTTCTCCCATGACTCCTCGTCAGCAACGTGCCTTTCTTCCACCCTCCGGAACTGGGCCAGCTGGAGCATGAGATCCGAGTTGCTCTTCCTCAGCGTATCGCACTCCAGCTCGAGAGCCCTTTTCTCGGCCTTGGCAGCTGCTTCAAACTTCTTCTTCTCGGCTGCTAACTTGTTCTTCTCGGTAGTTATATCGAGGGAATTTTGGAGGGCGGCTCGCAGCTGGACCTGGAGAGATTCCATCTCGGTGGCGTGCTCTTTCTTCAGCTCTACGGCCAGGCTCTCTAGTTGCTGCTGCACCTCAGCAGGCTTAAGGCAGTCCAAATGCTCCTCAACAAACTTCTTATGGTCTTCTGTGAAGAGCAAAACACGGTCAGCAGAGTAGCAAAGATGAGAGGAAGGAAGACAAGCCGAGAAAAACAGCAACTCACCTTCCAGCCTCTTAATTGTAGTTTGACCGCTCTCAACAAAAGCGCGGCAGTTCGCGTGCTCCTCTGCCAGGGCCTTAAACTTGCCTGCAGAAAGGAATCGATTAGAGCAGAAAGCAAAAGCGGGCGTAAACACAAAACGCAGGAACCGCGTAGCTAAAAGCTTACTTTCGATCTCGGAAATCTCGAGGGCGCGATCCATGACCTCCTTTTCCGTCGCTTCATCAGCCTTGCGTTCCATTTCGAGGGCCTCAAGGCGCCTTCTAGCGATGCTGTGGTTCCAGAGCAATCGCCGGTACAATTTTGTTCTCTTCAAGAGGCTATTCTGAGAAGCAGAAAGAAAACGAATCAGACACAAATCGTGAAGATTCAACCCGAGAAGACGGCAACTCGGTTGAGTATCCGTCTACTCGGCCAGAATCTCGAGGACTGGGTGATGGATAAGAAGAAGGAGAAGAGTAGAAGAGAAGAAAAATGCAACTCGAATTGGGTGAGCGAAACTTACTGCATAAGTTTGTTCGATATCCTCTGCGGCCTTGCGAAGGACGAACAGCTTGGCGGCAAGCGTGCTGGTCTTGGACGAGATGGTCATGGGATTGTAGCCCATGTCTGCCTTGTTCCAGTCAATGCGCATATGATCCAGATCGCCCAAAGCCAAGCCGTACCAGGTTTTGTTGCCAAGGATGTCGCTGTTCCATTCGGCGTCGATAAAGCCTACCCGGTCAATCATCTCCTCGAGCCCCCTGGACGTCACCTCGGCCTCCTGGACCTCGCGCGAGAAAATTGAGAGGGATATGTCCTTGTTCCTGGCTGGCGGCTTGGAGTCCACAGCTGTGGCCTGTTTGCCTTTCCTGATAGCAAGTTTCTTCTCGGCCGCGGTTAGCGGGATGCTGTGCTGTTTGCTCATTTTCACCAAGTAAGGCGGGTAGGTAGGCGGATCTGGCAAACTTGGTCCTGCGGCTGCGTCAACGGCTGCGCCGGAATCGCCAATGGTGAGCTGCCCGGCCTTGGCGACAGTTCTTGCAATTGGTTGGGGCGGCGGCATCGCGGCAGAGTCCTCTGCAGCACCACGAGGAGGATTCTTGCGGACGTTGGCGTCAGGCTGGGCAGATTGCTTCTCAGAGGCCTTCTTCTCGACGGTCTTCTTCTCGGTGTCTTTCTTCTCGGGGGCTTTCTTCTCGGCAGCCTCCTTCTTGACTGGCGGGCTCGCTGCGATCTTGGTCTTCTTCACCGGCGGGGAGCTCGGTGCGGTGGATGAAGTGCCCTGCTGGGTAGGCGGCACCAAGGGCTCGCTACCCGGTGCAGCATCCGGCCGCGCGTGGCCCTGCAGGTCCTGCTCCATCTCGTTAACTATCTCAACCCGCTGCTCGGCAGCGGGACCTTGCTGTGATTCTTCTTGTCTCTCTACCCGCGGCTGGGCCGCGGGGTCAGTTTGGTCAGCAGCCCCTGTTGCTGGCTGCTCTTGGTTCTCCTCCTGCCGCTCAAGGGCGGCCTGGTCGTGCTGCTCGGGGTCTTGTTCTGAGTTCTCCCCGGCTGTGGCAGCTGGGGGAGAAAGTGGTCTCTCGTCGTAAGCAGCGTCCTGCGCTTCTCGTTCTGCGCGGGCCTTCTGCTCCTGCTCGGCGTCGTGGGCATCAGTATCCATGTGCTGGACGTCGTCCTCGTCTTCCCCTTTCACAGGAGAGGGCGCACGCGCCCTGTCCCGTGCCGCGATATCATCCTCGTCAGAAAGCTCGATGAGCGCATCTATTTCGATGGCGGATCTCTTCTTGGACTTGGACTTGGTGGGTGCGGCAGCAGCATTAGCATCCAAGGGGGCGCTGAAGAGAAGAGAAAATTCAGAAAAGGAAGAAAGGCAGAAGGAACCAAAAAGCAGCAACAGTGATGCGCAACTCGGGAGAAAGTTATTTACCCTGCACGGGAAGGCGGTAGACGTCTCCCCTGTCTAACCTTCTTCACGGCCTGCTTGGGTTTCTTGCTGGGGGGGCTCCTAAGCACCGCTACCTGCCCTCTTGCGAGTGGCGGGAGCAGCGACTGCAAGCGGATCGACGGTAAGGGCGTCAAGGGCCTCCTCATCCTCGTCCTCGCCCTCCTCTTCAGCACCAGTGTCAACGTCGGCATCTTCTGTAAAGTTGAGAAGAAGAAAACAGTTAAGAAACAGGAGGAAGTTGGGTTGCGCTACTCGCAACCATGAAGGTGAGCTCAATCACCTTCATCGTCGTCCTCGGACCAGTCTCGAACGGACGCGTCCACATGATGCTTCTCCGTCTGAACGGCATGAGAGATATTGAGCTTGTCCGCGGCGTCGTAGGAGACCTCATCATCCTCCTTTCGGTCTTCTTCCCAATTAGCCTCGAAGAGCTCCTGGCTTTCAGCGATCTGGCGAGCAAGGACCTGGAAAATAGGCAAGCACCACAAATCAGTCGAGTAGCATAACGGCATCATACACATCAGGGCGTGCAGACATAAAGCACACAAAGCCTAAACAAAACTGCTAAGTGTGCTACTCGGCAGGGCGTGCAAACACAAAGCACATGAAGCCTAGGCAAAACTGCTAAGTGTGCTACTCGGCAGGGCGTGCAAACACAAAGCACATGAAGCCTAAGCAAAACTGCTAAGTGTGCTACTCGGCAGGGCGTGCAAACACAAAGCACATGAAGCCTAAGCAAAACTGCTAAGTGTGCTACTCGGCAGGGCGTGCAAACACAAAGCACATGAAGCCTAGGCAAAACTGCTAAGTGTGCTACTCGGCAGGGCGTGCAAACACAAAGCACATGAAGCCTAGGCAAAACTGCTAAGTGTACTACTCGGCAGGGGCGTGCAAACACAAAGCGCATGAATCTTAAGCAAAACTGCAAAGTGCCCTACTCGGCACGGAGTGCGGATACTAGGCATAGCAAGCTAAGAAGGCTATCTACTCGGAATTCGTATACAGGAAACAGGGTAAGGAGTACTAACCCGCTTGATTGGTTTCGTGCGGCTGAACGGCACGAAGCCGTACTGCCAGTTGTCCTTGAGGCCGGTGGTCATGATGGAGCGCGCCCAGACGGCAACGTCCGCGTTGCTAAGCCCAAACATGGTCGTCCGAGTGCAATCTCGGTTGCCGCCCATGTAGCACATGAGGTGCGCGCGGCGTTGCAGCGGGAGCACCCGCCTGGAGATCCAGCAGGCGACGGGGTCGTCGTCCTTGAGCCCCTTCTCTTTCAGCTTGGCGAGGCGCTCGTCCATCTGCTTGAGGTCGGTGTCGAGGGGCGGCTTGGTCCTCCAGTTCTGCCCGGTGGGAGCGGTGTTGGTCCACCGGGGCAGATTGATCTGATCCACCACGGCAGCTCCCTTCTCGACGGGGATGTTCTTCACGTAAAGGAAGGTTCTCTGCCACTTGCGGACAGAGTCCAAACCTTTGATCCGCGGGTGGTTGGTCCCGCCGCGCTGCACCATCATGGCGCTGCCGGTCTCCGTCATTCCGCGGCTGCTCTCCGCGCCATCTTTCCTGGCCTTGCTTTGCTTCCTAAAGAAGAAGTATCGGGACCAGGTCGTCGAAGTGGTTCGTACGCCCAAGAATGCCTCGCATACCACGGCGTGGTATGAGAGCATGACGATGGCGTTTGGCGGGAGGTGGTGCGGCTGAAGACCATAGTGATTAAGAAAGGCGCGGAAGAAATCGGAAACTGGGAGCCCGACTCCTCGCGCGAAGTGCGCGAGGAAGACGACGTGCTCGCCCTCCTGCAGAGTAGGGACGAGCTCGCTGCCAGGATGTCGGCAGCGAACACCGGGAGGAACTCGCCGGGTGTTCACCAGCCATTAGCATTCCTCCGCAGTAACCTCAGATCCGGCCCAGCCGGCGCGGGCATCGTCATCGCGAGCCATCGACTTGGAGAGAAGATTTGATGAGGAATCGAAGGAGTTGGGTGGAGAAACTCGCGGCGGCGCGATGAGATGCGCGGCGGCGAGGTGCTCTGCGGCGGCGGAGAAACGAGGAGGCGAGGGGAAAGTGAGAGCAGAAGAGGAAGAAGGAGTTACCGAGGGGGTATTTATACCGCCCCTCGGGTTGCCGTTATGAGTTGAGGTAGTGGGATCGATCGTGGCCAAGATCGTGCGGCGTGGGGAGTGTGGGCCGGTTAGAAACGCACACAGCGCGGAACGCGCGCGTAACGGCCGCATTTGATCCCACGACGCGATCGTGGGAAATTACTGCGATTGATGAGACATAACGGGCCAGTGGGCCCAGGCCGTAAAAACTGGGCGCGTGGCCTGTCAGACCCCGGGCACCGAGGCGTCGGAGTCGTGGCTGTGTGACACGTGCCCAGTTGCAGTGCGGAATGCCGGATTTTGCTCTGCCACGCAGATACTCTAATTGGAAGTTTCACCAAGTCATCCTACTCGGCTACAGAGAAGAGAAGTGGTTCTATTCGGAAGAGAAGAAACTCAAGACAATATCAAGGGCTACTCGGAGGTTTTGCTCGGCATCCTAAGGTTCAAAGGCGATACTGTCAAGGTTAGTTTTAAGCTGGCAGAGCCCAGTGAACAAGTTCGCAGGACTCTACCAGCTTCGGGGACTGCTGTCGGGGGGTTACCCTCGAGTAGGGTAAAGGCAAGTGCTAAGGGCAAGATCAGAAGAGGATGTTTGGCCGAGTAGCCGGCTACCCGGTACTTGCTACCCGGTCGACTGCTACTCGGTCCTACACATAGATGGCCAAAAGGACGAATCAAGAAAGTTATGTTCCTCCGAGTAGAAGAGTTGGCCCGAGTAGAAATGGCGGGATCCTACTCGGGCCAGAAGTCAAAGGAGCCGTTCTGACACAGGATCCCGCGTATCCCGGGTCCGTACTTTGGCACTGTTCACGGCACTGTTCATCTGAGGACGGCGTGCCTGACAGCGACAGTGTGTCAGCAGGGCGTCGCAGGATAGGGGGGACCTACTCTGCGTTCATGGCAGTGATAACAGATCGGTTACTTGGTTTTTCCCAACGACTTTCCGCACCGGACAAACTTAGAAGCCAAAGCTGTCAGCGGGAGCTCGGAAGAAGGACGGTGTGCACACTATGTCGACATCTGTTTGTATTTGGCTGTATCCGGCTGGGCACCGAGTATATAAGGTGCCCTGCCCCCTCCTGCGCAAGGGATCCCAGAACCGGTTCACATTCTTGACCTAGTTCCTCACGTAGAGAGAAGGGTGGCTACTCGGTAGCAAGAACATTTGTACTGTGGCTACTCGGAGAGACACTAATATACAGAGAGAAAGGCAGGAGTAGGGGTTTTACCTCCTCACGAGGGCCCTGAACCTGGGTATATCGTGTTGTTTGCGGTGCTTGTTTCATACTTCACGCGGCTACTCGTCGCGTGATCCCTCCCCGAGCGCCTCCAGCGTCCATCATCCCCACAACTTTAGCCATCCTATGGCATCTGCCGTGACACCACCACGACAAAAGTGGTCCATATGCCTTGACGTAATGCCTAGAATGTTAGAACCCGTGAACTATATCTCATCATAATAGTATTGTTATACGTTCATGATTTGTCAATTGCCCCACTTTAATTTTTTCACTCGGCATGTTTGTTTTCTTTGGAGAGACACCACTAGTGAACCTATAGTCCCCAGTCCTATTTTCCTCATATTTGCAACCTTCTTTTAAGCACGTTTTCATCATTGTTTCCTCGCTATTCTGTTTTTACTTTATTTGTTTTCCAAGACTGTATACATTTAATTCTCTCGTTTTCAGCAAGACCAGAAGATTGACAACCTTCCGAAAAGTTGGGGAAATAGAGAGTTTGTATTTTGTGTGCAGGTCCAAGTTTGTTGATCCCGCATGCAACAAGCAATGTTCTTCAAGACTACAAGGTCCTACTGATTCGATAATACTGGTTCCTTAATTGGGGGGATTTCCGTTATACTACACCATACCTTCCGCTTGGGGTCTCCCAACGAGCGTGTGATCACGTCAGCATCAAGTAATTTTTCTAGCGTCGTTGCCGGGAACTTCTAGCTTGCTGCAATGTTAGTCTCACACGTCCACTCTCTTTCTTTTATTTTTTTCTTGTTTAGTTGACTTTAGTTTAGTCTTTTTTTCGCTTTATCAAACACCCAAAAAATTAGTTCTATAATTTCTAGCCTTTTATTTGTGTTGTTAGTTTATTTTGTGTTATCTTACAAGCATGGCTACCAATGATACTACCAAGATTTGTGACTTTACTAGTACCAATAATAATGATTTCATATGCACATGAATTTCTCCACCTGCTGCTATAGCAGATTCTTATGAAATTAAACCTGCTTTGTTGAATCTTGTCATGAAAGATCAATAATCTGGTATTGGAGAAGATGTTGCCTGTCATTTAAATAACTTTGTTGATTTATGTGACATGAAAAAATATAAATACGTAGATGGTGTTACTGTGAAATTCCCTTTCTCATTAAGAGGATGAGCTAAGGAATGGTTATTGTCTTTGCCTAAAATAACATTTATTCTTGGACTAAATGCAAAGATGCTTTTATTGGGAAGTATTACCCACCTGCAAAAATTATACAACTGAGGAGTAACATTATGAACTTTAGACAAAATTATAATGAACATTTTTCTCAATCTTGGGAAATAATGAAAACTATGGTTAAGAATTGTTCCACACACGGACTAACTATGTGGATGGTTGTCCAAACTTTTTATGCAGGATTAAATTTTTCTTCAAGGAATTTAATGGATTCAGCTGTGGGAGAAACCTTCATGAACCTCACGTTAGGTTCATCAAACAAGTTATGGATGATATAATGACAAACTAGCCCCAATGGAACACCAAAAGGGCTCCAACAGGTAAAAAGGTAAATTCTGTTGAGGAGGTCTCTTCTTTGAGTGATAAGATTGATATGCTTGCTTCTTTCATAGCTAAACAAGTGCCTATAGATCCTATTAATATTGCCTTGAAACCTTTGGTTGCTAATAAGAATGATCAAACTGATGTGAATTTTATTGCTAGAAACAATTTTAACAACAGTGCTTACAAGAATAATTTTGGTGGTAAAAACTATAGGCGATATCCTAATAATAATGGTAATTCCTATGAAAATTATTATGGAAATTCTTATAACAATCCTCAAATTTCCACCTCTGATCTTGAGAACATGTTTAAAGAGTTTATCACCACACAAAAATATTTCAATAGAACCGTTGATGAAAGACTTGCAAAACTACATAATCTTGTGTTGAAAGTTGATAGTCTTGCCCATGATGTAGAAATTTTAAAAATTAGGACTAAACCTCTTGAGGATAATAAAACTGAACCTATAAATGATATACAAGTTCAAATAAATGAGAACATGAGAATGTTAGCTCAAATACGTGCTAGAAGAGAAAGAGAAGCTGAAATTGTTGAAAAAACTTCCAAAAGTTAGTCTGTTAAAATTTATACCATCCAACCTTTGAGGAAGTTAAATCTTACAGTACCACTGAGTATCCTAATGCTTCTAAGCATGTTTATGTCAAAACAAATGGGATTGGAGAGGTCATGACTTTAGGTAGAAGGAGTCCCAAAAGTTTGGAGAATAAGAATTTTTATAGTGAGAAAATTGTTGCAAGTTGGATTGAGCATAATATGACTTTAGGAGAAAACATTTCCACCATGTTTGAGGATGATAAACTTGATTTCGATAATTGCACCATCTCTGATGTTATTATGTTCTTACAAAAATTAGTTAAAGATCCTAATGCTAGTAAGACAAATATTGCTTTCACTAAACATATCATTAATGCTCTCATTGAAACTAAAGAAGAAAGGCTCAAACTTGAAGCCTCTATTCCTAGAAAATTACATGATGGTTGGGAGGCCATAATTAAAATAATAGTGAATGATTTTGATTGCAATGCTTTGTGCGATCTTGGTGCAAGTTATTCTATTATGCCTAAAAGTTTATATGATATGCTTGATTTGAAACCTTTGGATGACAGTATTTTGCAAGTGCGTCTTATACACTCCACTGTTAAAATACCTTTGGGAAAGATTGATGATGTTCTTATTATTGCTAATGACAATTATGTCCTCGTTGATTTTCTTGTTTTGGATATTGAATTCAATTCCTCTTGTCCTATCATTTTGGGGAGACCTTTTCTTCGCACCTTTAGTGCCATTATTGATATGGAAGAGGGAATTATAAGATTTTAGTTTCCCCTTATAAAGGACATGGAACATTTTCCTCAAAATATAATGAAGTTAAATTTTGAGTCCCTTGTGAGGACTGTCCATGATTTTATTGATAATACTTGATTCTTTCTTCATGCCTAGCTAAAAGGCGTTAAAGAAAAGCGCTTGTGGGAGGCAACCCACTTTAGTGTTCCATCGTTTTCTTTTTGTTTTCTTCTGTTTTATTTTGTTCTTTTTGTGTTTTGGAAGTTTTTACCTCTATAGAAACCACTCCTTATCCTTTCTATTTCTTTTTTCTGCCAAGAGTAACCTCTAATAGAGAGGTAGTGCGATTTAGGGAAGTTGTTGTTCTGAAACAGATTTCTAGGCTGTTACCAAACAAATGTATTTCTCTTAGCCAGAACATCGGATTGCTTTGAAAAAATAGACACCTTTCCCGGGTTTTTATATAATTTTCATTAGTTTCCACTTTTTCATTTGAGCAACAGAAGATTTTCAAAGAAAACCATCTTTACCGACTGTTCTGTTTTGACAGATTTCTACCAATATTTGAATTTGCGTCTTAATCCCTTTCTTGTTGTGTTCTTATGAGAAAATAGGTAATTTTTTAAATGGAGTGTTAGACTTGTGTTGAAACTGAACCAAGTGGATTTATTATTTTGATGCACTAACGTTGCTAATGAATATTGTGATAAGTTTTAGGTGGAGGAAGTTTTCAAGTGTAGGGAGAGAAGTATGATGTGATGATATGAAGGATGGACAAAACCTCAAGCTTGGGGATTCCCATGTCACCCCAATACATATCCAAGAAGTACAAGCGTAAAATCTTGGGGATGCCCAAGGCATAATCTTCTTCATAAAAAAAATCAGGTTTCTTTCAAAACACTATATTTTTATTACTTCGCATGATATGTGTTATTCTTGGAGCGTCATTTTATTTTGCTTTCATTCTTTTATTTTATGTAGCTTTTGGTTGGATCCTAGCACTTTTATTTTAGGGAGAGACATGCTCTTTTTTCATTGCCTAGAACACTCTAGTTTTCACTCTTATCATTCTATGAGTGTTCAGTTTTTGCTAGCACCGCGTTTAGATCTTGTTTTTCACTTGAACTTTGTTCAGAGCTTGGTTGTTTGCTTCATTTATATATGATTATATCTCTTCTTTTTATGATTATTTTCTTTGAGAGTTGTTTCAAATAAGTTGATTGGTGTTGGAGAAGAGTAAAATATTTCATGCTTATAGTGGTGAAATAGGAAGCTTGTTTTGACTGTGGCTTAGGCTTCGGAATGTCATGTTAGATGTTATTTTAATTGTTTTATTAGTAGTATATGATGTATCATGACTAGTCTTAAATAGATGAGAATCCTTAATATGTCATTGAAATTAATCATGTGTTGTTTCCTCATATTGAAGCATGGTATTGTGGTATTTATCCTTTGAATGATTTATCTGGATTGACTTGGTGCATGCTCATGCTTTGATTGTTTAGTTTTTAAATTGTAATATCACTTCATGCTTTGATTAATGATGTTTTGTCGCAACGCATGATTATGGTCGTTATTTCTCTCTTAGTCGGTCACTCCCAGTATTTTGCTAGCCTTCACCTGTACTGAGTATGAACTCTACTCGTGCATCGGACTCCAAAAAAACAAAACTTTCCAAATGTGTCCACCATATCTACCTATATGTGGTATTTCACCGCCACTCCAAGTAAATTTCTCGTGTGCTACCTTTAAACCTTCAAAATTATTAACCTATTTTGTGTTCCTGTTTTAACTCATGAGGAAGTAGTTTAAAGTTTATTATGGTTTATGTCCAGCAAAGTTCTTCTTGCTTATTTCACCCGATGAGTATTGAATATGTGCTCATCTAAATTTACAGAGAGTTGGTGCCAAATAATATGAACTCAAATAATTAAAAAAGTCACTTCCCCATGGTACGATGAAAGCTGGTGGGTACCCGCGGATATGGCTAGCCTTGGTTTGTGAAAGAAAGATGGGGGAAGTGCGAACCAATAAAGAAAAAAATGCTAATTTAAACCACTCTCAAAAGTCTAAACTCTTTGCTTGACATGGATTATGATAAGCTTTTTATTACCATTCGTTGACATAGATATACACCTCTCTCAAAATTGTTTTCAATATCTCTGTTTTATTAAATAAAAATCTCTAGCACGTGAGTAATCCCTGCTTCCCTCTGTGAAGGGCCTTTCTTTTACTTTTATGCTGAGTCTTCATATTCTTACCTTATGCACCAGCTATGAGAGCATGATTGTCGTTCTGAGTATAATGTGCATAGTCCCAAAATTTATTATTGATTGATTCATGATTGTGGTATTGCTTGCTCTCAAATTATTTGTATCTAGTCACCATTTAAACTTTGAAGGTGTCCTGGCATTTATGTTTTGCTACCACACGAAGGACTAGCTGGATACCACTTTATTATGTTTTCTTTATGATTCAAAAAACGTATCACTTTTGATGCTTCATTATTCATTATCTTTTGTTTGTGTTACTTTCATGTGCGACATAATTCCTAAGTTTACATTAGTTCAAATAATATTTATCATGCCTTTATTAAAGTACTTTAATCTCAGCTTGCAATGTTTTTACATAACGTTGAACAAAATTTGTGTTGGCTTCATGTCACCTCAAAAATTATTTTTTTATCACTTACCTACTCGAGGATGAGGAGGAGTTAAGCTTGGGGATGCTGATACATTGCAAACGTATCTATAACTTTTGATGCTCCATTCTTGTTTACTACCCAATACCTTTTGTTTTCCACATGTTTTCTGTCGTTTTCCCTTGTTTTCCGGATGTCTTCATAGACTAACCTATTAACAAGATGCCCCAGTCCACTTGTTGTTTTCTGTTGTTTTTATATTTCAGAAAAGTTCTGAAGGAAATATTCTCGGAAAGGGCGGAAAATCCACGGAGATCGTTTTTACCCGGAACAGGGACGGAGTCCAAAGAACAACCAGAGGGGGGCCATCGGGCCACCAGGAGGTGTCAGGTGCGGGCCCTCCCTAGGTCACGCCTGGTGGGCTCCTGGCGACCCTGGCCACCGCCTCTCGCCGCCTTTTCACCCATAAATTGCCTTCAACCCTAAAAATCACGGGAACCGAGTTATTTTCCATGAAACATACAGAGAGGCTCCATCAACTCAAAAGTCCATTCTAGGGCTTCTGGAGTCGTGCTCCGGCACCCTTCTAGAGAGGGTAATCGTCATCGGAGGACTCTACATCGCCATGATCGCCTTTGGACAGATGCATGAGTAGTTCATCTCGGAACTACGAGTCCATAATAGTAGCTAGATGGTTGTTCTCTCCCCTATGCCTCCATGTTTAGAGTCTCGTGAGCTTCCTCACATGATCGAGACCACCGTTATGTAATTGTGCATGTTGTGTTTGCTGGGATCTGACGAATCATGAGACTATGATTATTTTGTTCATGTCAATTTGAGATGCTTCACTTATATTCGTAGAGAGTTTTAACCTTGTCTTGCAATGCTCTTTGGTGTTTATGATTACCTTGGCCGCGTAGTTGTTTTCACCTCCAAGAGAGGGTTTATATGCTTGATGGTAAGTTCATGCCTCCCTTACATTTGTGCTCGAGTGACAGAAACTTGACGGATGTGGATGTGTTGTTGCTACTAGAGAGAAAAAAACGGTGCTCTTGTCTACGGACGAGGACCACTGCTTACATTTCGTATTGTTCTTAATGCATTTGTCTGTTGCACACAAAGCAATCACTTTGTTGCGGCAACTTAATACCAGAGAGATTTGCTGGATAGCTTTCTTGAGGTGGACTTTTAGATATGGATGGATGCCGGATAGCGGTCCAATGCCTTGACGTAATGCCTACAATGTTAGAACCTGTAAACTATATCTCTTCATAATAATATTGTTATACGTTCATGATTTGTCAATTGCCCAGTTGTAATTTGTTCACCAGCATGTTTGTTTTCTTTGGAGAGACACCACTAGTGAACCTATGGCCCCCAGTCCTACTTTCCTCATATTTGCAACCTTCTTTTAAGCACTTTTCATCATTGTTTCCTTGTTGTTCTGTTTTTTACTTTATTTGTTTTCCAAGACTCTATATGTTAAATTATCTCGTTTTTAGCAAGAACGGAAGATTGACAACCTTTCGGAAAGGCAAGGGAGAATTTGTGTTCTTTGTGTAGGTCCACGTTTGTTGATCCCGCGTGCAACAATCAACCTTCTTAAAGACTACAAAGTCCTAATGGTTCGATAACCTTGGTTCCTTAATTGGGGGGGGGGGATTTCCGCTAGACTACATCGTAACTTCCGCTTGGGGTCTCCTAATGAGTGTGTGATCACGTCACCATCGTACCACTGATGGGTTCGTAGCATAGAAAACAAAAAAAAATCCTACACGAAGAACAACCAATGGTCGAAGATCTAATCTAGAGGATGTAAGTAACGGGTAGCATGAGTCTTAGAAGAACATACCCCCGAAGACACAAAGCTTTACAAGGTCAGATCTCATGGGTGAGGTAGTCGAACACTCGTCGATCTCAAGATCATAAAGATGTGCACTACAATCCGGCAGCGCTTCCACAATCGGTTCCCTCGATCCAGCGGCTTGATAACGACCTCCGTTCCCTCAATCCAGTGGCTTGATAACGACCTTCGTTCCCTCGATCCAGCGGTGTAACAGAACTAGAGGATCCACACATAACTTCAGCAGCATGACGACGTGGTGTGGTGGAGAAACTAAATGGTCAGAGCTTCACCAAGCGGATGACCATGAGGTGGAGGAACGGGAGGAGGGGGAAGAGATGACACAAGTTTGTGGGGAGAGGGATATCCCACCCTTTTTATATAGGAGGGGGAGGCAACCACGAAATTTGGGCGCCCCCACCTCTCCCCTCATCATGTGAGTGGAATCTCCACTCAACCCACTCATTCTCTCATCAATTCCCACTCAAAATTCCAAGGGTTTTCTTTAATAAATAAAATATCATTTCTTTGTTTTAATATTTGTTAATCCTATTAACAAACATTAACACTTACCCCTTGAACTATTCATTAATCAAACATTAAAATTTACCACCTTGAACTATTTCAGTATTACCCAAAACAATTTTGGTGTTGTCCAAAACATTCTCCAATATTTCGCATCCTCTCAAATTAGTCGTCAAACCTTAAGTGTGTCACCATACGGTTCGCGAATAATGTAGACATGATCGAGACACCTCTCCGATCAATAATCAACAATGGGACCTCAAGATCCATAATGAGTTAATGACTCATATATATTCAATGATGAATCTTGTGATCGTGTGAACCATCAACGTCATAACCAATTCGTTTTGTCTCGGATACTTTACTTGTCCGAGATATGACCATTAGTATCAACCATACCTAATTCGATCTCGTTACCGACAAGTACTCTTTTACTCGTTCTGTGATATGACATCCCTGTGACCTAGTCACATGCTTGCAAGCGGTGTCGATGCAATATCACTGAGAGGGCCCAGAGTATATCTCTCCGTCATTTGGATGGAAAAATCCCACTCTTGATCCACGAGTCTCAAATAAAACTTTCTGAATACCCAACGCCACCTTTATAGTCACCCTATTATGGTGTGACGTTTGATATTATCAAAGCACTCTTCCAGTATTAGTGATACATGATCACATGATCTAAGGAATAGGGTCACTTCGTATGTTAGATATAATAATATAAACTTAATGACTTGATCGTATTGTTATACTTAATTTGGGTCTATGTTCATCATATCATTCTCCTAATGGCATGACCCCATTATTAACAACATCCAATGTTCATGATCAGGAAACCTTGATCATGAGTTAATCAACGAGCTAGTTAAACGAGAGACGTTACTAGGAACTCTTGTTTGTCTATTAAACACACACGTATCAAAGCTCTCGGTTAATACAACTCTAGCATGAAAAATAAATATTTATCATAAACATGGAATAAGATAGTAACCATATTGTTATTTTCTCTCGGATATATTCCCTTCAATCTTGGATATGGGACGGGAGGCTACTTCACGACCTTGATCCTCGACTCGATCTTTTCTAATACTCGCGTGTGCGAAAACAGACTATCGTATGCATGTGTTGTCGACAATGGGCCGCGCTTCCAAGGGTCGATGAGGGCATGGTGAAGTCGAGGGATGCTTGTCAAGGAAGGCTTCGTGTAGTCGGGACGATCGGTGAAGACGGGCGGTTAGTGTTGATGTAGAAGCCGCGCGTAGAACATAGTAGGGGGCTTCTGTCGCGTGTTAGAGGGGTCCGACGAGGCTATGCCAACGTCTGAATGGCTCTAATGAGATTAGGGTGGCTCTAATGATCTCCGGTGAGATTTCGGCCACCTCCGGCAAGGTTCCGGTAAGGTCCAACCAACTCCGACGAGGTCCAGCGAGGACCAAGGTGGCCAGTGGCGGTCCGGCGAGGTACGTCGTGGCTTTGCTGATCTACAATGAGGTGTTCCGATGTTGGTGGAGGTCCGGCGCGGCGATACGATGAGGCACAACAGCCGATATATGAAGTTAGGCGACATTCTGGGCCAACTCCGAAGGCCTCAGGGGTATTGCAGACAATTCACACAAAATCAACAATTTTACTATTGTTTCGGCAGGGTTACCAATTTTTTTTTAAACTCAGAGCAGAGTTTTCATAGCTCACAGCATGTTTTTGGAGGACAACCCAAGTTGCCAGCGCCTGGCGCTGCAGCCTGCAGCTGCATAAGCTGAGATGGACGGCTCGGAGCGCACCCAATCTGACGGCCCGGTCGGGTCGAAGGTCGGGCGAATCGACCGTCCGGACGGCGCGTATCATTCGCCAACCTCCAACCTACACGCGGCGCATCCTCTGGTTGGAACCTAGCCGGACCCACTTGCAGCCTGGCCCCGCCAACAAGTGTCGGCCCTCCAATAGACAATACTCCTGTTCCTGTCCCGTGCGGCAGTTTCCCCAATCTACCGCAGAACCAGTCCCTCCACCCGCCGGTCGTCGTCAGCTCCCCGTCGTCGCCACGCGCCGCCGTCGCCATCACCGCGCCTCTACAAAACAACAATCCCACCCGAAAATGGAGCCCTTCCCCGCAGCCGCTTTCCCCCATGGCGTCGTCTTCACCGACCGACGCCGCCGCTGCTGATCCCGACACGACCCCCACCCGGCCCACCATCGCTCCCGCCCCCGATCCCATCGCCGTTTCGAGCCCGCGCTCTCACCTTACACCACCTGCTTGATCGCCGCAATACTCCGCGCGGAGCCGCGTGGGAGCCCGCAATGGACGGGACGGCGGCGGCGGTGCCGGAGGCGAAGCTGGTGGCCGGCGATGCAGGGTACGTCCTCGAGGACGTGCCGCACGTCTCCGACTACCTCCCCGATCTCCCGGTGAGTGCGAGGCCCGGACGACGAGTGCAGAGTGTGTGTGCTGCGCGCGCGCTGCGTTGATCGATATCGCTAGCAATGGGTGTGATTGGCTGCGGGGATCAATGTGGCCATGTGTGTGGGAGAACGTGGAATCTGATCAAGATTCCGCTCGATCTAAAAGCCGTTGCTAGCTTCCCTTATTAAATACTGTACTACGATGTATGCTTCTTTTGTTCGTCGTAGTTATATATAGTAGTGTGCTTCATGGCACTTTTGAGGGTTGGAAAAGCGATGGCCCTTTTCAAGTGGTCACCGAACTTAACCTTTTCCTCTTTCAGTTTGTTTTTTATTTCTTGTGATGAGCTTTTATTAGGTCTCATGTTGTTGATCACAAGGGAAACGGGGACAGTGTTGAATCTTCTGCTGCACTAATCTTGAGCCGAATAAGACACTGTTACTTTCTGATCATGCTGACCATTTTCTTGTTTGACTGTGACAGACCTACCCAAATCCACTGCAAGACAACCCAGCCTACTCGGTTGTCAAGTAAGACTGAACTTCCTACCTGGGTTTGCTCCTGGTTTTAATTTGCATACTGTTATTGACTAGATTTTTTTTTGTTTTTGTGTTCAGGCAATACTTTGTTGACCCAGATGACACAGTCTGCCAGAAGGTGAATTCTTGAGATATCTGTCGTGAACTCGTGTTTCCTTCCTGCCTTGCCAATAAAATGATAAGAACTAAAACTTATAGAGTCTTCACCATTATTCAGTGACTCCCGTTGTTCAATGCAGATTGTTGTGCACAAGGGTGGCCCAAGAGGAAACCACTTTCGTCGTGCTGGACCTCGCCAGAGGGTATATGACGACGTTGTGTTTGTGCTGGCATAACGATTACAGAGAGAAAAGGGATTTCTCTAACCTCGTTTTCTTCTCCATCAGGTCTATTTTGAATCTGACGAGGTTCATGCGTGCATTGTCACCTGTGGAGGACTGTGCCCTGGACTTAACACTGTGATTAGAGAAATTGTATGTGGCCTATCTGACATGTATGGTGTCAGCAAGATTCTTGGAATTCAGGTAAGTCGCTACTCATTACATTGCATCACAAAGTCCACTTTCGGTACCCAGAGGATATTCGTTGTAGGTATCCTAGAAATAACTGGTAATGCTTTCATTGCTTCTATTACAACTATCCAGTCATATCAACCTGATAATCAGGAAGATTTTCCCCGAAAGCGCAAAAGCTTTGCGTTTCGATGCATTAATAGAAAAGAGAGGTTATGTACAAGTCCAAAAAATAGGACCACCACACCATACAACTCAACCCGACACACCACTATCTAGGGGAGTAAATGGCGAGGACCCCGGGCTCCCACGTTTGCCCACGACTGTGCCTCGGCCTTAATTGTGGGAGTGCACCGATTGTCGAGCTTTGTCGAAGACGGCCGTATTGCGATGCTTCCAAACCCAGCAGGCTGGGGAAGATGCATCATGCCAGTTTGGGGATTCAACAATTATGCCTAGTGCTAAAATAATAAATTCTATCATAGTTGTCACGTTGCTTAAGTGTTGTAAATCTATAGCAACTTCTATTCTCTTAGAAACTAGAGTACAGGAAGTTTTTGATATGCGGCAGTAGGAATCATGAAAAACAAGAACAATGGCCTCACAAGAAACTGAGATATTGGTGCTCTGTTTTCTAACATTATGATTTTTCTATAGGGTGGGTATAGAGGTTTCTATGCTAGCAACACTATCGACTTGACTCCCAAGAATGTAAATGATATTCACAAAAGAGGTGGAACTATTCTCGGCTCGTCACGAGGTGGCCATGACACCATGAAGATTGTTGACAGCATTCAGTACCGTGGTATAAATCAGGTGAAGTAAAAAACACTATCTCTACTATTTTTCCTTCTCAGTCTTCTTGGAACACTTTGTTCTTCCCTTAGCATCATAAAGTTTCTCCGAAGCATAGACATCTTAAAGTTGTAAGTTGGTTTCACACCTTTTGTTTTTTGTCCAGGTCTATGTTATTGGTGGTGACGGCAGTCAAAGGGGTGCAGGAGTAATTTTTGAAGTAAGCATAGTTATAAATCAGCCAAAAGTGCTCTTTACGCTGATTGAATTGTAGATCTTACTGTCAACATTTGGTCGGTTTATAATATCCTTTACAGCTTATAATCAAAATTAAATTGGTATATTGATATTGAATAAACTGAATATTGTTGTAAAAAGATTGCTGAAACATTTTTGTAAGTGTACTGTTTACCTGAATCTTAATGCAGGAGGTTAGAAGACGTGGTCTCAAAGTTGCTGTTGCTGGCATTCCTAAGACTATTGATAACGACATCCCAGTAATACTCTGTTCCATGTTATAGTAATATTATGGTGAAAAATCGCATACTTCCCTGTGTATCCCTGAATCCATTGCTGCCCTTGTTTCAGGTAATTGATAAGTCATTTGGTTTCGACAGTGCAGTCGAGGAGGCTCAGCGTGCAATAAATGCCGCTCATGTGGAAGCTGGAAGTGCTGAGAATGGTATAGGACTGGTAAAGCTAATGGGTCGGTACAGTGGTAAGTTTATACTAGGCTCACACAGAATGACATGCTATTTGCCAATTATGTCCTTTGACACATTTAACTGAAAAAATGGCCCTTTTAATATGTTTTCTGAGAACTCTAAAGAAAATTCTGAAAGGAGCATCTTCAAAGAAATTCTGGTGCTACCATTGGAACTGTTTGATCATTGCCGGTATTAACTGTTTCCTGTGAAGTTCCGCTACTAATTGCTCTTAACAAGTGTTATCTACTGCTGTTAACAAAAATCTAAAACCAACTTTTTTCAGTTTTTTGGATTTATATATGAATTGAGATTTTAGATGCATGTTTCTGCTGCTACAGCTAATTGTGCATGTCACTTTCATGCTTTTGCAAGTAAAACATATGTAAAGCTCAAAAAAAAAAGTAAAGCATATGTCAATAGTTGACATATGCAAACTTATTGGGTTCTGGTGGTTCCACGTTCACGTTAACTCTAAACTAAGCATGGCTATGTTCTGTAGCAACTTTCAGGGTAATAATGTAAGTTTGTCTGTTTACTCATTCTTCTAAACCATATTTTTGATTCAGTTCTATTTTTATGGATGCAGGTTTCATTGCACATTATGCCACCCTAGCGAGCAGAGATGTGGTACGTTAACATCTTCAGCAGTGGAAAACATTTAAGTGTACCTTTACACTCAAGATAGGGACTTAATGTATGTCAACTGAACTAACAAGCATTCCCCATATATCAGGACTGTTGCTTGATTCCGGAGTCACCTTTCTATCTGGAAGGTGAAGGTGGACTCTACAAATACATAGAAAAGCGTCTGAAGGAGAATGGCCATATGGTTATTGTCGTTGCTGAGGGTGCAGGACAGAAACTTATTGCCGAAAATTTGAAGGCAATGGGGCAAGATGCTTCTGGCAATGCACTGCTTCTCGACGTTGGTCTTTGGTTATCTCAGAAGATAAATGTGAGACTCTTTGAAATTCGGTTTGCATCTTGAATTTGTCTACTTTGTTGGGGTTGGTATATTACTTCTTTTAGCTCCTTTGTGTGTCAGATGACACCTTTGTACTATATGCATCATTACATGTCTTGGTTAAATCTGTTTTCGTAAGTGCCGTCTTAATCAATGTTCTATTGTTATTTTGTAAATTCAGGAGCACTTCAAGAAAAACAAGACAACCATAAATCTGAAGTACATAGGTCAGTGGTCTCTAGTTTCTCCAACTTGCCTGGTCTGACAATTAGCCAGCTACCGATTCAGAGCATAGTAACCTTTTTTTTTTGAGATCAAGTATAACTAATTTTAGACACCATGCTCTTGTTGCAGATCCTACATACATGATACGCGCCATCCCTAGCAATGCATCTGATAATGTGTATTGCACATTATTGGCTCACAGTGTGGTCCATGGAGCCATGGCTGGATACACCGGTTTCACTGTTGGCCAAGTAAATGGCCGGCATTGCTATATTCCCTTTTATGTAAGTATTGCATTCAGCATCACAATGTCAGATTTAAAACTGGTAACCAGTGCTCTCCATAACTGATTATTTGCTTTATCCGCCTACTGCAGAGGATCACAGAAAAGCAGAATAAAGTCAATATAACTGATAGGATGTGGGCAAGGCTTCTCTCCTCCACCAACCAGCCGAGCTTCCTCAGCAAGCAAGATGTCGATGACGCAAAGGCTGAAGACGAGAGAACAGCCAAGCTTTTGGATGGCTCGCCTTCAAACCCTAAAGCTTAAGATAAAATTGCATCCTCCAACTGTAATGGTGCGAAGCGACGTCACCATGGTCCATGGCTACTGATAGCTATGTGCAGATGGTTTAGTGCTCGCTAGCAGTATTTGTTAGTCATGGCAAAGTCATGCTTTGGTTTTTTCCGCTCCAAATTTTCCGTGCTAAATAAAGATTTCCTTTAGTGCAGTTGGCTGGAAGACTTGTGGATAAAACCAGTCAAACTTTTAGACGTTTTCAGATATACGATTTGTGAATAAAAACAAGGCATTGGATTATCTTTAATCTAGGCTATATTGTGATATATTGTTGACTTAAAATATTGTGATACTACAGCATGTTTTTAGTACAAACTTGTTTTTTTTTTTGTAAAACGATATTACTCTTTCCAAACATACTAGTTCGTGCCCTCTAAATTATTTGTGAGGAAGCTTTTCAAGTACCATTTTAATATTAGAAAAAGCAACTATATACTAGTTACCTGCATCTTAATCAAACGGTTTACAAACATACCTCTAAAATTCTCAAGAAGGTTTTAGGTAGTACCTTTTAATGCACGAAAAGCTACTGTACCTATATTACTAGAAAATCAAATTTTTACCACAAACTTGTCTCTTTATCTATCGTGATAGAAACTTGCTTTAAAAAATAATTATCAGTGCATGTTTATGTAATCTAGTTTGAAAGATCTCATCGTGAACGACTGACTCGATTTGAAAATGGTGCATTTTCTAAATTTTGGGCCTATTTTGCATGGCTATAGAAGTGGACAGAAACTGGCCTGACGTCCTGAACTGAAAAACTACTTCCCGCAGTACAAAAATCAGAAATGCACCAGCCGGGAATCGAACCCGGGTCTGTACCGTGGCAGGGTACTATTCTACCACTAGACCACTGGTGCTTCGTGAAATTAACCAACGTTTGTTCATTATAGCTTAAATTTACATATTTACAATGATCTGTTGAACACCAGAGCTGATAAGATGTTACTTCGTTTTTATTGGATAAAAATTACATGGCTGACCGTTGCCATGCACGTATTTAAGGCACACCACGGACCAATCCACACGCACAATTTGCAAGAGACGCACGAACGAAGTAGCAAACAGGCCAGTCAGACACACGACACACTCGCACACTTCCAAGTTCACCCCATGAACACCGCCGTGAGCTCTGCCTCCGCCAGCACGTGCCCCTCGATGGCCTCCATCACCTTATCCACAGTCACCTGCAAATTAACAAAATCGCACGTACGCGACTAATCAGCAATCAATCACACGTAAAGAGCTCAGAACAGAGCACGTCGCCACGTCTCTACGACGACGATTACTAAAGATGGGGCAGGCGCACTCGCCTTGTTCCCGAGGCTGAGCTCGTCGTCGAGCGCGTAGATCCTGAACTGGATGCGGTGGCCGTGGGCGTCCGGGGCGGGCCCGTTCCACCCGGGCTGCTTCCAGTCGTTGATCCCCTCCTGGACGCCGCCGCCGCCGTCGCTGCCCGCGGCTCCGGAGAACCCCTCGGGCAGCCCCTTGACTTCGGGCGAGATGTTGGCGACCACCCAGTGCGTCCACGGCACGACCGGCGCCTCCGGCTCCGGCGCGTCCAGGTCCTGCACCACCAGCGCCAGCGACCGCGTGCCGTCCGGCACGCCGTACCACTCCAGCGGCGGCGAGATGTCCTTCTTGGCGCCCTGCCCCGCCAGCGTGTACTGCCGCGGCAGCCGCCCCTCGTGCGCCGCGACCGGGGGGCACACCAGCCTCAGGCTCTCCTGCTCCATGGCTGCTGGATGCTTTTGCTTGGATTGTTCTAGCTAGCTAGTTTGACGCGAGACCGACGTGCGTGCGACGAGCGAGGTGAGTGGTCGCCGCGTGGTCGCGGGGTTTTAGTAAGGAGGGGAGAGGCACGGGGATGATGGTGGTGCCCGCCGGACGCGTGTCGCGGCTGGGCAGGGGCACGTGCAGTCGGCAGTCAGTCGGCGCCGTGGATATTATGGGAGGCGTGGCCTGTTCTTTGGACTCCGGGACCGATAGTGATAGGGTAGAAATGGCACTCAGATAGGGCAGTACCATCCATTCCACGTGTTGGTACATCTCGGTGGCCCTCCTCGGGGCGGCATCATCTGCACGCTGCACTTATCCGCGTTACCTCGAGCAGAGTACTTGGTGCGTCCTGGAAAAGCGCGCCAGCACATGATCAAACTCTATAAGGAGTTAGAGCAACTTCAATAGTAGAGGTAGCAACTGACTATAAGAAATTGTCACGTCACATATAGACAACTATACAGCTAACATGTACAATAGTGAGCCGTAAAAATGTGTTACTTTATTGATATATAGCTCACCTCTCACTCTCATAAGGTGTCTAGGAGCACATGCTACAGCTAGCTCTTGCATGACAGCCCACTCTCCTTCTCTCTCCTCTTCTCTCTCTTCCATGTTGTCGAATCTGCATCTCAACAAGTCCCTCGGGTGAACCCATAGGGTTTCGAATAGGAGAACATGTGAACGCTGGTGATGATCGTCGGCTAGACAGGCGACACGATTTACCCAGGTTCGGGCCCCTCCTAGAGGTAAAACCCTTACTCCTGCCTCTGTCGATCTGTATTATCGAATAGATCGGTTACAATGGGGATTGCTCAAGTCGAGAGTATGATCTCGAGCTCAAGCTTGGTGGTGCGGTATCGCTTGGTCCTCTCCCGGTGGTTCTCCTGGCCTTATATAGGTGGCCAGGTCTCAAACCGTACCCGGGGAGGACTCAAACTCTAAACCTATATCGGTTAAAAGTTTCCTATCTTATCCCGCAAGGCATTGCGGGTGGGCTTCAACTGTGCCTTCTAGAGTAGTCCAAAGGCTTCCCGTATTGGGCTTCAGTCTTGGGCCTAATACCAGGTATCCTTACTCGTCGGGTCCAAGGTTCATCCCTTCGTCAGTAGCCCCCGAGCGTTTGCTCGATTGGGATTTTTCCAGTTAGGTAGACGCTCAGATTTTTCGTCTTGCTTTCCTTCGGATGACCATTATAGTCGTTTTCCATTCGGAGGGTGTATACCCTGTGTGATGAGTTTATTACCCGAGTATCGAGTGATGAAAGTGCCTGTGTTTTTGGCTATTTTTGCAGAAGAATGTGGCGCAGTAGCTTGGCTCTCCCGAAGATCAGGGCCAATTAATTGCAATTCGGGCAAAAACAGTTCTGGCTTACACAGATTTGAGACCTCCGACTCGAATCCGATGAGGTGATCATTGCGACTGGGCCGTAGAGGTCTTACCGAGTCGAACTTAACCTATGGGGGTACCCGGCGCGTCCGCTAGGATTTTTCTTCGTGCTGTTGACACGGAATTTTACCGGAGGACGCGGCTTGAGTGCGATTACAGGCCCTCAAGAGAGATCTTTTGGGTCTTACCTTCATATTCGAGAGAATATGGCATCCGGATGTGGCTAGTCAGCTGAACAATCCAGATCTGTGATGTGTAAACATCGTGTGATAGAGTGGCAGGATCCGTGCACCCGCGAAGTTTTAAGTCTGTGATTTCTCGAGTGAGAGAATCAATCTATTTTTGCCCATACGAAAGAGTTTTCGTGTCTGGAATCTTTATGCCCATACGAAAGAGTTTTGGTGTCTGGAATCTTTATGCCCATACGAAAGAGTTTTCGTGTCTAGGGTCCTACTTCATGTGAAAGAGTTTTCACGTCATAATTTGTCCATACGAAGTTATTTCGTGTTTGGAGCTTTGCGAATGAGTTTTCGCGTCTTGATCTGCCCATACGAAGTTTATTTCGTGTTTTGGGTCTTTTATTCGAAGAAATTTCCAGTTTGATGATGCGCGCCATGACGTCACGGCGCACTTTATCCTCCCGATGGGACGTGACGGAGCGATAGCAGAGGCGTTGGCCCACCTTGTCAGCTTTTTGACCGTCTCGTTTCCGGTTTTTACGCGAACTGCGCGCAGTAATTACGCACGATCCACTGTTGGGATCGTGGCACGAAACAGCTTCCGCCGCCCTTTCGTTTCATCTTCACACGCGGCAGCTGCGATGGGCGCCACGTGGCTCGACAAACGGCCAGGATCGGGCGGCTCTCTGTATAAATGTGGTCCTTAGGTAAACGGTGAAAAATTCCCGTCATTCTCTCCAGCCTTCGTCTTCCTCGTCCTTAGCCCTTTCTCCGCGAGCTCATACCAGCATCCATGGCGGGAGGCAAGAAGCGCAGTGCTGTTGTTTCTTCGTCGAGGGCGATGGAGCAACCTTCCGCGCCATCTGCTCTGCGCTCAGGCGACCGGCGCTCGCCCAATACCACGAGCAAGAGCATCAAGGAGATGCAGAGAGAGAGGGGTTGCTGCCTCCAGAAGCTGACAAGCGGGTGCCCCTCGGCAAGAAAGAGGAGGTACCCAATCCCCGCGCGAACGAACGCGTGATCTTCGCGGATCACGTTTCGCCCGGGCTCTCCTTTCCCCTCCATCCTTTTCTCGTGGCGCTGTTGTATGTCTATGGCATACAGCTCCACGACTTGCCTCCAAATGCAGTGCAGCACATCTCGTGCTTCATTGTTCTTTGCGAGTGCTTCCTGGGCATTCACCCTCATTGGGGCCTTTGGAAGGCCTTCTTCAAGGTGTGTGTCTTCCGCGAGAAATCGCGGGTAGAGACTGAGCTTGGGGAGCCGCTGCGCACCGGCGGCTTTGGAATCCAGGCGAAGTCGGATAGCGGCTACTTCGGGATGCACTTCATCGACTCTGCCCAGGGATGGAGGAAGAAGTGGTTTTACGTCGTCGACAACAGCGCGGGTGGAGCCCACGAGTTCCACCCGTTCGCTGTCCTGAAGAGGCGTGAGTCCTGGGGGCACAAACTTTCGGATGAAGAAAACCAGACCGTTGCCCGGCTACTCGCCAAGGTGGCAGCCCTTCGCGACCAAGCCGCAGGAGTTGTGTTGAACGGCCTGCACCTGGCGAGCATATTTCTCAAACGCAGGATCCAGCCTCTGCAGGAGAGGCCTTCCGCGATGTGGGAATACCAGGGCGTTGAAGACCCCAGCCGCGTGAGCCGCGAAGAGCTCTCGAATGTCGAATTCGAGAAGAAGATCACGGCCATCACCAGTTTGAAAGTGGGCGAAGCCTTCCCCGACTGCACTGTCGCACCTTTTGAGGCGTCAAGGCCTCCACCACCTGAAGTAAGTTCATGTTTTCTCTTTGTCTTCTGTCTCTTCTTCGCTCGAAAGTTTCGTCGACTAAAAATTTTCTTCCTTCTCTTCTTGTGTTTTCTCTTCGTAGAGCTTAGCGGTGGTTACCTGCTACCCGCCAACCTCCGGTGAGGAAGCCTCAGACTTGTTGGCGAGCAACCTGGATGCTCCAGCCGACACAAGCGTTGCCAACACTGATTCGAGTTCTGAGCATGCTTCCTCGGATGGTGTAGAAGTATCGGGTAGCGATCTCCTCCACCGAAAACGCCGCCGAACGGAGGACGATGAGGCTACTTCTAAGGATAATTCCTTGGATAAGGAGTCACCCGGAAAAGGGCCTCTCATCGTGACTCCGTTAAATACGCTCGCCCCTTCTCCTTCGTTGCCAAAGATCCACACCGCCTGGAACGCGGATATGTTGGACGACGAAGACGACGAGTAAGTTCTTGCTCCCTTGTTCTAGTCGAACGTTTCCCTTTTGTTTCTTCTGACAAATTGTTTTTCTTCATGACAGTCTTCAATCCATCAGCCCTAGTCGGTTCGTCTCTTCCCTTCCTCTTGAAAAGAGGAAAAGAGCTGCTGCTGCGGGTGAGACCCCGACTACTGGCACCGTTCAGAATTCACCGAGTGCAGCCCCCGTAGTTGTGGCTACGGAATATAGGATTCCTAGCTTTGATGTTGGGGCTTCGACTCCGAAAGAAGTGTCGGGTAGCTCGGCGGATCCTCTCTCCATAGCTCAAGGCCAGGTAAGTCTTGTTGTTTTCTTCTCCATACTGCACTTTGTTTGTTTGGATTTTTTATCGGGTGCACGGCAGTGCTCCCGACGGGAGTAGCCCCTGAGGCTGTAGTTAATCGTGTACGATTGGCTACAGGCTCAAAAACTAGCTCTCTCTTTCTTCATTTTATCGGGTGCACGACAGTGCTCCCGATGGGAGTAGCCCCCGAGGCTATACTCGAATGCCTGCAATCGTGTATAGGCTCAATCTTCCCTCTTTTGACTTTTTCATCTTCCTGTTTTTGCAGTCGCTTCTCGACTCCCTTGTGGCCGTTGGCCGTCGCGTTATCTCGACCGAGACAGCGTGCGTGACCCTTCGGGCGGATCGCGATCGACTTGCCGCGGAGAACGAGCTTCTTCGAAGTAAGTTTATCGACTTCTTCTATCTCATCTATTTAGTCACGCCAATTTCCTCGGTTATGAAAACCCATTGTTATGCAGCTCAAGTCGAAATTATGAAGGCCGAGAAGACGGACGCCGCCACTCGGGCAAGCACCTAGGAGGCTCAGTTGCAAGCTGCTCGACAGGAGCTCGAATCCTCTCGCAAGCTGTCGACTGACCTCGAGGGAAACCTTGCGGACGCCCAGGATGCCCTGAAAAAGCTGGAGGAAGCTGGCGCCAAGCAGGGCACCGACCTCGTTAACTTCCTTCGCCCTCTGGCTCAACGTTTTGCGGGTAGGTTTCTTTTATCCTTTGTTGTCTCCCGACAGGCTGGCAAGTTTTTTGGATTTTAACGCTTCTCTCTGCAGGTCTTCTTGGCGTTGCGCTGGAGCTGCCTCGGGTCCAACGAGTGGATGCCCTGACTGATTCTTGTGCTCAGCTTAAGAAGCATGCTGATGAGATTTGCACCCTGATCAGTAATGCCATTCGAGTGCTGACGCAGCTTCATGGTCGTCTTCTGGTTGACGTTGTGGTTCCGCCCACGCTGGATGGACTTCTGAAGGTTTTCCTGGAGGGTAGTCTCCTTGAAGCCTACTCGGTGGCTCAGTCAGAGTCTGGGGCGAAGACTGCTATCCAGTTTGCGCTGGCGCACGGAGTCGCGGGCTTGGAGGAGGCGTACTCGAACCTTCCCGTCGATGCTTCTACGGGTAAAAAGGTAGCGCTTCGTCCTTTTGGCGATCCAGCTGGAGTCCTTGCCCGGAAGTTATCTGATTTGCTCGCCCGTGCTAGTCGCAGGGGGCAAGCTTCCGCGAGTGGCAGCACATCTGCAACTCCTTAGGATAGTTTCTTTTCGTAATTTGTGCTTTCGATGTAATGAACCTTGTGATGTATTCCCGTATTCTTCCTTTAATCGAAATGTTCTTTTGATATCTGAAATGTTTCCTGTAATTGATTTGTTATGAGTTTCTCCCGATGGGAGTAGCCCCTGAGCACCTGTCGAATAGGTGGTTTTATTTCTCGAATGGAGCGTCTTATTCGTTAACTTTCCTTATCTTCTTCCAGGTAACTGGAGTTGTTGCGGGGTCTTCCAGTGGATCTGCTGCCCAAGTAGATCCTCTTGTTACCGCTGTTGGTACTATTGTTGGCCTTCGTGACCGTGTTGCGGATGGTGAGCGCAAGCTAAAGATGATGCGCGTGGTGGCGGATGTGGCCAAATCCAAACAAAAACTTGCGATTGAACGTGAGCAGTTTGTGATGGATGAGTTGGCGTTTGTCGCCAGGGTTTTGCTCTGTAAGTATCTCAACCCCCTAGCTTTCTGTATCTTCTATCTTCCTTTGATTCTGTACCTTTCTTTGTAGTTGTTCAGTCGGATGACAGGAGTGAGAAACAGTGGGTGGAGAACCATATCCTTCAGGAAGCTGGCAGTTCAAAAACCCATGCGAATAACTTTGGTCTGATCGTGGCCGAGGCTTTGTGCTTGCTACCCTGAAGTATCGGGTAATCCAGGCGAAGATGCTTGTGAGTTCCTTCCACGAGATTTTGATTGTTGTGAACTCCGCTTTTTATCCGTTGGAGAGGGGTCCAGAAAATTGGAGCCATCTCCTCAAAATTTTCGGGCGAGAAGGAGAAATTCGCGAGTGTGTCCTTAAGCAGATGATCTGCGGCTCGGTAGTGGCGCTTTCCTTCGTCCGATTGTGGCATCCTGAGGTGAATTTCAACTCTGTGGCTAGGCTTCCTGATGGTATAGTCGACATGTCCCCTCATTATAGTGTTGTTCGGCCTGCAGCAGAGGAGATTATTCGATTGACCTCGAAAGAGGTGGATCGGGTTTTGGCCGAGGAAAATAGTCGTCGCCATATGTAATCATAGGATGTATGTATCCTGTTACTTTGTATAGTTGCTTCAAAACTTTTTAAGGTGTCTACCTTGTTTGTAACATTGTGTATATGAAATTATTCCTGTTATGCTAAGTTAGGCGTAGCCCCCGTGTATTTTGGAGTGTGTACCTGTTTTTTAGCACGTTGGGATGGAGATTGCGAGTAGCTATGGTTGAAGAACCATGTATATTTATTGAAATGACTGAGAAGTCATGTGTTTTGGGATACAGGATGGCTAATATAGCCTTATTTGCATGAGTAAGATAAATCTAGGGATAGAATTTGCGGAGGTGCGCAACATTCCATAGGTTGGAGTAGATGCCACCAGTCGTTGGGTTCTTCAGTCGATAGGCGTCACCTGGGATAACTTCGTGTATTATGAAGGGTCCTTCCCATGGTGGTTCGAGCTTGTGTCCTTCTTTCTGCTTGAGCCGTAGCACCAAATCTCCCACCGCGAAGGCTCTGTGGCGTATTCGGCGACTGTGATAGTTTCGCAGCGACTGTTGGTATACTGCGGATCTTGCGAGTGCAATATCGCGTATTTCGTCGAGTGCGTCCATATTGTATGCGAGTGCCCTGTTAGAGGTTTCTTCGCTGTAAGAAACGACCCATGGGGCGCTGAATCTGACATCCTCGGGAAGGACTGCTTCAGCCCCGTATACCATGAAAAATGGTGTGTAATTTGTGGATCGATTTGGAGTCGTGCGGAGGCTCCATAGCACGGAGGATAGCTCTTCTTCCCAATGTCCCGCTGCTGGGTGTAGGCGATCGAGTAGTCGTTTCTTGATGCCAACCGAAACTAATCCGTTGGACCGTTCGACTTGGCCGTTGGTTTGCGGATGAGCTACAGAAGCGAATTTGAAGACGATTCATTTTTCTTCGCAGAACTGTTGTGTTTCCTTTGCCGTGAAGTTGCTACCATTCTCGGTGATGATGTTGTGTGGTACACCAAATCTGCATACTATGGAATCGAGAAATTTGACAGCGCATTGGGCGCTAGCCGATGTCACTGGCATTGCTTCGATCCACTTTGTAAATTTGTCGACCGCGACCAGCAAGTGTGTGTACCCTCCGGGTGTAGACTTGCGTAATGGACCTACCATATCCAGCCCCCATTGTGCAAAGGGCCAGGCGATGGGTATCATATGTAACTGCGTAGCGGGAGCGTGTGGTTTGGGTGCGAAACGCTGGCAAGCGTTGCACCTGTCGACCAATTTCTTTGCGTCTCTGGCCGCTGTATGCCAGTAAAATCCTGCTCGAAAAGCTTTTCCCATGATCGCTTTCCAGCTGGCGTGATGTCCACAATCTCCTTGGTGTATGTCTCGCAGAAATTTCTTGCCATCTTCGGGTGCTATGCATCTTTGCGGTATGCCTGAGATGCTCTGCTTGTATAACTCGCCGTTGAGTACCCGAAAAGATTTGTTGCGTCTGACTATTTGTCGAGCCTCACGAGGATCTGCTGGGAGCTGTTTGGCAGATAAGTAGTCGAGATATTTCTGCGTCCAGACTGGCTCGACCAGAAAAACTTTTTGTGAGATGCCATGGCTGAGCTCGATGATAGCAATTTGTGGGCTGAACTCTGTTTCCAATGCGGTGGATGCTCCAGCAGTTTTCTTGACCTTGACTGAACGCTTGGTCATCCTTTCAAAATATATCCCTGACGGTATGAGTGTTTTTGTGGACCCCATGTTTGCCAGCCTATCTGCTTCTTCGTTGCTGGATCTCGCAATGTGCTTCAGCTCACATCCTTTCAAACTTCCTTCGAGTAGATTATACATGTCCCGGCAGGCGACCATGTTCTCTGCGATAGCGTCGCATTCCTTCGTTGTCTGTTGCACGACGAGATTAGAATCGCCGTAGATCATCAACCGGGTGGCTCCACATGCGATTGCCATCTTCATCCCATGCAACAAGGCCTCATATTCTGCGTCATTGTTTGATGCTGGATCGTCGGGTGGAAAGTCCAATCGCAGGACGTACTGCAACTTGTCTCCTCTTGGTGATATTAGGACGATCCCAGCTCCAGCTCCTTCATTCCTTTTGGACCCGTCGAAGTACATGATACAGTTACTCGTATATTCCGGCGGTCCGGGCATTTGTAGCTCTGTCCACTCACTCAGAAATTCCACGAGTACCTGTGACTTCACGGAATTACGGCTGGCATAGATAATGTCCTAGGCGCCTAGCTCGATGCTCCACTTTGCTATTCTTCCCGATGACATTGGATTGTTCATGATAGTACCGAGTGATGCGTCATTTAGCACCGTTACGGTATGCTCCTGGAAATAGTGTTTAAGCTTTTGAGCTGTGAGGACGACTCTGTATGCAAGCTTCTGGTAGTGGGAATACCGCTGTTTGCATGGCGAAAGGACTTCACTGATGTAGTAAATTGGCCTTTGCACTCCATATGCCTTGCCTTCCTCCGGTCTTTCGACTACGATGCCCGTGCTGATAACCTGGTTTGTTGCGGCTAGGTATAGGTATAGCGGTTCTCTTTCGTGTGGTGTGGCCAGGATACGCCTGCTCTGGAGTGTTTGCTTCAGATCTGCGAATGCCTGCTTTGCTTCGGGGGTCCACTCGAATTTATCCGTCTTCTTTAACAGCTTGTAGAAGGGTAACGCCTGCTCGCCCAATCGTGTGATGAATCTGCTCAAGGCGGCTAGTCGCCCTGCGAGCTGTTGGACTCCGCGTAGATTGGTGGGCTCCTTCATGGTCAAGATTGCTTGTATCTTCTCCGGGTTGGCTTCGATTCCTCTGGCGGATACCAGGTACCCGAGAAGTTGTCCAGCTGGGACGCCGAAGACGCATTTTGTCGGGTTAAGCTTAATCCTGTATGCGTTTAGAGCATCAAACGTTTCTCTGATGTCCTCGAGGAGTGTATCCTCCACTCGAGTCTTGATGACGATGTCGTCAACGTACACTTGTACGTTCTTGCCAATGAGCTTGGCGAGGTATTTTTGCATGCAGCGCTGATATGTTGCGTCTGCGTTCTTGAGCCCGAAGGGCATTGTCGTGTAGCAGTATACACCGTGAGGTGTGATGAATGTTGTCTTTTCCTCGTCTTCCTGTTTCATCCGGATTTGGTTGTATCCTGAGTAGGCGTCTAGGAAGGAGAGGAGTTGGCATCCTGCAGTGGAGTTCACGATCTGATCGATTCGCGGGAGGGGAAAATTATCCTTGGGCAGTGCTTATTCAGCGACGTGTAGTCGATGCACACTCGAAGGATGTTGGTGTTCTTCTTTGGGACCAGCACTGGGTTTGCTAACCAAGTGGATATTTTTATCTCTCTGATGAATTTTTCTGCGAGCAATCTGTTTACCTCTTCTCCAAGCGCCTTCTGCTTGGGTTCTGAGAACCGTCGGGTGGTCTGCTTGATGGGCTTTGCGTCTTTGTAGACTTCGAGTGAGTGCTCGGCGAACTCCCTGGGTATTCCTGGCATATCTGAAGGCTGCTAGGCAAAAATTTCCCAGTACTCACGGAGGAGTTCGACGAGCGTGCTTTCCTATGCTGGTGGGAGGGTAGTGGAGACCATCGCCGTTTTCGCAAAATCCGTCGGGTGCACTTGATGTTTGCGAGTGTCGCTGTTGGCGCCGAATTCCAATTCTGGTGCGTTTTGCTTTGTGAGGGGCATCACGGAGTGGTCCGTGGTCTTTGCTATTTCCTCTAGTTCTTCTTGCATCCCAAAAGATTTTGCGATTTCGTTGAACTCGGTGTCGCATTTGTTTGATTTCTGGAAATCTCCGTCGATGGTGATTGTGCCGTATTCCCCAGGTAGCTTGAGCTTCAGGTATGCGTAATATGGTACTGCCATGAATCTTGCGAACGCTGTTCGACCAAGAATGGTGTGGTACTGTGATGACCAGTCGACTACTTCAAAGTCAAGGAACTCTCTTCTGTAATTGCGTCGATTGCCTAACACCACCTCCAGATTGATCGTTCCGAGTGGACGGATCGCCTTTCTTGGAACTATCCCGTGAAAGGATGTTTCTGATTCTGCGAGTCCCTCCAGATTCCTGTTCATCCAACGGAGTGTATCCGTGTAGATGATATTGATGCCACTGCCCCCGTCCATGAATACACGAGCCAGTTCGTAGTTGCCAATTTGTGCTTGGATTACTAGGGCAGCGTGTCCTGGTCGATAGACTCGCGGGGGGTGGTCTTTCATGGAGAAGGTAATTGGCTGATCCGCCATCTTCAGGTACTCAGGTCTCGTTGGTGGGGTTTGCACCGGCCATGCATAGTTGTCGTGTGTTTGTCTTCTGAGCTCTGCGGGATGGGCAGACTTTCTGTATCATCCCCAACAGTCCAGCCGGGTTAGGGTATGCGTTGGCTCCGGCGTTTGCTGTGGGTGGCGCAGGTAGTGCGGCTAACACCGTGCTCTGATTTCCGGGTGGAGGCAGGGGTTGTGGCGGTTGGAACCCTTGGTGTCCTCCTCCTGGAAGTGGCGGGTAGCTTTGACTAGCTGCTGATCTGCTTTTCTTCGAGAAGGCCTCATGGATGTCAATGAACTTTCGGCAATCCTTGAGAAGGTGTGTTGCCTTAGTTTTGCATGTACGCTTATCTATAAATAGATGTAGCGAGCATTATCCGTCGAGGTCTTCCTCGGGAGTTTTGTCTTCAACCTTTGGTTTCCATTCGCGACTTCCACAGCGTCTGCTATCGCGATTTCGCGTGAATTCCGCTGCTACAAGTTCTTCTCGGTCATCGTGATCGTAGTACTTCCTTCTTTTCTTTCGACCATGGCGATCGTCCTCGGGCGCGGGCGAAGATGCCCTCTCATTGCGTACGGAGTCCTCTCCATTAGCCCATCTATCGGCTATGATCATCAGCTCTCCAATAGTTTTGGGCGCGACTCGTCCCAGTTCTTCTCTGAAAGCAGTTCGTTGAGCACGTTTTGCGAAGGCCTCAACCGCTACTTCTTCTGACATATTTCCTGCGGTGTTCCTGAGTGTGGTCCATCGCTGGATGTATTCGCGGGTGGACTCGCCACTTTTATGTTTGCAGGCTCATAGTTCCTCGATGGTCGCCGGCCTTTTGTAGGTGGCCTGGAAGTTTTTGCAAAAATCGAAGTGCAGATCGTCCCATGATGCATAGCAGGACTTCGGTCTCGCTTCCAGCCAGCTACGCGCGGCTCCTACCAAGTGTAGGTTGAGGTAATGCATAGCCGTGTTCTTGTTCCCACGTTGGCATTTTACTGCCGTGAGGTAGTCGTTTAGCCACGACGAAGGTTCGAGTGAACCATCATACTTTGTTACTTCTGTGCTAAGCTTGAATCTCTTGGGTAAAGGCGCTTCACGGATGCTGCGAGCGAAACACAGCGCGCCGCAGGTCTCGTCATCAGAAGATCTAGATGAGGAGCGCGCGCGGGTCCTTCCTGCCCTTGCCTTGTCTACTCTATTTTGCACGATGTCTGACCGCGCGTTGTAACTGGGTTGATCGCGGCCAGTCTCTTTCCTTGGTTCCTTGCTGCGCTTTCGCGAGCGGCTGCTGTGATGTCGCGAGCGAGGATCTCTGCCTTCGCTGCTGCTTCGGCTGTCATCGCGTCGCCGAGCTTCTTTTCCTCGACCATGATGAGGCGATTTTTCTCTTCTGGGTGAAGTACTCCTATGCTTGCGTGATGCTTCCTTCTCCTTTTCCTTCTCTTTCTCTTTCTCCTTCTGTTCGGCGGCTTTCCTGCGATCATAAGAGGCAATCCTTGAGGCTGCCATGCCTAATCCTTTCCGAACTTGCTTGTATTGCTCCGCTCGGGGGTCGTTTTCCCCTGGTTGGTTCATCTGCATGTAAGTTGCTGCGGCTAAGACTGCGGCAGCAGGGGTTTGCGGATAGACGTTTCCTTCCTCGTCAACCCGCATGAGGGAAGGTCTGAGGGACCTGCTGATCCCGCCTAGGGATTCTTCGTCCATGGATGTCGTTCTCGACGCGTATCCCTTCCTTTCGGGTCGGGTTCCGACAGAACGAGTTAGGGACAGCTCGGCTCAGCGCTGACTCGATTCATCCGCCAATCTTTTCCGATGGGCTAGATCCATCCGAGCTTCTTTGATCGCGGTGGCCGCTCTCACTAGATGATAGTGGTAGGCGACCATATCTTAGTGTGGCGCTCCAGCCACAGGTGTCTTGCTCATTCGGATGACTTCCTTTGCTCGATCCTAAGCGTCACGTGAGACGTCGATCTCAGCGCGTTCTCCTGCGTTGTGTTCTGTTTCTGGGGGTGGTTGTTCTGATCCTGCCATGCAGACTTGAGCCAGTCGTGGCCCGTGAGTCCTAAGCGTAATTTGAAGAGCTTTCATGACCCGAGAGGGTTCCTCTGTAGAGAGGGTATGGAAGTTGCTGGTGTTGAAGTGGATGGACTCGCCACTTTTCTCCAGGTAGGGTCGCGAGTCGACAGCTCCTGACTCAGATCCTGATTCCTCAGGGAAGTGGAGGATCCCGTCTTTGTTGGTGTAGAATTTTAAGCTTCCGAACGTCAAGGTGACTCTCTTCTCCAGATCGCTGAATACCGGGCGTGATTCCGGCGAGTGAGGGGTGACCACGACAGATCCGATCCGAATAGGGCTGGTCGGAGTCGAAGCCGAAGGTTTCCAACGCGAGTTGGATGATGAAGCCGAAGATGCCGGAGATCCAGCGCCCGCCGTTCCCACAGACGGCGCCAATTGTCGAATCTGCATCTCAACAAGTCCCTCGGGTGAACTCATAGGGTTTCGAATAGGAGAACCTGTGGACGCTGGTGACGATCGTCGGCTAGACAGGAGGCACGATTTACCCAGGTTCGGGGCCCTCCTAGAGGGAAAACCCTTACTCTTGGCTCTGTCGATCTGTATTATCGAATAGATCGGTTACAATGGGGATTGCTCAAGTCGAGAGTACGATCTCGAGCTCAAGGCTTGGTGGTGCGGTATCGCTTGGTCCTCTCCCGGTGGCTCTCCTGGCCTTATATAGGTGGCCAGGTCTCAAACCGTACCCGGGGAGGACTCGAACTCTAAACCTATGTCGGTTACAAGTTTCCTATCTTACCCCGCAAGGCATTGCGGGTGGGCTTCAACTGGGCCTTCTAGAGTAGTCCAAAGGCTTCCCGTATTGGCCTTCAGTCTTGGGCCTAGGACCAGGTATCCTTACTCGCCGGGTCCAAAGTTCATCCCTTCGTCACATGTCACCACAAAAATATTATTGTAATCCTTACAACCCGCTTAGAGCAAGTACAATAAGCCCATGTAAGCGAGCTATAAGGAATTAAATAATATATTTGTGCTTAGTTGGATGAGAGAGAAGAGGAGAGATAAAAGAAGCGGGCTGTAAGATAGTAGCCAGCTCTTGCACGCGCTCATAGGCACTTTGTGAGAGTGTAAGGTGGGCCATGTGTTGATAAAATAGTGCATGCATATAGTATATTGTACATGTTGGCTATAAGCTGGCTATAAAATGACATGGAAATGCCTTATAGCCAACGGCCGGCTCTACTATTAACCATGCTCTAATATAAGCTTATTGTACTAGCTCTTAAGGTAATCCTTGGTCCGATGAAACTAGGAGACACATCCAAATAGGTTCTTGCGGAGAATAGCCTTTTTCCTAAAAAGACCTAACTTCACGAAGCCTTAGAATAAGTAAACGGTTGGCATTGGTATACATTCCCTTGTATGCAGGTAGGTAAGGGCATCTCCAGCCGTGTCGCCCCCCAGGGCCTAAAACGGCGTTGTTTTCGTGGCGCCGCGGCGCCAAACGGCGCTAATTTGAAACCTGGGGAGTACGGTTCCCAGTCGCCCCCCCCCAGCCCAAGTCTCGGCCCAAATTAATTCAAAAACGGCGAACTCGTTGAAATAGGCGGAAATTCATAGATTCGACGATATTTTGACAGAAAAGACGACATAATTTAAATAAAAACGTTAAAAAAAACTACGACTGGCCGAGGCTCCCCGTGATCG
Organism: Alopecurus myosuroides; assembly: GCA_028641055.1. Classification (NCBI taxonomy): domain Eukaryota; kingdom Viridiplantae; phylum Streptophyta; class Magnoliopsida; order Poales; family Poaceae; genus Alopecurus; species Alopecurus myosuroides. The sequence goes on along the minus strand of CM054057.1, from coordinate 522,903,030 downwards.
GCCGGCCTGGTCGTCGCCCTCCTCCTAGGCGTCGTCCTCTTCCTCGTCGTCCTCCTCGCGGTCGTCGTAGGCCGGCATGTTGGAGGGGCCAGCCTCGTGGTCGTTCTCGATGGAGGGCGATGGGTCGCTTGGAGATGGGTTCGCCGCCATAGCGAGCAAGCGCCGCTCCGCTCTGCCTTGCATCCGCATCCGGTGCAACTACGCCTGCTCGGAGGGAGGGCGGTTGCGCCTCGCGCTCTGCAGAACAACCCTGCGCCGCTCGCTCTCGTACCGCGCGACGAGGGCCTGCTGCTCATCCTACGCCGCGTTTGCGGCGAGCTGCTGGTAGACCTCGCGCTCTGCCTCCTCCCTCTGGTGGGTCTCCAAGGATGCCCGAACAGCGGCAGCCTCGGCCACTGCCGCCACCTCCTCGAGGCCAGCGCGGACACGGCGGAACGCCTCCTCGTTGCGCAATGTTTCGAACGAGTGGCACGCCGCGTGCTGCTCGGGCCAGATTGGCTGCGCCGGCTGCTGCTCGGGCGCGGCCTCCTCCTGCGCCACCTCCTCCTGCGTCGGCTGCTGCTCGGGCGCCGCCTCCACCTGCGCCGGTTGCTCGTCCTCCTCGTAGTGGAACTCGTTGTCGCTGTCGTCGTCGTTGTGGCCACGCATCGCGGGCGTGGGTCGGCAGTACAATGGCGAGTTGCGGAAGGCACGGAGCCGGCGAGGCATCGTGTCGGGGGTGTCTAGGTGGAGTGCAGCGAGCAAGAGTGAGTGCGGTGAGGGCGAGGGGATGAACGTCGAGAATGGGGGAGAGCGGCGAGCGGGGGGCGCCTTTTGTAGCTCTGACGTGCCTGTCTGGATGGGGGGCCATTTACTGCGCCGCGTGCCCGTCCGGCTGCTCGCCACGCCATTACTCCGGCAGCATTTGAACGGGCGCATGCACTGGCCGCCCGCCACGCCATTACTCCGGCAGCCTTTGACCGACGCGGGAGCCGAGAAGGAGCTCACGGGCGGGGGTTTCTGTTCCCGCGGTTTGCCCACGCGTCACTGACAGCGCTGGCCCGCGTGGGCTGCCCCGCCTTTTCGTCCCCCCAAGCCGAACCCAGCGGGCTGGGTTTCGCCTGGGTGCGGCGACGCGAAATAACGCCGAAACAACGCTATTTATGCTTCTGGGGGCCGGCTGGTGCAAGAACAGCGCTATTCGTCGCTTTCGGCGTTAAAAAAGGCCGCTTTGGAGGTCGACTGGAGATGCCCTAAGGGCATCTCCAGCCGTCCCCCCCTAGAGCCCCCCCAGGGGGCTTTTTTCGCGGCGGAAGCGGCGAATAGTGCCGCTTCTTCACCACTCGCCCCCCCAGAGGCCCAAATAGCGCCGTTTCGGCGCTATTTCGCGCCACGGCACTCAGGCCAAACCCAGCCCGCTGGGTTCGGCCTGGGGGGAGAAACTGCGCGGCCGCGCGCGTGGGCCAGCTCAGTCAGCGACGCGACGAGAAAGCGCGCGAACAGAACCGCCCCGTGATCGTCTTCTCGTCTGCCGCGCGGTCAAAGGCTGCCGCCGTTTATGGCGTGGCGGCCGCCCAGTGCATGCGCCCCGCCCAAAGGCTGTCGGTGTAATGGCGTGGCGGGCGGCAGCGAGGGGACGCGCGCGCAATAAATGCCCGGCCGCTCGCCGCGCTATAAAATCCCCCCGCCGCGCGCCGCGCCCGCCATTCTTCCACCGGCGCTCTCTTCTCTTCTTCCTCTCGACGCTCTCCTCCCTTCTTGTCTCCACGCAAATGGCCGGGTACAAGGACGGGGCTGCGGCGAACGGGTTCCCACGCCACAACCTTCGCCGGAGCGAGGCGATGGCGCTCTACCGCGCGGGCTATCCTTGCCCGCCGGACGTGCGCCTCCCTAGCTCCGCCGCGGGGGCGAGCCGCTGGGCGCTCAGCGCCGGCGGGGTGCCCATGCCTCCCCTCCCCAACACAGACCAAGAATTCCGGCGCGCCATCCGCGAGATGCGCGACGGAATGGAGCACCCCGAGAACTTCCCGGAGAAGGGCGTGGACGAGTTCTGGTGGGGGCAGCTCACGAGCCGCCGTGACCGGGAGCTCGCCTCCCACAACGACAATGGGGCGGTCGACGGGCGCTTCAACGCCAATGGGCGGCGCCGCTGGTGGAGCGCCCCCAACAGGACCATGGAGGCGGTCCTCGACCACATCCACGCCGGCGACCAGCCGCGCCTGGAGATGCCGCCGCGGCAGGCCCAGCCGTGGGTGGCGCGGCGGACCGGCGCCTCCTCGTCGTCCGCGACGTCAAGCTCCTCCGTCGGTCAGTCCGTCTCCACCTCCCCCCCTTTCTGAACGCCGGCGCGCCTTCCCGCAGGCGCAGCGGCGGCGCGCTCCGCATCGGCGAGCCACGCTTCGAACGCGTGGTTCGCCCGAAGACGGAGGACAGCGCCGACGACGAGGACGAGTGGCCCGACCAGAGGGTCGCGGAGCAGCTGTCCTTGGACACGCTGCAGCCACTCGACGACGACACCGCCGCGACGTGGAGTCTGCGGGAGACCACCGCGGCGGAGCTCGAGCTCCAGCGCCGCCTGCTGGCGGAAGCCGAGCAGCGCAAGGCGGCGCGTGACCGTGAGGCCGCCGCCAACGCGGCCCGCCTCCGCGTCCCTCCCCCGCCGCCGCAGAAGGAGAACGTCCACATCGTCCTCGACCCGGACTCCGACGACGAGGGCGTGATCCAGCAAGCCCTCGAGGCGAGAAGGTGGGAGGACGGCGGCGACGAGGGACAGGGGCCGAGCACGCGCCCCGGCGACGGCCCCGGCGACGACGACGACGACGACGACGACGGCGACTACAGCCAGGCTATCGCCGCCAGCCTCGGCCTTAAGTAGTTCTAGTTTAAATTCTAGTTTAAATTTTCAGTTCTAGTTTAAATTCGCGCCGAATATGTACGCACTTCGTCTATTTTCAATAAAAATCGTTTATTTTCGAATTGCGTTTGTTTTGGGCCGAATCATGGGCTCGGGGAGCGACTGGGAAGCTTGCCCCCAGGTTCCAGAATAGCGCCGTTTAGCGCCGCGGCGGCCCCAAAATGGCGGCGTTTTGGACCCTGGGGGGCGCAACGGCTGGAGATGCCCTAAGTATAGCATTTATTCCAAAAAAAGCAAGTATTGCAGTCATGATCAAAAATGTTAGGTAGTATAATTAAAATTGGTAACCACCCTCAATGATTCTTGATTATTTGCTTTTATTCGCCTACTGCAGAGGATCACGGGAAAGCAGAATAAAGTTTGTATAGCCTGAAGAAATAGGATGTCGGCAAGGCTTCTCAGGGCATCTCCAGTCGTTCGACCCCCCCAGGTTTCAGATCGGCGCTTTTTAGCGATAGCGCCGGCCCGCACCAAAACCTGGGGGGGGGGGGGCGATTTCACCAGCCGTTCGGCGTCCCAGAAAATAAAGCACCGATATCATTCGAAAAGTTTCTTCCCGCCCCCAAAAAACAGAGCCCTAGTTCGGCGATCGGCAGCCATAGTTTCGGGCGATCATATTACAAAAAACGCCACAGGTGGGCGATCAAATATAGTTCAGATCGAATCACACAGACGGGCGCGCGCGGCGGTGGCAGACGTAGGCGATCAGACAGACGCGTCGGCCGGCGTCGGAGCAGGCGGCGAGCTCGGCGCAGCATCCAGGTCGATGACGGCGTCGGAGCGGACAGCGGGCTGGGCATCCTCCAGGTCGACGACGGGCTGGGCATCCTTGTCGACGGCGGCATCCTCCTGGGCGGCGGGCGGGCTTGTCGGCGCGGTGGTGTAGCTGGCGCCGCCAGACGATGTCGGGGCCGGGGGCGCGCTGATGTCGGTCAGGATGAGGTTGCACTGCGCCAGGAACCAAGCTCTCACCTCGGGGGTCATCGAGGCAGGGTCGCCGCCCGTGAGGAAGGCGAGGTCGTTGTTCCTCTTCTTCGCGGCGGTGCCAGTCCGGAGGAGGTCGATCTTGACCTGCGAGTTGGCCATGAGCGCCGCCCATCGCTGTTTGGAGACCTCCTCCCTCTTGCCGGCCTGGACCTGAGCGTCGGCGATGCAGGTCTCGATGGATGCCTGGAGTTTTGCCGCTGCAGGCGCGCCGTCCCTAGCCAGCTTGGCTTTCTTGTGGCCCATCGGCGGACGCCCTTCGGATGCGCACGCAGCCACCGCGTCGGGGACGTACTCCTTGCCCTTGCCGATCGAGCAACGCACCTCCGCCCACTTCTCGCAAGTCTCGATGAGGACGAATACGTGGAGGAACTTGAAGTCGGTTCCCTCGTCGTTCTTGTACGCCTCGAGCATGCGGACGATCTCCATCTCGCGGTTGGCGCCGCTCTGCGGCCTCGCCGAGATCTCCTCCTGGATGCCGTGCCACTTGTTGCACGACGCCTGGATGTTGGCCCAATGGTTCGCCATGGCTTTCTGGCCGCGGTCGAGGACGCATGGGGCGTAGTAGGGATCGATCATGCGGCGCTCGTCGTAGGCCGTCTTCACCCGCTTCCAGTAGTTGTCGGCGTGCTGGTTCGCGCCGACGATCGGGTCGTGACTGACCGTCTTCCACGCCTCGGCGAGGAGCGAGTCCTCCCTGTTCAGCCACTTGATGCGGGGCTCGGCGGGCGGCAGGGGCACCTTGGGCTCCTTGCGGGGGCGGCCAGGGCCACGGCGCTTCCGTCCTTCGCCGGCCGGATCTGTACTCTCTGGCACCACGGGCATCTCGTCCACGTCGTCCTCTTCGCCCTCCTCCTCCGTCGCCTGCGTGCCGGAGCCGCCTTCGCCGTAGTCGCCACCGACCTGCGTGAAGAACTCGCCGCTGGCATCGAGGAAGCCCGGGCTCGCCGCCGCCGCCATCGAGCCGGACGCGATGATCTCCTCCATGTAGCTGTCCTGGGGCTGCAGCCCGGCGAGAATCGCGCGGCGGTGGGATGGGGAAGCTGCGTAGCCCGGCGCGTTGCCATACATCATCGGCGGGTGGTAGGGGAAGGTGAGGTTGGGGTTGAAGCCTCCCAGCGAATCACCTTCGACGAACCATGCTGGCGGCGGGTGCGGCGACATGCGGGGCGACGGTGACGGCGACTGCTTCCAGCCGGCAAAACGTGGGCCGAAAGGGCCCTTCTTCTTGGCGAGAGGCGCCGCGGCCGGCGTAGGTGGCTCGTCTGGGACCTCCTCCTCCTCCTCCAGCTCGTCTTCCTCGGTGGCTGCCTGCTCCTCCGCTTGCAGCTGCGCCATGAGCTGCCTCTGCCGCTGCGCCGCCTCCCTACCCCGGCGCTTGATGTTGGCTGTCTCCAGCCGCGACCTCTCGGCGATCCACTCCTTGTTCGACATGCCGGGTGGTCGCTCCTTCGGTGCTCTTGGCTTGCGGGGTTTCTTGGCCGGTTCGGAGGCCGCGGGAATGGAGACGGCGGCGGCGGCGGCGCGGGGTCCTGTAAATCGAGCGGGAGCCATGGCGCGTAGATCTCGGGTGCGGGGGAAAATGGCGGGAATGAACCGGGGGGAGAGGTACATGTGGGGGGAAAGTGGAGGGAAGCGCCGAAAAAAGAGAGGGAAATCGTCTTCCGTCGCCGACAAGCGTGGCCCACGCGAGCATTTCGCCCCCCCAGGCCGAACCCAGCGCGCTGGGTTTGGCCTGGGTTCGGCGGCGCCAAACGGCGCGAAAAACGGCGGAAAGCGGCGCTAAATCGATTCCTGGAGGGGCGACTGGTGCGAAACGGCGCGAAAAACGCCGCTTGGGGGGGCTCTGGGGGGACGGCTGGAGATGCCCTCAGCTAGCTCCACCAACCAGCCGAGCTTTCCTCAGCAAAGCAGAGGTCGACGACGCCAAGGCCGAAGACGGGAGAACGGCCAAGCTTTTGGATGGCTCGCCTTCGAAACCCCAAGGCTTAAGATAAAGTCGCATATTTTCAAACTGTATTCTTGAAGTTTGAACCAGATATAGACTGCACGGATTGTACTGCTATACTCTCGGTAGACTGTCAAATTTATTTTATTTTATTTTAAAGCCGGTAGACTGCCAAATAACTGGAGCGTCTCGTAACAATCTCGTGACTGGGCCGAAACTCTGTCCGTGCAGTACAAAGACAGAAGCGCGAGCGGAGAGAAATGGCCCACGCGGATGCAGTTTGCGGTTAGCTGCCTGTCGTCGACTGATTAGTCCCACCTCGGCAGCGGAGCGAGGTGGCAAGGAGGGAGTGGGTTATAAGTAGGTGCGGTGGTCGCAGCGGAGAAGGCATCTTTGCGCTTGGGGCAATGACGCAGCTAGTGAGGTTATACCGAGGCGCGTCAATTGCTGGTTGAAAACTATTTCCAAACCCCCTCTTTGGCCCTCACGGGTCACTGAGAATTTCTGGAAGGGCCCCCTCTCTTCGGAGAGGGCAAGGCCCTACAAACTCAAATCAAAACTTGGATTATTATTAAGTCAGCCTCAGCCCTCAAGGCACGAATTGCAAGCCATCAGAAAAGAAACTGGAACCGTATAACCAACTGCCCTGCCTCTCCTAGGCCTACAGCCCCTCCCCTGACCAGAGGATGACATGGTGGGTCGTGTACGGCGCCTCAAGAGGGCGGCCATTTTCGGTGCACGGCAGCAACGACTTAGCTGGTGTCAATCACTTAGGCTGGTTGAGAAGCTGGAGTTGGTGCTCTTGAAGTTGAAGGAAGAACCCTTGTAACCACGCAAGCAGCTATTCCGACATCCATCAGGTTAGATAGGCCTCGCCACGGTACCAGTGCACGGGCTGTAGCCCCGCTCTCGCCCCATGGTACCAATGCACTCTCGCCCCCAGTGCGGGCGGTAGCGGGCAATACCGCCCCCACTCCCGCCTCCATTGGCACCAGCCTTATAGCTCCATCGGTCTGTAGTTTCAATAAACTTTGTTTCCTCTTTTTATCAGACGTGTTTTCTCCGTGTGACAGGATGTTGGTTTACTCCTTCCAGTGATGCAAGTGGAACTGCATTCAATACCTGCTGGCGCAAAGGAAAACGAATACCAATTTGACGTATGGTATCATCATCAGAGTCTGCCTTCTATTCATGCAAAAAAAAAAAAAGAGTCTGTCTTCTATGTTACCTCACAACAGAAGGTGGGAGGCGAAGCCTAAACTCGTATAAAAATACAAAAGGGAAGAAAATCTACACAACTGAGTAGTGCCCAGAACACATCCTCAAATACACTACAATAAAACATACTGTAAAAGTTATATGCAACTCTGCTCTGCAATGCCCAGGACCTTAGCTGATGAAAAAATACAGAAATCCAGTTGATTGCGAAGAAATGACAGTGACTTCATCACGTATCTCCATACACTGTATATATTTCTATAAATACGCATGACGACCTTCGTCAGTAGTAAATACCAACAAAAATGGCCCCACACGTATGGCCCTGCCTGAAATCACCATATATTTGATCAATCATGAATATATTCTCGATATACATCTTCTAATCACCTAACAGAACCAACACAGCGTACTGCACGCTGTGGAAAAGCTAAGACTACTACTTGTATCCTGAAAGAGTCACCCGGTAAACCCTCGCTGCTCGTCCAGACCGGGGGGCGACAGAGGGGGGACGGCCAACACATCATTATCCCTGTAGGCGGGCTCGGCAACGCTCAATATTTTCCTAGAACTAGATTCGATGGATCTCCTGGACACATTTCTGGGTTCAGAGTCAGTTTCGTGTTGGTCGTTGCTTTTCTGAAGTGGAACTGTAACGTTCGCGTCGGATTGACTAGCTGCGATGACGGAAGTGAAGACGCCAGACTCCCGCAGACCTTGGACAATTGCCTGATAGAAAAAATGTTAGGATACACGAGTTTATGGATGTTGAACATGGCAAATATTTGATAGTGTAGCTAGGACTGTTACGCACCATCGGTGCATATATGCGAGTCAACACTCCTTTCCTGAGAAGCTTCAGATTGAGCTGCTTATCGTTCCACACAACGCGTTCATTGTACCTGAGAAATGGAGCAATCAACCAACATGCATACCAGGTGTCCGGTGTTCATAATCATTACAGAGAATACCATCGCTAAGCAAAAAGGCCTAAATTATAACTGTGAATCACATAGGTCAGCTAGTATTTTCATGCTAAAGGTTGTACTTAGAAAATCAATGTAAATCTGAGTGCTGGAGAACCACTACTGAAATTTGATTTTTTTTTTTTGTTGTTGTTGTTGTTGTTGTTTACCATGCATGATATAGGTCATGTTTTTACTAGAGTTTATGATGAATGACGGATTATATGATGGCCTATCTAGCAAAAGAAACAGAAATTTCCATGACCATAGTATTTTCGAGGGGCATAGCACTAGATATATTTTCCTGATTTGTTGTCATATACTCTATTTGGTTGCACACAGAGGTTGATCATCAATAAATAAAATACTGAATTGGCGATACAAAACTAGGATCACCAAAATTTATTACAAGATATACTTTCATGATATATGGTTGTTATTTGTAGCAACTACGATAGGCATTGACATCAAAATAGAATATCGCTGGAGATCAGGTAAATGTCAAAAAGAATGTATTTGCGATTGGAGTATTATTTCATGGCACAGGCAAGAAACTAGAATGTTCCTTTGATTGATGGCTTAGGTCAATTAAGTCAAGTGAGAAAATTGTGATACTAAGGAACCCATATAAATTACCAGTGAAGCATTTCCTCTTCACTAGCAGTTGATGCGATTATAAAAGCCTGCACAGTAAACGCTGAAGTCAGATGGTAGCAGAAAATGCAACAAACTAAATCATGCAAGGGAAAGCACTAACACTGCCATAAGAATGCAAGAAACAGATAAACCTGGAGGGCAAAAGGAATAGTGCAAAGGAAACAACCGACAGAAAATCTGGCAGTAACTTGCGAGAGAATTAAGTAGCTTTACTTACTGCTCTGTCAAAATCCAACATGAAACATCTTTTAACATCTTCTTTCGTAGGCTTGCATCCACAGCGATCACGTCTGGATGTTAAGTCCGAAAATTTGGTGTATGTATAGTGCAAAACTGCAGCCTCTTCCAGCTTGATCTCACTGTTTGTTACGTGCCAACAATATAGTAAGAATCAATTCCACTCAGAGACTATCCACGGTGTTCTAAAAAGATGTATGCTATGGGCAAAAGGTCCTTACTTTGGGCTCTTTGCGTAGTTATGCCATCTATGCGCACCATTTGGACGGAGGTGATCTTGAATTCGCGCAGCAGATTTTCCATTCCCATACGTAACGAAATAGTTGGGGTTGCCTCTTGTTGCTTCCTTATACATGCCAAAGTAAGTATCTTTGGGAAGATGATCATAATTCTTCTTGAACATAGACACCTGAAATATATTGCAATGTACACAAAAAATGCTCATGATGAGAGTAGGTATTTAGAACATGCAAGTAACTCATGGTAATTGGAGATGTATCCACATAACCACCATGTTGATCACTACTTGTATATGAGATTCTTTTTCATACTAAAGATGGCAACATATTAGAGTTTATAAAATAGCTATATACAGCTAACCATGGTGATCTTAACTTATAATTTAACAAAGATCAGAAATGTCAAAACTCATCAGGGTCACTTTATCTGTTGCGGGGTCAGCTGATGCTTGCGCGATCTGACTTGTTCTAGATATGAGAGGTCTAAGATTCTTTCATATGCTTCTCTATTCCGTGGATTAATTTGCTAAATTGTCTAGATCCATGTCAGTTTACACTAAAACGGCATGAAAACTTAAATTTTGTAATACTGGCAGAATGGAAGTCCGACAACTCGAAACTAGTTCTTCAAGAAAATGTAATGAACCATTATCAGATTGATAGACAAACGGAAATCACATCAGGGTGTTAGACTTCAGATGTAAAAGAACAAATGGAAAGATATAATGTTTCCATCAGCCAACGCTATATCACACGGAAGTTGAGGAAATCATTATGTTACTAAAGAAAGAGAAGGTTTACCTCACTGAATGGGTCTTTTATATCATCACGTTCAACACTGCTTTCCTGCAGAGTGCAGAGATGTAAGTTGAGTTAGTATGTAAGGTAATGGCAGGCGTATTAACAGCGGAGTGGAACGCTTGTTTCTCTTTTTACTTACATAGTTTGGAAAGATAACCATGTCGACATCATCAGGGACGTCAGCTAACAAACGTCTGATAGAGTACTCGGCAGCTCCACCGGGATAGAGCAACTCGTCGGTGTCTAGATGCATGATCCAGTCCATGCCAGCATCCTATACCACGAAGAAAAAAGTATTTATTTTTTGTTTATGGATGCATATGCAGCTAACAGGCTTTCCTCGGTAACACTATAATGCCCTTGTAATATGTGTGATAAGCCGAAAACAGACGTACCCGGGCCATCACAATACCCATCTCCATGTTGAGTGACTGCTTCACAAACAGCTCATAGTTGCAAGGTTTGTAGAAGAATCCCGCGAGCCAGGTTTCATCCCAGATACGGCTGCGGGTAAGGCGGTGGACTAATTCAGGATGTGAAGTGTGATGTGTCGTAAAGTATGACAGGGGAAAATAAAAAAAATCCAGACCTCCTGGCCTGCTGCTCTTCGAGCTCCTTGGTCCTGTACACCACCTTCACACCCTAGAAAACAGCAAGAGTAGCAGAGAGTCAAAACTAAAATAGAAATTGGTATTGGAATTTTCGAATCTGAGGTGAGGAATCGCACGGGAATGGACTGGAGGACCCCGGCGACGCTTGGCTTGGCGGCCTTGCCCTCGACGAAGAGGAGGAAGTGCCCAACGCCGACGACCTTGTGGTAGAAGAGCCACGGCAGGATCTGGTCCAGGCCCGCGGAGGTGCTCGTCTGCACGCACACCTGGCGTTCGTACAAGGGCGAGAGATCATCAGATGGCGGAGGCGGCCGGCGGGGAGGGGATGGGTGAGGAGAGGGAAGGGGAGGTACAGACCTTGGGGTGGAGGGTCTCTGGCGCATCGTAGGGGAAGGACCAGCCGTGGAGGTAGGGGAATACGGGGGCGGGGGAGGCGGCGAGGACCTCGGCGCAGGAGGCGGTGGAGGGGTGAGACGGCCTGTACAGGGTGCTGGGATCGGCCGGGTGAGGGGGCCACCGCGAGGCGGGGTCGTCGATGCCGCCGCCGCGCCACTGGAGTGCGAACGCGAGGAGGGCGAGCGCGAGCGGGAGGGCCGTGAGGAGGATGAGCAGGTGGCGCCACGCCCTGCCGCCGCCCGATGGAACCTGCGCCGGCGCCGGCATTCCGTCCGACCCCGAGTGCGATCGAGAGGGACCTCACCACGGAGAGGGTAAAAAGCCCTACAAATCAATTCAAAAGTTTTAGTACGGATTTGGACAAATTCAAATCAAACGTTATATTTTGGAATGGGAAGAGTGGGGCTCGTAACTCTGCAAGATTTGGAGAGAACCGGACTTATGACGGGTTTCGGTGATAAGAGCAAATGGCGATCCATTTAAGAAGCAATTTATAAAATGTGAATTCTCATTGTTTTGATGATTCTCAATGGAAGATCGAGGCGTTTTTGACCAATTCTTTTGCAAATAAAAAAAAATCCGTTCAATAAAGAAGAAGATCCATTTTGGGCTGGTAGAGCCCCTAAACCCTTAAACCCTTAGGCTGGTGCTAGTGGAGGCTGCAAGGGGGGCGATACCGCCCGGGGGCGGGCGAGAGCGAGGCTGGAGGGAGGCGAGAGGGGAGCGCGGGGCGGTGGCAGTGTCGCCCGGCGGTAGCGCCCGCTACCGCCCCCGCTGGCGGCGCGAGAGGGTCGGGAGGGGGGCGAGAGGGCGGGCGAGAGGGAGGCGGCGCGTTGGCACCGCGCGGGCGAGAGGGGGGAGCGGGGGGCGCGGTAACGGCTAGCTGACGTGGCGCGGGCTGATTCGTCCACGTCAGCTAGCCGTTGGGGTAGCCGTTGCTGCTTAAAAAAATCCGAAAAAAAGCCAAAAACCTAAAAATTCATCCCCACCCCCTATAAATACCCCCATATGGTTTCAATCCTTCCACACCTCACTGCATCTCCTTCACTCTCCATTTCCACTCCTCTCGATGCCATGTCTTCGTCCAGCAGCAGCAATTCGAGCGACGGAATGGAGGGTGAGATGATCGGTGCATTCCAGGCGGAGTACGAGGCGGCGATGCTCAACCTCGAAGCGGAGCCAAGACGGCCGCGACGCCATCGAGAGTTCATCAGGCGTGATCGTCTAGGCGCCCACGATCGGCTCTACGACGACTACTTCGCCGACAACTGTGCTTATCCTCCGAGCTTCTTCCGGCGAAGGTATCAGATGAGGCGATCCCTTTTTCTACGCATTGTGGATAGATTGGGTGAATACTCTCCGTATTTCACCCAAAGAGTTGATGCTCTCAACCATCCTGGTTCTTCTCCCCTACAAAAGTGTACTGCGGCTTTGCGTCTATTAGCTTATGGAGCCGCTGCGGATACGATAGATGAGTGGCTTAAGTTAGCTAGACAAACTTCGTCAGAGTGTCTAGAGAGATTCTGTGAGGGCATCATTCACTGTTACGGGGAAGAGTTTTGCCGTCGACCTACTGTCGCGGATACTCAGCGTCTGTTAGCGAAAGCCGAGGAGCGTGGCTTTCCGGGCATGCTAGGGAGCATCGATTGCATGCATTGGCAGTGGAGGAACTGCCCAGTTGCGCATGCCGGTCAATTCACAAGAGGAGACATCAAACACCCTACCATAATCTTAGAAGCCGTTGCGTCGTATGATCGTTGGATTTGGCATGCCTTTTTTGGAGTCGCCGGGTCCAACAACGACATCAATGTACTCAATCAGTCGCCGTTGTTCACGGATGTGCTTAGAGGAGAAGCACCCATAGTGAACTTCACGGTGAATGGACACGAGTACAACAGGGGTTACTACCTTGCCGACGGCATCTACCCCTCCTGGCCGGTGTTCATGAAGGGTGTTACTCTTCCACAAAGTGAAAAGCATCGGCTGTTCACTACTGCTCAATCAGCTTGGCGCAAAGATGTCGAGTGTACATTTGGAGTGCTGAAGGCTAGGTTCAACATTATAGCAGTTCCGGGACGCTCCTACTCCAGGCGTACTCTTGGGTTGATCATACGTGCATGTGTCATTCTGCACAACATGATCATCGACGATGAGCATGGAGAACATCTATGAGACAGTTGATTCCAATGTCGGCCCTGCGATACATAACAATGCACCACCAAGCCTAGCAGCCAGGATTCAGATGGACAACGAAATGAGGGACTCGCCGATGTATACACAGCTCCAGCATGATTTGATTGAGCATGTGTGGGCTCATACCTAGATTATGTAATTTTTTCAATTTTTATGTAATTTTTTATTTATAATGTAATCGGTAACAATTTTAGTTGAATAAAATAATTTTCTTGCATTATTTTGAATGTTTTAATCTGAAAAATAAATGTTGATGTGGAGGAGAGAGAAATGCTGATGTGGAGGAGAGAGAAGTGATAGTGGGGACTATAGCCCGTGCACTGGCGCCGTGCCGTGAGAGTGGGGTGATACTGAGGGGAAAAGCTAACGTGGCGGGGCTATAGCCCGTGATGCACTGGCACCAGCCTTATAGCAGTTTTAAGGGTTGAGAATAGCTGTTTTTGTGCACTTTTACGGGTTGAAAAACAGGGGCAAAGACCCTTAAAACGGAATATTCCGTTTTAAGGGTTGGGTTTGAGGGTTCTAGTCTTTGCCTCAACCCCAACCTGTAAACTTGTCACATATTCATCACAATATGCCACAAAAACATAATGAACCATCAAACATACTACAAAATAACAATCATGGATGCATGGTTTCATAGTTTTTACATCACAGAATCATCATCTTGCCCATCTCATTGGCACCATCACCAAAAAATTGCACCTCGGCGCCATCTGCTAGGCCACTCAACCACTATCAAACCTCACCATTATGCGAGTTGTCAACGCTGCCATCTCTCATGGGAGTGTCAACTCGAAAGGTAGAGGAGGACTGTCGGAACATCCTCTTCCTCTCTGCGATGTCATCCTTGCACTCCTTCCACCACTGCAGCTGATCTTCATCCATGTCCTTCTTGGACATCATCATGTGCTCCTTCTCTTCCATCATGAGCTCCTTCCATACCTTGGCTTCTTTCACCTTGACCATCCTCTCCTCCAAGTCGGCCTTGCGCTTTGCCTCCTCACGTTTTGCTTCAATCTGTGCAAGCTTCACCTCCTTCTTGACATGGGTGATGAGAAGTTTTGTCTCCAATGTCTTGGTTGTCATAGCCTCTCTTGCCTTCATCATGTGATCCATCTTCTCCCTTAGGCTAGACGCCTCTCCTTCCATCTTCACTCTAAGCTTGGACTTCTTGGTTCCCTCGGGCTTGTTGAATTTCCTCTCCTCAACATCTGGATCATCCATGTCAAGCATTTCCTTCTTCTTCGGTGCGGTTTCTTGATCCCACAACTTCCACTTGTCAAATGTTTGAAGAATTGACCAAACATGCTTGAATGGGAATAGTTTACCCTTGGAAGCAGCCATCTCCTTGTACCTCAAGGCGGAAATGGTCTCCTACAAACCAAACGACACACATGACAAACCACACAACACACAAGAGAAACAAGTTGAAATTTTTAGGTTTGCAAACTTACGTAGTCACTCTCCACGGTGCCACTCGGCGGCGCATCCATCACTTGGTCCATGGCCGCCCTCCAACGCGCACATGCCGGCTTCATCAAGTCCCACCGGCCTTGAAGCGACCGGAATGAGCGAGAGGCGAACCCACTCCTCTTCGGCTTCATCCGTAGATAGGCGTCCTCGATGCGCTGCCAATACTGTTTAGTGGTTTGGTCGGTACCGGTGCCTGCATCCATCCCCACTAACGCCCAAGCTCGAACCAAGAGTACATCCTCCGCTTCGGTGTAGTTCGTCGAGCGGACGGCGGGGCGAGCAACGGCGGCGAACGCCTCCTCTTCTATCTCGGTGATGTCATCATCACCATCATCCCCTTCCTCCTCTGCATCATCTCCTCCGTCGAAATCATCCTCCTCCATGTAGGGATCGAGCGGTGGAGCGGTGATGTCCACCTCCGCCTCATGGAGCATGTCCATGAATGACGTGTCCGGGGTGGACGTTTCATCGAGCACCTCCGGAGCGGCGACGACGGGCGCGGCGGTGGAGGCCACATCCTTCTTCCTCGGGGCGGGACGCTTGGCCAGCGCCTTCCTCTCCTTCACCTTCGCGGCAGCAGCACGCGGCCCACCCGAGGCCACCTTGGCCGAGCCCGAGGTGCGGCCGGTGCGGAGGCTGCGGGCGGAGGCTGGACGGCCGGGGCGCGGGCGGCGGCCGCGGGCGCGAGGAGGTGCGTCCCCGCACGCCGGCGCTTCGAACCGACGGGGTTCGTCGCCGCCACCATGGCCGCGACGCGCGGGTCGGCGGATGCGGAAGCGGCAGCCATGGCGGGTGCGGCCGGGGGCGGGGACGGCCGTGGCAGGCGCGCCCGCGGCCGGCGATGGGGCGGGAGGGGACGGGGCGAGCGTGGCTGCGCCGGGGACGGCGGCCATGGCGGGCGGCGCGCGGGTGGGGCGCGAGGAGGAGGCGGCGGTTGAGGATGGTTCCTTCCGGCGAGTGGGAAGATGGGGTTTGAGGGTTGACCCCTCCAACCCTCAATTTTACAGGTTGGGAGGGGATACCCAGGTCCGACCTGTAATTTTTTTTGCGGGTTTAGGGGTTTAGGGGTTCTAGTCTACGGACTTTTTTCGTCCAAAACTGTAAAAAAGCGGTTAAATTTACAGGTTTGGGGGTTTAGGGGCTCTACTAGACATGCTCTAAGACGGAATACCTGGTCAGAAGAGATTCATCACATAAGGTGCATACACATGCTCCTTCTTCTTCTCGGTCATGGTGGGATGGATCTCACACTTGATGAAGTTCATGACATCTATCACATATCCTTCACAATCTTTGCTAGCACGGTGACGCTTGTAGGCATGATGGAGTAGGTTGACAAGCCCACCTCAGATAGCCTCCGAATTACTAGTTTGAGGTGCAATGTGGCACTGGAACATGCGAAGAATGATGGTGTAGACACATTTGAGCTTCTTGTTTGTGCCAACACTTGCTTCTTTATCATTGGGACGAGCCAACCGGCGCTTGTTGTATGCCACACCTTCCATATGCATCCTCTTCCCAACAACTGTAGTAGCACCATGGAACTCATAGCCCAAGAGCTCACAAAACCTCCTCAGAGAAGACTCACACTTGACAGGACTAGTCCTCCATGTGAAAGAAATATCCTCAGCTTCACCAAAATAATTGTGGCAAAGAATTGTTGGACAACTGAGATGTTGTAGTCTTGTTGTGTGGCAATAATCTTCTCGAGATCAAGCTTCCTCTTAAATTTCCATGTTCTGCGTTGCAATACCAGTCTCAGGATCAATAGCCATGTAGTTGCCAGAATGAGCACGATATTTCCTAGGTTGCACATCTGGGTTGGAGGACGAAGGATTGGTCCGCTTGGTTGTGAACAAAGAGAGCAGTAGGATAGCATAGGGGTAAGCATACATGTCCAAGAAATCAAAGTAAAAACCCATTGAGGAATTCCAGGCACACAAATTCGATCTACACCGGAGTTTCCGGTCTCAGGGGCGAAATATTCGGACTGACCGTAGTCTTCGGTCTTTGGGGACCGGAGTCACCGGCCCTGAAGCTGGAAATTTTGACCGCAGATGCAAACTTGGTGCAAATTATTCCTAGATGATTTCTAGTGTCTACATTGTCGCCAAGATGATTTCCTACCATGGGGGAGTAAGTAAAACACCCCAAATCCGCCTAGGTTTACTAGAGAGAGAGAGGAGATGATATTTACCACGATCCTCCATGGTTTGCTTGAAGACGGGGAGGGAAGTCTACAACGCCGGAGAGGTGGAAGGTTGCCGACGATGGCGGAGTCCGGCAGCGAAAATCGGCGGCCGAAAGGCACTCCAAGGTTTGGCGGCGGCGCAGGAGCGAGTTGGGATCGGGGTGGGAGGAGAGTTCTGATGCAACTCCACACCCCGATCCCCTTTTCACTCTGCGGAAAACTGCCGAGACCGGAGTATCCGCCCTAAACACCGGAGTCTCTGGCATAGCCGGAGTCTCTGGGTTTAGAGCATAGATTCTGGTCAAATCGGAGTCTCCCGTGTCAAACACCGGAATGTACGGCCCAAAACCTTAGAAAATGCAGATTATGGTGTGGTACATGTATGTGGCAAGATGAGCAAGTTTTTAGGTAAGATTTGACCTGGGATTAGAAACTCAAACTGGGTATAGTACTTCACACCCAACACTTTCAAGATGCAATCAAATAAATTCCAAGAATGAGTGTGTTTTCCATAAAACCAACAAAAAGCTCACCAAAATAAAAAGATATTCGATAAAATTCAAGTAAGACTCAAACAAGAACCAACTCTTCAAAATGAAGAGGTTGGTGGCCTAGGCCACCATGTAAGAGTTTCATAGTGTGACACCGCGAATATATATCTCGGGTGCACTACCACTACTCAACATTTTAGCTCACAATTCATGAAATCAAAGTAAAGATATAAATGAATTTTACTTTGGGCATAATGGGGGGAGGGAGAGCTCAATGAGTTAGGACATCACTCCCCCATGTCCATGTCCACCCCTAAACACAATAGATAGTCAACTATAGGTATGTATGCAAGATACTCAAGTCAAGCTCCTTGAATCAATGATATTTAGCTCATTCCTCAGATAGGTGAATCTTGCTTCATCAAGGGGCTTCGTGAATATATCGGCAATTTGATCCTTGGTGGGGACATATGCTAGCTCAATATCTCCTCGGGCAACATGATCTCCAATGAAGTGATGACGAATCTCAATATGCTTCATTCTTGTATGTTGCACCGGATTATAAGAAATCTTGACAGCACTTTATTGTCACACAAAAGAGGCACTTTGTCACAATGGACATCATATTCCTTAAGAGTTTGCCTCATTCATAACAATTGAGTGCATCCACTAGCAGATGCCACATACTCAGAAGACCAACTCACCAAGGACCTACAAAGGAATTGGCAAGCCCTAGAAGTCGATTTCCTATCATCTTGCCCACCAGCCCAATCCAAGTCCGTGCACCCACAAAGAGTGAAAGTTGCCCCCTTTAGTTGCCACAAACCAAATATTGAGTTATGAATCAAATATCGAAAGATCCTATGAACCGCCATTATATGGCTTTCTTTGGGAGCCGCTTGATACCTTGCACACACCCCTACACTCAACACAATATCGGGTCTAGATGCACAAAGGTAAAGCAAAGAACAAATCATAGAGTGGTATAACTTTTGATCCACATATTTACCGTCGGGATTATGCTTGATATGACACTTGGTTTTCACAGGATTAGTCTTCTCTTTTACATATTTGAAGTTTAATATCTTGAGTATGTATTAGACATATTTGGCTTGAGAGATAAAAGCTCCTCTTCTCAATTGCTTGATCTCAAAATGGAGGAAGAACTTAAACTCTCCCATCATGAATATATCAGATCTATCGGTCATAATCTTTGAAATTTCATCATTAAAAACTTTGTTAGATGATCCAAAGATAATATAATCAACATATAGTTGTCATATGAAAATCTCCCTCTTAACCCTCTTTGTAAAAAGGGTGGGATCGATTTGCCCAACTTCAAATTCACAGTCTTTCAACAACTTTCTAAGGTGCTCATACCATGCATGTGGTGCTTGTAAGTCCATAGAGCTCCTTATCGAGCTTGTAGACATGGTTAGGGAAGTTGATATCCTCAAACCCCGGTGGTTGATTAACATACAGCAACTCCTTTAAAGGTCCATTAAGAAAAAAACTCTTCACAACCATTTGTTGTAACTTGAAGTTATGATATGATACATATGCAAGAAGGATACAGATGGACCCAAGGCAAGCTACGGGAGCATAGGTTTCATCAAAATCAATGCCTTCAACTTGAGAGTACCTTTGAGCTACCAATATTTCCGTGTTCCTTGTAAACATTCCAAATTCATCTTGCTTGTTCTTGAATATCCACTTTGTGCCTATAACATTGCGGCACTCTTTGGTCTTCACAACTAGCTTCCATACTTTGTTGCGCTTGAAATTATTGATTTTTTCATGCATGGCTTCCAACCGATCCGGATCCTCAAGCGCTTCAAACACTTTGTTTGGTTCTACTATTGAGACATGTGCTTGATGTTCACTAAATCTTTCAAATTGAACTCTTGTGGCCATTTTGCTTATGGGATTATTACTCATGTGCGCCCGATTCCTTAGTCTTGCTCGTTCTTCCCCATGCTCTAAACTTTTCCTCACTTTTCCCCATTCTCTTAGCTGAAACTCTCGCAAAAGTTGATAAGTGGCGTTTGCCGTCCAATCAATGCATTGACCGTCAACTTCTGAGTTTGTGATGACGAGTGGGGCCGGATTCTCCTTTGACCGTTGCATGCCTAGTGGGACCGCAATGAGACATGTAAGCGAGCTTTTCTGAAGCTGAAACAGATCAACACCGCCGCATCGCGCAGCCTCGCCCCCTTCGCCGCCGCCCCATCCCCTCCGTTGCCGTTGTGTCGCGTTCGCCGCTGCCCCATCCCCTCCGCCGCGTTCTCCGGCTCATCTACCCCACCTCACCATCAACCCCACCTCACCATCTCTGAAGCCATGTTGATCCAGGACCCCAGAATGCCCTCAGCCGTGGAGAGGATTGGGTCGAATCAACGGCATATACTTCATGGATTAGACCCGGGTAAGCAACGTTTCCCCTTGAATTGGTGTTCTACCTTGTAAGTAAGGCCGTATTTGACATTTTTTAGCTTGAATCGTTCCAATTTATCTCCTTTGTCCCATGCCTAACTGCAGTCGTATGTTTGAACTAAATAGGATTGATCCTGTGATGGCTTTCCGGCTGGCGGTTAGAATGGAAACTAGTGTGCTGTGTGGTACTAAACCGCATTTTCTTCATTCGTTTTTCTATCCGGTTGTGATAGAAACAAACATTTTCTTCACAGATTTCTCACTACCCTCCATTCATCCTATCTGTGGAGCGATGCCGATGCTCTTGAATTGAGTTACTTCAGCAGTACCGAGCAAAGGTTTCTCCCACTAACTTGCGACGAGCATCTCGGGTTGTTTTTTACTCTGAGTGTTAGCAGCCCTTTCGGTAAACTTCATATTGACATGCTTCAACCACGCGCAGAACCAGTCAAGGGGTAGGGTGTTCGGCAATCATCTGTCTCTGCTAATAGCCAGCACCCCGGGACTCCTTGTAGGTCGAGACCAAATAAAGCGAGTGGTTCGTGGAGCCACAACATGTCTGCTACTGAATCTGCTGCCGGTAGTGCTGCTGCTTTTCCTGTACCTGCTATGGTCGTTGTAGAAGAAGATGCAGAACCTGACGAGGAAGTGCCTCGAAATGATGATGAAGACGAGATGATGTACCCTGAGCTGGTCGATAGAGCCAGTCATCAAGCATTGGATGATGAATATCCGGAGGAGCCCATGAGCCGAGCTAGGTTTGATGACACTGACGATGAAAAGGATGTGGAGAACAATGACATCTTAATTTTGGATGAATACGATGGTGACGACGTGCCAACGATTGAGTGGAACAGGGAGAATCCTAAGCTTACTGAAGGCACCATATTCCAATCGATGGTGGACTGTCGGAATGCAGTAACTACATATTGCATTCTTACTGAAAATTTGTATAAGATTAAAAAGAGTGAGCCAAGAAGGTTCACAGTTTATGGTCCATATGATAGGTGTATGTGGAGGTTGCATGCATCCCGTATGCTAAAGATCAAACTGATTCAGGTACTCCAAGTTGATTGATTATTTTATTTCAGATCATTGAGTAATGTTTCTTATCCCTTTATTTTGTTTCAGATAAAGAAAAATCCACACAAGCACACATGTCCACTTGGAGGGGGAGGGGGAAGGAAAAATCCAAACTAGCAAAAACTCGATGGGTGACAGATGCAATATTGGATTGGCTGAGGGAAAAACCTGGTCTTGGTCCAACATCACTCCAAGGGAAGCTTTTTGAGAAGTATAAGATTGTAATTCCTTACATGAGGATTTTCAATGCTAAAGAAATGGCTCTTGACAGGATTAATGGTCAATGGAATGAAAGTTTTCAGTTGCTTTACACCTTCAAACCTGAAGTGGAGATGGCTAGTCCAGGTAGTGTTGTAGGAATCCACAAGCTTACAGTTCCATTCAAAATAAAAAGGGAAGTCATTTGAGAAGGAGTGCTTCAGAAGGGCTTATGTATGTTTCAATGCTTGTTGGCAGGGGTTTCTTGATGGATGCGGGCCTTATTTGGCTGTACATGCTACCCATTCTACTGGAAGATGGAGAGGACAGCTAGTAGCAGCTTCTGCAGTTGATGGACACAACCGGCTATTTCCAGTTGCATTTGGTGTTTCGGAGGCAGAGTCCGAGGAAAGTTGGGTCGGGTTTCTGCAGAAGTTGCGCAACATTATAGGCACACCCCCAGGTTTAACTATGCATACAAATGCTTGCAAAGGTCTAGAGAGTGCAGTAGAAATCGTATTCCTTGGAGTGAAGCATAGGGAATGTATGCGACACCTAGCGCAAATTTTTAAAAAAAAGTTCAAAGGAAAAGTTTTTTATGAGAACTTATGGCCATCATCATACACATGTAGTGAAAGGAAGCATGAGCACCGTTTGAGAGTGTTGTATGCTCAGAAGCATCCAGAGGTGAAGGAGTATATGGATGCCATCATGGAAAGGTGTGGCCAAGAAGCAAATTCAACACCATATGCAAAGTAGATTATGTGACCAATAATCCTGCAGAATGCTTCAATGCAAAGTTCAAGTCAGGGAAGGGTTATTTGGTTTGGAAAGCATTTGAAAAGATGAGGCAGATGATCATGATAAAGAGGGCTCTTCGCAAAAGAATTGCTGAAACACAATATGTTGGTCATGCTATACTCCCATCACTTATTAAGGCATTGCATCACAAGGCAAGAGGACTGAAGATGAGATGCATTCGATTGTCGATATACAAGGCTAAGGTAGCATACACTGACAGTAAAAATAGGGAATGGAGGTATCCAGTGAACCTAGCCACTAGGGAATGCAGTTATAGGCAATGTCAGATTCGTGAGAAGCCATGCATACATGCTATACATATGATGACTCTGATTAGGGGTGAAGATGGTGAAGTTAATCAGTTTTGCTCTGAGTATTTCTATTTTTCTAAATTTAAGGCTGCTTATGCTCACAATGTGCCTACACTCGTGGGAAAAGACCAATGGAACATAGTAGATCCAGGGTTCAAACTCCACTCTCCTTTACTGACTAGACCACCAGGAATACCAAGAAAAAACAGGTATAGAGCTGGTCAAGAGGTTCATGTACCGAAAAAAGAGGGGGCGCAAAAAATGTGGAATTATGGGGCACATTGCAAGGCTTTGTTTCAATCGAGTGGATACATCATTTGGAGAAGAGGACCGATGGACAACAGCAAATGAAGAGGATAATGCATCAGAAATGGAGATTGAAGATGGAGGGGACCATGCAGCAGCAGTTGATTCTGAAGATGCACTCCTCATTTAAGCATCACCTTGATATGTGTGTGCATTCCCTTTTTTATGCATTTTGTTTTCTTTTCTCCATATGTCTTATAATTTTATTTCTCAGCACTAGGATAAATGGAGGCAGAGGGAAGAAAAGGTGTAGAGAGGAAGCTACAAGAAAAGAAGAGGATAGAGCTCAAGAAAATGAAGTTTAGTCATCATCGGATGGCTTAGAATTTGAATACATGACTCTTGATGGTTTTGAAGCTATAAGAGAAGAAGAGGACAGAGTAATTGTACTAGTTGTCCCTTTAAGGATTACTGAACACACAGATGACCGTCGACTTGTCGTCTAAAGCTCGCCGAGTGGAATTACTCCGTCACCACCTCCACGACCACAACCCCAAGGGAAGATCAGAAGGAACAAGATGATTCCAAAGAGTACTCCAGCTAGGGAAGCCCGGAGCAAGACAGTGAAGCCATCTGCTCATACAAGGAGCAGGTCAAAGATTTGAATTTGAAGTATGAATTTGAATTTGATGGATTTGTATTTAGGTTTTTGTGTTGTCAACTTGAGATCTTGTGATAACTTATAAGTCTTAATAATATTGTTTGCGCTTTGGTATCATATGTGAGGCAGAATGCATATTTGAAACAAAGTTTGAATGAAGCAATATTTGAATTTGGAACGAAATTATAATTTGAGCCAAAGTTGAAGTTGTAAAAAAAATTCAAGTCTGTTGCCCTTAGGTCTTGTTTGAGCTAAAGTTGAACTTTCACCAACTTTTGAATCCCAATATTTGAAGGTGATCAATTAGAAGGAGAAACGTGCTACAAATGAGCTCTGAATATAGGGTAAACAGCCCCATTTGTAATCAAGTTTTTTTTCGACCTTCTCTAAATGAGACAATATTTTTTAGGTGACACCTATTCCATCTAAATAGTGTCCAATCGAAGTCTCACTATTTATTGAATTATTTTTCATATTATTTATTTAGTTTTTGAAATTTTTCTTTTAATTGAAAACCACCAAAACACACGTTTGAGATATGAAAATGTAAAAGTAAGTTTAAAACCGTCTTATTCACTCCAAGAGGAAGCATTGGTGATTTTTTTATTTATTTGAATTTTTTCAAAACCAAAACTCTTCTTCACTCTCCATTGAACTATGAACAGGTCTATACATGATTGCTCATTTGTGATAAGCCTTTTTCATGAAAATGTCTTGATATGAGTTTTTTTCTCATAACCATGTCACATATGACGACTATGTGAGCTTGCCGTGCATTTTTTAATTTTTTTTTAATTAGTTATGGTCATTTGAACCCGATTTTGATGGCTCGCTTGTGAAAATGATTTTTCTTGAAAATGTTCCTATATCATGTTTATTTTTTTCTAGTAACTATATCTTATAAGCTGACAAACTATGCATCGTTTCCATTTTTGTTTTTTTTGAATTAGTTATGGTCATTTGAAGTTCTATCATACCCTAATAACCCCAAAACCCCAATAACCTCGTAACCCCAAAACCCTAGCGCCGAACGTCAGCCATCCGATCGTACCCTACCGCCAATGCCAGCCGTAAGATTGGCCGCGCCGTTGTATTCCACTGACACATCAACACTGTCACACAACATCCCGTGCCCTCCTTTAGCCATCGACACAGTCACATAGCAGCTCGTGCTCGCCTCCCCTTTGGATCTCGGCGACAGAGCAGTTCTTCTTCCTCTCCGGCAAAATATCGAACTCCAATTCATCCTCCCGCCCCTCGTGGCTTATGTATGGTCCAGTGCCGATGCAGCGGTGTCCGGACTGCCCACACACCGCGCCACTGAAGAGGTGGACTTCGAAGGAGGAGAAAAATGGCAAATTTGGGCGTAAGTTCGTCAGATGCGAGAGCCGGACGTAGGGGCGGGTAGATATTGGTTCCTCTTGCATCATTTAGCTCTGAATTTTTCGTTTCCAAATTTGAGTTCTCTTCTTCCATCCACGGAGTTGGGATTTATGCTTCATTATTTCGTTTCCAGATCGTGAAAAAATGCAATCATTTCGAGTGGATGGATGAGTATGTGGAGAGGCTTCAAAGTGAGGGTTTGATTTACTTAAAGGGGGATCCAACCCTCGAGCTCAATATGCCTCCATCCATGAAGAACATGGGGAATGCAAAGTTGAAGGGTGTTCCGACAGTGGGGGATGCAGATCTGAAGGGTGAACTGAAGAAGATGAAAAAGAACTTGAAGCATATGATTCAAGTGATGCAGCAAGCAAATATGATAGCTTTAGGCTTTTATTTTTGCATTGTTGATGTAGGATTTGTTTACTTGCTGGTCAACCCTCGTTAGAGATGTTGTGTACTGTCAATTGTCTATTAAGTCCATGCCATGAAACCTTAATGCGATGGATTTCAATGCACATCTCTCGAGATCATCCAAGTTTGTTTGTTACCTAGTTTTTTAGTTGACCAGATGACAGTTAGCACTACTTGCGCAGCACAAATACCTCGAGATCATCTCTTCTTCAGAGGAACACTCTCTTCAGTTCAGTTTGGTTACACCGAGTTCTAGGAAAAATCCACAAACACGCGATGCTCTGATTTTTTTTCTTTCAATGATTCAATTTTTTTTTCATTTGTTTGAGTTTGATTGCCCACTATATTCTATTTGCTGGAGGTGATCGTAAAATACAAAGTGTTCACAAAATACAAAGGGTTTTAAGAATGCCAAAAAAAGAAGGGAAAGAATATTATTTTCTTTTTTTTCCACAATTTAGTTGTCATGCACGTGCAAAAGAATGAGTTATTTTTTTCGACTAGTTTGATATCTAACCTTATTTAGTTCACAGATATTCTTTGATTTTCTATCCTTATCTCAGCATACATAGAACTAGTTCATAAATTTCTCTTGCTTACTTTTTTAGTTTGAGTTCTTTTCTTTTTCACAAACTAGTGTAACTACTAGTTCATAAATTCTTCGTTGTGTACAACGCTAGCCTCTTGTAGACATGCATAGGAAAGAAAAGATCTTAGCGCCTCGGACTTGGACTAGAAAATATTGTAACTGGTCGGATTTAATCCTAGCGTCTACTCTAAAAGGCCTAAACTTGGGGCAAACCATTTGGAAATAATACGAATACAGATAAAAAAGAACTCATCACACACCAACGATAAATAACTTAGATATGGGATTCTTAGATCCCTACCTAGTACGGTACATAGTACATGGAACACATAATATACATAGTACGGTACATAGCACGGTACATTAGCTAGGGCCGGCAACACTACGGGCGCGCAAAACCAACACCGTCCGGACTTCACCGTCATTGTCTTCACTCCTCCTCGAGGCCGTCATCGCCGAGATAGTAGAGGAGGGTGTGCATGTGGTCTTCCTCGAGGAAGATGTTGTGGAAGTCGATTTAAATGTTGTAGGTGGTGAATGCGATGAACTCGCATCCACCCCAGAACACGCGGGCAAGCAGGTAGTACGCATCAAACCTGTTTGTGAAGTAGGCGACGAGGCCTACCACCGGAGCAGTGGAGTGGGCGCGCTGTTCCTCCAGACGGAACATGACTGGCGACCCCGCCGGGAGGTGGTTAAAGCCCGCACAGAGGAAGAGACGGGCCAACTCCGTATTGTTCCTCCAGCGTGAGAATGCCTAGACGCACTGTCGGGGGGGTAGCGGACCTCCGGCACGGTGGGTGGGAAGCGGAAGGTGGGTGCGTTGAACTGCATCTTCACATACCTCAAGTCGTTGGTTGTGCTTTGGCTCTGGTTGGAGAGAGGAGAATGGGGAGGATCGGAGGAGCAGATTGAAGATGTGGAGGAGGAGGTTATGAGACGCGGTTTAAGTAGCCAAGCAAGAGAATGGGGTGGATGGAACCGCCGTTTTTTCACACTGCATAGAGGAGTCGTGTTTGTACTTTTTTTTGCATGTTTTCACATCACCTAGTCCGGCCGTGCCCCGATGCGTGGCTCGACGCGTGAAAGGACACGACAAATTAATCGAGCGTGTGCCTGAATCAAGCTGCAGGCGTTGTGTGGCTAGGTGGAGACCAAATCACACCCGCGTGCGTGGCTAGGTGGCTGTGTGCATGGCGTGCATGGCAGCGTTGCCACTGAATCATAGCCGTGCATGGTTAGGTGGCGGCTGAATCGCAACCTTTTAATCATGTAAACTAGTCAATGTTGCGCTCATCAATGCCAACGTTGGGCGCATGCATAGCAGGCTAAAACGATGGCATGCATAAAAGGCTGACCGCGCGCGTGGGTGAAGGGAATATGCCCGAGAGGCAATAATAAAATGGTTATTATCTTATTCCTTGTTTATGATGAATGTTTATTTCTCATGCTAGAATTGTATTAACCGGAAACGTTGATACATGTGTGCTTAATAAACAAACAATGGTTCCTAGTAAAGCCTCTCTTTTAACTAGCTCGTTGATTAATAGATGATCAAGGTTTCCTGATCATGAACATTGGATGTTATTAATAACGGGGTCATGTCATTAGAAGAATGATGTGATGAACATATACCCAAAGATAATATAGCAATGCGATCAAGTCATTTAGTTTACATTGTTATATCAAACATACGAAGTAACTTATTCCTTAGACCATGAGATCATGTCAATCACTGATACCGGAAGAGTGCTTTGATGGCATCAAACGTCACACCGTAACAGGGTGACTATAAAGGTGTCGTTAAGTATTCGTAAAGTATTAGTTGAGGATCATGGATCAAGAGTGGGATTTGTCCATCCAAATGACGGAGAGATATACTCTGGGCCCTCTCGGTGATATCACATTGAAACCGCTTGCAAGCACGTGATATGATCACAAAGGATGTTATATCACGGGAACGAGAAAAGAGTACTTGTCGGTAACGAGATTGAACAAGGTATGGTTGATACCAATGATCGAATCTCGGACAAGTAAAATATCGCGAGACAAAGGGAATAGTTCACGGCGTTGTTGGTTCACACGATCACGAGAGTCATCGTTGAATATATAGGAGTCATCACGGATCTCCAGATCCCGCTGTTGATTATTGATCGGAGAGGAGTCTCGATCATGTCTATCTTATTCGCGAACCGTAGGGTGACACACTTAAGGTTCGATGACGCATTTGAGAGGATACGGAATATCGGAGAAAAGTTTGGACAGCACCGAAATTGTTTCGGGGAATATTGAAATAGTCACCAAAATTGTTTCGAGTAATTTTGAAATAGTTCAAGGGGATTCTTATCAAATGGTTGTTAATAGATTTAACAACTAACTCAAGGGGTTATATGTTAATGTTTGTTAATGGAATTAACAAATATTAAAATAAGAAATAAAATTGTTTTATTTATTTATTAAAGAAAACCCTTGGGATTTTGAGTGGGAATTCATGGAAGAATGAGTGGGTTGAGTGGAGACTCCACTCACATGATGAGGGAGAGGTGGAGGCAGCCAAAAATTCGTGGCTGCCATCCGCTCCTATAAAAGGAGGGGTGAGAGCTCCCTCTCCCACTACACACACTTGTGTCATCTCTTCCTCCCTCCTGCCGCTGCTCCACCACTTGTTCGTGCGCTTGGCGAAGCCCTGAGCAATGTTTTTCTCCACCACACCACGCCGTCGTGCTGCTGGAGTTCCGAGGGATCCTCTACTTCCGCGCCCCGCTGGAACGAGGGAACGGAGGTCGTCATCAACCGTACGTGTGACCGATCACGGATGCACCGCCGGATTGTGGTGCCATCTTCTCGCTATCGGGATCGGTGTGAGTACGACTACGCCAACAACGAGATTTGATCTCGTACCACTTTGAGTCTTCGAGGGTATGTGTTCTCCTTAACCCTCTTGTTGCCCATTACACTTCGTCTCCTAGATTAGATCTTGGCCTTTCGGGTGTCTCTCGCGTAGGAAATTTTTTGTTTTCTATGCTACGTTCCCCTTCAGTGGTATCAGAGCCGGATCTATGCGTAGATGTTTTGTACGGGTAGAACACATAGGTGTATGTGGACGTTGATGATCATGTTATTACCTCCTTGACTATTTTATGATCTTAGTGGCATAGTGGGATGAAGCGGCCCGGACTAACCTTACATGTCCACGTACATGAGACTTGTTCCACAACTGACATGCAACTTGTATTGCATAAGTGGCTTGCGGGTGTCTGTTTCTCCTACATAGTTAAGATCTAATCTATGAAGGGTTGTTAAAAATGTGTTTATCAACGTTGTGGTTGATGTTCGTAGGTATGAACGGTTCTATCATCGAAAGCCCTAAGCCACGTAAAATATGCAAAAATAAATTAGAGGCGTCTAACTAGTTTTTTGCTGGGCATGTGATGTGACATGGTCAATATTACAAATATGATTATGAGATGATCTATTTTGTAAATTATTGATATACCGGAAGGTATCCATATGATTGTCTTCTTATTGATGGACAATCAAGATTGGGGTGCCATGGTACTTGGTACCACGCCGGTGGAATGATGGAGATCATACCATGATGCACATGATGGAGATCAAGTGCAAGAAGGACCATATCATATCACGTTATCCTTTCATGTGATGTTTGTGATGTTAATCCTTTTTATGCATCTTGTGTTGCTTAGATAACGATGTTAGCATTATAAGATGATCCCTCTCACTTAATATCAAGATAATAATGTGTTCTTCCTTAAGTATGCACCGTTAAGAAAGTTCGTCGTTTCGAGACACCACGTGATGATCGGGTGTGATAGACTCAACGTTCGCATACAACGGGTGTTTTCAAGCCTAGCATGTACAGACATGGCCTTGAAACACACGCAATACTACGGTTCTACTTGGCGAGCCTAGCATGTACAGACATGGCCTCGGAACACGTAACCGAAAGGTAAAGCATGAGTCATATGGATGATATGATGAACATGTCGATGTTCGCCTTTGAAACTACATCATCTCACGTGATGATCGGTTTTGGTGTAGTGAATTTGGTTCGTGTAATCACTAAAGACGACTAAGAGGGATGTTGTTTTTGAGTGGGAGTTCATGGTTTAATTTTTGAATTAACTTGAACTTATTTATCATGAACAACCAATCAAAGTGAATTTGCACAAATTGTAGTATTCATTGGCATCTATAATTACCTTACACTTAGATTGTTAATTGAGATATAACTGTTATGATCTGGTAAATACCATTTAAGATTGGTACCGTATTAGTGAAATTTAAAATTGAGTCCTATTGTAAATTTTTGGTATTTCCTACCTAGCTCCATGTGGTTAATGATTGATTAATCTAGAGAGCAAATAATTCCTACTTAGAATCCAGAGTCATGGTTGCTTCCGTATTACTTTATCTTCAAAAGAATGTTTTGTTGATCAAGGTGATTTAGGGACTGAAAAGAGTTGTTTTCAAAAACAATCAAGTGAAAGATATATTGATATCTAGAAACTTATTTGTGGCAACATGACTGAGTATAATTTAGCGTGACAATGTTTGCTTATATTATCTGAATATATGCAATGATTGAAGACGCTAGGCGTTTGAATATTCCAAGAAATTGGATGCTAAAAATTATCCTCTAAATTCCTTCCTTCGAGCTATAATAGCTTAATCATAAAATTGTTATGATGGGATGGATTAGAAGTATGGGTAAAGTAGTTTACCTTACTTGGAAAATGCTAAGAGTGGAATCTAGAAGAATGCTATTAATATGGTGATATTAGTAGAACAATCAAACTCAAAGTATGACTCAATGGGTGATAGTATATGACTAACACGCCAAAGAAAATGAGCTAGTAAGACTAGCATTGTTTGATGTTGAATGATTCTTCTATAAAGGAAAGGGAATATTGAAAATAGAATTACAAATAGATATATGGCAGAAAAGAAGATAACTGGAAAAGTCCAGCTCAGGAGTATATACTTGATATACAAGATATAGATGTATTACTAGTTAACAAAGTATTTTTGGTATTTTGATACCACATTGGTTGGTATTAGTTGTCATACAAAGCAACGCAATGAAAGAAATACAAGGGCCTAAAAGGAACTAGTAATAGATGTGGAATCGATTATGACAAGAACATAAATAAAGTGTTATTGTGTTCATTGTCGTATCGAACCAACCTGTCGAGACATCGTAGTAGTTTTCATAGACTGGGGTGCCATGAGACTACGGTAGAGACGTG
This sequence comes from Alopecurus myosuroides, assembly GCA_028641055.1. Classification (NCBI taxonomy): domain Eukaryota; kingdom Viridiplantae; phylum Streptophyta; class Magnoliopsida; order Poales; family Poaceae; genus Alopecurus; species Alopecurus myosuroides. Next base: position 522,872,344 of record CM054057.1, on the reverse strand, counting down.
GGGTAACGGGATAGCGTAGTAAACACAGAACACGGGATTTACCCAGGTTCGGTACGTCGCGACAGTACGGCGTACCTACTCCTGCACTTCTCACTATGAGGGACTAAAGCCCGTATAATAAGGTTACAATGTAAGGGAATAGATCTAGCTACTCGACGAGGATGAACTTCCCGGCGAGTTGCGCAAGGCTTAAGCTAGAACCTAGAACCTTGGACTAAAGGAACTTATTGAACTTATCTCCCGTCCGGCTTTATATAATAGCCGGATTAGGGCTTACAGAACCAGAAACCTAGAAGACTACGTTTAACTTGTAACTTGGAAAGTAAGGAATCCGTCTTCTCCTCCAAGCCAGATCACGCGGGCCGTGATCCGGGTTCTTCTAGAATCCGGCTTCTACGCGTCGGACTACTGGGCCGCCCAATGGACCTAAGCCCATTACCTTGCAGGCCACCCTGGTAGTCCAGCTCTTTTGTCTACCATCTTCTATACCCCTATTCGGTATATATCCGACAGTAGCCCCCAGGAAGGATCAAAACTCTGAAACTCCGCCTTTCGTCAAATACATTTTGTCCGGGAAACTTGATTCAGCAGTCTTGATTCTTTCTTCTTTCCTTTCAAAGGAGATGGTAACATAAAACTCGGAACTATGAAAATCCGGCTTTTCTTCTCGCGATCCTTCGCAGAAAAGGAACACGTGACATCAGCGCTTTAATCATGCTGACGCAAGCGCCGCTTGGTTTCACGCGGGAAACCCTGCAACGTATCTCTGACAGATTCTCACGAGAAACGAGGAGATAGCCATCATTCCTCTGTCGTTCCGTTTCCCGGATTTTCCGGCGAGCGACACGCGTCAAACATCCAACGGTCAAAAGAGCCGTTGGCGCGTATCTAGAGGGTTTTCAGGCTATAAATAGCCGTCTTCGTCCTCCTCATCAACCTTCTTCACTCCCTTACTTCCTTCACCATTGGTGCGAACGCGAGCTCGAGAGCGAGAACAATTTCCTGCCCCGACGAGCCCTTCCCACGCCGGAGCGCACCAACACCACCGAGAAAGATGGCGTCTCCGCAATCATCGCCAGTTCGCACCTCCGTCGACGAGCTCCTGAGCGATCTAGATCCCCAACTTGGGTCACCCAAGCACGCCGGCGACGTGCCGGACAAAACCACGGCATCCGCGGCGGGCGGAGGTAATGCTTCCGCCGCCGCGGACATAGCGGGCCCAAGCACAACGACAACCCCGCCGTTCGCACCGGACACGGCGGAGGAGAAAATCGAGCTCCTTGGCGAGAAACTTGCCGCCGCGAAGGCCGCCGCCGCCGCCGCCGCCGGAGCAGAAGAGGAGGAGGAAACTGCAGGCAACTGGAGTGCCTGCAGTATTCCCCCGGCTCTCCTTCCCAACCTGGAGAAGGAGGGTTTGGTGCTGAAGAAGAAATGGCGGCTCCCGGAAGAGGAGACTGAACCCATGCCACAAGAGGGCGAAAGGGTGCTTCTTTCCTCCCACCTTCTGCGAGGTATGGGACTGCCACCTTCCTCTTTCTTCCTCCAAATTCTGTCACACTACAACATCCAGCCTCACAACCTTCCTCCCAACTCTATTATGTACATGGCCGGCTTCCAGGCCTTATTCGAGGGTTACCTAGGAATAGAGCCTAGGTTAGATTTTTGGTTGTACTGCTTTGGGGTTAAGCGTAACTCTTCGGAGGGCGCACTCCCAAATTGCGGAACCATTTCCTTTACTCTACGGAGATTCCGAGAGGACTGGTTCCCCAAAATAAAAACCTCGGAATCCGTCAAATTCTGGACGGGTTCCTTCTTTTATCATCCCGACGTGCCTTTTCCTAAAAAGGTCGTCGGGGTTCCTCCTTTTGTGAACTCCGCCGCTGTTCCCCAGGATAACTGGGTGACAGAGGCCGTCCAGGTTCTGCCTCCTGATCTACTAAGGATCAAGAGGCGCATCGCCAAGCTCACCTCCTCGAAACCACCTTTGACCGGTATGGACACGGTCATCTGCTGGCTGAATAGGCGGATCCAGCCGTTGACAAACCATGAAGGTCGCCTTCTGTGCCAATACACGGGGACCAAAGATCCTATGCGGACAACCGACAAGGAATGGGCCCCTAAGGAGCTTAGACGGCGCATCAATCAATTGGTCGCATCTCGCGACCAATATGAAGCGAGCCGGCAGATGTATACTGCCGACAACCCGGCTCCCAAGGTAAATTTTCCACCATTTGGGTTTCAATTGTGTATCTCGGATATTCCAACTTCTAATTTCGATTGGTTTTTCTTCCGACAGCTTGCGGATCTTCCAGACTCGGAATTAGCCTCCGAGGCTGAGCTGGACGCGCTGCGCACCGCTGCTGCTGGTGGACGCAAACGCAAGAAGATAGTTTCCTCAGAGGAAATTATTGATCTTGACGGCATCCCCGTCGCCACGTCCAGGTTAGTTCTTCTGGATTTTTCTTTCATGGGAGCTTTTTTCATCCATCTTCGGTGTTTTGACTTTTATCCGGGTTTTTGGTTTTTAGCTTACCCCCCTCCAACTTGAGGCCGAAGAAGTTGAAGAAACTCAGAGCTTCTTCTAACCGAGGCAGCCAACCATCTCCCGCCGTCGCCCCGGACACACCGCAAACACTGGCGGAAGAACCTACTGCCGCCACCACCACCAAGCCCCCAGAGCCCAGCCAGCCCGTTGTGTCCGAGTCGGACACGAGGGAAAGGGCGGCTCCAGAGGTGGGGAAATCTTCTCGGACTTTCGACGAGGAAATCCCCACCTTTGATAAGGATTTTAAAGCTATAAATGATGGCTTGAGCGCGGCCGAAAATCACTTCGCGGAATACGCGAAGGAATTCCGAGAAAACTTAGCAGGTTTGCAACGCATGAGCCAGGTATGTAACTCTAGCCCCCAAGCATTAAACAAAAATGCATGCTTTTTTACTTTGATGTTTTTTATTAACCATACTTTTCCTTGCTGTGTTTCAGCAAACCTCCGAGGCCATAAACCTTGAAGTTTTCAGGAAGCTCACTATCAAGAATAAAGAAGTTCGAAGTCTTCTTTCTATTCTTGAGGAGAGAGAGGCGGAGCTGGAATCGTCTCAGCTTGCTTTGACGGAAACGAAAGGTAGGCTTTTTCGTTTTGAAATTTCCGACTTAAAACTTTGTTGTGGTTTTCTTCTCGAGGAAATTGATCAACTCGGATTTGCCCTTTGCTTTTTCAGCTGCTTTAGCTGAAGCTAAACAAGCAGCGGAAGATTCCGGCAACGCCGAGATTCTCCGCAATGAGAATATTGAGCTTCACAAGAATCTTGTGAAGGCTCAAAAAGACCTGGAAGCCAGCAATCTGGCCCTTGGAGTGGCTAACTCCAAGGCTTCCGAGCAGGCGGAGAAAGACAAATCCGCTATCCAGGATTTGACTGAAGCTCTGAACCTTCGCCTGGAGGAAGTTTCGGAAATCGATAAACTCATCGGTAAATTTTTACCCTTGTCTTCATCTTTCCATGTTTTGCTTTCTCTGTTTGTCTCCTTAACCTTTTGTATGCTTTATCGGATCAAACAGGAGACACCCCAGATGGCGCTCGGGCTGCAGGCATCCGAGCTTTCGGGGAAACATGGAACTTGATGAAGGCTGCTGCAACGCAGCTAGTAGGCAAGTTTCTTCCCGAAAAATCTGGGGAATGCTCGGAGGTTGAAAAACTTCCGGGTATCATCATGGAGGTGGCGGAGTCCAAGGAGTCTATTCTCCGCTCCGCTGCACGGGGTGGTGCGCGCATGGCCTTAGGCCTTATGCGCATGCACTACCCTAGTGCCAAATCCTGGCGTGTGGCCACCGGTGTCCCTCAGGGATACACGGATGCGCAACGATCCACCATCTTTGGTGAAGTTAAGGGCCACGCCACCCAGATTGCCGCCATGGTAAATGTCGGCGTCCACTATCCAGAAGAAGAAGCTCCTCCAATTCCCGATGAAGAAAGCAGCGAGGAGGAGTCGGATTCTTGAAGGGTTACCTGGAACCTGGATAAAAAATTTAGACAATAGGAGCATTACTGTTCTTTCATTTGTAATCCAAAATGTAATGCTTCTTATGTATTAATGAAAATTCCGCCTTTTGCAGTTTAAACTATGAAATTACTTTGCAAGTTGTTTGAATTTTACCATTCCTTTATCTTCTAAGTTCTCTGGTGTGTATGCTTTAACTGTCCTTAGTGTTTGAAATGGCTCGAATAGCATTATGAATCGTTATGCCGAGTAACTGGGGACGAACCAAGCAGTTTTGAAACTCGAAAACATGAATCATGCTAAAGGCATTTTTACTAACTAGTTCCAGTAACCCAGCACACGCACGATCAGATAAGACTTAGAGAAACAAGGAAAGTTTTAAGTGAAACTTGGGCACGCAGGCAATTCAAGTTTCCTTTAGCCGTAAAAAGGCTGAAAAATCATTCAGTTATGTAACGCCGAGTACGCAAGCACAATTCGGGTTAACATTGAGAAATTTGTAAGATCATTGGGAAATAGATCAGGCGGAAACATTTTGCACTTATGAGAAAAATAGATGACAGCATTCCGACAACTTTATTTCATGATCTCAAAAGATGTTTACATAGATTTGAACTAAGTACAGAAGGGGACATAACTTGCTAGGTGTTCCCAGGCTTCCGCAATCCACTTGACCTTGTCGAAACTTTTCAGCAGTTTGAAGCGTGGTAGGTTTTTAGCCCCCAGCCAACTAAGAAATCTTTTTATGGCTGTGGCGGAACCCGGCAATTCTGGGACATCTTTTTCATACGTAGGTTCTAAGATGTTCGAGACTGCCTTGATCTTTTCCGGGTTAACTTCTATTCCTCTGCGAGAAACGATGAAACCCCGAAGTTTTCCTGAGGGAACCCCGAATACGCACTTAGATGGATTCAACTTCATCTTGTAAGTGCGCAAGTTTTCGAAGGTTTCTCGCAAGTCCTCAAGGAGTGTATCTTTTTCCTTGGTTACGACAGCAATATCGTCCACGTAAACATGGACGTTTTTTCCAATCTGACTATGCAAACAACGTTGCATGCAACGCTGGTATGTTGCACCTGCGTTCTTCAGGCCAAAAGGCATGGTTACGTAGTAATACGTCCCGTACGGGGTTATAAAAGAAGTCTTGATTTGATCTTCCTTTTTCATGCGTATTTGGTGGTACCCGGAGTATGCATCCAAAAAGCATAAAAGCTCAGAGCCTGCAGTGGCATCTATTATTTGATCGATTCGCGGCAGCGCAAACCTATCTTTCGGACATAACTTGTTCAATCCTGTGTAATCTATACACATTCTGAGTGCAGTTGTGTCTTTCTTCGGTACTAATACCGGATTTGCGGACCAGTCAGTATGGATTACCTCCTTGATGAAATCCGCTGCTAAAAGCCGGATAATTTCCTTGCCAATAGCCTTCCGTCTTCTTCCGTCAAATCGACGGAGACCTTGTTTGACGGGTTTTGATCCGGGAATAACCTTGAGTTGGTGCTCAGCAAGTTCCCTGGGTACGCCTGGCATGTCAGCTGGACACCAAGCAAAAATGTCCCAGTTCTCACGGAGGAACTTGATGAGCTCGCCTTCCTATTTGTCGGTCATCCCAGTCCCTACAACGACGAATTTTGTCGGATCTTTGGGGTCTAGGATTACCTGTCTTGTATTCTCGGATGCCTTGAAGCTATCTGTTGGCTTCCGAGTTTCTTTTCCTGCCGGCATTTCTTTCGGCGATACCTCCTTGGCTAACTCCTTTAATTCTTCCTGAGCTATAACTCTTTGAGCGCAAAGGGCGTTTTGCTTCTCCAACTCGTTTGCCAGCTTGAAATCACCGGCAATGGTGATTACTCCTCCTTTGGGTCCTGGCATCTTCAGCTTGTTGTAGATATAGCAAGATCTTGCCATAAACTTGGCGAAAGCCGGACGTCCGAGTATTGCGTGATACACGCTCTCGAACGGCACAACTTCGAAGGATACTTTTTCCTGCCGGAAGTGATCTTTATCTCCGAAGGTGACATCTAGGGAAATTTCTCCTAGGGACCGTGCTTGCCTGCCAGGGACAATGCCATGGAAGCGTATATTGCTGTAATTGAGCTGGGACTCGGATATCTTCAAGTGCTTCAGTGTATCCAGGTACATTATATTGATGCTGGATCCTCCGTCCATCAGCACTCTTCTTAGCCTAGTGTTTTGAACAATAGGGCTTACAACAAGAGCTTGTGTGCCGGGTTCAGGGATATTTCCGGGATGATCAGACTGATCCCAGATTATCGGTGTGTTGGAATACTTCAAGAATTTTGGGGTTGCAGGAACAACCGCGTTTATTTCTCGAAGTGTCCTTTTGGCCACCTTTGCTGACGGGGTTGCTAAGAAAGTTAGCATTGCTTCTCCGTCAACCCTCGGAAATTTAGGTTCGCCTTTTCGCTGTTGTTCCTGGATTTTATCATCAGTGTCCGATTCACTGTCTTCTTTTTCAGCTTCTGGCTTTTGTTTGGTGGGTTTCCTCTTGGAGCCCTTCCCTTTATTTCCGGGTCCTGCATTGCCTTTCATATGCTTGTTTAGCCGGCATTGCGCGTTCGTGTGGGTTGGTTTCCCAAATTGAGAGTGGTGGACGCAAGGTTCCGACTTAATTCTCTCCCATTCTTCAGGAGTGTAATTGATGGGATCCGGACTGCGGCCTTTCCACTTGTTCCCTTTTTCTCCTCCAAAGGCTAAGTTAACCTCCTTGGGTTTTGTTGTTGACTCCGGGGTTCCTTTTTTATCAGAACGAGGTGTTTTCTTGGCCAGTATCAGTGACTCAATATTGCCTCCTCTTGCTCTGATATCGTCTTCGGCTGCAGCATGCTCATTAGCGGTTGTAAGCATAGATCCGAGATCTTTGTGCTTTTTGGAGCCAACCATGAACGGTACAAGTCCGGGTTTTAGGCCATTGACGAAAGCATGCATTGCTTGTACGTCAGTTACCCCAGAGCAACTATTCTTCATTGCAGTCCATCTGGAGATGAAATCCACGTATGGTTCGTCTTCAAATTGGGTGCAACGGTTCAGCTGATTGATGCTATTTGGGCGTTTGTATGTTCCTCGAAAATGCTGAGTAAATACTCTCGCCATATCATCCCAACTGTCGACAGTTCTTGATGGTAAACCATTAATCCAATCTCTGGCTCCGTCTAGCAACATTAGGGGAAGAAACTTGACAGCTTCCAGGTCTGTCCCGTTGTTGATCTGGACGGCTGTGTAATAATCTGAAAGCCAGGTATCCGGGTTTGTACTGCCGGTATATTTTTGGTAGGTTGGACCAACTTTGGCAAAGCCAGAATGCAGGGTTATCCTTCGGATCCTGTCAGTGAAACACTTAGGACCAAAGTATAGATCATCCTTTTCTGCTCTGTCAATATGTGCAGAATATCTCCCGGCTGAATGGACTGAAGGGGATCTGCTCCTTTCTTTTCCATTGTTACGCGGACGCGTTTTTCCGAGGTTATCTCTATCTCTTCCGTTGTCACGCCCTCTGGGATTAGGTGGAGTCCTGCTCCTGTATCTTTCCTTATCTTTGGGCGGTGTCCGAGATCTTTCACGCCTGTGAGGTGTATCGTATCTTCCAGCTTTTTCAGCTGGGTTTCTCGGAGGTGGCATTATTTTGCCGTCGTTCCGGTGTTTGTCTTCCCGATCGTGTGGTTTATATCCATCTTTCGGGAGATGAGGTCCGGTTCTAGACGCTGCGTCCCGGTTGTCGGGGTTTTTCTTGTCTTTTCTCGGATCCTCTTTTTTATCCGAATCTCCGGGTTCTTCCGGCCCAGGTGCTCCAGCAGCGCAAGTAACAGTTTTGCAGAGGGCGGAATTATCATGCAGCCTCCCAGATCGCTCTTGTCCTCGCTGTTGCTGCTGTAATGCTTTTCCTAGGAAGGCATACACCCCTTGGAGTTTTTCCCCGTTGGAGTACAGATCATTGTTCAAGATGGCGAACGCTGCTTCCGCATTTTCAGCTGCGGTTTTGTATATTGGTTCGCCCTTAGCATCTTTGCCGTTTAACTGCTTTTGCCAAGATGGGTTATAGAACCTTTCTTTCGGCGGCAGTTCTTCCGGTTTTGTAATTCCGGGTAACCTTGTAGGTTTTAAGACAGATCTGTGCTTTCTCTCGTACTCCTCAATTTCCTCCTTCATAATTTTGATGTCATTATGGGTTTGTTGGAGGTGTTGCCGAGATCTAAGCAGTTGTTGCTGTTGCCGTTGGAAAGCTTGTCTCCTGGCTTCCAGCATCTCAGGGGGTTCATTGGGTCCCACTGGAGTTTGTAATAGTTCCTGCTCTTCCAGTTCTGTCATTGGCGGAGCAGTGATTTCCTTAGATTTCTTTTCCGTAGGCTTTGTGCCACTAACATCTCCAACTTCCAGGTTTTCATCAGCGAGATCAGCTGACTTTTTCTTCCGGAGTTTGTACTGGAGTTTTTTAGAAGCACGGTGCTTTTTCTTGGAAGAGGGAGGTTTTTTGACAGGTTCATCCTCTGTCATCTCCTTGACATTAGGAAATATCGGAGAAGTTTCTCCGTCTTCCCTCTCCTCTGCTGGCGGAGGGGTTTTAGGGCTTTCCTGGCTATCGGCACCCGTTGTATCAGCTGGTTTTGCCATTAGCACTTCATGGAACCCTTCTTGAAAGGATTTAACTTTTCTTACGAAGGCATCATCATCTTCATCTTCGGAGAAGTTATCCGATCCGGTTTCCGACTCCAGTCTCGCCTCAATGGCGGCAAGCACGGACTCTGTTTCCGAGTTCATCGTCTGGTTGACGGATGTCGGATCTTCCGTCTCTGTGACGGGTATTGGTTCTTCCGTTTCTGTGACGGGTGTATTGTTGTCTGCCTCTTGCACGGGATTTCCGTCATCCGTGTTTTCGGCGATCTCGGATTGCACCATGCCGATAAAGTGCGTACCACTGTTTTGTCGGCGATCTGAGCAAAATCCGGCATCATAGTCGTCTTCGACTGGGTATAGGGCGGGTGGTAGATAATTACTTTCACCGCAAAACCCCATTGCTTCCGCGGTTAATCCGATAAAGATATTAGCAGATCCAATCGGTAAAACGCAGGCACTTACCAGATGGTTTTGCGCCGGGATGTAGGATCCGTTGTCGAGGAAGCGCCCGACGTCGTCGTCGAATTCCAAGCTTCCGACCGTGATCGATCTCCCGATTCCGCCTAATATCCCAGATCGGAACTTCACGCCTGACGTCGTTTGCCCCACGGTGGGCGCCAACTGTCGAGACATCGTAGTAGTTTTCATAGACTGGGGTGCCATGAGACTACGGTAGAGACGTGGGGTAACGGGATAGCGTAGTAAACACAGAACACGGGATTTACCCAGGTTCGGTACGTCGCGACAGTACGGCGTACCTACTCCTGCACTTCTCACTATGAGGGACTAAAGCCCGTATAATAAGGTTACAATGTAAGGGAATAGATCTAGCTACTCGACGAGGATGAACTTCCCGACGAGTTGCGCAAGGCTTAAGCTAGAACCTAGAACCTTGGACTAAAGGAACTTATTGAACTTATCTCCCGTCCGGCTTTATATAATAGCCGGATTAGGGCTTACAGAACCAGAAACCTAGAAGACTACGTTTAACTTGTAACTTGGAAAGTAAGGAATCCGTCTTCTCCTCCAAGCCAGATCACGCGGGCCGTGATCCGGGTTCTTCTAGAATCCGGCTTCTACGCGTCGGACTACTGGGCCGCCCAATGGACCTAAGCCCATTACCTTGCAGGCCACCCTGGTAGTCCAGCTCTTTTGTCTACCATCTTCTATACCCCTATTCGGTATATATCAACACAACCAGTCAAGATTTATTTGAAGAACTTAATAATTTGTTATTTTGTTCTAGTCTTTTGTGAGAACAAATGAGATTGTTCAAACTATGATCATATTACATAATTGATGGATATGTTAATATAAATCATGTTGGTAAAGTAAACATCTATAAGACTAAATGCTAAACGTTGCAAGACGTTGAAGAGTTTCACTTAAATTGTGACACCACCATTTTAGTTCATATCGGAAAGGAAAACATGAAGGAACTCCATATTGATGGACTTCCGGATTCATTTTATTGACGCTTGTGAGACCTCTTCCAAAAGATGACTAGAATTCCGTTCTTAGGCCAAAGTAGAATGGACGACTAATTTAGTGGAGATTATACATATTGATGTATATAGTCCATTATGTGTAGTCATGTATGGTGGATTAATTTTTCCTTCATAAAATTCTGTCGATGATTTAAGTAGATATGTGAGTATATCTATTTAAAGGGAACAGAGTTTGACATTTTGAATTGGTTCAAAAGGTTGTTAATATGAAGTTAAAATCAATGTAACAAGATAATCAAGTTTTTATGATTGGATCATAAAGGATAAAGTTTGAGTTACAAGTTTAGCAAAACATCTGAGAAGTTGCAAAATTGTTCTACAACTTATACTTCTCGAATACCCCACATTAGATTGGAGTATTCAAAAGACAAAATCAAACCCTGTTTGACATGGTAAGATTAATAAAATTGCCATTATATGTTTGTAGTTTATACATAAAGGACAACCGCTTTTACACTGAAAAGAGCACCATCATGATCCGTTGAAATTGACAACATATAAGATATGGTTTGGGTAGTGACCCGAATTGTCATTTTTCTTAAGTTTTGGTATGCATAGCATGTTGTGACGCCCCGAGATCGGACACTATGCAGATTTCAGCATTCCCGCCAAATCCGCATAATAACCGATTCCAGGTTGCCATTTATGATAACATTACAATAGTTCACGAATAATCCACAATTACAACAGAAACAGATAGATACAAGATGACTCAACGAGCCGGGGTTACAACTGATACAATACAAAGATCCAAATAACAGCGGAAGAAACAAACGTCCGTCTACGGACAAGATCCAAATTGGACTAAGAGTCCTGAAGATAACCGAAGGCGTCCAATCCCTGCCCAGGCCAAGCCGGAGGGATTCCCAAGCTAACGTCGTCAGACTTCAAACCTGTTGACTGCAATTTGGAATTTGCAGCCACGAAAGAGATTCGTGGGTCAGTACGGTTAAGTACTGGCAAGGGGGACAAAGCCCATACTCACACGTTACCGGCGTAGCCAGTCATCACAAGATACCAATACTTTAGGATCAACGGAAGGAAAGGGTTGTTGCAAGTAAGCTTCATCAGGCTGCACTAACCAACTACAGAGAGAAAACTACAACTTCCAACTATCAGAAAGGAGATAAGATCGAGTGATAGTAACCAACTGAAAGATAACTTCAAACAAACCCATCCTGGATCTCACCTCTTATCCAAAGAAGCAGTCCGAGGATAACTCACACCGTGGCATTAAAGATGAGTCAAGTTATTGTGTGAATAACCTATTACTAGTCAAGTTATTAATCATTGGGTGAAACATGATTGATCATTATGTTGAAGTTGTCCTGAGTACTTGTTAGCCAGTACTTTCACCAAGTAATCCATAACCGCGGAAAACACGGCTTCTCGAGAAGATTTACCCTGCAGGGATGCACCAAAGTAACCACACTCATGAATATCCCGCCAGATGGAGCGGCCACTCCACCAAGCGGGGCACTCAACACAATCCAACCCTTCTTCGCATCAAGCCCAAAGAACCTTGGGCGCACGGCTACTCGGGCCCAGAAGAAAATGGACCCTCATAGCACTCTAAGACCGTGTCCCCCTATATGCCGACTACGAAAATTCCACCCGGGTACCAAGGGCTCGCAAGATCATGCATGCAGCAAATGGAAAACCCGAACTAAATGAGGCGATTTGGACGAGATGCGAATCGGGTCAAACTGAGGGGGGGCCCATACTCCCCAAATGCGGGTAGTGCGCTCATCATGGATCAGTAGACAAGACCCTTTTCCTATTAGGGTCGACACTAGCAGGCCTCAAAACCACAAGGGCCTCCTGCCGGTGCCTTATCATCAAATTTATTATTAATAGTAACATTAGCATGATTGATTGATTGATTAAACATCGAGCCCCCGGAACATACTAGAGTAATAACAGAAAGTAACGGGTAACAGACTCGAGCAAAACAACCCTAAGCAAGATAGTAAGACACAGGCTCAAGCAAAGGTTATATGTATGGGAGTGAGGCAATATCAGGGTTAAAGGATTCATGTGATAGGTTCGTAACAGAAACAACTACTACTAAGGCTAGCAGAAAAGAATCAACGGAAAGAATCGGTAACAAGTGATGAAAGGCAGCCATATGGCATGCAAGTGAGTATACTTGCCTGAGATCCCGCAAGGTAGCAGAACTTGTCGTTGCTCACATCATCTCAACGTCCTATCCGGGAAGAAGCAACGAACCTCGAACAAACACCGGAATGCAACAATTACTACTACGGCAAAAGATCCAGCATGATCAAGACATGGATGCATGACAATTTAATTGATGCATAGAAATAAACTAGTTGACAAGATAAACAGATTTAAAGGGACCCATATGCAATTTTGAGTTGCATATGAACAACCCATGAATTATGGTTAAATTATTTGTTTTCCAACTAATCAACAGGTGCTAGTGGTTTAGTATGATGCATGCAAAAGGGAAACAGCAAAATAACAACATTAGAAACAATTTAAGATAAGGTGTAGCAATTTAGAATTTTATTATTAACTTAGGGAATTTTGGGTGCCTTAAAGGGAACACACAAGTATTTGTTGTTTTCAACCATTTAAAATGTTCAAAACAAATAACAAAGTTGATATTTGAAAAGAACATCAAATTTTAGTTGGATTACATGTTTCACATTTTGAAATTGGACTTAGGATTATTTAACTATGAATTAAACAATATTAAACAATTTTTAATTGAATTAAACAAGATTTAAATTGTTTAGGCAATTTTAATTATTCAAAACAGAAAACAAAAATTATATTTGAAAAGGTGAGATGAAATGGTATTGAAAACATATTTTATTTGCATTTATTGGATTAAGGATGAAATAGTTATTGAATTTAGCAAAATACAATTGATTGATTTAAATTTGAATTTGAATCGTAATTTGAAAGTTCAAAACAGAACACAAGTTGGATATTTGGATAGATTAGGAAATTTGGATCAAGATTCATATAAAGTTTGTATTCATTGGATTTATAAAACAAAAGATATGGAATTTAGAAGTTTAGTTTTAATTCTGTTATTTAAATTTGGTTTAGGAAAACAGAAATTCGCGCAGAATCTTTTCTACCGCACCGCTATCTACTCACTGTCGATGCCGCGTGGGCCAGAGGGGCCAGTGAGTTGACAGCGAGGCTGGTGCGGCTGAGGTGGCCTGCCAGGTCCATGACCTGTGGGCCCAATCCCCGGCGCGCGGTGGAAAAAAGAGGGAAAAGGGCTGCGCTCCCTGGGAATCGAACCCAGGAGCTGACGCTCGCGCGCGTGGGGCTCAACCAGTTGGGCTGGAACGGTTTTGGTGACAGATACAGAGCAGGTTGAGTTACATAGTTCAGTTTTCGTCAGTTATACTTTTAACTGAACTTTCTCTGCGTACAGGTTCAGGAACCGCGGACAGACATTGATCGGAGGCCAAGGACGGGTCGCCGGCGCGGTCGTGGCTGCTCGCGGGCTCTGTACGTGGTGGCGCGCGGTGGCCGGCCGTGTGCGTGCGGGCTCGTGCGAGGCGGAAAGGGAAGGGAAGGGAGATGAGGGGACTCACCTGCTGGTGTGTCGATCTTCTGACGGACGGTGGCGCCGACGCCCTTCTCCGGCGATGGCGCGCCTCCCACGGCGGATCCCAGCAACAGGCGAGGGCACGGGGAGAACCAGGAGGGCGACGCGGTTCCATTCCCGCCCTCGGTGCTCTTCGAGGTGGATGGGATAACCGGCGATGAGGAGAGGAGGTGTGAGCTCACGGTGGTTGTTCGGTGTGGTTCTCTGCAGGGTTCAGTTGTCGATTCTTTGACAGAGCAGAGGGAGAGAGCTTGGTGGCGATGGGAGGGAAAGAGGAAGGAGTGGTGGCTAGGGTTTGGAGGGGGGCAGAGGGGTAGTGCTTAAGAGAGAGGGTGCTCCTGTACGGCAAGCAATCCAGGAGGGTGGGGATCGATCATGTGGCTGTTCGTGGTTCGTACAAGAGGACAGCGACGTGAGGGAGAAGACGACAGAAATAAAGGGGGTGGGCCAAAAGGTAAATGGGCTTGAGTGGAAAGAAGTTGGGCTGGAAAGAAAAGAAAGGGAAGGCCTGCCTCCTTTGGGGTTTTGCTTTTTTTTTCTTTTAACTCTTTTTTTTTGTAATGAAAAGAGAGAGAGAGGAAAAGAAAAGGTTTGGGGTTTTAATTTGATAAATAATTGCTATTAAGTTGCAAAACAACAATTGAAAGCAAGGTTGGTTTTTATTTCAAAATTGGAAACATTAGTTGGAATTAAAATAAGGTTTGATTTTTTTGGGAATTGTAGAAATAAACAAAGTTTTATTTAACACATATCAAGCAAACATACCAACATTATTTGACTTAATTTGTTTGCCCAATTTTTAATATTTAAACCCATATTGGAATATGAGAAATAAGATTGATTTGAATTTTTGAATTAGTCATTAGGGTTTTAATAACAGGGGGATTTGTATTACCAAATAATTTGATTAGAGCAAATTCAACCAGTGAAAAACAATTGAGTGGTTTAGTTTTTGAAATTTTGAATTTGGAAATGTTGAGCAAGGTGTGGAAGTTTAAATTGTTTTTGAGTTTTTCAATTATGATGCAACATGGTGCAATGCAATGTGATGCAGATGATGCTAGCAAAACAAACAGGTAACACCCCAGGTGTTACAGACGACACCACTAACAAGGGATTGCGCCCTCGCAATCCACCTGCTAACCCGGGAGGGGAAAGAAGTTCGACTATCGATTCTTCGCGCTTCCGTTGATCTCCTCGACACCACTAACAAGGGTTTCTCGACACCTCTAACAAGGGTTTCTTGCTCGGGCTGATGACGATGTTTTTCCACCAGGAATCTTCCGATGATCGAACCTATTAGGTTAAAGGCTCAGAAAACGTCCACCCACGTAGGATCCTAACACTTTGAAAGATAGACAAGGGGGAGACTCCAAAACAAATAAGATGGGAGGGGAAATAGAATAGGGGTAAGGAGTAAACAAGAATCCTATTGAGATGTTTTCCAAAATAGTTTAGCAGAACTAGTTTTTGACACTCTAGAAACAACGACCGTTAGCGAGGTTATCCTACAGGCTTTGCGGACCCGTTGCTTCGATAACCATTCGTATCGAAACAATCTCGGGAATCGGAACCAAGGCTCTGATACCATTTGTGACGCCCCGAGATCGGACACTATGCAGATTTCAGCATTCCCGCCAAATCCGCATAATAACCGATTCCAGGTTGCCATTTATGATAACATTACAATAGTTCACGAATAATCCACAATTACAACAGAAACAGATAGATACAAGATGACTCAACGAGCCGGGGTTACAACTGATACAATACAAAGATCCAAATAACAGCGGAAGAAACAAACGTCCGTCTACGGACAAGATCCAAATTGGACTAAGAGTCCTGAAGATAACCGAAGGCGTCCAATCCCTGCCCAGGCCAAGCCGGAGGGATTCCCAAGCTAACGTCGTCAGACTTCAAACCTGTTGACTGCAATTTGGAATTTGCAGCCACGAAAGAGATTCGTGGGTCAGTACGGTTAAGTACTGGCAAGGGGGACAAAGCCCATACTCACACGTTACCGGCGTAGCCAGTCATCACAAGATACCAATACTTTAGGATCAACGGAAGGAAAGGGTTGTTGCAAGTAAGCTTCATCAGGCTGCACTAACCAACTACAGAGAGAAAACTACAACTTCCAACTATCAGAAAGGAGATAAGATCGAGTGATAGTAACCAACTGAAAGATAACTTCAAACAAACCCATCCTGGATCTCACCTCTTATCCAAAGAAGCAGTCCGAGGATAACTCACACCGTGGCATTAAAGATGAGTCAAGTTATTGTGTGAATAACCTATTACTAGTCAAGTTATTAATCATTGGGTGAAACATGATTGATCATTATGTTGAAGTTGTCCTGAGTACTTGTTAGCCAGTACTTTCACCAAGTAATCCATAACCGCGGAAAACACGGCTTCTCGAGAAGATTTACCCTGCAGGGATGCACCAAAGTAACCACACTCATGAATATCCCGCCAGATGGAGCGGCCACTCCACCAAGCGGGGCACTCAACACAATCCAACCCTTCTTCGCATCAAGCCCAAAGAACCTTGGGCGCACGGCTACTCGGGCCCAGAAGAAAATGGACCCTCATAGCACTCTAAGACCGTGTCCCCCTATATGCCGACTACGAAAATTCCACCCGGGTACCAAGGGCTCGCAAGATCATGCATGCAGCAAATGGAAAACCCGAACTAAATGAGGCGATTTGGACGAGATGCGAATCGGGTCAAACTGAGGGGGAGCCCATACTCCCCAAATGCGGGTAGTGCGCTCATCATGGATCAGTAGACAAGACCCTTTTCCTATTAGGGTCGACACTAGCAGGCCTCAAAACCACAAGGGCCTCCTGCCGGTGCCTTATCATCAAATTTATTATTAATAGTAACATTAGCATGATTGATTGATTGATTAAACATCGAGCCCCCGGAACATACTAGAGTAATAACAGAAAGTAACGGGTAACAGACTCGAGCAAAACAACCCTAAGCAAGATAGTAAGACACAGGCTCAAGCAAAGGTTATAGGTATGGGAGTGAGGCAATATCAGGGTTAAAGGATTCATGTGATAGGTTCGTAACAGAAACAACTACTACTAAGGCTAGCAGAAAAGAATCAACGGAAAGAATCGGTAACAAGTGATGAAAGGCAGCCATATGGCATGCAAGTGAGTATACTTGCCTGAGATCCCGCAAGGTAGCAGAACTTGTCGTTGCTCACATCATCTCAACGTCCTATCCGGGAAGAAGCAACGAACCTCGAACAAACACCGGAATGCAACAATTACTACTACGGCAAAAGATCCAGCATGATCAAGACATGGATGCATGACAATTTAATTGATGCATAGAAATAAACTAGTTGACAAGATAAACAGATTTAAAGGGACCCATATGCAATTTTGAGTTGCATATGAACAACCCATGAATTATGGTTAAATTATTTGTTTTCCAACTAATCAACAGGTGCTAGTGGTTTAGTATGATGCATGCAAAAGGGAAACAGCAAAATAACAACATTAGAAACAATTTAAGATAAGGTGTAGCAATTTAGAATTTTATTATTAACTTAGGGAATTTTGGGTGCCTTAAAGGGAACACACAAGTATTTGTTGTTTTCAACCATTTAAAATGTTCAAAACAAATAACAAAGTTGATATTTGAAAAGAACATCAAATTTTAGTTGGATTACATGTTTCACATTTTGAAATTGGACTTAGGATTATTTAACTATGAATTAAACAATATTAAACAATTTTTAATTGAATTAAACAAGATTTAAATTGTTTAGGCAATTTTAATTATTCAAAACAGAAAACAAAAATTATATTTGAAAAGGTGAGATGAAATGGTATTGAAAACATATTTTATTTGCATTTATTGGATTAAGGATGAAATAGTTATTGAATTTAGCAAAATACAATTGATTGATTTAAATTTGAATTTGAATCGTAATTTGAAAGTTCAAAACAGAACACAAGTTGGATATTTGGATAGATTAGGAAATTTGGATCAAGATTCATATAAAGTTTGTATTCATTGGATTTATAAAACAAAAGATATGGAATTTAGAAGTTTAGTTTTAATTCTGTTATTTAAATTTGGTTTAGGAAAACAGAAATTCGCGCAGAATCTTTTCTACCGCACCGCTATCTACTCACTGTCGATGCCGCGTGGGCCAGAGGGGCCAGTGAGTTGACAGCGAGGCTGGTGCGGCTGAGGTGGCCTGCCAGGTCCATGACCTGTGGGCCCAATCCCCGGCGCGCGGTGGAAAAAAAAGAGGGAAAAGGGCTGCGCTCCCTGGGAATCGAACCCAGGAGCTGACGCTCGCGCGCGTGGGGCTCAACCAGTTGGGCTGGAACGGTTTTGGTGACAGATACAGAGCAGGTTGAGTTACATAGTTCAGTTTTCGTCAGTTATACTTTTAACTGAACTTTCTCTGCGTACAGGTTCAGGAACCGCGGACAGACATTGATCGGAGGCCAAGGACGGGTCGCCGGCGCGGTCGTGGCTGCTCGCGGGCTCTGTACGTGGTGGCGCGCGGTGGCCGGCCGTGTGCGTGCGGGCTCGTGCGAGGCGGAAAGGGAAGGGAAGGGAGATGAGGGGACTCACCTGCTGGTGTGTCGATCTTCTGACGGACGGTGGCGCCGACGCCCTTCTCCGGCGATGGCGCGCCTCCCACGGCGGATCCCAGCAACAGGCGAGGGCACGGGGAGAACCAGGAGGGCGACGCGGTTCCATTCCCGCCCTCGGTGCTCTTCGAGGTGGATGGGATAACCGGCGATGAGGAGAGGAGGTGTGAGCTCACGGTGGTTGTTCGGTGTGGTTCTCTGCAGGGTTCAGTTGTCGATTCTTTGACAGAGCAGAGGGAGAGAGCTTGGTGGCGATGGGAGGGAAAGAGGAAGGAGTGGTGGCTAGGGTTTGGAGGGGGGCAGAGGGGTAGTGCTTAAGAGAGAGGGTGCTCCTGTACGGCAAGCAATCCAGGAGGGTGGGGATCGATCATGTGGCTGTTCGTGGTTCGTACAAGAGGACAGCGACGTGAGGGAGAAGACGACAGAAATAAAGGGGGTGGGCCAAAAGGTAAATGGGCTTGAGTGGAAAGAAGTTGGGCTGGAAAGAAAAGAAAGGGAAGGCCTGCCTCCTTTGGGGTTTTGCTTTTTTTTTCTTTTAACTCTTTTTTTTTGTAATGAAAAGAGAGAGAGAGGAAAAGAAAAGGTTTGGGGTTTTAATTTGATAAATAATTGCTATTAAGTTGCAAAACAACAATTGAAAGCAAGGTTGGTTTTTATTTCAAAATTGGAAACATTAGTTGGAATTAAAATAAGGTTTGATTTTTTTGGGAATTGTAGAAATAAACAAAGTTTTATTTAACACATATCAAGCAAACATACCAACATTATTTGACTTAATTTGTTTGCCCAATTTTTAATATTTAAACCCATATTGGAATATGAGAAATAAGATTGATTTGAATTTTTGAATTAGTCATTAGGGTTTTAATAACAGGGGGATTTGTATTACCAAATAATTTGATTAGAGCAAATTCAACCAGTGAAAAACAATTGAGTGGTTTAGTTTTTGAAATTTTGAATTTGGAAATGTTGAGCAAGGTGTGGAAGTTTAAATTGTTTTTGAGTTTTTCAATTATGATGCAACATGGTGCAATGCAATGTGATGCAGATGATGCTAGCAAAACAAACAGGTAACACCCCAGGTGTTACACATGTGTAAAATGTTTACAACCAAAATAGGATAAATATATGTTTATAAGGTTATCCCAAATAAAACATTGGGTATTTCTCCTATCACCGAACCAAAAGACAAATGTTGTTTGTCAGAAAGGGTTGATTTCTCGAGAAAGTAGTTCTTGCGAAACAAGTGAGTGGGAGCACAGTATAAACTCAATGAGATTAGAGAATCTTCGTTATCATGTCAAGAGTAGCGCAGCACTGGAAGTTGTTCCGGGGTTTACTATTTTGACTGAGTAGAAGACACTACAAATGTTGTAGATACTTCAAATGAGTTTGCGAATTGTACCAGAAAAGTCCAAAAACTTTGTACTTTGAACAACTTGTGGTTTAAGTATAAAGTGTTGTTTTGACAACAAAGGACCTGGACCTTATAAAGGAAGCAAATGATGGGCACTGACTTCGTAAAATTGACTATGAGTCATTATATCCGCCATTGTATCCTTGTATGAATATCAAGTATGTGACTTGGTAGTCCTTTCAATAGGAATGATGCCTAACGATAGCAAACGGGTCTATATAGCGACAAAGACATGGATACTTATCGAAAAGTTGTTTTCGACGAAGTTCAAAGAGTTCACTACTACAAGATTTTGATCTTCCGTAGTGATGCTTAGTCTTTGCAGATAGTTCTAGCAAAGTTACATATTATGATATGGATGTTGAATAACAAAACCAATTCTCCTCTCGAGGAAGTTTGTTCAAGGATGTGTACTTGACACAGTCTGAGAGTTTTGTAAAATTCAAAAGGTTGCTAGAAAGGCATGCGCACTTCAATGGTTGAAGTGAGCATAACGAAGTTGAAATCTTTACCTTAATGAAGTTATCAAAAGAGTTTGATTCCATCATGAATGATAAAGATGCTTGTAGAGTTACAAGAAATTAAGTGGGAGCGTTATGACATATTTCCAATACTTTATGTAGATGACATATGGTTGATTGAAAAATATGTATTTTAAATTAACACGGTTAAGATTTTCATATTGATGAAAGGCTTAGAAGATATTGGGCATCGATATCTATAAAAGATGGATTGAAGCGCCTGATATGATTGAAGCCAAAATTACATAGATGAAATATTGAAGTAAGTCAATATAAAATTGATAAGAAGGAGTTCTTGTCACATGGAAAATAATTGAGCAAGATTCAAGTGTTTTGACACATGATGAGCATCATTGAAATTGAGATTTCTAAGTCATGTTTCCATGCTATGTACACAACCAGATGAGTCCTATAATATAAAATGTTATAGAAGGATAATTCATATGATGATTAGACAACAGTGGGAGAGATCCTTGTGTCATTTTAGAAATGCTAAGGATATGTTTTCCTATATAGTAATGACAAAATATTAGTTGTAATATGTTACACTAATAGTCTTGTCATTTATTCAAGTAATTTTATCTCAATTAAAATATGTGATGAAGGGTAGCACAATAGGATGGAAGAAAGTTCCATGCTGGATTTGAAAGAGTTTCAAAATTAAAATATTGTGACAGATACTACAACAAAGGCTAAAGTATATCGTTGTGTTGACAACTAATTATAAGCGTATTTTGTGTCAAGGAGTTCTTTATTGAACTTGGTGAATTTCCAAGAATGCTGAAACTATGAAGCTACATTTTCACAATGTTAGTAACATCAGTTTAAGCTGAGGAATTAAGGTATCACCGGAACTTGGTGAGTTTCCAAGAATGCTAACACTATGAAGCTACATTTTCACAATGTTAGTGACATCAGTTTAAGCTGAGGAATTAAGTTTTCACGAATTGACTATATATATACAAAGCCATCTCATTAGAGAATGAGTGATGCGTGTAGACGCAAAGAACATGCAAATACAATAGGACCTGAACAGTTCAGATATTTTTGATGATGTTTACCGCATGCGAAGCATGGTAATAACACTGGTACGCCATATGTGTTAAAGTGCTTACAGACTAGATTATTGACTCTAGTGCAAGTGGGAGACTGAAGGGAATATGCCCGAGAGGCAATAATAAAATGGTTATTATCTTATTCCTTGTTTATGATGAATGTTTATTTCTCATGCTAGAATTGTATTAACCGGAAACGTTGATACATGTGTGCTTAATAAACAAACAATGGTTCCTAGTAAAGCCTCTCTTTTAACTAGCTCGTTGATTAATAGATGATCAAGGTTTCCTGATCATGAACATTGGATGTTATTAATAACGGGGTCATGTCATTAGAAGAATGATGTGATGAACATATACCCAAAGATAATATAGCAATGCGATCAAGTCATTTAGTTTACATTGTTATATCAAACATACGAAGTAACTTATTCCTTAGACCATGAGATCATGTCAATCACTGATACCGGAAGAGTGCTTTGATGGCATCAAACGTCACACCGTAACAGGGTGACTATAAAGGTGTCGTTAAGTATTCGTAAAGTATTAGTTGAGGATCATGGATCAAGAGTGGGATTTGTCCATCCAAATGACGGAGAGATATACTCTGGGCCCTCTCGGTGATATCACATTGAAACCGCTTGCAAGCACGTGATATGATCACAAAGGATGTTATATCACGGGAACGAGAAAAGAGTACTTGTCGGTAACGAGATTGAACAAGGTATGGTTGATACCAATGATCGAATCTCGGACAAGTAAAATATCGCGAGACAAAGGGAATAGTTCACGGCGTTGTTGGTTCACACGATCACGAGAGTCATCGTTGAATATATAGGAGTCATCACGGATCTCCAGATCCCGCTGTTGATTATTGATCGGAGAGGAGTCTCGATCATGTCTATCTTATTCGCGAACCGTAGGGTGACACACTTAAGGTTCGATGACGCATTTGAGAGGATACGGAATATCGGAGAAAAGTTTGGACAGCACCGAAATTGTTTCGGGGAATATTGAAATAGTCACCGAAATTGTTTCGAGTAATTTTGAAATAGTTCAAGGGGATTCTTATCAAATGGTTGTTAATAGATTTAACAACTAACTCAAGGGGTTATATGTTAATGTTTGTTAATGGAATTAACAAATATTAAAATAAAGAAATAAAATTGTTTTATTTATTTATTAAAGAAAACCCTTGGGATTTTGAGTGGGAATTCATGGAAGAATGAGTGGGTTGAGTGGAGACTCCACTCACATGATGAGGGAGAGGTGGAGGCAGCCAAAAATTCGTGGCTACCATCCCCTCCTATAAAAGGAGGGGTGAGAGCTCCCTCTCCCACTACACACACTTGTGTCATCTCTTCCTCCCTCCTGCCGCTGCTCCACCACTTGTTCGTGCGCTTGGCGAAGCCCTGAGCAATGTTTTTCTCCACCACACCACGCCGTCGTGCTGCTGGAGTTCCGAGGGATCCTCTACTTCCGCGCCCCGCTGGAACGAGGGAACAGAGGTCGTCATCAACCGTACGTGTGACCGATCACGGATGCACCGCCGGATTGCGGTGCCATCTTCTCGCTATCGGGATCGGTGTGAGTACGACTACGCCAACAACGAGATTTGATCTCGTACCACTTTGAGTCTTCGAGGGTATGTGTTCTCCTTAACCCTCTTGTTGCCCATTACACTTTGTCTCCTAGATTAGATCTTGGCCTTTCGGGTGTCTCTCGCGTAGGAAATTTTTTGTTTTCTATGCTACGTTCCCCTTCAGTGGGTATGCGAGCAGGCTGAATTTAATTATCAACAAACTCGACCCGTTCTATGACGTCTGAAGCATACAACGGCCCAACGGACAATGCCACAGAAACGTAGCCGCACTTGTCCCACTTTTCAGGTCCAACGAGCAACACAGTCCCACACGGCCCCAATAGTCAGAGTTAACGGAAGACACAACAACGTCAGGTGTGAGCATTCGTGGGAGTTTCACCTAAGGAGATTGGGAAAAGTGAGTAAAACTTTCAACCGTGGGGAAAAGTGAGCAGAACTAAGGAATCAGGGGCACATGAGTAATAATCGCTTTCCTTATTAAGTCACCCATAACTTTATCCCAGTGTAATCTAGACGCCTCGAAGCTCTAGAAACTCTAGCTTCACGACGGGTTATGATCTCCTCATTTGAGCGAGGAGGAATCACTTGATTATCTTGATCATTTGTGTCCCAGTCTTGACCTAAATGGTGACCTTGATCATAACTAGGATTAGCTTCATCATGAGAAGAAGAAGATTGATCTTCGTCTTGATCTTGGATAGCATTAATAATAGGAGAACTTGGTTCTTGCATAGAAACTTGATCAATAGTAGGTGGGTCTTGAACTTTTTGTTCGGTTGGTACATCACTTGCTCCTTTGGCATTGTAACATCCCAGGTTTTTGAATTTTTCTGAAAAAATTCAAAACCATCATGCATTCATGAACATAATAGCATACTTGCACTTTGATTGCATAAAAATTTGGTTTTAATTTGCTAAACACAAAAATTTAGGTATTATTACCTATTAAACCACATTTTGGATTTAAATCTTTTTCTAAAGTAAAGTATTTTATTTTTGGGAAATAATAGTACCAAAAGGTTCCTTATTTCCTAAGATTTTCAAAACATATTTTGTGTATTTTTATGAATTGTTTTGGTGGGCTTTTGATTTGAATTTGAATCAATTGAAAAAAAAACAGAAAAGAAAAAAAAGGAAAGAGAAAACCAGCGCAGCAGCCCAGACCCTCTCCTTTCTCTCTCCCGGCCCAAGCCCATTTTCCCCTCCCCCTCTCTTTTGCGCGTGCGCAGCAGTAGAGAAGGACGACCCGTCCCAATACGCGCGGCCTTTCTTTCTCCTTCTTTCACTGACATCGGGAGCCCACAGCGTGACGACAGCGTGACGCGGCGATGACGTTGCCTCTTCTTCTTCCCGTGCACGACAGGGACTCCGACCCGGGGTAGATTTCTTCCGCGCCGTTTTCTTGCGATTGAAGCCACGGACCCTAGCCACGAGCCTTCCCTTAGAAAGCCCGAGATCCCCTCTCCGTTTCCCCTCTTCCTCTACTCGAGATAGCACCTCCAGACCGTGGAAATTGCTCGTCGGAGCCGCATCAGCCCGCCGCCATCTCCTCTCGATCTCCGGCAATATAGCAGGTCCCCACCTCCCTCTCTGTGCTCTCTGTGATCCCCTCTCTCGCGCGCATCCGCTCATATCCGTGCGCTATTTTTCCTTGCAGCAGAACGGCCACGCCGTGCATGCCCGAAGCTCCCTGACGCCGCGCGGAGTTCCGTCTGCAACACACCGCCGACCCCAGGAAGCGAGGAGCGATGCAACCAATCCCATCGTCTCCGTTAGGTCACTTCGCACCTCGTCGTCGTCTTCACGGTCCCGGAGCTCCACGAGATCATCGACGGGATACGAAGTCAAGCCGCAGAACCACCGCGTAGCCATACTCCGGCGAGGAAGCGCCGCTCGGTGAGTTCCCCTCTCTCCTACCCGTCATATCCTGATCCAACGGCCGAAATTAGACCACTTACCAAAAGGGTACCTTGCAATCTTGTGCGTCCATCATCTTTTAGATCCAACGGCTCGCAACACTGATCCACACCGAAACGGCATCGACCAATCACAATGCGCCATTGCCCTCCCCTCGGATCGAACACGTTTTTATTAAAAACAGAAAATAACAGATTTCACTTAAAACTTGTAAAAATCATAACTCGATTTCTGTATTTCCAAAGTTGATGATTTTGGACTTTTTGAAATAAGCACAATGTGTAGATTAACATAGGCTATTAAAATTTCAAATTTGAAACGTGCACTCACATGTTATTTGTAGATCTCTATAAATCACTATTTTGGGCATAAATTTTAGTCTACAAATCTTTTTTAGGTGAAATTAATTTCTATGGTTTTGTTTTGATGTCCTCTATCCAGTAGATGCGTTAGAAAAATTATTTGTGCAACTTTGTAGCAGAAACCCTATTAATCTTCACATTATCCTATATTAAAACCCTAATAATGCTTATAATTGTAATTTGATAATAAATTTGTTTTTCATGCATCTTAACCATGTTATGAACATCAGAGAACATCATTGTTAGTAATTATTGCTAGTTGTGAATTTTGTGCATTAATTTCATCATTGCATAGCATGCATACATGTTTTTGTATGGTTATTTTGTTTTCTATGTTATGTTTGTGTTGTATGTTTATGTGTGGCATGTTTTGCTTGTATTAGATTGTGAAGAGGAGCAAGTCTACTCTTGTTGCTATTACTCTTGTTGTGATTGTTCATCCTATTGCCAAGGCAAGTGACACACCATCAAATCTCCCATATTTTCACTATGCATTACTAGTGTTTTTGAGTAGTATGCATGATAGGGAATTCTACTAAGTTATTATTATGCTATGCAAAATCCCAAGTAGTGTGTAGCCATCCTTTAGACTTGATATTTTGGAGACTTAGTTGATGCTTAGCCTTGCTACAAATTTGTTTTACTCAATGTTGTGAAAAATTCTAAGTATAAATTTCAATGAACCAGCTGGGTGGATTTGGTTGTTATGTTGATGAGAGTTGAGTGTCGCCCCGAGGGTTGTTCACTTGTGGATTGCCACCCAGGAAACAAAGAGATTCCTAAGTCCCTCTAAGTTTAGTAGCTTTCCGTGCAGCCCTTTGACATATGGGTTTTTTCTTGATCAACTAAGTTGTGAGGTTTCAGCCCATCTTGACATGAAGATGTAGCAGAATTATAGGCGGAACATGTCTTGCTGGTTGGGTTGGATTCTTGCTACTGAAAGATCTCATCTCAATTCTCTCCTTTCCATGATGCACTCCGGGTGTATAGGATGTTTGGGCTAATTGAAGACAAAGGGTGAAAGTGCACAACCTCTGCAGAGTTAGAAACTATGATCATAGCCGTGTCCCGGTAATGGAAGACTTCGAGCAGCTGGACAAGGATGGACATAAGAATCTCAACACCGTTTTAAGAAGTAAAATTTGGCTAAGGAAATATTAGTTGTGGTGCTCATGGGTGTGTCCCATGGTGCCAATCTTTTAAAAGAAAACTCTTTTTCAAAAGTGTTAGGGAAAAACTTGCTTTCTGCCAATAGCCTAAACTCCACCAAGCCAGATGTGCATGAAGTTTAGACTTGCCATTTTATATCCACCATAGTGTCATTTGCCAGTACGTTTTTTGTACTAAATCTCCTGGGGGTTGCATATTCCAACATGCAGGAAATTCTGAGGATGAAGTTTGATCAAGTGCTTGGACTCGAGTCTACACCCAACATGTAATGCCTGTGGCACATGATTGAAGATGGAGGCTCATTGCTATCTTTATTTCTGCTGTTTAGAACTCTGAGTTTTGCTAGTGTTTCAAGACTATGCACTTTGTAATAAAGCTATAGTTGGATATTCTGGATCTTTTGTAATAATTTTGATACTTCTGCAATGATACTTTACATTTTGTTCTGTGGTGCTAGCATTGATCCAGGGACTAGCACTTAACACAGTAGTTCTTGCATTATTAAATGTGAGGGCGCTATAAAATGGTATCAGAGCAAAGTGTTGCCTGTAGGTTCGAGCCCTTAGGATTGGAAAACCCGTTTAATCAAATTTATTAATTCCTTTGAGTATTTTTGGATCCTAGCGGCATAGTGAGATGAAGCGGCCCGGACCAACATTACATGTCCACGTACATGAGACCGGTTCCCTGATTGGCTAGCGGGTGCCAGTATCTCTCACTATAGTGAATATCCAAAATTCAATAAGTTGTTAATGAGATGATGATCACCATGAAAAGGACTTAATATTTTCAAAGTACTCTTAGTCATCTCGTATCTAGTACCTCCTGACCTTATGCTCTTATGACTTATGTTTCTCCTACACTTCAAAACTCAAAGATGATGGAACTTCAACTTCGTAATCGCCAAGGACTACCAACTCAAAGATGAAGAGCCACAACGTCACCACCACCAAGGACTTCAAGAACTCTAGGATTTAACATCTATTCTACTCTAACATAGCTAGAACAACTCTTCTTCTAGTATTTCTACCTATTGTTCAATCTTCTAATATATTATCTCCTTGATAGATGACCAACCTCTTTGAATCACTCAAGAAGGGCCCATTGATGACCATGACTCTAGATTGTGAGACTAAATTCCCAAAGGCATTGAAGAACCTAATGACAAAATTTGGATTTGGAGGAGCAGCACTCTACAAAGGTTTTCCTTTCATTGAAGATGGCCAAGAGTATTGGTGGGTGCAACTTCACCTATACAGAAGCAAGGAGTATGACCACAAGACACAAGGGGACTACATCTTCACCAACCCACAACAATACACATCATTCTTCGAGTCAGCTAGATGCTCTGCATGGGAGGCTATCACAGAACTTGGAGAAAGACTTACGTGGAGACTTTATCACACTGAGAAGGATCTCCAAGAAGCTGAAGAAGAGATCAACGCCCTTGAAAAGGAGTTGAAGATGTATAAGAACATAGAAATCATTGTGAAGAGTTATGATCCATCCCAGTAGTTGACCACCATGGCAGAATGCGTTAGCTAGAGTTTTTGTTTGAGTATTGACCTATCAACTTGTGATATGGCAATTATAGAGTGCTTTGGTTTGAACTAAGTGGTTTTGCTTAAGTTTGTCAAAAATTAAGTCCAAATTTCGAAATTTGGTTAAGAGATAAAATATTTTAAGTTGTTATTTTCCATTGATTGTTTGTCTTGTTGTATTATGCATGGGTAGGAATATTTTCTCCTCATAGCTCTATCTATATTTTCCTCATCTATGCTGAAAACCCACATATGCCTCCTCGTCGCGACCCCAACAACAACAACAATGAGGACAACAACAACAATGATGCTCTACAGCAGATGCTCACTTCCCAAGCCCAACCACTACAAGAAATATGCCAACTAGTGACCATCTGTCGGTGACTTTGAAAAAATTGGTCACATATCTGGAGCCAATTGTTTAAGGGGGTCTAAACTTGTACATGAGTTGGTCACAATCCAAACATCAGGTATTTGCTCCCCTATTCTGCCGAGATAGAGACCAATTTAAATGGTCATGTTGCCTCATATGTGATGCTTCTGCCTAGGTGTCAAATCTCATCCTATGTGTCATGGTTAGACCCACCACAAATGTGACAAGCTGGACTCGCCAACTCAGCACAACCCTTTTGCGTGCTTAATTAAGCAAAATAAGAGGGGGCAGCCGGGGTTCGAACAAGCGACCTCGCTCTCATTCCCTCGATCCTAACCACCAGGCCATCACACGGGTCTTGTTACAACAGACATCGGCAGCCTAATTCAGTAGTCACTCACATCCCTTTTGCGTGCTTAATTAAGCAAAAATCAGGGGCCGCCGGGATTCGAACCCGCGCCCTTGCGCGCTCTTTCCCTCGCGCTCTAACCACCAGAGCCACCACACTGGTCTTGTTACTATAGACATCGGTGGCCTTATTTCCACATAACATTTTGATGGGCCTTGGCCTGCCGAGGGAAAGAAGAGATAGGCTCCTGTCATGGGCCTAGGCCTGCTCGCAGAGAACAAAAGGCAGCGTCTGGCCTTGTTCGACCTGCGGCTGGGCACATTGGGTCCCTTTTTTTCCTTTTTTTTCCTTTTCCATTTTCTTTTATAGTTTTTGATTTTAAACTCCAATTTCAACAAAATAAATTTTGTTTTTTTCTGTAAAAATGTCCTATGTCATTGTAGAGTATTAAGGAATGTTTTTAGCCAATAAAATACAAAGTCTATTTTTTGGAAAATTTTGAAACCTTTATGTCGATTTCGAAATATGGTCAAAATGGGGGACATTACCGTTGGTATCTAGGTGTTGAATATTCTAAAAAAAACTGACATATCTATGTAGAAATAGGTACTTGGGTACCTAAAAATGATTTTTTCAAAAAATAAAGAGAAAACTAGGAGGCACCTGTAGTTCAAATTTGGCCCGGTTTCAACTGAATCGACTGAAATTTGTCTTTTTCAAAAGAGGTGCATGGAAAGATTTTTAGAGGAATTAATTTGAGTTTTTGTATATAAAATGTGGTCTAGTAACTAAATAATTTTATGTGGTACAATTTGGCAACATATTTTTGGTAGATGCTTCACAAAAAACCCGTTTTCGACACTCCAAAAATGTAAAATGATGTTTTTATTCAACGGAAAATAAATCTTTCTTCGTAAACATTGTTAATTGTTCCAATATGCATCTTTGTGTGTAATATAGGCACATTTAAAGAAACTATGCCATGGATGTGGCCATAACATCCGTCATTTGGCCCGAAAGCCATGAATCTTCGTAGATGATAGCTCATTTATGTGAATACTTTTTTGAGATAACTTCCGTATTCCAAGTTTATTATTTTTTATGGATACTAGATCACTTATTACGACACCACACGAAGGTCTTGCTTCATTTCGAGTTTTTTTGAATTTTCTGGAATTTTCTAAGCCGGATTCAGGAAACGGTCAAAACGGGGGACATGACACCTAGGGGTTGAATCTTGATGAACTCTTGGTGAATCTATGTAGAAATAGGTACTTTGGTACCTAAAAATTATTTTTTCAAAAAATAAAGAGAAAACTACGAGGCACCTGTAGTTCAAATTTGGCCCGGTTTCACTTGAATCGACTGAAATTTGTCTTTTTCAAAAGAGGTGCATGGAAAGATTTTTAGAGGAATTAATTTGAGTTTTTGTAGATAAAATATGGTCTAGTAACTA
This sequence comes from Alopecurus myosuroides, assembly GCA_028641055.1. Lineage (NCBI taxonomy): Eukaryota > Viridiplantae > Streptophyta > Magnoliopsida > Poales > Poaceae > Alopecurus > Alopecurus myosuroides. The sequence continues at coordinate 522,842,213 of CM054057.1, read as the reverse complement.
AATAATTTTATGTGGTATAATTTGGCAACACATTTTTGGTAGATGCTTCAAAAAAAAAAACCGTTTTCGATATTCCGAAAATGGAAAATGATGTTTTTATTGAATGGAAAATAAAAATTTCTTCGTAAACATTGTTAGTTGTTACAATATGCATCTTTGTGTGGAATATAGGCACATTTAAAGAAACTATGCCATGGATGTCGCCATAACATCCGTCATTTGGCCCGAAAGCCATGAATCTTCGTAGATAATAGCTCATCTATGTGAATACTTTTTCGAGATAACTTCCGTATTCCAAGTTTATTATTTTTTATGGATACTAGATCACTTATTACGACACCACGCGAAGGTCTTGCTTCATTTCGAGTTTTTTTTGAATTTTCTGGAATTTTCTAAGCCGGTTTCGGGAAATGGTCAAAACGGGGGACATGACCGGTCGCACCTAGGGGTTGAATATTGATGAACTCTTGGTGAATCTATGTAGAAACAGGTACTTGGGTACCTAAAAATGATTTTTTCAAAAAATAAAGAGAAAACTACGAGGCACCTGTAGTTCAAATTTGGCCCGGTTTCACCTGAATAGACTGAAATTTGTCTTTTTCAAAAGAGCTGCATGGATAGATTTTTAGAGGAATTAATTTTAGTTTTTGTATATAAAATGTGGTCTAGTAACGAAATAATTTTATGTGGTACAATTTGGCAACACATTTTTGGTAGATGCTTCACAAAAAAACTCGTTTTCTACACTCCAAAAATGGAAAATGATGTTTTTATTCAACGGAAAATAAAACTTTCTTAGTAAACATTGTTAGTTGTTCCAATATGAATATTTTGGTGGAATATAGGCACATTAAAAGAAACTATGCCATGGATGTGGCCATAACATCCGTCATTTGGCCCGAAAGCCATGAATCTTCGTAGATGATAGCTCATTTATGTGAATACTTTTTCGAGATAACTTCCGTATTCCAAGTTTATTATTTTTTATGGATACTAGATCACTTATTACGACACCACGCAAAGGTCTTGCTTCATTTCGAGTTTTTTTGAATTTTCTGGAATTTTCTAAGCCGGTTTCGGGAAACGGTCAAAACGGGGGACATGACCGGTCGCACCTAGGGGTTGAATCTTGATGAACTCTTGGTGAATCTATGTAGAAATAGGTACTTTGGTACCTAAAAATAATTTTTTCAAAAAATAAAGAGAAAACTACGAGGCACCTGTAGTTCAAATTTGGCCCGGTTTCACTTGAATCGACTGAAATTTGTCTTTTTCAAAAGAGGTGCATGGAAAGATTTTTAGAGGAATTAATTTGAGTTTTGTAGATAAAATATGGTCTAGTAACTAAATAATTTTATGTGGTATAATTTGGCAACACATTTCTGGTAGATGCTTCACAAAAAAACCCATTTTCGACATTCCGAAAATGGAAAATGATGTTTTTATTGAATGGAAAATAAAAATTTCTTCGTAAACATTGTTAGTTGTTCCAATATGCATCTTTGTGTGGAATATAGGCACATTTAAAGAAACTATGCCATGGATGTGGCCATAACATCCGTCATTTGGCCCGAAAGCCATGAATCTTCGTAGATGATATCTCATTTATGTGAATACTTTTTCGAGATAACTTCTGTATTCCAAGTTTATTATTTTTTATGGATAGTAGATCACTTATTACGACACCACGCGAAGGTCTTGCTTCATTTCGAGTTTTTTTTTGAATTTTCTGGAATTTTCTAAGCCGGTTTCGGGAAATGGTCAAAACGGGGTACATGACCGGTCGCACCTAGGGGTTGAATATTGATGAACTCTTGGTGAATCTATGTAGAAATAGGTACTTGGGTACCTAAAAATGATTTTTTTTAAAAAATAAAGAAAAAACTACGAGGCACCTGTAGTTCAAATTTGGCCCGGTTTCACCTGAATCGACTGAAATTTGTCTTTTTCAAAAGAGGTGCATGGAAAGATTTTTAGAGGAATTAATTTGAGTTTTTGTATATAAAATGTGGTCTAGTAACTAAATAATTTTATGTGGTACAATTTGGCAACACATTTTTGGTAGATGCTTCACAAAAAAACCCGTTTTTGACACTCCGAAAATGGAAAATGATGTTTTTATTCAACGGAAAATAAAACTTTCTTTGTAAACATTGTTAGTTGTTCCAATATGCATATTTTGGTGGAATATAGGCACATTAAAAGAAACTATGCCATGGATGTGGCCATAACATCCGTCATTTGGCCCGAAAGCCGTGAATCTTCGTAGATGATAGCTCATTTATGTGAATACTTTTTCGAGATAACTTCCGTATTCCAAGTTTATTATTTTTTATGGATACTATATCACTTATTACGACACCACGCGAAGGTCTTGCTTCATTTCGAGTTTTTTTTGAATTTTCTGGAATTTTCTAACCCGGTTTCGGGAAACGGTCAAAACGGGGGACATGACCGGTCGCACCTAGGGGTTGAATCTTGACGAACTCCTGGTGAATCTATGTAGAAATAGGTACTTGGGTACCTAAAAATTATTTTTTTCAAAAAAAAAGAGAGAACTACGAGGCACCTGTAGTTCAAATTTGGCCCGGTTTCAACTGAATCGACTAAAATTTGTCTTTTTCAAAAGAAGTGCATGGAAAGATTTTTAGAGGAATTAATTTGAGTTTTTTATAGATAAAATGTGGTCTAGTAACTAAATAATTTTATGTGGTACAATTTGGCAACACATTTTTGGTAGATGCTTCACCAAAAAAACCGTTTTCGACACTCCGAAAATGGAAAATGATGTTTTTATTCAACGGAAAATAAAACTTTCTTCGTAAACATTGTTAGTTTTTCCAATATGCATCTTTGTGTGGAATATAGGCACATTTAAAGAAACTATGCCATGGATGTGGCCATAACATCCGTCATTTGGTCCAAAAGCCATGAATCTTCGTAGATGATAGCTCATTTATGTGAATACTTTTTCGAGATAACTTCCGTATTCCAAGTTTATTATTTTTTATGGATACTATATTACTTATTACGACACCACGCGAAGGTCTTGCTTCATTTCGAGTTTTTTTGAATTTTCTGGAATTTTCTAAGCCGGTTTCGGGAAACGGTCAAAACGGGGGACATGACCGGTCGCACCTAGGGGTTGAATCTTGATGAACTCTTGGTGAATATATGTAGAAATAGGTACTTTGGTACCTGAAAATGATTTTTTCAAAAAATAAAGAGAAAACTACGAGGCACCTATAGTTCAAATTTTGCCCGGTTTCAACTGAATCGACTGAAATTTGTCTTTTTCAAAAGAGGTGCATGGAAAGATTTTTAGAGGAACTAATTTGAGTTTTTGTAGATAAAATGTGGTCTAGTAACTAAATTATTTTATATGGTACAATTTGGCAACACATTTTTGGTAGATGCTTCACAAAAAAACCCGTTTTCGACACTCCAAAAATGGAAAATGATGTTTTTATTCAACGAAAAATAAAACTTTCTTTGTAAACATTGTTAGTTGTTCCAATATGCATCTTTGTGTGTAATATAGGCACATTTAAAGAAACTATGCCATGGATGTGGCCATAACATCCGTCATTTGGCCCGAAAGCCATGAATCTTCGTAGATGATAGCTCATGTATGTGAATACTTTTTCGAGATAACTTCTGTATTCCAAGTTTATTATTTTTTATGGATACTAGATCACTTATTACGACACCACGCAAAGGTCTTGCTTAATTTCGAGTTTTTTTTTTGAATTTTCTGGAATTTTCTAAGCCGGTTTCGGGAAACGGTCAAAACGGAGGACATGACCGGTCGCACCTAGGGGTTGAATCTTGATGAACTCTTGGTGAATCTATGTAGAAATAGGTACTTGGGTACCTAAAAATTATTTTTTTCAAAAAATAAAGAGAAAACTACGAGGCACCTGTAGTTCAAATTTGGCCCGGTTTCAACTGAATCGACTGAAATTTGTCTTTTTAAAAAGAGGTGCATGGAAAGATTTTTAGAGGAATTAATTTGAGTTTTTGTAGATAAAATGTGGTCTAGTAACTAAATAATTTTATGTGGTACAATTTGGCAACACATTTTTGGTAGATGCTTCACAAAAAAACCCGTTTTCGACACTCCGAAAATGGAAAATGATGTTTTTATTCAACGGAAAATAAAACTTTCTTCGTAAACATTGTTAGTTGTTCCAATATGCATCTTTGTGTGGAATATAGGCACATTTAAAGAAACTATGCCATGGATGTGGCCATAACATCCGTAATTTGGCCCGAAAGCCATGAATCTTCGTAGATGATAGCTCATTTATGTGAATACTTTTTCGAGATAACTTCCGTATTCCAAGTTTATTATTTTTTATGGATACTAGATCACTTATTACGACACCACGCAAAGGTCTTGCTTCATTTCGAGGTTTTTTTTTGAATTTTCTGGAATTTTCTAAGCCGGTTTCGGGAAACGGTCAAAACGGAGGACATGACCGGTCGCACCTAGGGGTTGAATCTTGATGAACTCTTGGTGAATCTATGTAGAAATAGGTACTTGGGTAGCTAAAAATGATTTTTTTTCAAAAAATAAAGAGAAAACTACGAGGCACCTGTAGTTCAAATTTGGCCCGGTTTCAACTGAATCGACTGAAATTTGTCTTTTTCAAAAGAGGTGCATGGAAAGATTTTTAGAGGAATTAATTTGAGTTTTTGTAGATAAAATGTGGTCTAGTAACTAAATAATTTTATGTGGTACAATTTGGCAACACATTTTTGGTAGATGCTTCACAAAAAAAACTGTTTTCGACACTCCGAAAATGGAAAATGATGTTTTTATTCAACGGAAAATAAAACTTTCTTCGTAAACATTGTTAGTTGTTCCAATATGCATCTTTTTGTGGAATATAGGCACATTTAAAGAAACTATGCCATGGATGTGGCCATAACATCCGTCATTTGGCCCGAAAGCCATGAAACTTCGTAGATGATAGCTCATTTATGTGAATACTTTTTCGAGATAACTTCCGTATTCCAAGTTTATTATTTTTTATGGATACTAGATCACTTATTACGACACCACGCAAAGGTCTTGCTTCATTTCGAGTTTTTTTTTGAATTTTCTGGAATTTTCTAAGCCGGTTTCGGGAAATGGTCAAAACAGAGGACATGACCGGTCGCACCTAGGGGTAGAATCTTGATGAACTCTTGGTGAATCTATGTAGAAATAGGTACTTGGGTACCTAAAAATGATTTTTTTCAAAAAATAAAGAGAAAACTACGAGGCACCTGTAGTTGAAATTTGGCCCGGTTTCAACTGAATCGACTGAAATTTGTCTTTTTCAAAAGAGGTGCATGGAAAGATTTTTAGAGGAATTAATTTGAGTTTTTGTAGATAAAATGTGGTCTAGTAAATAAATAATTTTATGTGGTACAATTTGGCAACACATTTTTGGTAGATGCTTCACAAAAAACCCGTTTTCGACACTCCGTAAATGGAAAATGATGTTTTTATTCAACGGAAAATAAAACTTTCTTCGTAAACATTGTTAGTTGTTCCAATATGCATCTTTGTGTGGAATATAGGCACATTTAAAGAAACTATGCCATGGATGTGGCCATAACATCCGTCATTTGGCCCGAAGGCCATGAATCTTCGTAGATGATAGCTCATTTATGTGAATAATTTTTTGAGATAACTTCCGTATTCCAAGTTTATTATTTTTAATGGATACTAGGTCAATAATTATAACACCACGCGAAAGTCGTGCATCATTTCGTTTTTTTTTGAATTTTCTAAGCCGATTTCGAGAAACGGTCAAAACGGGGGACATGGCCGTTCGTACCTAGGTGTTGAATATTGATGAACTATTGGTGTATCTATATTGAAATAGGTACTTAGGTAACTAAAAATTATTTTTGCAAAAAATCACGAGCAATTTACGAGGCACCTGTAGTTCAAATTTGGTCTGGTTTCAGCGGAATCGGCAGAAATTTGTCTTTTTCAAAAGAGGTGGATGGAAATATTTATAGGGGAAGTAATTTGAGTTTCTGTCGATAAATTGTGGTCTAGTAACTCTATAATTTTATTTGGTGGAATTGTGCAACATATATTTGGTAGATGCTTCACAAAAAAAAACGTTCTTGACACTCCGAAAATGGAAAATGGTGTTTTTATTCAACGAAAAATAAAACTTTGTTCGGTAACATTGTTAGTTGTTCCAATATGCATGTTTGTGTGGAATATGGGCACATTTAAAGAAACTATGCCATGAATGTGGCCATAACATCCGTCATTTTGCCCGAAAGCCATGAATCTTCGTAGATGATAGCTCATTTCTGTGAACACTTTTTCGAGATAACTTCCGTATTCAAAGTTTATTGTTTTTTATGGATACTAGATCACTTATTTTTGGTAGATGCTACATAGACAATTTTTTTTCGTCAACATTATTTTTCATCCCCTTATTAATACATGTGCACAATATTCGGACATTTTAACAAACTATGGCATGCTTATGGTGCGAATCCGGACAATCGGCCGTGCGATAGAGGAGAGATATTCACGATGGGCAAAAGTGCGGGGACAAAATTCACCGTTCAAAGCCTCACCCTCACAACACATTCCATCATAGTCCCAACTACCGAATAATATCCAAATATAAATTTTATTTTGTAAATTCACCTTCAAATGCATTTTGTGGCACAAATCATTTATTCCTATTATCCATATTACGTTAAATAAGATTTTTTCAGATTTTTTGAAAATTATAAATTAGAATTTTATTTTTTAAATGCAATGATCGAGTTAGAAATTTCCCTCCATGGTAAGAGACTACCAAATTCCCCTCCCTCCGCAGGTATCAAAATATTTCACGCGCCCGGGAAACCCCACCCATAACCCTAGTTCCCTTCTATTCCCCCCTCCTTCCTTCAGCCGCCGCAACCTCCCACTCCTCTCAGCCCTATCGACCCATCCCGTGCACGCACACCGCCCCCTCTCACCCCACACGAGCGCAGCAGAAACCAATCGCACCTCATCGAGCCAGATCCCATCGATCTTCTTAGTCCCGCCATCGATCCGTGGCGAGGAGGAGCCGTGATTCCGACTGCCGTGCTTGCGGTCCTTGCAGAGGTGGCAGAGCGTCCCACCGTCACCTCCTCGAGCCACCCTCGGGGTGCCTACGCGGACGCCAGGATCCACTCCTCCCCGACAACGCTGGATCCTAAGAAGGCCGCCGCCGGATCCCCTCTCCGATAGCAAGATCTCCTGAATCCGTTCCTCCCCGACAACCCTTTCATCGGAGACCACAGGGAACTTTCGATCCCGAATCGGCATCGACAACGGCGCATCCACCTTCCGCATCGGGTATGTGCTCCCATCCCCCATTCTCCGCCGCCCGGAACCCTAACCCTAACGCGGGCGGCTGATTGCGTGCAGGTGGCCCGGAACCCTAACCCTAATGAGGCCTCATCTACAACCATCAGATCGACCGCCTGAGCAGTATCAGAGCTGGAGATCTCCATCTCATCTCCTCCTAGCGCCAGTGTAAGATCCCCATCTCATCCCCTCGCCCCACACCTCCATTTCATCTTTCTCATGCTCCTGCTCCTTCTCCTTCCCTTGCAGATCACGAAGAAAAGATCAAGACCGGCCTACCACACCTCCTTCTGCACTCCGGTGACAGCGCACAAAGGGAGGACGACATGTCCAGTTCGGCAGACTCTGTTTTCAGGAGCACGCTGCAGGAAGCAAGTTGCAGGAGGCTCTGTTTTCAGGAGCACGCTGCAGGAAGCAAGTTGCAGCAGGCTCTGTTTTGATTATTTAATTCGTTTAGCTCCATGGTTTTATTTAAGTAGTAAATTCAAGCTGGTTATGCTTTTTGGTACTGTAATTTAGCATGGCACTGATTAACCTTTGTTTGCACGTGTATCTAGTACCAAGCAATTGATTTGTTTAACTATTATTATGTCTTGTTAGTAATTGGTTGTGGTTTACATAGACAACAACAATATCCACTATTGATAGAGTCTTTCAACTATTAATCTCAAGTATCTTCCTTCTGGGTTCTAAACTACAACCATCCCGTATCTACCTGATTTGCCATGGACAGGTTTCCTGTTGGTTGAGTGCCGGAACACTTCCGCATAGCTGAGATGAGCCAGACCAATTCTTCCTCAAGTACAGACCCATCCACTACATCCTCTTTAATTGAGGTATGCAAGACCTCTTCTTTTTCCTACTCAGTGTTTGAAGGTGGAACAAAATTCTGCTTGTTCTGCATGTGCTGCACAATGGAAAATGAGATTTTAGTAGCACTATTCTCTATTTATGATGATACCTGAATACTGAAAGTTCTCTATTTATGATGATCCCTGGACACTGCAAGTATTTCATTCATGTGCATGTAAGACTATTCAGTTTGGCTCGATAATATCGAGAGTTAAAGAGGTACAAAACTAAATGTAGGTTAATTGTTTGTAAGAAGTATTGAACTATGCTCATGTGTAAATGGCTGAGTAGTAAACTAAAAGTAATGAACTATATCAAGAACTAGAATAATACCCCGCGCGTTGCTGCGGGGATCGCTTTAGAAATTACATTATATTGTAATCAGTGTATACTTAAAATTAAACTGATCATAGTATATATTTAAAATAAGTAATATGAATAACTGGATGGATTTAGGAATGGATGACGTGTAGTGTGCATGTAGTGATTACGCCGCGCGTTGCAGCGGGGTCCATTTAGGAACTATAATAAATTTCATATCCACCATTTCAATGTAGAGGGAGGGGGTCTCAAAGTCATTTTCTAAAAACACATGTATGATATATTAGTTAATCTGGAGATAATACATTTTAATAGACATATGATGAGTATGCATTATAAATAGTTAATTTGAAAAATTGGATGGATTTAGGAATGGATGATGAGGTTGCATGTAATAATTAATAAATATTAGTTGAGATGACATGGAATATTGGTTGGCTAGGAGAATGGATGATATGGATAGCTTGCATGTTGAGTTAGAAAAATAATTAATGCATGTTAGTGGGGTTTTGCTTTATAAGAAGTATAGATTACCCTTTCAATGTGTTTTCCTTCTAGTAGTCATGGCTTTGCCTTTGCCAACATAATTTATTTGTCAGAACAATGTTCTGTGAAAATCGCTTCTAAAAACTCCACACATACAGTAGGCTAACCTTTTGTGCTTTTCATTTTAGGATTTTCTTGTGCTGATCCATCGACAAGCTGGGAGCTGGGCTGCTGATGGTCATCTCCAAGCTCAACAAGCAGACACCCTTTTTTTGGCAACATTGTACAGGTTTATGCGTTGCATGTCGAACCACTTCCTACCTTCTGGTCTTTCCTCTTCGTGATCTGGTTATGTTCTGCGGATGCTTGTTTTATATGCATTACAGGAATTGTATGTGCATTATTCATTGTATTGTATATGCATTTTAGGAATGCTATATGGATTACATCTAAGCACTTGGATACATACATGTATAACAATTTCCATTTCTTAACTTAATTTGGGTTCCTAGTTCTTTTCATGCCATGTGTTGCTTCCTTTTTAACGTTTGGAAAGTAATTGCCTTTTTGTATTCACTCCATGCACAAATTTTGTTTGTACTTATGCCATGGCATGTATTTTCTTATCGGTGCTTACAAATATGGATTTATGCTTACAATGCATATTGCTACAATAGCTATCTCTTATAATGCAATGCATTGCTTTGATATTTGTCCCTTAAACCCTCTTTTGACTATGTAGGGTGAACCAGAAGTCTTCCTCAAGTGAACGCTGCTGCTGTGACAGAAGGTTGGAAGAAACCCGGAGATGCAGATTTTCAAGATCAATATATTACTTTTGTTCTTTGATTAGACCTACTGGATATTATTTTAGGAGATCCAGATTTCTTTACACTTGCTGGATATAAATTGTAATTAGACATGTATCTTCTGTCATGAATATCTGATTGAATTATTTATGGATTTTAATTTTTTCGAATAAATTATTATTTTTATTTAAATTTTTTGAAATAGAAATCTGTCCTTTTAGAGGTCCAATCGATTTACTGCTGGCCCAAATAATAATTGTATTGGACTTGGAAAAGGCCACGCCTGGACGAAATACATAGCAAAAAGTCCACGGCCCAGAACAAAATCTCGAATGAAATGTGCTAAAAAGGCCATGGCCCACTACAAAAATTGTAAACGAAATGGACTACAAAAAGCAATGACCCAGAAAATTAGAAGGCCAGATAGACGTCCATAAGTGTAAATAAATTTTTTAATGGGCTAGGCCCATATAGAAAGCCGAAATGGACTGGGCTTATTCTGATCCATGTCAGCTTGGCCACGTTGGATCTGACGTGGCTTGGCCAAGTTGCGAGCGACCAAACAAATTGGTCACGGAGTCCATGACCTTCTATTTTGGCTATAGATGGTCACATACGTTCATTTGCGACGCCCGTAACCTGACAAACTGATTTTGGTCACCAAATGGTCACATTTGATTATACATGACCATTCGGTGACCAATATTGAGAGTCACAATATAGCATATTTCTTGTAGTGAACTTCTATAGATGATGACTCAATTTGTAGCAGCAATGAACAACAACAACAACAACAATCCTCCACCACCACCCCCCAATGGATAGACTTAACAGATTTCTGAGACTTAGGCCTAACAAGTTCTCATATGCTACTGATCCTATTGAGGCAGACGACTGGCTTCGTTAAATCAACAAGGACTTAGTAACTTGTGAGTGCACTGATGCGGAGAAGGTGAGATTCACCGCACATATGTTAGAAGGACCTGTCGCAATGTGGTGGGAAACTTATCAAGCGACTCATCCACTAGAAGGCATGACTTGGGATGATTTCAAGGAGGGATTCCGCAATGCACATATCTCATCTGGGATAATGAACCTCAAGAAGGAGGAGTTTCGTAATCTGAAGCAGGGAGGTAGAACCCTAAAGGGGTATATGGATGATTTCCATTCTTTATCAAGGTATGAACTAGAGGACATTGACACTGATGCCAAGAGGAAGAAAAAATTTCTCAATGGACTTAAAGGAGAACTGAAGATACCTCTGTCTGTAGCCTATGCCCCAAATTATCAAACTCTGTTGGATCAAGCCATTACTTTGGACAACAACATGACAAAGGAGGAAAATAGGAAGAGGAAGTACAGTAATGGTGGAAAATACCACTCTGGACCCTCATATAAGAGGCACACATCCAATGGAGGACACAATTTCCACAAAAATGAGAATCATCACAATGGTGGGAATGGACACACTCATAATGGTCATGATCATGTTGAAGGACTCAAGGAAACCAATGGTAACAACAATGGTCACTCAAATGGCAATGGACACCACAACCACAATCATGAGAAGAAGAGGGATCTTAGTCAAGTGATGTGTTTCAAGTGCAGAAACAAGGGACATTATGCAACTGATTGCCCAGAGCAGAAGACTGCAGAAGCTGCCAAGCCCAACCCATTCAAGAAGGGGCATGTGAATCATATCAACATGGATTTTGTGAATGATAAACCTAACTCATTTTATTCCATCACATATTTCATTACCCCAATTGCATGGTGGGAGAAAAATCTCAAGGATATCCTTTTCAGGGGGGATAGCCCACCCCATAAACTTTTTCTAACCTAATTGCTAGCCTTCTCGAATCTCGGGACGAGATTCCTTTTAAGGGGGGTAGTCTGTAACATCCCTGGTTTTTGATTTTTTTTGAAAAATTCAAAACCATCATGCATTCATGAACATAATAGCATACTTGCACTTTGATTGCATAAAAATTTGGTTTTAATTTGCTAAACAAAAAAATTTAGGTATTATTACCTATTAAACCACATTTTGGATTTAAATCTTTTTCTAAAGTAAAGTATTTTATTTTTGGGAAATAATAGTACCAAAAGGTTCCTTATTTCCTAAGCTTTTCAAAACATATTTTTGTGTATTTTTCTGAATTGTTTTGGTGGGGTTTTGATTTGAATTTGAATCAATTGAAAAAAAACAGAAAAGAACAAAAAGGAAAGAGAAAACCAGCGCAGCAGCCCAGACCCTCTCCTTTCTCTCTCCCGGCCCAAGCCCATTTTCCCCCTCCCCTCTCTTTCGCGCGTGCGCAGCAGTAGAGAAGGACGACCCGGCCCAACACGCACGGCCTTTCTTTCTCCTTCTTTCACTAACATCGGGAGCCCACAGCGTGACGCGGCGATGACGTTGCCTCTTCTTCTTCCCGTGCACGACAGGGACTCCGACCCGGGGTAGATTTCTTCCGCGCCGTTTTCTTGCAATTGAAGCCACGAACCCTAGCCCCGAGCCTTCCCTTACAAAGCCCGAGACCCCCTCTCCATTTACCCTATTCCTCCACTCGAGATAGCACCTCTAGACCGTGGAAATTGCTCGTCGGAGCCGCATCAGCCCGCCGCCATCTCCTCTCGATCTCCGGCGATACAGCAGGTCCCCGCCTCCCTCTCTGTGCTCTCCGTGATCCCTTCTCTCGCGCGCATCCTCTCATATCCGTGTGCTATTTTTCCTTGCACCAGAACGGCCACACCGTGCATGCCCGAAGCTCCCCGACGCCGTGCGGAGTTCCGTCTGCAACACACCGCCGACCCCAGGAAGTGAGGAGCGATGCAACCAATCCCATCGTCTCCGTTAGGTCACGCCGCACCTCGTCGCCGTCTTCACGGTCCCGGAGCTCCACGAGATCGTCGACGGGATACGAAGTCAAGCCGCAGAACCACCGCGTAGCCATACTCCGGCGAGGAAGCGCCGCTCGGTGAGTTCCCCTCTCTCCTACCCGTCAGATCCTGATCCAACGGCCGAAATTAGACCACTTACCAAAAAGGTACCTTGCAATCTTGTGCGTCCATCATCTTTTAGATCCAACGGCTCGCAACGCTGATCCACACCGAAACGACATCGACCAATCACAGCGCGCCATTGCCCTCCCCTCTGATCGAACACATTTTTATTAAAAACAGAAAATAACAGATTTCACTTAAAACTTGTAAAAATCATAACTCGAGTTCTGTTTTTCCAAAGTTGATGATTTTGGACTTTTTGAAATCAGCACAACGTGTAGATTAATATAGGCTATTAAAATTTAAAATTTGAAACGTGCACTCACATGTTATTTGTAGATCTCTATAAATCACTATTTTGGGCATAACTTTTAGTCTACAAATCTTTTTTAGGTGAAATCAATTTCTATGGTTTTTTTATGTCCTCTATCCAGTAGATGCGTTAGAAAAATTATTTGTGCAACTTTGTAACATAAACCCTATTAATCTCCATATTATCCTATATTAAAACCCTAATAATGCTTATAATTATAATTTGATAATAAATTTGTTTTTCATGCATCTTAACCATGTTATTAACATCAGAGAACATCATTGTTAGTAATTATTGCTAGTTGTGAATTTTGTGCATTAATTTGATCATTGCATAACATGCATACATGTTTTTGTATGGTTATTTTGTTTTCTATGTTATGTTTGTGTTGTATGTTTATGTGTTGGATGTTTTGCTTGTATTAGATTGTGAAGAGGAGAAAGTCTACTCTTGTTGCTGTTATTCTTGTTGTGATTGTTCATCCTATTGCCAAGGCCAGTGACACACCATCAAATATCCCATATTTTCACTATGCATTACTAGTGTTTTTGAGTAGTATGCATGATAGGGAATTCTACTAAGTTATTATTATGCTATGCAAAATCCCAAGTAGTGTGTAGCCATCCTTTAGACTTGATATTTTGGAGACTTAGTTGATGCTTAGCCTTGCTACAAATTTGTTTTACTCAATTTTGTGAAAAATTCTAAGTATAAATTTCAATGAACCACGTGGGTGGATTTGGTTGTTTGGTTGATGAGAGTTGAGTGTCGCCCCGAGGGGTGTTCACTTGTGGATTGCCACCCAGGAAACAAAGAGATTCCTAAGTCCCTCTAAGTTTAGTAGCTTTTCGTGCATCCCTTTGACATATGGGCTCTGTCTTGATCAACTAAGTTGTGAGGTTTCAGCCCATCTTGACATGAAGATGTAGCAGAATTATAGGTGGAACGGGTCTTGCTGGTTGGGTTGGATTCTTGCTTCTGAAAGATCTCGTCTCAATTCTCTCCTTTCCATGATGCACTCCGGGTGTACAGGATGTTTGGGCTAATTGAAGACAAAGGGTGAAAGTGCACAACCTCTGCAGAGTTAGAAACTATGATCATAGCCGTGTCCCGGTAATGGACGACTTCGAGCAGCTGGACAAGGATGGACAGAAGAATCTCAACACCGTTTTTAAGAAGTAAAATTTGGCTAAGGAAATATTAGTTGTGGTGCTCATGGGTGTGTCCCATGGTGCCAATCTTTGAAAATAAAACTCTTTTTCAAAAGTGTTAGGGAAAAACTTGCTTTCTGCAAATAGCCTAAACTCCACCAAGCCAGATATGCATGAAGTTTAGACTTGCCATTTTATATCCACCATAGTGTCATTTGCTAGTACATTGTTTGTACTGAATCTCCTTCGGGGGCTGCAAATTCTAACGTGCAGGAAATTCTGAGGATGAAGTTTGATCAAGTGCTTGGACTCGAGTCTACACCCAACATGTAATGCATGTGGCGCATGATTGAAGATGGAGGCTCATTGCTATCTTTATTTCTGCTGTTTATAACTCTGAGTTTTGCTTTTCTTTCAAGACTATGCACTTTGTAATAAAGCTATACTTGGCTATTCTGGATCTTTTGTAATAATTTTGATACTTCTGCAATGATACTTTACATTTTGTTCTGTGGTGCTAGCATTGATCCAGGGACTAGCACTTAACACAGTAGTTCTTGCATTATTAAATGTGAGGGCGCTACAGGCATGATTTTCTCGAGTAGATGAGGGATCCACTTTAGTAGATCATAGTTCTTCTCGGTCCACCAAAAGGTGTCTCTCAATAGGGCGGAAAAATTCCGCGCCCATTCTTCTTATGACATCTTTAGGTATTTCAACATCTACATCAGAAATATGAAATTGCTCTACTTGGGAGCCATCATTTTCTTAGAGCACCACAGTACTAGACTCAATGATAATCCGTAAGGACTTTTCAAAGACTCTATAAGTATGGGATTCAGCACCGTAACCAACAAATGTACCCTCAATGGTTTTAGATTGGAATTTAGACAAACAAACTCCTTTTACCAAATATAAACACTTACAACCGAATACCCAGAAGTAGGAGATATTTGGTTTGTTGCCAACAAATGTATCCTCGATAGTTTTAGATTGGAATTTAGACAAACGAACTCCTTTTACCAAATATAAACACTTACAACCGAATACCCAGAAGTAGGAGATATTTGGTTTGTTGTCAGTGAAGATTTCATATGGAGTCTTGTTTAAGCTTGTGCAGAGGTAGAGCTCGTTTGATGAATGACAGGTCGTAGAGATATCTTCGACCCATAGATAGGAAGGAGATTTAAACTTCGCCAGCATGGACCTTGGCTTATCCATAAGAGTCCGGTTCTTCCTCTTGGATACACCATTTTGTCGAGGGGTATAAGCAGCTGAATCTTGATGAAAAATTCCCTCTTCCCTAAGAAACTTATTTAGGGCGTAGTTCTTGAACTCGAAGCCGTCGTCACTTCTAATGGAACTTCATTCGAGAAATCAATGACTGCTTTTTGTGTATCACTCTTCAATTTGAAGAAATAAACCCAAGTAAATATTGAATAGCAATTAATAATCACCAAGCAATATTTCTTCCCACCAAGACTAGATTCGGGTACGACACCAATGAAAGCGCATTTTCTATCCCTCTATGTTTTATGTGTTAGTTACAACACACGCGATTTTTGGTTGTGTGTTAAGTGGTGCAGATCTTTCAGATAATTTTTTTGTACCACCTAGAATCAAAAAGGAAGAATAAAATCTCGGAATTTTGTTTTGGTGTCAAAAGGATTTTTGGTCTCGAGAGGCTGGATATTCCGGGGGCCGGATAATCCGCCCCTCCCAGGGATTTGATAATCCGCCCCCAGAAATCCAGAGAATGTCTGAGGTGGGGCTTGGCTCGCAGGAGCGCAAAGGGTTTTTGGGTCGGCTTTTTCATCACGTAAGGTCGAATATTCAGGGAGAGGATAATCCGCCCCCCTATGGGCCGGATATTCCACCCCTAGGAATTCACCGGGTCCATAGACTGTCTGGGGTGGAGCTAGAAGCGCATATTTTGACTGGCCCTCATGCCGGATATTTGGGACGGATTATTTGGTCGGAAAGTCGGACATTCCGCCCCCTCTTGGGCCGGACAATCCGCCCTAAAGAAGCTGCAATGGCCATATTTCGAGAGGGGCTATAAATAACCCTCTCCTTCTTCCACCTTCAGTTAGTTCGCGAGGCCATTAAATGCACATTTATTGAGCTCACCATATCCCTAGATCTCCCAATCCCTCCACCCAAACTCGTTGATCTTTGGAGGATTTAAGGAGAAGGCCACGATCTACATCTTCACCGACTCGATCTTCATTTCCCCCTCATTCACTTGAGGGATCTACTCTAGGGTTTCCTTGTGTAAAACCTAGACCTCATTGCTACTTGTGGTGATTGTTGGTGATTCTTGGGAGCCCCCAATTTGGTTACGGGTCTATGCCCCAAGATCGTTATAAATGACTCGATTCCCACCTCAAAGGTGATCAATAGTGGAAGGTGGACTAGGCCTTTGTGATGGGGTTCATCGGAGAATAGGGTGAGGCCTTTGTGGCGTTGAGTAGGACTTCGTGGAAAAACTCACATCCCTCCAACGATATATACTACCCTCAAAAGGAGGAACTCGTGATTACATCCTTGTATCCGTGTGCTTCCGTTATCGGTTACCTCATTCCCTCTCCTTTATTTTGAGTGTGTATCTTGTTTATTGTTGTTCTTGTCATATAGGAAAATTCACCTTAGTTGCATATCTAGAGAATTTACCTTTGTGTCAAGCCTAAATTTGAAGAAAATTAAAACTGGTTGTAGCATCTATTCACCCCCTCTAGGCGCCCATACTATCCTTTCAACCAAAGAGATCCACATGAAGAATTTCCAATATCCTCTTTGATGAAATCATAATATTGCTTGGGTAAGGGAGAATCATGTATTTTTCCTTCAACACAAGCCCTGCAAACACGATCTTTGACAAAGGAAACATTTTATTTTAGTCCAAAGATGTGGCCACCATTATGAAGACTTTGCAAAGTTCTCATGTTGACATGGGGTAAGGAGCAATGCCACGACCACCCCATATCTTCCTTTCAGAATAGACACATCGCTTGAGTGTTGGTTGACCCCGAAAAGTATACCACGTACAAATCATTTTTGACATGCCGAACGAAAGCGACCTCTAGAGTCTTGCTCCACAAGAGTACCACAAGATCAGGTTCAAAGAAGATGGAGAAATCCATGTTCCCTAAAGCACAAACTGGAAGTAAATTGAAACCGAGGGACTCGACAAGCATGACATTTACAAGAGTGATATTTTAAGCAATTACCACCTTACCAATACTCGTTACCTCAGATTTTGATTTATCTCCATATGTGACGGTTGCTTGATTTATATGTGGTCTCAACTCCATCATGAGCTCCTTGCTTCGGGACATATGACTTGTGCATCCACTATCAAGAACCCATTTTGACCCACCGGAAGCATATTCCTACAAAAATAATCATTGCTTGGATTTAGGTCCCATTTTTCCATGGGTCCTCTTACGTTAGCCAAACTGGTCTTGGGAACCCAAATATATTAGTCAGTAAAATCAACATTAGGACAAACATATGTTGCATACACAACACCATAATAATCCTCAAAAGAATGTAATGAGGATTGTTAGTTTCGGCGGAGTTATTACGAGTGGTTTTGTCCCTAATGACAGCTGCACTCACAATGACATTCTTGTTTACGTGTGCGGGCTTGGACTTCTTCTTGTTCTTGTTCTTGGCAACATAACCAAGACCTTCTTTCCCATTATGTGGTCTTTGCATTTGCAAAAGATCATCAATAGAGCCCTTTCCCTTAATTCTTGTAAGATCTTCTTTCAACCTAGCATTTTTCTCAAGAATATTTGCATGATCACAATAAGAAGTAGAGGAACTAGGCACATTAAAATGAGCTAGTTGAATTTGAAGTTTTTCATGTGACTTGGCGAGGGTAGAGTGTTCACTCTCCAAAGCCTTATGAGCCATGGTGAGCTTCTCTAGGTCCTCGGTTAGTTTAGCATGACCAACACCAAATTCAACCCTTTTATTTTTAGCCAATTTATATTTACCAATAGCATGGTTACGTTCCTTAATGCATTTGGACATGATTTGATTATGTGACTCCTCAATAGTCTCAAGTTTCTCACCAAGAGAGACTTGAAGCTCTTGCTCTTCCTCAAGAGTAACGGTAAGATAAGTTATGTCATTAGCATCTTCCCTTTCACTTTCACCCTTCTTCTCAAGAAGTTCTTGAGCCTCTCCATATTGACTAAAGAGAACCTCAAAGTGTTTTTTGGTTTCACCTCACAAGTTAGCCATAAAAGATCCATAGAGGCAATTTCATCTACTACACCAAGACTAGCAAGATCATGCTTTTTATTTTCAGTCTTAGATGAGGAAGAAAGTGATACCTTGGAAGCCTTGGCCCTGAAGCATCTTGCAGATTGGATGTGAAGGTTGTGATTGGGAGATTCAAATAGTGAGGGAGGTGATCAAGACGCAATTGCTATGGAGGCCACTTCACTTGTGGTTTCTTCATCATCATCATCATCATAACCAGAGAAATACTCTTCTTGAGTCACAACACAATCCTTGAAGATGGCTTCTTGTTCTAGGTGTTCTTCTTGAAAAAAGGCTTCTTGCGAGTAATCTTTGATTTTTCCTTGGGAATAATCTTTCCTCCATGGGCTTCTATATTCGCATGACGACACTCGGCAATGAAGTGATATTTGTCTTGACAATTGAAGCAAGACCTCACTCTTTGAGCTCCTTCCTTGACACCACTTGACTTGGTCTTTTCTTCTACATAAGCCTTAGCCTTGGCGGGATTCTTCCTAAACTTTACGACCGCAAGGGCCATGTAATCTTTATGGACAGCCTTGTATTCTTTGAGCTTTATAGGAGCTACCTCCCCTTTCGAGTCAACCTATTCTTCTTGATTCACCACCTTGGTTACAAATTTGGCCTTCAAATCAAGTGAGGTTCCTTTGTGCATTCCAATAGCACGAGACCGAGAATCTTGGGCAAGCTTGGCATCCACTTGAAATGATGTCATCTCTTGCATAATCTCATTATAAGTCATGAGATGGTAGTTGTGTCTTCCTTGCAGACTCTTCAAGTCAACAGGCTCAAATGGAATCAGAGCACTCACATACATCCTCTTGATCCAAGCATCATCAATATGTGTGGCACCGAGGCCACTAAAGGAAGTAGCAATGGTCTTGAGCCTACGACACATGTCCTCATGATTTTCACCATAAATCATATAAAAACCTTCGGCCTCATTGATCAAGACATCATATCTATTTCTTTTCATGCTCTTATTTCCTATAAACATGGTGATAAGAGAATCCCATATTTCTTTGGCGGTGGATAATTGTCGGATGTGTGGCATCACCTTTTCTCCCGCAGCTTGTTGGATCATGTTCAAAGCCACGACATTGAGTTCACAATCAACAACCTCTATTCTTGTCAAGTTGGTAGGATCAAATTCCTTGTATCCAACTTCAATAGTTCTCCATAGCTCAACTATTCAAATGAGATTTCATAAAATATTGTAATTGAGAGAAAGAAGATGCATTAACCTTAGGAGGACCACCTCTATTATTTATATGAGGGTGTGGAATAGGTGGGTTGGGTGAGTACCAATTAGGGACCTCGTGTTACTCCTACTTCCCATTTTTAGTTTTAGGAGGGTCCTCATTTTTTATGTTTTTTATCGTCTCATTTTTTCCTTTGAGGTGGACATATCCGAAATAGGAGAGGCCTCAGTGTATTTGG
Source organism: Alopecurus myosuroides (assembly GCA_028641055.1). Lineage (NCBI taxonomy): Eukaryota > Viridiplantae > Streptophyta > Magnoliopsida > Poales > Poaceae > Alopecurus > Alopecurus myosuroides. Next base: position 522,822,200 of record CM054057.1, on the reverse strand, counting down.
CTTTCATGAATTGCACAAGCATGTCACACATTTTCTTTCATTCGAGCATCCATGGAATAAATCAAGAATGTTACCATGTTCCCGAGATCCTCCATGGTAGCCGAAGCACCGGACACACCGGTCGCATCCTCTTCGATACCCATACTCTCTTAGGCAGTAAATCCCGAAATAAAGAGCCAAGGCTCTGATACCAATTGAAAGGATCGTATGAGCACCTAGAGGGGTGGGGGTGAATAGGTTCTACCTCCAAGTTTTAATACTTTTTTTGATTTAGGCTTGACACAAAGGTAAATTCTATAGATATGCAACCAAGGTGAATTTACCTATATGACAAGGATTTCACTAAGCAAGAAACAAGCACAAAGTAAAGTTGAAGGATAGAAGGAACCGAAGTGGAAACACGCGGAGACAAGGATGTATTCCGGAGTTCCTCCTTTTAGGGGAGTATGTCTCTGCCGTGGTGGTGTCACGGCAGATGCCATGGGATGGCTTAAGGTTGTGGCCGATGGACGGTGTAGGTATCCGGGGAGGGATTGTGTGCTACGAAGCATACACAGGAAACAACAAACACACCGATGTACCCAGGTTCAGGGCCCTCGTGAGGAGGTAAATCCCCTACTCCTCCTTGCCTTTGTATATGTGGGTAACCGATTTACAACTCTGCTCCTTGAGCTCTCCTAGCTAGAGGAATAAGAAGAAGCTACAAAACATTTGCGGGAAGGAGTCTAAGTGTTCACCGTATGGGTTTTCTCGTCAACCCTCGCGCGGGAGGGGTGTGGCCACCTTATGTACCGGTGGCTACTGACAGGAAGTAAAAATTTAGGCGGAAACCACTATGGAGTATCGCACGCTGTAGAGCAAGGAGCCGAAAGTCCCCTCTGCGGTATGTCCTGTGTGCCATGTCCCCTCTGTCAGAGACACGACATGGCCTCGCCCATACCTCTGCACTATGCCCATGTACGCTCCATGTCACCCACCTAGTAAGTTGAACCACACGCTTGTACGTCTCCGTGATCTTCGGGATACAGCTGCTCCATTGACTTTGGTCCGGGATAACAGGTTCTTCCCATAACCCTGTTTCTCCAAGTGTAAATCGGATAACCCGGGAGAATTCTCACCTACAAGATAATACACAAAACACCCCATACCGACATATCTTATGTTTGTCATCATATGCCGGCAAGGAACTTATGTCGGCCAGGTTTGACTCGGTCCACTCCTTGGACTCCATTTTACCTCAAGCATGACCCTATCCGGGGGTATCCCCCCGACATTAGTCCCCGAAGCTGGTATGGTCCAGCAGACCCGGATGATGGACCGTAGCAGCTTAAACAATAATTTCACAATTCTCAACCGACATACCACTTGTGTTGGTTCCAACTTCAATCTCGGAACTGACCGCGCCGATGATCCACCAAATTATCGACATAACATGCGCCGAGTTAGTGTTCCTCCGAGTTTCAACACTTACCCATTTCTCTTTTTTATTCGAGCTCAACTGTTGCAAGGTGAGGACACCTCTTTTCCTCCGCGTTATGGTTGCACCATGTGGTGGAGAACAGTTGCGCGTCCCCTCGGTTCCTGTGTACGACTGCACACACATCGTGCGCACGCCATGCCTGCGCTCTGGGCCCCGCGCCGTGTCAAATCTCCACACAAACTCAAGTGTATTCTCCGGGGTGCCCGGGATTTACTGTGCCACTGCCTGCAGTTACCACTTTACGTGGCATAGTGGGGGCAGTTAATTGCTTTCGTGTGATCGTGGGCACACGCAGTCACAGCGCAGTTACCGCCCACGGTCGATCCCACGCCCGTTCGCCTCCGGGAGATATACCCGCATAGAGCACTCCGCTCGCTTTGTTCGCAATTTGCTCCATTTCTCTTCTCCTCTCACACGCACAGAGCATAGCGCCCACACCGCCGCGCTCCGCCACACTCCGTCACCGAGCCACGGACACCACCGTGCGTTCGTGTACCACTGCGCGTCGGAACACCGTCGACCTCTCTGCCATCGCGGCAGATCTACAGATGTCCACCGCTACCGCCGGACCGCACATCTCCATAGTCACCGAGCCCGAGCCAATCTTCTCCATTGCCGCCACACTCTTCTTCTCCGTCCCCATCTCTTCACCAAAGTGGTTCTACTCCGCCGCGGTTTTTCGCCCCTTTCTCCGCCTCGAGCGCTTCTCCGACGAAAGGGATCTTTCAGAGACGCCGGAGTCGCCGTTCTCAATTCGGGAGACAGGTGATCCCGGATACAGAGAACCCGGACGCTCCAAAACAAATGACGCAGTGTGGCGCCGCCACCGTCATCCCCCGATGAAACTCCGTGTTCCTCGGAATCCGAGGTCTAGAGTCATGTCGGAAATGGCTCCGATCTTTCTTTTATATAAAGAACATCACCAAAGTTGATCTCATCCGGCTTCCGGAATTCGCAATCAACCCTCCAGTGGCATTGACATACTGGAATCATAAACCCTGGAATAGTATGCCCGAGATCAACCAAATCCATCAAATCCTCCAATCTCTTAAGAAGGACGGACTCCAGGCGGACGATTTACTCGCCACCTTCATCAGTCGATGAGTCCTGCCTCTTCAGCGCAAGGTTCACAACATCTGCTACATGAGCGGATCTTCGGACCCGACGTAGATCTCGACTATCGAGCTCAGCAAGGAGCAGGTGCTAACGCGCGTGAAGGCCATAGCCCGGACCCAGCAAACTCCCGACTGGGAATGAGGCCTTGAGCCCTTCAGCAGGGCTCGCCGGCCGCGCGCGGTAAGAATTTTGGATTTTACCGAGATGAGCCTATGTCGGCCTAACTTATTTCATTCTATTCAATGCGCTTATGCTTTGACCCGCATTTTCGCACAGATTCGGCCGCCAGAAGATCGAACATGGTATACTCCCATCAACCAACTGGGGCCAGACCGGGTTGTGGATGATGTTGAGGACCTCGATGACAAGGATAAATTGCCCATCTCGCACGCCCGCATTGCTGCAGGTGCCAGCAAGTTTCGCATCTCAGGCTCGATCCGAGATTGGTCCAAGGATGAGGACGATGGTGATTGTGAAATTATAGAGGTACTTGATCCTTCGCCACTTTCTTACGCAAATCCTCTGTCGTTGGCATCAGTTGATCCGGACGAGCAGGTCCTGGACGTGCCACCGGTGGCGATGGTTGGCCCTTCCAAGACTATGAAGAGAGCCGGGACTGGGCCCTCTGGCCCTAAGACCAAGAAACTGAAGAAGAAGCCTGCGGACAGAGCGCGCAAGGGCAAGGTTAGGCCTACCTCAGAAGGGTATGTGACTCCTCTGAGATATATTATCTTTGAAAATTTCACCTCTTCCTCTTTTTCCCGAGTTAACTCGGTTTTATTTCCTTTTGCAGCGCACCTCTCGAGATTGCACAGAGTGCCCCCTCCGTGTTCACGTCAACGCCGACGCCGCCGGCCTCGGCCCAAGGTGATGCCAGAGGCCAGAACTCATCCAGGATGAGCCGTCCTCCGACACAGGCTCCCATGATCCTGCTTCCGGGACCAGGAGGCTACGTCGACAAAGACCGGTACACCCCGGATGCCCAGTAGATGGATATGCCGGAGAGGCCGGGTTCCGAGTTAGAAGAAGATCTCGGTGCTAGCCACATGAGCACCGAGGCAGAGAAAATTGAGACTCAAGAGTTGCAGCAGCAACTGCCACAGGCCCCACCACAGCAACAACCTCAACAACAAGCACAACCACCAACGCCCCCTCCGACACAACAACCACCATTGGCCTAGCCGGCACCAACTGCTCCCCCCTCAGCCAAAGCAAGCCCTCGCGCCGAAACAGACGGAAGCTTCGGCGCAAGACACCGAGAAGGGGCAAGCAGACCAGCGCCGGCCAAAGAAGAAAGCCTTCGTGCCGAAGAAACCCTCTGCTACCGGGATAAATATTAATCCCGAGACACAAATTGTTGCGCATCAGGGGATAGGCGTTGCCTCGCCCGATCCGGAAGCTGAGCTTGACAATGTCAGCTACATTCCCGACAAATTTGCTAGTAAGCATTTGGGCCCTCTGGACCATTACCGCTTGGATTGGAACGAGGCCGACATTGCGGAAGTGACGAGTCCATCTCCTGCCGGGACAAGCACTCTAGCCCACAAAATGTATACGCTGAGGACTACGGCCAGAGATACCGAGATAACATCTCGGGTAAGTATTTTTTTTCATTATCCGTATTTTTCGGGTTTTCATACAGCACACCGGGTATACAACTCTTTGCCTCCGAGATAAATGCATATCCACCTAGTCCCCAAGGTTCGGGTCGAGTAACCGACACTCGACCGAGTTAAGATTACTTGGCGCGAATCTTCACAACTTTATTATTAACATTGCTTCTTTTCAGGTTAGTACTGAGCCCCGAGCAAAACTTTTCCAGAACCTTCTCTTTGCGCACCAGGACCTCAGCAAGCACAACCAGCACTTGCAGTCCAATCTGTCAGGCAAAGGTACCATATTTGCCACTGAGATATCGTGTATGCTTTACATTGCATTGATTCATTAATTTATATCCTCTTTTGCCACATACAGCTGTGCTGGAGCAGAAGGTGGTCGACTCAGTGACCAGAATCTCGGCACTCGAGAGTAAGTCTTTTTCCTCACTTATAATCCCTCTGTCTCAAATTAAGTGTCGCAAAGTTTGACAAAGTTGGACGTATCTAGGCATAATTTAGTGTTAGATACATCAAATTTTGTCAAACTTTGTGACAATTAATTTGAGACGGAGGGAGTACATTGCATTCATGTATTTGATTGCTTGCTGACATCCTCATCCCGGTGCAGGCGAGCATAAGGCCATTGCTGAGCTGCACCAAGATTGCCTCACCCTGGCAGAGTCAGCCCAAAAACTAATTGACTGCAAGACAAAGTTCAAGGCGGGGCTCCCGACAGAAAAATATGAAGTGACTCAGCAGAAGGCCGAGCTTGCTGAGGTCCAGAAGACAAATGCCGGGATTGAAGAATCCGCCTCCACTAAGAGGACTCGCTAGGAGGAGGAAATCTGGCAGCTCAAGGAGAAGTACTTGGAATTCGAGTCATGTGCCACTTCACTCCAGACTGAACTGGATGTGTTGAAATCCAACACAGACAAGTGGCTGTCGGATCTCGAGAAGATTAATATGGAGATGGAAAGTTAGTATCTCCCCTTTTCCATATTTCTTCCACCTTCAGTTACCGACATTTGAACTTATCTTGATTGACTCGGACAGCTTTCTTTCTAGAAAACTTCCCCCACTCTGATACTGCTGCTGAAAGATTCATCCAGAAGGCCCGAGACGGGAGAATCAAATCTGGGGGTGTTTGTGACCGAGGAAATGAACCATGAAGACCACTTGGCGGCACTCAAGGCCTGGATCACGCCGATCAAAGCCATTGGCATTGATTTTCTCGATGCGTCCATCCGAATCTACAAGATCCTCTAGACGGGTTGCGAGGTACCCCTTGCAGTCACCAAGCTAGTAAAATGCCTTGAAGGCGCCGAGAAGCGGCTCCGGGAGTGGCGCTCCTCCTCTGCCCGAGCTAGAGCAGATGAGGTCTTATCCTTCCTTCTATCCTGGTATGACGGTATTGATCTTCAAGTTCTCAAAACTATGCACACAAAGTCAAAGTGGAACAATGATGCGGATCACATCAAGCTCCGCAAGGCTACTGCCTATAGACTGGCATCATATTCCCAGACCAAGAAGTTCACTGAGGCTCCTGTGGACAAAGAGTCCGAAGGTGAAGGTGAAGATGATGAATCTGAGGAGGAGGTCGACGAAGTGATTGAGGTTGAAACCGATCTTGCGCCAATACCGGGTCAGAAGCCATGACCGAGGTCGCCACCAAGACTGAAGTCACGATCGAGGTCGCCACCGAGTCTGCTACCCCGACAGGCACCAAGACTGCTCCTACTCCGCCCACCTTTACTTTAGGCAGTGATGCTCCAGTTGATCCAGCGCCTTCCAACACTGCTGCCTAGTTATACTCAAACATTTTAACTTGTTAGATCCCTAGGATGCCGGGTGCAGATATAATGAATACTTTATGCCTTTTGCCACTCTAAGTTGTTTGCAATTTGAACAAGATTGGTTGAATGCCAGATTTTTCTAGGTCAAGTCCATGAGCCCATTTTCGTGTTGACTAAGTTTTTTCATCTCTGCTCTTGCCTACCACTTGTGGTTTTTGGCAGTCGAGTCACAAGATTTCAAAAACCAATTTTACAGTACTCACAACTCCGAGATATGAATTAGAACTATTCAACACTTAGCCGAAAAAGAGATACCAAACTTATGTCGACTCGCTAGCTTTTTCTTTCCTTGGCCGTTTTTCATGTGTACATTGACCCTTAGCTTGTTCTCTTGCTAGCCATGAAGCAGGGTTTTGGACAACAGTTGAGTCAAAGAGCTGGCTCTTAGGTTTAGACACATTAGTAGGCCGACATAGGAAATTTCGACATAGCCAACCGACATACAAGAACATAAAGTAAATACACATAGAGAGGGTTAGGCAAAGGGAGTCCCCGGGTTCCTCCTCGAGGTGCCTACATTTCATAACTCGGTAGAGAAATACATACATTGTGTCCTTAAGAATGAAAAGAACGAAGAAGAGCTACATTCCAGGGGCGTTTAGCTTCCTCTCCGGATCTTTCCATCTTGTTCTTGAGCATGTAAGATAGTAGGCATCATTGTGCAGAGCCTTGCTCACAATGAATGGCCATTCCCATGGAGGAGAGAGCTTGTGCATCTCGGTTGTGCGTTGCACAAGCCTAAGCACCATGTTGAAAGCTCATGGTGCGCCCATATGTGGTTTTGGTAATTAATGACAATCCTTATGGACTAATGTTTGCATTGAGTTATCCTTGTAGATCTTGTCCATAGGAAATAATGGAGTTCATGTGTTGAACTCTATTAGCTTCCTTGATGGCCATTGTTATATTCAAGGATTTATATGAAGAATGGTCATGGTTTGAGTTGAGCTTATTTCTAGTGTGTCTTGAAGAAAAGGATTAGGTGATATTTCATTATTATCTTCAATACATCATCATTTGAGGTGAGAAGCAAAGATACAAGATTGATCAAGCAAGTGATCAACACGCTAAGCTACAAGTAGTACCAAGTGGGATTGTGTATCTCGTGGTATGGTAAGAATTGGTCTATATAGATTTGTGAACTAACCCATCACATGTGTGTGTGGAATCTCTATGTGTGGTTAGGTATCTTCCCATGGGCATGCATCAAAAGGAAGATTTCATATAGCCCATGGTCTATGTCGTCGTCAAGCGGTGTTCGTCATCTGGCTTGACGTGGAAGCTCAAGTGAAGCATCTAGAAGATATCCTATGCTTGATGCTTTCCACCCTTTTGGAGATTGTGGCCTTGTGAAGATTTCCCGAGAAGAGTCTCTCCCATAATGGTGTATGGGGGAGCAACTTGCAAGTCTTCATCAAGCGGAGCTTGTGCTAGCTAGCGCGATCAAGAAAGAAGATCCAACTTGTGAGAGTCAAGATCGTCATCATCTATCTCAAGTGGAATGCTCAAGGCAAAGGTATAATCTTGATATGTTTTCTATTTTACCGGTCTCGTGTATTTGGGAGACCGGGTTATAGGAAAGATAGTCATACGATCAAGAGGGGCTCTCAAGTGAGTAACTAGACCGAATCGTTATGGAGAGCTCAAACCTTTGCATACTTGGCATATCATCTTTCTTGGTTCTTATTTGGCTTTTGTCTCCTTTGGGTTTTTAGTGCTTGTCGTGATCTTCATGACAAGCCTTGGTTTCTCGAAAACGGATTTCGTAAGAAAAACTTGTTGCGTTTTCAATGGTGCAAATATTCAGTTCGTCTTTGAGAATGTTCCCACACCTTCCCTGTGTGGTAACTTCTCCATACTTTTAGGTACTCCTTGCTGTTATCTTTCTAATGCAATTGGATTTACGTCGTTCGGAGTTCATTTGCAAAAGTTATGAGGTTTCTAGTTCAGCCTCAATGATTTAGAAGTCAACCGGATATTTCCAACCGGATTATTTCATACCAACCGGAATATCCGGTTCTGATGAGAAGCTCGATTTTGGCTAAGGACTAGAGGTTTTCGGCACAGAAGCCAACCGTATTATTCTAACCGGATTATTCTGGGCAATGGGATATTCCGGTTAGGATATTTTTGGTCTATTTTCGGGACAGAGATGAGACGGATTATTTGTACCGGATTATTCCGGAGGAGCCGGAATATCCGGTTCAGCTACCTGCGCGGGACAGAGATGAGCCGGATTATTTGTACCGGTTTATTCAAAGGCAACCGGATATTCTGGTTGAAGTCAACGGATTCGAGCAGATCTGCAAACCGGATATTCTGGTCCAAACTTGGACCAGATATTCCGGTCCCTTTTTCAGCTTCAAACGGCTAGTTTTTGAGGGACCTATTTAAGGGGGTCTTCTTCCCCATTGGTCCCTAAGTCCTCCAAGTACGAAATTTCCCCTCTCCCCAACATTGTTGGCCTTGGATAGCTTGCCCCTCTCCCAATCCCTCCTATGATTCTTGCATATCTTTGAGGGATAAGTTAGAGGAGATCTAGATCTACATTTCCACCAATCCATCTTCCTTCTTAGTGAGGGAAACATAGTAGATCTTGATCTTGGAGTTCTCGGTGTTTATCCTCCTTTGTTCTTCCTCTCTTATTCCCCCATAAGCATTTGTTGTTTTGTTGGAATTTGAGGGTGAAGGATTTGAGAACTTGTGCTCTTGCCATTTGCATCGGTTGCATCGGTTTGCTCTCTCCACGAGGATTCGTGGAAGTTGAAAGTTTGTGAGCTTGTTACTCTTCGGTCTTGGACCCTAGACGACTTGTGGTGTTCTTGGGAGCCTCCAATTGAGTTGTGGATGTGTGCCCCAAGATTGTGGTGACACCGAGAGCCTCCAATTAAGTTGTGGATGCGTGCCTCGGGTTTGAAGGTTGCCAATAGTGGAAGGTGAACTAGGACTTTGTGGCGGGGTTCATCGAGAATAGGGTGAGGCATTTGTGGCGTTGAGTATGCCTCTTGTGGCGAGCTCACACCCCTCCAACAAGACGTACTCCCCTTGTGGGAGGAACTCGGGAATACATCATCATCTCCTTGTGCCTCGGTTATTTCTATACCCGAGCTTTTTTACTTATGCAATTTACATTGTGATAGCCTTCGAGCTTGAAGTTATATATCTTGCTATCACCTTGTTACTCGTATAGCTTAGCATAAGTTGTTGGTTCACCTAGTTGACCCTAGAATATTTAGGTTGTGTGCTTGTTAATTTAAACACCTAGTTTATTTCCGCATTTAGCAAGCCTTAACCGGAATATTTTTAATCGCCTATTCACCCCCCTCTAGGCGACATTGTTATCCGTTCACATGTCTCCTTCTCGGAACACCCAAGGATTCACCTTCCGGCTATGGTAGCGTTTGAGGTTCTACTGGTATAAAGCTGATCTGGACAAAGCCAACTTTCGTGCTTCTTCGAGCAAATCAACATCATCTTACCGGGATTCTTTTACCTCTGCCAGTGTATACAGAGTTACTCTTGGCGGGTCATGTTGAATGTCGTTTGGAAGAACCGCTTCTGCTCCATACACAAGGAAGAATGGCGTGTAGCCAATGGAGCAATTCAGGGTAGTCCTTAGACTCCACAACACTGTTGGTAGCTCATCCAGCCAACAACCCGGGGTTCACTATAGAGGCTCAATCAACCGGGTTCTTATCCCGGATAAAACCATTCCATTGTCTCTTTCCTCTTGCCCATTTGATTCCGGATGTGCGACTGTCACAATGTTGAGTCGTATCCTCTTCTGTTTACAGAACCAAGCAAAAGCTCCTTCAGCAAAGTTGGTTCCATTGTCTGAGATGATACCATGAGGGTAGCCATATCTCAAGATTATATCCTTCAAGAATGTTACAGCTGTGTGCCCATCACACTTCCGGATTGGCTTCACCTCTATCCACTTGGTGAACTTATCCACCATGACCAACATGTGAGTCATGTTACCTCAGGATGGTTTGAACGGCCCCACCATATCCAAGCACCAAACAGCAAATGGCCAGGTGATAGGAATTGTGTTAAGTTCTGAAGCCGGCATGTGAATCTTCCTGGCATATCTCTGGCACCCACTGCCCTTCCGGACAATATCCTCTGCTTGCTGCAAAGCAGTGAGCCAATAAAACCCATGCCAGAATGCCTTCTTCACTAGAGCTCGAGAGGATGCATGGTGGCCACAATACCCTTGATGGATATCTTGGAGAATCTCTTGCCCCTCGTCTGGTTCAACACAACACTTGAGCATGCAAGTGGAACTTCTCTTATATAACTCCTGGTTGATGATGGTGTATCCCTTGGATCTTCTATGTATTTGCCTAGATGAAACCTCAGTACTCGGAAGGGTACCATCCACCAGGTCTGACTTATTGGTTGCGCCCATACTAGTACATGACGAGGAGCAAAGATAGGCTCATCAATATCCATAGCTTCAACCGGCATCAAAGGATCCATCATAAGGATGAGTCACCGAGTTCTGCACAGCATTCCCTGAGTTAAGCAGAGCAGTCCCCAAGTTCTCCCAAGGAGTCCCCGAGTTCTCCAAGATGTACCCCACATCTACCTCCATCGGGATAGCTTCAGATTCCTGATTGACTGGGACAAAGATTGACTCGGACTCAGGCAAGGGCTTGATGGACGGCTTCTGAAGATGTTCCAGTGAAATTCCAGCCGGAATAGCCTGTCGGGATGAACCCAACTTGGACAATATGTCGGCACCCTCATTTTCTGCTTGGTGTATATGGTGAAACTCGCATCCGTCAAAGTATCCAAAGATATTGTGGACATGGAACCGAGATGACACCATGTTGGCATCCAACACGTCCCAATTGCCAGATGCTTGCTGAATTACAAGATCTGAGTCAACATAACACACTATTCGATGAATGCCAATATTTAGCCACTTTCAGTCCATAGACCAGGGCCTCATGCTCGGCCACATTATTGGATGCAACAAAATGAATTTGCAACACACATTTTAGCTTCCATGCTTGGCTGAGGTAAGCACAACACTGGCACCGAGACCCTCCTTCACCTTGGAACCATCGAATGCATCCTCCATAAGTTGGACTCCGACAATGGTGGCTCATACTGCATCTCGGCCCAATCAACCAGAAAATCCTCCAACACTCGAGACTTGATGGAATATCTCCTTGCATACATAGGGGTATATGCAGCCAACTCAATGGCCCACTTGGCTACCCGACCACTTGCATCCTTGTTTCCCATTAATCTCCGAGATGAGGGTTGCACTCACCACTGTCACTGGATGCTCTTGGAAATAATGCTCGAGTTTCTTTGACGCCATATAGACTCCATATGTCATCTTATGATAGTGTGGGTAGTTCTACTTGGAATTGGAGTTCACCTCGCTGAGACAGTACACTGGCCTCTGAACAAATTTTCCTTCCTCTTCTCGCTCCACCACTACTACAACACTGACAACTCGGTTGGTAGCTGCAATATAGAGGAACATCGGCTCTTTGGGTAGTGGAGAGGCCAATATGGGTGTATAACTCATCATCTTCTTCAGATCTTGGAATGCCGAGTCAGCTTGCGGGGTCCAGACAAACTTGTATGTCTTCTTCATCAGCTGGTACAAAGGCAATGCCTTTTCCTCCATTCTCCCAATAAACCGGTTTAATGATACCAGGCAGTCAATGAACCTTTGCAAATCTTTGAGAGATCTCGGCAGAGACATGCTTTCTATTGCACTGATCTTGTAGGGGTTGGCCTCGATACCTCGGCTGGACACGAGGAAACCGAGTAACTTACCCGCTGGCACACCAAATGTACATTTGGCCGGGTTCAGCTTCAACCGGAATCTCCTCATGTTTGCAAATGTTTCTTGGAGATCATCCAAGAGAGTGTTCTTCTCCTTGGTCTTGATGACAATGTCATCCACATATATCTGCACATTTTTGCCAATTTTCTCATGCAAGAATTTCTTCATGCACCTCTGATAAGTAGCACCGGCATTTCTCAAGCCGAATGTCATAACACGATAGCAATAAGCCCCATACAGGGTAATAAAAGCAGTCTTTATTTGATCAGTCAGGTTCAAAGGTATCCGGTGAAAACCAGAATAAGTATCTACAAATGACAACAGCTCGTAACCGGCCGTGGAGTCGATCACTTGATCAATCCGAGGTAGGGGAAAGTATCTTTAGGACATGCCTTGTTCAGATTTGTGTAATCAATACACATACGCCACACTATGGCCACATTCAGGTCATCCTTTTTCTTCTCTACCAGGAACGGGTTAGCCAACCAGTCCGGGTGCAGCATCTCCATGATAAATCCACGTGCAAGTAACCTTGTGGTCTCATCACCAATAGCTTTTCTTCTCTTTGCGGCAAAGCGCCGCATAGGTTTCTTCACAGTCTTAGCATCCGGCCTCACATGCAGCGATTGCTCAACCAACTCCCTCGGAACACCCGGCAGGTCCTGATTTGACCATGCAAAGATATCCTGATTCTCACACAGGAAGCGGATGATCTCGCTTTCCTATTTATCCTCCAATTCGGAACCAATGATGGACACACGCTCGGGGAATTTGGGTCAATTTGCACCTTCTTGATCTCCTTGTAGGCCTGGAATGTGGCGCTCTAATGCGTGTTAGTCATACTCGGCATGCCGAGTTGAGGAGACTGGGCCAAGGCCACCACCTCATGGATCTTATTCTTCTATGTAGCAATGACCAGGGACTCGGCCAACCGAGATCCAGATGAAGCACACTCCATAGAGCGCTTGTAGTTACCCGATATAGTGATTATGGCATTAGGACATGAAAGCTTCATTTTCAGATATGCCACATGAGTAGTGGCCATGAACTTGCCTAATGCCGGTCTGCCGAATAAGGCATGGTAAGGGCTCTCGAGGTCCACTACCTCGAACTGCAGGCTCTCAGTGCGGAAGTTATCTCGGGTGCCGAACAACACAACAACCCAGATTTTGCCCATTGGTGCACAAGATACACCCGACACAATACCATGGCATGTAGTCCGGCTGGGCTGAAGCATGTTCTCAGTGAGGTCCAACTTCACCATTGTATCCCAGTACATGATGTTTATGCTGCTCCCATTATCAATGAGAACCCGGGTGAACTTCACATTGATGTCGGGCCCAATGAATGTCGGGTCGAGCACCAGAGCATAACCTCCCACGTTAGGCATCATCATGGGATGATCTTCCCGGGACCAAGCGATTTCCTGCTCGGACCAGTACATGAATTCTGTCAGAGCCAACATTACAACATTGACCTCCATAGCACGCCTCCGCTGTCTCTGGTTGTCATCTCGTTTAGTTACAAACACCATGTATCTCTGATGGTGCTCTTGGTACTCATTCCGGCCTCTGCCACGGAATTGTTGCTGTAGTAATTGTTGTTGTTGTTGGCTCCCTGAGCCACTTGGTTCACATTCTCCGACCTCCTCTAGTTATCCGCAAGCCTGGGGGCGCTATGATAGCTTGAGTGTTTGAACTTGTGAGTGGCAGAGGTGGTGGAGGAGGTAAGGGGCCAAAACCCTCACTCTTGATCCGGTCATACCAGCTGCACTGTCGGGTTGTGTGGTTAGCCGGCCTACTAGGGTGCCAAGTGTGTTAGCTGCATGGCCCATCCCTCATCATCTCAAAGGTGAATCTTTGTTGATCATCCTAGGGCTTCTTCTAATCCACCCATGGCTTCTTGTTATTCTGGTTCTTCCCCCACTGGGGCCCATTGTTCTTCTGGCGCTGATTGTTGTCGGCATCAGAAGATCCGGACCAACTGCGGCGACATGGTTGGACCCATATCGGAAATCGGGCCTATCATCTCTTCTCTTACCTCGGAAATCCTGACGATCATTCCACCTGGAAGTTCCGGCACCATAATTATCGGGATACTTCTTACTCGGCTCCACCAAGGTCAGCAGAGGCTGTGTCGGATCACCCAAAGCATACATGTTTGCAATCTTGTTGGTCTCGGCAAGAGTATGCGGCATTTCCTTCTGCAATCTCTGCCACATCATACTACCATGTCGGCACCCTGTGCAAACCATGCAATAGCCTGGGACTCAATCACAACTTCACAAGTGTTCCTCAAAGTACTCCATCTTGTCAAGTATTCTCGGTTAGTTTCATCTTATCTTTGCCGACACATGGAGAGCTACTGAGGACGATTCGGCCTCCGGTATGTGCTGGTGAAGTTGCTGATGAAAGCCGAGAAGTCCAGCCAGCAATCAATCTACTGGCAAGTTATTTGGCCAGATTCGGGTCGGCCCTCCAACATCTGCGGGACATACCGCACAACCCAACGACGATTACCACCAGCAATGTGCACAGAGTGACATAGTCACTCAATCAATCTTTCGGCTTGGAGCCGCCGTCGTAAGTTCTTTTACCCCGGACGAGTTGGAACTTCGGGACTGCTGGCTCCCTAATGATCCGGGGTCCAAAGCATGGTTGTCCAGGAGGGCCTTGCTCCTCCATCATTTCCGACAGATAAATTATGTCAAGATTGTAATGGGCATCATTTGCCGGCAGCACCCGGGGTCCCAGTCGACCAACAAATACTCCCTGATACGTCACAAACGTATCCATAATTTCTGATGTACCATGTTGTTTTCATGTTATTTGCTACATGTTTTCTATACACTTTATATCATTTTTATCGATTTCTCGGGACTAACCTATTGACAAGATGCCACCAAGCGAGTTCATGTTTTCTGCTGTTTTTTGGTTTCAGAAAAGTTGTTCTGAAAATATTCTTGGAATTGGACGGTTCAAAAACCAAGGGTCTTAGAATTCTGTCGCGCACACGGAGTCCGGAGGAGACCCGAAGGGGGCCCACACTATAGGTAGACGCGCCCCCTGGCCGTGCCATCGGGTGGTGTGGGCCCCCTGGCCGCCCACCGACGTTGCTTTTTCGCCTATTTAACCCCCTCGGATAGTTAACCCTAAAAAGAGCCCACTTTTCCATGAAAAACACCCGAGGCCACAGTCATCGTCAACCCAAGTTCGGGAGGGTTCTGGAGTTCTCCCTGGCACCCTGCCGGAAGGGGAAATCATCACCAAAGGGCTCTACACCACCATGCCCGCCTCCGGAATGATGCGTGAGTAGTTCATCCTTGGACTACGGGTCCATAGCAGTAGCTAGATGGTTGTTCTCTCCTCTTTATGCCTCATGTCTAGATCTTGTGATCTACCCTATATGATCGAGATCATCTTATTGTAATGCTACGTGTTGTGTTTGCTGGAATCCGATGAATATTGAATGCTATGTCTCTTGATTATCAATATATCATGTTCTCTTCATGTGTATGTTATTTATGATCTTGCATGCTCTCCGTTGTTAGTAGATGCTCTGGCCAAGTAGATGCTAGTGACTCCAAGAGGGAGTATTTATGCTCGATAGTGGGTTCATCCCTTGCATTTGTGCTCGAGTGACAGAAACGTGACGAATGGGGGATGTGATGTTGCCATTAGGGAGAAAACAACGACGTTTACATTGTTTACATTACACACTTTGCTTAATGCGATTATCTGTTGCTTGCAACTTAATACCCAAGGATTGTTCGGATGATATTCCGAGGGTGGATTATTAGTCATAGATGCAGTTGGATAACTGTATATGATTCTTGTTGTAATGCCTGGATGAATCACATAGTAATCGTCATGTCATGCATATGTACTATGATGCAGCCTTTATATCTTTCAATTGCCCAGCTGTAATTTTTTCACCACACATGTTATCTATCTTTTATGGAGAGACACCACTAGTGAACTGTGGACCCCGGTCCATTTTCTCATACTGATAATATAACCACTGCAATAACTGTTTTCACACTGTTTCCACTGTTTTCACACTGCTACTACTATTTTCGCATTGTTGTCCTACTGTTTTCCACACCATACGTTTAACCTCTTTGTTATCAGCAAAACCGATGAGATTGACAACCTCACTACTTCGTTGGGGCAAAGTGAATTGATTGTGTTGTGTAGGTTCCACGTTGCTACTGAACCGGTAGTGCGCCCTACCACATCAACTGCATCAACCTTCAGAAGTTGCTTTTTCCTCCTACTGGTTGATTGAACCTTGGTTTCTTTCTGAGGGAAAATTGCTGATGTTCCCATCATACCTTCCTCTTGGGGTTTCCCGACGAGTGCAAGAACTGCACCATCAAGCTATTTTCTAGCACTGTTGCCGGGGAGGAAGAGAATTTATGCAAGGGGAGTCTCTCACTTCCAATCTCTTTACTTTTCTTTAGTTTTGCTTAGTTTATTTTATTTTATCTTGTTTGCTTCTCTTTATCAAAAACACACACAAAAAATAGTTTTTATGCTAGCTGTTATTTTTATCCTGTTTTTAATCTTGCTAAAATGAGTACCCCTGAGAACACTTTAGATGATGTTATAAAAAAAGCTAAACTCTATGGAGAAAAATTTGCCAAATTTCCTTGATAATGCTAGCAAAGTTAATGAATCAATAGTAAGCATCAATAAGAGAATTGTTGTTTTAGAGGCTAGCAATACCCATGATAATAAAAATATAAGGATTGGTACATTAGAGGAAGCTATGGAAACTTTAAGTACTATGTTTTCTTCTCATAAGTTTAAGAGGGATAAAACTTCTATGGGAAAACAACAAAAATTTATATATGTCCCAAAGGTGTCTAAACCAAAACCCCATAATGTGCCAAAAACTTATGGGACTTTTAATGCAACTACAAGTAACTTAAATATTGCATCATCTTCAGGGGGCCTAAAGTACCAATTGCTACATGCTGTGTCTTAGAGGAAATTTTTGATTTGGATGCTTCTTCACTTGAAAACACTTGATTTTCTCTTCTAATGCCTAGCTAAAAGGCGTTAAAGAAAAATACTTCTTGGGAGATAACCCATGGTTTTATTTTTGCTTTGTTTTTATCTGTTTTCTTTGAGTCAAGGTGTTGTATACTTATGTAGAAACTCCTTTGTATTTTTATTTTTATGTATTAGTTGTGCCAAGTAAAGTTTCTAGCGAAAAGTGGAGATGGTTTTGGATTTCTGCGCAGAAAACAGATTTCTACTGTCCACCGTAAAAAATCGTATAATTCACAGAAAGATAAAAATGACCTGACACTTTTTATGCTTATTCCTCAGCTAATTTCGAAACTTTTTCTTTCTTTATGTTTTTCGATTTTAGCAACTTAAGTGCCCCGAAAAAATTCGTCATTACACATTGTTCTGGTTTTGGCAGATTCTGCCATTTTTCTTGCATTTGCATTCGTCAATTGCTGTAGCTAATGTTTAAAAGTATCTATAGCACTTTTTCCCATGCAGAACCCATGAATTTTTGATTGTGCACTACCCCTCTAATGCGAACTACTTTGAGTGTGGTGTGAAGGAAGTTTTCAAGGGTCAAGAGAAGAGGGTGATATAATGTGATCAAGAAGAGTGAAAAGCCAAAGTTTGGGGATGCCCCCGTGGTTCATCCTAGAAAATTCTAAGAAGACTCAAGAGTCTAATCCTGGGGATGCCCAAGGCATCTCCTTCTGCATCAACAAATTAGCAGGTCACTTCTAGTGAAACTATATTTTTATTCGTTCACATCATATGAAATTTACTTGGAGATTCTTTTATTTTTCATTTTGTTTTGTTTTGTTTTATTTGTTTTTCTTGCTGTAATAAATATCATTGGAACCTAGTATTCTTGTTTGGGAGAGAGACACGCTCCGCTTTTTCACTGGAATACTCGTTATGCTCATATTCTTAGTTTTTCTTCTAGTTGCTGCAATCCTTTTAGCTCTTGTTTTCAACTTTTCATGCATCTCTTATTCAGAGTTGTTAGTTTTAGTAGAGTTATGTGAGTACTCTCTTGCTTAATTTTTGTATCATTTGGAGATTTTTTTGCTGAAAGTTATATTGAATGGTGCTTGTTTGAAAAAGAAAATGTTGCATGTGGTAGAATTTATAACGGTGCAAAAAGAAGCTTGTATAGACTGTGGCTAGACTTTTTCATCTCATGTAAGATGTTATTTTAATTCTAATCCTAGTGGTTATATTTGTAGCATGACTTGGTTCAAATAGCTCAGAGTGTTTAATGTTCCATTGAAAGAATCATGAGTTGTTTTTATCGCATTGAAGCATAAATTTGTGGTGTTCTCCTTTGAATGTTTTATTTGGTTGACTTGGCGCATGCTTAGACCATGTTTATGACTACAAACCGTTCACTTATAGCCTCTATGATCATTTAGTTTTTGACTTGTAATACCACTTATGCTTTGATTAATAATGTTTTTGTCGTTATGCATGATTATGGCCATTATGCCCTCTTGATTTGTCGCTCCCGGTCTTTGCTAGCCTCCACCTGTACTGAGTATGAGCTCTACTCGTGCATACAACTCCCAAATACCAAAGTATGACAAATGCGTCCACCATACCTACCTACATGTGGTATTTAACCGCCATCCCAAAGTAAATTGCTCATGTGTTACCTTTAAAACTTTCAAAATTACTTATGTTTTGTGCTCCTGTTTTAGCTCATGAGGACGTGAATAGAGAATCTTTATCTCACTTGTTTATTGGATTTCACACCCTGGACTAGTGGCTTCATCCACTTATCCAATTGCTAGAAGAGCTTACAAACAAATTCTCTTCACTATTTTTGCCCATGATTTATCAGTCAAAGCATAATTGTGTAAACAAAAGAGAAAGAGGGATGACCTTCTACCCAGATGCGTCCTTCTATGGGAGCCGCTCTTGTGAAGTCTAGTTGTCTTGTGACATAATGTATTTTATGTTTACCATTTGTTGACATAAGCATACACACCTCTCTAAAAAAATGTTTTCAATACCTCTATTTAACAAAATAAAAAGCTCTAGCACATGAGTGATCCCCGCTTCCCTCCGCGAAGGGCCTTTCTTTTACTTATATTTTGATTCTACATCTTCTAACTTTATGCACAATTGAGAGAGCATAGTTATCATTCTGAGTTTAATGTGCATTTGTCCCAAAAATATTATTGATTGATTCATATCTTGTTATTAATTTATCTCAAATTATTTGTTCTAGTCATCCTTTTAAACTTGAAGGTGTCATTGCATATATGTTTTTCCCCACTCTTAAGGACAGGAGAAATATCACTTTGTTGTGTTTTCTTGATACTAGAAACAAACGTATAACTTTCAATGCATTGTTATTCATGATCTTCTATTTGTTTAACTTTTCATGATGCAAAGTGATTGCTATGTTTCATTGTTAAAATTATATATGTCATGCTTGTGTTTGAAGTACTATGATCTCAGCTTACATATGCTTTTACAATTTTGATGATCAAGTTTATGTTGGTAGCATGTCACCTCAGAAATTATTTGTTTTGTCATTTACCTACTCGAGGACGAGTAGGAACTAAGCTTGGGGATGTTGATACGTCATAAACGTATCCATAATTTCTGATGTTCCATGTTGTTTTCATGTTATTTTCTACATGTTTGCTATACACTTTATATCATTTTTATCGATTTCTGGGGAATAGCCTATTGACAAGACGCCACCGAGCCAGTACTTGTTTTCTGCAGTTTTTTGGTTTAAGAAAAGTTGTTCTGAAAATATTCTTGGAATTGGACGGTTCAAAAACCAGCGGTCTTAGAATTCTGTCGCGCACACGAAGTCCGGAGGAGACCCGAAGGGGGGCCCACACTATAGGTAGACGCGCCCCCTGGTCGCGCCATCGGGTGGTGTGGGCCCCCTGGCCGCCCATCGACGTTGCTTTTTCGCCTATTTAACCCCCTCGGATAGTTAACCCTAAAAAGAGCCCACTTTTCCATGAAAAACACCCGAGGCCACAGTCATCGTCAACCCAAGTTCGGGAGGGTTCTGGAGTTCTCCCTGGCACCCTGCCGGGAGGGGAAATCATCACCGTAGGGCTCTACACCACCATGCCCGCCTCCGGAATGATGCGTGAGTAGTTCATCCTTGGACTACGGGTCCATAGAAGTAGCTAGATGGTTGTTCTCTCCTCTTTATGCCTCATGTTTAGATCTCGTGAGCTCCCCTACATGATCGGGGTCATCTTATTGTAATGCTACATGTTGTGTTTGTTGGGATCCGATGAATATTGAATGCTATGTCTCTTGATTATCAATATATCATGTTCTCTTCATGTGTATGTTATTTATGATCTTGCATGCTCTCAGTTGTTAGTAGATGCTCTGACCAAGTAGATGCTAGTGACTCCAAGAGGGAGTATTTATGATCGATAGCGGGTTCATGCCTCCCTTGCATTTGTACTCGAGTGACAGAAACGTGACGAATGTGGGATGTGATGTTGCCATTAGGGAGAAAACACCGATGTTTACATTGTTTACATTACACACTTTTCTTAATGCGATTAGCTGTTGCTTGCAAGTTAATACCCAAGGATTGTTCGGATGATATTCTGAGGGTGGATTATTAGTCATAGATGCAGTTGGATAACGGTCTATGAGTCTTGTTGAAATGCCCGCATGAATCACATAGTAATCATCATGTCATGCATATGCACTACGATGCAGGCTTTATATGTGTCACTTGCCCAGCTGTAATTTGTTCACCACACATGTTATCTATCTTTTATGGAGAGACACCACTAGTGAACTGTGGACCCCGGTCCATTTTCTCATACTGATAATACAACCACTGAAATTGCTATTTTCACACCGTTTCTACTGTTTTCACGTCGCTTCTACTGTTTTCACATTGTTCTCCAAGTGTTTCCACACCATACGTTTAACCTCTTCGTTATCAGCAAAACCGTTGAGATATACAACCTTACTGCTTCGTTGGGGCAAATTGAGTTGATTGTGTTGTGTAGGTTCCACGTTGCTGCTGAACCGGTAGTGCGCCCTACCACGTCAACTTCATCAACCTTCGGAAGTTGATTTTTCCTCCTACTGGTCGATTCGGCATTGGTTTCTTTCTGAGGGAAAACAGTTGTTGTGCTCGTCATACCTTCCTCTTGGGGTTTCCCAATGAGTGCAAGACCTGCACCATCACTCCCTCATCTACCAACTGCTCATATCTTGGATATCCGGCTTTTTCCATGGCCGAATAACCATCATCATATCGATTATCCGCGGCAACATTTCGGTGTCGCTGAATAGCGTGTCTGGCACCAGGCTGTTGTTGAGCCAGGTTTGGTGCCGAATACCGAGGTGGGACATGTCGCACCCGGACTTCTAGAGGATACTCACCGTACGAACTGAACAATATTTTGGTTGGATTACGGGGCTTAACGGCTCCCGCGTCCCCTTACGGGTAGGCCAGCACTTATGTGCGACAACCAACCGTTACTGTTCACCGTCGATGTAAACTATCCTATAGAAATCAGGATACTACCATTGACGTACTTCATACCATACACACATGGTACGTCAACGGTTTTGAACAAAAGGATAACACAACATGCCTCTAAGACACGAAAGATTGAAATAAAGTTGCAACTGGCCTTCACTAAGGCAGAAATAGCAAATACAATCATCCAGAGGACACATGTCCCAACATAACATTCATTACATCAGCGGAAGCAATCAAAGGTGTCTGGGTACAGACAAATCCAACAGGCTTAAGAAGCCGGAGAAAATAAAGAAGACGAAGCCCATCCACGTAGGTCCTGGATCCAGCCCTGGTCCAGCTAACTACTCGTCTGCAGTCTCGTCAAACTCCACGAAGTAGCCATCCTGGTGGTCATCGTAGCCGTAGTCGTAGTCTGCATAAACCACAGCCCCAAAGGGGTCAGTACAACAACGTACTGGCAAGCAAGACTCACAGTTCACCAAGGTGTAACCCGTCAACACCAAGCACAGATGCCTTGGGATCAACGGAAGAAAAGGGTATGAAAGATGCTGCAACTGGCTGCACTAACCAACTACAGAACATACTACAACTTTACGGTGTATCAGAAAGAGATAAGATAGCGTATCGTAACCAACTATAGCTAACCACCAAACAAACCCATCCTGGATCTCGCCCCTTATCCAAAGAAGCAATCCGAGGATAACTCACACAGTTGGATTAATGATGGATCAAGTTGTTGTGTCAATAGGTCTATTACTAGTCAGGTTATCATTAGTTAGGTGTAAGTTGTTCTGAGTTCTTGTTAGCCAGTACTTTCACCAAGTCAACCATAACCGCGGAAAACACGGCTTCTCGAGAAGATTTATCCCTGCAGGGGTGCACCAATTTGGCCGTACACGTAAGAATATCCCGCCAGATGGGAAGGCCTTTCCCACCAAGCGGGGCACTCAACACAATTCAACCTTTCCTCGCATCAAGCCCAAAGCACCACATGCTGTGCGTGCGCGGCTAATCGAGCCCCCCGAAGAAAAGGAGGACCCTCATAGCACTGGAAGACCACGCCGCCCTAAATGCCGACTACAAAAGTTCCACCCTGGCCTCGGGTTCGTACCTGCATATGCGTGCATCAAATGGAAAGCCCGAACTAAGTGTGGTGATTTGGACGAGATGCGGATCGAGTCAAATTGAGGGGGGCGCCCATACACGCTTCCCACATGCGGATAGTGCGCTCATCATGGATCAGTAGACAAGACCCTTTTCCTATTAGGGTCGACACTAGCAGGCCTCAAAACCACGCCGGGCCTCCTGCCGGTGCCTTATCAGCAAATTATTATTACCTCCAATTAACAGGTGTTGTTTAACATCGAGCCCAGAATATAACAGAATATATGATAACAGAAAGGAACTGATACCAGACTCGAGCAAAACAACCCTAAGCATGCTAGTATGACACGGGCCCAAGCAACGGGGTTTTAGGACTGGAGGTGATGGCAATATCAGGGTTTAGGGATCATGTGATAGGTTCGTAACAGAAACAACTACCACTATGGCTAGCAGAAAAGGATCAACGGAAAGTATCGGTAACCAATGTTGAAAGGAACACAGTGGTTCATGTGAGTGATAACTTGCCTGCAAACCCAGTAGCCGGGTACTGAGCTAGATCCTCAGAAGGGGTGTCGTAAAGGTCGTCGGTATCAACGTCGTCGTCTATCCGAGAAGAAGCAAACAAACAAGGCAGAAATATAAACAATCATTGTCATGTCATAGTGCACAATCAAATATGATGCATGACAAGTTAATAGATGCATCAAAATAAACTAATTGATATGATAACACAATTTAAATGGACACATATGCAACTTTGAGTTGCATATGAAAAGCCCATGGATTTTGGTTAGATTATTTGTTTTCTAACTAAATAACAGGTGCTAGTGGTTTAGTATGATGCATGCAAAAGGAAAACAGCAAAATAACAACATTAGAATCAAATTAGAATAAGGTGTAGCAATTTAGAATTTTATTATTAATTTAGGGAATTTTGGGTGCCTTAAAGGGAAACACACAAGTATTTGTTGTTTTCAACCATTTAAATTGTTCAAAACAAATAACAAGGTTGATATTTGAATAGTACATCAAATTTTAGTTGGATTACATGTTTCATATTTTGAAATTGGACTTAGGATTATTTAATTATGAATTAAACAATATTAAACAATTTTTAATTGAATTAAACAAGATTTAAATTGTTTAGGCAATTTTAATTATTCAAAACAGAAAACAAAAATTATATTTGAATAGGTTAGGTGAAATGGTAAGGAAAACATATTTTATTTGCATTTATTGGATTTATAAATAATTAGTCATGGAATTTACAAATTAACATTTGAAATATTTAGATTTGAATTTTAAATGCATTTGAAGTTACCAAAACAGTACACAAATTGGATATTTGGAAAGATTAGAAAATTTGGATCAGAATTCATATAAAGTTTGTATTTATTGGAATTATAAAACAAAAGATATTGAATTTTAAAGTTTGGTTTTAATTCTGCTAATTAAAAAGGAATTTGGAATTTTGAAATTCGCACTGGAACGTTTGTTACCCACTGGATCTCTACCCCTAGCCACTAACCAGTGGGCCACAGGCCACTGTGGCACCGCGCATGCTTGCGTGGCAGGGAGAGTCCATGACAGTGGGCCTGCGCACGGAGGCGAAAAAGAGCAAAAAGATTGGGCGCGCGGGGCTCGAACCCGCGACCAAACCCTTGAGCGCACGGTGCAGTACCGCTGCGCTGAGCTGCGTTGTTTGACAGTAAAGGGGGCTGATTCAGGTTAAGGTTCAGTTCGTGCCAAGACTGAATTTCTGACGAGCAAACGTTTGCTCGTTTCGCCAGAACAGAAACTCGCCGGAAGGAAACGGCGACGATCTCCGGTGGTACTCGATACAAATGGATGCGTGGGCGTTTCAGATCAAAGCACGGATGCAGAGGAGGGAGGAGGAGCAAACGGTGCTCACCACCGTTGTCGAGGAGCAGAGGCGCGACGATGACGAGCTGCTGACGACGGGGTGACGACGGTGGCCGCGGAGACGAAGTGGACGGCGCCGTCGATGTAGATGTCCTCCAGGCGAGCTCCGGTGTCCAAGACGTAGAGGAAGACGAGGACGTCCGATTCCAGCAACAGATCAAGGTCGAGGAGCCCTGCAACGCCGGCGGGAAGCTCGGATTCAGAAAACATGGCGCGGTGGCCGGAGAGGAAGAAGGATCGCGGCGGCGGTCTGAGGCTCACCGTGGTTGCTTCTGGTGTCCAAGGGGGAGAGTAAGGAGCGGCGAAGCGATAGCAGATGGTGGGTGGCTAAGTGGGAGCGCTACGCGGCGGCGCCATCGTGATCTTCAGTGAGCTGCCGCCGGTGAGGTGGAGCGGAGAGGAATTGGCGTCGGGGAGGAAGCAGACGACGGCGGCGGAGAGGGGAGAGGAAACCTAGGGCGCTAGGGTTGGCCTGCGGGTGCCCTAGGTGCTTTATAGAGGCGCGGAGGCGCGGTGCGGCCGCCGGAGTCGACGCGGGGATGCGGTGGCGCCACGGATGGTGCGCCATACTGAAATCAGAAGGTGAGCACGATTATCAAAGCGGTAAGTGGCTTAGGCGGGCTGGGCTTTGCGCGCGCGTTAGATAGAGTGGGCTGGTTTCGTTAGCTGCTGCGCGCGCGCAAGGTTTTGTTTCTTTTTTATTTTTTATTTTTTTTCTGTTTTTTTTTGTAGCCTTTGCTTTTGGATAAAAAACATAGGTTTTTGTTTAGATAAAAATTTGGAAAAATTATGATAAATTCCTTAGTTGAAAATGCAACCACTTGGTAGTTTTTGTTTTCAAAAACTTAGTTGTTTGCTTGCTGTTTAAAATTAAACCCAAAATTGGTTGAAAATTGCAATGTTAAGTAATGTAAGAAAAACAAGATAAAATTCAATAGGGTTTCCCCTAGGGTTTAGAATGTTTTAAGGAATTCCAATTAGTGGTGAACTTCATGGATTCACAGGATTAATGATTTTGAGAAATGGCTTGAGTTTGGAAATGATTTGAAATTAATTGATTAAAGTGATTGATTGAATTAAGCAACAATTTAATAGTTGAATCAATAAGAAAAATAATTTGGAAGCATTTGATGTTTTTGATTTGCAAATCTTTATTTGAAAGAAAGTAACAGACAAGTGTGAAAACAGAAGTTGATTGAGTTTGACTTTTATTATGAAAACAATGCAAACAGAAATAAATATGGGGATGATGACATGATGCATTGCTTAAATAAAACAAAGAAGTAAAACAACTAGGGGTTTTCATACTTGGATGTTACAAAACGCCCCCCTTGAAGGAATCGTGCCCCGAGATTCCTTACTGAGATGTGAAAAGGTCCGGATACTTCTTGCGAAGATCCTCTTCGGTCTCCCACGTTGCCTCTTTATCGGAATGATGCGACCATTGCACTTTCAAGAACTTGGTGCTCTTGTTGCGAGTCTTACGCTCGGTCTCATCAAGAATACGAACAGGGTGCTCCTCATAAGATAGATCATCTTGCAGTTCGATGGAATCATGATCAACTGCATGATCTGGATCTTTGAAACACTTCTTGCACCTTGGATAGCTTCTCTGGAAGTTCAAGACGATAAGCATTTTCTGCACGCCTTGAGAGGATGTTGAAAGGACCAATGTATCTTGGTGCCATCTTTCCTTTCACACCAAAACGATGAGTGCCTCTGAGGGGAGTTACACGGAGATATGCCTTATCACCAGGTGCATAGATCATATCCCTGTGCTTGCTATCATAATAGCTCTTCTGACGAGACTGAGCAATCCTGAGATTGTCACGAATGATACGAACTTTCTCCTCGGCTTCCTTAACAATGTCAGGGCCTAGGAGTGAACGTTCACCCGCTCCAGACCAATTGATTGGACTCCTGCATCTGCGACCATACAGTGCCTCAAATGGTGCCATGCCTAGGCTTGCCTGGTAGCTGTTGTTGTAGGAGAATTCAGCATATGGAAGGCAATCCTCCCATTTCATGCCAAAGGAGATACCACATGCTCTGAGCATATCCTCGAGAATCTGATTGACTCTTTCGACCTGCCCCTGAGACTGAGGGTGATAAGCTGTGCTGAACAGAAGTTTAGTGCCCAATGCTTCTTGAAAGCTCTTCCAGAAATGAGAAGTGAAGATACTTCCACGGTCTGAGCTTATTTCCAATGGAACACCATGAAGGGGAACAATCTTTGCTGTATAGAGCTCTGCTAACTGGCTAGCTGAGATAGTTTCCTTGACAGCGAAGAAATGAGCTACTTTAGTGAGACGATCAATAACAACGAAGATTGCATCGTTGCCCTTTTTGGACTTTGGAAATCCAGTAACGAAGTCCATTTCAATCATGTCCCACTTCCACTCAGGAATTTTCAGAGGTTGGAGTAGACCTGCTGTTTTCTGATGGACTGCCTTAACACGTTGACAAACGTCGCATTCAGAAACGTATTGAGCAATTTCACGTTTCATGCCAGGCCACCAATACAGTGTCTTAAGATCCTGGTACATCTTTGTACTTCCAGGGTGAATGGAGAGAGGAGTTTCATGAGCCTCCTTGAGAATGATATCCTTGAGACTTTGAACCTGAGGAACTGCAATGCGTCCTTCAAAGAACACAGTTCCTTTATCATCAACTGAGAAAGACTTGAATTTCTCCTTGCCTTCCTTGATGTGCTCAACCATCTTCTTGATTTCAATATCACGAAGTTGTTCAGAACGAATCTTGTCCTCGAGAGTTGGACTGGCTGTCAAGCTAGCAAGGTAGCCTTGAGGAACAAGACCAAGGTTCAGCTTCTGGAATTCTTCATGAAGTGGAGGTTGGCTTTCCATGATCATGAGATTATTGCAATAGGACTTGCGACTGAGAGCATCGGCCATAACATTAGCCTTGCCTGGAGTGTAAGAAATGGTGAGATCAAAGTCTTTAATCTTCTCAATCCATCTCCTTTGCCTGAGGTTCAGATCTGGCTGAGTGAAGATGTATTTCAGACTCTTATGATCGGAAAAGATTTCAGTTTTGTTACCCAACAAGTAGTGTCTCCATTTCTTGAGGGCAAACACAACTGCTGCAAGTTCAAGATCATGTGTGGGATAGTTTTGCTCATGTGGGTTCAACTGACGTGAAGCATAAGCGACAACTTGACGTTCTTGCATAAGAACTGCTCCTAAGCCTTGGAGAGATGCATCACAGAATATCTGGAAAGGTTTGGTAGTATCTGGGCCAACCAGAACTGGGGTGGAAGTGAGTTTAGTCTTCAGGAGATTGAAACTCTCATCACACTGTGGAGTCCAAATGAACTTTTTGTCCTTCTTTGTGAGATCAGTGAGAGGTTTGGCAATCTTGGAAAAGTTTTGGACGAAACGACGGCAATAGCTAGCCAAGCCAAGAAAACTTCTGACTTGCTTCACCGTCTTAGGGGGTTTCCAATCAACAATTGCCTTAACCTTTTCCGGGTCAATGGCTATGCCTTTGGCAGAGATGATATGACCAAGATATGCAACTTCTGGAATCCAGAACTCACATTTGGAGAACTTGGCATATAGACGATGCTCGCGAAGTTTCATGAGAGTGAGACGAAGGTGTTCTCCATGCTCTTCCTCGGATTTTGAGTAGACTAGAATATCATCAAGATATACCACAACGAACTTGTCGAGGTATTCATGGAAGACAGAATTCACGAGTCTTGAGAAGGTTGCCGGTGCATCGGTGAGACCAAAGGACATGACGGTGTATTCATATAGACCGTAACGAGTGGTGAAAGCTGTTTTAGGAATATCTTCCTTTCTGATCTTTATCTGATGGTAACCCATCCTCAAGTCCAACTTTGAGAATATTGAGGCTCCAGCAAGTTGATCAAAAAGATCATCGATACGAGGAATTGGATACTTGTTCTTGATAGTTTTCTCGTTGAGAGGACGATAGTCAACCACGAGTCTTTTTGTTTGATCCTTCTTGGCAACAAACAGAGTTGGGCAACCCCAAGCGGAGGAACTAGGCTGAATGTAACCTTTCTCCATGTACATATCAATTTGCTCCTTCAACAATTTCAGTTCAGGAGGAGCTATCTTGTATGGATGCTTAGAGATTGGAGCAGTACCTGGTTCAAGCTCGATCACGAACTCAACTGCTCTGTCCGGAGGCATCCCTGGCAACTCTTCTGGAAAGACGTCAGGGAATTCACAAACCACCTGGAACATTTTCAAGCAGAGGTAGTGATTTAGCATCCAGGGTGTACAGCTGAACAGAACTTGATTCACTTGGAGAATAGACTATCTGGCCGGAAGGGTGGAACAGAGTTATTGACTTCTTAGCACAGTCAATCGTAGCTTTATTGGCCTTCAACCAATCCATGCCAAGGATGACATCAATGTCAGAATTGCCAAGCAGAATGAGGGAAGCAAGGAATATGTGACCTCCAATCAAGATCTGATTCTCATGACTGATCTTGGAAGTTTGCATAGTTGCTCCAGGGGAGTTTACTACTAGCGGGGAACCCAAACCAACAAAAGGTAGCTTAACTGCTGTAGCAAAGATCTTTGACACGAACGAATGCGATGCTCCGGTATCAAACAACACTTTAGCTGGGTTAGAGTTTACGGGGAATGTACCGAGAACGACGTCAGCAGCTTCCTCAGCTTTGTCGGCCTTGATATGGTTCACCCTCGCGGTCCTCCCGACAGGCCTGTTGTTGGAGTTGAAGGCTTTAGCCGGGGGAGCACGAACCATAGCCTGGTTGGTGTTGGGGCGAGGAGGTGGTGGAGGTAGCTGCTTCTGAGTGCACTTATCAGCGTAGTGCCCAGTCTCCTTGCACTTGAAGCAAGTGACGACACGAGGAGGACCTGGCCTTGGCTGCCCCATTGGAAACCTCTGACCCTGCATCTGAGATGGGTTGGGTGGGCGGGGACCAAAGCCTGGAGAAGCTTGGGCATTTGGAGCCCTAGTGACAGCACTGTTTGGCACCCAGATGCGGCGCTTCTGCGGAGGGGTGGTCATGTTGGAGGAGGAACCACCCTCACGCGAGTGCTTGCGCGACTCTTCGAACGCCTTGCGCCCATTCTCCTCATTGAGCGCGGTGTTCACGAGCTCCACGAAGTCCTTGCACTTGATGTTGGTGAGAGCGTACTTCAGTTCCGGGTTAAAACCTCGGCGGAACCTTGCCATCTTCTTGGCTTCAGTGGACACTTCGTCACCGGCGTATCGAGCGAGACGATTGAACTCGTTCTGGTAGCCGAGGACGTCCAGCTTGCCCTGTTTGAGAGAGCAGAATTCCTCACGCATCCTTTCCATGAGACCATCTGGGATGTGGTGCTTCAGGAAGGCATCCTTGAAACAACCCCAGGTGATAGGATAGCCAGCTCTCATGGTCTGGTAGTTCTCCCACCAGGTAGCTGCCTGACCCTTCAGTAGGTAGGTGGCATACTTGACCTTATCTTCCTCAGCAACATGAGCAATCTCCAGAGCCCTGTTGATCTCCCTGATCCAGTCATCAGCATCGAGAGGCTCACGTGTTGCCACGAAAGCTCTCGGCCCCAGACTCAGAAACTCCTTGATGCTGACTCGCGGAGCATTCTGGTTGTTGTTCTGGTTAGCCTGGATCTGGGCCATCTGAGCCACGACCTGAGTCATCTGAGTCAACAGCTCCGTGAGCGGAGGTGGTTCAGGCATGGTGTTCCTGGTTGGAGGCATCCTGAACAGAAATGCATTTTAGCACAATAACAGCAAAGGATAGACTTGGTAACCGAAAGAGAGATTATTCCGACGCATGAATAGATAACCAACAGGTACATCATCACATGTTCAAATACATCAGAATATCCAACAGACCAATACATGGTTCGAATGCCACAGGATAACTAAACATAGCTAGGAACGGATACATCGGTACTCCCATGCTCATCACGCAGGACGGCGGCGAGTAGTACGACGAGAGATACGGTGAGGAGGAATCCCACGGAAGTAGGTATCACGACGATCCCTGTAGATAGGAACTGCTCCGAGAGCAACTCTCGGTGTGGTGAAGTAGAAAGCGTCGTCTCCCTGTGCTCCATAGCGGGGAATCCCTGTGTAACCAGCTCCGAGGTCGAGAAGTGGGCCTCTGATCGGCTCGTAACCTCCAGCATCTGGCAGAGGAAAACCCAGTGTCTGCTGGAAACGCGCAAAGCGCTCGTCTCCAACGAAGTCTGTGGTGTACGTCGCCAGACGCGTCAACGCGAGGTAGAGCTGCTCCCTGACTGAGGCTAACTCCTGAGAAAGTGTGGAAGCAACTGCGTCACTGTGCCTCATGAACTGGGCAGTGGTGTGCAGCCTGGAGCTATCAGACTCGTAGGTATCGATGTCGCGGTGGATAGTGAAGTGAACTCCCGCCGACGTGATGTAACCATTTTGTCGACCATTAAAACCTAGAAACTCACCGTATCCAACTATTATATTTGACGATCAACCTAATTTATAATCTCAAATATGAATCTCAAATATAATTATCCTACTATTAGTTGAGTATAATATAATTTCAAATTCATAATAACTGGTATTTAGACTTCAGGTGCTACTTTTGTGTTCTTGGGTTTGTAAATGGTATTTGTCGCACCCTGATTTCTAGGGGATACTCATCGGGCCGAACTGGATAGCAGGTGCTTGGATTATGGGGCATAACTGCTCCCACGTCCCAGCTTCCTGGTAGGCCTGCGCTTATGCGCGACAACACAAGCCCTGCTATTCCATCGTCGATGTAAACTATCCACTAGAGATCAAAGGCACTTCCGTCGACGTACTTCAAACCATACACACATGGTACGTCAACGGCGTTGAACAACTGATATCACAACAAATCTCTACGACACAAAAGATTGAAATAAGTTGCAAATAGCTCTCATTAGAGCAGAGATAGCAAATACAATCATTCAGAGGACACATGTCCCAACAATTCATCATTACATCACAGCGGAAGCATTCAACATGTCTGAGTACAGACAAGAACCAAATAGACCTAAGAGGCCGGAAACGAACAGACGGAGCCCATCCACGAAGTCTCGGATCCTGCCCGGGTCCGCTATCTACTCGTCAGCAGTCTCGTCATACTCCACGTAGTTGCCACCATGTAGATCCTCGGAAACGTAGGTCTGCGGAAACCACAGCCCCAAAGGGGTCAGTACATAAACGTACTGGCAAGCAAGACTCACAATTCACCAAAGTGTAACCCGTCAACACCAAGCACAGATGCCTTGGGTTCAACGGAAGAGAGGGGATATAAAAGATGCTGCAACTGGCTGCGCTAACCAACTACAGAGATTCTACCACTTCCGGCTAACAGAAAGGAGATAAGATCGAGGATTGTAACCAACTGAAAGATAACTTCAAACAAACCCATCCTGGATCTCGCCCCTTATCCAAAGAAGCAATCCGAGGATAACTCACACAGTTGTATTAAAGGTGAATCAAGTTATTGTGTCATCAACCTATTACTAGTCAAGTTATTAATCATTGGGTGTACATGTTTGATCATTATGTTTAAGTTGTCATGAGTACTTGTTAGCCACTACTTTCACCAAGTAATCCATAACCGCGGAAAACACGGCTTCTCGAGAAGATTATCCCTGCAGGGTTGCACCAATTTAGCCGTACACGCATGAATAACCCGCCAGATGGGAAATCACCCCACCAAGCGAGGTACTCAACACAACCAACCCTTCTTCGCATCAAGCCCAAAGCACCGCGTGCTGTGCGTACGCGGCTAATCGAGCCCCCCAAAGAAAAGGAGGACCCTCATAGCACTGGAAGACCACGCCGCCCTAAATGCCGACTACGAAAGTTCCACGCGGGCGCCAAGGGCTCGCAAGATCATGCATGCAGCAAATGGAAAGCCCGAACTAGTACGGCGATTTGGACGAGATGCGAATCGGGTCAAGTTGAGGGGGCGCCCATACTCGCTTCCCACATGTGGGTAGTGCGCTCATCATGGATCAGTAGACAAGACCCTTTTCCTAATTAGGGGGTCGACACTAGCAGGCCTCAAAACCACCCTGGGCCTCCTGCCGGTGCCTTATCATCAAATTTATTATTAATAGTACCATTAGCATGATTGATTGATTAAACATCGGGCCCCCACAACGTAATAGAAATAGTAACAGAAAGTAACGGGTAACAGACTCGAGCAAAACAACCTAAGCATGCTAGTAAGACACGGGCTCAAACAATGGGGTTGTAGGAGTGGAGGTGAGGCAATATCAAGGTTAAGGGATTCATGTGATGGGTTCGTGACAGAAACAACTACTACTAAGGCTAGCAGAAAAGAACAACGGAAAGTATCGGTAACCAATGTTGAAAGGAACACAGTGGTTCATGTGAGTGATAACTTGCCTGCAAACCCAGTAGCCTGGTACTGAGCTAACTCCTTAGAAGGGGTGTCGTAAGAATCGTCGGTCTCAACGTCGTCGTGTATCCGAGAAGAAGCAAACAAGCAATGCAGAAAGATAAACAATCAATATCATGGCATAGTGCACAAACATGGGATGATGCATGACCATTTAATTGATGCATCAAAATAAACTAGTTGACAAGATAGAAACAGGATTAAATGGACCCACATGCAATTTGAGTTGCACCTGAAAAGCCCATGAATTATGGTTGAATTAATTGTTTTACAACTAATCAAATTGTGTAAGTGAATTAGCATGATGCATGGATGAGGAAAACAACAAAATAACAATAATAGAACCAAGTGGAAATAAGGTTTACCAAGTTTGGGAATTCATTGATTAAGTTAAGAAATTTTGGTTTCTTAAAGGTGTCACACAAGAATTTGTTGTTTTCACCAAGTTTAATTGTTCAAAACAGATAACAAAGTTTAGATTTGATAAGAACACACAATTTTGGGTGGATTACATGTTTCACTTGTTGAAAAAGGATTTGGAATAATTTATTTATGAATTAAACAAGTGTAAGCAAGAATTAAATGAAATCAACTCAAACATGAACTTATTTGAATTTTTATTTGTTCAAAACATTAAGTGAGATTCATATTTGAAAAGTTTATGCTTTTATGGTTTGAAAACATATTTTATATGTCCCAAAAGAATTTGTTTTGATCAAGTTATGAATTTAACAATATTAAATGAATTAAATAAGGTTTAAATTATTTAACCACTTTTAAGTATTCAAAACATGAAACAAATTTTATATTTGAAAAGGTGGTTTAATTTTGCATGGAAAACATATTTTATTTGTGGAAATTGGATTTAAAATGAGCAAGTTATTATTTTGGCAATTTTAAATGCAATAATTAAGAAACAGTTGTTTTCAGCAATTTAAATTATTCAAACAGCAAAAAAAATTTATATTTGGAAAGTACATGAAAAGTTGATTGGAAAACATATTTGGTTTGTTGAATTTGGAATTTTTATGAACAAGTTATGAATTTTGCAAGTTTAAGTGAATTTGACAAGTTTTCAAATTTTGCACCAATTTAAAATATTCAAAACAGTAAACAATTTTTATATTTGGGTAGAACATTTAATTTGGTATTGAAAACATATTAAAAATGTTGAATTTGGAGTTGGGATGAATTAATTATGCCTTTTACCAATTTGGGGTGCAAATCTGCCATTTTTGATGCACTAGGGACTTAGAAATAATTTTACAGGGGCTAGAAAGAAATAGAAGGGACCTATGTGTGATTCTGCAGTTTGTTCTGGCTCTGAAAAAAACAAAACAAAAAGAGGGTTAATTCGCAGGGGGTGGGGATCGAACCCACACCCTCCTGGCGCGCGCACTGGGGACAGGACCAGTGGGGTGGTGTGGCTGCTGTGTTAGGGAGGGGGGCCTCGGGGGGTATGTGTTGTTGTTTCGGGGTTAACTGAACATTGACTGAATCGAACAGGTACAGAGAGCAGCGATCAGAGGGGAGGACGCCATGGCTGCTCTCGCTAGGGCGCCGTGGCTCGCCGGAGAGGGGGCGGCCAAGGGGGGGAAGGGAGATGAGGGAGGAGGAGAGTGGGGGGAGCGATCGGAGGGAGGGAAGGCCTCACCTCGATGGGTTGGAGAAGTGGCGATCGGGCCGGAGCAGACGTGCAGGCAGTGGCGAACGCCGGCGATGGAGGAGATGGTGCCGGCGACTCGAGGGGGCTCCGGGGAAACGGAGGGCACCGGGAGGACGAGGGGAGCGGGGCGGTTCCATTCCCCTACCCGGTTGCTCCTCGAGGTGACCATGGCAGGGGATGGCCGCGAGCTCTCCCCTCTCCTGTATTCCTCTCTCGTGCAGGTTCGTGGACAAGCAGAAGGAACTCGAGGTGGAAGGAAGAGGGGTTGGCGGCGCTAGGGTTAGGGACTAGGGCTTGCGATCAGAGGGTAGGGGGGTAGGTTACTTAAGGAGAGGGGAGCGATGGTACGGCATCGATCTGGAGGGGGCAGGAGGAATCACACGGTTCTGATGATGATCGTACTGAAGATGACGTCGCTAGGAGGAAGACGACAGGAAAAGGAGGTGTACTGGGCCAAAGACAGAGAAGAGGTGGGCTGGGCCTCTCTCCCTTGTGCTGTGCGTTTTCCTTTTATGTTGTTTTTCTTTTTTTTTGCTGAAAAGGTTTTGGAAGGAATTGATGGGTTTTTGGTTAGTGAAAAATTTGAGAAAAATTGGGGAAGCTCCTTAGGTCAAATACTAACAGTTGGCAACTGTTATTTTCAAAAGTTTAAATGTTTGATTGTTGTTTAAAATTTAAACCAATTTTGGGTGAACTTTTTAATATTAAAGATCATTAATAAAATCAATCATTTAAATAGGGTAACCCCTATGGTAAATAGACAATTTGAGTTGGTTTGATTTGGTAACAACATGATTTCAAAATGATTCTGTTTTGGGTGCTTTGATTTGGGTTTTTAAGTGTGTTTGGAAAATGAATAATTGATTTAAAACCATTATTTTCACAAGTGATCACTATGGCAAAACATGAAACAAATTGGTTGTTTTTAGTTGTGATTCTTATTCAAAAGTTGTAACAGAACAAGTATGAAAACAAGCATTTGAAATTGTTTGATTTCCATTGTGAAAACAAAAAATAACAGATGCAAAACAAAAGAAACAAATGCAACAATACGATGACATGATGCAATACTTTAATTAAACAGGAAATCAAACATTCTAGGGGATAGTTTTCATACTTGGGATGTTACAAACGCCCCCCCTTGAAGGAATCGCGCCCCGAGATTCCTACTGAGAAAAGAGAAGGTCCGGATACTTCTTGGGAAGATTGGAAGTTTAAGACGATAGGCATTCCTGGCAACTCTTCTGGAAAGATGTCAGGGAATTTGGAAACCACCGGAACATTTTCAAGTAAAGGGAGAGGTTTTTGTATCGATGGTGTATAGCTGGACAGAATTTGATTCATTTGGAGAATAGACTATCTGTAATGTGGTGATTCAGGAATGCTTCCTCGAAACAACCCCAGGTGATAGGAATGCCAGCTCTCATAGCATGGAACCAACAACAACAACAACCTTTCTGGCCAGATAGACTTGATATTTGGGAAGTTTTGATTAGACGCCGGTAGAAGAATTGAAGTGGAAAACAACAACAAGATTTCAACGGACGAAAAGGATGTTGAGAAGAACAGGATATCAACATCGGGGAAAACGAGAACAAAACTCCTAAGGTACTATGGAAAACCCATCCGGGCTTCTAAAGGATCAATATCTACTGCTTAAGGAATAGAGGATCTGCTTCCGGGGCTTACACGCCTCCGTTCTCAATCGTGAGTAGGCAACATGATAAATCGTGTCACAACCACCTCCATTCCTATGGTCTAGTAGATATAACCATCCTAGAGAAACCAGATTCGTGAAATCCTAACTTGAAAGTTTAGATGAGAAGGGAAAACAACGTTGCACTTCCTTACCAGAAAAGGGTGGGTGGGTGGGGAAAGAAGAAAAAGAGCAGAATTCCTACTCTCACGTTTCATTTTTCCTATATAGCTACAAAATAGTTTCTAGACTCAACTGCGACCAGTAAAAAGGGATCCTACAGGCAGACAGGCTCTGATACCATTTGTCGCACCCGGACTTCTAGAGGATACTCACCGTACGAACTGAACAGTATTCTGATTGGATTACGGGGCTTACCGGCACCCGCGTCCTCTTACGAGTAGGCCAACACTTATGTGTGACAACCAATCGCTACTGTTCACCGTCGATGTAAACTATCCCGTAGAAATCAGGACACTTCCATTGACGTACTTCAACCATACACACATGGTACGTCAACGGCGTTTGAACAAGTGATATCACAACAGATCTCTACGACACAAAAGATCGAAAATAAGTTGCAAATGGCTCTCATTAGAGCAGAGATAGCAAATACAATCATTCAGAGGACACCTGTCCCAACAATACATCAGTACATCACAGCGGAAGCATTCAACATGTCTGAGTACAGACAAGAACCAAATAGGCCTAAGAGGCCGGAAACGAAAAGACGGAGCCCATCCACGAAGTCTCGGATCCTGCCCGGGTCCGCTATCTACTCGTCAGCAGTCTCGTCATACTCCACGTAGTAGCCACCATGTAGATCCTCGGAAACGTAGGTCTGCGGAAACCACAGCCCCAAAGGGGTCAGTACATAAACGTACTGGCAAGCAAGACTCACAATTCACCAAAGTGTAACCCGTCAACACCAAGCACAGATGCCTTGGGTTCAATGGAAGAGAGGGGATATAAAAGATGCTGCAACTGGCTGCGCTAACCAACTACAGAGATTCTACCACTTCCGGCTAACAGAAAGGAGATAAGATCGAGGATTGTAACCAACTGAAAGATAACTTCAAACAAACCCATCCTGGATCTCGCCCCTTATCCAAAGAAGCAATCCGAGGATAACTCACACAGTTGGATTAAAGATGAGTCAAGTTATTGTGTGAATAAACTATTACTAGTCAAGTTATTAATCATTGGGTGAAACATGATTGATCATTATGTTGAAGTTGTCCTGAGTACTTGTTAGCCAGTACTTTCACCAAGTAGTCCATAACCGCGGAAAACACGGCTTCTCGAGAAGATTATCCCTGCAGGGTTGCACCAATTTAGCCGTACACGCATGAATAACCCGCCAGATGGGAAATCACCCCACCAAGCGAGGTACTCAACACAACCAACCCTTCTTCGCATCAAGCCCAAAGCACCGCGTGCTGTGCGTGCGCGGCTAATCGAGCCCCCCGAAGAAAAGGAGGACCCTCATAGCACTGGAAGACCACGCCGCCCTAAATGCCGACTACGAAAGTTCCACCCGAGCGCCAAGGGCTCGCAAGATCATGCATGCAGCAAATGGAAAGCCCGAACTAGTACGGCGATTTGGACGAGATGCGAATCGGGTCAAGTTGAGGGGGGCGCCCATACTCGCTTCCCACATGCGGGTAGTGCGCTCATCATGGATCAGTAGACAAGACCCTTTTCCTAATTAGGGGGTCGACACTAGCAGGCCTCAAAACCACCCTGGGCCTCCTGCCGGTGCCTTATCATAAAATTTATTATTAATAGTACCATTAGCATGATAGATTGATTAAACATCGGGCCCCCACAACGTAATAGAAATAGTAACAGAAAGTAACGGGTAACAGACTCGAGCAAAACAACCTAAGCATGCTAGTAAGACACTGGCTCAAACAATGGGGTTGTAGGAGTGGAGGTGAGGCAATATCAAGGTTAAGGGATTCATGTGATGGGTTCGTAACAGAAACAACTACTACTAAGGCTAGCAGAAAAGAACAACGGAAAGTATCGGTAACCAATGTTGAAAGGAACACAGTGGTTCATGTGAGTGATAACTTGCCTGCAAACCCAGTAGCCTGGTACAGAGCTAACTCCTTAGAAGGGGTGTCGTAAGGATCGTCGGTCTCAACGTCGTCGTGTATCCGAGAAGAAGCAAACAAGCAATGCAGAAAGATAAACAATCAATATCATGGCATAGTGCACAAACATGGGATGATGCATGTCATGTTAATAGATGCATCAAAATAAACTACTTGACAAGATAACACAATTTAATTGGACCCATATGCAATTGGATTGCATATGGAAAAGATTCATTGAAATAAGTGGAAACAAATGGTTTACAATTAATTGTTATGTGAGAGTTGTTAGCATGATGCATGCATGATGATAACAACAAAATAACAACAGTAACAATGATAGATGCAAGTGAAAAAGGATTGGAACAAGTTTTGGAAATCATTGATTAAGTTTGGAAAGTTTGGTTACTTAAAACATGTCACACAAGTAATTGTTGTTTTCAACAAGTTAAAGTGTTCAAAACAAATAACAAAGTTTATATTTTAAAAGAACACACAATTTTGGTTGGATTACATGTTTCACTTGTTGAAAAAAAGGATTTCAAATAAATTATTTATGAATTAAACAAGTTTGAACAAGTTTTAATTGAATTTAATCCAAATAGGAACTTATTTGAATTTTTATTTGTTCAAAACATTAAGTGAGATTCATATTTGAAAAGTTTATGCTTTTATGGTTTGAAAACATATTTTATATGTCCCAAAAGAATTTGTTTTGATCAAGTTATGAATTTAACAATATTAAATGAATTAAATAAGGTTTAAATTATTTAACCACTTTTAAGTATTCAAAACATGAAACAAATTTTATATTTGAAAAGGTGGTTTAATTTTGCATGGAAAACATATTTTATTTGTGGAAATTGGATTTAAAATGAGCAAGTTATTATTTTGGCAATTTTAAATGCATTAAACAAGAAACAGTTGTTTTCAGCAATTTAAATTATTCAAAACAGCAAACAAAATTTATATTTGGAAAGTACATGAAAAGTTGATTGGAAAACATATTTGGTTTGTTGAATTTGGAATTTTTATGAACAAGTTATGAATTTTGCAAGTTTAAGTGAATTTGACAAGTTTTCAAGTTTTGCACCAATTTAAAATATTCAAAACAGTAAAAAAAAATTATATTTGGGTAGAACATTTAATTTGGTATTGAAAACATATTAAAAATGTTGAATTTGGAGTTGGGATGAATTAATTATGCCTTTTACCAATTTGGGGTGCAAATCTGCCATTTTTGATGCACTAGGGACTTAGAAATAATTTTACAGGGGCTAGAAAGAAATAGAAGGGACCTATGTGTGATTCTGCAGTTTGTTCTGGCTCTGAAAAAAAACAAAACAAAAAGAGGGTTAATTCGCAGGGGGTGGGGATCGAACCCACACCCTCCTGGCGCGCGCACTGGGGACAGGACCAGTGGGGTGGTGTGGCTGCTGTGTTAGGGAGGGGGGCCTCGGGGGGTATGTGTTGTTGTTTCGGGGTTAACTGAACATTGACTGAATCGAACAGGTACAGAGAGCAGCGATCAGAGGGGAGGACGCCATGGCTGCTCTCGCTAGGGCGCCGTGGCTCGCCGGAGAGGGGGCGGCCAAGGGGGGGGAAGGGAGATGAGGGAGGAGGAGAGTGGGGGGAGCGATCGGGGGGAGGGAAGGCCTCAACTCGATGGGTTGGAGAAGTGGCGATCGGGCCGGAGCAGACGTGCAGGCAGTGGCGAACGCCGGCGATGGAGGAGATGGCGCCGGCGACTCGGGGGGGCTCCGGGGAAACGGAGGGCACCGGGAGGACGAGGGGAGCGGGGCGGTTCCATTCCCCTACCCGGTTGCTCCTCGAGGTGACCATGGCAGGGGATGGCCGCGAGCTCTCCCCTCTCCTGTATTCCTCTCTCGTGCAGGTTCGTGGACAAGCAGAAGGAACTCGAGGTGGAAGGAAGAGGGGTTGGCGGCGCTAGGGTTAGGGACTAGGGCTTGCGATCAGAGGGTAGGGGGGTAGGTTACTTAAGGAGAGGGGAGCGATGGTACGGCATCGATCTGGAGGGGGGAGGAGGAATCACACGGTTCTGATGATGATCGTACTGAAGATGACGTCGCTAGGAGGAAGACGACAGGAAAAGGAGGTGTACTGGGCCAAAGACAGAGAAGAGGTGGGCTGGGCCTCTCTCCCTTGTGCTGTGCGTTTTCCTTTTATGTTGTTTTTCTTTTTTTTTTGCTGAAAAGGTTTTGGAAGGAATTGATGGGTTTTTGGTTAGTGAAAAATTTGAGAAAAATTGGGGAAGCTCCTTAGGTCAAATACTAACAGTTGGCAACTGTTATTTTCAAAAGTTTAAATGTTTGATTGTTGTTTAAAATTTAAACCAATTTTGGGTGAACTTTTTAATATTAAAGATCATTAATAAAATCAATCATTTAAATAGGGTAACCCCTATGGTAAATAGACAATTTGAGTTGGTTTGATTTGGTAACAACATGATTTCAAAATGATTCTGTTTTGGGTGCTTTAATTTGGGTTTTTAAGTGTGTTTGGAAAATGAATAATTGATTTAAAACCATTATTTTCACAAGTGATCACTATGGCAAAACATGAAACAAATTGGTTGTTTTTAGTTGTGATTCTTATTCAAAAAGTTGTAACAGAACAAGTATGAAAACAAGCATTTGAAATTGTTTGATTTCCATTGTGAAAACAAAGAATAACAGATGCAAAACAAAAGAAACAAATGCAACAATATGATGACATGATGCAATACTTTAATTAAACAGGAAATCAAACATTCTAGGGGATAGTTTTCATACTTGGGATGTTACAAATTTGTCGCACCCGGACTTCTAGGGGATACTCATCGATCCGAACTGGATAGCAGATGCTTGGATTATGGGGCATCACTGCTCCCACGTCCCAGCTTCCTGGTAGGCCTGCGCTTATGCGCGACAACACAAGCCCTGCTATTCCATCGTCGATGTAAACTATCCACTAGAGATCAAAGGCACTACTGTCGACGTACTTCATACCAATCACACATGGTACGTCAACAGCGTTAAATGAATGATAATCACAACATATCTCTACGACACAAAAGATTGAAATAACTTGCAAATGGCTCTCATTAG
Source organism: Alopecurus myosuroides (assembly GCA_028641055.1). Taxonomy (NCBI): domain Eukaryota; kingdom Viridiplantae; phylum Streptophyta; class Magnoliopsida; order Poales; family Poaceae; genus Alopecurus; species Alopecurus myosuroides. Next base: position 522,780,829 of record CM054057.1, on the reverse strand, counting down.
AGCAGAGATAGCAAATACAATCATTCAGAGGGCACATGCCCCAACACTACATCAGTACAATACAGCGGAAGCATTCAACATGTCTGAGTACAGACAAGAACCAAATAGGCCTAAGAGGCCGGAAACAAACAGACGGAGCCCATCCACGAAGTCTCGGATCCTGCCCGGGTCCGCTATCTACTCGTCAGCAGTCTCGTCATACTCCACGTAGTAGCCACCATGTAGATCCTCGAAACGTAGGTCTGCGGAAACCACAGCCCCAAAGGGGTCAGTACATAAACGTACTGGCAAGCAAGACTCACAATTCACCAAAGTGTAACCCGTCAACACCAAGCACAGATGCCTTGGGTTCAACGGAAGAGAGGGGATATAAAAGATGTTGCAACTGGCTGCGCTAACCAACTACAGAGATTCTACCACTTCCGGCTAACAGAAAGGAGATAAGATCGAGGATTGTAACCAACTGAAAGATAACTTCAAACAAACCCATCCTGGATCTCGCCCCTTATCCAAAGAAGCAATCCGAGGATAACTCACACAGTTGTATTAAAGGTGAATCAAGTTATTGGGTCATCAACCTATTACTAGTCAAGTTATTAATCATTGGGTGTACATGTTTGATCATTATGTTTAAGTTGTCCTGAGTACTTGTTAGCCAGTACTTTCACCAAGTAATCCATAACCGCGGAAAACACGGCTTCTCGAGAAGATTATCCCTGCAGGGTTGCACCAATTTAGCCGTACACGCATGAATAACCCGCCAGATGGGAAATCACCCCACCAAGCGAGGTACTCAACACAACCAACCCTTCTTCGCATCAAGCCCAAAGCACCGCGTGCTGTGCGTGCGCGGCTAATCGAGCCCCCCGAAGAAAAGGAGGACCCTCATAGCACTGGAAGACCACGCCGCCCTAAATGCCGACTACGAAAGTTCCACCCGGGCGCCAAGGGCTCGCAAGATCATGCATGCAGCAAATGGAAAGCCCGAACTAGTACGGCGATTTGGACGAGATGCGAATCGGGTCAAGTTGAGGGGGGCGCCCATACTCGCTTCCCACATGCGGGTAGTACGCTCATCATGGATCAGTAGACAAGACCCTTTTCCTATTAGGGTCGACACTAGCAGGCCTCAAAACCACCCTGAGCCTCCTGCCGGTGCCTTATCATCAAATTTATTATTAATCATAACATTAGCATGATTGATTGATTAAACATCGAGCCCCCAAAACATAATATGGAGATAGTAACGGAAAGTAACGGGTAACAGACTCGAGCAAAACAACCTAAGCATGCTAGTAAGACACGGGCTCAAACAATGGTTATAGGTATGGAGGTGAGGCAATATCAGGGTTAAAGGATACATGTGATAGGTTCGTAACAGAAACAACTACTACTAAGGCTAGCAGAAAAGAACAACGGAAAGTACCGGTAATCAATGTTGAAGGGAACACGATGGTTCATGTGAGTGATAACTTGCCTGCAAACCCAGTAGCCTGGTACTGAGCTAACTCCTTAGAAGGGGTGTCGTAAGTATCGTCGGTCTCAACATCGTCGTTTATCCGAGAAGAAGCAAACAAGCAATGCAGAAAGATAAACAATCAATACCATGGCATAGTGCACAAACATGGGATGATGCATGACCATTTAATTGATGCATCAAAATAAACTAGTTGACAAGATAAAACAGGATTAAATGGGCCCACATGCAATTGGATTGCATATGAAAAGCCCATGAATTATGGTTAAATTAATTGTTTTACAACTAACCAACTTGTGTAGGTGAATTAGCATGATGCATGGATGAGGAAAACAACAAAATAACAACAATAGAACCAAATGGAAAATAAGGTTTAACAAGTTTAGGATTTTATTTATCAAGTTAAGAAATTTTGGTTACTTAAAGGTGTCACTCAAGGATTTGTTGATTTCACCACTTTAAATTGTTCAAAATAGATAACAAAGTTTATATTTGATAAGAACACACAATTTTAGGTGGATTGCATGTTTCACTTGTTGAAAAAGGATTTCAAATAAATTATTTATGGATTAAACAAGTTTAAGCAAGAATTAAATGAATTTAATTCAAACATGAACTTATTTGAATTTTTATTTGTTCAAAACATTAATTGAGATTCATATCTGAAAAATTTATACTTTTATGGTTGGAAAACATATTTTATATGTCCCAAAAGTATTTGTTTTGATCAAGTTATAGAATTAACAATATTAAATGAATTAAACAAGATTTAAATCATTTAACCAATTTTAATTATTCAAAACATGAAACAAATTTTATATTTGAAAAGGTGGTTTAATTTTTCATGGAAAACATATTTCATTTGTGGAAATTGGATTTAAAATGAGCAAGTTATTATTTTGGCAATTTTAAATGCAATAAATAAGAAACAGTTGTTTTCAGCAATTTAAATTATTCAAAACAGCAAACAAAAATTATATTTGGAAAGTACATGAAAAGTTGATTGGAAAACATATTTAGTTTGTGGAATTTGGAATTTTTATGCCCAAGTTATGAATTTTGCAAGTTTAAGTGAATTTGACAAGTTTTCAAATATTGCACCAATTTAAAATATCCAAAACAGTAAACAAATTTTATATTTGGATAGATCATTTAATTTGGGACAGAAAACATATTTTAAAAGTCAAAATTGGAGTTAAAATGAAATAGTTATGCAATTTACAATTTTAGGGTGCAATCTGCCATTTTAATTCATCTAGGGACTTAGGAAATATTTTTACAGGGGTCTAGATTAATTACCAGGGGCCTATTGGTGAATACCAGGAAGTTCTGTGACCAAAATATTGCAAAATAAAAAGGTGGGTTTTATTGTGTGGGAGGGGGATCGAACCCTGCACCTCACTGCTGCGCTCAAGGGACTGAACCAGATGGGCTGACTGCTAATGTGTGACAGAGAAGGGGTTCTCAGGGGGTATGAGGTTCAGGAACTTGCACTGCACTTAAATCGGTAAATAAGCAGAAAAAAGGGTGGGGCTGGGAATCGATCTCACGACCTGGAGCTTCGCTGCGCGCGCTCCAAACCAGTGGGACTGCTGCATCCGTTTGATTGCCTATGGGGAGGTATTGGTTTTGAACCAGCACATCGCTGTAACTAAAACTGCACACGATCAACCTGCTGTTGCCCTTCTCTGACGAACACAAACAGGCAGCGAATGCCTCCATGGCCGGCAACATCGAGGTGCGAACAGCAAGGGAACGAGAGGGGAGAGTAGGGGAATGGAAAGGAGATGTTACCATCTTCGCGTGGGAGTCCTCGGGGTGGCCGGAGGCGGTCGGACGCGGCGCCAAGGCGGAGGAGAAACTCCGGCGTGTGCTCGGTTTCAGTGGAGTTACAGGGGGTGGTGGATACGTTCCGATACAGAATAGAATCGTGGGGGGGAGAGAGGAGCGACGGCGGCGCTAGGGTTAGGGTTAGACAGAGGGTAGGCGGCTCGAGGTCCTAGGGGGCTATATAGGGCAGAGGAGCAACGGAGGGCCGTCCATGGCTGTTGCAGTCGACGTGGAAGCAGTCGATGACTGCCGTACTGCAGGAAGAGGATGACCGAAGAGGTATGGGCCACAGGGAGGTAAGTGGGCTGGGCTGTTGTGCTCTCTTCTTTTTATCATTTTTGCTTTTCCTGTTTTTTTTGTAGGTTTTTCTTTTGGAAGAAAATAGTTAGGTTTTAGCTTAGGGAAAAATCCGGAAAAATTAGGTTAGACTTTTTAGATCAATAGCAACCCTATGCCAAGGTTTGTTTTCAAAAGTGGTGATTTAAAATTGTTGTTTGTATTTGAAACCATAATTAAAGGAATTTTGATATTGTTTAAACATTATGAAAAAAACAAGGTATTCTAATAGGGTGGCCCCTATGGATTAAGAGATTAAAAAAATAGTTGATTGAATTGATAATGTTTATAAATTGGTTATAACTCAACTTGGGTGCTGTTTGAATGAATTTGATTTGAAATTGGAATATTTTGTCAATTTAATATAGAAAACAACCACTTAATAGGGTGAACCCTATTATTAGTTGGATTAGAAACATTGGAATGGTTTGATATTTGATAATTTCCAAATCAGGTGTTGATGATGATTTTGCTTTGAATTTGAAAACCAATTTGGAAAGACTTAGTGGAAATTATAACACCATTTTATTAATTGATCCACATTGAAAATTATGACAACAAATAGATGGTTTTTGTTTGTGATTTTATTCCAAAAGTTGTAACAGAACAAGTATGAAAACAAGGCAGTTGAAATTGTTTGAGTTTCATTGTGAAAACAATTAAGAACAAATGCAAAACAAAAGAAACAAATGCAACAATATGATGACATGATGCAATACTTTAATAACAAGAAATCAAACATTCTAAATGGTAGGTTTTCATACTTGGGCTGTTACAAAACACAACATAGGACCCGTACAAACTGGTATTTTATTAAATTCATAATATAATTACCATCACTATTATTTAGAAGTCAAATTCAAATATAATTTCAAGTCAAATCTAATAAAGATTAAAATTTGGCAAACAAACTAATTTCAATAATGTTTGTATAATTGCTTGTTGCTTATTCAATAAAATTTGTTATTTCCAAAATTCCCAAAAATCAAAACATTATTTGAAATTCACCTAACCACTTGAAAATCAAACTAATATTACCAATCTTGAAAATCAATAACCAAACTTGCTTTTAATTATTGTTTTGCAAATTAATAAACTTTAAATATCAACTAAACACCCTCACACCCTATTTGACAATTTTAATTAAACAACTTTAAATCTTTTAGAATTTCAAATCTTGTGAAAAATAGGTTGACATTGCTTAAGTTCCTGTTTTTGAAAAGTATCACAGATAATTACAAAAGATTAAACCCCAAACCTTTTCTATTCATCTCTCTCCCTTTCTTTTCATTACAAAAAAAAGGGGGGGGGGAAAGGGAAATAGTCAAGGAGAAGAACCAGCCCACCCCATCCTCTCCTTTTTCTTCCCCTAAGCCCACCAACCTCCTCGCCCCAACACCAACCAGGCTATGGTTCGTGCTCCCCCGGCTAAAGCCTTCAACTCCAACAACAGGCCTGTCGGGAGGACCGCGAGGGTGAATCATATCAAGGCCGACAAAGCTGAGGAAGCTGCTGACGTCGTTCTCGGTACATTCCCCGTAAACTCTAACCCAGCTAAAGTGTTGTTTGATACCGGAGCATCGCATTCGTTCGTGTCAAAGATCTTTGCGACAGCAGTTAAGCTACCTTTTGTTGGTTTGGGTTCCCCGCTAGTAGTAAACTCCCCTGGAGCAACTATGCAAACTTCCAAGATCAGTCATGAGAATCAGATCTTGATTGGAGGTCACATATTCCTTGCTTCCCTCATTCTGCTTGGCAATTCTGACATTGATGTCATCCTTGGCATGGATTGGTTGAAGGCCAATAAAGCTACGATTGACTGTGCTAAGAAGTCAATAACTCTGTTCCACCCTTCCGGCCAGATAGTCTATTCTCCAAGTGAATCAAGTTCTGTTCAGCTGTACACCCTGGATGCTAAATCACTACCTCTGCTTGAAAATGTTCCGGTGGTTTGTGAATTCCCTGACGTCTTTCCAGAAGAGTTGCCAGGGATGCCTCCGGACAGAGCAGTTGAGTTCGTGATCAAGCTTGAACCAGGTACTGCTCCAATCTCTAAGCATCCATACAAGATAGCTCCTCCTGAACTGAAATTGTTAAAGGAGCAAATCGATATGTACATGGAGAAAGGTTACATTCAGCCTAGTTCCTCCGCTTGGGGTTGCCCAACTCTGTTTGTTGCCAAGAAGGATCAAACAAAAAGACTCGTGGTTGACTATCGTCCTCTCAACGAGAAAACTATCAAGAACAAGTATCCAATTCCTCGTATCGATGATCTTTTTGATCAACTTGCTGGAGCCTCAATATTCTCAAAGTTGGACTTGAGGATGGGTTACCATCAGATAAAGATCAGAAAGGAAGATATTCCTAAAACAGCTTTCACCACTCGTTACGGTCTATATGAATACACCGTCATGTCCTTTGGTCTCACCAATGCACCGGCAACCTTCTCAAGACTCATGAATTCTGTCTTCCATGAATACCTCGACAAGTTCGTTGTGGTATATCTTGATGATATTCTAGTCTACTCAAAATCCGAGGAAGAACATGGAGAACACCTTCGTCTCACTCTTATGAAACTTCGCGAGCATCGTCTATATGCCAAGTTCTCCAAATGTGAGTTCTGGATTCCAGAAGTTGCATATCTTGGTCATATCATCTCTGCCAAAGGCATAGCCATTGACCCGGAAAAGGTTAAGGCAATTGTTGATTGGAAACCCCCTAAGACGGTGAAGCAAGTCAGAAGTTTTCTTGGCTTGGCTAGCTATTGCCGTCGTTTCATCCAAAACTTTTCCAAGATTGCCAAACCTCTCACTGATCTCACAAAGAAGGACAAAAAGTTCATTTGGACTCCACAGTGTGATGAGAGTTTCAATCTCCTGAAGACTAAACTCACTTCCACCCCAGTTCTGGTTGGCCCAGATACTACCAAACCTTTCCAGATATTCTGTGATGCATCTCTCCAAGGCTTAGGAGCAGTTCTTATGCAAGAACGTCAAGTTGTGGCTTATGCTTCACGTCAGTTGAACCCACATGAGCAAAACTATCCCACACATGATCTTGAACTTGCAGCAGTTGTGTTTGCCCTCAAGAAATGGAGACAATACTTGTTGGGTAACAAAACTGAAATCTTTTCCGATCATAAGAGTCTGAAATACATCTTCACTCAGCCAGATCTGAACCTCGGGCAAAGGAGATGGATTGAGAAGATTAAAGACTTTGATCTCACCATTTCTTACACTCCAGGCAAGGCTAATGTTATGGCCGATGCTCTCAGTCGCAAGTCCTATTGCAATAATCTCATGATCATGGAAAGCCAACCTCCACTTCATGAAGAATTCCAGAAGCTAAACCTTGGTCTTGTTCCTCAAGGCTACCTTGCTAGCTTGACAGCCAGTCCAACTCTCGAGGACAAGATTCGTTCTGAACAACTTCGTGATATTGAAATCAAGAAGATGGTTGAGCACATCAAGGAAGGCAAGGAGAAATTCAAGTCTTTCTCAGTTGATGATAAAGGAACTTTGTTCTTTGAAGGACGCATTGCAGTTCCTCAGGTTCAAAGTCTCAAGGATATCATTCTCAAGGAGGCTCATGAAACTCCTCTCTCCATTCACCCTGGAAGTACAAAGATGTACCAGGATCTTAAGACACTGTATTGGTGGCCTGGCATGAAACGTGAAATTGCTCAATACGTTTCTGAATGCGACGTTTGTCAACGTGTTAAGGCAGTCCATCAGAAAACAGCAGGTCTACTCCAACCTCTGAAAATTCCTGAGTGGAAGTGGGACATGATTGAAATGGACTTCGTTACTGGATTTCCAAAGTCCAAAAAGGGCAACGATGCAATCTTCGTTGTTATTGATCGTCTCACTAAAGTAGCTCATTTCTTCGCTGTCAAGGAAACTATCTCAGCTAGCCAGTTAGCAGAGCTCTATACAGCAAAGATTGTTCCCCTTCATGGTGTTCCATTGGAAATAAGCTCAGACCGTGGAAGTATCTTCACTTCTCATTTCTGGAAGAGCTTTCAAGAAGCATTGGGCACTAAACTTCTGTTCAGCACAGCTTATCACCCTCAGTCTCAGGGGCAGGTCGAAAGAGTCAATCAGATTCTCGAGGATATGCTCAGAGCATGTGGTATCTCCTTTGGCATGAAATGGGAGGATTGCCTTCCATATGCTGAATTCTCCTACAACAACAGCTACCAGGCAAGCCTAGGCATGGCACCATTTGAGGCACTGTATGGTCGCAGATGCAGGAGTCCAATCAATTGGTCTGGAGCGGGTGAACGTTCACTCCTAGGCCCTGACATTGTTAAGGAAGCCGAGGAGAAAGTTCGTATCATTCGTGACAATCTCAGGATTGCTCAGTCTCGTCAGAAGAGCTATTATGATAGCAAGCACAGGGATATGATCTATGCACCTGGTGATAAGGCATATCTCCGTGTAACTCCCCTCAGAGGCACTCATCGTTTTGGTGTGAAAGGAAAGCTGGCACCAAGATACATTGGTCCTTTCAACATCCTCTCAAGGCGTGCAGAAAATGCTTATCGTCTTGAACTTCCAGAGAAGCTATCCAAGGTGCACGATGTGTTCCACGTGTCACAGCTCAAGAAGTGTTTCAAAGATCCAGATCGTGCAGTTGATCATGATTCCATCGAACTGCAAGATGATCTATCTTATGAGGAGCACCCTGTTCGTATTCTTGATGAGACCGAGCGTAAGACTCGCAACAAGAGCACCAAGTTCTTGAAAGTGCAATGGCCGCATCATTCCGATAAAGAGGCAACGTGGGAGACCGAAGAGGATCTTCGCAAGAAGTATCCGGACCTTTTCACATCTCAGTAAGGAATCTCGGGGCGCGATTCCTTCAAGGGGGGGCGTTTTGTAACATCCAAGTATGAAAACCCCTAGTTGTTTTACTTCTTTGTTTTATTTAAGCAATGCATCATGTCATCATCCCCATATTTATTTCTGTTTGCATTGTTTTCATAATAAAAGTCAAACTCAATCAACTTCTGTTTTCACACTTGTCTGTTACTTTCTTTCAAATAAAGATTTGCAAATCAAAAACATCAAATGCTTCCAAATTATTTTTCTTATTGATTCAACTATTAAATTGTTGCTTAATTCAATCAATCACTTTAATCAATTAATTTCAAATCATTTCCAAACTCAAGCCATTTCTCAAAATCATTAATCCTGTGAATCCATGAAGTTCACCACTAATTGGAATTCCTTAAAACATTCTAAACCCTAGGGGAAACCCTATTGAATTTTATCTTGTTTTTCTTACATTACTTAACATTGCAATTTTCAACCAATTTTGGGTTTAATTTTAAACAGCAAGCAAACAACTAAGTTTTTGAAAACAAAAACTACCAAGTGGTTGCATTTTCAACTAAGGAATTTATCATAATTTTTCCAAATTTTTATCTAAACAAAAACCTATGTTTTTTATCCAAAAGCAAAGGTTACAAAAAAAAAACAGAAAAAAAAAACCTTGCGCGCGCGCAGCAGCTAACGAAACCAGCCCACTCTATCTAACGCGCGCGCAAAGCCCAGCCCGCCTAAGCCACTTACCGCTTTGATAATCGTGCTCACCTTCTAATTTCAGTACGGCGCACCATCCGTGGCGCCACCGCATCCCCGCGTCGACTCCGGCGGCCGCACCGCGCCTCCGCGCCTCTATAAAGCACCTAGGGCACCCGCAGGCCAACCCTAGCGCCCTAGGTTTCCTCTCCCCTCTCCGTCGCCGTCGTCTGCTTCCTCCCCGACGCCAATTCCTCTCCGCTCCACCTCACCGGCGGCAGCTCACTGAAGATCACGATGGCGCCGCCGCGTAGCGCTCCCACTTAGCCACCCACCATCTGCTATCGCTTCGCCGCTCCTTACTCTCCCCCTTGGACACCAGAAGCAACCACGGTGAGCCTCAGACCGCCGCCGCGATCCTTCTTCCTCTTCGGCCACCGCGCCATGTTTTCTGAATCCGAGCTTCCCGCCGGCGTTGCAGGGATCCTCGACCTTGATCTGTTGCTGGAATCGGACGTCCTCGTCTTCCTCTACGTCTTGGACACCGGAGCTCGCCTGGAGGACATCTACATCGACGGCGCCGTCCACTTCGTCTCCGCGGCCACCGTCGTCACCCCGTCGTCAGCAGCTCGTCATCGTCGCGCCTCTGCTCCTCGACAACGGTGGTGAGCACCGTTTGCTCCTCCTCCCTCCTCTGCATCCGTGCTTTGATCTGAAACGCCCACGCATCCATTTGTATCGAGTACCACCGGGGATCGTCGCCGTTTCCTTCCGGCGAGTTTCTGTTCTGACGAAACGAGCAAACGTTTGCTCGTCAGAAATTCAGTCTTGGCACGAACTGAACCTTAACCTGAATCAGCCCCCTTTACTGTCAAACAACGCAGCTCAGCGCAGCGGTACTGCACCGTGCGCTCAAGGGTTTGGTCGCGGGTTCGAGCCCCGCGCGCCCAATCTTTTTGCTCTTTTTCGCCTCCGTGCGCAGGCCCACTGTCATGGACTCTCCCTGCCACGCAAGCATGCGCGGTGCCACAGTGGCCTGTGGCCCACTGGTTAGTGGCTAGGGGTAGAGATCCAGTGGGTAACAAACGTTCCAGTGCGAATTTCAAAATTCCAAATTCCTTTTTAATTAGCAGAATTAAAACCAAACTTTAAAATTCAATATCTTTTGTTTTATAATTCCAAATAAATACAAACTTTATATGAATTCTGATCCAAATTTTCTAATCTTTCCAAATATCCAATTTGTGTACTGTTTTGGTAACTTCAAATGCATTTAAAATTCAAATCTAAATATTTCAAATGTTAATTTGTAAATTCCATGACTAATTATTTATAAATCCAATAAATGCAAATAAAATATGTTTTCCTTACCATTTCACCTAACCTATTCAAATATAATTTTTTTTTCTGTTTTGAATAATTAAAATTGCCTAAACAATTTAAATCTTGTTTAATTCAATTAAAAATTGTTTAATATTGTTTAATTCATAATTAAATAATCCTAAGTCCAATTTCAAAATATGAAACATGTAATCCAACTAAAATTTGATGTAATGTTCAAATATCAACCTTGTTATTTGTTTTGAACAATTTAAATGGTTGAAAACAACAAATACTTGTGTGTTTCCCTTTAAGGCACCCAAAATTCCCTAAATTAATAATAAAATTCTAAATTGCTACACCTTATTCTAATTTGATTCTAATGTTGTTATTTTGCTGTTTTCCTTTTGCATGCATCATACTAAACCACTAGCACCTGTTATTTAGTTGGAAAACAAATAATATAACCAAAATCCATGGGCTTTTCATATGCAACTCAAAGTTGCATATGTGTCCATTTAAATTGTGTTATCATATCAATTAGTTTATTTTGATGCATCTATTAACTTGTCATGCATCATATTTGATTGTGCACTATGCCATGACAATGATTGTTTATATTTCTGCCTTGTTTGTTTGCTTCTTCTCGGATAGACGACGACGTTGATACCGACGACCTTTACGACACCCCTTCTGAGGATCTAGCTTAGTACCCGGCTACTGGGTTTGCAGGCAAGTTATCACTCACATGAACCACTGTGTTCCTTTCAACATTGGTTACCGATACTTTCCGTTGATCCTTTTCTGCTAGCCATAGTGGTAGTTGTTTCTGTTACGAACCTATCACATGATCCCTAAACCCTGATATTGCCATCACCTCCAGTCCTAAAACCCTGTTGCTTGGGCCCGTGTCTTACTAGCATGCTTAGGGTTGTTTTGCTCGAGTCTGGTATAAGTTCCTTTCTGTTATCATATATTCTGTTATATTCTGGGCTCGATGTTAAACAACACCTGTTAATTTGAGGTAATAATAATTTGCTGATAAGGCACCGGCAGGAGGCCCGGCGTGGTTTTGAGGCCTGCTAGTGTCGACCCTAATAGGAAAAGGGTCTTGTCTACTGATCCATGATGAGCGCACTATCCGCATGTGGGAAGCGTGTATGGGCGCCCCCCTCAATTTGACTCGATCCGCATCTCGTCCAAATCACCACACTTAGTTCGGGCTTTCCATTTGATGCACGCATATGCAGGTACGAACCCGAGGCCAGTGTGGAACTTTTGTAGTCGGCATTTAGGGCGGCGTGGTCTTCCAGTGCTATGAGGGTCCTCCTTTTCTTCGGGGGGCTCGATTAGGCGCGCACGCACAGCATGTGGTGCTTTGGGCTTGATGCGAGGAAAGGTTGAATTGTGTTGAGTGCCCCGCTTGGTGGGAAAGGCCTTCCCATCTGGCGGGATATTCTTACGTGTACGGCCAAATTGGTGCACCCCTGCAGGGATAAATCTTCTCGAGAAGCCGTGTTTTCCGCGGTTATGGTTGACTTGGTGAAAGTACTGGCTAACAAGTACTCAGAACAACTTACACCTAACTAATGATAACCTGACTAGTAATAGACCTATTGACACAACAACTTGATCCATCATTAATCCAACTGTGTGAGTTATCCTCGGATTGCTTCTTTGGATAAGGGGCGAGATCCAGGATGGGTTTGTTTGGTGGTTAGCTATAGTTGGTTACGATACGCTATCTTATCTCTTTCTGATACACCGTAAAGTTGTAGTATGTTCTGTAGTTGGTTAGTGCAGCCAGTTGCAGCATCTTTCATACCCTTTTCTTCCGTTGATCCCAAGGCATCTGTGCTTGGTGTTGACGGGTTACACCTTGGTGAACTGTGAGTCTTGCTTGCCAGTACGTTGTTGTACTGACCCCTTTGGGCTGTGGTTTACGCAGACTACGACTACGGCTACGATGACCACTAGGATGGCTACTTCGTGGAGTTTGACGAGACTGCAGACGAGTAGTTAGCTGGACCAGGGCTGGATCCAGGACCTACGTGGATGGGCTTCGTCTTCTTTATTTTCTCCGGCTTCTTAAGCCTGTTGGATTTGTCTGTACCCAGACACCTTTGATTGCTTCCGCTGATGTAATGAATGTTATGTTGGGACATGTGTCCTCTGGATGATTGTATTTGCTATTTCTGCCTTAGTGAAGGCCAGTTGCAACTTTATTTCAATCTTTCGTGTCTTAGAGGCATGTTGTGTTATCCTTTTGTTCAAAACCGTTGACGTACCATGTGTGTATGGTATGAAGTACGTCAATGGTAGTATCCTGATTTCTATAGGATAGTTTACATCGACGGTGAACAGTAACGGTTGGTTGTCGCACATAAGTGCTGGCCTACCCGTAAGGGAACGCGGGAGCCGTTAAGCCCCGTAATCCAACCAAAATACTGTTCAGTTCGTACGGTGAGTATCCTCTAGAAGTCCGGGTGCGACAAATTTGTGACGCCCCGAGATCGGGCACTATGCAGATTTCAGCATTCCCGCCAAATCCGCATAATAACCGATTCCAGGTTGCCACTTATGATAACATTACAGCAGTTCACGAATATTCCACAATTACAACAGAAACAGATAGATACAAGATGACTTAGACGAGTCAGGGATACAACTGATACATTACAAAGATCCAAATAACAGCGGAAGAAACAACATAGCGTCCGGCTACGGACAAGATCCAAATTGGACTAAGAGTCCTGAAGATAACCGAGAGCGTCCAATCCCTGCCCAGGCCAAGCCGGAGGGATTCCCAAGCTAGCGTCGTCAGACTTCAAACCTGTTGACTGCAATTTGGAATTTGCAGCCACGAAAGAGATTCGTGGGTCAGTACGGTTAAGTACTGGCAAGTGGATAAACCATACTCACAAGTTACCGGCGTAGCCAGTCATCACAAGATACAAATACTTTGGGATCAACGGAAAGGAAGGGGTGATTGCAAATAAGCGGCAGCGGGCTGCACTAACCAACTACAGAGATTCTATCACTTCCGACTAACAGAAAGGAGATAAGATCGAGTGTTGTAACCAACTGAAAGATAACGTCAAACAAACCCATCCTGGATCTCGCCCCTTATCCAAAGAAGCAATCCGAGGATAACTCACGCAGTTGAATTAATGATGGTTCAGATTATTGTGTCAATAAGCCTATTACTAGTCAAGTTGTTAATCATGGGGTGAAAGATTGTTAACCATTAGGTTTAAGTTGTCATGAGTACTTGTTAGCCAGTACTTTCACCAAGTAATCCATAACCGCGGAAAACACGGCTTCTCGAGAAGATTATCCCTGCAGGGTTGCACCAATTTGGCCGTACACGTATGAATAACCCGCCAGATGGGGAGCTAACCCACCAAGCGAGGTACTCAACACAACTCAACTCTTCTTCGCATCAAGCCCAAAGCACCACGTGATGTGCGTGCGCGGCTAATCGAGCCCCCGAAGAAAAGGGGACCCTCATAGCACTGGAAGACCACGCCGCCCTAAATGCCGACTACAAAAGTTCCACCCTGGCGCCAAGGGTTCGTACCTGCATATGCGTGCAGCAAATGGAAAGCCCGAACTAAATGTGGCGATTTGGACGAGATGCGAATCGAGTCAAGTTGAGGGGGGCGCCCATACTCGCTTCCCACATGCGGGTAGTGCGCTCATCATGGATCAGTAGACAAGACCCTTTTCCTAATTAGGGGGGCCGACACTAGCAGGTCTCAAAACCACAAAGGGCCTCCTGCCGGTGCCTTATCATCAAATTATTATTACCATTAGCATTAACAGGATTGATTGATTGATTAACCTCGAACCCCCAGAACATAATGAAGTAATAACAGAAAGTAACGGGTGACAGACTCAAGCAAAACAACCGTAAGCATGATAGTAAGACACTGGCTCAAACAATGGGTTGTAGGAAGGGAGATGAGGCATTATCAGGGTTAAAGGATTCATGTGATAGGTTCGTAGCAGAAACAACTACTACTAAGGCTAGCAGAAAAGAACAACGGGAAGTATCGGTAACAAGTGATGAAAAGCAGCCATATGGCAGCAAGTGAGTATACTTGCCTGAGATCCCGCAAGGTAGCAGAACTTGTCGTTGCTCACATCATCTCAACGTCCTATCCGGGAAGAAGCAATGAACCTCGAACAAACACCGGATGCAACAATTACTACTACGGAAAGAGATCCAGCATGATCAAGATATGGATGCATGACAGGTTAAAGATGCATCAGAATAAACTAGTTGACATGATAAACAAATTTAAATGGACCCATATGCAATGTGAGTTGCATATGGATGCACATGTTAAGGTTGAAGCAATGATCTACAATTAGTTAACATGTGTAAGTGGTTTATCATGATGCAGGCATGATGAAAGCAATAATGAACAACAATAGATGCAAAGGAAAAGGAAATTACCAAGTGTGGGATTTTATTTGTCATGTTAATAATTTTTGGTTCCTTATTGATGTCACACAAGTAAATGTTGTTTTCAACAAGTTAAAGTGTTCAAAACAAAAGACAAAGTTGATATTTGAAAAAGGTTATCAAATTTTAGTTGGTCTACATGTTTCACATATTGAAATTGGAATTAGGATAATTTAATTATGAATTAAACAATATTAAACAAGTTTTAAATGAATTTAAAAACAAGTTTGAATTCAATTGAATTTTTATTTGTTCAAAACATAATTTCAAACTCATATTTTAAAAGTTCACACTTTGATGGTTTGAAAACATATTTTGCATGTTCAAACTTATTTTAGTTTGAGCAAGTTATGATTTTATCAAATTTAAATGAATTAAACAAGGATTAAATTATTTGGACAATTTAAATTATTCAAACCATGAAAAAAAATTTATATTTGAAAAGGTTATTCAAAATGGTATGGAAAACATATTTTATTTGCCTTATTTGGAATTAGTATGAATTATTTATGAATTGTTGCAAATTACAATTGAATTATTTGAATTCAAATTTGAATTGAATTTTGAAAGTTCAAAACAGAAAACAAATGTGATATTTGAAAAGTTCATGGAATTTTGGTTGGGATACATATAAAATTTGTATTATTTGAATTTGTAGATTAAAAGTTATAGTTGTTTGATTTTTAGGGTTCAAATTGTAAAAGGCAGGGGCTAGAATGTGAAAGAAATATTGGAACAGGGGCTTCTGTGCAGAACCAGGAAAAGCTAGGGGCCTGGTGTAAAGTGCGGATCCAGATCTAGATCTGGAGGGGTTTCTCACCGGGGGGGTGACCTAGCCACGGAGACTGACGAAAGGGCCCCGCTGTGCTGGCGCATGACGGAGCGCGGGTGGCAGCTGACGCGGATTGAGGGGTCACCGACGGGTGGACCCGCCACCGCGCGGTAAATCGCGAAAAAAGGTGGAGCAAAGTGCTCCACGGGGGTTCGAACCCGTGACTGCCTCGCTGCGCGCACGGAAGCGCAACCAGTAGGTCGGGTGCGTGGTCTTGTTGGGATACAGGTGCAAGGATAGATGTGTTTAGCTGTCGGGGGGATAACTGAAATTACCAGCAGAACACGACTCCGGTTCAGTTACAGAGGATCGACGCCGGCGACTCGTTGACGCTCGCCGCGGTTGTCCGCGCGGCCGTGTGAGTGCGGTGCTGGGCGTGCGTGGTGCTTGGTGGGCGCGGGGCCCCGAGGGCAGAGAGGGAAAGGTCGAGGGGCGGTGCTCACCTTGGCCTGTTCGTCGAGGAAGGCGACCTGCTGCTGTCGGACAGGAACAGCGAGGCCCTCTCCGGCGACGGCGCGGCCGCCGTGGTGCCTCCCGGCAAGCGACGAGGGGGCAGGGAGGTCCAGTACGACGCAGCGGTTCCATTCCAAGGATCAGTTGCCCCTCGAGGTGACCATGGGGGATGGAAGGTGGCGGCCAACAGTGGGGGTTTCGGTGGTTTCAGTCTGTGGAGTTTCAGAGAGAACAGATGGGAGCAGAGGGGAGGTGGCGGCGATGGGAAGGGGTGAACTAGCTAGGGTTAGGCTAGCAGCAGAGGGGGGGAGGTGGAGCTATATGGGGAGCTGGTGCCTGTACGGCAGCGCATCCATGGGGTGGAGGAGGATCACACGGCAGGGAGGGGGTTCGTACAGAGGGAAAGCGACAGGAGGAAGAAGGGTAACGGGATGGAAAGAAAAAGTGGGCCTAGGGGGAGAAATAAGGGGAAGGGGTGGGCTGCCCTCTCTCCTTGGTTTTTTTTTTTTGCTATTAGTTGATTTTTTTTGTAAAGAATAAAAGAGGGAAAAAGAGAAGGGTTAGGGTTGTTTATTTGATAACTAAATTTTATTAATTTGCAACACAACAACAACAAGTAGTTTTAAAAATAGTTCTCAACAATTTGAAATTATTAATTGGATACTAATTTGTTATGTGATTTTTTTGTAAATGGGGTTTGGTTTGGAAGTTTGGAAATAAACAAATGGTATTTAATGAGTTCAATCAATCAAACATTATTGAATCAATTGGTTTGCAAAATTTTAATATTTAAACCCATATTGAAGTATGATAATTAGGAGTGATTTGATTTGAATTTTTGAATTAGTCATTAGGGTTTTAATAACAGGGAGAGTTGTATTACCAAGCAATGTGATTAGAACAATTCAACCAGTGGAAAAAGAATTGAGTGGTTTAGTTTTGAAATTTTGAAATTGGAAATTTTTGAGCAAGGGTGAAAGTTTAAATTGTTTTTGAAATTTTGAGTTGTTTTGAAAAACAGAATGCAATGCTCATGTGATGCATATGATGCAAGCAAAAAAGGAAACAGACACTTTCTACCAAAGGTAACACCCCAGGTGCTACAGACGACACCACTAACAAGGGATTGCGCCCTCGCAATCCACCTGCTAACCCGGGAGGGGAAAGAAGTTCGACTATCGATTCTTCGTGCTTCCAGTTGATCTCCTCGACACCACTAACAAGGGCTTCTCGACACCACTAACAAAGGATTCTTGCTGGGAGTGATGACGATGTTCTTCCACCAGGAATCTTCCGATGATCGAACCTATTAGGTTAAGGGCTCAGAAAACGTCCACCCACGTAGGATCCTAACACTTTGAAAGATAGACAAGGGGGGAGACTCCAAAACAAATAAGATGGGAGGGGAAATAGAATATGGATAAGGAGAAAACAAGAATCCTATCGATATGTTTTTCCAAAATAGTTTAGCAGAAATAGTTTTTGACACTCTAGAAACAACGACCGTTAGCGAGGTTATCCTACAGGCTTTGCGGACCCGTTGCTTCGATAACCATTCGTATCGAAACAATCTCGGGAATCGGAACCAAGGCTCTGATACCATTTGTGACGCCCCGAGATCGGGCACTATGCAGATTTCAGCATTCCCGCCAAATCCGCATAATAACCGATTCCAGGTTGCCACTTATGATAACATTACAGCAGTTCACGAATATTCCACAATTACAACAGAAACAGATAGATACAAGATGACTCAGACGAGTCAGGGATACAACTGATACATTACAAAGATCCAAATAACAGCGAAAGAAACAACATAGCGTCCGGCTACGGACAAGATCCAAATTGGACTAAGAGTCCTGAAGATAACCGAGAGTGTCCAATCCCTGCCCAGGCCAAGCCGGAGGGATTCCCAAGCTAACGTCGTCAGACTTCAAACCTGTTGACTGCAATTTGGAATTTGCAGCCACGAAAGAGATTCGTGGGTCAGTACGGTTAAGTACTGGCAAGTGGATAAACCATACTCACAAGTTACCGGCGTAGCCAGTCATCACAAGATACAAATACTTTGGGATCAACGGAAAGGAAGGGGTGATTGCAAATAAGCGACAGCGGGCTGCACTAACCAACTACAGAGATTCTATCACTTCCGACTAACAGAAAGGAGATAAGATCGAGTGTTGTAACCAACTGAAAGATAACGTCAAACAAACCCATCCTGGATCTCGCCCCTTATCCAAAGAAGCAATCCGAGGATAACTCACGCAGTTGAATTAATGATGGTTCAGATTATTGTGTCAATAAGCCTATTACTAGTCAAGTTGTTAATCATGGAGTGAAAGATTGTTAACCATTAGGTTTAAGTTGTCCTGAGTACTTGTTAGCCAGTACTTTCACCAAGTAATCCATAACCGCGGAAAACACGGCTTCTCGAGAAGATTATCCCTGCAGGGTTGCACCAATTTGGCCGTACACGTATGAATAACCTGCCAGATGGGGAGCTAACCCACCAAGCGAGGTACTCAACACAACTCAACTCTTCTTCGCATCAAGCCCAAAGCACCACGTGCTGTGCGTGCGCGGCTAATCGAGCCCCCGAAGAAAAGGGGACCCTCATAGCACTAGAAGACCACGCCGCCCTAAATGCCGACTACAAAAGTTCCACCCTGGCGCCAAGGGTTCGTACCTGCATATGCGTGCAGCAAATGGAAAGCCCGAACTAAATGTGGCGATTTGGACGAGATGCGAATCGAGTCAAGTTGAGGGGGGCGCCCATACTCGCTTCCCACATGCGGGTAGTGCGCTCATCATGGATCAGTAGACAAGACCCTTTTCCTAATTAGGGGGGTCGACACTAGCAGGCCTCAAAACCACAAAGGGCCTCCTGCCGGTGCCTTATCATCAAATTATTATTACCATTAGCATTAACAGGATTGATTGATTGATTAACCTCGAACCCCCAGAACATAATGAAGTAATAACATAAAGTAACGGGTGACAGACTCGAGCAAAACAACCCTAAGCATGATAGTAAGACACTGGCTCAAACAATGGGTTGTAGGAAGGGAGATGAGGCATTATCAGGGTTAAAGGATTCATGTGATAGGTTCGTAGCAGAAACAACTACTACTAAGGCTAGCAGAAAAGAACAACGGGAAGTATCGGTAACAAGTGATGAAAAGCAGCCATATGGCAGCAAGTGAGTATACTTGCCTGAGATCCCGCAAGGTAGCAGAACTTGTCGTTGCTCACATCATCTCAACGTCCTATCCGGGAAGAAGCAATGAACCTCGAACAAACACCGGATGCAACAATTACTACTACGGCAAGAGATCCAGCATGATCAAGATATGGATGCATGACAGGTTAAAGATGCATCAGAATAAACTAGTTGACATGATAAACAAATTTAAATGGACCCATATGCAATGTGAGTTGCATATGGATGCACATGTTAAGGTTGAAGCAATGATCTACAATTAGTTAACACGTGTAAGTGGTTTATCATGATGCAGGCATGATGAAAGCAATAATGAACAACAATAGATGCAAAGGAAAAGGAAATTACCAAGTGTGGGATTTTTATTTGTCATGTTAATAATTTTTGGTTCCTTATTGATGTCACACAAGTAAATGTTGTTTTCAACAAGTTAAAGTGTTCAAAACAAAAGACAAAGTTGATATTTGAAAAGGTTATCAAATTTTAGTTGGTCTACATGTTTCACATATTGAAATTGGAATTAGGATAATTTAATTATGAATTAAACAATATTAAACAAGTTTTAAATGAATTTAAAAACAAGTTTGAATTTAATTGAATTTTTATTTGTTCAAAACATAATTTCAAACTCATATTTGAAAAGTTCACACTTTGATGGTTTGAAAACATATTTTGCATGTTCAAATTTATTTTAGTTTGAGCAAGTTATGATTTTATCAAATTTAAATGAATTAAACAAGGATTAAATTATTTGGGCAATTTAAATTATTCAAACCATGAAACAAAATTTATATTTGAAAAGGTTATTCAAAATGGTATGGAAAACATATTTTATTTGCCTTATTTGGAATTAGTATGAATTATTTATGAATTGTTGCAAATTACAATTGAATTATTTGAATTCAAATTTGAATTGAATTTGAAAGTTCAAAACAGAAAACAAATGTGATATTTGAAAAGTTCATGGAATTTTGGTTGGGATACATATAAAATTTGTATTATTTGAATTTGTAGATTAAAAGTTATAGTTGTTTGATTTTTAGGGTTCAAATTGTAAAAGGCAGGGGCTAGAATGTGAAAGAAATATTGGAACAGGGGCTTCTGTGCAGAACCAGGAAAAGCTAGGGGCCTGGTGTAAAGTGCGGATCCAGATCTAGATCTGGAGGGGTTTCTCACCGGGGGGGTGACCTAGCCACGGAGACTGACGAAAGGGCCCGGCTGTGCTGGCGCATGACGGAGCGCGGGTGGCAGCTGACGCGGATTGAGGGGTCACCGACGGGTGGACCCGCCACCGCGCGGTAAATCGCGAAAAAAGGTGGAGCAAAGTGCTCCACGGGGGTTCGAACCCGTGACTGCCTCGCTGCGCGCACGGAAGCGCAACCAGTAGGTCGGGTGCGTGGTCTTGTTGGGATACAGGTGCAAGGATAGATGTGTTTAGCTGTCGGGGGGATAACTGAAATTACCAGCAGAACACGACTCCGGTTCAGTTACAGAGGATCGACGCCGGCGACTCGTTGACGCTCGCCGCGGTTGTCCGCGCGGCCGTGTGAGTGCGGTGCTGGGCGTGCGTGGTGCTTGGTGGGCGCGGGGCCCCGAGGGCAGAGAGGGAAAGGTCGAGGGGCGGTGCTCACCTTGGCCTGTTCGTCGAGGAAGGCGACCTGCTGCTGTCGGACAGGAACAGCGAGGCCCTCTCCGGCGACGGCGCGGCCGCCGTGGTGCCTCCCGGCAAGCGACGAGGGGGCAGGGAGGTCCAGTACGACGCAGCGGTTCCATTCCAAGGATCAGTTGCCCCTCGAGGTGACCATGGGGGATGGAAGGTGGCGGCCAACAGTGGGGGTTTCGGTGGTTTCAGTCTGTCGAGGTTCAGAGAGAACAGATGGGAGCAGAGGGGAGGTGGCGGCGATGGGAAGGGGTGAACTAGCTAGGGTTAGGCTAGCAGCAGAGGGGGGGGAGGTGGAGCTATATGGGGAGCTGGTGCCTGTACGGCAGCGCATCCATGGGGTGGAGGAGGATCACACGGCAGGGAGGGGGTTCGTACAGAGGGAAAGCGACAGGAGGAAGAAGGGTAACGGGCTGGAAAGAAAAAGTGGGCCTAGGGGGAGAAATAAGGGGAAGGGGTGGGCTGCCCTCTCTCCTTGGCTTTTATTTATTTTTATTTTTTTGCTATTAGTTTGATTTTTTTTTGTAAAGAATAAAAGAGGGAAAAAGAGAAGGGTTAGGGTTGTTTATTTGATAACTAAATTTTATTAATTTGCAACACAACAACAACAAGTAGTTTTAAAAATAGTTCTCAACAATTTGAAATTATTAATTGGATACTAATTTGTTATGTGATTTTTTTGTAAATGGGGTTTGGTTTGGAAGTTTGGGAATAAACAAATGGTATTTAATGAGTTCAATCAATCAAACATTATTGAATCAATTGGTTTGCAAAATTTTAATATTTAAACCCATATTGAAGTATGATAATTTAGGAGTGATTTGATTTGAATTTTTGAATTAGTCATTAGGGTTTTAATAACAGGGAGAGTTGTATTACCAAGCAATTTGATTAGAACAATTCAACCAGTGGAAAAACAATTGAGTGGTTTAGTTTTGAAATTTTGAAATTGGAAATTTTTGAGCAAGGGTGAAAGTTTAAATTGTTTTTGAAATTTTGAGTTGTTTTGAAAAACAGAATGCAATGCTCATGTGATGCATATGATGCAAGCAAAAAAGGAAACAAACACTTTCTACCAAAGGTAACACCCCAGGTGCTACAGACGACACCACTAACAAGGGATTGCGCCCTCGCAATCCACCTGCTAACCCGGGAGGGGAAAGAAGTTCGACTATCGATTCTTCGTGCTTCCAGTTGATCTCCTCGACACCACTAACAAGGGCTTCTCGACACCACTAACAAGGGATTCTTGCTGGGAGTGATGACGATGTTCTTCCACCAGGAATCTTCCGATGATCGAACCTATTAGGTTAAGGGCTCAGAAAACGTCCACCCACGTAGGATCCTAACACTTTGAAAGATAGACAAGGGGGGAGACTCCAAAACAAATAAGATGGGAGGGGAAATAGAATATGGATAAGGAGAAAACAAGAATCCTATCGAGATGTTTTTCCAAAATAGTTTAGCAGAAATGGTTTTTGACACTCTAGAAACAACGACCGTTAGCGAGGTTATCCTACAGGCTTTACGGACCCGTTGCTTCGATAACCATTCGTATCGAAACAATCTCGGGAATCGGAACCAAGGCTCTGATACCATTTGTGACGCCCCGAGATCGGGCACTATGCAGATTTCAGCATTCCCGCCAAATCCGCATAATAACCGATTCCAGGTTGCCACTTATGATAACATTACATCAGTTCACGAATATTCCACAATTACAACTGAAACAGATAGATACAAGATGACTCAGACGAGTCAGGGATACAACTGATACATTACAAAGATCCAAATAACAGCGGAAGAAACAACATAGCGTCCGGCTACGGACAAGATCCAAATTGGACTAAGAGTCCTGAAGATAACCGAGAGCGTCCAATCCCTGCCCAGGCCAAGCCGGAGGGATTCCCAAGCTAACGTCGTCAGACTTCAAACCTGTTGACTGCAATTTGGAATTTGCAGCCACGAAAGAGATTCGTGGGTCAGTACGGTTAAGTACTGGCAAGTGGATAAACCATACTCACAAGTTACCGGCGTAGCCAGTCATCACAAGATACAAATACTTTGGGATCAACGGAAAGGAAGGGGTGATTGCAAATAAGCGACATCGGGCTGCACTAACCAACTACAGAGATTCTATCACTTCCGACTAACAGAAAGGAGATAAGATCGAGTGTTGTAACCAACTGAAAGATAACGTCAAACAAACCCATCCTGGATCTCGCCCCTTATCCAAAGAAGCAATCCGAGGATAACTCACGCAGTTGAATTAATGATGGTTCAGATTATTGTGTCAATAAGCCTATTACTAGTCAAGTTGTTAATCATGGGGTGAAAGATTGTTAACCATTAGGTTTAAGTTGTCCTGAGTACTTGTTAGCCAGTACTTTCACCAAGTAATCCATAACCGCGGAAAACACGGCTTCTCGAGAAGATTATCCCTGCAGGGTTGCACCAATTTGGCCGTACACGTATGAATAACCCGCCAGATGGGGAGCTAACCCACCAAGCGAGGTACTCAACACAACTCAACTCTTCTTCGCATCAAGCCCAAAGCACCACGTGTTGTGCGTGCGCGGCTAATCGAGCCCCCGAAGAAAAGGGGACCCTCATAGCACTGGAAGAGCACGCCGCCCTAAATGCCGACTACAAAAGTTCCACCCTGGCGCCAAGGGTTCGTACCTGCATATGCGTGCAGCAAATGGAAAGCCCGAACTAAATGTGGCGATTTGGACGAGATGCGAATCGAGTCAAGTTGAGGGGGGCGCCCATACTCGCTTCCCACATGCGGGTAGTGCGCTCATCATGGATCAGTAGACAAGACCCTTTTCCTAATTAGGGGGGTCGACACTAGCAGGCCTCAAAACCACAAAGGGCCTCCTGCCGGTGCCTTATCATCAAATTATTATTACCATTAGCATTAACAGGATTGATTGATTGATTAACCTCGAACCCCCAGAACATAATGAAGTAATAACAGAAAGTAACAGGTGACAGACTCGAGCAAAACAACCCTAAGCATGATAGTAAGACACTGGCTCAAACAATGGGTTGTAGGAAGGGAGATGAGGCATTATCAGGGTTAAAGGATTCATGTGATAGGTTCGTAGCAGAAACAACTACTACTAAGGCTAGCAGAAAAGAACAACGGGAAGTATCGGTAACAAGTGATGAAAAGCAGCCATATGGCAGCAAGTGAGTATACTTGCCTGAGATCCCGCAAGGTAGCAGAACTTGTCGTTGCTCACATCATCTCAACGTCCTATCCGGGAAGAAGCAATGAACCTCGAACAAACACCGGATGCAACAATTACTACTACGGCAAGAGATCCAGCATGATCAAGATATGGATGCATGACAGGTTAAAGATGCAACAGAATAAACTAGTTGACATGATAAACAAATTTAAATGGACCCATATGCAATGTGAGTTGCATATGGATGCACATGTTAAGGTTGAAGCAATGATCTACAATTAGTTAACATGTGTAAGTGGTTTATCATGATGCAGGCATGATGAAAGCAATAATGAACAACAATAGATGCAAAGGAAAAGGAAATTACCAAGTGTGGGATTTTATTTGTCATGTTAATAATTTTTGGTTCCTTATTGATGTCACACAAGTAAATGTTGTTTTCAACAAGTTAAAGTGTTCAAAACAAAAGACAAAGTTGATATTTGAAAAGGTTATCAAATTTTAGTTGGTCTACATGTTTCACATATTGAAATTGGAATTAGGATAATTTAATTATGAATTAAACAATATTAAACAAGTTTTAAATGAATTTAAAAACAAGTTTGAATTTAATTGAATTTTTATTTGTTCAAAACATAATTTCAAACTCATATTTGAAAAGTTCACACTTTGATGGTTTGAAAACATATTTTGCATGTTCAAATTTATTTTAGTTTGAGCAAGTTATGATTTTATCAAATTTAAATGAATTAAACAAGGATTAAATTATTTGGGAAATTTAAATTATTCAAACCATGAAACAAAATTTATATTTGAAAAGGTTATTCAAAATGGTATGGAAAACATATTTTATTTGCCTTATTTGGAATTAGTATGAATTATTTATGAATTGTTGCAAATTACAATTGAGTTATTTGAATTCAAATTTGAATTGAATTTTGAAAGTTCAAAACAGAAAACAAATGTGATATTTGAAAAGTTCATGGAATTTTGGTTGGGATACATATAAAATTTGTATTATTTGAATTTGTAGATTAAAAGTTATAGTTGTTTGATTTTTAGGGTTCAAATTGTAAAAGGCAGGGGCTAGAATGTGAAAGAAATATTGGAACAAGGGCTTCTGTGCAGAACCAGGAAAAGCTAGGGGCTTGGTGTAAAGTGCGGATCCAGATCTAGATCTGGAGGGGTTTCTCACCGGGGGGGTGACCTAGCCACGGAGACTGACGAAAGGGCCCGGCTGTGCTGGCGCATGACGGAGCGCGGGTGGCAGCTGACGCTGATTGAGGGGTCACCGACGGGTGGACCCGCCACCGCGCGGTAAATCGCGAAAAAAAGGTGGAGCAAAGTGCTCCACGGGGGTTCGAACCCGTGACTGCCTCGCTGCGCGCACGGAAGCGCAACCAGTAGGTCGGGTGCGTGGTCTTGTTGGGATACAGGTGCAAGGATAGATGTGTTTAGCTGTCGGGGGGATAACTAAAATTACCAGCAGAACACGACTCCGGTTCAGTTACAGAGGATCGACGCCGGCGACTCATTGACGCTCGCCGCGGTTGTCCGCGCGGCCGTGTGAGTGCGGTGCTGGGCGTGCGTGGTGCTTGGTGGGCGCGGGGCCCCGAGGGCAGAGAGGGAAAGGTCGAGGGGCGGTGCTCACCTTGGCCTGTTCGTCGAGGAAGGCGACCTGCTGCTGTCGGACAGGAACAGCGAGGCCCTCTCCGGCGACGGCGCGGCCGCCGTGGTGCCTCCCGGCAAGCGACGAGGGGGCAGGGAGGTCCAGTACGACGCAGCGGTTCCATTCCAAGGATCAGTTGCCCCTCGAGGTGACCATGGGGGATGGAAGGTGGCGGCCAACAGAGGGGGTTTCGGTGGTTTCAGTCTGTGGAGTTTCAGAGAGAACAGATGGGAGCAGAGGGGAGGTGGCGGCGATGGGAAGGGGTGAACTAGCTAGGGTTAGGCTAGCAGCAGAGGGGGGGAGGTGGAGCTATATGGGGAGCTGGTGCCTGTACGGCAGCGCATCCATGGGGTGGAGGAGGATCACACGGCAGGGAGGGGGTTCGTACAGAGGGAAAGCGACAGAAGGAAGAAGGGTAACGGGCTGGAAAGAAAAAGTGGGCCTAGGGGGAGAAATAAGGGGAAGGGGTGGGCTGCCCTCTCTCCTTGGCTTTTTTTTTTTGCTATTAGTTGATTTTTTTTGTAAAGAATAAAAGAGGGAAAAAGAGAAGGGTTAGGGTTGTTTATTTGATAACTAAATTTTATTAATTTGCAACACAACAACAACAAGTAGTTTTAACCCTCAGTCTCAAGGGCAAGTCGAAAGAGTCAATCAGATTCTCGAGGATATGCTCAGAGCATGTGGTCTATCCTTTGGCATGAAATGGGAGGAATGTCTTCCATATGCTGAATTCTCCTACAACAACAGCTTCCAGACAAGCCTAGGCATGGCACCGTTTGAAGCACTCTATGGCCGCAGATGCAGGAGTCCAATCAATTGGTCTGGAGCTGGTGAACGTTCACTCTTAGGCCCTGACGTTGTTAAGGAAGCCGAAGAGAAAGTTCGCATCATTCGTGACAATCTCAAGATTGCTCAGTCTCGTCAGAAAAGCTACTATGACAGCAAGCACAGGGATATGATCTATGCACCTGGTGACAAAGCATATCTCCGTGTAACTCCCCTCAGAGGCACTCATCGTTTTGGTGTGAAAGGAAAGCTAGCACCGAGATACATTGGTCCTTTCAACATTCTCTCAAGGCGTGCGGAAAATGCCTATCGTCTTGAACTTCCAGAAAAACTATCCAAGGTGCACGATGTGTTTCACGTGTCACAGCTCAAGAAGTGTTTCAAAGATCCAGATCGTGCAGTTGATCATGATTCCATTGAACTGCAAGAAGATCTATCTTATGAGGAGTACCCTGTTCGTATTCTCGATGAGACCGAGCGTAAGACTCGGAACAAGAGCACCAAGTTCTTGAAAGTGCAGTGGTCGCATCTTTCCGATAAAGAGGCAACGTGGGAGACCGAAGAGGATCTTCGCAAGAAGTATCCGGACCTTTTCACTTCTCAGTAGGAATCTCGGGGCGCGATTCCTTCAAGGGGGGGCGTTTTGTAACATCCCAAGTAAGAAAATCTCCCCCTAGATGTTTTGTTTCTTGTTTTATTATTGCTTTGAATCATGTCATCATAATTGCTTTTTGTTGCATTTGAATTGAATTGTTTCCATTTGTTTTCTTATGAATTCCAAACAAAAATTCAAACCTTTATGCATACTTGTTATGTTACAATGTGTCAAATAAAAACTATCAAACAAACAATAATTGTTCCACTAAAAATTGGAATCAAAATCTTTAAATTGGCTTAAGTCTCATTTATTTTCTGTTGATACCAAATTGCTCAAATCATTTAATTTCTTCCAAACAACATCATCAATTGTATTTATTTGGAAAAATAAAAGTTAGTGATGTTACAAAACAAAGCAATAAAATTTTCCCTAATTTTCCTAGCACAAACCTCTCCTTTTTCTCTCTAATTCCTTTGCAGCAAAAAAAAATAACAGAAAAGATTAAAGAGAAAATGTGGGGGGGGGGGCAAAAGGAGGCAGCCCATTTGGGGCCATCCCAACTGCCTGGCCCGTACCCCCCACCCCTTTCCCTAACCTCCGTACAGGTACGAACTCCATCCATGGTGGCCACGTACGCATACAGAGGAGAGAGCGGTCGATCGAGCTCCACCCCCTCCTATTTCTTTCCCTCAGCCTCCTCCTCCTAACCCTAATCGCTCTTCCTCCCTCGAGCGCCCCCATCTCCTCCCTCTTTTCTCTCTCGCTCCTCTCTGTATCCTCACCGAGCTCCATCACCGCCGCCTCTCTCCGGCGAGGCGCCGCCGCCACGGTGCCCGCCCGGCCGCGCTAGGGCCGGGAACGGAACCGGCGCGGCGCCCTCGTCCTCGCCATCCCCTCGGCTCCCGCCGGGAGCGCCCGGAGCTCCGGCGCCATCCCTGACTCGCCGTCGTCGCTCCTCCACTGCACCGCCCTGTCTCTGATCCCTCCATCTCTGTCGATCGCGAGGTGAGCGTTCGCCTCCTTTCCCCTATCCGCCTCGCACACCGGCCGGCGACCGCACGGAAGCGCCACCGAGCGGCCGCAGCGGCGCACGGCGGCCACCGCGCGCACAGCAGCGCTCGCCGGCAGCGATCGCTCGCTGCCTGCCCCTGTCGCTCGCCTCTGTACCTGCACGCACGAGAGAAGTTCATTCAAGTTCAGTTAAAAAAGCTTAACTGACGGAAACACAATAACCACACCCCTGCTCTGCTATCTGACAAGCAACCGAATCTAGCCCAACTGGTACGTTCCGTGCGCCCAAGGGAGAGATCCCGAGATCAAATCCCAGGGGAGGCATTTGCCTCCCCAATTTTTTTCCCTTGACCGCCCCGTGCTGGGCCCATGCGTCATGGACCCTGGAGGCCACCTAGGCGCCACGCAGGAGATGGGCCCACTGGCAGTGGCCTATGTAGGTCACTGCTCGGTGTCTTTTTCTGTTCTGCCTTTTCTATTTTAATTATCAGTCCAGTTTTTTTTTCAGAATAGTCCCTAAACTAAAAACTCACATAACTTTTATTTCACAAACCCAAATAATACAAATAAAATATGTACACTGCACCAAATTTAATTATCTACCTAATTATAACATTTGTTTTCGGTTTTGAATTTTCAAAATGCAATTCAAATTTGAATTCAAATAATTCAATTGCAATTTGCTAAAATCCATAACTAATTCATTATTAATCCAAATCATGCAAATAAAATATGTTTTCCATACCATTTTGAACCACCAATTCAAATCTAAATTTTGTTTCATGATTTGAATAATTTAAATTGCCTAAATAATTTAAACCTTGTTTAAATCATTTAAAATTGATAAAATCATAACTTGCTCAAATTAAATTATTTTTGAACATGCAAAATATGTTTTCAACCTAGAAAAGTATAAACTTTTCAAATATGAATTTTGTTATTTGTTTTGCACAATTTAAATTGGTGAAAACAACAACTATTTTGTGTAATCCCTTTAAGGAACCAAAAATCCCCTAAATTAATAAATAAATTTCTAAATTGGTAAACCCTATTTTAAATTGGTTCTATTGTTGTTATTTTGTTGTTTTCCTCATCCATGCATCATGATAATCCACTTTCACCTGTTGATTAGTTGTAAAACAATTATTTCTAACCCAAAATTCATGGGCTTTTCATATGCAACTCAAAATTGCATATGTGTCCATTTAATTTGTGTTACCATGTCAACTAGTTTATTTTGATGCAACTATTAACATGACATGCATCATCCCCATGATTGTGCACTATGCCATGATATTGATTGTCTACCCTTTCTGCTTTGTCTGTTTGCTTCTTCTCGGTTAGACAACGACGTTGAGACCGACGATCCTTACGACACCCCTTCTGAGGTTTTAGCTCAGTACCAGGATACTGGGTTTGCAGGCAAGTTATCACTCACATGAACCACTGTGTTCCTTTCAACATTGGTTACCGATACTTTCCGTTGTTCTTTCTGCTAGCCTTAGTAGTAGTTGTTTCTGTTACGAACCTATCACATGAATCCCTTAACCTTGATATTGCCTCACCTCCACTCCTATCACCCCTTTGTTTGAGCCCGTGTCTTACTAGCATGCTTAGGTTGCTTTGCTCGAGTCTGTTACCCGTTACTTTCTGTTGTTACTACTATTATGTTCTGGGGGCTCGATGTTAATCAATCAACCTGTTATTAATAATATGCTGATAAGGCACCGGCAGGAGGCCCTTTGTGGTTTTGAGGCCTGCTAGTGTCGACCCTAATAGGAAAAGGGTCTTGTCTACTGATCCATGATGAGCGTGCTCACCGCATCCGGGTGGTAGTATGGAACCCCCCTCGACTTTGACCTGATCCGCAGTTTGTCCGAAGAGCCACACTTAGTTCG
Organism: Alopecurus myosuroides; assembly: GCA_028641055.1. NCBI lineage: Eukaryota > Viridiplantae > Streptophyta > Magnoliopsida > Poales > Poaceae > Alopecurus > Alopecurus myosuroides. The sequence goes on along the minus strand of CM054057.1, from coordinate 522,750,546 downwards.
GGAGTTCCATTTGCGCATAAGCATGAATGGGTCGCTCCCATGGTTACTGTTGATGATGATGATGCATATAGGGCGAGGCCTGTGGTGCCGGGGGGTGTGGTTTTCACCCCTGCGCTTAGGTTAGGTCGGACTGGCCGGGACCTTATAGCTCCGTGGCTCCTAGGACAGGTTGTAGAGCTGGTTCGAGTCGTGTCGAGTCCACCTGAGTTTTAGTTGGTGGCTCGAGTGTGTACGGGTACTGGAGCACACCCTGCAGGGATAAATCTTCTCGAGAAGCCGTGTTGTCCGCGGTTATGTGACGACTTGGTGAAAGTACTGGCTAACAAGTACTCAGAACAACTTACACCTAACTAAAATTTTCAAATGGTAGATTCTGTTGGTGAGATCCAGATCGTGCAGTTGATCATGATTCCATCGAACTGCAAGATGATCTATCTTATGAGGAGCACCCTGTTCGTATTCTTGATGAGACCGAGCGTAAGACTCGCAACAAGAGCACCAAGTTCTTGAAAGTGCAATGGTCGCATCATTCCGATAAAGAGGCAACGTGGGAGACCGAAGAGGATCTTCGCAAGAAGTATCCGGACCTTTTCACATCTCAGTAAGGAATCTCGGGGCGCGATTCCTTCAAGGGGGGGCGTTTTGTAACATCCAAGTATGAAAACCCCTAGTTGTTTTACTTCTTTGTTTTATTTAAGCAATGCATCATGTCATTATCCCCATATTTATTTCTGTTTGCATTGTTTTCATAATAAAAGTCAAACTCAATCAACTTCTGTTTTCACACTTGTCTGTTACTTTCTTTCAAATAAAGATTTGCAAATCAAAAACATCAAATGCTTCCAAATTATTTTTCTTATTGATTCAACTATTAAATTGTTGCTTAATTCAATCAATCACTTTAATCAATTAATTTCAAATCATTTCCAAACTCAAGCCATTTCTCAAAATCATTAATCCTGTGAATCCATGAAGTTCACCACTAATTGGAATTCCTTAAAACATTCTAAACCCTAGGGGAAACCCTATTGAATTTTATCTTGTTTTTCTTACATTACTTAACATTGCAATTTTCAACCAATTTTGGGTTTAATTTTAAACAGCAAGCAAACAACTAAGTTTTTGAAAACAAAAACTACCAAGTGGTTGCATTTTCAACTAAGGAATTTATCATAATTTTTCCAAATTTTTTATCTAAACAAAAACCTATGTTTTTTATCCAAAAGCAAAGGCTACAAAAAAAAACAGAAAAAAAAAGAAATAAAAAAGAAACAAAACCTTGCGCGCGCGCAGCAGCTAACGAAACCAGCACACTCTATCTAACGCGCGCGCAAAGCCCAGCCCGCCTAAGCCACTTACCGCTTTGATAATCGTGCTCACCTTCTGATTTCAGTACGGCGCACCATCCGTGGCGCCACCGCATCCCCGCGTCGACTCCGGCGGCCGCACCGCGCCTCCGCGCCTCTATAAAGCACCTAGGGCACCCGCAGGCCAACCCTAGCGCCCTAGGTTTCCTCTCCCCTCTCCGCCGCCGTCGTCTGCTTCCTCCCCGACGCCAATTCCTCTCCGCTCCACCTCACCGGCGGCAGCTCACTGAAGATCACGATGGCGCCGCCGCGTAGCGCTCCCACTTAGCCACCCACCATCTGCTATCGCTTCGCCGCTCCTTACTCTCCCCCTTGGACACCAGAAGCAACCACGGTGAGCCTCAGACCGCCGCCGCGATCCTTCTTCCTCTCCGGCCACCGCGCCATGTTTTCTGAATCCGAGCTTCCCGCCGGCGTTGCAGGGCTCCTCGACCTTGATCTGTTGCTGGAATCGGACGTCCTCGTCTTCCTCTACGTCTTGGACACCGGAGCTCGCCTGGAGGACATCTACATCGACGGCGCCGTCCACTTCGTCTCCGCGGCCACCGTCGTCACCCCCGTCGTCAGCAGCTCGTCATCGTCGCGCCTCTGCTCCTCGACAACGGTGGTGAGCACCGTTTGCTCCTCCTCCCTCCTCTGCATCTGTGCTTTGATCTGAAACGCCCACGCATCCATTTGTATCGAGTACCACCTAGGATCGTCGCCGTTTCCTTCCGGCGAGTTTCTGTTCTGACGAAACGAGCAAACGTTTGCTCGTCAGAAATTTAGTCTTGGCACGAACTGAACCTTAACCTGAATCAGCCCCCTTTACTGTCAAACAACGCAGCTCAGCGCAGCGGTACTGCACCGTGCGCTCAAGGGTTTGGTCGCGGGTTCGAGCCCCGCGCGCCCAATCTTTTTGCTCTTTTTCGCCTCCGTGCGCAGGCCCACTGTCATGGACTCTCCCTGCCACGCAAGCATGCGCGGTGCCACAGTGGCCTGTGGCCCACTGGTTAGTGGCTAGGGGTAGAGATCCAGTGGGTAACAAACGTTCCAGTGCGAATTTCAAAATTCCAAATTCCTTTTTAATTAGCAGAATTAAAACCAAACTTTAAAATTCAATATCTTTTGTTTTATAATTCCAATAAATACAAACTTTATATGAATTCTGATCCAAATTTTCTAATCTTTCCAAATATCCAATTTGTGTACTGTTTTGGTAACTTCAAATGCATTTAAAATTCAAATCTAAATATTTCAAATGTTAATTTGTAAATTCCATGACTAATTATTTATAAATCCAATAAATGCAAATAAAATATGTTTTCCTTACCATTTCACCTAACCTATTCAAATATAATTTTTGTTTTCTGTTTTGAATAATTAAAATTGCCTAAACAATTTAAATCTTGTTTAATTCAATTAAAAATTGTTTAATATTGTTTAATTCATAATTAAATAATCCTAAGTCCAATTTCAAAATATGAAACATGTAATCCAACTAAAATTTGATGTACTATTCAAATATCAACCTTGTTATTTGTTTTGAACAATTTAAATGGTTGAAAACAACAAATACTTGTGTGTTTCCCTTTAAGGCACCCAAAATTCCCTAAATTAATAATAAAATTCTAAATTGCTACACCTTATTCTAATTTGATTCTAATGTTGTTATTTTGTTGTTTTCCTTTTGCATGCATCATACTAAACCACTAGCACCTGTTATTTAGTGGAAAACAAATAATCTAACCAAAATCCATGGGCTTTTCATATGCAACTCAAAGTTGCATATGTGTCCATTTAAATTGTGTTATCATATCAATTAGTTTATTTTGATGCATCTATTAACTTGTCATGCATCATATTTGATTGTGCACTATGCCATGACAATGATTGTTTATATTTCTGCCTTGTTTGTTTGCTTCTTCTCGGATAGACGACGACGTTGATACCGACGACCTTTACGACACCCCTTCTGAGGATCTAGCTCAGTACCCGGCTACTGGGTTTGCAGGCAAGTTATCACTCACATGAACCACTGTGTTCCTTTCAACATTGGTTACCGATACTTTCCGTTGATCCTTTTCTGCTAGCCATAGTGGTAGTTGTTTCTGTTACGAACCTATCACATGATCCCTAAACCCTGATATTGCCATCACCTCCAGTCCTAAAACCCCGTTGCTTGGGCCCGTGTCTTACTAGCATGCTTAGGGTTGCTTTGCTCGAGTCTGGTATCAGTTCCTTTCTGTTATCATATATTCTGTTATATTCTGGGCTCGATGTTAAACAACACCTGTTAATTTGAGGTAATAATAATTTGCTGATAAGGCACCGGCAGGAGGCCCGGCGTGGTTTTGAGGCCTGCTAGTGTCGACCCTAATATGAAAAGGGTCTTGTCTACTGATCCATGATGAGCGCACTATCCGCATGTGGGAAGCGTGTATGGGCGCCCCCCTCAATTTGACTCGATCCGCATCTCGTCCAAATCACCACACTTAGTTCGGGCTTTCCATTTGATGCACGCATATGCAGGTACGAACCCGAGGCCAGGGTGGAACTTTTGTAGTCGGCATTTAGGGCGGCGTGGTCTTCCAGTGCTATGAGGGTCCTCCTTTTCTTCGGGGGGCTCGATTAGCCGCGCACGCACAGCATGTGGTGCTTTGGGCTTGATGCGAGGAAAGGTTGAATTGTGTTGAGTGCCCCGCTTGGTGGGAAAGGCCTTCCCATCTGGCGGGATATTCTTACGTGTACGGCCAAATTGGTGCACCCCTGCAGGGATAAATCTTCTCGAGAAGCCGTGTTTTCCGCGGTTATGGTTGACTTGGTGAAAGTACTGGCTAACAAGTACTCAGAACAACTTACACCTAACTAATGATAACCTGACTAGTAATAGACCTATTGACACAACAACTTGATCCATCATTAATCCAACTGTGTGAGTTATCCTCGGATTGCTTCTTTGGATAAGGGGCGAGATCCAGGATGGGTTTGTTTGGTGGTTAGCTATAGTTGGTTACGATACGCTATCTTATCTCTTTCTGATACACCGTAAAGTTGTAGTATGTTCTGTAGTTGGTTAGTGCAGCCAGTTGCAGCATCTTTCATACCCTTTTCTTCCGTTGATCCCAAGGCATCTGTGCTTGGTGTTGACGGGTTACACCTTGGTGAACTGTGAGTCTTGCTTGCCAGTACGTTGTTGTACTGACCCCTTTGGGGCTGTGGTTTACGCAGACTACGACTACGGCTACGATGACCACCAGGATGGCTACTTCGTGGAGTTTGACGAGACTGCAGACGAGTAGTTAGCTGGACCAGGGCTGGATCCAGGACCTACGTGGATGGGCTTCGTCTTCTTTATTTTCTCCGGCTTCTTAAGCCTGTTGGATTTGTTTGTACCCAGACACCTTTGATTGCTTCCGCTGATGTAATGAATGTTATGTTGGGACATGTGTCCTCTGGATGATTGTATTTGCTATTTCTGCCTTAGTGAAGGTCAGTTGCAACTTTATTTCAATCTTTCGTGTCTTAGAGGCATGTTGTGTTATCCTTTTGTTCAAAACCGTTGACGTACCATGTGTGTATGGTATGAAGTACGTCAATGGTAGTATCCTGATTTCTATAGGATAGTTTACATCGACGGTGAACAGTAACGGTTGGTTGTCGCACATAAGTGCTGGCCTACCCGTAAGGGGACGCGGGAGCCGTTAAGCCCCGTAATCCAACCAAAATACTGTTCAGTTCGTACGGTGAGTATCCTCTAGAAGTCCGGGTGCGACAAATGGTAGGCTACTATGAATTTAAACGAAAAGGAGCAGAAAAGGGTGGGGTGCGGGACTCGAACCCGCGACCTGAGGGTTCGCTGCGCGCAGGGTCTCTGCCAGTGCGGCTGCTGTTGCTTTGTGAAGGAGAAAGGAAACGGGGGTGGTTAAGGTGTGGCCGCGTGGGATTTCTGAACTGAATCCTGGAACCGATCTCTGTACCCCGATGGAGCAGGCAGCAGCGAACGCAGCGCTTGGCTGCTGCTCGCCGGAGGGCTGTGTGCTGCGGCCGTGGGGGCGCTGTGAGGGTGCGGTTCAAGGGGAGATGAGGGAGGAGAGGAAGGAGGTCGAAGGGGGCCTCACCTTGGGCGGTTGGAGGCGATCGGTGGTGGAACAGTCGGGGCAGACAGGGTGAGGTCGCCGGCGGCAAAAGCTTCACGGCGGTGGCAACTCGGGCAGTAACAGCCGATGCCGCCTACACCAAACTTGGAGAGGGTGGATAGCCGGTTCCATTCCCACGGTCGTCACGTCGTGAGGAGGGCTGTGGAGGCGATGGCGACAGCGGCCAAGTAGCTGCAATGTGCTGTTGTTTTGGGTTCAGAAAAGGAAGAAACTTTCAGAGAGAGGCAGAGGGGATCTGGGGAGGAAAGGTAGAGGGTGGCGGCTTGAGGGAGAAGAGAGGGAGCTAGGGTTCAGAGGTGGTCGGGGTAGGTTAGTTTTATGGGGGAGAGGTGCCTGTACGGCAAGCATCTGAGAGGAGGAGGAGGAATCGGTTGGTGGTGGATGTGATCGTACTGTGAGGAAGAAGACAAACGAGGTAGGGGTACTGGGCCAGATAGGGAAAGATAGGTGGGCTTGGGCCCTCTGCTGCTCTCTCTCTCTCTTTTTATTATTATTGGATTTCTGTTTTTTTTTTGTACCAACTAGAAAATGGAAGCAAAAGATAGGTTTTAGAGTTTTAAAAATTTAGGGAAAATTCATGTGGGGTTGTTAGCTCATTATCTACCATAATTTCAACTTGGTTCTTGAAAAGTCAAATTTATTGCTGTTTTGCGAAATGGTTTGAAATTGGATGAATTTTGGTTAATAACTTGGTTATTTGAAACAAGGTTTTTAATTATAGAAAACCAATGAGTTTAATTGGAAACAAGTGAGTACATGTGTTTTGTAATTTCATAATTTTCATCAATGGGTACTGTTTGAAAGTTTTGGCTTGAATTTGAATGATCTAATAATTAATTGATTACTATTGGAAACAATGTTTTTATTAGGGTGACCCCTATTGAATAAATAGAACAATTGTGACTAGAATTTGTTTGGTATTTTTATAATTTTCAAATGAGGTGTTGTTTGAAGATGCTTTGAATTTGAAACCAATTTGGAATTAATTAATTGAAAGAAAAGCACCATTTTATTAGTTGATCAACATGGAATAAAATGAGAACAATTGGTTGTTTGTATTTGAAATAAAAATTTTGGAAATTATAACATCACAAGGATGAAACAAAAGGTTTGAAGTTTTGGTTTGAAATTCAAATAGAAAACAAAGGAAAACAAATGAAAACAGAGAAAAACAAATGGAAAACAAACAAAACAAATGCAATCAACATGATGCCATGATGCAAAACATAAAATAACAGATAGCAAACATTCTAATGGCTATTTTCAGACTTGGGATGTTACAAAACGCCCCCCCTTGAAGGAATCGCGCCCCGAGATTCCTACTGAGAAAAGAAAAGGTCCGGATACTTCTTGGGAAGATCCTCTTGAGCTGTGACACGTGAAACACATCGTGCACATTGGATAGACGTCAGGTAATTAGCAAACCACCGGAACATTTTCAATTGAAGGAAGAGGTTTTTGTACCAAGGGTGTATAGCTGAACATGATTTGATTGATTTATAGAGTAGATTGTCTGGAATGTGGTGATTCAGGAAATGCTTCCTCGAAACAACCCCAGGTGATAGGAATGCCAGCTCTCATAGCCTGGAAGTTTTCGAAACAACAACAACCTTTCTGGCCAGATAGACTTGATATTTGGGAAGTTTTTTATTAGATGCCGGTAGAAGAATTGAATTGGAAAACAACAACAAGATTTCAACGGACGAAAAGGATGTTGAGAAGAACAGGATAATGAAGCAACTCCGGGAAAACGAGAACAAAACACTCCTGAGGTACTACGGAAAACCCATCGGGCTTGTAAAGGATCACTATCTACTGCTTAAGGAATAGAGGATTTGCTTCGGGGTTTCCACGCCTCGTTCTCAATCATGAGTAGGCAACATGATAAATCATGTCACAACCACCTCCATTCCTAGGGTCTAGTAGATATACCATCCTAGAGAAACCAGAATTCGTGAAATCCTAACTTGAAAGTTTAGATGAGAAGGGAAAACAACGTTGCATTCCTTACAGAAAGGGTGGGTGGGTGGGAGGAAAGAAGAAAATGGCAGAATTCCTACTCTCCGTTTCATTTTTCTATATGCTCCAAAATAATTTCTCGACTCAACTGCGACAGGTAAAAAGGGATCCTACAGGCAGACAGGCTCTGATACCATTTGTCGCACCCTGATTTCTAGGGGATACTCATCGGGCCGAACTGGATAGCAGGTGCTTGGATTATGGGGCATAACTGCTCCCACGTCCCAGCTTCCTGGTAGGCCTGCGCTTATGCGCGACAACACAAGCCCTGCTATTCCATCGTCGATGTAAACTATCCACTAGAGATCAAAGGCACTACTGTCGACGTACTTCATACCAATCACACATGGTACGTCAACAGCGTTAAACGAATGATAATCACAACATATCTCTATGACACAAAAGATTGAAATAACTTGCAAATGGCTCTCATTAGAGCAGAGATAGCAAATACAATCATTCAGAGGGCACATGCCCCAACACTACATCAGTACAATACAGCGGAAGCATTCAACCTGTCTGAGTACGGACAAGAACCAAATAGGCCTAAGAGGCCGGAAACAAACAGACGGAGCCCATCCACGAAGTCTCGGATCCTGCCCGGGTCCGCTATCTACTCGTCAGCAGTCTCGTCATACTCCACGTAGTAGCCACCATGGAGATCCTCGGAAACGTCGTCTGCGGAAACCACAGCCCCAAAGGGGTCAGTACATAAACGTACTGGCAAGCAAGACTCACAGTTCACCAAAGTGTAACCCGTCAACACCAAGCACAGATGCTTTGGGTTCAACGGAAGGAAGGGGATATAAAAGATGCTGCGACTGGCTGCGCTAACCAACTACAGAGAACTGCAACTTCCAACTAACAGAAAGGGGATAAGATCGAGTATTGTAACCAACTGAAAGATAACTTCAAACAAACCCATCCTGGATCTCGCCCCTTATCCGAAGAAGCAATCCGAGGATAACTCACACAGTTGGATTAAATGATGGTTCATATTATTGTGTCAATAAGCCTATTACTAGTCAAGTTGTTAATCGTTGTGTGTAAGGTTGTTAATCATTAGGTTTAAGTTGTCCTGAGTACTTGTTAGCCAGTACTTTCACCAAGTAATCCATAACCGCGGAAAACACGGCTTCTCGAGAAGATTATCCCTGCAGGGTTGCACCAATTTAGCCGTACACGCATGAATAACCCGCCAGATGGGAAATCACCCCACCAAGCGAGGTACTCAACACAACCAACCCTTCTTCGCATCAAGCCCAAAGCACCGCGTGCTGTGCATGCGCGGCTAATCGAGCCCCCCGAAGAAAAGGAGGACCCTCATAGCACTGGAAGACCACGCCGCCCTAAATGCCGACTACGAAAGTTCCACCCGGGCGCCAAGGGCTCGCAAGATCATGCATGCAGCAAATGGAAAGCCCGAACTAGTACGGCGATTTGGACGAGATGCGAATCGGGTCAAGTTGAGGGGGGCGCCCATACTCGCTTCCCACATGCGGGTAGTGCGCTCATCATGGATCAGCAGACAAGACCCTTTTCCTAATTAGGGGGTCGACACTAGCAGGCCTCAAAACCACCCTGGGCCTCCTGCCGGTGCCTTATCATCAAATTTATTATTAATCATAACATTAGCATGATTGATTGATTAAACATCGAGCCCCAAAACATAATATGGAGATAGTAACAGAAAGTAACGGGTAACAGACTCGAGCAAAACAACCTAAGCATGCTAGTAAGACACAGGCTCAAACAATGGTTATAGGTATGGAGGTGAGGCAATATCAGGGTTAAAGGATACATGTGATAGGTTCGTAACAGAAACAACTACTACTAAGGCTAGCAGAAAAGAACAACGGAAAGTATCGGTAACCAATGTTGAAAGGAACACAGTGGTTCATGTGAGTGATAACTTGCCTGCAAACCCAGTAGCCTGGTACTGAGCTAACTCCTTAGAAGGGGTGTCGTAAGTATCGTCGGTCTCAACGTCGTCGTGTATCTGAGAAGAAGCAAACAAACAATGCAGAAAGATAAACAATCAATAACATGGCATAGTGCACAAACATGGGATGATGCATGGCCATTTAATTGATGCATCAAAATAAACTAGTTGACAAGATAGAAACAGGATTAAATGGACCCACATGCAATTGGATTGCATATGAAAAGCCCATGAATTATGGTTGAATTAATTGTTTTACAACTAATCATCATATGAAAGTTGATTAGCATGATGCATGGATGAGGAAAACACCAAAATAACAACAATAGAAGCAAATGGAAATAAGGTTTAACAAGTTTGGAATTTCAGTTATTAAGTTAGGAAATTTTGGTTACTTAAAGGTGTCACACAAGCATTTGTTGTTTTCACCAATTTAAATTGTTCAAAATAGATAACAAAGTTCATATTTGATAAGAACACACAATTTTAGGTGGATTGCATGTTTCACTTGTTGAAAAAGGATTTCAAATAAATTATTTATGAATTAAACAAGTGTAAGCAAGAATTGAATGAATTTAATTCAAACATGAACTTATTTGAATTTTTATTTGTGCAAAACATTGAGTGAAGTTCATATTTGAAAATTTTATGCTTTTATGGTTTGAAAACATATTTTATATGTCCCAAAAGAATTTGTTTTGATCAAGTTATAAATTTAGCAATATTAAATGATTTAAACAAGGTTTAAATCATTTAACCAATTTTAATTATTCAAAACATGAAACAAATTTTATATTTGAAAAGGTGGTTTAATTTTGCATGGAAAACATATTTCATTTGTTGAAATTGGATTTAAAATGAGCAAGTTATTATTTTGGCAATTTTAAATGCAATAATTAAGAAACAGTTGTTTTCAGCAATTTAAATTATTCAAAACAGCAAACAAAATTTATATTTGGAAAGTACATGAAAATTTGATTGGAAAACATATTTAGTTTGTGGAATTTGGAATTTTTATGAACAAGTTATAAATTTTGCAAAATTAAGTGATTTAAACAAGAATTCAAATGTTTCACCAATTTAAAATATTCAAAACAGTAAACAAATTTTATATTTGGAAAGAACCTTTAATTTGGGACAGAAAACATATTTAGTTTGTTAAAATTGGAGTTGGGATGAAATAGTTATGCAATTTACAAAATTGAGGTGCAATCTGCCATTTTTAGGGAACCAGGGACTAGAAAAATATTTTTGCAGGGCTAGAAATAATTACCAGGGGCATGGATGTGAATCTGAGATGTTTCTGTGGCCAAAAGGATGAAAAACAAAAAGGTTGGATTAATTGAGGGAGGGGGGATTCGAACCCCCCACCTCCTGATGCGCTCAAGGGTGCCTAACCATTGGGCTAAAGTTGTGTTTGTGAACAGAGAGGGGAACCAGGGGGTATGTGCTGCAGTTTGAGGCTTAACTGAATTTAAACGAAAAGGAGCAGAAAAGGGTGGGGTGCGGGACTCGAACCCGCGACCTGAGGGTTCGCTGCGCGCAGGGTCTCTGCCAGTGCGGCTGCTGTTGCTTTGTGAAGGAGAAAGGAAACGGGGGTGGTTAAGGTGTGGCCGCGCGGGATTTCTGAACTGAATCCTGGAACCGATCTCTGTACCTCGATGGAGCAGGCAGCAGCGAACGCAGCGCTTGGCTGCTGCTCGCCGGAGGGCTGTGTGCTGCGGCCGTGGGGGCGCTGTGAGGGTGCGGTTCAAGGGGAGATGAGGGAGGAGAGGGAGGAGGTCGAAGGGGGCCTCACCTTGGGCGGTTGGAGGCGATCGGTGGTGGAACAGTCGAGGCAGACAGGGTAAGGTCGCCGGCGGCAAAAGCTTCACGGTGGCGGCGGCTCGGGCAGTAACAGCCGATGCCGCCTACACCAAACTTGGAGAGGGTGGATAGCCGGTTCCATTCCCACGGTCGTCACGTCGTGAGGAGGGCTGTGGAGGCGATGGCGACGGCGGCCAAGTAGCTGCAATGTGCTGTTGTTTTGGGTTCAGAAAAGGAAGAAACTTTCAGAGAGAGGCAGAGGGGATCTGGGGAGGAAAGGTAGAGGGTGGCGGCTTGAGGGAGAAGAGAGGGAGCTAGGGTTCAGAGGTGGTCGGGGTAGGTTAGTTTTATGGGGGAGAGGTGCCTGTACGGCAAGCATCTGAGAGGAGGAGGAGGAATCGGTTGGTGGTGGATGTGATCGTACTGTGAGGAAGAAGACAAACGAGGTAGGGGTACTGGGCCAGATAGGGAAAGATAGGTGGGCTTGGGCCCTCTGCTGCTCTCTCTCTCTCTCTTTTTATTATTATTGGATTTCTGTTTTTTTTTGTACCAACTAGAAAATGGAAGCAAAAGATAGGTTTTAGAGTTTTAAAAATTTAGGGAAAATTCATGTGGGGTTGTTAGCTCATTATCTACCATAATTTCAACTTGGTTCTTGAAAAGTCAAATTTATTGCTGTTTTGCGAAATGGTTTGAAATTGGATGAATTTTGGTTAATAACTTGGTTATTTGAAACAAGGTTTTTAATTATAGAAAACCAATGAGTTTAATTGGAAACAAGTGAGTACATGTGTTTTGTAATTTCATAATTTTCATCAATGGGTACTGTTTGAAAGTTTTGGCTTGAATTTGAATGATCTAATAATTAATTGATTACTATTGGAAACAATGTTTTTATTAGGGTGACCCCTATTGAATAAATAGAACAATTGTGACTAGAATTTGTTTGGTATTTTTTATAATTTTCAAATGAGGTGCTGTTTGAAGATGCTTTGAATTTGAAACCAATTTGGAATTAATTAATTAAAAGAAAAGCACCATTTTATTAGTTGATCAACATGGAATAAAATGAGAACAATTGGTTGTTTGTATTTGAAATAACATTTTTGGAAATTGTAACATCACAAGGATGAAACAAAAGGTTTGAAGTTTTGGTTTGAAATTCAAATAGAAAACAAAGGAAAACAAATGAAAACAGAGAAAAACAAATGGAAAACAAACAAAACAAATGCAATCAACATGATGCCATGATGCAAAACATAAAATAACAGATAGCAAACATTCTAATGGCTATTTTCAGACTTGGGATGTTACAAAAAATTTGTGACGCCCCGAGATCGGGCACTATGCAGATTTCAGCATTCCCGCCAAAATCCACATAGTAACCGATTCCAGGTTGCCACTTGTGATAACATTACAACAGTCCACGAATATTCCACAATTACAACAGAAACAGATAGATACAAGAGGACTCAAACGAGCCAAGGATACAACTGATACAATACAAAGATCCAAATAACAACGGAAGAAACAACATAGCGTCCGACTACGGACAAGATACAAATTGGACTAAGAGTCCTGAAGGTAACCGAGAGCGTCCAATCCCTGCCCAGGCCAAGCCGGACGGATTCCCAAGCTAACATCGTCAGACTTCAAACCTGTTGACTGCAAGTTGGAATTTGCAGCCACGAAAGAGATTCGTGGGTCAGTACGGTTAAGTACTGGCAAGTGGATAAACCCATACTCACAAGATACCGGCATAGCCAGTCATCACAAGATACAAATACTTTGGGATCAACGGAAAGGAAGGGGGTTATTGCAAATAAGCGACAGCGGGCTGCACTAACCAACTACAGAGAGATACTACAACTTCCGGCTAACAGAAAGAAGATAAGATCGAGTATCGTAACCAACTGGAAGATAACTTCAAACAAACCCATCCTGGATCTCGCCCCTTATCCAAAGAAGCAATCCGAGGATAACTCACACAGTTGGATTAATGAATAATGGATCAGGTTGTTGTGTCAATAGGACTATTACTAGTCAGGTTATCATTAGTTAGGTGTAAGTTGTTCTGAGTACTTGTTAGCCAGTACTTTCACCAAGTTGTCACATAACCGCGGACAACACGGCTTCTCGAGAAGATTTATCCCTGCAGGGTGTGCTCCAGTACCCGTACACACTCAAGCCACCAACTAAAACTCAGGTTGGCTTGACACGACCCAAACCATCTCTACAACCCATCCTAGGAGCCACGGAGCTATAAGGTCCCGGCCAGTCCGCTAAGCGCAGGGGTGAAAACCACACCCCCCGGCACCACAGGCCTCGCCCTATATGCATCATCATCATCATCAGTAACCATGGGTGATCAACCCATTATGCAAGGAGCAAATGGAACACTCGAACTAAGTGTGGCTCTTCGGACAAGCTGCAGATCAGGTCTAAGTCGAGGGGGGTCCCATACTACCACCCGGATGCGGTGAGCACGCTCATCATTTGATCAGTAGACAAGACTCTTTTCCTATTAGGGTCGACACTAGCAGGCCTCAAAACCACTTAGGGCCTCCTGCCGGTGCCTTATCAGCATATTATTAATAACAGGTTGATTGATTAACATCGAGCCCCCCAGAACATAAAGAAGTAACAACAGAAAGTAACGGGTAACAGACTCGAGCAAAACAACCTAAGCATGCTAGTAAGACACTGGCTCAAACAATGAGGTTGTAGGAGTGGAGGTGAGGCAATATAAGGGTTAAGGGATTCATGTGATAGGTTCGTAACAGAAACAACTACTACTAAGGCTAGCAGAAAAGAACAACGGAAAGAATCGGTAACAAGTGATGAAAGGCAGCCATATGGCAGCAAGTGAGTATACTTGCCTGAGATCCCGCAAGGTAGCAGAACTTGTCGTTGCTCACATCATCTCAACGTCCTATCCGGGAAGAAGCAACGAACCTCGAACAAACACCGGATGCAACAATTACTACTACGGCAAAAGATCCAGCATGATCACGATATGGATGCATGACAGATTTAAAGATGCATCAAGGTAAACTAGTTGACAAGATAAACAAATTTAAATGGACCCATATGCAATTTGAGTTGCATATGAAAAGCCCATGAATTATGGTTGAAACAATTGTTTTCCAACTAATCAACAGGTGAAGGTGGATTAGCATGATGCATGGATGAGGAAAACAACAAAATAACAATGAATAACAATAATAGATGCAAGTGAAAAGGAATTTAACAAGTGGGGAAAATATTTGTTAAGTTTGGAAAGTTTGGTTACTTAAACATGTCACACAAGAAATTGTTGTTTTCATCAAGTTAAAGTGTTCAAAACAAATAACAAAATTTATATTTGAAAAGAACATCAAATTTTAGTTGGATTACATGCTTCAAATATTGAAATTGGAATTAGGATGAATTTATTATGAATTAAACAATATTAAACAAGTTTTAATTGAATTTAAAACAAGTTTGAAATTTAATTGAATTTTATTTTTGCAAAACATTGAGTGAAGTTCATATTTGAAAAGGTTATACTTTTGTGGTTTGAAAACATATTTTATATGTCCCAAAAGAATTTAATTTGATCAAGTTATAAATTTAGCAATATTAAATGATTTAAACAAGGTTTAAATCATTTAACCAATTTTAATTATTCAAAACATGAAACAAATTTTATATTTGGAAAGGTGGTTTAATTTTGCATGGAAAACATATTTTATTTGTGGAAATTGGATTTAAAATGAGCAAGTTATTATTTTGGCAATTTTAAATACAATAAACAAGGAACAGTTGTTTTCAGCAATTTAAATTATTCAAAACAGCAAACAAAATTTATATTTGGAAAGTACATGAAAAGTTGATTGGAAAACATATTTAGTTTGTGGAATTTGGAATTTTTATGAACAAGTTATGAATTTTGCAAGTTTAAGTGAATTTAACAAGAATTCAAATGTTTCACCAATTTAAAATATTCAAAACAGTAAACAAATTTTATATTTGGATAGAACATTTAATTTGGGACAGAAAACATATTTAAAAAGTTAAAATTGGAGTTGGGATGAATTTTTTATGCATTTTACCAATTTGGGGTGCAATCTGCCAGTTTTTTAGCTGCTAGGGACTTAGAAATAATTTTGCAGGGGTCTAGATTAACTACCAGGGGCCTATTGGTGATTACCAGGAAGTTCTGTGACCAAAACATGTGTAAAATAAAAAGTTGGTAATTGAGGGAGGGGGGATTCGATCCCCTCACCTCTTGCTGCGCGCACAGGGAACCAACCAACTGTGTTGCGCTGCGGTTGTTGAAAGTATGGGACTCGGGGGGTGGATAAGGTGTACTCGCGGGATGTTAACTGAATTTGGCACATAACTGAACGTTACTGAACCACGATCTGCAGGGAAACATGTCGATGGTCGCTGGCAGGGCTCGCCGGAGGGGCGCCGCGGGGGGCTGTGGTGCTGCGGCCGTGGGGTGGTGAGTGCTCGTGGCGGAGGGGAGGAAGGGAGATGCGATCGGTGGCTGCTCACCTGGGTGCCCTCGACGGACAGGAGGGAGGAGGCGTCGGGGCAGGAGCAGGGCGGCGACCGGCGGTGGGAGGCGATGGCGGCGGCGCATCCGCCCCTCCCGGTGCCCACCGAGGGGGTGGAGAGGAAGAGGGGGCCGGGGGCGTTCCATTCCCGGCCCCAGCACGCTCGGAGGAGGCTCCACGCCGGTTCTCGCCGGAGCCAAAGAGCTGTTCTACTCGGTGGGTTCAGTTACAGGGAAGAACAGAAGGGTTCAGAGAGAGGAGGGATGGAGGAGATGGAAGATGGCGGCGATGGGGAAGGATGGAAGAGGGGACTAGGGTTAGCAGGGGCTCGGGGTAGGTTAGGCTTGTTTTATGGTGGCAGGTGAGCTTGTACGGCAGCATCATGGAGGGGGAGAGGGGATCATACGGTTCTGAACGTGTTCGTACAGGTGCTGACGTCAAGGAGGAAGAAACCAAAGCGAAGGGGTATCGGGCCTTCGTGGTGGGCTGGGGGAGAAGCAGCTGGGCTGAGAGGAAGAGTGGACTGGTTTCCCTTCTCCCCTCTTTTACTTTTATTTAATTTTTTTTTCCTTATTTTTTTTTTGTAAAGGATGAGAGGAGAGAAGGAATAGAATTTGGAGGGGTTTAGTTTATTCAATATTTTCAAAACAGCAAAATGAAAGCAAAAGTTGGCATTACTTTCACAAGGTTGGAATTACAATTGAATTAAAGTTGTTAGTTGGATTTTTCAAATAGGGTTTGGTTGGAAATTTGGAATTAAACAAATTTTAGTTAATAAGCAACAAGCAATTATACAAACATTATTGAAATTAGTTTGTTTGCCAAATTTTAATTTTTGAGCCCATATTGAAATATGGTAAATAAGTTTGATTTGATTTGAATGTTTGGAATTTGCCATTAGGGTTTTAATAACAGGGAAAAAAATTTATTAACAAGCAATTTGATTAAAACAAATTCAACCAGTGAAAACCAATTGAGTGGTTTAGTTTGAAATTTTGAATTTGGAAATTTTGAGCAAGGTGTGGAAGTTTAAATTGTTTTGAATTTTCAGTTGTGATGCAACACGGTGCAATGCAATGGGATGCATATGATGCAAGCAAAAAAACAAACAGGTAACACCCCAGGTGTTACAGACGACACCACTAACAAGGGATTGCGCCCTCGCAATCCACCTGCTAACCCGGGAGGGGAAAGAAGTTCGACTATCGATTCTTCATGCTTCCAGCTGATCTCCTCGACACCACTAACAAGGATTTCTCGACACCACTAACAAGAGATCCTTGCTCGGGCTGACGACGATGTTCTTCCACCAGGAATCTTCCGATGATCGAACCTATTAGGTTAAAGGCTCAGAAAACGTCCACCCACGTAGGATCCTAGCACTTTGAAAGCTAGACAAGAGGGGAGACTCCAAAACAAATAAGATGGGAGGGGAAATAGAATAGGGATAAGGAGAAAACAAGAATCCTAGTGAGAGGTTTTCCAAATTAGTTTAGCAGAAATAGTTTTTGACACTCTAGAAACAACGACCGTTAGCGAGGTTAACCTACAGGCTTTGCGGACCCGTTGCTTCGATAACCATTCGTATCGAAACAATATCGGGAATCGGAACCAAGGCTCTGATACCATTTGTGACGCCCCGAGATCGGGCACTATGCAGATTTCAGCATTCCCGCCAAAATCCACATAATAACCGATTCCAGGTTGCCACTTGTGATAACATTACAACAGTTCACGAATATTCCGCAACAACAACAGAAAAGATATATACAAGAGGACTCAAACGAGTCAAGGATACAACTGATACAATACAAAGATCCAAATAACAGCGGAAGAAACAACATAGTGTCCGACTACGGACAAGATACAAATTGGACTAAGAGTCCTGAAGATAACCGAGAGCGCCCAATCCCTGCCCAGGCCAAGCCGGAGGGATTCCCAAGCTAACGTCGTGAGACTTCAAACCTGTTGACTGCAATGTTGAATATGCAGCCACGAAAAAGGATTCGTGGGTCAGTACGGTTAAGTACTGGCAAGTGGATAAACCATACTCACAAGATACCGGCGTAACCAGTCATCACAAGATACAAATACTTTGGGTTCAACGGAAAGGAAGGGATTATTGCAAATAAGCGGCAGCGGGCTTCACTAACCAACTACAGAAACACACTACAACTTCCGGCTAAAAGAGGGGGATAAGATAGCGTATCGTAACCAACTACGACTACTCACCAAACAATACCCATCCAATGTCACCCCCTACTAAGGAAGCAACCCAAGGATAACTCACACTGTTGGATTAATGAATAATGGATCAGGTTGTTGTGTCAATAAGACTATTACTAGTCAAGTTATCATTAGTTAGGTGTAAGTTGTTCTGAGTACTTGTTAGCCAGTACTTTCACCAAGTTGTCACATAACCGCGGACAACACGACTTCTCAAGAAGATTTATCCCTGCAGGGTGTGCTCCAGTACCCGTACACACTCAAGCCACCAACTAAAACTCAGGTTGGCTTGACACGACCCAAACCATCTCTACAACCCATCCTAGGAGCCACGGAGCTATAAGGTCCCGGCCAGTCCGCTAAGCGCAGGGGTGAAAACCACACCCCCCGGCACCACAGGCCTCGTCCTATATGCATCATCATCATCATCAGTAACCATGGGTGATCAACCCATTATGCAAGGAGCAAATGGAACACCCGAACTAAGTGTGGCTCTTCGGACAAGCTGCAGATCAGGTCTAAGTCGAGGGGGGTCCCATACTACCACCCGGATGCGGTGAGCACGCTCATCATGGATCAGTAGACAAGACTCTTTTCCTAATTAAGTTCGACACTAGCAGGCTCCAAAACCCTAACCCGGGCCTCCTGCCGGTGCCTTATCATCAAATTATTATTACCCAAAACATTAGCAAGTTGTTGATTGAATTGAAACCCAACTATCAACTAAACCGGTGATAAGAGGGACAACAGAACCAGAGCGCAAACAAACCTAAGCATGCAACTATGACACGGGGCCAACAAGGTAAACAAGCAACAGTTAATAGGAAGTGGAAGGAAAAGGCTATATCATGGCTGCAAGGTGAACATATAATAGGATCGAGACACAAGCATCGAAACAACAGGCTAGAATAAGAACAACGGAAAGAATCGGTAACAAGTGATGAAAGGCAGCCATTTGGCAGCAAGTGAGTATACTTGCCTGAGATCCCGCAAGGTAGCAGAACTTGTCGTTGCTCACATCATCTCAACGTCCTATCCGGGAAGAAGCAATGAACCTCGAACAAACACCGGATGCAACAATTACTACTACGGCAAAAGATCCAGCATGATCAAGATATGGATGCATGACAGATTTAAAGATGCATCAAGGTAAACTAGTTGACAAGATAAACAAATTTAAATGGACCCATATGCAATTTGAGTTGCATATGAAAAGCCCATGAATTATGGTTGAAACAATTGTTTTCCAACTAATCAACAGGTGAAGGTGGATTAGCATGATGCATGGATGAGGAAAACAACAAAATAACAATGAATAACAATAATAGATGCAAGTGAAAAGGAATTTAACAAGTGGGGAAAATATTTGTTAAGTTTGGAAAGTTTGGTTACTTAAACATGTCACACAAGAAATTGTTGTTTTCATCAAGTTAAAGTGTTCAAAACAAATAAAAAAATTTATATTTGAAAAGAACATCAAATTTTAGTTGGATTACATGCTTCAAATATTGAAATTGGAATTAGGATGAATTTATTATGAATTAAACAATATTAAACAGGTTTTAATTGAATTTAAAACAAGTTTGAAATTTAATTGAATTTTATTTGGGCAAAACATTGAGTGAAGTTCATATTTGAAAAGGTTATACTTTTGTGGTTTGAAAACATATTTTATATGTCCCAAAAGAATTTAATTTGATCAAGTTATAAATTTAGCAATATTAAATGATTTAAACAAGGTTTAAATCATTTAACCAATTTTAATTATTCAAAACATGAAACAAATTTTATATTTGGAAAGGTGGTTTAATTTTGCATGGAAAACATATTTTATTTGTGGAAATTGGATTTAAAATGAGCAAGTTATTATTTTGGCAATTTTAAATACAATAAACAAGGAACAGTTGTTTTCAGCAATTTAAATTATTCAAAACAGCAAACAAAATTTATATTTGGAAAGTACATGAAAAGTGGATTGGAAAACATATTTAGTTTGTGGAATTTGGAATTTTTATGAACAAGTTATGAATTTTGCAAGTTTAAGTGAATTTAACAAGAATTCAAATGTTTCACCAATTTAAAATATTCAAAACAGTAAACAAATTTTATATTTGGATAGAACATTTAATTTGGGACAGAAAACATATTTAAAAAGTTAAAATTGGAGTTGGGATGAATTTTTTATGCATTTTACCAATTTGGGGTGCAATCTGCTAGTTTTTTAGCTGCTAGGGACTTAGAAATAATTTTGCAGGGGTCTAGATTAACTACCAGGGGCCTATTGGTGATTACCAGGAAGTTCTGTGACCAAAACATGTGTAAAATAAAAAGTTGGTTAATTGAGGGAGGGGGGGATTCGATCCCCTCACCTCTTGCTGCGCGCACAAGGAACCAACCAACTGTGCTGCGCTGCGGTTGTTGAAAGTAAGGGACTCGGGGGGTGGATAAGGTGTACTCGCGGGATGTTAACTGAATTTGGCACATAACTGAACGTTACTGAACCACGATCTGCAGGGAAACATGTCGATGGTCGCCGGCAGGGCTCGCCGGAGGGGCGCCGCGGGGGGCTGTGGTGCTGCGGCCGTGGGGTGGTGAGTGCTCGTGGCGGAGGGGAGGAAGGGAGATGCGATCGGTGGCTGCTCACCTGGGTGCCCTCGACGGACAGGAGGGAGGAGGCGTCGGGGCAGGAGCAGGGCGGCGACCGGCGGTGGGAGGCGATGGCGGCGGCGCATCCGCCCCTCCCGGTGCCCACCGAGGGGGTGGAGAGGAAGAGGGGGCCGGGGGCGTTCCATTCCCGGCCCCAGCGCGCTCGGAGGAGGCTCCACGCCGGTGATCGCCGGAGCCAAAGAGCTATTCTACTCGGTGGGTTCAGTTACAGGGAAGAACAGAAGGGTTCAGAGAGAGGAGGGATGGAGGAGATGGAAGATGGCGGCGATGGGGAAGGATGGAAGAGGGGACTAGGGTTCGCAGGGGCTCGGGGGTAGGTTAGGCTTGTTTTATGGTGGCAGGTGAGCTTGTACGGCAGCATCGTGGAGGGGGAGAGCGGATCATACGGTTCTGAACGTGTTCGTACAGGTGCTGACGTCGAGGAGGAAGAAACCAAAGCGAAGGGGTATCGGGCCTTCGTGGTGGGCTGGGGGAGAAGCAGCTGGGCTGAGAGGAAGAGTGGACTGGTTGCCCTTCTCCCCTCTTTTACTTTTATTTAATTTTTTTCCTTATTTTTTTTTGTAAAGGATGAGAGGAGAGAAGGAATAGAATTTGGAGGGGTTTAGTTTATTCAATATTTTCAAAACAGCAAAATGAAAGCAAAAGTTGGCATTACTTTCACAAGGTTGGAATTACAATTGAATTAAAGTTGTTAGTTGGATTTTTCAAATAGGGTTTGGTTGGAAATTTGGAATTAAACAAATTTTAGTTAATAAGCAACAAGCAATTATACAAACATTATTGAAATTAGCTTGTTTGCCAAATTTTAATTTTTGAGCCCATATTGAAATATGGTAAATAAGTTTGATTTGATTTGAATGTTTGGAATTTGCCATTAGGGTTTTAATAACAGGGAAATTTTTTTATTAACAAACAATTTGATTAAAACAAATTCAACCAGTGAAAACCAATTGAGTGGTTTAGTTTGAAATTTTGAATTTGGAAATTTTGAGCAAGGTGTGGAAGTTTAAATTTTTTTGAATTTTCAGTTGTGATGCAACATGGTGCAATGCAATGGGATGCATATGATGCAAGCAAAAAAACAAACAGGTAACACCCCAGGTGTTACAGACGACACCACTAACAAGGGATTGCGCCCTCGCAATCCACCTGCTAACCCGGGAGGGGAAAGAAGTTCGACTATCGATTCTTCGTGCTTCCAGTTGATCTCCTCGACACCACTAACAAGGGATTCTTGCTGGGAGTGATCACGATATTCTTCCACCAGGAATCTTCCGATGATCGAATCTATTAGGTTAAAGGCTCAGAAAACGTCCACCCACGTAGGATCCTAACACTTTGAAAGATAGACAAGGGGAGAATCCAAAACAAATAAGATGGGAGGGGAAATAGAATAGGGATAAGGAGAAAAACAAGAATCCTATTGAGATGTTTTTCCAAAATAGTTTAGCAGAAATAGTTTTCGACACTCTAGAAACAACGACCGTTAGCGAGGTTAACCTACAGGCTTTGCGGACCCGTTGCTTCGATAACCATTCGTATCGAAACAATATCGGGAATCGGAACCAAGGCTCTGATACCATTTGTGACGCCCCGAGATCGGGCACTATGCAGATTTCAGCATTCCCGCCAAAATCCACATAGTAACCGATTCCAGGTTGCCACTTGTGATAACATTACAACAGTCCACGAATATTCCACAGTTACAACAGAAACAGATAGATACAAGAGGACTCAAACGAGCCAAGGATACAACTGATACAATACAAAGATCCAAATAACAACGGAAGAAACAACATAGCGTCCGACTACGGACAAGATACAAATTGGACTAAGAGTCCTGAAGGTAACCGAGAGCGTCCAATCCCTGCCCAGGCCAAGCCGGAGGGATTCCCAAGCTAACATCGTCAGACTTCAAACTTGTTGACTGCAAGTTGGAATTTGCAGCCACGAAAGAGATTCGTGGGTCAGTACGGTTAAGTACTGGCAAGTGGATAAACCCATACTCACAAGATACCGGCATAGCCAGTCATCACAAGATACAAATACTTTGGGATCAACGGAAAGGAAGGGGGTTATTGCAAATAAGCGACAGCGGGCTACACTAACCAACTACAGAGAGATACTACAACTTCCGGCTAACAGAAAGAAGATAAGATCGAGTATCGTAACCAACTGGAAGATAACTTCAAACAAACCCATCCTGGATCTCGCCCCTTATCCAAAGAAGCAATCCGAGGATAACTCACACAGTTGGATTAATGAATAATGGATCAGGTTGTTGTGTCAATAGGACTATTACTAGTCAGGTTATCATTAGTTAGGTGTAAGTTGTTCTGAGTACTTGTTAGCTAGTACTTTCACCAAGTTGTCACATAACCGCGGACAACACGGCTTCTCGAGAAGATTTATCCCTGCAGGGTGTGCTCCAGTACCCGTACACACTCAAGCCACCAACTAAAACTCAGGTTGGCTTGACACGACCCAAACCATCTCTACAACCCATCCTAGGAGCCACGGAGCTATAAGGTATCGGCCAGTCCGCTAAGCGCAGGGGTGAAAACCACACCCCCCGGCACCACATGCCTCGCCCTATATGCATCATCATCATCATCAGTAACCATGGGTGATCAACCCATTATGCAAGGAGCAAATGGAACAACCGAACTAAGTGTGGCTCTTCGGACAAGCTGCAGATCAGGTCTAAGTCGAGGGGGGTCCCATACTACCACCCGGATGCGGTGAGCACGCTCATCATGGATCAGTAGACAAGACTCTTTTCCTATTAGGGTCGACACTAGCAGGCCTCAAAACCACTTAGGGCCTCCTGCCGGTGCCTTATCAGCATATTATTAATAACAGGTTGATTGATTAACATCGAGCCCCCCAGAACATAAAGAAGTAACAACAGAAAGTAACGGGTAACAGACTCGAGCAAAACAACCTAAGCATGCTAGTAAGACACTGGCTCAAACAATGAGGTTGTAGGAGTGGAGGTGAGGCAATATAAGGGTTAAGGGATTCATGTGATAGGTTCGTAACAGAAACAACTACTACTAAGGCTAGAAGAAAGAAACACCGGAAAAGAATCGGTAACCAAGTGATGAAAGGCAGCCTTATGGCAGCAAGTGTGTATACTTGCCTGAGATCCCGCAAGGTAGCAGAACTTGTCGTTGATCAATCATCTCAACGTCTATCGGGACAGAAGCAACGAACCTCGAACAAACACCGGATGCAACAATTACTACTACGGCAAAAGATCCAGCATGATCACGATATGGATGCATGACAGATTTAAAGATGCATCAAGGTAAACTAGTTGACAAGATAAACAAATTTAAATGGACCCATATGCAATTTGAGTTGCATATGAAAAGCCCATGAATTATGGTTGAAACAATTGTGTTCCAACTAATCAACATGTGAAGGTGGATTAGCATGATGCATGGATGAGGAAAACAACAAAATAACAATGAATAACAATAATAGATGCAAGTGAAAAGGAATTTAACAAGTGGGGAAAATATTTGTTAAGTTTGGAAAGTTTGGTTACTTAAACATGTCACACAAGAAATTGTTGTTTTCATCAAGTTAAAGTGTTCAAAACAAATAACAAAATTTATATTTGAAAAGAACATCAAATTTTAGTTGGATTACATGCTTCAAATATTGAAATTGGAATTAGGATGAATTTATTATGAATTAAACAATATTAAACAAGTTTTAATTGAATTTAAAACAAGTTTGAAATTTAATTGAATTTTATTTGTGCAAAACATTGAGTGAAGTTCATATTTGAAAAGGTTATACTTTTGTGGTTTGAAAACATATTTTATATGTCCCAAAAGAATTTAATTTGATCAAGTTATAAATTTAGCAATATTAAATGATTTAAACAAGGTTTAAATCATTTAACCAATTTTAATTATTCAAAACATGAAACAAATTTTATATTTGGAAAGGTGGTTTAATTTTGCATGGAAAACATATTTTATTTGTGGAAATTGGATTTAAAATGAGCAAGTTATTATTTTGGCAATTTTAAATACAATAAACAAGGAACAGTTGTTTTCAGCAATTTAAATTATTCAAAACAGCAAACAAAATTTATATTTGGAAAGTACATGAAAAGTTGATTGGAAAACATATTTAGTTTGTGGAATTTGGAATTTTTATGAACAAGTTATGAATTTTGCAAGTTTAAGTGAATTTAACAAGAATTCAAATGTTTCACCAATTTAAAATATTCAAAACAGTAAACAAATTTTATATTTGGATAGAACATTTAATTTGGGACAGAAAACATATTTAAAAAGTTAAAATTGGAGTTGGGATGAATTTCACACCCAAATACCTCCCACAAACGAATATTAACTCCGTACCAAATTCATAACATTGAGACCATTAATACTGTTGGATTTCTTGAGATTCCTCTTTATTTGAAGGAATCTGATACCATTTGTCGCACCCGGACTTCTAGAGGATACTCACCGTACGAACTGAACAGTATTTTGGTTGGATTACGGGGCTTAACGGCTCCCGCGTCCCCTTACGGGTAGGCCAGCACTTATGTGCGACAACCAACCGTTACTGTTCACCGTCGATGTAAACTATCCTATAGAAATCAGGATACTACCATTGACGTACTTCATACCATACACACATGGTACGTCAACGGTTTTGAACAAAAGGATAACACAACATGCTTCTAAGACACGAAAGATTGAAATAAAGTTGCAACTGGCCTTCACTAAGGCAGAAATAGCAAATACAATCATCCAGAGGACACATGTCCCAACATAACATTCATTACATCAGCGGAAGCAATCAAAGGTGTCTGGGTACAGACAAATCCAACAGGCTTAAGAAGCCGGAGAAAATAAAGAAGACGAAGCCCATCCACGTAGGTCCTGGATCCAGCCCTGGTCCAGCTAACTACTCGTCTGCAGTCTCGTCAAACTCCACGAAGTAGCCATCCTGGTGGTCATCGTAGCCGTAGTCGTAGTCTGCGTAAACCACAGCCCCAAAGGGGTCAGTACAACAACGTACTGGCAAGCAAGACTCACAGTTCACCAAGGTGTAACCCGTCAACACCAAGCACAGATGCCTTGGGATCAACGGAAGAAAAGGGTATGAAAGATGCTGCAACTGGCTGCACTAACCAACTACAGAACATACTACAACTTTACGGTGTATCAGAAAGAGATAAGATAGCGTATCGTAACCAACTATAGCTAACCACCAAACAAACCCATCCTGGATCTCGCCCCTTATCCAAAGAAGCAATCCGAGGATAACTCACACAGTTGGATTAATGATGGATCAAGTTGTTGTGTCAATAGGTCTATTACTAGTCAGGTTATCATTAGTTAGGTGTAAGTTCTTCTGAGTACTTGTTAGCCAGTACTTTCACCAAGTCAACCATAACCGCGGAAAACACGGCTTCTCGAGAAGATTTATCCCTGCAGGGGTGCACCAATTTGGCCGTACACGTAAGAATATCCCGCCAGATGGGAAGGCCTTTCCCACCAAGCGGGGCACTCAACACAATTCAACCTTTCCTCGCATCAAGCCCAAAGCACCACATGCTGTGCGTGCGCGGCTAATCGAGCCCCCCGAAGAAAAGGAGGACCCTCATAGCACTGGAAGACCACGCCGCCCTAAATGCCGACTACAAAAGTTCCACCCTGGCCTCGGGTTCGTACCTGCATATGCGTGCATCAAATGGAAAGCCCGAACTAAGTGTGGTGATTTGGACGAGATGCGGATCGAGTCAAATTGAGGGGGGCGCCCATACACGCTTCCCACATGCGGATAGTGCGCTCATCATGGATCAGTAGACAAGACCCTTTTCCTATTAGGGTCGACACTAGCAGGCCTCAAAACCACGCCGGGCCTCCTGCCGGTGCCTTATCAGCAAATTATTATTACCTCAAATTAACAGGTGTTGTTTAACATCGAGCCCAGAATATAACAGAATATATGATAACAGAAAGGAACTGATACCAGACTCGAGCAAAACAACCCTAAGCATGCTAGTAAGACACAGGCCCAAGCAACGGGGTTTTAGGACTGGAGGTGATGGCAATATCAGGGTTTAGGGATCATGTGATAGGTTCGTAACAGAAACAACTACCACTATGGCTAGCAGAAAAGGATCAACGGAAAGTATCGGTAACCAATGTTGAAAGGAACACAGTGGTTCATGTGAGTGATAACTTGCCTGCAAACCCAGTAGCCGGGTACTGAGCTAGATCCTCAGAAGGGGTGTCGTAAAGGTCGTCGGTATCAACGTCGTCGTCTATCCGAGAAGAAGCAAACAAACAAGGCAGAAATATAAACAATCATTGTCATGGCATAGTGCACAATCAAATATGATGCATGACAAGTTAATAGATGCATCAAAATAAACTAATTGATATGATAACACAATTTAAATGGACACATATGCAACTTTGAGTTGCATATGAAAAGCCCATGGATTTTGGTTAGATTATTTGTTTTCCAACTAAATAACAGGTGCTAGTGGTTTAGTATGATGCATGCAAAAGGAAAACAGCAAAATAACAACATTAGAATCAAATTAGAATAAGGTGTAGCAATTTAGAATTTTATTATTAATTTAGGGAATTTTGGGTGCCTTAAAGGGAAACACACAAGTATTTGTTGTTTTCAACCATTTAAATTGTTCAAAACAAATAACAAGGTTGATATTTGAACAGTACATCAAATTTTAGTTGGATTACATGTTTCATATTTTGAAATTGGACTTAGGATTATTTAATTATGAATTAAACAATATTAAACAATTTTTAATTGAATTAAACAAGATTTAAATTGTTTAGGCAATTTTAATTATTCAAAACAGAAAACAAAAATTATATTTGAATAGGTTAGGTGAAATGGTAAGGAAAACATATTTTATTTGCATTTATTGGATTTATAAATAATTAGTCATGGAATTTACAAATTAACATTTGAAATATTTAGATTTGAATTTTAAATGCATTTGAAGTTACCAAAACAGTACACAAATTGGATATTTGGAAAGATTAGAAAATTTGGATCAGAATTCATATAAAGTTTGTATTTATTGGAATTATAAAACAAAAGATATTGAATTTTAAAGTTTGGTTTTAATTCTGCTAATTAAAAAGGAATTTGGAATTTTGAAATTCGCACTGGAACGTTTGTTACCCACTGGATCTCTACCCCTAGCCACTAACCAGTGGGCCACAGGCCACTGTGGCACCGCGCATGCTTGCGTGGCAGGGAGAGTCCATGACAGTGGGCCTGCGCACGGAGGCGAAAAAGAGCAAAAAGATTGGGCGCGCGGGGCTCGAACCCGCGACCAAACCCTTGAGCGCACGGTGCAGTACCGCTGCGCTGAGCTGCGTTGTTTGACAGTAAAGGGGGCTGATTCAGGTTAAGGTTCAGTTCGTGCCAAGACTGAATTTCTGACGAGCAAACGTTTGCTCGTTTCGTCAGAACAGAAACTCGCCGGAAGGAAACGGCGACGATCCCCGGTGGTACTCGATACAAATGGATGCGTGGGCGTTTCAGATCAAAGCACGGATGCAGAGGAGGGAGGAGGAGCAAACGGTGCTCACCACCGTTGTCGAGGAGCAGAGGCGCGACGATGACGAGCTGCCGACGACGGGGTGACGACGGTGGCCGCGGAGACGAAGTGGACGGCGCCGTCGATGTAGATGTCCTCCAGGCGAGCTCCGGTGTCCAAGACGTAGAGGAAGACGAGGACGTCCGATTCCAGCAACAGATCAAGGTCGAGGAGCCCTGCAACGCCGGCGGGAAGCTCGGATTCAGAAAACATGGCGCGGTGGCCGGAGAGGAAGAAGGATCGCGGCGGCGGTCTGAGGCTCACCGTGGTTGCTTCTGGTGTCCAAGAGGGAGAGTAAGGAGCGGCGAAGCGATAGCAGATGGTGGGTGGCTAAGTGGGAGCGCTACGCGGCGGCGCCATCGTGATCTTCAGTGAGCTGCCGCCGGTGAGGTGGAGCGGAGAGGAATTGGCGTCGGGGAGGAAGCAGACGACGGCGGCGGAGAGGGGAGAGGAAACCTAGGGCGCTAGGGTTGGCCTGCGGGTGCCCTAGGTGCTTTATAGAGGCGCGGAGGCGCGGTGCGGCCGCCGGAGTCGACGCGGGGATGCGGTGGCGCCACGGATGGTGCGCCGTACTGAAATCAGAAGGTGAGCACGATTATCAAAGCGGTAAGTGGCTTAGGCGGGCTGGGCTTTGCGCGCGCGTTAGATAGAGTGGGCTGGTTTCGTTAGCTGCTGCGCGCGCGCAAGGTTTTGTTTCTTTTTTATTTATTTATTTTTTCTGTTTTTTTTTGTAGCCTTTGCTTTTGGATAAAAAACATAGGTTTTTGTTTAGATAAAAATTTGGAAAAATTATGATAAATTCCTTAGTTGAAAATGCAACCACTTGGTAGTTTTTGTTTTCAAAAACTTAGTTGTTTGCTTGCTGTTTAAAATTAAACCCAAAATTGGTTGAAAATTGCAATGTTAAGTAATGCAAGAAAAACAAGATAAAATTCAATAGGGTTTCCCCTAGGGTTTAGAATGTTTTAAGGAATTCCAATTAGTGGTGAACTTCATGGATTCACAGGATTAATGATTTTGAGAAATGGCTTGAGTTTGGAAATGATTTGAAATTAATTGATTAAAGTGATTGATTGAATTAAGCAACAATTTAATAGTTGAATCAATAAGAAAAATAATTTGGAAGCATTTGATGTTTTTGATTTGCAAATCTTTATTTGAAAGAAAGTAACAGACAAGTGTGAAAACAGAAGTTGATTGAGTTTGACTTTTATTATGAAAACAATGCAAACAGAAATAAATATGGGGATGATGACATGATGCATTGCTTAAATAAAACAAAGAAGTAAAACAACTAGGGGTTATCATACTTGGATGTTACAAAACGCCCCCCCTTGAAGGAATCGCGCCCCGAGATTCCTTACTGAGATGTGAAAAGGTCCGGATACTTCTTGCAAAGATCCTCTTCGGTCTCCCACGTTGCCTCTTTATCGGAATGATGCGACCATTGCACTTTCAAGAACTTGGTGCTCTTGTACTATCAACCTGGACTCACCCCAACCCTAGTTTCAAAATCATCCAAGTATGAACTAAATATTAATCTTTATTATATTTAGAAACTGGTATTTAGAAGTCCGGGTGCGACAAATGATGCGGGGGTTTCTTGCCAGTACGTTGTTGTGAGGGGACGAGGGAGCATCAAATTATTATTTTAACAATAACATTAGCATGGTTGATTGATTAACATCGAGCCCCCACAACGTAATAGATATAGTAACAGTAAGTAACGGGTAACAGACTCGAGCAAAACAACCTAAGCATGCTAGTAAGACACGGGCAACAAGCAATGGTGATAGGTATGGAGGTGAGGCAATATCAGGTTTAAGGGATACATGTGATAGGTTCGTAACAGAAACAACTACTGCTAAGGCTAGCAGAAAAGAACAACGGAAAGTATCGGTAACCAATGTTGAAAGGAACACAGTGGTTCATGTGAGTGATAACTTGCCTGCAAAACCCAGTAGCCTGGTACTGAGCTAACTCCTTAGAAGGGGTGTCGTAAGTATCGTCGGTCTCAACGTCGTCGTGTATCCGAGAAGAAGCAAACAGACAATGCAGAAAGATAAACAATCAATATCATGGCATAGTGCACAATCATGGGATGATGCATGTCAAGTTAATAGATGCATCAAAATAACTACTTGACAAGATAACACAATTTAATTGGACCCATATGCAATGTGAATTGCATATGGATGCAAATGGTTATGGATGCAAATGGTTAAGGTGGAAGCAATGATCTACATTTGATTAACAAGTGTAAGTGGTTAAACATGATGCATGCATGATGGTAACAACAAAATAACAGCAAATAACAATAATAGATGCAAGTGATAAAAGGATTTAACAAGTTTTGGAAATCATTTAGTAAGTTTAGAAATTTTGGGTTACTTAAACATGTCACACAAACAATTATTGTTTTCATCAATTTAAAGTGTGCAAAACAATTAACAAAATTTATATTTGAAAAGAACATCAAATTTTAGTTGGATTACATGTTTCCATTATTGAAATTGGAATTAGGATGAATTTATTATGAATTAAACAATATTAAACAAGTTTTAATTGAATTTAAAACAAGTTTGAATATTATTTGAATTTTATTTGTTCAAATCATAAATTCAAACTCACATTTGAAAAGTTCACACTTTGATGGTTTGAAAACATATTTTGCATGTTCAAAAATAATTTATTTTGAGCAAGTTGTGATTTTAGCAATTTTAATTGAATTAAACAAGGATTAAATTGTTTAGGCAATTTTAATTATTCAAAACAGGAAACAAAATTATATTTGAAAAGGTTATTTGAAATGGTATGAAAAACATATTTTATTTGCATTTATTGGATTAAAGATGAATTAGTTATGGAATTTAAGAAATTGCATTTGAATTATTCAAATTTGAAATTTAATTGCATTTGAAATTGTCAAAACAGTAAACAAATAGGTTATTTGGAAAGATTAGGAAATTTGGAACAGAAAACATATATAACTTTTATTTATTGGAGTTTTATATTAAAAGTTATTAAAGTTTGTATTTTAGGGATTAGTTCTGCCATTTAAATGATTTTGGAAATAAAAACAGGGCGTGCAACCATTTGTTACCGTGCAGTGGCCTAGCCACAGCCACTGCACGTGGGCCTGGGGGCCAGCGTGGCAGCCACGCAGGCGTGTGCGCTGTGAGGTGTCCACTGGTGTCACTGAACGGTGGGTCTGCCCATACGCGCGCGGGGGGAAAAAGGTTGGGGTAATTCCCCGAGCTGGGAATCGAACTCGCGGGCTCGAGGGCGCGTGCGGTGTGGCGAGCCACTGGGATGGCGAGGGGATCTTGTCAGTAAAGGTGTAGTTGACAGGTTAAGGTTCAGAAACCCCAACTGAAACTGACGAACAGGAGTTTCTGAACATGGACAGGGGCGCACGGTGGCTCACTGCGGCGATCTCGTCGTGGTGCTCGACTGCAGGGCGTGCTGCGGATGGGGCTGATCGGGCAGGAGGCGTGCGGGTGTGCGAGAGGTAACGATCGAGGGAAGGGAGGATAGGCAGGGCTGTTACCTGCCGCTGGATGTCGTCGTCGTTCAGCAAGGGAGCAGCAACGGAGGGGAAACTCCGGCGACGGCGCGGGCTCCGCGGCCCCTCCCAGCAAACGGCGAAGAGCCGAGGTGGGAGCTGGGAGTTTCCGGTTTCCATTCCCGCTCGCGGGTGGGTCTCCCGCTTCCACGGCGACCGGCGGTGAGCCAGGGCATCCACGGCCACCGCAGCATTTTTCAGTTTTAGACTTTCAGAGGATTGCAGGGGGTGGCAGGGAAGAACAGAGAGAAGATTGGCGGCGCTAGGCTAGAGGAGGGAGCTAGGGTTCACGAGGTGGTCTCGGTGGGGATTATAAGAGGGAGGAGGGTACTGGTACGGCAAGCATCGTAGAGAGGGGGTAGAGATCGCATGGTGGGAGCGAGGTTCGTACACAGGTGACATCAGCTCGAGGTGGAAGAAAACGACAGTGAGGGGGGTACTGGGCCAGAAAAAGGGTAGTTGGGCTGGGCTGGGAGGTAGTTAGGTTAGTTGCTGCTTGCTTCTCTTTTTGTATTTTCTGTTTCTTTTTTTTTGTAGCAAACAAAATTGGAAGAAAAGAAGGCCTTTAGGGTTAGGAAAAATTCATAGAAAAATAGGGTGTGCTCCTGGTGTTGATTACAAACAATTAACAAATTTGAATTTCCAAAATATTTGAATTTGTGGTGCTGTTTGGAAATAAGCCAAATTTGAGTGTTTTTGAGTATTAAAAGGATTATTAAAACCCACACTTTAAAAAAGGTGACCCAACATGATTTAATTTGATTAAAATTAGTTGAGTGGCTTGTTCATGTTTATAAATTCAAAAATGGTTCTGTTTGAAACACATTTGGTTTGAATTTGAGCAATTTAGAAATTAATAAATTAATATTGAAAACAAGGATTTTAATAGGGTGAACCCTATTGATTAAAGTGATTAAAAATGAGTTTGATTGTTTGGAGATTTGTTATAAACTCAAGTTGATTGATGTTTTGAATATTTGATTTGACTTTGAAATGATTTGGAATTAATTGATTGAATTAATGGTTTGATTAAAACCAACAATTTAAGGAGTGATCAACATGGAATAAAATGGAACAATTTGGTTGTTTTCATTTGAGATTCTTATTTAAAAGGTTGTAACAGAACAAGTATGAAAACAAAGCATTTGAAAATGGTTTGAGTTTTATTGTGAAAACAAAGAATAACAGATGCAAAACATCAGAAACAAATGCAACAATATGATGACATGATGCAATACTTTAATTAAACAGGAAATCACTACATTCTAAATGGTAGGTTTTCATACTTGGGCTGTTACAAAACGCCCCCCTTGAAGGAATCGCGCCCCGAGATTCCTACTGAGAAAAGAAAAGGTCCGGATACTTCTTGGGAAGATCCTCTTGAACTGTGACACGTGAAACACATCGTGCACATTGGATAGACGTCAGGGAATTTGGAAACCACCGGAACATTTTCAAGTAAAGGGAGAGGTTTTGCACCAAGGGTGTATAGCTGGATAGAATTTGATTCATTTGGAGAATAGACTATCTGTAATGAGGGTGGAACAGGGTTATTGACATCAAATCAATACCAGAATGACATCAATGTCAGAATCAGCAACATGAGAGTAACGAGGAATATGTGGCCTCCCATTAGAATTTGATTTCTGTGACTCAACTTGTAAGTCAACATTTGAGATCCCGGGGAGTGAACAGAGATTTGATTGCTTAGTGGAACCAGAATTAGGTTGTATGTTGTGGAAAAGATTGTTGACACAAAGGAAAATGATGTTCCGGTATCAAACAACACTTTAGCTGGAATAGAGTTTACGAGGAAGTTTTGATTAGACGCCGGTAGAAGAATTGAAATGGAAAACAACAACAAGATTTCAACGGACGAAAAGGATGTTGAGAAGAACAGGATATCAACATCGGGGAAAACGAGAACAAAACACTCTTGAGGTACTACGGAAAACCCATCCGGGCTTCTAAAGGACAATATCTACTGCTTAAGGAATAGAGGATCTGCTTCCGGGGCTTACGCGCCTCCGTTCTCAATCGTGAGTAGGCAACATGATAAATCATGTCACAACCACCTCCATTCCTATAGTCTAGTAGATATAACCATCCTAGAGAAACCAGAATACGTGAAATCCTAACTTGAAATTTTAGATGAGAATAGAAAAACAACGTTGCACTTCCTTACCAGAAAAGGGAGGGTGGGTGGGGAAAGAAGAAAAAGAACAGAATTCCTACTCTCACGTTTCATTTTTCCTATATAGCTACAAAATAGTTTCTAGACTCAACTGCGACCAGTAAAAGGGGATCCTACAGGCATACAGGCTCTGATACCATTTGTCGCACCCTGATTTCTAGGGGATACTCACCGTACGAACTGGATAGCAGATGCTTGGATTATGGGGCATAACTGCTCCCACGTCCAGCTTCCTGGTAGGCCTGCGCTTATGCGCGACAACACAAGCCCTGCTATTCCATCGTCGATGTAAACTATCCACTAGAGATCAAAGGCACTACTGTCGACGTACTTCATACCAATCACACATGGTACGTCAACAGCTTTGAACGAAGGATATCACAACAGATCTCTACGACACAAAAGATTGAAATAAGGTGCAAATAGCTCTCATTAGAGCAGAGATAGCAAATACAATCATTCAGAGGGCACATGCCCCAACAATTCATCATTACATCACAGCGGAAGCATTCAACATGTCTGAGTACAGACAAGAACCAAATAGGCCTAAGAGGCCGGAAACGAAAAGACGGAGCCCATCCACGAAGTCTCGGATCCTGCCCGGGTCCGCTATCTACTCGTCAGCAGTCTCGTCATACTCCACGTAGCAGCCACCATGTAGATCCTCGGAAACGTAGGTCTGCGGAAACCACAGCCCCAAAGGGGTCAGTACATAAACGTACTGGCAAGCAAGACTCACAGTTCACCAAAGGGTAACCCGTCAACACCAAGCACAGATGCTTTGGGTTCAACGGAAGGAAGGGGATATAAAGATGCTGCAACTGGCTGCTCTAACCAACTACAGAAACATACTACAACTTCCGACTAACAGAAAGGGGATAAGATCGAGGATTGTAACCAACTGAAAGATAACTTCAAACAAACCCATCCTGGATCTCGCCCCTTATCCGAAGAAGCAATCCGAGGATAACTCACACAGTTGAAATAATGATGGTTCATATTATTGTGTCAATAAGCCTATTACTAGTCAAGTTGTTAATCATTGGGTGTACAGTTGTTAATCATTAGGTTAAAGTTGTCCTGAGTACTTGTTAGCCAGTACTTTCACCAAGTAATCCATAACCGCGGAAAACACGGCTTCTCGAGAAGATTATCCCTGCAGGGTTGCACCAATTTGGCCGTACACGTATGAATAACCCGCCAGATGGGATGCCTCCCACCAAGCGGGGCACTCAACACAACTCAACTCTTCTTCGCATCAAGCCCAAAGCACCACGTGCTGTGCGTGCGCGGCTAATCGAGCCCCACGAAGAAAAGGGGACCCTCATAGCACTGGAAGACCACGCCGCCCTAAATGCCGACTACAAAAGTTCCACCCTGGCCTGGGCTCGCAAGATCATGCATGCAGCAAATGGAAAACCCGAACTACGTGTGGCGATTTGGACGAGATGCGAATCGAATCGAATTGAGGGGGGCGCCCATACTCGCTTCCCACATGCGGTTAGTGCGCTCATCATGGATCAGTAGACAAGACCCTTTTCCTATTAGGGTCGACACTAGCAGGCCTCAAAACCACACAGGGCCTCCTGCCGGTGCCTTATCATCAAATTATTATTTTAACAATAACATTAGCATGGTTGATTGATTAACATCGAGCCCCCACAACGTAATAGATATAGTAACAGTAAGTAACGGGTAACAGACTCGAGCAAAACAACCTAAGCATGCTAGTAAGACACGGGCAACAAGCAATGGTGATAGGTATGGAGGTGAGGCAATATCAGGTTTAAGGGATACATGTGATAGGTTCGTAACAGAAACAACTACTGCTAAGGCTAGCAGAAAAGAACAACGGAAAGTATCGGTAACCAATGTTGAAAGGAACACAGTGGTTCATGTGAGTGATAACTTGCCTGCAAAACCCAGTAGCCTGGTACTGAGCTAACTCCTTAGAAGGGGTGTCGTAAGTATCGTCGGTCTCAACGTCGTCGTGTATCCGAGAAGAAGCAAACAGACAATGCAGAAAGATAAACAATCAATATCATGGCATAGTGCACAATCATGGGATGATGCATGTCAAGTTAATAGATGCATCAAAATAACTACTTGACAAGATAACACAATTTAATTGGACCCATATGCAATGTGAATTGCATATGGATGCAAATGGTTAAGGTGGAAGCTCTACATTTGATTAACAAGTGTAAGTGGTTAAACATGATGCATGCATGATGGTAACAACAAAATAACAGCAAATAACAATAATAGATGCAAGTGATAAAAGGATTTAACAAGTTTTGGAAATCATTTAGTAAGTTTAGAAATTTTGGGTTACTTAAACATGTCACACAAACAATTATTGTTTTCATCAATTTAAAGTGTGCAAAACAATTAACAAAATTTATATTTGAAAAGAACATCAAATTTTAGTTGGATTACATGTTTCCATTATTGAAATTGGAATTAGGATGAATTTATTATGAATTAAACAATATTAAACAAGTTTTAATTGAATTTAAAACAAGTTTGAATATTATTTGAATTTTATTTGTTCAAATCATAAATTCAAACTCACATTTGAAAAGTTCACACTTTGATGGTTTGAAAACATATTTTGCATGTTCAAAAATAAATTATTTTGAGCAAGTTGTGATTTTAGCAATTTTAATTGAATTAAACAAGGTTAAATTGTTTAGGCAATTTTAATTATTCAAAACAGGAAACAAAATTATATTTGAAAAGGTTATTTGAAATGGTATGAAAAACATATTTTATTTGCATTTATTGGATTAAAGATGAATTAGTTATGGAATTTAAGAAATTGCATTTGAATTATTCAAATTTGAAATTTAATTGCATTTGAAATTGTCAAAACAGTAAACAAATAGGTTATTTGGAAAGATTAGGAAATTTGGAACAGAAAACATATATAACTTTTATTTATTGGAGTTTTATATTAAAAGTTATTAAAGTTTGTATTTTAGGGATTAGTTCTGCCATTTAAATGATTTTGGAAATAAAAACAGGGCGTGCAACCATTTGTTACCGTGCAGTGGCCTAGCCACAGCCACTGCACGTGGGCCTGGGGGCCAGCGTGGCAGCCACGCAGGCGTGTGCGCTGTGAGGTGTCCACTGGTGTCACTGAACGGTGGGTCTGCCCATACGCGCGCGGGGGGAAAAAAGGTTGGGGTAATTCCCCGAGCTGGGAATCGAACTCGCGGGCTCGAGGGCGCGTGCGGTGTGGCGAGCCACTGGGATGGCGAGGGGATCTTGTCAGTAAAGGTGTAGTTGACAGGTTAAGGTTCAGAAACCCCAACTGAAACTGACGAACAGGAGTTTCTGAACATGGACAGGGGCGCACGGTGGCTCACTGCGGCGATCTCGTCGTGGTGCTCGACTGCAGGGCGTGCTGCGGATGGGGCTGATCGGGCAGGAGGCGTGCGGGTGTGCGAGAGGTAACGATCGAGGGAAGGGAGGATAGGCAGGGCTGTTACCTGCCGCTGGATGTCGTCGTCGTTCAGCAAGGGAGCAGCAACGGAGGGGAAACTCCGGCGACGGCGCGGGCTCCGCGGCCCCTCCCAGCAAACGGCGAAGAGCCGAGGTGGGAGCTGGGAGTTTCCGGTTTCCATTCCCGCTCGCGGGTGGGTCTCCCGCTTCCACGGCGACCGGCGGTGAGCCAGGGCATCCACGGCCACCGCAGCATTTTTCAGTTTCAGACTTTCAGAGGATTGCAGGGGGTGGCAGGGAAGAACAGAGAGAAGATTGGCGGCGCTAGGCTAGAGGAGGGAGCTAGGGTTCACGAGGTGGTCTCGGTGGGGATTATAAGAGGGAGGAGGGTACTGGTACGGCAAGCATCGTAGAGAGGGGGTAGAGATCTCACGGTGGAGCGAGGTTCGTACACAGGTGACATCAGCTCGAGGTGGAAGAAAACGACAGTGAGGGGGGTACTGGGCCAGAAAAAGGGTAGTTGGGCTGGGCTGGGAGGTAGTTAGGTTAGTTGCTGCTTGCTTCTCTTTTTGTATTTTCTGTTTCTTTTTTTTTGTAGCAAACAAAATTGGAAGAAAAGAAGGCCTTTAGGGTTAGAAAAAATTCATAGAAAAATAGGGTGTGCTCCTGGTGTTGATTACAAACAATTAACAAGTTTGAATTTCAAAAATATTTGAATTTGTGGTGCTGTTTGGAAATAAGCCAAATTTGAGTGTTTTTGAGTATTAAAAGGATTATTAAAACCCACACTTTAAAAAAGGTGACCCAACATGATTTAATTTGATTAAAATTAGTTGAGTGGCTTGTTCATGTTTATAAATTCAAAAATGGTTCTGTTTGAAACACATTTGGTTTGAATTTGAGCAATTTAGAAATTAATAGATTAATATTGAAAACAAGGATTTTAATAGGGTGAACCCTATTGATTAAAGTGATTAAAAATGAGTTTGATTGTTTGGAGATTTGTTATAAACTCAAGTTGATTGATGTTTTGAATATTTGATTTGACTTTGAAATGATTTGGAATTAATTGATTGAATTAATGGTTTGATTAAAACCAACAATTTAAGGAGTGATCAACATGGAATAAAATGGAACAATTTGGTTGTTTTCATTTGAGATTCTTATTTAAAAGGTTGTAACAGAACAAGTATGAAAACAAAGCATTTGAAAATGGTTTGAGTTTTATTGTGAAAACAAAGAATAACAGATGCAAAACATCAGAAACAAATGCAACAATATGATGACATGATGCAATACTTTAATTAAACAGGAAATCAAACATTCTAAATGGTAGGTTTTCATACTTGGGTTGTTACAAAACGCCCCCCTTGAAGGAATCGCGCCCCGAGATTCCTACTGAGAAAAGAAAAGGTCCGGATACTTCTTGGGAAGATCCTCTTGAACTGTGACACGTGAAACACATCGTGCACATTGGATAGACGTCGGGGAATTTGGAAACCACCGGAACATTTTCAAGTAAAGGGAGAGGTTTTGCACCAAGGGTGTATAGCTGGATAGAATTTGATTCATTTGGAGAATAGACTATCTGTAATGAGGGTGGAACAGGGTTATTGACATCAAATCAATACCAGAATGACATCAATGTCAGAATCAGCAACATGAGAGTAACGAGGAATATGTGGCCTCCCATTACAATTTGATTTCTGTGACTCAACTTGTAAGTCAACATTTGAGATCCCGGGGAGTGAACAGAGATTTGATTGCTTAGTGGAACCAGAATTAGGTTGTATGTTGTGGAAAAGATTGTTGACACAAAGGAAAATGATGCTCCGGTATCAAACAACACTTAAGCTGGAATAGAGTTTACGAGGAAGTTTTGATTATACGCCGGTAGAAGAATTGAAATGGAAAACAACAACAAGATTTCAACGGACGAAAAAGATGTTGAGAAGAACAGGATATCAACATCGGGGAAAACGAGAACAAAACACTCCTGAGGTACTACGGAAAACCCATCCGGGCTTCTAAAGGATCAATATCTACTGCTTAAGGAATAGAGGATCTGCTTCCGGGGCTTACGCGCCTCCGTTCTCAATCGTGAGTAGGAAACATGATAAATCATGTCACAACCACCTCCATTCCTATAGTCTAGTAGATATAACCATCCTAGAGAAACCAGAATACGTGAAATCCTAACTTGAAATTTTAGATGAGAATAGAAAAACAACGTTGCACTTCCTTACCAGAAAAGGGAGGGTGGGTGGGGAAAGAAGAAAAAGAACAGAATTCCTACTCTCACGTTTCATTTTTCCTATATAGCTACAAAATAGTTTCTAGACTCAACTGCGACCAGTAAAAGGGGATCCTACAGGCATACAGGCTCTGATACCATTTGTCGCACCCTGATTTCTAGGGGATACTCACCGTACGAACTGGATAGCAGATGCTTGGATTATGGGGCATAACTGCTCCCACGTCCCAGCTTCCTGGTAGGCCTGCGCTTATGCGCGACAACACAAGCCCTGCTATTCCATCGTCGATGTAAACTATCCACTAGAGATCAAAGGCACTACTGTCGACGTACTTCATACCAATCACACATGGTACGTCAACAGCTTTGAACGAAGGATATCACAACAGATCTCTACGACACAAAAGATTGAAATAAGGTGCAAATAGCTCTCATTAGAGCAGAGATAGCAAATACAATCATTCAGAGGGCACATGCCCCAACAATTCATCATTACATCACAGCGGAAGCATTCAACATGTCTGAGTACAGACAAGAACCCAATAGGGCCTAAGAGGCCGGAAACGAAAAGACGGAGCCCATCCACGAAGTCTCGGATCCTGCCCGGGTCCGCTATCTACTCGTCAGCAGTCTCGTCATACTCCACGTAGCAGCCACCATGTAGATCCTCGGAAACGTAGGTCTGCGGAAACCACAGCCCCAAAGGGGTCAGTACATAAACGTACTGGCAAGCAAGACTCACAGTTCACCAAGGGTAACCCGTCAACCACCAAGGCACAGATGCTTTGGGTTCAACGGAAGGAAGGGGATATAAAGATGCTGCAACTGGCTGCTCTAACCAACTACAGAAACATACTACAACTTCCGACTAACAGAAAGGGGATAAGATCGAGGATTGTAACCAACTGAAAGATAACTTCAAACAAACCCATCCTGGATCTCGCCCCTTATCCGAAGAAGCAATCCGAGGATAACTCACACAGTTGAAATAATGATGGTTCATATTATTGTGTCAATAAGCCTATTACTAGTCAAGTTGTTAATCATTGGGTGTACAGTTGTTAATCATTAGGTTAAAGTTGTCCTGAGTACTTGTTAGCCAGTACTTTCACCAAGTAATCCATAACCGCGGAAAACACGGCTTCTCGAGAAGATTATCCCTGCAGGGTTGCACCAATTTGGCCGTACACGTATGAATAACCCGCCAGATGGGATGCCTCCCACCAAGCGGGGCACTCAACACAACTCAACTCTTCTTCGCATCAAGCCCAAAGCACCACGTGCTGTGCGTGCGCGGCTAATCGAGCCCCACGAAGAAAAGGGGACCCTCATAGCACTGGAAGACCACGCCGCCCTAAATGCCGACTACAAAAGTTCCACCCTGGCCTGGGCTCGCAAGATCATGCATGCAGCAAATGGAAAACCCGAACTACGTGTGGCGATTTGGACGAGATGCGAATCGAATCGAATTGAGGGGGGCGCCCATACTCGCTTCCCACATGCGGTTAGTGCGCTCATCATGGATCAGTAGACAAGACCCTTTTCCTATTAGGGTCGACACTAGCAGGCCTCAAAACCACACAGGGCCTCCTGCCGGTGCCTTATCATCAAATTATTATTTTAACAATAACATTAGCATGGTTGATTGATTAACATCGAGCCCCCACAACGTAATAGATATAGTAACAGTAAGTAACGGGTAACAGACTCGAGCAAAACAACCTAAGCATGCTAGTAAGACACGGGCAACAAGCAATGGTGATAGGTATGGAGGTGAGGCAATATCAGGTTTAAGGGATACATGTGATAGGTTCGTAACAGAAACAACTACTGCTAAGGCTAGCAGAAAAGAACAACGGAAAGTATCGGTAACCAATGTTGAAAGGAACACAGTGGTTCATGTGAGTGATAACTTGCCTGCAAAACCCAGTAGCCTGGTACTGAGCTAACTCCTTAGAAGGGGTGTCGTAAGTATCGTCGGTCTCAACGTCGTCGTGTATCCGAGAAGAAGCAAACAGACAATGCAGAAAGATAAACAATCAATATCATGGCATAGTGCACAATCATGGGATGATGCATGTCAAGTTAATAGATGCATCAAAATAACTACTTGACAAGATAACACAATTTAATTGGACCCATATGCAATGTGAATTGCATATGGATGCAAATGGTTAAGGTGGAAGCAATGATCTACATTTGATTAACAAGTGTAAGTGGTTAAACATGATGCATGCATGATGGTAACAACAAAATAACAGCAAATAACAATAATAGATGCAAGTGATAAAAGGATTTAACAAGTTTTGGAAATCATTTAGTAAGTTTAGAAATTTTGGGTTACTTAAACATGTCACACAAACAATTATTGTTTTCATCAATTTAAAGTGTGCAAAACAATTAACAAAATTTATATTTGAAAAGAACATCAAATTTTAGTTGGATTACATGTTTCCATTATTGAAATTGGAATTAGGATGAATTTATTATGAATTAAACAATATTAAACAAGTTTTAATTGAATTTAAAACAAGTTTGAATATTATTTGAATTTTATTTGTTCAAATCATAAATTCAAACTCACATTTGAAAAGTTCACACTTTGATGGTTTGAAAACATATTTTGCATGTTCAAAAATAAATTATTTTGAGCAAGTTGTGATTTTAGCAATTTTAATTGAATTAAACAAGGATTAAATTGTTTAGGCAATTTTAATTATTCAAAACAGGAAACAAAATTATATTTGAAAAGGTTATTTGAAATGGTATGAAAAACATATTTTATTTGCATTTATTGGATTAAAGATGAATTAGTTATGGAATTTAAGAAATTGCATTTGAATTATTCAAATTTGAAATTTAATTGCATTTGAAATTGTCAAAACAGTAAACAAATAGGTTATTTGGAAAGATTAGGAAATTTGGAACAGAAAACATATATAACTTTTATTTATTGGAGTTTTATATTAAAAGTTATTAAAGTTTGTATTTTAGGGATTAGTTCTGCCATTTAAATGATTTTGGAAATAAAAACAGGGCGTGCAACCATTTGTTACCGTGCAGTGGCCTAGCCACAGCCACTGCACGTGGGCCTGGGGGCCAGCGTGGCAGCCACGCAGGCGTGTGCGCTGTGAGGTGTC
The DNA here is from genome assembly GCA_028641055.1 of Alopecurus myosuroides. NCBI lineage: Eukaryota > Viridiplantae > Streptophyta > Magnoliopsida > Poales > Poaceae > Alopecurus > Alopecurus myosuroides. The sequence goes on along the minus strand of CM054057.1, from coordinate 522,707,618 downwards.
CACTGGTGTCACTGAACGGTGGGTCTGCCCATACGCGCGCGGGGGGGAAAAAGGTTGGGGTAATTCCCCGAGCTGGGAATCGAACTCGCGGGCTCGAGGGCGCGTGCGGTGTGGCGAGCCACTGGGATGGCGAGGGGATCTTGTCAGTAAAGGTGTAGTTGACAGGTTAAGGTTCAGAAACCCCAACTGAAACTGACGAACAGGAGTTTCTGAACATGGACAGGGGCGCACGGTGGCTCACTGCGGCGATCTCGTCGTGGTGCTCGACTGCAGGGCGTGCTGCGGATGGGGCTGATCGGGCAGGAGGCGTGCGGGTGTGCGAGAGGTAACGATCGAGGGAAGGGAGGATAGGCAGGGCTGTTACCTGCCGCTGGATGTCGTCGTCGTTCAGCAAGGGAGCAGCAACGGAGGGGAAACTCCGGCGACGGCGCGGGCTCCGCGGCCCCTCCCAGCAAACGGCGAAGAGCCGAGGTGGGAGCTGGGAGTTTCCGGTTTCCATTCCCGCTCGCGGGTGGGTCTCCCGCTTCCACGGCGACCGGCGGTGAGCCAGGGCATCCACGGCCACCGCAGCGTTTTTCAGTTTCAGACTTTCAGAGGATTGCAGGGGGGTGGCAGGGAAGAACAGAGAGAAGATTGGCGGCGCTAGGCTAGAGGAGGGAGCTAGGGTTCACGAGGTGGTCTCGGTGGGGATTATAAGAGGGAGGAGGGTACTGGTACGGCAAGCATCGTAGAGAGGGGGTAGAGATCGCACGGTGGGAGCGAGGTTCGTACACAGGTGACATCAGCTCGAGGTGGAAGAAAACGACAGTGAGGGGGGTACTGGGCCAGAAAAGGGTAGTTGGGCTGGGCTGGGAGGTAGTTAGGTTAGTTGCTGCTTGCTTCTCTTTTTGTATTTTCTGTTTCTTTTATTTTTTTTTGTAGCAAACAAAATTGGAAGAAAAGAAGGCCTTTAGGGTTAGGAAAAAATCATAGAAAAATAGGGTGTGCTCCTGGTGTTGATTACAAACAATTAACAAGTTTGAATTTCCAAAATATTTGAATTTGTGGTGCTGTTTGGAAATAAGCCAAATTTGAGTGTTTTTGAGTATTAAAAGGATTATTAAAACCCACACTTTAAAAAAGGTGACCCAACATGATTTAATTTGATTAAAATTAGTTGAGTGGCTTGTTCATGTTTATAAATTCAAAAATGGTTCTGTTTGAAACACATTTGGTTTGAATTTGAGCAATTTAGAAATGAATAGATTAATATTGAAAACAAGGATTTTAATAGGGTGAACCCTATTGATTAAAGTGATTAAAAATGAGTTTGATTGTTTGGAGATTTGTTATAAACTCAAGTTGATTGATGTTTTGAAGATTTGATTTGACTTTGAAATGATTTGGATTTAATTGATTGAATTAATGGTTTGATTAAAACCAACAATTTAAGGAGTGATCAACATGGAATAAAATGGAACAATTTGGTTGTTTTCATTTGAGATTCTTATTTAAAAGGTTGTAACAGAACAAGTATGAAAACAAAGCATTTGAAAATGGTTTGAGTTTTATTGTGAAAACAAAGAATAACAGATGCAAAACATCAGAAACAAATGCAACAATATGATGACATGATGCAATACTTTAATTAAACAGGAAATCAAACATTCTAAATGGTAGGTTTTCATACTTGGGCTGTTACAAAATGGCACCTAATAACTCCGATGACCGCATCTAATTTCAAATCATAAATTATTAGATTTTCATATTTAGTTCCTACTTGGATGATTTTGAAACTAGGGTTGGGGTGAGTCCAGGTTGATAGTACTAGGGTTGGAGGGGGAGAGGGGTGAGGTGAATTTTGAAATTTTCTGATTTTGATGTCCATAACCCACAGGTCCCAGGATCGAAACCTGGCTTTGATACCATTTGTCGCACCCGGACTTCTAGAGGATACTCACCGTACGAACTGAACAGTATTTTGGTTGGATTACGGGGCTTAACGGCTCCCGCGTCCCCTTACGGGTAGGCCAGCACTTATGTGCGACAACCAACCGTTACTGTTCACCGTCGATGTAAACTATCCTATAGAAATCAGGATACTACCATTGACGTACTTCATACCATACACACATGGTACGTCAACGGTTCTGAACAAAAGGATAACACAACATGCCTCTAAGACACGAAAGATTGAAATAAAGTTGCAACTGGCCTTCACTAAGGCAGAAATAGCAAATACAATCATCCAGAGGACACATGTCCCAACATAACATTCATTACATCAGCGGAAGCAATCAAAGGTGTCTGGGTACAGACAAATCCAACAGGCTTAAGAAGCCGGAGAAAATAAAGAAGACGAAGCCCATCCACGTAGGTCCTGGATCCAGCCCTGGTCCAGCTAACTACTCGTCTGCAGTCTCGTCAAACTCCACGAAGTAGCCATCCTGGTGGTCATCGTAGCCGTAGTCGTAGTCTGCGTAAACCACAGCCCCAAAGGGGTCAGTACAACAACGTACTGGCAAGCAAGACTCACAGTTCACCAAGGTGTAACCCGTCAACACCAAGCACAGATGCCTTGGGATCAACGGAAGAAAAGGGTATGAAAGATGCTGCAACTGGCTGCACTAACCAACTACAGAACATACTACAACTTTACGGTGTATCAGAAAGGGATAAGATAGCGTATCGTAACCAACTATAGCTAACCACCAAACAAACCCATCCTGGATCTCGCCCCTTATCCAAAGAAGCAATCTGAGGATAACTCACACAGTTGGATTAATGATGGATCAAGTTGTTGTGTCAATAGGTCTATTACTAGTCAGGTTATCATTAGTTAGGTGTAAGTTGTTCTGAGTACTTGTTAGCCAGTACTTTCACCAAGTCAACCATAACCGCGGAAAACACGGCTTCTCGAGAAGATTTATCCCTGCAGGGGTGCACCAATTTGGCCGTACACGTAAGAATATCCCGCCAGATGGGAAGGCCTTTCCCACCAAGCGGGGCACTCAACACAATTCAACCTTTCCTCGCATCAAGCCCAAAGCACCACATGCTGTGCGTGCGCGGCTAATCGAGCCCCCCTAAGAAAAGGAGGACCCTCATAGCACTGGAAGACCACGCCGCCCTAAATGCCGACTACAAAAGTTCCACCCTGGCCTCGGGTTCGTACCTGCATATGCGTGCATCAAATGGAAAGCCCGAACTAAGTGTGGTGATTTGGACGAGATGCGGATCGAGTCAAATTGAGGGGGGCGCCCATACACGCTTCCCACATGCGGATAGTGCGCTCATCATGGATCAGTAGACAAGACCCTTTTCCTATTAGGGTCGACACTAGCAGGCCTCAAAACCACGCCGGGCCTCCTGTCGGTGCCTTATCAGCAAATTATTATTACCTCAAATTAACAGGTGTTGTTTAACATCGAGCCCAGAATATAACAGAATATATGATAACAGAAAGGAACTGATACCAGACTCGAGCAAAACAACCCTAAGCATGCTAGTAAGACACGGGCCCAAGCAACGGGGTTTTAGGACTGGAGGTGATGGCAATATCAGGGTTTAGGGATCATGTGATAGGTTCGTAACAGAAACAACTACCACTATGGCTAGCAGAAAAGGATCAACGGAAAGTATCGGTAACCAATGTTAAAAGGAACACAGTGGTTCATGTGAGTGATAACTTGCCTGCAAACCCAGTAGCCGGGTACTGAGCTAGATCCTCAGAAGGGGTGTCGTAAAGGTCGTCGGTATCAACGTCGTCGTCTATCCGAGAAGAAGCAAACAAACAAGGCAGAAATATAAACAATCATTGTCATGGCATAGTGCACAATCAAATATGATGCATGACAAGTTAATAGATGCATCAAAATAAACTAATTGATATGATAACACAATTTAAATGGACACATATGCAACTTTGAGTTGCATATGAAAAGCCCATGGATTTTGGTTAGATTATTTGTTTTCCAACTAAATAACAGGTGCTAGTGGTTTAGTATGATGCATGCAAAAGGAAAACAGCAAAATAACAACATTAGAATCAAATTAGAATAAGGTGTAGCAATTTAGAATTTTATTATTAATTTAGGGAATTTTGGGTGCCTTAAAGGGAAACACACAAGTATTTGTTGTTTTCAACCATTTAAATTGTTCAAAACAAATAACAAGGTTGATATTTGAACAGTACATCAAATTTTAGTTGGATTACATGTTTCATATTTTGAAATTGGACTTAGGATTATTTAATTATGAATTAAACAATATTAAACAATTTTTAATTGAATTAAACAAGATTTAAATTGTTTAGGCAATTTTAATTATTCAAAACAGAAAACAAAAATTATATTTGAATAGGTTAGGTGAAATGGTAAGGAAAACATATTTTATTTGCATTTATTGGATTTATAAATAATTAGTCATGGAATTTACAAATTAACATTTGAAATATTTAGATTTGAATTTTAAATGCATTTGAAGTTACCAAAACAGTACACAAATTGGATATTTGGAAAGATTAGAAAATTTGGATCAGAATTCATATAAAGTTTGTATTTATTGGAATTATAAAACAAAAGATATTGAATTTTAAAGTTTGGTTTTAATTCTGCTAATTAAAAAGGAATTTGGAATTTTGAAATTCGCACTGGAACGTTTGTTACCCACTGGATCTCTACCCCTAGCCACTAACCAGTGGGCCACAGGCCACTGTGGCACCGCGCATGCTTGCGTGGCAGGGAGAGTCCATGACAGTGGGCCTGCGCACGGAGGCGAAAAAGAGCAAAAAGATTGGGCGCGCGGGGCTCGAACCCGCGACCAAACCCTTGAGCGCACGGTGCAGTACCGCTGCGCTGAGCTGCGTTGTTTGACAGTAAAGGGGGCTGATTCAGGTTAAGGTTCAGTTCGTGCCAAGACTGAATTTCTGACGAGCAAACGTTTGCTCGTTTCGTCAGAACAGAAACTCGCCGGAAGGAAACGGCGACAATCCCCGGTGGTACTCGATACAAATGGATGCGTGGGCGTTTCAGATCAAAGCACGGATGCAGAGGAGGGAGGAGGAGCAAACGGTGCTCACCACCGTTGTCGAGGAGCAGAGGCGCGACGATGACGAGCTGCTGACGACGGGGTGACGACGGTGGCCACGGAGACGAAGTGGACGGCGCCGTCGATGTAGATGTCCTCCAGGCGAGCTCCGGTGTCCAAGACGTAGAGGAAGACGAGGACGTCCGATTCCAGCAACAGATCAAGGTCGAGGAGCCCTGCAACGCCGGCGGGAAGCTCGGATTCAGAAAACATGGCGCGGTGGCCGGAGAGGAAGAAGGATCGCGGCGGCGGTCTGAGGCTCACCGTGGTTGCTTCTGGTGTCCAAGGGGGAGAGTAAGGAGCGGCGAAGCGATAGCAGATGGTGGGTGGCTAAGTGGGAGCGCTACGCGGCGGCGCCATCGTGATCTTCAGTGAGCTGCCGCCGGTGAGGTGGAGCGGAGAGGAATTGGCGTCGGGGAGGAAGCAGACGACGGCGGCGGAGAGGGGAGAGGAAACCTAGGGCGCTAGGGTTGGCCTGCGGGTGCCCTAGGTGCTTTATAGAGGCGCGGAGGCGCGGTGCGGCCGCCGGAGTCGACGCGGGGATGCGGTGGCGCCACGGATGGTGCGCCGTACTGAAATCAGAAGGTGAGCACGATTATCAAAGCGGTAAGTGGCTTAGGCGGGCTGGTCTTTGCGCGCGCGTTAGATAGAGTGGGCTGGTTTCGTTAGCTGCTGCGCGCGCGCAAGGTTTTGTTTCTTTTTTTTTTTGTAGCCTTTGCTTTTGGATAAAAAAACATAGGTTTTTGTTTAGATAAAAATTTGGAAAAATTATGATAAATTCCTTAGTTGAAAATGCAACCACTTGGTAGTTTTTGTTTTCAAAAACTTAGTTGTTTGCTTGCTGTTTAAAATTAAACCCAAAATTGGTTGAAAATTGCAATGTTAAGTAATGTAAGAAAAACAAGATAAAATTCAATAGGGTTTCCCCTAGGGTTTAGAATGTTTTAAGGAATTCCAATTAGTGGTGAACTTCATGGATTCACAGGATTAATGATTTTGAGAAATGGCTTGAGTTTGGAAATGATTTGAAATTAATTGATTAAAGTGATTGATTGAATTAAGCAACAATTTAATAGTTGAATCAATAAGAAAAATAATTTGGAAGCATTTGATGTTTTTGGTTTGCAAATCTTTATTTGAAAGAAAGTAACAGACAAGTGTGAAAACAGAAGTTGATTGAGTTTGACTTTTATTATGAAAACAATGCAAACAGAAATAAATATGGGGATGATGACATGATGCATTGCTTAAATAAAACAAAGAAGTAAAACAACTAGGGGTTTTCATACTTGGATGTTACAGGACATTCCGGTTGGGATCATTCCCAGCCGGTTGAACTCGAGTGGCACCATGACCTCCTTGGCCGACATTGCCTTGACCAGCATTACCATGCCCGGTGTTGCCCTGTACGGCTAACTGTTTTCTGGCGCAAGCCGGTTCATACACTTGCATCTGCTTGTGCTTTCCGGAATTCACACTCCGGGCACGTCCTCCACCGAGATGAGTCGAACAAGCCTGGCCATCGGATTTTCCACCACCCGAATGAACCATCCGCGATGCACATACACCCGGGTTTGCCTTCTGGAATGCCTCATTTTGTCGGTTAGCCACAAAGACAAGTTCATTAACTCGGTCATGCTGCCGACGGAGAGCTTCACCAGACAAGTTGGGAAACTCGGTTGCTGATGCCTCTGCGGATCTAAGATTCTTAGCAGAAGAGCTATACTTGGGCTTACCAGCCGAGACGACACTAGCAGAACTACTAGTTCTAGTGTTAGCATCCTTAGCTAACTCGACATTGAGTGCTCTGCCTCGGTTGCGCACAACATCTATGCGACTAGGGTTCTCCCCAACCGGGGTAAAACCATGAGATCTATTATACTCATGGAGGTCGATGTCGAATTCTCTCCTGGCGCGGGACATCTCGATGGCCTCATTCAGTATGTTCTGCCGCTGTTCCTCCAGCTGAGCTTGGACCAGTGCCGGATCTGTACCGGTAGCCACTGGCACAACCAGCTTCTCGATGATGTCCTCGAAAGGAGCTGGCCTTGCGATTTCAGTAGAAGGACCTACATAACCCAGTTGATTCTCTAGCCTCTCCAACGGCTTGTGCGTCGCCCGGGTCGACTTGCCGCCGGCATCAGCATCATCGGACGCACCTTTTCCAACTGCAGGAGCTAGCGAGGTCATCATTACCTCCACGTTGTCCATGAGGCGATTGATACGCCGGTCGCGGACCGCGTAGACTGCAGGAGGATCCGCAGCCATGTGCACCTTCTCCAGGTACCCACGGATGACCTTGGTGGCGACGTAGACCAATGAGCACCGAAACCGATGACGGAGTTGCCCGCGGGCAGCGGTTTGTCGCCGAAATCGCCCACGTTGTTGGTGACGAAATCGAATGAGCCAACCTGTGGATAAGGCCATAGAGCATGCGCTCGCCCGAAGGAAGGAGAGATCCCGTCCGGATAGAAATTCCAGCCAGCACTATTTCTGGCCCCACGGTGGGCGCCAGCAGATGTCATGGGACGGCTTAAGGTTGGGGCCAATGGACGCTGTAGGTATCCGGGGAGGGATTGTGCGCTACGAAGCACACACAGGCAACAAAAAACACACCGATGTACCCAGGTTCAGGACCCTCGTGAGGAGGTAAAGCCCATAATCCTGCTTGTTTGCCTCTATATATGTGGGTAACCAAGTTACAAGTCAGCTCCTTGAGATCTCCTAGCTAGAAGAGGAACAAGCTACACAGCATTTGCGGGAAGGAGTCTAAGTGTTCACCGTCTGGATTGTCTCATCGTCCCTCGCGCAGGAGGGGTGTGGCCACCTTATGTACCGATGGCCACTGACAGGAAGTACAAGGTTAGGCGGAAACCACTATGGAGTATCGCACGCCGTAGAGCATGGAGCCGAAAGTCTCCTCTGCGGTATGTCTTGTGTGCCATGTCCCCTCTGTCAGAAACACAACATGGCCTCGCCCATACCTCTGCACTATACTCACGTACGCTCCGTGTCGCCCGCCTAGTAAGTTGAACCACACGCTTGTACGTCTCCGTGATCTTCAGGATACACCTGCTCCATTGACTTTGGTCCGGGATAACAGGTTCTTCCCATAACCCGGTTTCTCAAATGTAACTCGGATAACCCAGAAGAATTCTCACCTGCAAGATAATACACAAAATACCCCATACTGACATATCTTATGTCGGTCATCATATGCCGGCATGGCACTTATGTCGGTCAGGTTTGACTCGGTGCACTCCTTGGACTCCGATATATCCCAAGCATGACCCTACCCGGAGATAGCCCCCCGACAGTCTCGTTGGAGCTTGGAGGGGTGTGAGTTTCACTACAAAGGCCTATTCAACACCATAAGGGCCTCACCCTATTCTCCGGTAAACTTCGTCACAGAGCCCTAGTTCACCTTCCACTATTGGAATCCTTCAGGTGAAATCCGGTGCCTTTACAATGAGCTTGGGGTACACACCCACGACTGAATTGGGGGCTCCCAAAATCACCACGAATCTGTTACAAGAAACACAAGTGAGTAAAAAGATTCCTAGGTTTTCCACAAGGAAACCATAGACACAAATCCCTCAAGTGAATGAGAGAAAATGAAGAACGGCTTGATGAAGATATAGGTTCGGGCCTTCTCCTTCAATCCTCCAAAGATTAACAATTTTGAGTGGAGGGATTGGTAATCTCTTGCTATAGGTGAGCTCAGCAATGGTGGCCTTGCTTTTCTGGGCGAGTTGCCTGAGGTGGAAGAAGGAGATGGGTAGTTATACCCTCTCCCAAAATGCAGTCGTTTGGAGTCATTGGAGACTTGTCACACCGAAGACTCCGGTCTAAAGTCCGGAGACTCCGGCCTTCAAAGATTCTGAACAGTTTCCACTGGGCCGGAAACTTTTCCAAAAGTCCGGAGACTTCGGCAATTTTTCGGACCAAAGTCGGTGCGAGACTTGGCTTGGAATTGGTGCTACAAAAATCCCGAGAACGGAGACTCCGCCCTTGGTAGACCGGATACTCCAGCCTAGCCGAAGACTCCGCCAAGTCTCCACATAAAATCCACGACTTGGCCTTCTTTGACTAAAAACCTGAGTCCGGAAACTCCGGCCTAGGGACACCAGAGACTCCGGCCTGGAGTTTCATGTAACCGCCTTTAAGCTGATTCTTCGATCTTTTCTCCCTTTTTGGGAAACAACCACCATCAATACAGATAGCAAGATGGCCTAGCAACATTAGCACAAAGTTAAATCATACAAATGTTGTGATCGAACACACAAAACTTATTTAGACGAGATATGCTCTTTCAGCGGCTCTCATCGCTGGGGTCGACCCCATCCTCGACCTTGACGTCCTCGTGTCCATCGTCAAGTCCGCGGAGACGGACTGTCGTCGCCGCCGCAAGAAGAACTAGGAGGAGCTGGACGCTAGCATCGCACTGTCGATGGCGGAGGAGGAGAAGAAAGCATACCGACATCGCCTGCCTCCATGCGGAGAAATAGGCCCGCACCATCTGGTTGCTTTCCGGCAAGCATGTCGTCGACGTCGACTCTGACTCCGACGAGGACCCGTACGCCATCTTAGCCAAGCACTACAAGACCGCTGCCAGGCTTGGCAAGGGGAAGGGGCCGGAGGTGTTGAGCGGTCGAAGCTATGTTTTCTCTATTTTTCAAGTACATTCTGCCTGTATGAACTGAAGTATGCCGTGTTCTACATATTTTATGTTTTGTTGATCGATGTTGCATGGTTTTGAATGTGTTTCAGGGTTGGATTTGAGGTACACGGTTAGAGCGTTGTCTTCTTAGGGGTTGCCCGATCGCTTCCACGGACACATTCGGTTGTGTCCATGAACAGTTTGGGAGCCGTTTTTCGGGTAGGTGATTGGAGATGCTCTAAGGCTGTCTCGTGCGTACCGCCCATGGACTAGGGTAGGGCCTAGTTGGAGTAGAAGAGGGAGGCCCGTCGTAGCGATCCTCCCAAGAGAACTCATAACCGGTGCCTGCTGCGAGCGGCCTGAAGGAACCGACGATAAGATCAAGTGGAGGGTCGAGGTCCGGAGTAACATCCTGGAGACGACCTCGACGTCGAAGCACGACTTCAACAAAGACCTGTACTAACGAGTATGATAATTGTTCGCTCCTAGGGTTCCGAACCGCTCTGGCGATTCCCGAGACCTAGGTCCTGAACTCCAACTGAGGCGGCGAAATTCCTCGTCGTTCTTCGATTCATGCTCACGCTCGTAGATCACCACCTCCGCTAGGGCCTCTGCACCAGGATCATCCGTTTCTTTTTAGGGTTCGGGGTGAATACGGGGTGTTCCTGGAACACTACCCACCCTTGGCCCTACTGGGATTCGACGGTTCCGGTGTGTGGTCATGGCGACTGGTGAGCGGGCGACGGCAACTGAAGTTGGCGCGGTGCCCCCGATCGCGCGCGACGGTCCTCTTGTGGATCGACTGCGGGAGGAGCGGGGGAAGATGGCGGCGGCGGTTACGGCGGAAGGTTCTTCTGCGCCCCCGGCGGCAGAGGGGGGAGAGCGGGTGGAGAAGATGATGGAGCGGCTTCGTCTGACAGCTGCTGAATCTAAGGCAGTTGTCCTGGATGACGACGACGACCTGGAGCTGATTGATCCGGAGAAGGCGATGGTGGGGAAGGTGCTGGCCCCCAACGTTCTCCACATCAATACAATCTCAGCGGCGATGCGCCCGGCCTGGGGTAATCCCCGAGGGCTCTACATCAACCATCTTGGAGAAAACATGTTCATCGCGGAGTTCTCCTCGCGACATGATCGGGATAGGGTGATGGACGGATCACCATGGACGGTGGGAAGAAATGCGGTGCTTCTAAAGAAGTATGATGCCAATACTCCTCCTAGCGGGTTCAAGTTCGATAGGATGGCGATCTGGGCAAGGATTTTGGCACTGCCATATCGGTTGATGAACTCAAACAGAGGCTTTGAGATTGCGGAACCAATTGGGCTGGTGAAGAAGGTGGATGCGGATGCATTAGGAAGATGCTGGGGTGGCTATATGCGCCTACGTGTGGAGGTTGCTACTCAAGAACCTCTGGTGCGTTTTGTGACGGTGTTCTCTAAGAAACTCCAAACAATGGAGGTGTATGATGTCCAATATGAGAAGCTACCCACATATTGTTTCTCTTGTGGCCTTGTGGGTCATACGGCCCTTGCGTGCCCGCACCCAGCGGAGAGGGATGAAAATGATCAGCTACCTTATGCGGCCAAGAGACTAATGGTACCCGAAGACCCTAAGAGAAGCAGCTCAAGATCGGGTCCCCATGGCTCCTCGATGGGAGGTGGTCATTTTGCTCCCGAAGCGAAAGTTTCGTCAGGGGGTTCTTCTGCTTATGGGGGCTCTAAACAAGCTGGGAAGGGTTTCGGATCATCGTCTCAGCCAGATGACGATCATGAGGTGTCCTCCCCAATCAAGGGGGGTGCTAGAGAGGGGGGTCGAGGCCGTGGCCGGTCTGGCCGTGGGCGTGGCAAAGGGAGGACGGAGGGACTGGGGAAGGATTTATTCCAGACCAAAGCGACTCGTCCATCTGCAGCAGGTCAGAAGCGGAAAGCCACGAAGGATCAGTCAGCTAAACCACTACTGATTGAGGCACCATCCGATGCCACAGCGTCTCAAGCCCTTGTGCTAGTTGGGAACTCACAGGATCATCAGATAGTGGAGGAGGATACAATGAGTTCAGACTCGGTCAAGAAACAGAAAGTTGTAACACCCCGATCGGCGGATCAGGCGGAGACTGCGGTGCAGTCTCGCCGGACGCAATGAGTATCTTGGCATGGAACTGTCGTGGCTTGGGGTCGGACGCGACAGTGGGGGAGCTTCGATGGTTATTGAAGACTTACCGACCTGACATCCTATTCTTGTCTGAAACCAAGATGTGGGATACTCGAGCTAGGAAGTTCATGTGGTCCTTGGGATTCTCTGGTTCCTATGCTGTCAGTTGCGAGGGCCGCAGTGGTGGCCTTGCGCTTTTTTGGAAGCAGCCGTTCTCCCTCTCGCTACGAGGGTATAATTCACATTTTATTGATGTGACTGTAACCTCGGAGAATCTGGGTACATGGCGTGCTACCTTTGTGTACGGTGAGCCTCGGAGGGAGATGAGACATATTTTTTGGGATATGTTGTGTAGACTCCGTCGAGAGTGGACTGGTGCTTGGGTTTGTTGTGGTGATTTCAACGAATGCTTGTGTCAAGATGAGCATTATGGCTCAAGGGACATATCGGATACACAGATGGAGTTGTTTCGTGAATGCTTAGATGTGTGCAACCTGATTGACTTGGGCTTCTCGGGTACGAAATTCACTTGGACAAATCGCCAAGACGCTCAATGTAATGTACGAGTGCGTCTGGACCATGCAGTTGCAAACAGCACCTTCTCTGATAGGTTCCCGGAGTGCTCTGTGGAGAACATCATTACGTCCTCCTCCGATCATTATGCGGTGCATATCCGCCTGGAGGGCGACGTGGCCACTGGAGTTGTTGCACCGGTGCTTCAAACATTCAGATATGAGGCAGCTTGGCGACGAGCATCAGATTACTCCAGTGTGGTGGAAATGGCATGGCAGCAGAAGGCCAATGGGTCGAACTCCCTGGATTCCACATGGGCCAGCTTACAGCAGGTGGCGGGCTCCCTGCATACTTGGAGTCGGGCTGCGTTTGGCTCCATTCGGCGCAAAATTCAGAAGCTGGAGCATCGCCTTCGCTCTCTGCGATGTGGCTCTGTTACTGTTGACTCCATTACAGCAGAGAAGGAAGTTGAGAGCCAACTGTGTGAATTATTTGAGCGGGAGGAGATAATGGCTCGACAGCGGTCTCGTGTGGAGTGGCTCCGAGAGGGGAACCGTAACACTGCTTTCTTCCATGCTAAAGCATCTGGACGGAAGCGAACTAATCGGATTCAGGCCTTGCTACGGGAGAATGGCTCTTTATGTGATGACCAATCGGAGATGAAAGGAATGATACATGATTTCTATGAGAGGTTATTTACATCCGAATCTTCCCTTTCGATGGATCCCGTGTTGGACACTATACCCTCTAAAGTGGATGATGAGATGAATGCTTTCTTATGCAAACCATATTCCAATGATGAAATCAGAGTTGCACTATTCCAAATGGGACCGACCAAAGCACCGGGCCAAGATGATTTTCCCGCATTATTCTACCAATCTCATTGGGACCTTCTTCACGAGGATATTTGTGATGCTGTTCGAAGTTTTATTAATGGGGCTGACATACCGGAGGGATTCTGTGATTCCATCATTGTTCTGATCCCAAAGGTATCCAATGCAAAGCACCTATCTAAATTTCGACCAATTAGTCTATGCAATGTACTGTACAAACTAGCCTCCAAAGTTATTGCTAATAGACTGAAGGTGCTTCTACCTGATATTATATCTGAGTTCCAGAGTGCTTTTGTTCCGGGTCGTCTGATCACTGATAGTGCACTTGTTGCCTTTGAGAGTTTGCATACCATTCGACGACAAAAGAACAAACGGCCTTTCTTTGCGTTGAAGGTCGATATGATGAAGGCTTATGACCGTATTGAGTGGGAATACCTTCATGGATGCCTATGTAAATTGGGCTTTTCTACTGATTGGATTACTTCGGTGATGAGGTGTGTTACTAATGCACGGTATGCTGTGAGAGTGAATGGTGATCTCACATCACCAGTGGTTCCTTCTCGAGGGATCCGTCAAGGAGATCCAATAAGCCCGTACCTGTTTATGTTATGTACTGAAGGATTATCTTGTCTTCTGCAAAAAAAGGAGAGTCTCGGTGAGCTACAAGGACTACGCAATGGTCGTAGAGGCCCTCCTATTTCACATTTGCTCTTTGCAGATGATAGCATTTTCTTCGCACATAGTGATGACAGGAGTGTGAGGGCTCTGAAATCAGCACTGGATACTACTGTGAAGCTTCTGGGCAGAAGGTAAACTCACAGAAGTCCTCTATTTTCTTTGGTAGCAAGTGCCCTTCGGCTATCAAAGACGCGGTGAAGGTACAGTTAGGGGTGGACAGTGAGATTCTCCAGGACACATACCTGGGGATGCCAACCGCAATTGCCAAGGAAACGACATCATCATTCAAATTTTTGTCTGAGAGAGTATGGAAGTGTATCACCAGTGTGGCTGGGCGTCCCCTCTCGAGAGCAGGCAAAGAAACTTGGCTGAAATCTGTAGCTCAATCTTCTGCCAACTATGTTATGAGCTGCTTCCGAGTCCCTAAACAGTGTTGTGCTAAGATGAGGTCGATGATAGCTGATCACTGGTGGGGTTTTGAGGATGGTAAACAAAAGATGCATTGGAGGTCCTGGGACTGGCTCTCCTCTCCTAAATCATTGGGAGGGATGGGCTTCCCGGATTTTGCTCTTTTCAATCAGGCGATGTTGGGCAAACAATGTTGGCGTCTGCTTACTGAGCCCACGTCCCTGTGCGCCCGGGTCCTCAAGGGGCGCTATTTCCCGGAAGGTGAATTTCTGACAGCTACTAAACCGAGTTCGGCATCGTATACATGGCGATCCATTCTTTGGGGCAGGGAGCTGCTGATGAAAGGGCTCCGTTGGGGAATCGGCAACGGTGAGTCCGTGAAGATTATGGACGATAATTGGATACCAGGGTCCCCCCCGGGATCTTTCTTGTCCAATACATCAATCCCTGCTGGGGCTACGGTCTGCTCTCTGATGAATGCATCTAATGATTGTTGGGATGGCGACAAAATTAGTGCGGTGTTCCATGATGATCTGGCGCAGGTGATCTCACGGATCCCTATCAGTAAGCACGGTGGTGATGACTATGCTTCTTGGCCATATGACAGATTTGGCCTATACTCAGTCCGATCGGCGTATAATTTGGCACGCACGGATTCTTTCTTTGCCAAGCGTGCGACGGCGGGCCGAGGGGATAGTTCCGATCGAGAGGCGGAAGCAAAAGGCTGGAAGACTATTTGGTCTGTCCAAGTCCCGAATAAGATGAAAATTGTGCTCTGGAGATTAGCCCACAATTGTTTGCCTACTGGAGCTCAATTGATTCAGCGACACATACCTGCTGAGGGTTCCTGCTTCTTTTGTGGCAGACTGGAACAAGCAGAACACCTGTTCCTGTGGTATCCCTTTGCTCGCGAGGTTTGGCAAGCAGTGCAGCGATGTTTTCCGATCAAGCTACAGCGACGATCCCTTACAACATTGAAACAATGGTTGTTTGATCTCCTAAGCCGTGAGAATGCAACTGCGGCTACTGCTTGTGCTGTAACGTGCTGGCACATCTGGGAGGCTCGCAATGAGCTGAGAAATAACGGCACTACTCTACACCCTCCAAGAGTGGCTGCCAAGGTGATATCATATGTGGAGATGATCATCCAATTCTGTTTCAAAGACAAACCAAACACGAAATCTGGTTCATCACCACCACGGCAGCGCTGGACTCCACCACCACCTGGCATGGTGAGCATGAATGTGGACGCAGCTCTCTTTCCGAATGAGAATCGGATGGGTTGGGGAGGGATCCTACAGGATCACCAGGAACTTTTTGTCTTATCATGCAGTGAAGGTCTTCCTGGTCTCCCTGAACCTGAAGTGGCAGAAGGCATTGCGATGCGGCAGGCTATGGCACTCCTTCGGGATCGTGGTTACCAGCACATGAGGCTAGCTTCTGATTGCCTATCTCTGGTTCAACGAATCTCTAGCAGTTCTCGTGATCGCTCACCTTTGGGATCGGTGGTGTCCGATATCAAAATTCTAGCAAGGCAGTTCATCTCTTGCTGTTTCATCCATGTTCCTCGTACGTCCAATGTAGTAGCACATACCCTAGCTCGCTCTTCGGAGCGCTTATCTTGTATTCTGTCAGTAGATGTTGCTCCGGTTTCTATCCGGGCTGAACTCTGTAATGATGTGCTGTATTAATAAAGTGTGAATTCTATCAAAAAAAAAACAAAGACCTGTACTCGTGGGATTCATCTACAGACCTTGCAACTAGAGAGGCAACTTCCGTATTATTTTATTTTTTCTGTTCCCCTTTTCTTCCGTTGCAATGTGGACCGGAGAAACAGTCCTAAACAAAGTAGACCAGCAAGTTACTGTTTCCCAGCCGGATAATGCATCTTGTGCTCGCCGTGAATGCAAAGTAGACCAGCAAGTTACTGTTTCCCAGCCGGATAATGCATCTTGTGCTCGCCGTGAATGCAAAGTAGACCAGCAAGTTACTGTTTCCCAGCCAGATAATGCATCTTGTGCTCGCCGTGAATGCAACAGAATGCGATCCAACTGTGCGCAAATTTAAGGACTCCAGCAAAATAATCGTGCTCAACCTTGGCTTCTAGCAAAAGGGACGGGCACAAAAAGGCTCTCATCGTGAGTAAGTTGTACAGTAGTAAGTCAAATTGGCACATCAACCAAACTACCCGGGATATTGACAAATGGGCCTACGCACTCTACAGCCAGACAGCTAATTTCAAGCAGAGTTCCCTGCCACTGCCAGGACGGGACATCATACTTCTGGCCTGAACACCGTGTTGATGAACTCCTTCAGGTTGGTGCAGGGCAAGATCTGGATATCAAGATTGAGAGGTTTGAGCAGCTTCTCTGAAGACTTGGGGACGACACATTTCCTGTATCCCAGTTTCGCGATAGCCATCACCCGCTTGTCCATTCTTGGAACCTTAAGGAGGAGAAGGAAAGAAACGTTAACGCAGCACATTGCAGTTAGAATAGGTGAGAAGCCTTTAGCTTCAAGACATCAGGCAAAAATAATCAAGAAATCCTGACAAAATAAATAGACAAATGTCCATTTTTTTTGTGACGCCTACTACTCGTATTTCTGGCGAAATTGGAGCATGTGGTGCAAAGTACAAAGAAAGAGGAACAGACTGATACGGTGCTGCTGTCTTATGCTGTACTCCTAGTAGAGGCATGCTACCTATGGTTCTCAAGCCTGGCTAAAGTGACAAGAACTAGTGCACATTATTGTTTTTCTACAAACATTGCACATTATCGTTTCGAAAGTGAGTTCCTCGGTTGTGCATGACCACTTGACACTTCCTAGCGGCACTAGTATACGCTGGGTGGTCAGAAGTCCATTAGCATTTACTTGTGATGTATCTAGCAATAACCATTAGAATTATCTAGCAAAAGACCAAAATGATGACGGTCATATTGTTCTATCGTGCATTTACATTTTACAAACCAACATTCATTTAAATAAATTCATGGCACAAATTGCCGACCTGAAATAATTGATTGATTTATATGGCGTGATTTGCACTTGTGCCATGTATGAAATTCATATGTGAAAAGTACAAACCATGGATAACAAAAAATGGTTTGCAATCTGCCAATCTAGCATGCATTTGCATAATTAGGAATAGCCTATAAAGGCAATAAATAGCTACCTGGCAGCTTGGTGTTTCAGATTCTTTAACAGCATTTTATCGTATCATAATATTATTTGAAAATAGAAAAAAAATGATAGCCAAGTTGTTTTCTGGGTCAGGCCAGTGTGGTGGTTGGAAGACATCGTTAGTAGGCGGGCCCATACATTCCTTGTGAACCTGATCCAGGGTTCTGCAAAATTTACTGGTGATAGTAATATTTATAGGCTGAGGAGATTGCTTCCATAAAATGGTTAGGTATAATTCCTAAGCACTGTTCTGTAGCAAATATTAATAGCAGACAAACATCTGAACAGGGGGAAGAACATAGGTGATCCTGTTAAAAAAAAAATCACATCTTCTTTCTTTTCTTCCGAATGCACATTTCCCTTCTCAAACAAATTTCCTGCTGCGAGCACTAATAAAGAATATTCACAGAAGATAAGTGGTCGCACAAAGCAGAAAAATTAATAAACTTACAGTTCTAAGTTCACCACCAAGGCCAATCTCTCCAATAAATGCAATATCATTTGGGATAGGAAATTCCAAGAAACTGCAAAGAGGAGAAGCGGGTTAATTTAGCAAAAAGGTACGGAAATATGTACGAAAAGAAGAACCTCCACAGCATTCTTAAATCTGTGATATTTATCCAAATTTCGTTCAGTAAATCTTAATTAGCCCATGTAACTAGTCCCCAAAGAAAATCCGCATCTGTGACCTAAAACAGGGGCCATGGGTGGGGATCTAGTGCATATACTAACTGAAATTATATCAAGTAGTCTTAAGTTGTAACCTCCCAAACATAAACCACAAAAGAAATTACCTGCTGCAAATTGAAGCTGCTATGGCCAAATCCCCTGCAGTCTCTGTCAACTTGAAGCCACTAACCACGTTCAGAAAAATAACCTGCAGAAAATAGTACCAGAACCTGAATGTAGGAGCAAAGCTGGCAACAGAGCATCTAAGACAATACCTAAAAAACATCTAAATGATTGATTTGTAGTGAAAATACACCCAAATCATGGTACACTACCAAAAGTTTAGTAAAACGTATCACAGTTAGGCCAGTGCAATTCATGTCATAATAGTCCCGCAATAATGCCTCGTTTGGATGTATATATTGGGGGCTTGATATTGGATATTCGGAGTATTAAGTCCCGAATATAGAGAATATAGTTGTTTGGATGTACTTCATATTCGGGCTGGATTTTCGGGTTGAATATTGAGCTGACAAAATCGGGCCGGAGTCAATCTCGACCTCAACACCTGGAGATCGGGTGATATTCGCTCTCGCACGCCTCCCGTACCTGTTCGCTCGCGTACCTGTTCGCTCGCACGCCTCCCGTTCGCTCTCGCAACTCATCCGATCTCGTCCCGTCGAGCGAGACCAGGCGGCGGCTGCCCAGGTCGAACCGCCTTCCAACCTTCATCCCTTCCAGCGGCCGGCCCTCTTCCCCCGCCGTGGCTGCTCTGCCCCCCCTCTTTTTTGCATATGCCTCTCCTCTCATCTATTTTCTCTTTATCCAGTGCAGGTTGCGGAAGATCGGAGGGATCCCGGTGGCCGGCGCACCAGCACCTCGACATCCAGCGAGCGGCGACCAGAGGAAGGTGAGTTGCTGCATCTCCCGTCCCTTAATGGATACATACATCACTAGTTGTAAGCTCTCGTGCAGTAAATCTGCTATGCCGGTCCCAATTTGAGCTTCTACATCCTGCATGCTTATAGTTCCTGCATCAAGCGCTTTCCTCAGTATGCCGGCTGAAATAACTTCTGCGTCCATCTGCCGTCATGCATATAACAAGAATTCAAAATCCCTGTTAAACATGAGAGCTTAAGAGTGGATAAATAAACCCAATGATGCTTAACTGCGTTATGACACAAAACAGTGCAGGTATCTTATGAATCACCAATGGAGCTATTAGAAATTGGTATAAGAAACGAACATAAACAAGGACAACTAGTCCAAGAAAGGTTATGACCAGCAATCAAATGGATAGTAATATTCTCGCCTAGAGTTTAATAGTTGATGCAATTGGAGTGCGAATGTGAAATGATGGCAAGAAAAATGATTTTTCTTTCTTTGTTCTAATTGCCGTAGACAATACTATTACTACACAACACTTTATGAGGTCTTCATACAGATTGACGAACCACTTTTGTACATCCAAACGACATTTGACATTCAACCTCAATATCTTGTTTGCTATCCGAATATCTAATACATCCAAACACAAATATTGATATTCAAACTCAATATCAATATCCTGGATATTGGATATTCATCCCAATATAATATCTAGGCTCTCAATATATACATCCAAACGAGGCGTAAGACATGCTAGAGCATGCCAGCACTTGTGTCAATGCCCCTACACCAGGAGACATTTGTGGCTTGGTGGAGCGTTGGTGCAGATTGGTTAATTAGGTCTGTTGGAAGGTCAACCAAGCAACTAGCCAGCCTACACGTGACACCAGCTTACTGATTGTGCCTCCGAATTAACACTGAAACCTCGCATGTAACTAGAAAGAGCTAGGAAAATAGAAGCTTCAGGAGCTTACGTTATCCTGAAGTTTTAGACCTGCTTGTTTCATAAGAACCTGTAGGGTTAAGAAAAGAGGTCAGTGGGTATTATTTGTATTTTTGTGAAGCTAATAGTAAATACTGTGGTCAGTTGGCGAGAATAAACTTGCAACACTAAAGTGTCCATCCGTCTGGATTTTATATCCAGAAATTTACTTAAGATATCATAGGCAATGCTTATGTGGGGCAGAATGCTTTATTGGTTGGAAGTATTATGGACGATTAATTACTTACTGATTTTATCACATCAGCCCTGCTTGTCGATATGCCAACAACTTGTCCTCGAGTAATAGAACAAGGAACACACAGTGCCTGAAAAAAGACACAAATTGCATCTTACAGATAAAGACTCATGATTCTCCAACTGCGGTAAAAAATGTGCAAGAAAAAATTCTAAATGTGCAAAGGAAGGTGAAGTGAAAAAAAGGCAATGAAAAAAGCGCAGTATCACGTTCCCTATTCAACAGACTGATACAAGCTTTAACAAACAGCGAGTCTAGTTGGTAACACAGTAATATCTTAAGTTCCCTTACTGGAACTACATTTTACATAAAAAGAACCTTCACTGCAACTAAATATGGATTTTATCGACAAGTTTCGTTTTGAAAAAGTAGTTCATTGCAATACTGCACCAATAGAACAAAAGAAACAATATAAAATGGAAGGGAACTAAATCACAGGCTCAAGAATGATTATCATATGCAGACTGTAGTGCATTTTTTCAATAAAGAGCGCTTTATTAAACTCATAAGTAGCATCACACAGATACAAATTCATAGGAGCTTATACCCGGGCTCGTCATAGCTAGGATGCACACAGCCACAAGCAAAAAGAAAATAAGAAGGGCACAGTACAAGAAAACATGTAGATCTCATAGAGCACCTAAGGGGGAACTGTAGTACCTGAACTTCAACGGCGAAAGTCCTGGATCCATCCAAAACAACAGCTACAGCAAGCCCAGCCAGTATTTCAGAATCAGAAGCATGTTCAGTTAAGAACATCTCACTAGGATTCAGAACAGCTTGCAGACCAAATTGTGACATTTCAAATACACCGAGCTGACAAAAAGGCATATGAGTTGCATACATTTGCTTTATGGACAATCTGCAGCTGATATGCTATGCAGTGGAACCTAGTTGGTTTAATGGATCTTTGCTAATTCCAGTAAGATGCTGTTATGTCTCAAACAATGATGCTTTTAATTAACGCTACATCCAAAAGTAGACAATATAAGTGCTTTCAACAAGCCACAACAATGTCCTACAGAGCCTTAATAGCTTTAAAACATCCATTTAAATTTATTATGAGCCAAATTCAACATAACATGTAAAGGAAACAGGTAGGCAACTTTTTTTAGATGGCCAGGAAGTTGGGGATTTCGAATGAAATGTTTTTATAGCATAGGCAGTTTTCAGAAAGAAAAAAAATGTAGCAAATAACTGTATGATCCTTGCTGCAGCAGCAACTAATCTCATGCATGGGATTCAATCGGATAATTCAAATACCTGGAATGCCACAGCACTATGCCGTACTCTCCCCTGACAGGTGATCATGCAGAAGACAACACACAATATGTGCGCCAGCCTAAAAAGGGGACTAGGAGAAGAAGATGAAAGGACCATGACAAGATAAAGGGAAGGGAGATGGAGAGATCAAGGAAGCAGCCAGATTAGTAGGGGGAGTAATGTCAAATTAATGAATCTCAGGATTTCATGTAAACATTATTTTATTTTATTTTCTTGAACACTCATTTAACTGTGCGCCATTTGTATTAGAAGGAGAGCACCGGGATGGCACGGAGTTTATAGCCAATTCAAGCGAAAAAAACAAAGAAGGAAGAAGTATAAAAAGGAAAAGGCAAACGAAAACGGAAAAGGCCAAACTGTACAGCTAAGCTAAGAGAAGTAAAAGGAAGAGAGAGGAGCAATGCCAGCATAAGAAAGGAACTAGGGGAGGCAGAGAAGGAGCTTGAGGAAGCAAGGGGAGGGGAAATGAAGAGCTTAAGACTCCATGCAAATGCTTAATATTTTGAAAACAGAAGATAATCAATGGCTAAAGGTCTGAAAACTGTTGTACTTTCCTCCCATCAACCTTCCACATTGTGCAATATATTATGCCGTCATCATAAGAAATAAAATCAAAACCATTTTGCTCATCTTCCATGATATCAAACTGAAGAAGAAAGTTCAATGTGTATCCAACGGATATTAGATAAACTGTTCCCGATATGATATAAGTACAGCCACAAGGGGGCAACTCTAAATTAGTAAATCCCCACTTTTCATCGAAAACTATTGAACCCACTCAGAACGAGCAAGGAACAATTTTACTTATCTTCCACGATGTCATACTGAAGAAGGAAGTTCAATGTGAATCCATCGCATAACAGATAAATTGTTTCTGGGCATGATACAAGTACATCTACAGGGGGGAACTCTAAATGAATTAGGCCTTACTTTTCACTAGAGCAATGTCTATTTGGCCCAGGGGAATTTCACAGGAAAAAAATCAATAATCATGGTGTAATATACTGTAGTTATAATATTGCTAGTCACATGAACTGGAATATCATGTCAGAGGTTTCAATGTGAATCCATCGCATAACAGATAAACTGTTTCTGGGCATGATACAAGTACATCTACAGGGGGGAACTCTAAATGAATTAGGCCTTACTTTTCACTAGAGCAATGTCTATTTGGCCCAGGGGAATTTCATAGGAAAAAACCAATAATCATGGTATAATATACTGCAGTTATAATATTGCAAGTCACATGAACTGGAATATCATGTCAGAGGTTCAAAGGCAACTTAGGGAAAAATATCTTAGAACTAACAGGACAGGTCAATCTGACAGATGTTTTTTATAAATACTAAAGAAATGCATTACAATTGACAAGAAGACGGGGTTATACTGTATACCTCGTCTGTTGAACCAAAACGATTCTTCACTGACCGCAATAGTCGATGAGATAAGCATTTCTCTCCCTGAAAGAAGAGCACCAAGCTTCTCAGGTTTGCAACATATAATATGTGGAATTGCATAGAAGAGTGAAGTTGCACAGTATCAGAAATTTACATGTTTTTTACCTTAGTGATAAACAATATTATTAAATTTCTGAAAAGGCTATATGACCTGTAACGAATGCGATGACAAAAGATGAAAAATCTTGATGTTTTTTGTTAGTGAAACACGCATCACGTAGAAGATGATCTGGGAGACACCGTTTTAATGTGGAAAACCCTTGTCAGGGACAAACCACGATCGCACAAAGGGAAAAAACAATATATGAGAACATTACAAAAAGGGATGTTACAGTGAGGCTCTCTCTCGTCTCTACTTTCCACGGTTTACATGGAGGGGGTGGGGTGAGGTCAAAAAGCAACTTCATGGGTTCACGTAGCAGCACAACTGCTAGTGCAAAAGTAAAATAATTTATGATCACAGCTCAATGCATTTATAATAGTAAGGTACATAAATTTTATGAAGGAATGCAAATTGGTGTACTGGTGATAAAATATTAGGTCTAGGCTAATATTTCCAATTTCAGAAACAGTCTGCAGCAGAAGAAATTTTACTGTGATGCAATTCTGTTGATTTTCTTCACCACTGAGAGGATCCCTATCTATTTTACATGCGTATAGAAGACCCAGGATTGTAGAAGAACAAGTTGTGTTCCAGTGATAATGAGAACAGAAGTTACTTTTTGCGATTTTTCGTGCTACGTCAACTCTGAAAAATGGGAGGAAAATCCTGTTGGTATGTGGTTAGTTTCTTTCAGCCAACTCATGATTGTTTGATTTTTTTACAACAAAAATCACCATTTGTTACTCGTGTTAGTAATCTGATTAGAGGTTTATGTCCTATTTTTGTTCCAGGTGGGGTGATAAGTCTGCAATATGCAGATGACACCCTGCTTTTCTTGGAACCTGATGCTAGGGTAGCAGTTAATATGAAATGGATCCTCACTTGTTTTGAAAATCTGTCAGGCATGAGGATTAACTACCATAAAAGTAAACTAGTTCCTATTAACATGGAGTTAGATGAATGTGAACAGTTTGTGAATATTTTTCAATGTGTAGTGGGACAGTTCCCTGTAAAATATCTTGGTTTGCCACTACATTTTGAAAAACTGAAAAGAGAGGATTTACAGCCTCTTGTAGATAGTATTCTTAGGAGGATGACTGGCTGGAGAGGTAGATTGCTGTCCTCTACAGCTAAGAGAGAACTGATACGATCTTGTCTAGCTAGTATTCCCCTGTACATGCTCTCTTTCTTCAAATTCCCTAAATGGGCTCTAAAGTTAATTGACACTCAACTGGCTACTGCCTCTTGAGCGATGAGGGGAATCACAAAATTCACTTAGCAAATCGGCAGTCAATTTGTATGAAAAAATAGTTTGGAAGTTTAGGAATTCCTAACTTACAAGACATGAGCCTTTGTTTTATTGGGTCTTGGATTAAAGGTATATCCAGGGGATGGAACCTTATGGAAAAAAGTAGTTGACGCTAAATATAACACTAGGGGTCCAAATATTCTCTGATGTCAGGAAACTCAACCATCTACCTTTTGGAAAGGTGTGATGTGGGCTGCTAGAGCAGTTAATCTTGGTTATTGATGGAAAGTTAGAAATGGAAAGTACATTAGATTGTGGGACAATGGGAGGACATTTGGTTTTGGAATGCTCCCCTGTCCACCCAGTTCTGGGATGTCTATTTTGTCTCTAACCAGCAAACAAAAATAATTTCTGAGCTGTTTGTGGAGGGACAACTTAGGTGTAACTTTAGACGCACTTTTAATGCAGAGATGATGAGTCCCTGGCAGGAAATAGTAGCTATATCTAGGACTATTGTTCTCACAGAGGAGGAAGACCAGCTAATCTGGCAGTATGAAACTAGTGGAGTTTACTCTTCTAAGTCAATGTATGCCCTAGTGAATTTTAGAGGGATTTCTCCAGTATATAGACCTACTGTGTGGAGTTTAAAAATCCCCTCTAGAATTCAAATTTCCGGGTGGCTTTTCTCTCAAATTAAATTATGACAAGAGATAACTTGAGAAGAAGAGGCATTCAGAAACGTTAGAGTGTGACATGTGCAAAGAAACTGAATCTGCATATCACATTTTCTTTGAATGCATAGTGGCCAGAAATCTGTGGGATCTGCTGTACGAGGTGTTTAAAGTAAGGATAGTCAATTTTCAGTCAATTGCTTCTAAGTGGCTGTGTAACAAAAGGCTCCTGCATTTGAATGTAGTTACTTCAGCTGTTCTCTGAAATATGGGAGGAAAACTCATGTTGGTATGTGGTTAGTTTCTTTCAGCCAACTCATGATTGTTTTTTTATGGAAATCACCAATTGTTACTCGTGTTAGTAATGTGGACAGAGGCAGTTTTCTGGTAGACAGTTACAAACCTGTTACTTTGTTTTATTACAAGGAATTGCGCATTCAAAGATCCTTTACGATAAAACAATTATATTTATGACATTCCCAAGCATTCATCACAAAAAAAGGAGGCACTACAAGGAAGCAGTAAAAGTCCGGTGCATGCACATGTATAATCCATAAGCAAAACATGTGCTATGAAGCAGTACTTTACCAACCTCCATATATAAAACAACATCCACTATGTGCTCTAGAATACGAGGGCCAGCAATATCCCCACTTTTTGTAACATGTCCAATCTAGAGAAAGAGAGAAAACATAATCAAGGAAACATAATTGCCCATTTGTGCAGGACATAAGATGAACTTCTCGCAGTGTGTAACTTACCAAGAAAACAGGGATATTTGTCATTTTCGCAAAACTTAAGAAGGCAGATGTGCATTCCTTGACCTATGCACGGCACAAGAATAGGACATCTTTTCAGCAAGCGAAGATAAGAATATGAGCATTGTAAGAATAATCACAACACATTATGATACGTTAAAGAATATTTTATGTTCAATCTGTACTCTAGTCACCAAATTTAAATTGTTACTAGATCCAATACTAAAATTCACAGAATAGGAAAAACTAATATGTATTCAACATTTTATGTTCAATCTGTACTCTACTAAAGTTCTCCTCCAGGATCAGCCATCATGATATGTATTCATAATGTCAGTTTAGTTGAGTTGGACACTTGGAGAGTTAACATAATAGGAAAATCTAATATAAATGGCACTAGCATGAACCCATGCTTTATATAATTTAGTAAGAAACATGCAAAGCATGGCTCAACACAATCAGGAAAGTATTGGTTGAAACACCTGCACTTGATTCCCAGCACTTCCAGCAAACGCTTTTAGATAGACTGTCTGAATTGAATCAACGATAAGAGCCCTCGGGGATAATGGCTGGATTTTGTCCAATATATCCTGCGGAACAAGTGAGAGAAACATCAATAGTTTATCAGTTATGATCACTTTGCTAAAATTCTCTCAAGATGGCCAGCAAGATATAAATTCTTTGATTTGATTAGCTGGCAAAAAATCCTCAGATCACAGCTATGAGAAATCTTATTTGCAACTAGTAATGTTGCTTGCTTCTATTGCGATTTTAGGTAGTTATTAATCCATCATCTATGAAAACCTAGCTTTAGAAATACCGCATAATGCCAGCGTTACAGAAAAGCCAACATTCGTCAGACTATGTAAATAATGGTTTCTTAAGCGGTTTATTTTGGCTCTCTGGTGAAAATTGGACTAAACATACAGAATTACAGACTATTTTATCATAAAATGGAACCATGCAATGATAATTTTCAGATCTATGAGTATAGATTAGAATTAAGTTACTACTCAGTACTCAGTAGTCATATTAGGAGGTATGAAAGAAGCTCTGACAAGAACAAGGAGGGTCCACCACTCTTTAGCACTCGAGAACATAATCATTCAGTCGCACTTGGCTCAGTTAATAAAAGTAAAGATTGTCAGTTCTCCAAACTCCAACAGTACAGCAGACATAGCATGTTTGTGTTTCCTTAAAACGAAGGTCGATGAACCTAACTGCGAGATAAATAATGTTACCTCGATATCTGTACTAGAGTATAGGTACAAATCTCTAGACTTGATATTCATCCGGTCAGCCCTATTTGCAATTTGCTCAATGCTCTGTGGAGAAAATTACAAGTTTTGATTAAAGAATGTTCCAGAAAATAAAAAAAAATGTGAAAGTACAAAAATAGAAGGATATCATAAGACTGTTATATGGATTAATCCATGGATTTTTCGTCTAGAAGAATACAAAGCAGTTAAGAAGGTGCAGAAGATGGAGATTGGACAAAGCTATAACAACCTCCTCACCGGACACGTATACAACCGGAGAAGACTCATGGTCCTCAGAACCATCAGATACAATAGAAGCAAGCTACATAGAAGAATATTGTTAGATTCCAAAGGAATTAGGTGCAGAAAATCCCAAACTCCAATACCCAAAATGTAAGTAACTAAGTAGATTTAAAATTCCAAACATGTAAGTAGATAATTGAATGCAGTGCTCTTAATGGGTTGATAAAGCGAGAAGAATAGGCAATACCAAATTAACAGATGTGCACATTTACCTGTAACATCAATGAACTTTTGCCAACACCCGGATCCCCGCCTACTAAGACCAAAGAGCCTGCAAAACTACATGTGAGATGGCAATCCATGAAAAACAATAGGTAATGCATTGATGCCGTGAAGTACAGAAAAGCTTCATGCAATGCAGCAGATGCACTTTTTATAGAACATGGCCAACACTCAATGTAACAGAAAAATGTAATGGCCCAAGATGGGAAGTGAACTTAGTGCCCAAAGGTCACACAAAAATGGTATGGAACTCCTTTGTTTGAGGTTCACAATAATTGTTCAATAGTTGCTTTGGTGATCTATAATCAAATGTACCTGCCGTAAGGCAGTTAAATTCTTGGGCAGGACATTAAATTAAATATAATGTAGAAGGTTACGGTTTACGCGAAGGTACGATGTTCCGTGGTTCTTATATTTAATTTGAATCAGGACGAAAATGTGAGTTGAAATAACTAAAGCGCCATCTGATCCATGGAAAAAGATACTAAGATAGGCTCCCAAGATGTAGTGGCAGCCATCATTTGCAAACACACAGGAACCATTAATTTGCATTCCCATATGGATGCAAATGTGCAGGAGTGTTCTGGGCACAAAACGATGTGGTAGCGGATTCAGTTGAGGGATGTGGCTGAATTGTGGAGAGTGCTTGAGGACGGAAAGGGGAGGCTGTGGCTGGCTTGGACAAGTCTGTGGAGATGTGCCAAACGTGCACATCATTTATGCTGACAGTGTTTTGGTTAGAGCAACCAGGTGCAACAACTTAGGGTTATGTAACTACTAAATACTCATATTATAAAAACTAATTATACATCAACGGTTGATATGTTTTTTGGGAGAGATATCTGAAGATCTTAAGAACAACAAGATGCCCAAAACGGTATCTATAACTCCAAACTATTCTGGCATACGAAATGGTAAAGAATAAAGGAACACCAAGCATTTAGAACGAACAACATGTAGGCAGAAGATGTGAGTTCCGAGCCAAATCAAGAAACATTAAAAAAACAAAAACAGCCCGGAAGTGGCAATGAAACTAAAATAGGGAGTTTATGGTTGTGCTCCGTCGTCTATATTGATATATTCAGTATGTGGTAGCCAATTTCAGAAGTATCATCTGACTGACACCATATTTGATGACATATGGTTATCCTAAGCATTTAAAAAGCTTTGGTGGAACTGCAAGATGTATGCCACAGTTCTTACTTTATACAAATATACGACCGCTGACTGATCATACAGCAAGTTTTCTTCAATTAGTAGTACCAAAGAAGTTAAGAGTGATGTTTTACCAGGAACAACGCCACCTCCAAGCACCCGAGCAATTTCATTTCCGAAGGTCCCAGGACTGCAAGTAAGAAAATCCATATACACCATCAGCTAATAATGGGGAAAATATTCAGCGAGCTACCAAGTAACTGCATTTCCAAGAAACTACTATCCAAATGCTGATTGTCATGTTTGAGCATAACAGTCGTAATTTTGCATATCTTAACACGATGTAACCACACACCAGTTGAGAGGAAAAACTAATCGAGACAGCATTTCCCCAAATTTGCACTAGGAGTTAGAAATTTTACAGCGGTATGCGCCAGCCCTCCTGGTCAAACCCCTTGGTCACTTCCCGGAGGCTCTTGGGCACCATCTCCTTGCTCTTCTGCGGAATCCACGACCGGCCGGCGTGGTGCGAACCCTCCGCGTCGGCGGAGTCAGCCCCCCGGGACGTACCTCTTGAGGGTCCCCACCGCCTGGCAGCTTCGGCACGTGCCCCACCACTGCGAGAACCCGTCCCCGCAGTTGGTGCAGACGTACGTGGCCCTCGCCGCCTTGCCAGCCTTCCCCCCGGCCCTTCTCGCGGTGGCCACATCCCCCCACCTGCTCTCGCCCTTCCGACCAATCGGTTTCCCCTTCTGCTTCACCTCCTCCTCCTTCTCCTCGGAGCTGGACGGAGGAGGGGGCGGCTGCGCGACGATTCGGCCCGCGACGGGGTCGAACACGCCCCAGGAGTCGGCGGGAGTCTCGGGGTCGGAGTCGGCGGGAGTCTCGGGGTCGGAGGCGGCGGCGGCGGAGGCCGAATAGACGGCGGGGGGGCGGGACGAGGAGGAGGAGGAGAGGAGGCGGAGGTGGGGGAGGAGCAGCGGGGGACTAGGGAGCGGGCGGAGTCGGTGGAGAGGGATGCGGCGAGAGAGGCGAAGGAGAGACCGGAGGGAGGAGGCGGATGGGAGCATTGCAGCCGTGGTGTGGAGCACGGAAGGGGAGGGAGGAGGGGAAGCCAGGAGTGGCGAGGTTTTTTGCAGGGCTTTGTGGAGGGTTGGGGTCGGAAATGCGGCGCGACGGCGCGGGAAAGGGCAGGGGTCGCCGCGACGGCCGGAGGGTCGAGCAAAGAAAATTAGGGGTGCTTGGGTGCTAGGGCATCTTTTGCCAAAAATGGCATTTTTTTACGACTCGTTTCAGATGTAACCGATTTGGTCGGCCCCAATTGTGATGGAGCCGACCTAATGCATGTCGGTGCCAACACAAACAGAGCCTTCGGCGACCCGCTGGATGGCGCCGACATGCATTAGTTCGGCGCCAATTGCGATGGCGCTGACAAAATCGGCTAGATCTGGAAATAGTTTCCAGACTCGGCCAAATGCGACATTAGTTGTTGAAAGGTCATTTTTTATTAAAAAAATACAGTGCTAGCATGGTTTTCTTTTGCCTTTTGCACTCCGAACCGGCATGATCCAACATCTTCAATGTGGTGACCCATTTGGTTTCGTCGCATCCGATTATATCTATATGGAGCGAAAAACGTTTTAACGCGTCGACCCATTTAGAAAACGGACGTGTTTCGTGTTTGATTTGGTACGCGTACTCATTTCTAGCCCAAATTTGCGACGGAAATACGTCAACACGGGCGGGGTGGATGGCGTGTCGAGTATGGTCAAATCGCCTCCCGAGCCCATGTGGCAGGGACATAGTGCCCTTAATCCGGGTGGTTCACACCACCAAAATGCCCCACTACAGTGGACCATGGCGAGAGCTCCCGGAGTGTTGGGCGCGTAGGTCAGCGTAGTCGCGGTGGCCGCGGAGGGCGCAGTGATCGTGGTGGTTTACCGTGTGGTGGCCGCGGTAGGTGGGTGGTTGTGGTCATGGTGACCCACAACCATCTCAATCCTCATCATCATCGGATGTGACGTCATCCTCGTCTGCTCGTTCGTCGTCACCTCCATTGCCGAGGAAATACGGCTACAATTTCATGTTTATCCTCTACGAGGCTCTACGAGGGCATATAACCGCAGTTGAGCCTTCCAGAGAAGTTGGCTCACGACCTTTGACGGCGAGCAGATCTCCGAGCTCGTCCAGCAAATGGTGAACTGCCCCAACGGTGATGTCCATGTTGTGTTGTGATGGTGTAGTTATTTCAACACACACGTTGGGATATCCCGAGAAAAAGGTATGATGAAGTATAGCAATGAATTTCCCTCAGTGGTAGGACCGAGGTTTACCAAACCAGTAGGCTTTCCAAGACTTCAACGAGGTGCTCGTAACCGGCGCTTTAACGAGTGTGGACCTACACACAAAACACAGATCTTCTTTGTCCCCAATTTTCTAAAAAAAAAGTTGCCAATGTTCCTGTCTTGCTGTAAACAAGAGAGTTAAACGTATGATATGGATTGTGAGTAAAACATAGATTTCTCTTTTAAAATAGAGTCGCCAGGCTACATCAAAGACTCCCGGCCAGGCCGCCGCAGCCAAGCCCGGAGGGGCCACCCAGCCGGATGTGCGCGGTCCTGACCCGCGGGCAGCCGGTGCCACATACGTCGGCCGACATGTGTCATCGCCAAACCCCGCCCACGTGCCTCCACGAGGTGACGACAGCGTCAACTCCGGCTACCAGCCGAGACGTCACATCGAACCGACTGTAGGAGGCAGCCGGTACCGCGGCAACGATAACCGTCAGCCGGGCTACTACGGCGCGCAGTCGGCCGCCTCGGCAGGCCGTTACTACCAACTGCCTCCCTCGGGAGACTACCAACCGGATACTCGAGGCAGGCACTTGCCCGACATTGACGAGCACTAGCCGGCTCACCCCGCCTCGCACGACGGCTTCCGACAGGCGGATCCGGGTACCCGGGTCCCCCTCACCAACGTTCGCGATCGCCTCGGCGCGTTCGGCCTAGCCACCGTCATCGACGCCCGGCAGCACATCAACACCCTCGAAGCATCCCGAATCCTCGAGGAGGAGGACATGGCCGGCCAGCAATGCCTCGGGCCACGTATCACTACAGAGCCTTTCTCAATGGTCTTCCAGCTCCCCAGAGACACGCCCAAGTATGACGGGACGACCAAGCCGGAGGACTGGCTCGTCGACTATGTCACCCGAGTCGGCATAGCAGGCGGCAACCGGAGAGTGGTGGTGCGCTACGCACCGCTCATGATGAAGGACGCGGCGGGCACATGGGTGAACAGCATGCCCGCCGCGAGCATCCACTGCTGGTTGGACTTCGAGAAGGTCTTCCTCACCAACTTCGCCAGCACCTACAAGCGGCCCGGCCGGCCGCAGCACCTGGCCAGCTGCATCCAGCGCAAGGGCGAGAAGGATCGCGACTTCCTAACCAGGTGGTCCAACCTGCGCAACACATGCGAGGGGGTGCAAGAGCACCAATCTATCACCTGCTTCATCAACGGGTGCCTAGAAGGCACCATGTTGAAGCATAAGCTCTTTTAGGAAGAGCCAAAGTCGATGGAGCATCTCATGCTCGTCGCGAACAAGTACGCCACGGCGGACTCATTCATGAAGATCCCGATCTGGCTAGAGGCGCGCTGATCGCCGGTGACCCGGAGAGGGCAGACGGAGCCGGCCCAAGCCACCCATCCGGCAGGCCGAACGGTCGCGACGGGAGCGACCGCCACTACCATGATAACCGCGACACCGGGAAGCGGAACGGAGCAATGGCCGAAGAGCGGTACGGCGCGGCCCAAGCCGTGAACACCGTGGAGACAGACCAGCCGGTCGCGGCTGGCGAGGAGCGATATCCTTGCCCAAGGCAAGACGACAACCAGTGGGGGGGAAAGCCGAAGTACACACTGGAGGCTATGTTGAGCCAGCCGTGTAAGTATCATTCCACCCCCCCGTAATCCGGCCACACACACAATAGCCGAGTGCAGCTGAACCATCCGGCTGGCGAAAGGCGAAGGATTGCCGCCTAGGGGAGCTCCACCACCACCCCCGCCACTATCCGGCGCGCCGGCCAACGCCGCCGCCAACAACAATCGCCCAGAGCGACCACGACCGCCTCCGGTTGATGTAGCCGGAGGACCGCGCGACAACTTCCCGCGTAACCACGCGACCTCCGTCGTCAATTTCATCGAGCACTTCGACAAGAATAGCGAACTTTGCTGGTACGCCGAAGTAAACGCGACTGCGCTAATGGTCATGCAGCCCATGGACTGGTCCATGACCCGCGTAACATGGGGCCCGGCTGACCAGCCGGACGTGCTACCATCCTCGGGCTCGTCGCCCTCCTCCTCGATACCATCATTGTCACCGAGAAGACAGCTTGCACCTTCTCCCGGGCGCTGATCGACGTGGGAAGCAACATCAACATCATGTATAAGGATACGGCTGACAAAATGAACATCACCGAGCACTAGCTCGAACCAAGCCGGACGAAGTTTCACGGCATCGTCCCCGGCCTAAGATGCATTCCCCTCGGAATGGTCCGGCTTGACATCATATTCGGCGACGTCACCAACTACCGCCGGGAAACCATCACCTTCAAAGTGGTGGACCACAGCAGCGCGTACCACGCCATCTTAGGGCGCCCGGCTCTCGCCAAGTTTATGGCGGTGCCGCACTACGCCTACCTAAAAAATGAAGATGCCGGGACCCTTCGGCACCATCACAGCCACGAGTGTTTACCAGTTGTCCATCGACTGCGCCGCAGTCGGCTCGCACATGGCGCAAGCCCTGATGGTGGCGCAGGAGCTAAAGGAGATCAAGCGGCAGATAGCGGCCGAGCAGCCGGAGATCCCGGAGGGGAAGAGGCCCATGGGCGAGGCACAATTCCAAGCCGCCCGTGACACCAAGAAGATCCCGCTGAACCCCAACCAGCTAGACGGCAAGTTCCTCACCCTCGGGGGAGCCCTCAGTCAGAAATAGGAAGACGAGCTCACCGGCTTCCTCCGTGTGAATCGGGACATCTTCGCATGGGAACCAAGAGACATGTCGGGTGTACCGAGGGAGCTGGCTAAGCACTCTCTCCACATCAAACCTGACGCCAAGCCGGTTAGGTAGCCACTCCGAAGATTTGGAGAGGAAAGAAGAAGAATCATCGGGGAAGAAATCGCCTGGATACTGGTAGTCGGCTTCATCATCGAGGTCTACCACCCGGACTGGCTGGCAAACCCAGTCCTAGTCCTAAAGAAGAACGACACATGGCGTATGTGCATCGACTACGCCGGCCTAAACAAGGCACGCCCGAAGGACCTGTTTGCATTGCCCCGAATCGATCAAGTCATCGACTCCACCGTCGGTTGCGACCTTCTATCTTTCCTAGACACCTACTCCGAGTACAACCAGATCCCGCTGAACCCGGATGACCAAATCCGGACAGCATTCATCACCTCATACGGGGCCTACTGCTACATTACCATGCCCTTCGGGCTCAAGAACGCCGGTGCCACCTACCAAAGGTGCATGCAGAAGTGCCTGCTTGAGCAAATCGACTGCAACGTACACGCGTACTTGGACAACATCGTCATGAAGACAAAGGAGAAGTCCACGCTCCTCAACGACCTCAAGAAAACCTTCGCAAACCTGAGGCGCTACCAGATGAAACTAAACCCTACCAAGTGTGTGTTCGGCGTACCTGTCGGTCAGCTCCTCGAGTTCCTCGTACCAAAACGAGGAATCAAGTCGAACCCGGAAAAGATCTCCGCCATCGAGAGGATGGAGCGACCACCGTCCTACGGGACATACAGAAGCTTGCCGGCTGCCTGGCATCACTCAGCCGTTTCATCAGCCGGCTCGGCGAAAAGGCCCTACCACTATACGGCCTTCTGAAGAAGGCAGACATATTCAAATGGACTCACGAGGCGGACGCCGCGTTCCGCGACCTCAAGAGGACGCTCACGCAGGCTCCCGTACCGGCTCCACCAACCCCGAGCGAGCCCATGATGCTCTACATCGCCACCACCAACCGGGTCGTCAGCGCTATGCTAGTCGTCGAGCGCCCAGAAGAAAGCAAGAACCAACCGGTCTAGCGACCGGTATACTACCTCAGCGAGGTACTATCGCAGTCCGAGCAAAACTACCCCCATTACTAGAAGCTAGCATACGACGTGTACTTCACCGCCAAGAAGCTGCGCCATTACTTCCAAGAGCACCCCATCACCATGGTGTGCACGACGCCACTTGGCGAGATCATCGGCAACAAAGACTCCACCGACCGCGTGGCCAAATGGGATGTCGATCTCGCCACACACGGTTCTCTATCAACCCCGCACTGTCGTCAACTCACAGGTGCTGGCGGACTTCATCGTCAACTGGGCATAGACTCAATACCTCCCCCAGTTCCCGACTCCGCCTACTGGCGGATGCACTTCGGCGGCTCCAAAATGCACGGAGGCTTGGGAGCCGGGATCGTGATCACTTCGCCCAAGGGCGACCGGCTGGAGTACGCCCTGCAGATACAATTCAAGGCCTCAAACAACATGGCCGAATACGAGGCACTCGTCCACGGCCTCCGGTTGGCGAAAGAAATGAATATTCAATGCATCCTTTGTTTCGGCGACTCCGACCTTGTCGTCCAGCAAACCTCCGGCAACTGGGACGACAACATGCTCGCCTACCATTTTTTCGTGCAGCAGTTCTGCGCCTGCTTCGACGGATGCGAGTTCCACCACGTGCCATGAGCGCTCAACGAGACGGCTGATATGCTCGCCAAGCTCGCTTCCACCAGGAAAACAATACCTCATGGCGTCTCCCTCGAGCACCTCCACAAGTTGTCCATCACTCCATCACCGAGCTCCGACTCCATCATCTTACCGGCTAACCCAGCCGGCCCGAGAGACTCAGAAGCCGCCGGCTACCCGACACCGCCAACCGGCGACAAAGCTCCATCCGGCTCCAAACCCGCACCAACACCAATCCTTACAACTGCGACCAGCCAGACACGGGGGCTCGCCAGCCGGACGCGGGGCCTCGCCAGCCGGACCCAGGTGCTCTCCCGCCAGACCCGGGGGCTCGCCAGTCAGACCCGGGTGCTCTTAAGCCGGACATGGGTGCTCTTCAGCCGGAGGCGAGGGATCGCCAGGCGGACCCGGAGAACCCCCCGCCGGGTCCCCTCTCCCTCCAACCGGCCCCCGGGGCAGGCATGACGGAAGAAGCACGACTAGAAGTGCTGCAACATGACGCTTTTGCCAAGTACCCGACGCCGGGGTGGGCACAACCCTACCTCGACTTCCTAACTCGGGACAACTCCCCCCAAACGAGGTGCTCGCCCGGAAGATCCAACGCCGCGCAAAGGCGTTCACCATCATCAACAAACACCTGCACAAGTAAAGTACAGGCGACATCTACCTACGCTGCGTCGAGCCAGAACTGGGCATCCGCCTCCTGGAGGAAATACACAAGGGCAAGTGCGGCCACCACGCGTCAACTCGAGCGACGTGCTCAAAGGCCATCCGCTACGACTTCTACTGGCCAACCATTGCAGCCGACGCCGAAAAGATGATTAAAGCCTGCAACGGCTGTCAACGTTGTCGTTTCCGACCGCAAAAGCACACGTCGAGCACGGCGCTCAGAACCATCCCCATCACTTGGCCTTTCGCCGTATGGGGATTGGATATGGTGAGCCCGTTCAAGACGGCCCGAGGCGGCATGACCCACCTGCTGGTCGCCGTGGATAAATTCACCAAGTGGATCGAGGCCAAGTCGATCAAGAAACTAGACGGCTGGACCGTCATCACCTTCTTCAAGGACATCATATACCGCTAGGGCTACCCGCACAACATCATCACCGACAACGTCACGAACTTCACCAAGGGTACCTTCGCGCAGTTCTGCGGGGACAAAGGGATCCGGCTGGACCTAGCATCCGAACCCCAGTCAAACGGACATGTGGAAAGGGAAAACGGTCTGATCCTAGTAGGCATCAAGCCCCGGCTGGTCGACCCACTTGAGCGAGCTCCCGGCTACTGGATAGAAGAACTCCCCTCCGTCCTATGGTGCATGAGGACAACACCCAACCGGTCCACCGGTTACACGCCCTTCTTCCTCGTCTACTGCGCGGAAGCTATCCTCCCGGTTGACATACAGTTTGACTCGCCCCAAGCCATCCTATACACCGAGGAGGACGCAAGGCAGGCGAACCAAGACGGGGTGGACTGCTCAAGGAAGCGTGCGATCTAGCTTTGTCCAGATCGTCCATCTACCAACAAGACCTCTGCCAGCTGCCAGTATCACAGCCGGCGAATCCGGCCGATTGCCTTCAGAGAAGGCGACCTCGTGCTCCGGCTGATCCAGGACACGAAGGGCCTCCACAAGTTGTCCTCCCCATGGGAGGGCCCTTTCATCATCAGCGGGGCGTTGAGCAACAACACCTACTACCTCATCAACGTGCGCAAGCCGCGCAAGAACAAGGGGGGCACCTCCTACGACAAGACGGAGCGCCCGTGGAACGCAGAGCTGCTATGCCCGTTCCACGCCTAAGTGTAACACCCTGTACCCCAACTATTAATAAAATCGGCCAGCACCCCCGAGCACGGCACTCGGGAGGGCCCGCCCTTTGCAGCATATTCATTACACTCAATCCGCTAACCGGCAAAAGCAGCCGGCTCACGCCCCAGAAATTAGACGGGAAAGTAGTGTGCCCGGTGCGAAAGGCCCACTCTGCGGATCCGGCTGCAGACCGCAACCCGGCATATCAGCCGGCCAGAGCATAAGCCAGCAGCCAACACGCGAAAAAACGACTAAGGCCTGAGACACAACTGGTTTCCCATCAACATAGCAAAAACTTCGCCCGAGTTAGACCACGCGAAAGTTCGCAACTGTGGCCCCGATACGATGCCCCCATGTTCGGTTCTAGTTGTAGACCGCAACCCGGCTAATACGTTGGCAAGAGCAGGGATCAGACGGCAAGGGACACAAGCGCCAACCCACGCAAGCCGGACTAGTGCAAATTTTTGCCCATCTAAGTAAAAATGGTTAAAGTCAAATTGCCTACCGGCTTTTCGCTTTAAATAGACTAATGATTTAACTGAAACTCCTAAGTTATTGGAAGAAAAGCACCTACTCGGCCACGAGGCAGAACCGGCCAACCTTTTTCCAACGGCGTTTGAGATTCGGCCCGCCAACCAAGGGTAGCCAGTCCTATTCTCGGGGAATGCACCTGGTGGGCAGGCTAGAACGCTACCACCGGGTAAAACGGAAAAAGGATGTCAAAACAGCAAGCAACAAAGAAGATCATGCAAGAACCACGTCAGCATTCACAGAATAAGGATATCCAAGTACTACAGTTCCACCCGGCATCCCAGTGACAAACGATAAAGATCAAGTTCACAAAGACAAATACGCTCGGCATCCTGGGGACTTAGTCGGTCTTTGGCACTCCTTCATCAGCTGTCGGCTCCGTCGTTGCGGCAGGCGGGGGCATCACCACGGCCGGATCCTCGACTCGTGCTCCAGCCGCCCCCTCGACGCTCGCTCCCGCCGGCTCCTCCACGTTCTCCACCGGCTCCTCGGGGAAGAAGGCGTTAAGGTACGCATAGCCGCCCAGCTGGCTAGCGGCTTGGCGAACACCCGGAAGAGCGTGAAGTGCCTTAAAGATTGTCCCTTGGTGGAAGTCGCGGGTCATGCGCTTGAGGCCCGCCTTGTCGAAGCCACAAGTGAACCAGGACATGACCATGGTCAGCGCCATCTCGACTCCAGAACGCGCGGCAGACTCCTGCTGGCGGTCGAGACGTCGGGTACCTCCCGCAGGCGTGAAGCGAGCTCCGCCATGCTTTCTGGCGCCGCCTCGTCCTCCCAAGTCGCGGAAAAGACGGCATGCCTGGCTTCCCGTAGAGCCTTGGCCTCCTCTCCAAGGGTGGCGACCCGGTCATCTGCGGTGGGCTCCCAGTCGGCCATCGCCTCGGAGTCGGCGGCCACGTTGAGCTCGAGCGCGTTGTTGCGGCGGAGGACGGAGTCCACCTCCGGGTAATAACCTGCCACACGAAAAACAACACTCAGGAGGGGAGCTCCACTCCGCCTCATAACCTATAAGAAAGGAGCAACATACCAGTGGCGACGTTGCTGATGAGGTCGAGTTGGTCCTAGAGCGGAGGCACTGCGTCCTCCTTGTCCTTCGGCGCCTTCTCCAGCTCCGCCTCGAGCAGCCGGAACACCTCTCGCTGGCTGTTCATGGTGGCGGCGTGCTTTGTCTTGGCGGTCTCAAGGGCGGTGGCCAGGTGCTCCGCCTCCGCCCGATGGGTATCCGACTGCTCAGCACGGCGAGGAAGGTCCACGGTGGCCTCGGAGTGCTTCCTGTCGCGCTCGTCCAGCATTCGGGCCACATGGACAGCGGGAATGGAGTTTTTCGCCGCCTCCTTCAGCTCGGCAAGCTCCTCTGCAGGGAGAAAAGGACAAACACGTCACTCATGTCCAAAGGAACGAACTATTCGGCTAAGGGAAAGGACCACTTACTTAGCAGTTGTTGGCCGGCTGCCCGGACTCGGTTCTCCTGGCGGCTGGCAGCCTGATAACAAGAACAAAAACAAGAAGATCAGTACACCACGCGGCCATCCGCGAAACCAAGACGAAAGAGAAAACAACATACCAGTATCAGCCTGTTCGCGGCCTTGCTGGACGCCACCGCCAACGCCAAGTCCCTAGTCAAGGCTTCCGCCGTCGTCGCAACGGCCTCCAGGTCCCTCTTCAGTGACTGCCCAGCGTCGAGCGGTTTGATGGGCACTCGGACGCTTCCAGGAGCCCGGGGCGAGCTGATGGCGCCTCTGAGTCAGGCGCGGTGGCCAGCATAAAGGCCCCGGTTGCCGGCTGGCCCGCCCCATGCGGCACCAAGAAGGAGGGTGGCATGCCCAACCCCTGGTATGAACGAGAGGAGCTTGTCACCACCGTCAGGGCGGTGCAGGCCGTCGTTGGAGGAGGAGGAGGAGGCGTGGCGGCAGGTGGAGGCGCGGCAGCAAGCTGGTCCATGGCCACATCTGGCGCGGGCGCGGCGACACGGGGCTCGACGGCCGCCTCTGGCTGGTGGGTCGCGGCCGGCCACGGCTGGCTTTTGGCGGTTGCTGTCGCGGCATCCGCCTGCCCCCCATCCGCACCCAAGGACTCCACAGAGGGAGGAGCAACTTCCCGATACGGAGAAGGGGCTAGCGTCGGCATCGGGATGGACGGGGCAACGTCCCTACAAATGAAAATGAGAAAAGAAACTAAGAGGAGAGTTCACCCCCACGGAAGAAAAACTGAGAAGACGGAGAAACTTACCCGGATACCACGGGGGGTGGGGCCCTCCTCTGTCGTCGGTGCCCCCAGCCGGAGGCGACGCACCGCGCCCACGCTTTGCTACCAGTTCGTCTTCCGTGGCCGGTCGGCTGCTCGAGCCGGAAGCCCGACGCCGCTTGGTTGGATCTGGCGAAGAAGATGGTGAATCTATGTCAGATTCTTCGTCAACATCAATCACTTCATCATCCGGGCCTGGGAGCTTACCGTCGCGAGCCAGCGCAGGGTTGTCCTCCGCCCCGTCCGCATCGTCTTCGGCCGGCTGCCTCGGAGGCGGCAACGGAGGCAGGTCCGCAAGGAATTCTGGGCCGTTGGGCCCATCCTCCGCCGCCTGGGTGGCGAAGAGTTGCATCAACCACGAGGCGCCAGGGACCAGTCGGAAGGAGACAAGCAAAGAACCAACCGGAGCCATCCACGCAAGCAGCAGGTCCCGGATGGTCATACCACTGTTGACCAGATCCCGGACCCGAGCAATCATGTCGTCAAACTCCCTCGTGTTGCCCCGGGTCCGATGCCTCCAGTTGTTTTGGGTACCCGGCAGCCGGTTGACGAAGGGGCTAAGACAAATCTGGTCGCCGCCTTGCAGGTCCTCGACGTAAAGTACGTTTGCTGCCACATCCTCGCCGACTCCACCAAGGCCAGCCGGGGCATATGGGTGGCTTGCCGGGCCACGATGATGACGTACCTGCATCCGGATGTCAATGGGTACCCGATACCCGCAAACCCGACGGGTACCTGCCGTAAATGGGGAGGGTTTGATATAAGAAAAAACCCGCGGGTCTGCTTATCGGGTGAAATATGTACCCATCGGGTGTAGCGGGGGCGGGTATGGGGTGCCAAACCCATACCCTTTAACCCTCATACCCGTGGGACCCCACATGTCAGTGTCTTGTCAGCACCCAGGCCCACATGTCATTGAACATAGGGGAAGAAAACCCTAAAATCCTCACCGTAACCCTCCACTCCTCCCACTCTCCCCACTGTCCCGCACTCCCGCTCCCTCCCAGCCGCCACTCGCCCCTGACCCCGAGTCCCCTTCCCGACTCCTCCTTGGCCACCAGAGAGGCAGAGGCCGGACCCCCGATTCCCCCAACCGCCGGCGTGCTGCGTCATCGCTGCGCCCTCCCGACAGCGCCTCATGCTCTCTACACTGCCGCCTTTCCTCTGCGCCCCCGAGTAGCCCGTCGATCCATGGCTTCCATGGACTTGGAGATGAGCGACGGCGACTCCTTCGAGGGCCCAGTCGAGCTCAAGCAATCGGAGGTCCAGTCCATCCCCACTCCTCCTCCGCCTATACCGTGTGGGGAAGCGATGACCAAGATACCGTCGGCGGGAAGCGGAGGGCGGATGGCCTTCTTGCTAGGCATTCAGCCGGCACCGTCGAGCTCAAAGGGAGGCAGCGCACGCGAGGGTTTTTCGTTGGTTGGCGCCACTGGGAGGTGCCGGAAGAGGGGCCGGACTCATGTTGCTTCTTCTTCCGATGGCGAGAGGCCGGTTCCGAAGAAGGGGAGGCAGAAGGAGATATCTCCTATGTATGGTTTCAGATGGTGCCAGTTTCAGTTCAATTGAATGCCATCAATTTCATAGATGTAGCCATGTAGATGTACGTGCTGTTTTAGGTTTCAGAGATCAATTTTAGGGTTTTAGAGATCAATTTTAGAGATGTGTAGTTAGTTGCAGGTTTGTTGATTCACCGGAATAGTTGTTGTTTTTGTTTTAGATGAATTTTACATGTATTGCAGTAGCTGTTCTCCAAAATATTGGTGTTTTAGATGCATTTGATAGCCAAGACCCATGTATTTTAGATGTAGTAGTTGTTCTATTTGCTGTTGTTTATTTTCCTCATGTATTTTAGATGTAGTAGATGCTTGGCTGCTGTTTTAGGATAGATGTTTAGCTACTATTTTTTCATTTAGTTAGTTGTTGTTTTAGACTAGAATAGTTAGTGTTAGCCGCTGTTTTTATGTACTTTTGCTGTTGTTTTCTATTTAGTTTAGGTGTTGTTTTCCATTTAGTTTAGTGGCTGTTTTCTATTTATTTTGTATGAAATTGCAATTGAATTTGTTATCCATTTCATACAATGGTACAAGTTGTAGTAGCCAAGCCCCATTCGATTCGGTGAACAACATTTCTAATGATGATGATGACGTGGTGGAGGTGAATGTTGTAGCAGCGGCTAGAGCGGCTACACATAGGCTAACTTGTGATGTGTGGCTCGAGATGAAGAAAGAGCTTGTGAATGGAGAATGGAAAGGCATATGCAACTATTGTCACAAGCCTCTAAGCGCAGGCTCCAAGAGTGGTACTTCACATCTGCGGGACCATTTGAAAGTATGTACTCTTAGGCAGTTGAAGTTGAATAGTAAGAATGGAAAATCAATGAGTTAGTCTTTATTGAGAATGACTGCCCAAGCTGATGGGAAGGTCAATGTAGAGACATATACATTTGATCAAGATAACTCTAGGGAAGAACTTGGTAATATGATAGTGTTGCATGACTACCCATTGAGTATTGTTGACCATGCTGGATTTAGGAGGTTTGCTGGTGCACTTCAGCCACTATTTCATCTTCATACAAGGAACACTATCAGGTTTGTAGTTGTTCATGTACAACACCAT
Source organism: Alopecurus myosuroides (assembly GCA_028641055.1). Classification (NCBI taxonomy): domain Eukaryota; kingdom Viridiplantae; phylum Streptophyta; class Magnoliopsida; order Poales; family Poaceae; genus Alopecurus; species Alopecurus myosuroides. The sequence goes on along the minus strand of CM054057.1, from coordinate 522,664,926 downwards.
TATTTATTTCTGTCATTGTCTTGAGTTCTAAATGATGAGCTTACCTTTGTATTTTGTTTTTAGGAAGGATATAATAGAAAGATATGAAAAGGACATAATAGTAAATGATCATAGGAGCCGCCTCACTTCTAAAATGCTTGAGGTATTGATGTGCTATCAGAATTGGTTTAGAAACAAATACAAAGGTGAGTAAGATGATGCATTTTATATCATTGATCTCTTATGTTCTTAGTTATGCTTGTGAGCAAATGATGCAAATTTTGTTTCTTACAGATGCTCACATGGCTGAAGGAAGCTTCTGGACTTGTCTTCAAGACACACAAGAAAGAGAATAAGGTTTATTTGTACTCATGCATTTTGTTTTGTACCATTTTTTATTGCATAGCTTTAAATTTATAACTTACATGTTTGTCAATTTTATTGTAACTAGGACGCGGGCATGACATCCATGTGAGACATCCTTGCTGCAACATGCTAGAGGTGGAGCTTCGAGGCTTTAAGTTTCCTGGAGTTGGACCTCACCTTCTTTGTCTTTGATCAAATGTTGTCATGAACTTGTTTGTTGCTGAACATGTATGCATTTAGTGAACTATTTGGTGTTGAACTTGTACAATTGGTGCTGAACTTATGATTCGGGGTAGTGTTTGGTGCTCAATGTGTGATTCGGTCATTTGAACTTGTTGTTGAATGTGTGATTCGGGATAAAACTGTGTATTTGTTGCTGCCTACTTTCTTTTACTGTTATTTGCTGTCAGTTTGTTGCTGAAACAAGCAAAACCCTGCCATTTATTTTACATTTATTTGCTGCCAGTTTGTTGCTGAAACAAGCAAAACTATGCCATTTTTACCGCAGCAAAATCTTGGCGGGTACCCGTCGGGTGGTGGGTACTCGGCAGGGGGCGGGTAGGGTAAAAATCTATACCCGCCAGCGGGTATGGGGCGGGTTTCGGGGGCGAGGTGAAGGGGCGGGTGAGAGTATGGGGGTGCCAAACCCGCACCCGAATCCGGCGGGTGCCATCCGTACACCCGCACTTCACCAGCGACCCGTGCGCCACCTTCGTTCCCCTTTCAGAAAGAACATCCAGACGAAGAGATCGCGGCTGGGCTAGACGCCAAGGTAGTTCTCGCATAGGATTACGAAGTAAGCCAGGTACGTAATCGTGTTCGGCCCCAGATGATGGATCTGGAGCCCGAAGTAGCAGAGGAAGGAGGAGACAAAGAAACTTACGCGGGGCACGAGGCCGCGGTCAAGATGGGAGAGGAAGAAGATGCGTTCGTTGGGCTGCGTTTGCGGCATGATCTCGAACTCCGGTGGAACGTGCGGCACGGTGCGCTGCCCCTCGTCAAGCTCTGTGTCCGTGGAGCGGATGCGGGAGGTCACTGCCACCGTCGAGGCCGGGCCAAAGTAGCCCATGCCCCGGTAGTAGCGCGGTTCCTCCCGCGTCATGCACGAGCCTGCCCAGGCGCTCTTCTTGGGCGCATCATCGGCGGAGGCCTTGGCCCTCCTCGAACCAGCCATGGGTTCTTCGACGAGGAGGGTACGGAGTAGAGGAAGATGGGCTCGCGGTGGCGGCGCGACGAGCAGGTTGATGAAGGTTCCCCCCTTATCAGGGTCGGAGGCGCGGGCAGTGGAGAAAGCTCGAGAGCGAGAAGGAGAGCCAAGGGGAGTTTTCGCGTGAAGAATGGCGGAGAGGACCAAGGGAGGGTCCACCACCCCTACTTATAGCGGCATGGGACCGCCCGATGTGCGACGCATGGCGGAATCGCTCCCCACGATCTCCCCACGTGGCGCGAGAAACGAGGGATCGTGGGTGGTGCGCCACAAATGATCCGTAACGGCTTCCTAGGCCATAAAGGATCCCAGCGCAAGAAACGAAGCGACGACATCGACTTGACTGCGGTTGCAGGCCCACGTGACAACATGTGTCATCATCGACGTCACCTGGGCAGACTATGACATCACCAGCAACCAGCCTCGCGGAAAAACCGACGCGTCGCACGTCCAGCCGGCTGATGGAGCCGACAAGGACCAAGGGAACAGACGGGAGCTTCACACCCAGCACGCCGTCTCCTTAACTCCCACCTGTTCGGGGGCTAGTGTCGGGGCGATGATCTCCGGGTGCTTCAAGGAACCGGAAAGAAATAGCCAACGGCTATGCCCTTCTCACGTACGTCCGGGGTATCACACGGGCACGCCCCGGATGCTTCTTCTACCAGCCGGGCGAAGTCCTCTCCCGGCTACCGGTTGGTCAGCCGGACAGAAACCCTGCCCGAGTGGTCGCAAAGTCAAAGCGGTAGGGGAGGCATGGCTACATACGCCAACTCCTAGGCCCACGCATGCCACAATGCTACTCTACTCCGACGGTACACCTACTCCCCGGCTCCTCGGGGTACTCGGGAATGGGCTCGCCGTACTCGCGTACGACGAGCTGTACTTCAATATGAAGCTAGCTAATACCTGCCTACCCCCACGGTACTTTCCGCATGGGTTTGCGGTACCCCGCGTACGGCTCGGGTACGGAGGCATGGGCAACCGGGCAGCTGGGAGTGGCTGCCGGGTACGCAAGGATGGGCATGACCCTGCCATGGTACGACGCGTGGTACGGCACCAACCGGACTCGGGGGCGCAAGGACGAAGAGCGTTTTTGTCCTGGAATCTCCGCGGCCGGCCTTGTACCAGCCGGCCCCCACCTGTAAGCTGGCCAGTCCGACAATATATAAGGACTGGACCAGCATCGTTAGCAGGGACATTCTCTTCTTCCTTCCACTTTTACACTCGAACACAGCTCCCCCAGCAGCTTTGTAACTTGTGCATCGATAACAAAGAGAGACAAGCAAGAGTAGGGGTTTTACCTCAATGTGAGGGCCCTGAACCTGGGTACATCGTGTGTCTACACGCTTGCTACCCAATCCCACGTCAACGCCACCGTCTGCTAGCATGTCCCCTCTTTAAACACCATTAGGAACACCTTCTGGTGCTGCCATGATCTACACCACGACATGTAAGCTGAGATCATAGTACTTTAAACACAAACATGGTAGATATAATTCTAACAATGAAACTTAGCAATCACTTTGCATTATGAAAAGTAACAAAAATAGAAGATCATGAATAATAATGCATTTGAAAGTTATACGTTTGTTTCGAGCATCAAGAAAACATAGCAAAGTGATATTTCGCTTGTCCTTAAGAGTGGGAAAAAATATAAATTCCATGACACCTTCAAAGTTTAAGTGGATGACGAGAACAGATAATTTGAGAGAAAGTAATAACATGGTATGAATCAATCAATAATATTTTTGGGACAAATGCACATTAAACTCCGAATGACAACTATGCTCTCTCAACTGTGCATAAAGTTAGAAGATGGAGACTCGACATAAAAGTAAAAGAAATGTCCTTCGCAGAGGGAAGCAGTGATCACTCATGTGCTAGAGCTTTTTATTTTGTTAAACAGTGGTATTGAAAGAAAAAAAGTTGTGTATGCTTATGTCAACGAATGGTAAACAGAAAATACAGTACGTCACAAGCCAACTAGACTTCACAAGAGCGGCTGCCATAGAAGGACGCATCTGGTTAGAAGTTCATCCCTGTTTCTCTTTTGGTTACACAATTATGCTTTGACTGATAAATCAGGGGCAAAAATAGTGAAGATAATTTGTTGTAATTAAGTTTGGGGCTAGGCACCCTGCTGCCAGCTCTTCTAACAATTGGATAAGCGGATGAAGCCACTATTCCAGCGTGTGAAGTCTAATCAACAAGTGAGATAAAGATTCTCTATTCACGTCCTCACGAGCTAAAACAGGAGCAGAGAACATGAGTAATTTTGAAAGTTTTAAAGGTAACACATGAGCAATTTACTTTGGAGTGGCGGTTAAATACCACATGTAGGTTGGTATGGTGGAAACATTTGGAATACTTTGGTTTTGGGGAGTTGGATGCACGAGTAGAGCTCATACTCAGTACAGATGGAGGCTAGCAAAGACCGAAAGCGACAAATCAAGAAAGCATAATGGACATAATCATGCATAGCGACAAAAACATCATTAATCACAACATAAATGGTATTACAAGTCAAAAACTAAATTATCATAGAGGATATAAGTGACTAATTTGTAGTCATAAACATGGTGTAAGCATGCGCCAAGTCAACCAAGTAAAGCACTCAAAGGAGAACACCACAAAATTATGCTTCAATGCGATAAAAACAACTCATGATTCATTCAATGGCACATTAAGCACTCTCAGCTATTTGGAACAAGTCATGTTACAAAAATAACTACTAGGCATAGAATTAAAATAACATCTAACATGACATGAAAAAGTCTACCACAGTCTATACAAGCTTCCTTTTGCGTCGTTATAATTCAATATATATTTTAACACAAACTCTCCAAATGATACAACAATTAAGAAATAGAGTAGTAACATAACTCTATTAATAAGAGATGCATGAAGAACAGGAGCTAAAAGGATTGCATCAGCTAGAAGAAAAACTAAGAATACGAGCATAACGAGTATTCATATGAAAAAGAGGAGTGTGTCTATCTCTCAAACAAGAATGATAGGTTCCAAAGATATTTATTGAAGAATGGAAAACAAAAGAAACAAAAAGAAAAATAAAAGACGCTCCAAGTAAAATTCATATGATGTGACCGAATAAAAATATAGTTTCACTATAAGTGACCTGATAATTTGTTGATGAAGAAGGTGATGCCTTGGGCATCCCCAAACTTAAACGCTTGAGTCTTCTTAGAATTTGCTGGGATGAACCACGGGGGCATCCCCAAGGTTTGTCTTTGCACTCTTCTTGATCACATTATATCACCCTTTTCTCTTGACCCTTGAAAACTTCCTTCACACAACACTCAAAGTAATTCACATTAGAGGGTTAGTGCAGAGTAAAAAAATCATGTGTTCTGCATGGGCACAAGTGTTATTGATACTTTTAAACATTAGCTACATCCACTGATGTTTCGCGAAGCAAAGAAATCCACTCGATATAGTAAAAGAGCAAACACAAACAAAATGGCAGAAAATACAAAAACCATAACAGTCTGTAATGACGAATTTTTTCGCAGAACTTAAATTGCTCAAATCGAAAAACATAAAGAACGAAAAACTTTTGGAATTAGGTGAGGAATAAGCACATAACTTTTCAGGTTATTTTGATCTTTCTGTGAATTATACGATTTTGACGGTGGACAACAAAAATCTGTTTCCTGCGCAGAAATCCAAAACTAACATCAACTTTCGCTAGAAACTTTACTTGGCACAACTAATACATGAAAATAAATATACAGAGGAGTTTCTACATAAGTATAAAACACCTTGATTCAAAGAAAACAGAGAAAAACAAAGAAAAAATAAAAACATGGGTTATCTCCCAAGAAGTAATTTTCTTTAACGCCTTTTATCTAGGCATAGGAAGAGAAAATCAAGTGTTTTAAAGTGAAGAAGCATCCAAATTGTAACTACGAGGCTTACATTTACCTTTCGTACCCTTATTCTTACTTCTAGGGAACTGATGATTGAAGCCCTGTTTGGAAGTGAAAGTCATGGTACCTTTACCCATAACAATAGTTGCCCCCAAGATCTTTAGCAGAGATCTTCCAAGGGTAATTTGGCCTCCTCCTACACATTCAATAACAAGATAATCAGTGGATACCGTTCTCTCTAGGAGTTTTGTAAACACTCCCTCGACTATCCTAGTGGGAAATATAGTGGTGCTATTAGTGAGAGGTATTTCTTCTCCTCCCTCAGAAAGTCCCCAAAGACTCAAAGATTCATAATTCTCTTTAGGCATAAGACAAAATTCAGACATAATATCACAACAAGCATTAAAAGTTTCACCATTTATAGCAACTTTTACTGTAGGGATCATATTTGAGACCTCAAAATTTGTTGGGACATATTCAAAATGATCACGAATCTGATTATAACCTTCTTTTAAGCAAGATACATGTGTGTCAAGAGTGTTTAATCTGGCATAAATGCTTGCAAAGGCTCTATCAGAGTTACTAGGTGAACTATAGGTTGCAATTAATTTTTTTATGGCATTAAAAGATTGATCTCCAGCACAATGGAAAAATCTCCTCCTACCACAGTATCCAAAGCATATCGATAGCAAAAAACAAGACCAAAATAAAAACTACGAAGAAACAGGCTTAGAGTCATTTTTGGTTCAATTTTTGTAGTAGGAATCAAAAACTCTAGACCAAGCTTCTTTAAAACTCTCATCACTCCTTGTTTGAAAGTGAAGATCATTTCCTCAGGTGACATGGTAAAAGGAACAAGAGTACTCATTTTAACAAGATTAGAAACAAGATAAAAATAACAGCAAGAATAAGAACTAATTTTTCTGTGTTTTCGATATAGAGAAGCAAAAAAACAAATAACCTAAGAAAAACTAAAACAAAGTAAAGAGATTAGAAGTGAGAGACTCCCCTTGCAGAAATCCTCTTTCTCCTCGGCAACGGTGCCAGAAAACTTGATGGTGCGTAGTTGACGAGGGAGTGGTTGCTTCTTGATGAGTTTGAAATCCCTGGCAACGGTGCCAGAAAACTTGTTGATGGCTGACGTTGGTAAACCCCAAGAGAAAGGTTGTGAAGAGTGCAGCGACAAGTTTTCCCTCAGAAAGAAACCAAGGTTGAATCGACCAGTAGGAGAAAGAAAACACTTCCGAAGGTTGATGCGGCTGATGTGGCAGGGCACACTAACGGTTCAAAAACGACGTGGAACCTGCACAACACAATCAAATCACTTTGCCCCAATGAAACAGTGATGTTGTCAATCTCACTGGTTATGCTGAAAACAAAGAGGTTAAATGTTTGGTGTGGAAAACAGCAGGAAAACAATATGAAAATAGTAGTAGCAGTGTGAAAACAGTGATTGAAGTGGTTGTATTATCAGTATGAGGAAAATGGACCGGGGTCCACAGTTCACTAGTGGTGTCGCTCCAAAACAGATAAATAGCATGTGTGGTAAACAAATTACAGCTATGCAATCGACATATATAAAGGATGCACCATAGTGCATATGCATGACATGATGAGTACAATGTGACTCATGTGGGAATTACAACAAAATACATACACCGTTATCGAACTGGATCTATGACTAATAATCCACCCTTAGAATTTCATCCGATCAAAGCTTGGGTATTAAGTTGCAAGCAACATATAATTGCATTAAGCAAAGTGTGCAATGTAAACAACGTTGTTTTCTCCCTAATGATAATAGCACATCCCCCACCCGTTACGTTTCTGTCACTCGAGCATGAGTAAAAGGGAGGCATGAACCCACTATCGAGCATAAACATTCCCTCTTGGACTTACTAGCATCTACTTGGCCAGAGCATCTACTAATAACGGAGAGCATGCAAGATCATAAATAATATACACATGAAAAGAACATGATAGATTGATAATCAAGAGACATAGCATTCAATATTCATGATGAGTTTAACAAGAACAAGAGTACTCATTTTAACAAGATTAAAAATAACAACAAGAATAAGAAATATTTTTTTTGTATTTTCGAGTCTACTTGGCCAGAGCATCTACTAATAACGGAGAGCATGCAAGATCATAAATAATATACACATGAAAAGAACATGATAGATTGATAATCAAGAGACATAGCATTCAATATTCATGATGAGTTTAACAAGAACAAGAGTACTCATTTTAACAAGATTAAAAATAACAACAAGAATAAGAAATATTTTTTTTGTATTTTCGATATAGAGAAGCAAAAAAACAAATAAACTAAGAAAAACTAAAACAAAGTAAAGAGATTAGAAGTGAGAGACTCCCCTTGCAGAAATCCTCTTTTTCCTCGGCAACGGTGCCAGAAAACTTGATGGTGCGTAGTTGACGAAGGAGTGGTTGCTTCTTGATGAGTTTGAAATCCCTTGCACTCTTCACAACCTTTCTCTTGGGGTTTACCAACGTCAGCCATCAACAAGTTTTCTGAAAAGAACATGATAGATTGATAATCAAGAGACATAGCATTCAATATTCATCGGATCCCAGCAAACACAACATGTAGCATTACAATAAGATGATCTTGATCATGTAGGGAAGCTCAAAAAATCAAAACATGAAGCATAAAAAGGAGGGAACAACCATCTAGCTACCGCTATGGACCTGTAGTCCAAGGCTGAACTACTCACGCATCATTCCGGAGGTGGGCATGGTGGTGTAGAGCCCTCCGGTGATGATTTCCCCTCTTGGCAGGGTGCCAGGGAGAGCTCCAGAACCCTCCCGGACTAGGGTTGACGATGACGACAGCTGATGTCTATGCACGCTTCTATTCTTGTAGATAGTGTTGGGCCTCCAAGTGTAGAGGTTTGTAGAACAGCAGCAAGTTTCCCTTAAGTGGATCACCCAAGGTTTATCGAACTCAGGGAGGTAGAGGTCAAAGATATCCCTCTCAAGCAACCCTGCAATCAAGATACAAGAAGTCTCTTGTGTCCCCAACACACCTGATACAATTGTCAGTTGTATACGTGCACTAGTTCGGAGAAAGAGAGAGTAAAATGCAAGTAATATGGATGATAATAAGTGATAATAGCAATCTGAAATAAAAATGGAAGCAAGCAAACATGTAGCTGAACAGGAGGAACACGGTGTTTCAATGCTTGGAAATAAGGTCTAGCGATCCTACTTTCACTAGAGGACACTCTCAACAATGATCACATAAATGAATAAATCTTCTCTCACTATGCTACTCTTAACCATTCTCCGGTCAAATAACAACACCAATCCATGCGTAGGGATTTAACATCACTCCTTAGAGTAAGCACTTTCCCAACAAAGTAACCCCCATGCTATCACCATGGGACCCAGATGGTTCCACGCAAACACCACAGTTACATAGGGTTGTCCAACACAAAATATAAATATAATGCTAAACCACACGGTGCACACGCTGTCACCTTTACCCCGTGATCAAAGTGTTTACGGAGATAACAAAACCACTTGAAGAGCATAACAGATGAAGATCAATCTACATATTCAACTAGATGACAAAGCTCATGATCACATAAAGATAACACCATGGGAGAGAGAGAGAGATGAACCACATAGCTACCAGTAGAGACCTCGGCCTCGGGGGAGAACTACTCCCTCCTCATCATAGGAGACAGCAACGGCGATGGAGATGGCGGTGGAGTCGATGGAGATGACTTCCGGGGGCACTTCCCCGTCCCAGCGGGGTGCCAGAACAGAGCTCTGTCCTCCGAAACTTGTCGGTGGCGGCGATGGAGGTACGGATGTATTTTGTGGAAAATGTCGATTCTCCTAGGGTTTATGCATCGGGGAGTATATATGGGCGAAAGGGCGATGACGGGAGGTGGCCAGGGGGCCCACACCCCTAGGTGGCGCAGCCAGAGGGACCCACGCCACCCCGTGGTGTGGCCACCCTGTGGGCCCCCTCCGGGGCTCTTTGGGACTCCTCGAAGCTTCCGGGACTTTTAGGACTTCTGGCTTTCGAATTTGCTAATTCCGAGAATATTTACAGAACAATTTTCTGAAACTAAAAATATCAGAAAACAGGGAACTGGCTCTGTGGCATCTTATTAATAGATTAGTCCCGAAAAACGTGTAAAAATGACATAAAGTGTAAGGAAAACATTTGGGAAACAACATGGAAACAACATGGAACGTCATAAATTAGGGATACGTTTATGACGTATCAAGCATCCCCAAGCTTAGTTCCTACTCGTCCTCGAGTCGGTAAACGACAAAACAAAATAATTTTTGAGGTGACATGCTACTATTATAAACTTGATCATTATAATGTAAAAACATATGTAAGCTGAGATCATATAACTGCAAACACAAACATGATAAATAGAACTTTAATAATAAATCATAGCAACCAGCTTGCATCATGGAGAGTATCTTAAATAAAGGATCATGGATAATAATGCAAAGAAAGATAAACGTTTGTTTTAGGTATAGAAAAAGCATGGCAAAATGGTATTTCGCTAGTCCTTTAAAGTGGGACAAAACATAAATGCCAGGACACTTTCAAAGTTCATGAGGAAGACTAGAACAAATAATTTAAGAACATATAATATCGCATCATGAAGTAAATATTGATGTTTATGGGAAAAATGCACATAGAACTCGGAATGGAAAAAATGCTCTCTCAACTGTGCATAAAGTTAGAAGATGCAGACTCAACATAAAAGTAAAAGAAAGGCCCTTCACGGAGGGAAGGAGGGATCACTCATGTGCTAGAGATTTTTATTTTATTAAACAGAGGTATTTAAAGTTTTTTTTGAGAGAGGTGTATGCTTATGTCAACGAATGGTAAACAGACAATACAGTACGTCACAAGCCAACTGGATTCACAAGAGCGTCTCCCATGGTGAAGAACGCAACTGGTGTAGAAGCTCACCCCTCTTTCTCTTTTGTTTACAAAATTATGCTTTGATTGATAAATCAGGGGCAAAAATAGTGAAGACAATTTGTTTGTATTAATTTGGGGCTGGGCACCCCGCTCCCAGCTCTTCTATCATTTGGATAAGCGGAGGAAGCCACTAGTCCATGGTGTGAAATCCAATAAACAAGTGAGATAAAGATTCTCTATTGACGTCCTCATGGGCAAAAACAAGAACACAAAACATGAATAATTTTGAAGGTTTTAAAGGTAACACATGAGCAATTTACTTGGAGTGGCAGTTAAATACCACATGTAGGTAGGTATGGTGTACACAATGGGAAAACTTTGGTTCAAGGAGTTTGGATGCACGAGTAGAATTCCATACTCAGTACAGGTGGAGGCTAGCAAAAGGCTGGGAGCGACAAATCAAGAGAGCATAAGAGCCATAATCATGCACAACGACATAAGCATCATTAATTAAAGCATAAGCTATATCACAAGTTCAAAAACTAAGTGGTCATGGAGGCTATTTGTGACTGGTTTGTAGTCATAAACATGGTGTGAGCATGCGCCAAGTCAACCAAATAAAACATCTGAAAGAGAATACCATATATTGATGCTTTACTATGACAAGAACAACTCATGAATCTTTCAAGACATGTTAAACGCTCTAAGCTATTTGAGGCTATTCATGCTACTCAATAACCACAAGGCTTTAAAACTAAAATAACATTTATCATGACATGAAAAAGTTCTAGCCACAGTCTATACAAGCTTCTACTTGCATCTTTATAAGTTCTACTTCAAGCAGCAGTTTCTTTTCCCAACAAGCACCATACAAGATATGTTTTAACAAAAATACTCTACATGATACAGCAAGAAAACATGAGAGTAATCACATAACACTACTAAAACTAACACTCTGAATAATAGATACATGAAAACAACGGCTAAACGCAGTACTAGAAAAAAGTGAACACTCACAGAACAATAAGAATGAAAACTAGAGTGTTCTAAGCAATAAAAACGGAGCATGTCTCTCTCCCACACAAGCATGATAAGATACAACCATAAACTACAACAATCAAAACTAAAAAAACTGAAAGCAAAAATAACAAACGGTCCAAGTAAAGCACATAAGATGTGACCGAATAAAAATATAGTTTCACTAGAAGTGACCTGATAATTTATCGATGAAGAAGGGGATGCCTTGGGCATCACCAAGCTTAGACGCTTGAGTCTTCTTGGAATTTGCTGGGATGTACCACCGGGGCATCCCCAAGCTTAGGCTTTTCACTCTTCTTGATCACATCATATCATCCTCTTCTCTTGACCCTAGAAAACTTCCTTCACACCAAACTTCTCACAATCTTCATTAGCAACGTTAGTGCAATCGAAATAATATCACATGGTTCAGTTTCAACACAAGACTAGCACTCAAAAACACATTGGCTACTTTCACAACTTCTTCTAAAACTCTTTTTCTCAAAAGAACACCAAAAGAAAGAGATTAAGATGCAAATGCAATTATTAGCAGAAATCTGTCAAAACAGAACAACAGGCAGAGATCGATTTTTTAGAAAATCTTCTATTGCTCAAATAAAAACATGGTCAGGTAAGAAAAGTTGCGTATATAGCCCAGGATTAAGAACGAAAAATCTCGGGCCATTTTGAATTTTCTGTGATTTTATACGTAATTAAGAGTGGACAACAAAAATCCGTTTCCTACGCAGAAATATGAAATATAGTGTCAACTTTCCACTAGAGGATTTACTTGGCTCAACAAAAACACAAAAGAAAAGATACATAGGGTTTGATAAGTAAATAGAAAACACCCAGGTGCAAAGCACACAAAAGAAAACAAAGGAAAACAGAATGAAAACATAGAAATAAAATGGGTTGTCTCCCGGTAGCGCTTTTCTTTAACGCCTTTCGGCTAGGCATAATGATTTTTAAAAGATGCTCACATAAGAATAAGAGTTGAAAAAGAATCTTGTAGAAAAACAAGTCAACGAAGCACAAAGTGACTAGCATAGGAAGACAAAATAAGTGCAACATAAAAAAATTCAACATAAAGAGGGGAAACTTGATATTGTTGAGATGAATAAAATCATGTTTCTCTCTCTCATAATAACTTTCAGTAGAATCATGCATAAAATTAGCAATATAACTATCACATATAACATTCTTATCATGAGCCACATGCATAAAAGAATTAATACTCTCCACATAAGCAAAGTCATTCTCATTAATAATAGTGGGAGAAAATTCAACAAAATAGCTATCATTATTATTATGATCACAATAATCATTAAATATAGGAGGCATATTATCATCAAAATAAAATTTCTCCTCAATATTAGGTGGACTGAAATTATCATATTCATCATTGCAATCATCATATATAGGTAGAATAATATCATCATAAGCAATAGAATAGTTATCCTCCAAAATGTGTTCATTTGTAAACATATCATCATTTTTACTAGGAGGATATGTATCAAGCATATAATAATTAGTAGAAAAAGGATTTTCAAACACATCATCCACAAGTTTAGAGCTTTCTATATCACCATTTGCAATATCAAAAGTAGTGTGCTCTTCCCAATCATGATCACTACTATATGTAACAACCATAGGCTCATCATCAAAGAAAGTTATCTCTTCCGTGTTTGGGGAACTAAAAAGACCATTTTCATATAAACTAACTTCCCCAAGCTTAGAATTTTTCCATAGCATTAGAAATAATAGTGTTCACAACATTCATACTAATAACATTTCTATTAGCATGCAAATAAAGTTCCATTGGTTTTTTCATTTTCTCTTCAAACACTTCATGTCCTAACTCAAGATAAATATTATAAAGCTCTCTCATATTTTTTTGTTTTCCATTAAGCCTAACTAGTGAAAATAAAAACAAGAAACAAAAAGATATAATTGTAGGATCTAAAGGAAATAACTGCGAGCACTCACACCAGAGGATGTGAGTACCTTTTACCTTACCTCCCCGGCAACAGCGCCAGAAAAGAGCTTGATGTCTACGCACGCTTCTATTCTTGTAGATAGTGTTGGGCCTCCAAGTGCAGAGGTTTGTAGAACAGCAGCAAGTTTTCCTTAAGTGGATCACCCAAGGTTTATCGAACTCAGGGAGGTAGAGGTCAAAGATATCCCTCAAGCAACCCTGCAATCAAGATACAAGAAGGATCTTGTGTCCCCAACACACCTAATACAATTTCCAGTTGTATAGGTGCACTAGTTCGGCGAAGAGAGAGTAAAATGCAAGTAATATGGATGATAATAAGTGATAATAGCAATCTGAAATAAAAAAGGAAGCAAGCAAACATGTAGCGGAACATGCGAAAAAAGGTGTTTCAATGCTTGGAAATAAGGCCTAGGGATCCTACTTTCACTAGAGGACACTCTCAACAGTGATCACATAAATGAATAACTAGATATCTTCTCTCACTATGCTACTCTTAACCATTCTCCGGTCAAATAACAACACCAATCCATGCGTAGGGCTTTGACAACACTCCTTAGAGTAAGCACTATCCCAACCAAGTAACCCCCATGCTATCACCATGGGACCCATATGGTTCCACGCGAACACCGCAATTTCATAGGGTTATCCAACACGAAATATAAATATAATGCTAAACCACACGGTGTACACACTGTCACCTTTACCCCGTGATCAAAGTGTTTACGGAGATAACAAAACCACTTGAGTAGCATAACAGATGAAGATCAATCTATATATTCAACTAGATTACAAAGCTCATGATCACATAAAGATCACACCATGGGAGAGAGAGATGAACCACATAGCTACCGGTAGAGCCCTCGGCCTCGGGGGAGAACTACTCCCTCCTCATCATAGGAGACAGCAACGTCGATGGACATGGTGGTGGAGTCGATGGAGGTGGCTTTCGGGTGCACTTCCCCGTCCCGGGTGCGTGCCAGAACAGAGATCTGTCTCCCGAAAATTGTCGGTGGCGCCGGCGGAGCTACGGATGTATTTTGTGGAAAAGGTCGATTCTCCTAGGGTTTATGCATCGGGGAGTATATATAGGCGAAATGGCGATGCCAGGAGGTGGCCAGGGGGGCCACACCCCTAGGTGGCGCATCCAAGGGGGGCCCGTGCCACCCCATGGTTTGGCCACCCAGTGGCCCCCCTCCGGGCCTCTTTGGGACTTCTGGAAGCTTTCGGGACTTTTAGGACTTCTGGCTTTCGAATTTTCCAATTCCGAGAATATTTCCAGAACAACTTTTCTGAAACTAAAAACAGCAGAAAACAGGGAACTGGCTCTGTGGCATCTTGCTAATAGGTTAGTCCCGGAAAATGTGTAAAAATGACATAAAGTGTAAGAAAAACATGTGGGAAACAACATGGAACATCAGAAATTAGGGATACGTTTATGACGTATCAGCAGCCTCTTGTGTTTTTTGTGGGAAAAGCTTCTTTATTTAGGGTTAACATCCCGAGAGGTATAAATAGGCGAGAGGGCAACGTCGGTGGGCGGCCAGGGGGCCCACGCCACCCATGGGCGTGGCCGACGGGGGTCGCGCCTCCCTATGGTGTGGGGCCCTGTGCCCCCATCCGAACTTCGTGTGCGCGACAACTTTCTAAGACTTTCGGGTTTCGAATCGTCCAATTTCGAGAATATTTTCAGAACAACTTTTCTGAAACTAAAAACAGCAGAAAACAAGAATTGGCTCGGTGGCATCTTGTCAATAAGTTAGTCCAAGAAAATAGATAAAAATTAATAAAGTGTATAGAAAAAATGTAGCATATAGGATGAAAACAAAATGGAATAGCAAAAATTATGGAACGTTTATGACGTATAAACATCTCCAAGCTTAGTTCCTCTAGAATTCAGGTTCTTCTAGAATCCTCCTTCCTATGCTCCGGCTTACTGGGCCGTGACGTGGGGGTGACTTCCGGACCTGTCGGGAGGGCCTACCTGGTCTAAGGATCAGCACTGAGGCCCAGTATGGAGGACTACCCCATGGTTCTAGAAGGCCCCGCTACAGCCCACTCGAAGGCCCATCCGGGTCCAAGAAGCCATAGTTGATTTCTTGAAGCACAAGACAAGAACTTCAATACATAGTCTACTAGAACCCGTGTAACCCTTCCTGGCTGCATATATAAAGCCAGGTGGGAGGAGAGAAAAAGGGATCCAATCTAGACAGGAGAAGAGGAAGATAGACGCCACAACTAGACTAGACAATACACGGGACACCCCGTACACACCACCACGACATCGCCATTGTAACAACTCGACTATCTCGCCATAATACAGATCAGACAAGCATGTTTAAGGGTTTTGCCTCTACGAGGGCCCCGAACCTGGGTAAATCTTGCCTCCTTGTTATCCTTCGCGATCACCAGCGCGTACATCGTTCCTCTACTCGAAACCCTACCGGCTCACCCGAGTGATTTGTTGATACGACTCATCGACAATTGGCGCCGTCTGTGGGAACGACACGTGTTGGATCTATGGTCTCGCCATCCTCATCTACATCAAGCTTTGGGTCCTCAACCCCACGGATTCGATCTATTTCGGATCCTTCAACTTCATCGAGCACTCGCCGGCATCGTGCACGGCCTTCATCGTTCATGTCGACATCATTCTTCGTGCGCAGGCTGCATGACATCAGCAGCGTACATATTGCGGACGCCATCAACGGAGGCTCAAAACTCATCTGGAAAATTCTTTCGGTGGGAAGATGTGAAATAAAATTATCTATCGGCTCCAAAAAGAATCGGAAAATTCCCACGGTTAGATCTCCGTGGATGACCCGAACACTGAAGCCTTGTCAGAGTCCGACGGAACTCCACGCGAATTGGTGAAAACAATTATCACGGTCGACTTGGACATCAATTCAAAGATCACACCATTGAAAATCTGCGGAATAAAATTCCGCAGCACTCCGTCTTTTTTGAGGTATTTCTAACGGTTAGATCTCCGTCAGAGGCTTGCGCACTGTGACACGTTTTGGATCTCTGCGAGTTCGCGAATTCAAATCGCGGATGCGGATCCTATTTCGTCAATTTGCAAGTTGACACAAAGACCAAGCAACGTCAACAAAATATGGCGACTCGCCATACTAGTGCTCGGGGTCTCGACATCAACATTGCACTCCGTGTACACACAACTAACATCGCGACTCCGCCACGTCGACTCGGTCCGCCGCGTTGAGTTCTTCGGGTAAACATCGCGACTCCGCCGCGTCGAGTCTTTCGGACAAATATCGCGACTCCTTCGCGTCGACTCGGTCCGCCGCGTCGAGTACTTCGGGAAAACATCGCGACTCCGCCACGTAAGTTCTTCGGACAAACATCGCGACTCCTCCGCGTCGACTCGGTCCGCTGCGTCGAGTCCTTCGGGCATACATCGCGGCGTCGACTCGGTTCGCCGCGTCGAGTCCTTCGGACGAACATCGCGACTCCGCTACGTCGACTCGGTCCGCCACGTCGACTCGGTCCACCGCGTCGAGTTTTTCGGGTAAACATCACGACTCCGCCGCACAACTCCGCTACATCGAATCCTCTCGACTAAGCATCTCGGGGGGCTGTCCTTCGCCGCAGCCACACTCGTTGCTCGGGGGCTGTGCTGCAAAGTAGACACACTCGAGAATTCACCGCAGCGCACTCGACACTCGGGGGCTGAGGCGCAAAACAGCCGCACTCGACACCCGAGTCCGCTTCATCGATTTCGGCGATATTTGTCGACTCCGTCACTCGGCACCGCCTCGTCAACTACGGCAGTGTCTCCCAGAGATAAGTTTCTCTCATACGAGTCGCCAAATTCACCTTTTTATGTTTATAATCTGCTGTGAAGCTACACCTGACACTCGGGGGATGCGCCCGTAAACTACATGTATACTCGACACCCGTTATGCTGCGCGTTACACTACCGCATTTACACGCTACAACCCGAATAGCTGATACTGCCTGACGTCGACCCTTGGATCCGACCCGGTTTGCAGAAGCAACTGACAGGTCGGCAACGAGCATAGACAATGAGTGTCAGGCTAACGAAAGGGCACATCGTACGATCAAGAGTGTCGCGTAGGGTCAAATCATTGCCTACCAACAGGCCATACTCGACTCTGCGAGTCGGTAGATTGTTGGTTCGCAACCAAGATTAACCCGAGCAACAATTTGTTCCGTACAATTTGCTAGACACAGAACTACTGTTGCATTATTTAACCACATCCGATTATATGGTTGCAACTGCAACGCAGGAATCACAACGTCAGCTGCAACTTCGAGAGTCGACACAATCCTCCGCTCGGAGTCGCACAATCCTCCGCTCGGAGTCGACAATCGACACATATCCTCCGCTCGGAGTCAACAGTCGACACATATCCTCCGCTCGGAGTCGACAGTCGACACAATCCTCCGCTCGGAGTCGTTAGTCGACACATATCCTCCGCTCAGAGTCGACAATCGACAGTTGACATAGAACCTCCGCTCGGAGTCGACACATACCCTCCTCCGGGAGTCGACGCAAGTCCTCCTCGGCGAGCCAAAGAAGACAAGCACAAGGGGTTAGCTTCAGAACAACTTGATCCTATGGCCGACTCTGCGAGTCGAGCATAGCCTTGGGGGTTACTCCCATCGAGAGCACTGCCGTGCACCCGATAAATCGAAGGAGAAACGTTGGAAGATCTTTGAGTCTATGCCCGATTACAAATAATCACACATAGACTCGGGGGCTACTCCCATCGGGAGCGCTGGTCGTGCAACCGACAAGCGCTACGCGCGCACTCGACGTTCTACCGTGTCGGAAGCATCTAACACGCTCTCCGCGTATCTGAGAAGCTGTGTCAGATTTCTTCATCCAAGTTCTTATTGTGGTCGTACAAACCGCATATTAACTCGGATGAAGAAAAGAAAAGCATCAAACTTGTCCGCCTCGACGGGCCAATTCGCGAAATCAGAATATCTTGAAGACTTTTCGGGTCCTCCTCTTGTGTGGACTAGGTGGCTGAGCGTCCGCGTCAACTACATGACTTCCACGCCGTCGTGCGACTCCGTCACGTCCTCGTTGACTACACGACTTTCGCATCGACTCCGTCCACCATGTCGAGTACATCTCCACCGCATCAACTCCGTCCGCCATGTCGAGTACATCGCCACCTCGTCGACGCCGTCCGCCACGTCAACTACACGTCTTCTGCGTCGACTCCGTCCGCCGTGTCGAGTACTCAATTTGAGCACAGTTTGGTCTCAAACCGGCCAAAACATCAACCCAACCCGAACCGGACCAGTTTATGGTGGGATGGCCCGGTTTCCCTGCTGAAACCGTAAGATAATGCTTTGAGATGGGTTGAAACGGGTTTGGACCAACGAAAACCGACCAAACCGTATCACGCCAGATCTTGCGCCCACCTTTTCCGGGATGGTCATGGCAACGGCGCCGGCGCCGCTAGAGCTAGCTCTTCGCGCTCATCCGCTGTCCGCCGTACGCGTGAGATCAAGAGCAGCTGGCTCCCAGCGGGCATGCATGCACGAAGGATGGCTCTTTCTTCCATCATTAGCTGCCCACACGCATGGCGGCTCATCCATGCATGCATCCAGGAACAACTGTACACGATCGTGGTGCAAAACCTGTCGATCTACCTCTTGCGCGTCTAGCATCCCGGCGAGACGGCGACGTGACCCGGGCGGCGCGAGGAGCACGAGACCACCGACGTACGAGGCGATGACCTCTGGGTTGCCACCGGCGCGGCAGAACGGCAGCAAGCGGCAAGGCGCACTGTGCAGGATGCTGCGGTCACGACAGGGCCATTTGCACTGCTAATTGGGCGCACCGGTGCTAAACCATTTACACCACATAACCAGCCTAGACCACACCGTCGTGGCATGTCTTATCTAAACGGTTTAAAACCATCTAACCCGTTTCAAACCATGGTGAACGGTTTGGTTTAAGCAAAATGCATAAACCAGCTTAAACCGAGAATGCACAGGGTTATCGAGTACACCTCCACCTCGACGACTCCGTCCGCCGTGCCAAGTATACCTCCACCGCGTCGACTCCGACACGTCTAGTCTCTGACACTTCTCGCCACGTCCCATCGGGAGGTAGAACAAGTGCTCAGTGCACCACGACATCACGCGACTATCAGCCAACAGGCTTATTTCTCTTCGGAATCTTCAAATAAAAAGGCACTCGCCACGCAGCAGGGAGAAGATTGTGACTATGAAGCTCCCGCAAAAACCACGACTCCGCACTCTGATGTACAGACAATCACTCAAAACTTCAAAGACGCGAAATTTCTTTCGCATAAGCACCCTGACACGAAATCTCTTTCGTATGGGCACATCAAAGACGCGAAATTTCTTTCGCATAAGCACCCTGACACAAAATCTCTTTCGTATGGGCACATCAAAGACGCGAAATTTCTTTCGCATAAGCACCCTGACACGAAATCTCTTTCGTATGAGCATATCAAAGACGCAAAATTTCTTTCGCATAAGCACCCTGACACGAAATCTCTTTCGTATGGGCACATCAAAGACGCGAAATTTCTTTCGCATAAGCACCTGACACGAAATCTCTTTCGTATGGAAACATCAAGACGCGGATTTTTTTTCCTCATAAGCACCCTAAATCTCTTTCGTATGGGCAGATCAAGACGTGAAATTTCTTTCGCATAAGCACCCTGACACGAAATCTCTTTCGTATGGGCACATCAAGACGCGAAATTTCTTTCGCATAGTCACCCTGACACGATATCTCTTTCGTATGGGCACATCAAGACAAAATTTCTTTCGTGTAAACTTCATAACGCGAAATATCTTTCACACAAGATCAAGAAGGAAGATCTCTTCACCCAAAGAATCGCAAGAACATGACCAAGGTAAAATCGCGAGTATGCGGCTCCCGCAACTCTACCACATGATGTATTTACACATCCTTATCCTGGATCGTTCGGCCGACTAGGCACATCCGGATGCCGTATTCTTTCGAGTATGAAGGTAAGACCAAAAGATCTCTCCTGTGGGCATGGAATCGTACTCAAGCTGCGTTCTCCAGTAAACTTTCTGTGTCAACAACACGAAGAAAAATCCTAGCGGACACGCTGGGTACCCCTTTAGGTTAAGTTCGACTCGGTAAGACCTCCACGGCCCAGTCGCAACGATCACCTCGCTGGATTCGAGTCGGAGGTCTCGAATTCGTGTAGGCCAGAACCGTTTTTGCCCTAGATGCAAATAATTGGCCCTGATCTTTCGGGAGATTCAAGCGACTGAGCCACATCCTTCTGCAAAAACAGCCAACACAAGGAACATTTATCACTCGATGCTCGAGTACATGAGTGCGTCGCGCACAGGGTATACATCCTCAAAACTAGGTGATTGAAGGACCAGTCGACGAAATCAAGAACGAACTTTCAATGCTTATCCGACTATTCTCAGTCGAATAAACACTCAGGGGATACTGACGTGGGGATGACTTCCGGACCTGTCGGGAGGGCCTACCTGGTCTAAGGATCAGCACTGAAGCCCAGTATGGAGGACTACCCCATGGTTCTAGAAGGCCCAGCTACAACCCACTCGAAGGCCCATCCGGGTCCAAGAAGCCATAGTTGATTTCTTGAAGCACAAGACAAGAAATCCTATACGTAGTCTACTAGGACTCGTGTAACCCTCTCCTGGCTGCATATATAAATCTAGGAGGGAGGAGAGAAAAAGGGGATCCAATCTAGACGGGAGAAGAGGAAGATACAAGACACAACTAGACTAGACAATACACGAGACACCCCGTACACACCACTACGGCATCGCCATTGTAACAACTCGACTATCTCGCCATAATACAGATCAGACAAGAAGGAGTAAGGGTTTTACCTCTACGAGGGCCCCAAACCTGGGTAAATCTTGCCTTCGTGCTAGCCGTCGAGATCACCAGCGCGTACATCGTTCCTCTACTCTAAACCCTACCGGCTCACCCGAGGGATTTGTTGATAGGACTCATCGACATGCCGCCCAATGGACTTTGTTCTATTACCTGCTGGCCAGCCTGATATTCCGGCCTTCAGCCTGAGATCAAGGATGGAGATGTGAAGATTTGCAAAGTACACACGGATCTGAAATGGCATATCTGTTGACTAAACCTCTCTCAAGGGAAAAACATGATAAACACGAGAAATCCATGGGTGTTAGATTCATTGCAATGTAATATAGATTATTGACCCTAGTGCCAGTGGGAGACTGAAGGGAATATGCCCGAGAGGCAATTATAAAGTGGTTATTATCTTATTCCTTGTTTATGATGAATGTTTATTTCTCATGCTAGAATTGTATTAACCGGAAACGTTGATACATGTGTGTTTAATAAACAAACAATGGTTCCTAGTAACGCCTCTCGTTTAACTAGCTCGTTGATTAACCGATGATCAAGGTTTCCTCATCATGAACATTGGATGTTGATAATAACGGAGTCATGTCATTAGGAGAATGATGTGATGAACATAGACCCAAATTAAGTATAACAATACGATCAAGTCATTTAGTTTATAATGTTATATCTTACATACGAAGTGACCTTATTCCTTAGACCATGAGATCATGTCAATCACTAATACGAGAAGGGTACTTTGATGACGTCACGCCGTAACATGGTGACTATAAAGGCGGCGTTAGGTATTTGGAAAGTGTTAGTTGAGGCTCATGGATTAAGAGTGGGATTTGTCCATCCAAAATGACGGAGAGATATACTCTGGGCCCTCTCGGTGATATCACATCGACAACTCTTGCAAGCACGTGACTAGGTCACATGGATGTCATATGACGGAACGAGTAGAAGAGTACTTGTCGGTAACTAGATCGAACAAGTTATGGTTGGTACCGACGATCGGATCTCGGACAACTAAAATATCGCGAGAAAAAGGGAATTAGTTACAACATTGATGGTTCACACGATCGCAAGATTTATCGTTGAAGATATAGGAGTCATCACGGATCTCTAGATCCCGTTGTTGATTACTGGTTGGAGAGGTGTCTCGATCATGTCTGTATTATTCGTGAAACATAGGGTGACACACTTAAGATTTTACGATGCATTTATGTAGCGTCCTCACATTTATTAATGCAAGAACTACTGTGTTAAGTGCTAGACCCTGGATCAATGCTAGCACCACAAAACAAAACTTAAAGATATCATTGCAGAAAGTATCAAATCTATTACAAACGATCCATAATAGCAGAGTATAGCTTTATTACAAAGTGCATAGTCTTGAAAGACTAGCAATACTCAGTGTTCTAAACAGCAGGAATAAAGGTAGCAACGAGCCTCCATCTTCAATCATGCGCCACATGCATTACATGTTGGGTGTAGACTCGAGTCCAAGCACTTGATCAAACTTCATCATCAGAATTTCCTGCACGTTGGAATATGCAGCCCCCGAAGGAGGCCAGTACAATTTAATGTACTGGAAAATGACAGTATGGTGGATATAAAATGGAAATTATAAACTACATGCATATCTGGCTTGGTGGAGTTTACGCTATTTGCAAAAAACAAGTTTTTCCCTAACACTTTTGAAAAACAATTTTCTTTTCAAAGATTGGCACCATGGGATAAAGCCCATGTGCACCACAACTAATATTTCCATACCCACATTTTACTTCTTGAAAACGATGTTGAGATTCTTCTGTCCATCCTTGTCCAGTTGCTTGAAGTCATCCATTTTCGGCGACGCGGCTATGATCATAGTTTCTAACTCTCTAGAGGTTGTACACTTTCACCCTTTGTCTTCAATTATCCCAAACATCCTATACACACGGAGCGCATTAAGGAAAGGATAGAACTGATACGAGACCTTTTGGAAGGAGAGGTTCAACCCAGAAAGCAAGACCTGTTCCACCTATGATTATGCTACATATTCATGTCAAGCATGGGCTAAACTCTCACAACTTAGTTGATCAAGACATAGCCCATATTGTCAAAGGGCTGCACGGAAAGCTACTAAACTTAGAGGACTTGGTAATCTCTTTGTTTCCTAGGTGGCATTCCTCAGGTGAACACCTTAGGAGATTAAAGGCCCTAAGGAGACACTCAACTTTCGAAAACCACGCAATACCAAACCTACCCAGGTGGTTCATTGAAGTTTATACTTAGAATTTTTCCACAACATCAATAAAACAATTTTTGTAGCGAGGATACGCATCTACTAAGTACCAAGGCTTCAAAATAAGAAGTCTAACGGATGGCTACACACTACTAGGATTTTTGCATAGCATATTAGCATAATAACTTAGTAGAAATTATCTATCATGCATACTACTCAAAACTCTAGTAATGCATAGTAAAATAGGGGAGATTTGATGGCATGTCACTTGCCTTGGCAATAGGAGGAAAAATCACAACAAGAATAACAGCAACAAGAGTATACTTGCTCCTCTTCACAATCTAATACAAGCAAAACAAGCAACGCATAAACATACAAAGCAAACATAACATAGAAAACAAAATAAAAATACAAAAACATGTGTGCATGTTATGCAATGATCAAATTAATGCACAAATTTCACAACTAGAAATAATTACTAATAATGATGTTCTCTCATGTTAATAACATGGTAATTATGCATGCAAAACAAATTAATTATAAAATTCTAATTATGAACATTACTAGGGTTTTAATATAGGCTAATATGAACATTAACAGAGTTTATGTTACAAAGTTGCATAAAATAAATTTTCCTTTGTTTCTACTGAATAGAGGACATGAAAACAAAATAATGGCAATTTGGATCACCTAAAAAGGATTTAAAGAAATAAAATTATGCCCAAATTAGAGATTAATAGACATCTACAAATAACATGTCAGTGCACATTGAAAAATTGAAATTTTAATTGCCTAGGTTATTCTACAAATTTTGCTGATTTCAAAAAGCCCAAGATCATCAATAAGGATTTACACAACTAAAGTTAATATTTTTTCAAGATCGGACTCAAATCTATTATTTTGTGTTTTAAATAGAAAAGTGCTCGATCGGAGGACAAGTGAAAGGAGCGTTGTGATTGGTCGAAGGATTCTCGTGCGGATGGCCTCTGCGGGCCGCTGGATCTAAGTTGCGATGGACGTTTGAGATTAATAGAAACGGTTCGCCAGCTTCTTCTTTCCTAGCACTTGGATGCCGATCTGACGGACACGGCTCCTCCTCTACGTCAGTGTCGCCGGGATCTTGCCGGAGTTGAGAGCACGCGCTGGCAGGGGCATGTGCATGCGCGGTGGGGACTAATTACGGAGCTAGGGGAGAACGAAACTTACCAGGAGGTGCAGAACGACAACGCAGACTCGATGGCACGGTGTCTTGCTCCTTGGGTTCTTGTACTGTCAAGGATTGCTTGCCGGAGGAGTGCGGGGCGGCGGGAATACACGAGCGTGGACGACAACGACAACCTGGTGTAAGAAAAATTCACAAACCATGTCAGGGGGAGCGCGACGTTGGGAGGAAGTGAGAGGAGACGGAGAAGAGGGGTGAGGATGACGGCGTTCACCGGTGAAGCTCGAACACGGCGGCGGCAGAGGCGGGATGGCGAGGTCGATTACAAAAGATCTAGTGGGGTTTCTGCTAGGGTTCAGGGGGCGAATCAGAGAGGAGGGTGCGGGCTATATATGGACAAGAGATTGTGCCCGATTGCACAAGAAAACGGAAGAATCGTACGGGAGAATATCGTGTTCCTTCCGGACTCGACGTCGTGCGCGAGGGGAAGAATTGGGGACGTCATCGTGGCGTCGACGTTGCGTCGTGAGGGACGCCCCTGTCAGCGGGAGGAAAAAGAGAGCGGGCTAGGCAGCGCGGCTGCTGCTCATGGGCTTCTGCGTGGCTGGGGTTAGGCCGGCCTGCTCGCCGCGACGCTACGTGCGCGAGAGAGACTGAGGGGAGACTGGTCTGGTCTGGGTCGAGAGAAAAAGAGAGAGAGATGGAACACAGAGGGCTGGGCCGGTGCGCTGTGATGGCGTTTTCTCTTTTCATTTTTTTCCCTTTTCTGCTTTTAATTGAAATGATTCAAATTCAAACCAAAAACTTGTTAGAAAAAGTTGAGAAAATAAGTTTTGAAAAGCTTAAGACTTAAGGAACATATTGGTACTTAAAATTTCTCAAAAATAAAATACTTACTTTTGGAGAAAGATTTAAATTTCAAAAGGTGATAAATCAGTAATAACACCTAAACTTTTGTGTTTTAGCAAATTAAAACATTTTTTTTGCAATCAAAATGCAAAAATGCTACGATGCACAAGAATGCATGATGGTTTTTAATTTTTCGAGTTTATCAAAAACCTGGGATGTTACAGACTACCCCCCTTAAAAGGAATCTCGTCCCGAGATTTGGGAAGCTAGCAATTAGGTTAAAAAATGTTATGGGGTGGGCTATCATGCTAAAAAGAATATCCTTGATATTGTGCTTCCACCATGCAATTGGGTTAATGGAACATCTTATGGGATAAAATGAGTTAGGGGTTACCATTTATCAACTCCATATTGATATGATTCACATGCCCCTTCTTGAATGGATTGGGCTTGATAGCTTCTATAGGCTTCTTCCCTGGGCAATCAGTTGCATAATGTACCTTGTCTCTGCACTTGAAGCGTGTCACCTTGCTAAGATCCCTCTTCATTTTATGGTTGTGTTGTCAATTGCCATTTGGGTGACCATTGATGCTACCATTGTTTTCCTTGAGTCATTCAATGTGAACATGATCATTTTTAGCGTGTCCATTCCCACCATTGTGATGGTTCTCATGTTTGTGAGCATTGTGTCCTCCATTGGATGTGTGATTTTTCTATGAGGGTCCAAAGTGGTATTTTCCACCATTACTATAATTTCTCTTCCTGTCTTCCTCCTTCGTCATGTTGTTGTCCAAAGTAATGGCCTCTTAGCATCTGTGTTAATGTCCTCTGGTGCATACCTTGATAAAGCATAGAAATCATCCATATACTCCTTTAGGGTTCTAACTCCCCGATTCACACTATGAAACTCCTCCTTCTTGACATTCATTATCCCAAAGGAAATATGGGCATTATGAAATCATTCCCTGAATGCTTCCCATGTCATGCCTTCTAGTGGATGAGTCACTTGATAAGTTTCCCACCACATTGTTGCGGGTCCTTCTAACAGATGTGCGATGAATCACACCTTCTCCGCATCAGTGCACTCACAAGTCACTAAGTCCTTGTTGATTGAGCAAAGCCAGTCATCTGCCTCAATAGGATTAGTAGCATATGAGAACTTGTTAGGCCTAAGCCTCAAAAATCTAGCAAGTCTGTCCACTTGGGGTGGTGGTGGTGAATTGTTTTTGTTGTTGTTCATTGCTGCCATAAACTGAGTCATCATTTGCAGGAGTAGGGCATGGGCAGTAAGCATCTGTTGCACAACATCATTGTTGCTGGGGTCGCGATGAGGAGGCATATGTGGGTTTCCAGCATAGATGAGTAAAAAAAGATAGATAGAGCTACAAGGAGAAACTTTTCCTACCCATGCACAATACAACGAGGCAAACAACAAGGAAAACAACAACTTAAAATAATTTATATCTTAACCAAATTCCGAAATTTGGACTTAATTTTTTATAAGATTGAGCAAAACAACTTAGTTGCAAACCAAATCACTCTAGTATTGACATATCACAACTTTATAGGTCAATACTCAAACGAAAACTCTAGCTAACGCATTCTTCCATGGTGGTCAACTACTGGGATGGATCATAACTCTTCACGATGATATCTATGTTCTTGTACATGTTCAACTCCTTTTCAAGGGTGTCAATCTCTTCTTCAGCTTCCTGGAGATCCTTCTGAGTGTGATAAAGTATCCATGTAAGACTTTCTCCAAGTTCTTAGATAGCCTCACATGCAGCGCATCTAGCTGACTTGAAGATTGATGTGTATTGCCGTGGATTAGTGAAGACGTAGTCCCCTTCTATCTTGTGGTCGTACTCCTTGCTTCTGTATAGGTGAAGTTACACCCACCAATACTCTTGGCCATCTTCATTCAAGGGAAAACCTTTGTAGATTGCTGCTCCTCCATATCCTAATCTTATCATTAGGTTCCTCAATGCCTTTGGAAATTCAGTCTCATAATCCAGAGTCATGGTCATCAATGGGCCCTTCTTGAGTTATTCAAATAGGTTGTTCATCTACAAATTAGATAAGACGTTAGAAGATTGAACAATGGGTAGAAGTACTAGAATAAAAGTTATTCCAGCTATGTTAGAGTAGAATAGATACTAAATCATATGGTCCTTGAAGTCCTTGGTGGTGGTGGAGTTGCAACTCTTCATCTTTAAGTTAGAAGTCCATGGCGGTTGCAAAGTTGAAGCTCCGTCATCTTTGAGTTTTGAAGTGTAGGAGAAAACATAAGTAAATAGGTACTAGATACGAGACGACTAAAATTACTTAGTAAATACTAAGTCTTCTTTCCTAAGGAGATAATAACATGATCAAAGGAGTTTTCCAAACCTAAGGGCAAAATTTGCTATGATACCATTTTATAGCATCCTCACATTTATTAATGCAAGAACTACCGTGTTAAGTGCTAGTCCCTGAATCAATAATAGCACCACAGAACAATACTTAAAGATATGAATGCCGAAGTATCAAATCTATTACAAAAGATCCAGAATAGTCAATTAATGCTTTATTACAAAGTGCATAGTCTTGAAAGACTAGAAAAACCAGAGTTCTAAACAACAGAAATAAAGGTAGCAATGAGCCTCCATCTTCAATCATGCACCACAGGGTTTACATGTTGGGTGTAGACTCGAGTCCAAGCACTTGATCAAACTTCATCATCAGAATTTCCTGCATATTGGAATATGCAGCCCCCGAAGGAGGTCAGTACAATTTAATGCACTGGTAAATGACCCTATGGTGGATATAAAATGGCAAGTCTAAACTACATGCATATCTGGCTTGGTGGAGTTTAGGCTATTTGCAAAAAGCAAGTTTTTCCCTAACACTTTTGAAACAAAGTTTTCTTTTCAAAGATTGCCACCATGGGATAACACCCATGTGCACCAAAACTAATATTTTCTTATCCACATTTTACTTCTTGAAAACGATGTTGATATTCTTCTGTCCATACTTGTCCAGCTGCTCGAAGTCGTCCATTACTGGGGACACAACTATGATCATAGTTTCTAACTCTCCAGAGGTTGTGCACTTTCACCCTTTGTCTTCAATTAGCCCAAACATCCTATAAACACGGAGTGCATTAAGTAAAGGAGGGAATTGAAATGAGATCTTTCGGAAGGAGAGGTTCAACCCAGACATCAAGACCCGTCCCACCTATAATTATGCTACATTTTAATGTCAAGCATGGGCTGAACTCTCACAACTTAGTTGATCAAGACAAATCCCATATTGTCAAAGGGTTGCACGGAAATCTACTAAACTTAGAGGACTTGGTAATCTCTTTGTTTCCTGGGTGGCATTCGTCAAGTGAACACATTAGGAGATTAAAATCCCTAAGTAGACACTCAACTTTCGGCAACCACACTATACTAAACCCACCGAGGTGGTTCATTGAAGTTTATACTTAGAATTTTCCATAACATCAACAAAACAATTTTTGTAGCAAGGATAAGCATCTACTAAGTACCAAGGCTTCAAAATAACAAGTCTAAGGGATGGCTACACACTACTAGGATTTTTTCTTAGCATATTAGCATAATAACTTAGTAAAAATTACCTATCATGCATACTACTCAAAACTCTAGTAATGCATAGTAAAATAGGGGAGATTTGATGGTGTGTGATACGTCATAAACGTATCCCTAATTTCTGATGTTCCATGTTATTTTCATGTTATTTACCACATGTTTTCTACACACTTTATTTCATTTTTACACGTTTTCCGAACTAACCTATTGACAAGATGACACAGAGCTAGTTCCCTGTTTTCTGCTAATTTTAGTTTTAGAAAAGTTGTTCTGGAAATATTCTCGGAATTGGAAAATTCGAAAGCCAGAAGTATTAGAAGTCCCGGATGCTTCCAGAAGTCCCAAAGAGCCCCGGAGGGGGGCCACAGAGTGGCCACACCATGGGGTGGCGCGGGTCCCCCCTGGTCGTGCCACCTAGGGGAGTGGGCCCCTTAGCCACCCCCGACATCGCCCTTTCGCCCATATATACTCCTTGATGCATAAACCTTTGGGAGATCGTCCTTTTCCACAAAATACATCCGTAGCTCCGCCGCCGCCACCGACAAGTTTCGGGGGACAGATCTCTGTTCTAGCACCCTGCCGGGACGGGGAAGTTCCCACGGAAGCCATCTCCATTGACTCCACCGCCATATCCATCGCCGTTGCTGTCTCCTATGATGAGGAGGGAGTAGTTCTCCCCCGGGGCTGAGGGCTCTACCGGTAGCTATGTGGTTCATCTCTCTCTCCCATGGTGTGATATTTATGTGATCATGAGATTTGTAATCTATTTTAATTCTTAGATGTTACTCTTCATCTTTTGCTACTCAAGTGCTTTATTAATAGGAACTTTGGAGTCACCTTGTATCGCGGTGTGAAGGTGACAGTGTGCACATCGTGTGTGTCTCCTCTATGAATTGTGGTGTTTGTTTAGTACTAATTTAGGGCGCTCATAGTGACAACGTGGGGTGCCCTAGAGAGGGAATATAGACTTTAAGGAATGCTTTTTGCATCCCTACGCAATGATTAGTGTTCATTATCTGTTATGAGATCTCCGTAAACGCTTTGATCACGGTGTAAAGGTGACGGTGTGTGCACCGTGTGGTTTAGCATTATATTTATATTTTGTGTTGGATAACCCTATGAAATTGTGGTGTCTGCGTGGAACCATCTGGGTCCCATGGTGATAGCATGGGGGTTACTTGGTTGGGTAAGTGCTTACTCTAAGGAGTGTTGTTAAGGCCCTACGCATGGATTGGTGTTGTTATTCGACCGGAGAATGGTTAAGAGTAGCATAGTGAGAGAAGATATCTAGTTATTCATTTATGTGATCATTGTTGAGAGTGTCCTATAGTGAAAGTAGGAGCCCTAGGCCTTATTTCCAAGCATTGAAACACAGTTTTCCGCCTGTTCTGCTACATGTTTACTTGCTGCCATATTTATTTCAGATTGTTATTATCACTTATAATCATCCCAACGGCTTGTATTTTACTCTCTCTTCGCCGAACTAGTGCACCTATATACCTGACAAGTATATTGGGTGTGTTGGGGACACAAGAGACTTCTCGTATATTAATTGCAAGTTTGCTTGAGAGGGATATCTTTGACCTATACCTCCCCGAGTTTGATAAACCTTGGGTGATCCACTTAAGGGAAACTTGCTGCTGTTCTACAAACCTCTGCACTTGGAGGCCCAACACTGTCTACAAGAATATAAGCGTGCATAGACATCAAGCTTTTTATGGCTCCGTTGCCGGGAGGTAAGGTAAAAGGTTCTCACATCCTCGGTTGTGAGTGCTTGAAGTTATTTCCTTTAGATCCTGCAATTATATCTTTTTGTTTCTTGTTTTCACTAGTTAGAATTATTTTCACTTGTTGCTTGTTTTTATTTTTACTAGTTAGTCTTAATGGAAAACAACAAAAATATGATATAGCTTTATAATCTTTATCTTGAGTTAGGACATGAAGTGTTTTAAGAGAAAATAAAAAAATCTATGGAACTTTATTTGCATGCTAATAGCAATGTTATTAGTATGAATGCTTTGAACACTATCATTTCTAATGCTATGGAAAAGTCTAAGTTTGGGGAAGCTAGTCTTGATGAATATGATATTTTTAGTCCCCCAAGCATGGAGGAACAAATTTAATTTGATGATACTTTGCCTCCAATATATGATGATTATAATGATAGTGGTATTCTAGTTCCACCTGTTTACAATGATGAATTTGATATTTTCAGTCCACCTACAATAGAGGAAAATATTAATTATTATTACAATATTCCTCCTATATTTAATGATTATGGTGATGAGAATAATAATGATAGCTATTTTGTTCAATTTGCTCCCACTATTATTAATGAGAATGACTATGCTTATGTGGAGAGTAATAATTATTTTATGCATGTGGTTCATGATAAGAATATTTTGTGTGATAGTTATATTGTTAATTTCATCCATGATGCTACTGAAAGTTATTATGAGAGAGGGAAACATTGTCTTATGCATCTCAATGATATCAAGTTTCCCCTCTTTATGTTTAAATTTTTGAAGTTGCACTTGTTTTGCTTTCCTATGCTTGTTGCTTTGTGTTTTCATGACTTGTTTTTAGACAAGATTCTTTTACATAGGAAGTGGGTTAGACTTAAATGTGTTTCATATTTTCTTCTTTATGCTCTATTTTTCTTCACTTCATATTTCTTATGTGAGCATCTTTTAAAAATCATTGTGCCTAGCTGAAAGGCTTTAAAGAAAATCACTTTTGGGAGATAACCCATGTTTTTATTTTTGCATTGTTTTTCTATGTTTTCTTTGAGTCAAGGGGTTGTATACTTATGTAGAAAATCCTTTGTGTCTTTATTTTCATATTTTATTAGTGCCAAGTAAAGCTTCTGACGAAAGTTGGAGTTGGTTTTCGGGTTTCTGCGCAGAAAACAGATTTCTGCTGTCCACCGTAAAACATCGTATAAAATCTTAGAAGATCAGAATAATCTGAATTTTTTTGTGCTTATTCCTTAGATAATTCCTCAAATTTACTTAGTTCACTACTTTTGGATTTGAGCAACAGAAGAGTTTCGAAAAAAATCATCTTTACCTGCTGTTCTGTTTTGACAGATTTGTGCTAATAATTGCATTTGCCTCTTAATCTCTTTCTTTTGGTGTTCTTTTGAGAAAAAGAGTTTTAAACTAAGTTGTGACAATATCTAATGTGTTCATGAGTGTAAGGCTTGTGTTTAAACTGAACCTTGTGAATTTATTATTTCTATTGCACTAACGTTGCTAATGAAGATTGTGAGAAGTTTGGTGTGAAGGAAGTTTTCAAGGGTCAAGAGAAGATGATGATATGATGTGATCAAGAAGAGTGAAAAGACTAAGCTTGGGGATGCCCCGGAGGCACATCCCAGATAATTCCAAGAAGACTCAAGCGTCTAAGCTTGGGGATGCCCAAGGCATCCCCTTCTTCATCGACAATTTATCAGGTCACTTCTAGTGAAACTATATTTTTATTAAGTAACATCTTATGTGCTTTACTTGGAGCGTATTTTATTTTTGTTTTCAGTTTGTTTGGTTTTCTTTGCTGTAATAAATAGTTGGATCATATCATACTTGTGTGGGAGAGAGACACGCTCCATTTTCATTGCTTAGAACACTCTAGTTTTCATTCTTATTGTTCGATGAGTGTTCACTTTTTGCTACTACTGCGTTTAACCTTTGTTTTCATGCATCTCTTATTCATAGATGTTAGTTTTATTAGTGTTATGTGAGTACTCTCATGTTTGATTGCTATATAATGTAGAGAATTTTTGTTAAATCATATCTTGTATGGTGCTTGTTGGGAAAATAAACTGCTGCTTGAGGTAGAATTTATAAGGGTGCACGTAGAAGCTTGTATAGACTGTGGCTAGAACTTTTTCATGTCATGCTAGATGTTATTTTAGTTTTAAAGCCTTGTTGTTATTGAGTAGCATGAATAGCCTCAAATAGCTGAGACTGTTTAATATGCCATTGAAAGATTCATGAGTTGTTCTTGTCATAGTAAAGCATAAATTTATGGTATTCTGTTTCGAATGTTTTATTTGGTTGACTTGGTGCATGCTCACACCATGTTTATGACTACAAACCAGACACAAATATCCTCCATGACCACTTAGTTTTTGAACTTGTGATACCGCTTATGCTTTAATTCATGATGCTTATGTCGTTGTGCATGATTATGGCTCTTATTCTCTCTTGATTTGTCGCTCCCAGTCTTTTGCTAGCCTCCACCTTTACTGAGTATGGAATTCTACTCGTGCATCCAAACTCCTTAAACCAAAGTTTTCCCATTGTGTACACCATACCTAGCTACATGTGGTATTTCACTGCCACTCCAAGTAAATTGCTCGTGTGTTACCTTTAAAACCTCCAAAATTACTCATGTTTTGTGTTCTTGTTTTTGCTCATGAGGACGTCAATAGAGAATCTTTATCTCACTTGTTGATTGGATTTCACACCCTGGACTAGTGGCTTCATCCGCTTATCCAAATGATAGAAGAGCTGGCAGCGGAGTGCCCAGCCCCAAATTAATACAAACAATTTCTCTTCACTATTTTTGCCCCTGATTTATGAGTCAAAGCACAATTGTGTAAACAAAAGATAAACAGGGATGGCCTTCTACACCAGTTGCGTCCTTCACCATGGAAGCCGCTGTTGTGAATCCAGTTGGCTTGTGACGTACTGTATTGTCTGCTTACCATTCGTTGACATAAGCATACACCTCTCCTAAAAAATAGACACTCCTCCACGGTGTCAAACTTTTAATACCTATGTTTAATAAAATAAAAATCTCTAGCACATGAGTGATCCCTGCTTCCCTCTGCGAAGGGCCTTTATTTTACTTTTATGTTGAGTCTCCATCTTCTAACTTTATGCACAGTTGAGAGAGCATTTTTTCCATTCTGAGTTCTACGTGCATTTGTCCCATAAACATCAATAATTTCTTCATAATGTGGTATTATTTGTTCTTAAATTATTTGCTCTAGTCTTCCTCATGAACTTTGAAGGTACCCTGGCATTTATGTTTTGTCCCACTCTTAAGGACTAGCGAAATTCCACTTTGCCATGCTTTCTCTATACCTGAAACAAAC
Organism: Alopecurus myosuroides; assembly: GCA_028641055.1. Taxonomy (NCBI): domain Eukaryota; kingdom Viridiplantae; phylum Streptophyta; class Magnoliopsida; order Poales; family Poaceae; genus Alopecurus; species Alopecurus myosuroides. The sequence goes on along the minus strand of CM054057.1, from coordinate 522,630,745 downwards.
GTTTATCTTTCTTTGCATTATTATTCATGATCTTTTATTCAAGATACTCTTCATGATGCAAAGTGATTGATATAAATTTCTATTTATCATGTTTGTGTTTGAAATTCTATGATCTCAGCGTACATATGCTTTTACATTATAATGATCAAGTTTATGATAGTAGCATGTCACCTCATAAATTGTTTTGTTTTATCGTTTACCTACTCGAGGACGAGTAGGAACTAAGATTGGGGATGTTGATACGTCATAAACGTATCACTAATTTCTGATGTTCCATTTGTTTTCATGTTATTTCCCACATGTTTTCTACACACTTTATGTCATTTTCACACGTTTTCCGTACTAACCTATTGACAAGATGCCACAGAGCCAGTTCCCTGTTTTCTGTTGTTTTTAGTTTCAGAAAAGTTGTTCTGGAAATTTTCTCGGAATTGGAAATTTCGAAAGCCAGAAGTCCCGAAGAGCCCCGGAGGGGGGCCACAGGGTGGCCACACCATGGGGTGGCGCGGGTCCCCCTGGCCGCGCCACCTAGGGGTGTGCGCCCCCTTGCCATCCCCCATCATCGCCCTTTCGCCCATATATACTCCCCGATGCATAAACCCTAGGGAGATCGGCCTTTTCCACAAAATACATCCGTAGCTCCGCCGCCGCCACCGACAAGTTTCGGGGGACAAATCTCTGTTCTGGCACCTGTCGGGACGGGGAAGTGCCCCCGAAAGCCATCTCCATCGACTCCACCGCCATCTCCATCGCAGTTGCTGTCTTCTATGATGAGGAGGGAGTAGTTCTCCCCCGGGGCTGAGGGCTCTACCGGTAGCTATGTGGTTCATCTCTCTCTCCCATGGTGTGATCTTTATGTGATCATGAGCTTTGTAATCTATTTGAATTCGTAGATGTTACTCTTCATATTTTGCTACTCAAGTTCTTTATTAATATGAACTTTGGAGTCACCTTGTATCGCGGTGTGAAGGTGGTAGTGTGCACATCGTGTGTGTCTCCTCTATGAATTGTGATGTTTGTTTAGTACTAATTTAGGGCGCTCATAGTGACAGCGTGGGGGACCTAGAGAGGGAATATAGACTTTATGGAATGCTTTTTGCAGTCCTACGCAATGATTAGTGTTCATTATCTGTTATGAGATCTTCGTAAACGCTTTGATCACAGTGTAAAGGTGACAGTGTTTGCACCATATGGTTTAGCATTATATTTATATTTTGTGTTGGATAACCCTATGAAATTGTGGGGTTTGCGTGGAACCATCTTAGTCCCATGGTGATAGCATGGGGGTTACTTGGTTGGGGAAGTGCTTACTCCGAGGAGTGATGTTAAATCCCTACACATGGATTGGTGTTGTTATTCGATCAGAGAATGGTTAAGAGTAGCATAGTGAGAGAAGATATCTAGTTATTCATTTATGTGATCATTGTTGAGAGTGTCCTCTAGTGAAAGTAGGAGCCCTAGGCCTTATTTCCAAGCATTGAAACACAATTTTCCGCCTGTTCTGCTACATGTTTGCTTGCTGCCATATTTATTTATGATTATTATTATCACTTATAATCATCTATACTGCTTGTATTTTACTCTCTCTTCGCCGAACTAGTGCACCTATATATCTGAAAAGTATATTGGGTGTGTTGGGGACACAAGAGACTTCTCGTATCTTAATCGCAGGGTTGCTTGAGAGGGATATCTTTGACCTCTACCTCCCTAAGTTCGATAAACCTTGGGTGATCCACTTAAGGGAAATTTGTTGCTGTTCTACAAAGCTCTGCACTTGGAGGCCCAACACTGTCTACAAGAATAGAAGCGTCCGTAGACATTAGTTTATCACTTGCCTTTGCAATAGGAGAAACAATCACAACAAGAATAACAACAGCACGAGTAGACTTGCTCCTCTTCACAATCTAATACAAGCAAAACAAGCCACACATAAACATACAAAGCAAACATAACATAGATAGCAAAATAACAATACAAAAACATGTATGCATGTTATGCAATGATCAAATTAATGCACAAAATTTACAACTAGCAATAATTAGTAATAATGATGTTCTCTGGCGTTAATAACATGGTTATAATGCATGCAAACCAAATTAATTATTAACAGTACCAGGGTTTTAATATAGGCTAATATGAACATTAACAGAGTTTCTGTTACAAAGTTGCATAAATAAATTTTCCTTTGTTACCATTGGATAGAGGACATGAAAACAAAACTATGACAATTTGGATCACCTAAAAAGGATTTATAGAAATAAATTTATGCCCAAATTAGTGATTAATAGATATCTACAAATAACTTGTGAGTGCGCATTACAAAATTGAAATTTTAATTGCCTAATTTATTCTACACATTGTGCTGATTTCAAAAAGCTCAAGATCATCGAAAAAGGATTTACAGAACTAAAGTTATGTTTTTTGAAGATCGGATTCAAGTATGTTATTTTCTGTTTTAAATAGAAAAGTGCTCGATCCGGGGAGAGGTGAAAGGAGCGCTGTGATTGGTCGAAGGATCGCTGCGGGCTGCTGGATCTAAGTCGCGATTAACGTCTGAGATTAAAAGAAACGGTTCGCCAGCTGCTTCTCTTCTAGCCCTTAGATGACGATCCGACGGACATAGCTCCTCCTCTGCTTTGGGGTCGTCGGGATCTCGCCGGAGTTGAGAGCGTGCGGTGGCAGGGGCGTGTGCATGCACGGTGGGGACTAACTACGGCGTTAGGGGGAGCATGGAACTTACCAGGAGGTGCAGAACGACGGCGTGGACTCGATGGCGCGGTGTCTTGCTCCTTGGTTTCCTGTACCGTCGAGGATTGCTCGCTGGAGGAGTGCGGGGCGGCGGGAAGACACGAGCGTGGACAGCGGCGATAACTTTGTGCAAGAAAAATTCCCAAACCATGTCAGGGGGAGCGCGACGTTGAGAGGAAGTGAGAGGAGACAAAGAAGAGGGGTGAGGACAACAGCGTTCACTGGTGAATCTCAAACACGGCGGTGGCAGAGGCGTGATGGCGAGATCCATTGCGAACAATCTAGGGGGGGGGGGGTTGCTAGGGTTTAAGGGGTGAATCAGAGAGGATGGTGCGGGGTATATATGGGCAGGAGATTGTGGCCGATTGCGCAAGAAAACGGAAGAATCGTACGGGAGAAAATCGTGTTCCTTCCAGACTCGACGTCGTGCGCGAGGGGAAGAACTGGGGACGTCATCGTGGCATCACCGTCGCGTCATGCGGGCCACCCCTGTCAGCGGGAGGGAAAAAGAAGTGGGCTGGGCAGCGCGACTGTTTTTTTTTATAAAAGCACACTCTTTATTAAACTGGTAAAATGTTTATAGGTACAGAAGAGGGGTCATGAGGAGCCCCCAGCCACAAATGTCTGCCTAAACCCAACGATAGCCCATGTTTAGCTAAATTGTGGGCTTCCATATTCGAAGATCTAAATTCATGTGCCACCTGACAGTGCTCAAAGCACTTGATCCTTCTCTGAATTTCTCAAATGACAGGACCAGAACTCCCAAACGCCTCCGAATTAATAGCCTCAACTACAGTTTTGCAATCCGAGGCCAACTGTAGCTTCAACAAGTCAAGATCTTCAACAAGAGCCAATCCTTCTCTGCATGCCATTGCTTCGAAGACCTCCGGTTCCTGTACCCCTTCCGCAACGAAGACCGAAGAACCAAGATATAAACCATTCGCATCCCTGCATACCGCAGCAGCCGAACAGAAGTTTCTATGCCTAGAAACATCACCATCAACATTTATTTTTGTATTGCGCTCACTCGGAGGAATCCATCTTATAACTGATGAATTCTGTGGCCTGGGGTTTTGGATTACAATGTTAGATTCAGAGTACTCATGGATAAATCTTCCAACAAACAAATGAGTGGCAATTGGGCTCTGGAAAATATCCTCATGAATGGCTTTCCTCCTTGAAGTCCAAACAGCCCACAGTTTCACCACCACTCTTGTGAATTCCTCCTGATTCAGAGAGCCATTCAGTATGAACACCCACTTTTTTGCATTTGGTTCACCACATGACTGAATTTTATCAAAAAGGTCATCCTCCTCAAGAGCCCAAATACTTCTAGCCATTGGGCAGTCCAACAGAGAGTGTCTCCATGAATCAACATCACCACACGGGGAACACCCATTAGAATCAGCCATATTTCTACGCATTAACACGTCAGCAGACAGCAGTGAGTGTTTTGATAATCTCCATATAAAAAACGGATTTTCGGAGGGACTTTGAGCTTCCAAATAGAATTCCATGCTTTCTCTTCGATCTTTGAGTTGGAAACACTCCCAAGTCCTCGATCACCTTGTTGGGTTTTTTCTGACACCAACATTCTATAAGCAGATCTTAGATCGGCTGCTGCTCTTGGTCTTCTGCATGCCTGGGGTTGGGCCGGCCTACTCGCTGCGACGCTGCGTGCGCGAGAGAGAGCTGAGGGGAGAGTGGGCTGGGCTGGGCCGAGAGAAAAAGAGAGAGAGGGAAAACAGAGGGCTGGGCCGGTGCGCTGTGCTGGTGTCGAGACATCGTAGTAGTTTTCATAGACTGGGGTGCCATGAGACTACGGTAGAGACGTGGGGTAACGGGATAGCGTAGTAAACACAGAACACGGGATTTACCCAGGTTCGGTACGTCGCGACAGTACGGCGTACCTACTCCTGCACTTCTCACTATGTGGGACTAAAGCCCGTATAATAAGGTTACAGTGTAAAGGAATAGATCTAGCTACTCGTCGAGGATGAACTTCCCGGCGAGTTGCGCAAGGCTTAAGCTAGAATCTAGAACCTTGGAACTAAAGGAACTTATTGAACTTATGAAATCTATCTCCCGTCCGGCTTTATATAATAGCCGGATTAGGGCTTACAGAACCAGAAACCTAGAAGACTACGTTTAACTTGTAACTTGGAAAGTAAGGAATCCGTCTTCTCCTCCAAGCCAGATCACGCGGGCCGTGATCCGGGTTCTTCTAGAATCCGGCTTCTACGCGTTGGACTACTGGGCCGCCCAATGGACCTAAGCCCATTACCTTGCAGGCCACCCTGGTAGTCCAGCTCTTTTGTCTACCATCTTCTATACCCCTATTCGGTATATATCCGACAGTAGCCCCCAGGAAGGATCAAAACTCTGAAACTCCGCCTTTCGTCAAATACATTTTGTCCGGGAAACTTGATTCAGCAGTCTTGATTCTTTCTTCTTTCCTTTTGAAGGAGATGGTAACATAAAACTCGGAACTATGAAAATCCGGCTTTTCTTCTCGCGATCTTTCGCAGAAAAGGAACACATGACATCAGCGCTTTAATCATACTGACGCAAGCGCCGCTTGGTTTCACGCGGGAAACCCTGCAACGTATCTCTGACAGATTCTCACGAGAAACGAGGAGATAGCCATCATTCCTCTGTCGTTCCGTTTCCCGGATTTTCCGGCGAGCGACACGCGTCGAACATCCAACGGTCAAAAGAGTCGTTAGCGCGTATCTAGAGGGTTTTTAGGCTATAAATAGCCGTCTTCGTCCTCCTCACCAACCTTCTTCACTCCCTCACTGCCTTCACCATTGGTGCGAACGTGAGCTCGAGAGCGAGAACGATTCCCTGCCCCGACGAGCCCTTCCCACGCCGGAGCGCACCAACACCACCGAGAAAGATGGCGTCTCCGCAATCATCGCCAGTTCGCGCCTCCGTCGACGAGCTCCTGAGCGATCTAGATCCCCAACTTGGGTCGCCCAAGCACGCCGGCGGCGAGCTGGAAAAAACTACGGCGTCCACAGCGGGCAGAGGAAACGTCTCCGCCACCACAGATGCTGCGGGACCAAGCACCGCATCGACCCCGCCGTTCGCTCCCGAAACGGCGGAGGAAAAGGTGGAGCTCCTCGACGAGCAGCTTGCCGCCGCGAAGGCCGCCACCACCGCCGCCGCCGGAGGAGATGAAGAAGAGGAAACTGCAGGCAACTGGATTGCCTGCAGTATTCCCCCGGCTCTTCTTCCCAACTTGGAGAAGGAAGGCCTGGTTTTGAAGAAGAAATGGCGGCTCCCGGAAGAGGAGACCGAACCCGCGCCGCAAGAGGGCGAAAGGGTGCTTCTCGCCTCCCACCTTCTACGAGGTATGGGGCTTCCCCCTTCTTCTTTCTTCCTCCAAGTTCTAGCTCACTACAACATCCAACCTCATAATCTCCCTCCCAATTCCATTCTGTATATGGCCGGCTTTCAGGCCTTATTCGAGGGTTACCTAGGAATAGAGCCTAGGTTAGATTTTTGGTTGTACTGCTTTGGGGTTAAGCGTAACTCTTCGGAGGGCGCACTCCCAAATTGCGGAACCATTTCCTTTACTCTTCGGAGATTCCGAGAGGATTGGTTCCCCAAAATAAAAACCTCGGAATCCGTCAAATTCTGGACGGGTTCCTTCTTTTATCACCCCGACGTGCCTTTTCCTAAAAAAGCCGTCGGGGTTCCACCTTTTGTGAACTCCGCCGCTGTTCCCCAGGATAACTGGGTTATAGAGGCCGTCCAGGTTCTGCCTCCAGATCTACTAAGGATCAAGAGGCGCATCGCCAAACTCACTTCCTCCAAACCTCCTTTGACCGGTATGGACACGGTCTTTTGCTGGCTGAATAGGCGGATTCAGCCATTAGCAAACCACGGAGGCCGTCTCCTGTGTGAATACACAGGAGCCAAGGATCCAATGCGGACAACCGACAAGGATTGGCCCGCAAAGGAGCTCAGTCGGCGCATCAATCAGTTGGTCGCTTCGCGCGATCAATACACGGAGAGTCGGCCAATGTACACGGCCGACAACCCCGCTCCTAAGGTAATTTTCCCGTTATTTGGGTATAATCTTACTTCCTGGATAATCTACCTTTCGAATCTGATTGGCTTTTTCCAACAGCTTGTGGATCTTCCAGACTCGGAGTTAGCCTCCGAGGCCGAGCTGGATGCGCTGCGTACTGCCGCTACTGGTGGGCGCAAACGCAAGAAGATAATTTCTTCGGATGAAATTATCGACCTTGACGGAATCCCCGTCGCCACGTCCAGGTTATTTTCCTCTGGGTTTTTTCTTTTATGGGATCTTTTTCGTCCATCTTCGGTGTTTTAACCTTTTCCGGGTTTTTGGTTTTTAGCTTGCCCCCCTCCACCTTGAAGCCGAGAAAGTTGAAGAAGCTCAGAGCTTCTTCCAACCGAGGCAGCCAACCATCTCCCGCCGTCGCCCCGGATACGCCGCAGACAATGGCGGAAGAACCTACTGCCGCCACCACCACCAAGCCCCCAGAGCCCAGCCAGCCCGTTGTGTCCGAGTCGGACACGAGGGAAAGGGCGGCTCCAGAGGTGGGGAAATCTTCTCGGACATTCGACGAGGAAATCCCCACCTTTGACAAGGATTTTAAGGCTATAAATGACGGCTTGAACGCGGCCGAAAATCACTTCGCGGAATACGCGAAAGAATTCCGGGAAAACTTAGCAGGTTTGCAACGCATGAGCCAGGTATGTAACTCTAGCCCCCAAGCATTAAACAAAATGCATGTTTTTTTGCTTTGATGTTTTTATTAACCATACTTTTCCTTGCTGTGTTTCAGCAAACCTCCGAGGCCATAAACCTTGAAGTTTTCAGGAAGCTCACTATCAAGAATAAAGAAGTTCGAAGTCTTCTTTCTATTCTTGAGGAGAGAGAGGCGGAGCTGGAATCATCTCAGCTCGCTTTGAAGGAAACGAAAGGTAGGCTTTTTCGTTTTGAAATTTCCGATTTAAGACTTTGTCTAAGTTTTTTCCCGAGGAAATTGATCAACTCGGATTTTCCCTTGCTTTTCAGCTGCTTTAGCTGAAGCTAAACAAGCAGCGGAAGATTCCGGCAACGCCGAGATTCTCCGCAATGAGAACATTGAGCTTCACAAGAATCTTGTGAAGGCTCAACAAGACCTGGAAGCCAGCAATCTGGCCCTTGGAGTGGCTAACTCCAAGGCTTCCGAGCAGGCGGAGAAAGACAAATCCACCATCCAGGATTTGACTGAAGCTCTGAACCTTCGCCTGGAGGAAGTTTCCGAGATCGATAAACTCATCGGTAAATTTTTTACCCTTGCTTTCATCTTTCCATGTTTTGCTTTCTCTGTTTGTCTCCTTAACCCTTTTGTATGCTTTATCGGATCAAACAGGAGACACCCCAGATGGCACTCGGGCTGCAGGCATCCGAGCTTTCGGGGAGACATGGAACTTGATGAAGGCTGCTGCAACGCAGCTGGTAGGCAAGTTTCTTCCCGAAAAATCTGGGGAATGCTCGGAGGTTGAAAAACTTCCGGGTAACATCATGGAGGTGGCGGAGTCCAAGGAGTCTGTTCTCCGCTCTGCTGCACGGGGTGGTGCGCGTATGGCCTTAGGCCTTATGCGCATGCACTACCCTAGTGCCAAATCCTGGCGTGTGGCCACCGGTGTCCCTCAGGGATACACGGATGCGCAACGATCCACCATCTTTGGTGAAGTTAAGGGCCACGCCACCCAGATTGCCGCCATGGTAAATGTCGGCGTCCACTATCCAGAAGAAGAAGCTCCTCCAATTCCCGATGAAGAAAGCAGCGAGGAGGAGTCGGATTCTTGAAGGGTTACCTGGAACCTGGATAGAAAATTTAGACAATAGGAGCATTACTGTTCTTTCATTTGTAATCCAAAATGTAATGCTTCTTATGTATTAATGAAAATTCCGTCTTTTGCAGTTTAAACTATGAAATTACTTTGCAAGTTGTTTGAATTTTATCACTCCTTTATCTTCTAAGTTCTCTGGTGTGTATGCTTTAACTGTCCTTAGTGTTTGAAATGGCTCAAATAGCATTATGAATCGTTATGCCGAGTAACTGGGGACGAACCAAGCAGTTTTGAAACTCGAAAACATGAATCATGCTAAAGGCATTTTTACTAACTAGTTCCAGTAACCCAGCATACGCACGATCAGATAAGACTTAGAGAAACAAGGAAAGTTTTAAGTGAAACTTGGGCACGCAGGCAATTCAAGTTTCCTTTAGCCGTTAAAAGGCTGAAAAATCATTCAGTTATGTAACGCCGAGTACGCAAGCACAATTCGGGTTAACATTGAGAAATTTGTAAGATCATTGGGAAATAGATGAGGCGGAAACACTTTGCACTTATAAGAAAAATGGATGACAGCATTCCGACAACTTTATTTCATGATCTCAAAAGATGTTTACATAGATTTGAACTAAGTACAGAAGGGGACATAACTTGCTAGGTGTTCCCAGGCTTCCGCAATCCACTTGACCTTGTCGAAACCTTTCAGCAGCTTGAAGAATGGTAGGGTTTTAGCCCCCAGCCAACTAAGAAATCTTTTTATGGCTGTGGCGGAACCCGGCAATTCTGGGATATCTTTTACACATGTGGGCTTTGAGATATTCAAGATTGCCTTGATCTTTTCCGGGTTAACTTCTATTCCTCTATGAGAAACGATGAAACCTAGAAGTTTTCCTGAGGGAACCCCGAATACGCACTTAGATGGATTCAACTTCATCTTGTAAGTGCGCAAATTTTCGAAAGTTTCTCGCAAATCCTCAAGGAGTGTATCTTTTTCCTTGGTTACGACAGCAATATCGTCCACGTAAACATGGACGTTTTTTCCAATCTGACTATGCAAACAACGTTGCATGCAACGCTGGTAGGTTGCACCTGCGTTCTTCAGGCCAAAAGGCATGGTTACGTAGTAATACGTCCCGTACGGGGTTATAAAAGAAGTCTTGATTTGATCTTCCTTTTTCATGCGTATTTGGTGGTACCCGGAGTATGCATCCAAAAAGCATAAAAGCTCAGAGCCTGCAGTGGCATCTATTATTTGATCGATTCGCGGCAGCGCAAACCTATCTTTCGGACATAACTTGTTCAATCCTGTGTAATCTATACACATTCTCAGGGCAGTTGTGTCTTTCTTCGGTACTAATACCGGATTTGCGGACCAGTCAGTATGTATTACCTCCTTGATGAAATCCGCTGCTAAAAGCCGGATAATTTCCTTGCCAATAGCCTTCCGTCTTCTTCCGTCAAATCGACGGAGACCTTGTTTGACGGGTTTTGATCCGGGAATAACCTTGAGTTGGTGCTCAGCAAGTTCCCTGGGTACGCCTGGCATGTCAGCTGGACACCAAGCAAAAATGTCCCAGTTCTCACGGAGGAACTTGATGAGCTCGCCTTCCTATTTGTCGGTCATCCCAGTCCCTACAACGACGAATTTTGTCGGATCTTTGGGATCTAGGATTACCTGTCTTGTATTCTCGGATGCCTTGAAGCTATCTGTTGGCTCCCGAGTTTCTTTTCCTGCCGGCATTTCTTTCGGCGATACTTCCTTGGCTAACTCCTTCAGTTCTTCCTGAGCTATAACTCTTTGAGCGCAAAGGGCGTTTTGCTTCTCCAACTCGTTTGCCAGCTTGAAATCACCGGCAATGGTGATTACTCCTCCTTTGGGTCCTGGCATCTTCAGCTTGTTGTAGATATAGCAAGATCTTGCCATAAACTTGGCGAAAGCCGGACGTCCGAGTATTGCGTGATACACGCTCTCGAACGGCACAACTTCGAAGGATACTTTTTCCTGCCGGAAGTGATCTTTATCTCCGAAGGTGACATCTAGGGAAATTTCTCCTAGGGATCGTGCTTGCCTGCCAGGAACGATGCCATGGAAGCGTATATTGCTGTAATTGAGCTGGGACTCGGATATCTTCAAGTGCTTCAGTGTATCCAGGTACATTATATTGATGCTGGATCCTCCGTCCATCAGCACTCTTCTTAGCCTAGTGTTTTGAACAATAGGGCTTACAACAAGAGCTTGTGTGCCGGGTTCAGGGATATTTCCGGGATGATCAGACTGATCCCAGATTATCGGTGTGTTGGAATACTTCAAGAATTTTGGGGTTGCAGGAACAACCGCGTTTATTTCTCGAAGTGTCCTTTTGGCCACCTTTGCTGACGGGGTTGCTAGGAAAGTTAGCATTGCTTCTCCGTCAACTCTCGGAAATTTAGGTTCGCCTTTTCGCTGTTGTTCCTGGATTTTGTCATCAGTGTCCGATTCACTGTCTTCTTTTTCAGCTTCTGGCTTTTGTTTGGCAGGTTTCCTCTTGGAACCCTTCCCTTTACTTCCGGATCCTGCATTGCCTTTCATATGCTTGTTTAGCCGGCATTGCGCGTTCGTGTGAGTTGGTTTCCCAAACTGAGAGTGGTGGACTCAGGGTTCCGACTTAATTCTCTCCCATTCTTCAGGAGTGTAATTGATGGGATCCGGACTGCGGCCTTTCCACTTGTTCCCTTTTTCTCCTCCAAAGGCTAAGTTAACCTCCTTGGGCTTTGTCGTTGACTCCGGAGTTCCTTTTTTATCAGAACGAGGTGTTTTCTTGGCCAGTATCAGTGACTCAATATTGCCTCCTCTTGCTCTGATATCGTCTTCGGCTGCAGCATGCTCATTAGCGGTTGTAAGCATAGATCCGAGATCTTTGTGCTTTTTAGAGCCAACCATGAACGGTACAAGTCCGGGTTTTAGGCCATTGACGAAAGCATGCATTGCTTGTACGTCAGTTACTCCAGAGCAACTATTCTTCATTGCAGTCCATCTGGAGATGAAATCCACGTATGGTTCGTCTTCAAATTGGGTGCAACGGTTCAGCTGGTTGATGCTATTTGGGCGTTTGTATGTTCCTCGAAAATGCTGAGTAAATACTCTCGCCATATCATCCCAACTGTCGACAGTTCTTGATGGTAAACCATTAATCCAATCTCTGGCTCCGTCTAGCAACATTAGGGGAAGAAACTTGACAGCTTCCAGGTCTGTCCCGTTGTTGATCTGGACGGCTGTGTAATAATCTGAAAGCCAGGTATCCGGGTTTGTACTGCCGGTATATTTTTGGTAGGTTGGACCAACTTTGGCAAAGCCAGAATGCAGGGTTATCCTTCGGATCCTGTCAGTAAAACACTTAGGACCAAAGTATAGATCATCCTTTTCTGCTCTGTCAATATGTGCAGAATATCTCCCGGCTGAATGGACAGAAGGGGATCTGCTCCTTTCTTTTCCATTGTTACGCGGACGCGTTTTTCCGAGGTTATCTCTATCTCTTCCGTTGTCACGCCCTCTGGGATTAGGTGGAGTCCTGCTCCTGTACCTTTCCTTATCTTTGGGCGGTGTCCGAGATCTTTCACGCCTGTGAGGTGTATCGTATCTTCCAGCTTTTTCAGCTGGGTTTCTCGGAGGTGGCATTATTTTGCCGTCATTCCGGTGTTTGTCTTCCCGATCGTGTGGTTTATATCCATCTTTCGGGAGATGAGGTCCGGTTCTAGACGCTGCGTCCCGGTTGTCGGGGTTTTTCTTGTCTTTTCTCGGATCCTCTTTTTTATCCGAATCTCCGGGTTCTTCCGGTCCAGGTGCTCCAGCAGCGCAAGTAACAGTTTTGCAGAGGGCGGAATTATCATGCAGCCTCCCTGATCGCTCTTGTCCTCGCTGTTGCTGCTGTAATGCTTTTCCTAGGAAAGCATACACCCCTTGGAGTTTTTCCCCGTTGGAGTACAGATCATTGTTCAGGATGGCGAACGCTGCTTCCGCGTTTTCAGCTGCGGTTTTGTATATTGGTTCGCCCTTGGCATCTTTGCCGTTTAACTGCTTTTGCCAAGATGGGTTATAGAACCTTTCTTTCGGCGGCAGTTCTTCCGGTTTTGCAATTCCGGGTAACCTCGTAGGTTTTAAGGCAGATCTATGCTTTCTCTCGTACTCCTCAATTTCTTCCTTCATAATTTTGATGTCATTATGGGTTTGTTGGAGGTGTTGCCGAGATCTAAGCAGTTGTTGCTGTTGCCGTTGGAAAGCTTGTCTCCTGGCTTCCAGCATCTCAGGGGGTTCATTGGGTCCCACTGGAGTTTGTAATAGTTCTTGCTCTTCCAGTTCTGTCATTGGCGGAGCAGTGATTTCCTTAGATTTCTTTTCCGTAGGCTTTGTGCCACTAATATCTCCAACTTCCAGGTTTTCATCAGCGAGATCAGCTGACTTTTTCTTCCGGAGTTTGTACTGGAGTTTTTTAGAAGCACGGTGCTTTTTCTTGGAAGAGGGAGGTTTTTTGACAGGTTCATCCTCTGTCATCTCCTTGACATTAGGAAATATCGGAGAAGTTTCTCCGTCTTCCCTCTCCTCTACTGGCGGAGGGGTTTTAGGGCTTTCCTGGCTGTCGGCACCCGTTGTATCAGCTGGTTTTGCCATTAGCACTTCATGGAATCCCTCTTGAAAGGACTTAACTTTTCTTACGAAGGCATCATCGTCTTCGTCTTCGGAGAAGTTATCCGATCCGGTTTCCGACTCCAATCTCGCCTCAATGGCGGCAAGCACGGACTCTGTTTCCGAGTTCATCGTCTGGTTGACGGATGTCGGATCTTCCGTCTCTGTGACGGGTATTGGTTCTTCCGTCTCTGTGACGGGTGTATCGTTGTCTGCCTCTTGCACGGGATTTCCGTCATCCGTGTTTTCGGCGATCTCGGATTGCACCATGCCGATAAAGTGCGTATCACTGTTTTGTCGGCGATCTGAGCAAAATCCGGCATCATAGTCGTCTTCGACTGGGTATAGGGCGGGTGGGAGATAATTGCTTTCACCGCAAAACCCCATTGCTTCCGCGGTTAATCCGATAAAGATATTAGCAGATCCAATCGGTAAAACGCAGGCACTTACCAGATGGTTTTGCGCCGGGATGTAGGACCCGTTGTCGAGGAAGCGCCCGACGCCGTCGTCGAATTCCAAGCTTCCAACAGTGATCGATCTTCCGATTCCGCCTAATATCCCAGATCGGAACTTCACGCCTGACGTCGTTTGCCCCACGGTGGGCGCCAACTGTCGAGACATCGTAGTAGTTTTCATAGACTGGGGTGCCATGAGACTACGGTAGAGACGTGGGGTAACGGGATAGCGTAGTAAACACAGAACACGGGATTTACCCAGGTTCGGTACGTCGCGACAGTACCGCGTACCTACTCCTGCACTTCTCACTATGTGGGACTAAAGCCCGTATAATAAGGTTACAGTGTAAAGGAATAGATCTAGCTACTCGTCGAGGATGAACTTCCCGGCGAGTTGCGCAAGGCTTAAGCTAGAATCTAGAACCTTGGAACTAAAGGAACTTATTGAACTTATGAAATCTATCTCCCGTCCGGCTTTATATAATAGCCGGATTAGGGCTTACAGAACCAGAAACCTAGAAGACTACGTTTAACTTGTAACTTGGAAAGTAAGGAATCCGTCTTCTCCTCCAAGCCAGATCACGCGGGCCGTGATCCGGGTTCTTCTAGAATCCGGCTTCTACGCGTTGGACTACTGGGCCGCCCAATGGACCTAAGCCCATTACCTTGCAGGCCACCCTGGTAGTCCAGCTCTTTTGTCTACCATCTTCTATACCCCTATTCGGTATATATCCGACAGCTGGAGTTTTCTCTTTTCATCTTTTCTTTCCTGTTTTTAATTCAAATAATTCAAATTCAAACAAAAAATCAGTCAAAATTTTCGAAAAAATTTGAGAAAATAAGTTTTGAAAAGCTTAAGACTTAAGGAACATTTTGGTACTTAAATATTCTCAAAAATAAAATACTTACTTTTGGAGATAGATTTAAATTTCAAAAGGTGATAATGGGTAATAACATCTAAAATTGTGTGTTTTAGCAAATTAAAACATTTTTTTATGAAATCAAAATGCAGGAATGCTATGATGCATGATGGTTTTCATTTTTTTGAATTTTTCAACATCCTAAGATGTTACAATTTGAGAGGATACTGAATATTTGAGAAAAGCACTTGCATGCAGCAACCCTTGGCCCACACTTCTTCCTATCGTGTGCATCTACTGCAATGCAAGAGTACCTGTTTAATTCAAACGTACAACTAGCTTAAGAGCCAGCCTATTGTACACGAATTGGTTCTAGCGTGACTGCGGCTGAGATGGCTCTAAGAGACGGTGCATTATTGAAGGTCATACAACTATTACAATGGTTTGTTGAAAGAGTTGTTGGTAAAGTAGTACATTCTAACCAATCATATAGTCATTTTAGTGGGACCGAAAGAGAAAAGTATCTTGACATGTGTGCTACCTTGTTGGTTGCATATCATACAACTCAACTTCTCTCACCTTATTATTACTTGCCATGTAGGTATTTTTCTGAGTTGACATTGCTATCTTACGATGACATGTACACTATTGGAGATATCCTTAGAGCATCTCCTATGGTTTGTTGGTTAACTTGTTGGTAAAAGTAGTCATGTCATCAACCAACAAGTTATCATACAACCTCTCCAATGGATTGTATCTAAGTTGTCCAATAGAATGCGAAGAAATAAATATGATTGCTCTCTATTTCACCTTGGAGTTTGTGCATGAGCCGTTGGTTAAGTTACATACAATTTTGCTCTCTCTCCTTGTTTATTGCATGCCACATGTTCACAGGCATCAAAGTATTTTTGAAGTATAGAGAGAATACTTCAGTTTCAGAAAATACTAAAATATTGAATACTTTAAAGTGTTTAGATCCAATAAATAATATGCTTTTAAAATTGAAATATTCTCAAAAGGAAAACGCTTGTGATCAGGCGGGGGATCACGCGCTTTCATCCCCCGCCTTCCACCCGGTCCCACCATGCATTCGTCTTATCTCTTCCCTACCGCTCACTTTCAGTCCTCACCCGCCGCGCGTCGCCGATCGATGGTTTTCAACGACGCAGCTCTCTGTGCCATCGAGCTCTCGAGCTACACCGCAGTGTCCAAAAAACTGTAGGTTTTTTTAAGTATTGGAGAAAGAGGTCTAACCCACTTTTTTCTAAACTAAAATATTTAGCAAAACCGAAGTATTCCTTTGCCCGGCGATTAAATACTTTGGTTACCAATACTTCCGTTTTAGAAAAACTGCACTGCCAAACTGGCCTTACTCCTTCTGTAGCGTAGAATGCGGATTTTGCGTAGTACAGTATTCGCTATCGCTGCAATCTCAGCTCTCAACCTAAACTAGTACATCGAACAAAGTGCGAAGACCACTAGTTGCAGAACTATAACTCGGCGAGCTGGGATCCCGACGCACTGGCACCGAGATCGGATCGGAAATTCGAACGGGTACATTAATCCAACCATCCTGGAGTAGTACCAATCACGTCCGCGAGATTCAGGCAGCCAGCTAGCTGAGCAGATGATGCCTCGCCCTCGCGTGCTCCGTACCTCCGTCGTCGCGCCCTCGCCGTCGTCCGGCGGTACCAACCTCGCCGAGCACTCTCTCCCGCTCACCTATCTGGACGCCATGTGGCTACACACCTCCCCGGTAGAGCGGGTCTTCCTCTTCCACCAGGCGCACGTGCACGGCGGCACCGTCGATGCCCTCCTGTCCAGCCTCCAGGACGCCTTGTCCAAGGCGCTCCTTTCCTTCTACCCGCTCGCCGGCCGCCTACGACCCACCACCGGCAAGCCTAACCGGTACGAGCTCCACTACCAGCCGGGCGATGGCGTCAGCTTCACCGTCGCGGAGTATGATCACGTCGGCCTCGACGAGCTGGCCACTGACGGGCCGACGGAGCTCGCCAAGATCGCCCCGCTCGTGCAGCCGCTGCCGGAGGGCGGCGCCGTGCTCGCTCTGCAGGTCACTGTGCTCCACCGAGGTGGCCTGGCCATCGGGGTGACTGTCCACCACGCCGCCTGCGACGGCGCGTGCTCCACACACTTCCTTCACACATGGGCCGCTTTGGCGGTGGCTTCAAGTGGCGCCTCCGCCGCGCCGGAGCCCCCCGTCATCGGCCGCACCTTCGTCCAAGACCGCGACGACCTCTATGACGCTTTCGCGGCCCCCAGGCCGTACAGGGACAGCGAGGGGAAGCTCCTCAGGTCGCCCGACGCCGTCGACAAGCTCCTCGCCACTTTCTTGCTGTCCGAGGAGCACCTGCGGAGCATCAAGGACACAGTCGCCCACGAGGCGGCGCGCCGCGGCATTTCGCCGTTGCCGCCTCGCCCCACGTCGATCGTGGCGACGTACGGCTTCATCTGGCACTGCTACTACCGGGCCAAACAAACTGGCGGCGAAGGGGAGTCTTCTGGCGCCAGTAGCGACCGCGCATACGCCGTGTTCGCCGCCGACCACCGCACGCGGCTTGACCCGCCCGTCCCTGCGAGGTATCTCGGAAACTGCGTGGGCCTATGCTTCGCTTCGGCGAGCAAGAAGGAGCTAGTCACAGCGGGCGGCCTCTTTGCCGCGTGCTCCGCGGTCGCCGCCGCCATTGACGGGGCGGTGCGCCGCAGCGACGACGGGCGGGGCTGCTGGGACGGGTGTCTGGAGCGCGTCGTAGAGGCGTACGGCGCCGGGGTCCCGCTGACGCTAGCGGGGTCGCCCAGGTTCCGCGTGTACGACGTCGACTTCGGGTTCGGGAAGCCGGTGAAGGTGGAAATCGTGTCCGTGGCGAGGACGGGCGCGATGTCGGTGGCGGAGGGCCGCGGCGGCTCCGGTGGGGTGGAAGTGGGCATCTCGCTCCCGCCGGATGGCATGGCCAGGTTCCAGAGGTGCTTCGCCGATGCCTTCATGTGCCTCTCCTCCTCCATCACCCGCCGCGCAACCGCCAGCTAGTGCAAGTTTTGTCATCAACATGTTCCCTGTTTTCCCCCATTCGCATGTACAGTACTAGTGAACAATGGCATAGATCGCCAGCCGTTGGAGATGCTGTTGTGCGGCAGCCAAATGCGATAAAATTGTCGTAATACATGCGTAGCTTTGAACTCACGTAATGACATTTGGATGTTGAAAGTGGATTGGTCTTTTAGAATTGGGGCCTCAATTCATTTTCAAGTGGAAATGAAAATGAGAAACTTACAATTCTTTATTTGGACAACTATTGCACCTGAAGGGAAACCATAAATTTTGCCTCTTGTTGCCTTTACCCCTTTTTATATAAGAGCATATATTAATATCGCGAACATACAATTTACACCCAGCCTCCGCAAAAACGTATTACCCTAGCGGCGATGTACACATCCAAAATAAGAAGAAGAATTACAAAAAAGAAAAGCCTCTCTATGGTGATCTATTCCTTGTCGCTGCAAACCTAACACCACCAAAAACACTATCAGAAGTCCAACTTCTCCAAAAGTGACGCCTTCAAGAAGGAAACAGTGCTCGAACGCTGTCGTCGCCCTGATCATAGATCATAGGTTTTCACCTGAAAAATTCACGCTCGCAAAAGGCAATTGCCAGGCACAACCAATTAAGAGCATACATTAGGTTTTCACTCTAAAAGTTTAGACTTTGAACTTCTCCTGTGTTGTCGCCCCCTCCTTCCTACCGCTGCTCCAAGTCACGAATCACCAATCCAATTCCTCATCGCCACAAAAATTCAAACCACCATTGCTAGTCCTCACATCTCGGATTTCATGGCATTCTCCGCCGGCACCATGGAACGAGAACGTGTCCATGATATTAACAACCAGCAGAGCTTCGTTGCACTCCCTCTGAAACCAAACGGCCAGAGTAAAACACGGGTACACACGACCGAATCCCACCTTATCCATCAATTTCCAAGCATGGATCGCACAATGAAGTTTGCCAGAGGAGCCTTCCGGAACACGCCACTATAGCCAGATCGATGGAGACAGGCATCTGACAAGTCATCATCTTGGAGCGAGGAGGAACCCTAGTACCGCCAGCATTATTCACGAGACTGGCACGCCCCCACGCCACTAGTCATCTCCTTGCCGGATTGACCGAAGAGAAAGAAGGTAGTCCAGCGCAAGGCTCCAGGACGCTGGCATCCCGAGGGCAGCCAAGGACCATGCAACACCAGCCCTGGCTAAGCCCATCTGGTCAAACCGGGCCTCACAATCCAGATCTCGTCCCAATGGTGCAGATCGCCGTTGTGCAAGTCGAAGCCGTGCCATTGGCGAACCGCCTCCTCCTCAACAGCCTCTGGTCGGAGATCTCAGGCCCCGACCAGCGACAGCCGCTCCGCTCTGTGCTCCCCCCCCGCGACGTCACACCATCTCCCGTGAGGAACAGGGTCGGACAACATCTTTCCGTCCCAACCGCCGCTGGACGAGAAGGGGACCGCTACCGTCACCAGCGTGGGCAGCAGCGACAGCTAGAGGGGGAGAGGATGGAGGAGGTGCTTGGCGCTTGGTGGTGGAGGTGTGCCTCTAGAGCCCGCCCGGAGAGGAGTGACTCAGGAGGTGGGTCGGTGCTCTATTACCTCGAATGCAGTTTTTCCACAATTATGAGGATTCTTCCCCGCTTATCATGACCGCTGATATTGCATCCAACGAACGATATTATTCCTACTAATTGATGTATTGATAAAAAAAAAATGTTAATGCATGCTTTTAATTTGTTTTATCAATCACTACGGGAGCCAGCTCATACGCCGACGGTGAGTGGCCGTCGGCGAATCCAAGATTCTAGTCGGTGTCTCTATACGCCGACGGTGGCCGTCGGTGTCTCGCTGTCGGCGTCCAGGCCTATCGGCGAATAGCCTTTCCCGTCGGCGTATAGATTTTTTTTAAAAAAATATATATAAATTTTTTTTTTCGAATTTTTTTTTTCGAATTTTTTTCTGCATATTTTTTATTTAACTTGTTTAACCACTTAATCACACTATAGTCATATCTACTAATCTAAATTACTCGTTTCTACACTTAATCACACTATAATCACACTTCCCGGTCGGTCACCCATCAGGAGATTGCTCCAGGCCCAGCACGCTTAACTTCGTAGTTCCTTCACTGTGATCTACCTAGAAACAACTGATGTGTTGTTGATAATATTATGCAATCAATCCTGTTAACCTTAACCCTTGGACCATCATGTCACACTCTTTTATTTTGTGAATTCAAACAACTATTTAAATAAAATATAATAACTAATAATAAATTTGAATTTAAATAATCTTGAATTTAAATAATAATTATCATGTTTGCTTTTTCTATTTAATATTCAAAAATTCATATCTATAAATCCGTAAATCAAAATTTGACAAATAATATGTCTATATCGATTAGAAAAATGAGAGAAATTCAAATATGACATCCATATAATATTTCCATCATATATAAGACTTTTTTTTTCTTTTCATTGAAGCAAAAAAGCATTTTCTATGTTCCGAGTGTAAAAAAGGGGTTTTTTATGAAGGACCTACCATAAATATGTTGCAAAACTTGAGAGCTATAATTTTTGAAAATACTAGAGCATGTTATATGCACAAATAACCAATTTGTTTCATATGAAAAGGTTTCCATCCACCTCTTTTGAAGAACAGAAGTTTCTGCCGATTCCGTTGGAAACTGGTCAAATTTGAACTACAGGTACCTCATAGTTTGCTCATGATTTTTGGCAAAAATCATTTTTAGGTACACAAGTACCTATTTCAACATAGATACACAAAGAGTTTCTCAATATTCAACCCCTAGCTACGAACAGTCATGCCCGCCGCCTTGACTTTTTCCTCAAACGGGGTTCGAAAATTCCAAAAAATTCAAAAAAAAAAAACAAAATGATGCGAGACCTTCGTGTGGTGTCATTATATAGGTCCTAGTATACACCAAAAATAATAAACTGGGAATACGACAGTTGGGTTGAAAATGTGTTCACAAAAATTAGCTATCTCCTACGAACATTCTAGGGTTTCGGGCCAAATGACGAGTGTTATGGTCATATCCATGGCATAGTTTGTTCAAATGTTCCCATATTACACACAAACATGCATATCGGAAACACGGACAATGTTGACGTAGGAAGTTTTCCTTTTCATTGAAGCAAAAAAGCATTTTCTATGTTCCGAGTGTAAAAAAAGGTTTTTTTTTGTGAAGGACCTACCATAAATATGTTGCAAAACATGAGAGCTATAATTTTTGAAAATACTAGAGACTGTTATATGCACAAATAACCAATTTGTTTCATATGAACAGGTTTCCATCCACCTCTTTTGAAGAACAGAAGTTTCTGCCGATTCCGCTGGAAACTGGCCAAGTTTGAACTACAGGTACCTCATAGTTTGCTCATGATTTTTGGCAAAAATCATTTTAAGGTACACAAGTACCTATTTCAACATAGATACACCAAGAGTTTCTCAATATTCAACCCCTAGCTACGAACAGTCATGCCCGCCGCCTTGACTTTTTCCTCAAACGGGGTTCGAAAATTCCAAAAAATTCAAAAAAAAACAAAATGATGCGAGACCTTCGCGTGGTGTCATTATATAGGTACTAGTATACACCAAAAATAATAAACTTGGAATACGACAGTTGTGTTGAAAATGTGTTCCCAAAAATTAGCTATCTCCTACGAACATTCTAGGGTTTCGGCCCAAATGACGAGTGTTATGGTCATATCCATGGCATAGTTTGTTAAAATTTTCCCATATTACACACAAACATGCATCTTGGAAGCACGGACAATGTTGACGGAGGAAGTTTTCCTTTTCATTGAAGCAAAAAAGCATTTTCTATGTTTCGAGTGTAAAAAAAGGGTTTTTGTGAAGGACCTACCATAAATATGTTGCAAAACTTGAGAGCTATAATTTTTGAAAATACTAGAGCATGTTATATGCACAAATAACCAATTTGTTTCATATGAACAGGTTTCCATCCACCTCTTTTGAAGAACAGAAGTTTCTGCCGATTCCGCTGGAAACTGGCCAAGTTTGAACTACAGGTACCTCATAGTTTGCTCATGATTTTTGGCAAATATCATTTTTAGGTACAAATGTACCTATTTCAACATAGATACACCAAGAGTTTCTCAATATTCAACCCCTAGCTACGAACAGTCATGCCCGCCGCCTTGACTTTTTCCTCAAACGCGGTTCGAAAATTCCAAAAAATTAAAAAAAAAACCAAAATGATGCGAGACCTTCACGTGGTGTCATTATATAGGTACTAGTATACACCAAAAATAATAAACTTGGAATACGACAGTTGTGTTGAAAATGTGTTCACAAAAATTAGCTATCTCCTACAAACATTCTAGGGTTTCGGCCCAAATGACGAGTGTTATGGTCATATCGATGGCATAGTTTGTTAAAATGTTCCCATATTACACACAAACATGCATCTTGGAAGCACGGACAATGTTGATGGAGGAAGTTTTCCTTTTCATTGAAGCAAAAAAGCATTTTCTATGTTCCGAGTGTAAAAAAAGGGGTTTTTTGTGAAGGACCTGCCATAAATATGTTGCAAAACTTGAGAGCTATAATTTTTGAAAATACTAGAGCATGTTATATGCACAAATAACCAATTTGTTTCATATGAACAGGTTTCCATCCACCTCTTTTGAAGAACAGAAGTTTCTGCCGATTCCGCTGGAAACTGGCCAAGTTTGAACTACAGGTACCTCATAGTTTGCTCATGATTTTTGGAAAAAATCATTTTTAGGTACACAAGTACCTATTTCAACATAGATACACCAAGAGTTTCTCAATATTCAACCCCTAGCTACGAACAGTCATGCCCGCCGCCTTGACTTTTTCCTCAAACGGGGTTCGAAAATTCCAAAAAATTCAAAAAAAAACCAAAATGATGCGATACCTTCGCGTGGTGTCATTATATAGGTACTAGTATACACCAAAAATAATAAACTTGGAATACGACAGTTTTGTTGAAAATGTGTTCACAAAAATTAGCTATCTCCTACGAACATTCTAGGGTTTCGGCCCAAATGACGAGTGTTATGGTCATATCCATGGCATAGTTTGTTAAAATGTTCCCATATTACACACAAACATGCATCTTGGAAGCACAGACAATGTTGACGGAGGAAGTTTTCCTTTTCATTGAAGCAAAAAAGCATTTTCTATGTTCCGAGTGTAAACTCGCGAGAGAGAAGCGGACGTCGGTGAAGCGGGTCACACCCCGGAGTGCAATATTTACCATCCAAAGACCAAAACACAAATATACTAACATGGTATGTCACCCCCTAGCTTGTGTGGGGAGCCGGACGCTCCGTAGCCCCCCTCGGGTGAAAACCTAGACCCGCTGGAGAAATACTGGACTTATACGGATACACACGGTAACGGCGTCGTAAGTGGGTAGCATTGTGGAACCAGTGACTTGGTTGTGTTAGGGTAGCCCATAGAAACACAAAATACATAGGTAGAACCCACCTCTTCGGAAGATTCCCGACGTCCGATACGGGAGTTTCACCCTATAAGCGCATGTAAACTCACGAGGGAGAAGCGGATGCCGGTGAAGCGGGTCACACCCCGGAGTGCAATATTTGCAAACACCAAAACACACCTATACTAACATGGTATGGCACCCCCTAGCTTGTGTGGGGAGTCGGACGCTCCGTAGCCCCCCTCCGGTGAAAACCTAGACCCGCTGGAGAAATACCGGACTTATACGGATAAACGCGGTAACGGCGTCGAAAGAGGATAGCATTGTGGAACTAATGACTTGGTTGTGTTAAGATAGGCCATAGGAACATAAAAGAAGTTGAGATTCTACCGTTCTACCCCCTTTCGATGTTCGTCTAGGGGTGTACACGACGCATGCACACGTTAATAGTGTTTATCTCAGAGAGGGTTTGAAACTTCGGGGTATGTAAAAATTAAGCTACAAATTTATGTTCTATATGTGTATTATATATTTATGTTTTATTTATTTTATATTTTATGGTGTAGGGTCCCGTTCCGGATTCACGTCGTTATTTTATGCGGGAGGGAGGATGTCGAAATTCGAATGTGCTAACCGTTCCAATATATTTAAAAAACTATACCTACATGGAAAATATACATGAAAATAAATAAATATATTATAAAGGCTATTTATTAACGAAAATTTAAAAAAAAATGGATACTCCGACGGCCTTTTGTACGCCGACGGTGGCCGTCGGCGTATGGCCGTATACGCCGACGGGGAGGGCTACGCCGACGGCCACGTGGAGGGCTGCCGTATTCCGCCTGATACGCCGACGGCCCCGATATAACCCCGTCGGCGTTGCCCTAGGCCGTCGGCGTATAAGATCCCTCCCGTAGTGAATGCATGTATAGAAATTTCTTGTTAGTACATGAATCTAAAATATAAATTACATAAATCCATAAATTATTGATAATGCACTGATATTTGAAAATTTATTTATAATTTGTGCACGGATTTACACGTCTCTCATAAGAGGTTCGTAGTCGTGGAGTTGCATTTTCCCTATTACACTGTCGCGCAACCTTCGGGTAGCCGAACTGACAACGCCATTTGTATATTAGGCATCATACGTGATGTTGCTAGCAATAATTCGTCGTTAGGCTGCATGTTGTCACTGGTGGAGAACAGGGCAGTAGCACCGGTTTGTAAGGGCCTTTGGACTCGGATACAAATCCGGTGCTACGTATCCGGGACTAAAGGCCCCCCTTTAGAACCGGTCTGTCACCAACCGGTTCTAAAGGCCTCCACGTGGGCGCCGAAGAGCGCGCGCAGGCGGAGGACCTTTAGAACCGGTTGGTAACACCAACCGGTCCTATAGCTTTTTTTTTCTCTTTTTTTTCCTTTTCTTTTCAGGGTTTCCGATTCCGTATTTAGGGTTTAGGGTTTAGGGCATGTTCCGTATTTTTAGAGTTTCCGTTTACGTGTTTCCGTTTAGTCTTTCCGTTTCCGTGTGTCCGTGTTTCATTTTTTACAAACACCGAATCGGAAAACACGTAATCGGAAATACGTATCCGGAAACACCGATTCCGTGTTTGCGGTTAAGTGTTTCCAATTCCGTGTTTGCGGTTAAATGTTGATGCACCAAATAAAAGTACATATATATATATACATGTAACACGAAGTAATCGACCGAGAATTACATAATCTGAAGTTCGTTTTCAATAGCTGTATACTTGCATAGAGAAGGAAGCTGGCTATTGGTTCATAGGACGGAAAAATTCTCCGTCTTCTGCTATGACTTGCGTGAGAAGAAATCCTGCCAATTCCTCTGCAATAGCCTTGCAACGGTCGATTGGTTTGAGCTGCGCCCGCTTTCGTGCCATCTTTAAAATAAGTAGATGAAAACAATTAAGTTATGAACCAAACTAAACAAAATTAATGGCAACATAAATAAAGTTGTGAAGATCTGGTTACGTACCTCTAGATTTCTGGAAATACGGGATTTCTCATTGATCGTCCTGTGAATGAACTCGCAAACGTAGTATCCACAATAATCAGTTCCCTGTGGTTGTTGCGGGACTTTCTATATAGGAGAAACATAATTCAGTCAAATAAATAATAATCAAGAGAATGGTAATGGTATTGAAATCAGGGTACGTAGTACTACTTACTTTGTTAATCTGAAAGTGGAGTTTGTCTGCCCATGTACCGGGTTCTTCCTTGATGAACATTTGCCAAACCCTGGGCGACAAAAGAAAAATGAATAGAAGAGTTAATTATTACTTACTTGATATCAGGAAATGAACGAAAAAGAGGCCGATGAACGAAAGAGGCCGATATATATATACTTTTGAAGCATCTGACGCGCGGTCTTCCATGTGTCAGCGCCCCAGGTTAACGAGTCCCAAACTTCAACTTGTCCTTTATCGATTCTAATGATGAACAATACGAAGTGGCCGCTGCGCACGTGTACACACGCAGTCATGCATACTCATCAATTACACTTAACATCAGGTAAGCAAAATGGAATGTCTACAAGACAGTAACACTCACTTGAATCCGTAGGGCCAAAGTATTTCTTTTTTGCTACTTTGTCGCTTCAAAAACCTTAGCAAATCATCCGGTGTATCCTTGTTGAACCTTTCTATTGTGTTTTGATGATACGAATACGGGTCAATGAACCCAAAGTCCCAGATTCCTGCCAGCCTGCATTCACGAATCTTCATTCTGCATAGTAGCGTACAAAAAGAATGCCGTGAGTGATAATTATACGGGCAACGAACGCGAGCTTAACTAAATAATTAAATTACACAAATAAATCACTTACAAACAGTAGCAGCTGAGGATAGACTTGTCGAGGGCACGTTGATTGTACATCTGGAAGAAATCATCGAACCCAAGCTCGACACCGTAATCTCCGAAGTAGTGTTGATCCTGAACTTGAGCCATGATACAGTCTCTCTTCTGCCTTGCGGCCTCCAAGTACCAATCATGTAAACTCCGTAGTTGGGTTGTTAGAGCAGTAGGATTTTCGACCAGAGGGTTCCCGGGCTTGTATGTATATACCACATCAGCAATAGCGTAACCCACGTCGCCCATGCGTGGACCGGACACTGAAGCCTGGTCAGATAAGACCTTGAGCGGGGCAATTGACCGTGCTTCTTGTTGTCCGAGCTGGGGAACTTGTTTCCCGCATTTCGTCTGCTCCGCCTGCTTCATCTCCTCCGTCTGCTTCATCTGTGCGGTGTGCGTCTTCTCAATGTACCGTTCATAGTCTGAAAGGGGCGGCGGTGGCGGCGGTGCAGGATAATATAAGTTGTCGATGGTCCGCTCAATTTTCCACTTTGGGATGTCCTTCAGAGTTTCCTTCCAGACGTCTGGGGGGGGGGGGGCTTCAGGGGAAACCGTGCGAACCATGCTTGGGTTTTGGCTTTCACGGCATCGGTTAGTTCCTCCGGAGTCATCAGGCCTGGTAACTGCGGGGGAGTCTCGACTTTCTTGGATTTCCTTGGTCTCTTCTTGGGAGGAGTCATGTTTCTTCTGAACTGCAGCTTCCGCTTTGGCGTACCCGTAGTGGGCGCATCCGTCGGCTCACGGGAGTGCACGGGCGATGCACCCTCGGCCTCGGGCTCCCAATCTGCGTTGTGGGGTGGACTTGGAGGTGCGTTGGGGGGTGGACTTGGAGGTCGTGCATTCTCTGTACGAAAGTGAAAAAACTATTAAAAATAAGCTTACATGTGGTGCAACATTCAGTAATTGATGGAGGTATGGTGCATTTGTACCTGGAGGAGTCGGTGGCCTTGGCGCCGAGTTAGGAAACACGATGTGTTTCTTATTCCACAAGATGATACCAAGCTCCATTTATCCCAGTGTCTTCTCGCCTTCACCTCCAGGAATATGGAGCTCAATTGAATGGCATCCCGACGTAATTGTTTACAACCCGACACGAGCATGGGATGCTGGAATCTGACCACCATGGTAGGTTGCTCCAGGTTGATTCGGTAAAGCATAGCCTGACGCCACCCTGAAGGATATGTTCCCCATTGGAATATGTATCTCACAGTTTTCGAACATCTTCTATTGCCTTCTCTAGTTCTGCTACGACCTTTGTTATTTTTTCCGACCATGGTCCCTCCGCAACAATCATCCCAGTCTCAGCGTCCAACGTTGCCCCATGCGCGAACAACCAGAACTTGGACCTATCGGGCCAGTCATGTGTCTGTGGAATGATACCTCTTTTCACAAGAGCATCTTCATAGCTTCGCCACCTAGGCAGGGCAGTCATGTAGCCACCTGACCCCAAAATATGGTGATATTTCTTCTTCTTCGCATTCTCCGAATTTGTGGCCGATCGGGATGCAAAGACACCCGATTTCTTGTACGCCTTAAAATCATCCCAAGCGTCTCTTATCTTCACTAGGTTCCCAGTGAAAACTGGATCTTCGTCCTTATATTTCTTCCACAGTTCTTTCTTGCACCTCTGGAATTGTGTGGCCATCTTCTTCAAAGCCCACTGCTCGACTTTCTTCTTCTTATCGCTCGCTACGCTGAAATTTAGCCATAGCGTTTCGCAAAGAATTTTTTTCAATCTTTCATCGACATAACTAGCTCCAACGTTGGCCCCGGTCTTCGGCTTATTCCATTCTATTAAGTTGATCGGGACCAGGTCTCTTACAACAACTCCGCACTGATTTACGAATTTGCGATAAGTTTCTGGGGGCTGCAGTGGTTTGCCATCAGCAGCAACTGTATCGATCGGGAACGTTGCGGTATCTTTCAACCTTGCGGCCGGGCCTCGTTTCGACTTTGTCTCAGTACTTGCGCTAGCTGTTCCGGAGGGCGCCTAAACGGGAAAATAATGATTCGTTAGTAAGTGCAATACAAATTAATTGTTGCGTGAACAGTGACTTGAGATATACATTGGCAGAGTTTGTTCTGGAGGGCACTTCTTCATCCTCGACGTTGTCATCGTCATCATCTACTATATCTTCTATATTCTGAGCTCCGTCACCGGAGTCGTTCAAAAATTGATTGCTAAATGCCTGTCCACCGTCGTCATCACGATATATGGCCGTTGCATTATTAAAAATCATCTCGCACATGTATCTTTCCTTCTCCGCCTCACCCATTCCCGCGAGCTTATCGGCGTGCGGATCATGTGCAGGTTGTTGGGGATCCATAGCTCAACACCTGCTAGTAAAATTTATAAAATGAAGAACACTTAGCGAAATTTTCATCGGGCACTTGGCGAAATTATTTCATCGGACAGTAATAAAATAATAGTTCTGGACATATTAATGAAATAATAGTTCTGGACACACCAAGAGTTACATAGCTCGGGTTAATTTTTTTAACCCTAATACATCACGATCGAATAATATCACTTATACATAGTCTCGTGACATCTCTCAAAATAATTAACTCCGACTGGGTCCTAAGCCGCGGGGTGCTGAGTCACGGGTGCTACGCATCCATAGATAAGGAACCCTCATAGGGTCATAGCTCACGTGGTAAGGAACCCTCCGAATAATCAACCAACTGCTGCTATACTGCCTATCGAGCAAGTACATGTAGCGACGGACGTGCTCGTCCTCCTCCCTGATACGATGTTGTACCACCTCATCAGGGGCCGGCTCTCTCCGCACCGAGCGTGGCCCACGCGATGGCCACCAAAGAATATCCGGGTCGACCACGTCACCCGGATTTCTCACCAAGCCGTGTGCCCTGGTACTAAGGAGCTCCCAGTGCCAGCCTGGCGGGGCCCAGTCCCGGACATCGCCCGACGGGTCCAACATAGACATGAACTAAAAACATGCCCGGACTAAGTAAATATTCCATAATTAAGTAAAATACCTTAGTGTTTCTAACTTAGTAAAAAATAGTAAATGGAGAAATATGACAGAAATAAGATGAAAGTTAAACAGGAACAAAATGGTAACTTAGTAAAATTTCTTAACTTAGTGCAATTATTCTAACTTTCTGAAATTTTCTAACACTAACTTTGTGAAATTTTCTAACACACTAACTTCTAACACAAAATTCTAACACAAAAATTCTAACACTAAACAAAATTGTAAAAACAAATTAAAGCACTAAAAAAAATCTAACAGTTACTCTAAAAATTTCTAACACTAACACTAACTCTAAAAAAATCTAACACTAACTCTAAAAATTTCTAACACTAAATTCTAACACTAACACTAACTCTAAAAAAAATCTAACACTAACTCTAAAAATTTCTAACACTAACACTAACACTAACACTAACTCTAAAAATTCTAGCACTAATTACTCTAAAAATTCTAACACTAAACAAAATTGTAAAAACAAAAAAAAATCTTACCTACGCGTACAGAGGACGACGGGGCGGCGGCGAGGGGCGAGAGGCGATCGACGGGGCGGAGGCGGGGCGGCGGAGACGGAGGCGGGACGGAGGCGGGGCGGCGGAGGCGGAGGCGGGGCGACGGAGGCAGACGGCGACGACGTGACGGAGGCGGGGCCGCGGGGGATCGACGGCGACGGAGGCAGAGGGCGGCGACAGCGACGGCGACGGAGGCAGAGGGCAACGCGCGACGTCGGGGCGGACGGCGACGAGGCGGACGGAGGCGAGGCGGACGGAGGCGCGGCCGGAGCAGGGCTTCGCCGTACGTGCCATGGAGAGAAGACGCGCGAAAGAAGAATGAGCGAAAAATTTCACAAGTCCTGGAGATATCGCCCCACTACAGACCTTTAGCACCGGTTTGTGTTAACAACCGGTGCGAAAGGGTCTTTAGCACCGGTTGTTAACACAAACCGGTGCTAAAGGTCTGTACTTGGGGCCACATTCAGACTGCGCGCCCTGTACAGACCTTTAGCACCGGTTTGTGTTAACAACCGGTGCTAAAGGGTCTCTGTACAAACTGCTCGCCTCCCGCGCGCGGCGGTTTTATTGCTACAGTTCGCACCGGCCCGATCGCGAGTCTCTCTGTTTCTTCTCTGTATTCTCTTCTTCCTCTGTCTTCTCTTCTTCCTCTCTTGATTTTCCTCCACCAAGCACCATGGCTCAAGTTTAAAATAGATATGAAGTGCCCACACCATGCGGCAAAAGTCTGGACGTGTGCTACAGCAACAATTGCGAGAGGATCCCCGATTGTCTTGCGTATTTGACCGAACTCTATTTCTCCTCTCCCGATGAACACCGGTTCTTCGGGCTTGATCTCGAGTATACGGCAGATCAACGGGATGTTGCCGTCATCCAGATTGCGTTCAAGGAGGCCGTATTGGTCTTCCAATGGTCAAGGTAACGCACACGTACAATCTTGCATCTTCGATTTGTTTGTTGCATCAGAAGAATGCATGTGTTGCAACATATCTAACACGTATCAAATTTTTGTTGTTGCAGTAGTTCAAAGCATTCTCCGACACTTGTTGATTTTCTTGTCAACAAGGGGTATGACTTCTGCAGCGTTGACATCACTCAAAACCGTGAGAAGTTGATGCGCTTGGGTATTGTGATACCTGAAGATCACTACATTGATCTTCAGGACCTTATCCATTTCGATGAGTTGCCCGGGCCCAAGACCGGGATGGCTCCGATGGCAACTGCCTTCATCCACGAGGGCTACGAAACCATGAAGTCTCGTTTCCCCTCCAAGAATCATAGGTATTGGGCGAAGAGCCCACTGGACCGGACCAACATCAACTATGCAGCCATAGATGCATACGTTTCCTACGAGTTGTTCCGCATCTACTCGATGGAGCTCGAGTAGATGTTGTTTGTGTACCGCATCTTGCGTTCGATATATGCATGTAATGGATATATTAGTATGTAATCGATATATTATTATGTAATGGATATTATTTCTATATTAATTCCTAGCTATACTATTTCTATATTATGTCAAACACACATTTCAAAACAAACAAACAAAAACACATCAAGAAAACAAACAAAAACACATCAAGAAAACAAAACAGAAAAAATACCGTTTCTATATATCTGTTCACCAAAACAGAACATTTTAGTCAACAAACAATATGGGAATACATCCTATAACTTGGTAGTTGATTTCTAAAATCATAAACAAAGATATAAAATGTGGTGGAGAATGGGAAAAATCTGATCACTTACCCCAGGCGCACACTACACCATATGCGCCTGCGGTACTGATCTTATCCCAGGCGCATTTGACCACTGTGCGCCTGCGGTACTGCTCTTATCCCAGGCGCATTTGTCCACTGTGCGCCTGCGGTAAAGTTACCCCAGGCGAATTTTGGAGTTTATGCGCCTGTGGTAAGTTAGGGTGGGAAATGAGTAAGACAACGAGAAGTGAGAGCGCAAGTGATACATCGAGCATATATATCGTGGATACATATATATAGATTGATTTAGCGAGATACCATACATGTAGATTTTTGTTCTTTTATTTTTCCTTTTTGTTTCACTTTCCTGTTTTATTTTACATTGATTTATAAAACATGGAAAACATGGAAAACAGAAGGTTACTTTTATTAGAAACAGAAAACAGACGCGCTAGCGCGCCGCAGTGTCGCCGGAATACAAATTCTTTTATTAAAAAAGAGAAAACAGACGAACACTACTCCTCGTCGTCGTCGTCGGGGAACTCGTCGCTGACCTCCTCCGGGTCATCGTCGTTGCGAACTCGTCGGTGACCTCCTCGTCGTCGTCGGAGGTGCATGATGGTATGTCCGAGATAGGCCCCCACCTCGGATCGTCGGAGGCCCAGACTTCGCCGGCGTGGTCGGCCCGACGAAGCTCTTGCAGCGCATTCGTCCTCGACTCCCGAGCGGCATCTAACGCGAGGTGGCCTGGCCATCAGGGTGACTGTCCACCACGCCGCCTGCGACGGCGCGTGCTCCACACACTTCCTTCACACATGGGCCGCTTTGGCGGTGGCTTCAAGTGGCGCCTCCACCGCGCCGGAGCCCCCCGTCATCGGCCGCACCTTCGTCCAAGACCGCGACGACCTCTATGACGCTTTCGCGGCCCCCAGGCCGTACAGGGACAGCGAGGGGAAGCTCCTCAGGTCGCCCGACGCCGTCGACAAGCTCCTCGCCACTTTCTTGCTGTCCGAGGAGCACCTGCGGAGCATCAAGGACACAGTCGCCCACGAGGCGGCGCGCCGCGGCATTTCGCCGTTGCCGCCTCGCCCCACGTCGATCGTGGCGACGTACGGCTTCATCTGGCACTGCTACTACCGGGCCAAACAATCTGGCGGCGAAGGGGAGTCTTCTGGCGCCAGTAGCGACCGCGCATACGCCGTGTTCGCCGCCGACCACCGCACGCGGCTTGACCCGCCCGTCCCTGCGAGGTATCTCGGAAACTGCGTGGGCCTATGCTTCGCTTCGGCGAGCAAGAAGGAGCTAGTCACAGCGGGCGGCCTCTTTGCCGCGTGCTCCGCGGTCGCCGCCGCCATTGACGGGGCGGTGCGCCGCAGCGACGACGGGCGGGGCTGCTGGGACGGGTGTCTGGAGCGCGTCGTAGAGGCGTACGGCGCCGGGGTCCCGCTGACGCTAGCGGGGTCGCCCAGGTTCCGCGTGTACGACGTCGACTTCGGGTTCGGGAAGCCGGTGAAGGTGGAAATCGTGTCCGTGGCGAGGACGGGCTCGATGTCGGTGGCGGAGGGCCGCGGCGGCTCCGGTGGGGTGGAAGTGGGCATCTCGCTCCCGTCGGATGGCATGGCCAGGTTCCAGAGGTGCTTCGCCGATGCCTTCATGTGCCTCTCCTCCTCCATCACCCGCCGCGCAACCGCCAGCTAGTGCAAGTTTTGTCATCAACATGTTCCCTGTTTTCCCCCATTCGCATGTACAGTACTAGTGAACAATGGCATAGATCGCCAGCCGTTGGAGATGCTGTTGTGCGGCAGCCAAATGCAATAAAGTTGTCGTAATACATGCGTAGCTTTGAACTCACGTAATGACATTTGGATGTTGAAAGTGGATTGGTCTTTTAGAATTGGGGCCTCAGTTTATTTTCAAGTGGAAATGAAAATGAGCTACTTACAATTCTTTATTTGGACAACTATTGCACCTGAAGGGAAACCATAAATTTTGCCTCTTGTTGCCTTTACCCCTTTTTATATAAGAGCATATATTAATATCGCGAAGATACAATTTGCACCCAGCCTCCACAAAAACGTATTACCCTAGCGGCGATGTACACATCCAAAATAAGAAGAAGAATTACAAAAAAGAAAAGCCTCTCTATGGTGATCTATTCCTTGTCGCAGCAAACCTAACACCACCAAAAACACTATCAGAAGTCCAACTTCTCCAAAAGTGACGCCTTCAAGAAGGAAACAGTGCTCGAACGCTGTCGTCGCCCTGATCATAGATCATAGGTTTTCACCTGAAAAATTCACGCTCGCAAAAGGCAATTGCCAGGCACAACCAATTAAGAGAAAACATTAGGTTTTCACTCTAAAAGTTTAGACTTTGAACTTCTCCTGTGTTGTCGCCCCCTCCTTCCTACCGCTGCTCCAAGTCACGAATTGTCGGATATATACTGAATAGGGGTATAGAAGATGGTAGACAAAATAGCCGGACTACCAGGGTGGCCTACATGGTAATGGGCTTAGGTCCATTGGGCGGCCCAGTAGTCCGACGCGCAGAAGACGGATTCTAGAAGAACCCGGATCACGGCCCACGTGATCTGGCTTGGAGGAGAAGACGGATTCCTTACTTACCAAGTTACAAGTTAAACGTAGTCTTCTAGGTTTCTTGTTCTGTAAGCCCTAATCCGGCTATTATATAAAGCCGGACGGGAGATAGATTACATAGGTTCTAGGTTCAAGTTTCACAAGCTAAAGCTCTACGCAACTCGCCGAGAAGTTCATCCTCGTCGAGTAGCTAGATCTATTCCCTCACCTTGTAACCCTGTTATACGGGCTTTAGTCCCAATTAGTGAGAAGTGCAGGAGTAGGTACGCCGTACTGTCGCGACGTACCGAACCTGGGTAAAATCCCGTGTTCCGTGTTACTACGCTATCCCGTTACCCCACGTCTCTACCGTAGTCTCATGGCACCCCCGTCTATGAAAACTACTACGATGTCTCGACAGTTGGCGCCCACCGTGGGGCAAACGACGTCAGGCGTGCAATTCCGATCTGGGATACTCGGCGGAATTGGAAGATCGATCACTGTCGGAAGCTTGGAATTCGACGACGACGTCGGGCGCTTCCTCGCCAACGGATCCTACATACCGGCGCAAAACCACCTGGTAAGTGCCTGCGTGTTACCGATTGGATCTGCTAATATCTTTATCGGACTAACTGCAGAGGCAATGGGGTTTTGCGGTGGAAGCAAATTTATCCCACCCGCCCTATACCCAGTCGAAGACGACTATGATGCCGGATTTTGCTCAGATCGCCGACAAAACAGTGATACGCACTTTATCGGCATGGTGCAATCCGAAATCGCTGAAAACACGGACGACGGAAATCCCGTGCAAGAGGCAGATAACAACCTACCCGTCATAGAGACGGAAGAACCAATACCCGTCACAGAGACGGAAGATCCGACATCCGTCAACCAGACGATGAACTCGGAAGCAGAGTCCGTGCTTTCCGCCATTGAGGCGAGATTGGAGTCGGAAACCGGATCGGATAACTTTGACTCCGAAGACGAAGATGATGACGCCTTCGTAAGAAAAGTTAAGTCCTTTCAAGAGGGATTCCATGAAGTGCTAATGGCAAAACCAGCTGATACAACGGGTGCCGACAGCCAGGAAAGCCCTAAAACTCCTCCGCCAGTGGAAGAGAGAGAAGACGGAGAAACTTCTCCGATATTCCCTAATGTCAAGGAGATGACAGAAGATGAACCTGTCAAAAAACCTCCTTCTTCCAAGAAAAAGCACCGTGCTTCTAAAAAACTCCAGTACAAACTCCGGAAGAAAAAGTCAGCTGATCTCGCTGATGAAAACCTGTAAATTGGAGATATTAGTGGCACAAAGCCCGCGGAAAAGAAATCTAAGGAAATCACTGCTCCGCCAATGACAGAAGTGGAAGAGCAAGAACTATTACAAACACCAGTGGGACCAGATGAACCCCCTGAGATGCTGGAAGCCAGGAGACAAGCTTTCCAACGGCAACAGCAACATCTGCTTAGATCTCGGCAACATCTCCAACAAACCCATAATGACATCAAAGTCATGAAGGAAGAAATAGAGGAGTACGAGAGAAAGCATAGATCTGCCTTAAAACCTACTAGGTTACCCGGAATCGCAAAACCGGAAGAACTGCCGCCAAAAGAAAGGTTTTATAACCCATCTTGGCAAAAGCAGTTAAACGGCAAAGATGCCAAGGGCGAACCAATATACAAAACCGCAGCGGAAAACGCGGAAGCAGCGTTTGCCATCCTAAATAACGATCTGTACTCCAACGGGGAAAAACTCCAAGGGGTGTATGCTTTCCTAGGAAAAGCATTACAGCAGCAACAGCGAGGACAAGAGCGATCAGGGAGGCTGCATGATAATTCCGCCCTCTGCAAAACAGTTACTTGCGCTGCTGGAGCACCTGGACCGGAAGAACCCGGAGATTCGGATAAAAAGAGGATCCGAGAAAAGACAAGAAAAACCCCGACAACCGGGACG
This sequence comes from Alopecurus myosuroides, assembly GCA_028641055.1. Taxonomy (NCBI): domain Eukaryota; kingdom Viridiplantae; phylum Streptophyta; class Magnoliopsida; order Poales; family Poaceae; genus Alopecurus; species Alopecurus myosuroides. The sequence continues at coordinate 522,595,073 of CM054057.1, read as the reverse complement.
CAGCGTCTAGAACCGGACCTCATCTCCCGAAAGATGGATATAAACCACACGATCGGGAAGGACAAACACCGGAATGACGGCAAAATAATGCCACCTCCGAGAAACCCAGCTGAAAAAGTTGGAAGATACGATACACCTCACAGACGTGAAAGATCTCGGACACCGCCTAAAGATAAGGAAAGGTACAGGAGCAGGACTCCACCTAATCCCAGAGGGCGTGACAGCGGAAGAGATAGAGATAACCTCGGAAAAGCGCGTCCGCGCAACAATGGAAAAGAAAGGAGCAGATCCCCTTCTGTCCATTCAGCCGGGAGATATTCTGCGCATATTGATAGAGCAGAAAAGGATGATCTATACTTTGGTCCTAAGTGTTTTACTGACAGGATCCGAAGGATAACCCTGCATTCTAGCTTCGCCAAAGTTGGTCCAACCTACCAAAAATATACCGGCAGTACAAACCCGGATACCTGGCTTTCAGATTATTACACAGCCGTCCAAATCAACAACGGGACAGACCTGGAAGCTGTCAAGTTTCTTCCCCTAATGTTGCTAGACGGAGCCAGAGATTGGATCAATGGTTTACCATCAAGAACTGTCGACATTTGGGATGATATGGCGAGAGTATTTACTCAGCATTTTCGGGGAACATACAAACGCCCAAATAGCATCAACCAGCTGAACCGTTGCACCCAATTTGAAGACGAACCATACGTGGATTTCATCTCCAGATGGACTGCAATGAAGAATAGTTGCTCTGGAGTAACTGACGTACAAGCAATGCATGCTTTCGTCAATGGCCTAAAACCCGGACTAGTACCATTCATGGTTGGTTCTAAAAAGCACAAAGATCTCGGATCTATGCTTACAACCGCTAATGAGCATGCTGCAGCCGAAGATGATATCAGAGCAAGAGGAGGCAATATTGAGTCACTGATACTGGCCAAGAAAACACCTCGTTCTGATAAAAAAGGAACTCCGGAGTCAACAACAAAGCCCAAGGAGGTCAACATAGCCTTTGGAGGAGAAAAGGTGAACAAGTGGAAAGGCCGCAGTCCGGATCCAATCAATTACACTCCCGAAGAATGGGAGAGAATTAAGTCGGAACCCTGCGTCCACCACTCTCAGTTTGGGAAACCAACCCACACAAACGCGCAATGCCGGCTAAACAAGCATATGAAAGGCAATGCAGGATCCGGAAATAAAGGGAAGGGTTCCAAGAGGAAACCTGCCAAACAAAAGCCAGAAGCTGAAAAAGAAGACAGTGAATCGGACACTGATGACAAAATCCAGGAACAACAGCGACAAGGCGAACCCAAATTTCCGAGAGTTGACGGAGAAGCAATGTTAACTTTCCTAGCAACCCCGTCAGCAAAGGTGGCCAAAAGGACACTTCGAGAAATAAACGCGGTTGTTCCTGCGACCCCGAAATTCTTGAAGTACTCCAACACACCGATAATCTGGGATCAGTCAGATCACCCCGGAAATATCCCTGAACCCGGCACACAAGCTCTTGTTGTAAGCCCTATTGTTCAAAACACTAGGCTAAGAAGAGTGCTGATGGACGGAGGATCCAGCATCAACATAATGTACCTGGATACACTGAAGCACTTGAAGATCTCCGAGTCCCAGCTCAACTACAGCAATATACGCTTCCACGGCATTGTTCCTGGCAGGCAAGCACGATCCCTAGGAGAAATTTCCCTAGATGTCACCTTCGGAGATAAAGATCACTTCCGGCAGGAAAAAGTATCCTTCGAAGTAGTGCCGTTCGAAAGCGTGTATCACGCAATACTCGGACGTCCGGCTTTCGCCAAATTTATGGCAAGATCTTGCTATATCTACAACAAGCTGAAGATGCCAGGACCCAAAGGAGGAGTAATCACCATTGCCGGTGATTTCAAGCTGGCAAACGAGTTGGAGAAAGAAAACGCCCTTTGCGCTCAAAGAGTTATAGCAAGGGAGGAACTGAAGGAATTAGCCAAAGAGGTATCGCCGAAAGAAATGCCGGCAGGAAAAGAAACTCGGAAGCCAACAGATAGCTTCAAGGCGTCCGAGAATACAAGACAGGTAATCCTAGATCCCAAAGATCCGACAAAATTTGTCGTCGTAGGGACTGGGATGACCGACAAATAGGAAGGCGAGCTCATCAAGTTCCTCCGTGAGAACTAGGATATTTTCGCATGGTGTCCAGCTGACATGCCAGGCGTACCCAGGGAACTTGCTGAGCACCAACTCAAGGTTATTCCCGGATCAAAACCCGTCAAACAAGGTCTCCGTCGATTTGACGGAAGAAGACGGAAGGCTATTGGCAAGGAAATTATCCGGCTTTTAGCAGCGGATTTTATCAAGGAAGTAATCCATACTGATTGGTCCGCAAATCTGGTATTAGTACCGAAGAAAGACACCACTGCTCTTAGAATGTGTATAGATTACACAGGATTGAACAAGTTGTGTCCGAAAGATAGGTTTGCGTTACCGCGAATCGATCAAATAATAGACGCCACTGCAGGCTCTGAGCTTTTATGCTTTTTGGATGCATACTCCGGGTACCACCAAATACGCATGAAAAAGGAAGATCAAATCAAGACTTCTTTTATAACCCCGTACGGGACGTACTATTACGTAACCATGCCTTTTGGCCTGAAGAACGCAGGTGCAACCTACCAGCGTTGCATGCAACGCTGTTTGCATAGTTAAATTGGCAGAAACGTCCATGTTTACGTGGACGATATCGCTGTCGTAACCAAGGAAAAAGATACACTCCTTGAAGATTTGCGAGAAACCTTCGAAAACTTGCGCACTTACAAGATGAAGTTGAATCCATCTAAGTGCGTATTCGGGGTTCCCTCAGGAAAACTTCTGGGTTTCATTGTTTCTCACAGAGGAATAGAAGTTAAACCGGAAAAGATCAAGGCAATCTTGAATATCTCAAAGCCTACATGTGTAAAAGATGTCCAAAGATTGACGGGTTCCGCTGCAGCCGTCAGCAGATTTATTAGTTGGCTGGGGGCTAAAACCTTACCACTTTGCAAGATGCTGAAAAAATTCGACAAAGTCAAGTGGATTGCGGAAGCCTGGGAACGTATAGAAAGTTATGTACCTTTCCGTACTTAGTTCAATTTCTATGTAAACGTCTTTTGAGATCATGAAATAAAGTTGTCGGAATGCTGTCATCCATATTCTTTATAAGTGCAAAGTGTTTCCGCCTGGTCTATTTCCCAATGATCTTACAAATTTCTCAACGTTAACCCGAATTGTGCTTACGTACTCGGCGTTACAAAACTGAATGATTTTTCAGCCTGTTAACGGCTAAGGGAAACTTGAATTGCCTGTGTGCCCAAGTTTCACTTAAAAAACTTTCCTTAAATTCTCTAAGTCTTATCTGATTGTGTGTGTTGGGTTATTGGAACTAGTTAGTAAAAATGCCTTTAGCATGATCCATGTTTCCGAGTTTTAAAAACTGCTTGGTTCGTCCCCAGTTACTCGGCATGAAGATTCATATTGCTATTTGAGCCATTTCAAACACTAAGGACAATTAAAGCATACACACCAGAGAACCTAGAAGATAAAGGAATGATAAAACCCAAAAAAACTTGCAAAGATTTTCATAATTTAAACTGCAAAAGATGGAAGTTTCATTCATATAAAAAGAAGCATTACATTTTGATTACATTGAGAGAATAGTAATGCTCCTATTGTCTACTTTTTCTATCCAGGTTCCAGGTGACCCTTCAAGCATCTGACTCCTCCTCGCTGCTTTCGTCTTGAGGGATTGGAGGAATCTCTGCTTCTGGATAGTTGATGGAAATGTTCACCATGGAGGCAATCTGGGTTGCGTGGCCCTTGACTTCACCAAAGATGGTGTTTCGCTGCATATCCGTGTATCCTTGTGGGACACCGGACGCCACGCGCCAGGATTTAGCACTAGGGTAGTGCATGCGCATGAGGCCAAGAGCCATGCGCGCACCACCCCGTGCAGCAGAGCGAAGGAAAGATTCCTTAGACTCCGCCACCTCCATGATGGCACCCGGAAGCTTTTCAACCTCCGAGCACTCCCCAGATTTCTCGGGAAGAAACTTGTCTACTAGCTGCGTTGCAGCAGCCTTCATCAAATTCCATGTCTCCCCGAAAGCTCGGATGCCTGCAGCCCGAGTGCCATCTGGGGTATCTCCTGGTTTTTTCCAATAAAACACCCAAATGGGTTAGACAGAAAACCAGAGAAAGTAAAACATGGAAAAATGATACATAAGTAAGAAATTTACCAATGAGTTTGTCGATCTCGGAAACTTCCTCCAGGCGAAGGTTCAGAGCATCGGTCAAATCCCGGATGGTGGATTTGTCCTTCTCCGCCTGCTCGGAAGCCTTGGAATTGGAAACTCCAAGGGCCAGGTTGCTGGCTTCCAAGTCTTGTTGAGCTTTCACAAGGTTCTTGTGAAGCTCAACATTCTCCTTGCGGAGAATTTCGGCATTGCCAGAATCTTCTGCTGCTTGTTTAGCCTCAGCTAATGCAGCTGAAAAGCAAGGGAAAAATCCGAGTTAGCCAGCTTCTCGGAAAAAACTTAGACAAATGACTGAATCGGAAATTTCAGAAGGAAAAAGTTTACCTTGTGTTTCCGACAATGCGAGCTTAGCTGATTCCAGCTCCGCTTCCCTTTCTTCAAGAATAGAGAGAAGACTTCTAACTTCTTTATTCTTGATGGTAAGCTTCCGGAAAACTTCCCTGTTGATGGCTTCCGAGGTTTGCTGGAACATGGCAAGGAGAAGAATGAGTACAAAAAGCATCAAAGCAAAAAGCACGCATTTTAATTAATGCTTGGGGGCTGGAGTTATATACCTGGCTCATGCGCTGCAAACCTGCCAAGTTTTCTTTGAATTCTTTCGCGTATTCCGCGAAGAGAGTTCCGGCTGCGTCCAAGCCGTCATTGATAGCTTTAAAATCCTTGTCAAAGGTGGGAATTTCCTCGTCGAAAGTCCGAGTCAATTTTTCCACCTCTGGGGCCGCCCTTTCCCTCGTGTCCGGGTCGGACACAATGGGCTGGCTGGGCTCCGGGGGCTTGGTGGTGGGGGCTGCAGTAGGCTCTTTTGCCCTCGTGCTTGGCATGTCAGGGGCGACGGCAGGAGAAGGTTGGCTGCCTCGGCTGGAAGAAACCTTGAGTTTCTTCAGCTTCTTCGGCTTCAGGCTGGAGGGGGGCAGGCTAAAAACCAAAACCCGGAAAAGGTTAAAACACCAAAGATGGACGAAAAAGATCCCATAAAAGAAAAACCCAGAAGAAAATAACCTGGAAGTGGCGACGGGGATTCCGTCAAGATCGATAATTTCATCCGAGGAAATTATCTTCTTGCGCTTGCGCCCACCTGTAGCGGCGGTGCGCAGCGCGTCCAGTTCAGCCTCAGACACCAAGTCCGAGTCTGAAAGATCCTCGAACTGTCGAATAAGCAAAAACCAAAATCAGAAGCTAGGAAATCCGAGATAAAATAAAACTGTACCCAAATGACTGAAAAATTACCTTGGGAACCGAATTTTCGGCCGTGTACATTGGCCGACTCTCTGTGTATTGGTCGCGCGATGCGACCAACTGGTTGATGCGCCGCCTAAGTTCCTTTGCGGGCCAATCCTTGGCGGATGTCCGCATCGGATCGTTGACTCTCGTGTATTCACACAGGAAACGGCCGATGTGGTTGGCTAGTGGCTGGATCCGCCTAATCAGCCAGCATAGAACCGTGTCCATGCCGGTTAGAGGCGGATCCATGGAGGTGAGCTTGGCGATGCGCCGCTTGATCTTTAACAGATCTGGCGGCAGAACTTGGACGGCTTCTGTTCCCCAGTTATCCTGGGGAACGGCGGCAGAGTTCACAAAAGGTGGAACCCCGACGGCCTTTTTAGGAAAGGGCACGTCGGGATGATAGAAGAAAGAACCCGTCCAAAATTTGACGGATTCTGAGGTCTTAATCTTGGGGAACCAATCCTCTCGGAATCTCCGAAGAGTAAAGGATATGGTCCCGCAAGTTGGGAGTGCGCCCTCCGAAGAGTTCCGCTTAACCCCAAAGCAGTACATCCAGAAGTCTAGCCTAGGTTCTATCCCTAAGTAGCCTTCAAACAGGGCCTGAAAGCCAGCCATGTAAAGAATAGAATTGGGGGGAAGATTGTGGGGCTGGATGTCGTAATGGGAAAGAACTTGGAGGAAGAAAGAAGAAGGTGGAAGCCCCATACCCCGCAGGAGGTGGGAAGTGAGAAGTACCCGTTCGCCGTTTTTCGGCGTTGGCTCGGTCTCTTCCTCCGGGAGCCGCCATTTCTTCTTAAGTACCAGGCCCTCCTTCTCCAGGTTTGGAAGGAGAGCCGGAGGAATACTGCAGGCAATCCAGTTGCCTGCAGATTCAGCTTCCTCCTCCGCTCCGGCGGTGGCGGCAGCGGCGGCCTCCGCGGCGGCGAGCTCGTCGTCGAGGAGCTCGATCTTTTCCTCCACTGTTTCGGGTGCAAACGGTGGGATTGTCGCGGCGCTTGATGATGCTATGTCCGCGGCGGCGGAAGCGTTCTCTCCGCCCGCCGCGGAAGCCGTGGTCTTCTCCGGCTCACCGCCGGTGGGCTTTTGCGCTCCCGATTGCGGATCTAGGTCGTTGACGAGCTCGTCGATGGCGGCGCGGGTCGGTGAAGGCGGCGAGGATGCCATCCTTTGGTGGTGCGTTTTGGTGCGTTCTGCGTGCTTGGAAGCTAAGTGCGCTTGGGGCAGGGAACTTGCTCTCGAGCTCGCGTCAATGGCGTGGGCAGTGTGGGAGTGAGGAAAGTTTCGGAGGAGGACGATGATGGCTATTTATAGCCAGATATCCGTTTAGATACGTGCCAACGGCTCTTTTGACCGTTGGATGTTCGACGCGTGTCGCTCGCCGGAAAATCCGGGAAACGAAACGACAGAGGAATGATGGCTATCTCCTCGTTTCTCGTGAGAATCTGTCAGAGATACGTTGCAGGGTTTCCCGCGTTAAACCAAGCGGCGCTTGCGTCAGCATGATTAAGGCGCTGATGTCATAAGTTCCTTTTCCGCGAAGGATCGCGAGAAGAAAAGCCGGATTTTCATAGTTCCGAGTTTTATGTTACCATCTCCTTCAAAAGGAAAGAAGAAAGAATCAAGACTGCTGAATCAAGTTTTCCCGGACAAAATGTATTTGACGAAAGGCGGAGTATCAGAGTTTTGATCCTTCCTGGGGGCTACTGTCGGATATATACTGAATAGGGGTATAGAAGATGGTAGACAAAAGAGCCGGACTACCAGGGTGGCCTACATGGTAATGGGCTTAGGTCCATTGGGCGGCCCAGTAGTCCGACGCGCAGAAGCCGGATTCTAGAAGAACCCGGATCACGACCCACGTGATCTGGCTTGGAGGAGAAGACGGATTCCTTACTTTCCAAGTTACAAGTTAAACGTAGTCTTCTAGGTTTCTTGTTCTGTAAGCCCTAATCCGGCTATTATATAAAGCCGGACGGGAGATAGATTACATAGGTTCTAGGTTCAAGTTTCACAAGCTAAAGCTCTACGCAACTCGCCGAGAAGTTCATCCTCGTCGAGTAGCTAGATCTATTCCCTCACCTTGTAACCCTGTTATACGGGCTTTAGTCCCAATTAGTGAGAAGTGCAGGAGTAGGTACGCCGTACTGTCGCGACGTACCGAACCTGGGTAAAATCCCGTGTTCCGTGTTACTACGCTATCCCGTTACCCCACGTCTCTACCGTAGTCTCATGGCACCCCCGTCTATGAAAACTACTACGATGTCTCGACACGAATCACCAATCCAATTCCTCATCGCCACAAAAATTCAAACCACCATTGCTAGTCCTCACATCTCGGATTTCATGGCATTCTCCGCCGGCACCATGGAACGAGAACGTGTCCATGATATTAACAACCAGCAGAGCTTCGTTGCACTCCCTCTGAAACCAAACGGCCAGAGTAAAACACGGGTACACACGACCGAATCCCACCTTATCCATCAATTTCCAAGCATGGATCGCACAATGAAGTTTGCCAGAGGAGCCTTCCGGAACACGCCACTATAGCCAGATCGATGGAGACAGGCATCTGACAAGTCATCATCTTGGAGCGAGGAGGAACCCTAGTACCGCCAGCATTATTCACGAGACTGGCACGCCCCCACGCCACTAGTCATCTCCTTGCCGGATTGACCGAAGAGAAAGAAGGTAGTCCAGCGCAAGGCTCCAGGACGCTGGCATCCCGAGAGCAGCCAAGGACCATGCAACACCAGCCCTGGCTAAGCCCATCTGGTCAAACCGGGCCTCACAATTCAGATCTCGTCCCAATGGTGCAGATCGCCGTTGTGCAAGTCGAAGCCGTGCCATTGGCGAACCGCCTCCTCCTCAACAGCCTCTGGTCGGAGATCTTAGGCCCCGACCAGCGACAGCCGCTCCGCTCTGTGCTCCCCCCCGCAACGTTACACCATCTCCCGTGAGGAATAGGGTAGGACAACATCTTTCCGTCCCAACCGCCGCTGGACGAGAAGGGGACCGCTACCGTCACCAGCGTGGGCAGCAGCGACAGCTAGAGGGGGAGAGGATGGAGGAGGTGCTTGGCGCTTGGTGGTGGAGGTGCCTCTAGAGCCCGCCCAGAGAGGAGTGACTCAGGAGGTGGGTCGGTGCTCTATTACCTCGAATGCAGTTTTTCCACAATTATGAGGATTCTTCCCCGCTTATCATGACGCTGATTTTGCATCCAACGAACGATATTATTCCTACTAATTGATGTATTGATAAAAAAAATGTTAATGCATGCTTTTAATTTTTTTTATCAATCACTACGGGAGCCAGCTCATACGCCGACGGTGAGTGGCCGTCGGCGAATCCAAGATTCCCGTCGGCGTCTCTATACGCCGACGGTGGCCGTCGGTGTCTCGCCGTCGGCGTCCAGGCCTGTCAGCGAATAGCCTTTCCCGTCGGCGTATACATCACCGTCGGCGTATCCTGGATACGTTACCGTCAGCGTATACGTCGCCGTCGGCGTATAGATTTTTCTTTTTTGAAATTTTTTTTTTCGAATTTTTTTCTGCATATTTTTTATTTGACTTGTTTAACCACTTAATCACACTATAGTCATATCTACTAATCTAAATTACTCGTTTCTACACTTAATCACACTATAATCACACTTCCCGTCAGGCTCAGCACGCTTAACTTCGTAGTTCCTTCACTGTGATCTACCTAGAAACAACTGATGTGTTGTTGATAATATTATGCAATCAATCCTGTTAACCTTAACCCTTGGACCATCATGTCACACTCTTTTATTTTGTGAATTCAAACAACTATTTAAATAAAATATAATAACTAATAATAAATTTGAATTTAAATAATCTTGAATTTAAATAATAATTAACATGTTTGCTTTTTCTATTTAATATTCAAAAATCCATATCTATAAATCCGTAAATCAAAATTTGACAAATAATATGTCTTTATCGATTAGAAAAATGACAGAAATTCAAATATGACATCCATATAATATTTCCATCATATATAATACTTTTTTTCTTTTCATTGAAGCAAAAAAGCATTTTCTATGTTCCGAGTGTAAAAAGGGGGTTTTTGTGAAGGACCTACCATAAATATGTTGCAAAACTTGAGAGCTATAATTTTTGAAAATACTAGAGCATGTTATATGCACAAATAACCAATTTGTTTCATATGAAAAGGTTTCCATCCACCTCTTTTGAAGAACAGAAGTTTCTGCCGATTTCGTTGGAAGCTGGTCAAATTTGAACTACAGGTACCTCATAGTTTGCTCATGATTTTTGGCAAAAATCATTTTTAGGTACACAAGTACCTATTTCAACATAGATACACAAAGAGTTTCTCAATATTCAACCCCTAGCTACGAATAGTCATGCCCGCCGCCTTGACTTTTTCCTCAAACGGGGTTCGAAAATTCCAAAAAATTCAAAAAAAACCAAAATGATGCGAGACCTTCGCGTGGTGTCATTATATAGGTCCTAGTATACACCAAAAATAATAAAATTGGAATACGACAGTTGTGCTGAAAATGTGTTCACAAAAATTAGCTATCTTCTACGAACATTCTAGGGTTTCGGGCCAAATGACGAGTGTTATGGTCATATCCATGGCATAGTTTGTTCAAATGTTCCCATATTACACACAAACATGCATCTTAGAAGCACGGACAATGTTGACGTAGGAAGTTTTCCTTTTCATTGAAGCAAAAAAACATTTTCTATGTTCCGAGTGTAAAAAAAGGGGTTTTTTGTGAAGGACCTACCATAAATATGTTGCAAAACTTGAGAGCTATAATTTTTGAAAATACTAGAGCATGTTATATGCACAAATAACCAATTTGTTTCATATGAACAGGTTTCCATCCACCTCTTTTGAAGAACAGAAGTTTCTGCCGATTCCGCTGGAAACTGGCCAAGTTTGAACTACAGATACCTCATAGTTTGCTCATGATTTTTGGCAAAAATCATTTTTAGGTACACAAGTACCTATTTCAACATAGATACACCAATAGTTTCTCAATATTCAACCCCTAGCTACGAACAGTCATGCCCGTCGCCTTGACTTTTTCCTCAAACGGGGTTCGAAAATTCCAAAAAATTCAAAAAAAAACAAAATGATGCGAGACCTTCGCGTGGTGTCATTATATAGGTACTAGTATACACCAAAAATAATAAACTTGGAATACGACAGTTGTGTTGAAAATGTGTTCACAAAAATTAGCTATCTCCTACGAACATTCTAGGGTTTCGGCCCAAATGACGAGTGTTATGGTCATATCCATGGCATAGTTTGTTAAAATATTCCCATATTACACACAAACATGCATCTTGGAAGCACGGACAATGTTGACGGAGGAAGTTTTCCTTTTCATTGAAGCAAAAAAGCATTTTCTATGTTCCGAGTGTAAAAAAGGGGGTTTTTTGTGAAGGACCTACCATAAATATGTTGCAAAACTTGAGAGCTATAATTTTTGAAAATACTAGAGCATGTTATATGCACAAATAACCAATTTGTTTCATATGAACAGGTTTCCATCCACCTCTTTTGAAGAACAGAAGTTTCTGCCGATTCCGTTGGAAACTGGCCAAGTTTGAACTACAGGTACCTCATAGTTTGCTCATGATTTTTGGCAAAAATAATTTTTAGGTACACAAGTACCTATTTCAACATAGATACACCAAGAGTTTCTCAATATTCAACCCCTAGCTATGAACAGTCATGCCCGCCGCCTTGACTTTTTCCTCAAACGGGGTTCGAAAATTCCAAAAAATTCAAAAAAAACCAAAATGATGCGAGACCTTCGCGTGGTGTCATTATATAGGTACTAGTATACACCAAAAATAATAAACTTGGAATACGACAGTTGTGTTGAAAATGTGTTCACAAAAATTAGCTATCTCCTACGAACATTCTAGGGTTTCGGCCCAAATGACGAGTGTTATGGTCATATCCATGGCATAGTTTGTTAAAATGTTCCCATATTACACACAAACATGCATCTTGGAAGCACAGACAATGTTGACGGAGGAAGTTTTCCTTTTCATTGAAGCAAAAAAGCATTTTCTATGTTCCGAGTGTAAAAAAAGGGGTTTTTTGTGAAGGACCTACCATAAATATGTTGCAAAACTTGAGAGCTATAATTTTTTGAAAATACTAGAGCATGTTATATGCACAAATAACCAATTTGTTTCATATGAACAGGTTTCCATCCACCTCTTTTGAAGAACAGAAGTTTCTGCCGATTCCGGTGGAAACTGACCAAGTTTGAACTACAGGTACCTCATAGTTTGCTCATGATTTTTGGCAAAAATCATTTTTAGGTACAAAAGTACCTATTTCAACATAGATACACCAAGAGTTTCTCAATATTCAACCCCTAGCTACGAACAGTCATGCCCGCCGCCTTGACTTTTTCCTCAAACGGGGTTCGAAAATTCCAAAAAATTCAAAAAAAACCAAAATGATGCGAGACCTTCGCGTGGTGTCATTATATAGGTACTAGTATACACCAAAAATAATAAACTTGGAATACGACAGTTGTGTTGAAAATGTGTTCACAAAAATTAGCTATCTCCTACGAACATTCTAGGGTTTCGGCCCAAATGACGAGTGTTATGGTCATATCCATGGCATAGTTTGTTAAAATGTTCCCATATTACACACAAACATGCATATTGGAAGCACAGACAATGTTTACGGAGGAAGTTTTCCTTTTCATTGAAGCAAAAAAGCATTTTCTATGTTCCGAGTGTAAAAAAAGGGTTTTTTTTGTGAAGGACCTACCATAAATATGTTGCAAAACTTGAGAGCTATAATTTTTGAAAATACTAGAGCATGTTATATGCACAAATAACCAATTTGTTTCATATGAACAGGTTTCCATCCACCTCTTTTGAAGAACAGAAGTTTCTGCCGATTCCGCTGGAAACTGGCCAAGTTTGAACTACATGTACCTCATAGTTTGCTCATGATTTTTGGCAAAAATCATTTTTAGGTACACAAGTACCTATTTCAACATAGATACACCAAGAGTTTCTCAATATTCAACCCCTAGCTACGAACAGTCATGCCCGCCGCCTTGACTTTTTCCTCAAACGGGGTTCGGAAATTCCAAAAAATTCAAAAAAAACCAAAATGATGCGAGACCTTCGCGTGGTGTCATTATATAGGTACTAGTATACACCAAAAATAATAAACTTGGAATACGACAGTTGTGTTGAAAATGTGTTCACAAAAATTAGCTATCTCCTACGAACATTCTAGGGTTTCGGCCCAAATGACGAGTGTTATGGTCATATCCATGGCATAGTTTGTTAAAATGTTCCCATATTACACACAAACATGCATCTTGGAAGCACAGACAATGTTGACGGAGGAAGTTTTCCTTTTCATTGAAGCAAAAAAGCATTTTCTATGTTCCGAGTGTAAACTCGCGAGAGAGAAGCGGACGTCGGTGAAGCGGGTCACACCCCGGAGTGCAATATTTACCATCCAAAGACCAAAACACACATATACTAACATGGTATGTCACCCCCTAGCTTGTGTGGGGGAGCCGGACGCTCCGTAGCCCCCCTCGGGTGAAAACCTAGACCCGCTGGAGAAATACCGGACTTATACGGATACACACGGTAACGGCGTCGTAAGTGGGTAGCATTGTGGAACCAGTGACTTGGTTGTGTTAGGGTAGCCCATAGAAACACAAAACACATAGGTAGAACCCACCTCTTCGGAAGATTCCCGACGTCCGATACGGGAGTTTCACCCTATAAGCGCATGTAAACTCACGAGGGAGAAGCGGATGACGGTGAAGCGGGTCACACCGCGGAGTGCAATATTTGCCATACAAAGACCAAAACACACCTATACTAACATGGTATGGCACCCCCTAGCTTGTGTGGTGAGTCGGACGCTCCGTATCCCCCTCCGGTGAAAACCTAGACCCGCTGGAGAAATACCGGACTTATACGGATAAACGCGGTAACGGCGTCGAAAGGGGGTAGCATTGTGGAACTAGTGACTTGGTTGTGTTAAGATAGGCCATAGGAACATAAAAGAAGTTGAGATTCTACCGTTCTACCCCCTTTCGATGTTCGTCTAGGGGTGTACACGACGCATGCACACGTTAATAGTGTTTTTCTCAGAGAGGGTTTGAAACTTCGGGGTATGTAAAAATTAAGCTACAAATTTATGTTCTATATGTGTATTATATATTTATGTTTTATTTATTTTATATTTTATGGTGTAGGGTCCCGTTTCGGATTCACGTCGTTATTTTATGCGGGAGGGAGGATGTCGAAATTCGAATGTGCTAACCGTTCCAATATATTTAAAAAACTATACCTACATGGAAAATATACATGAAAATAAATAAATATATTATAAAGGCTATTTATTAACGATTTTTTTTTTAAAAAAATGGATACGCCGACGGCCTTTTATACGCCGACGGTGGCCGTCGGCGTATGGCCGTATACGCCGACGGCCACGTGGAGGGCTGCCGTATTCCGCCTGATACGCCGACGGCCCCGATATAACCCCGTCGGCGTTGCCCTAGGCCGTCGGCGTATAAGATCCCTCCCGTAGTGAATGCATGTATAGAAATTTCTTGTTAGTACATGAATCTAAAATATAAATTACATAAATCCATAAATTATTGATAATGCACTGATATTTGAAAATTTATTTATAATTTGTGCACGGATTTACACGTCTCTCATAAGAGGTTCGTAGTCATGGAGTTGCATTTTCCCTATTACACTGTCGCGCAACCTTCGGGTAGCCGAACTGACAACGCCATTTGTATATTAGGCATCATACGTGATGTTGCTAGCAATAATTCGTCGTTAGGCTGCATGTTGTCACTGGTGGAGAACAGGGCAGTAGCACCGGTTTGTAAGGGCCTTTGGACTCGGATACAAATCCGGTGCTACGTATCCGGGACTAAAGGCCCCCCCCCTTTAGAACCGGTCTGTCACCAACCGGTTCTAAAGGCCTCCACGTGGGCGCGGTCCTAAAGCTTTTTTTTTTCTCTTTTTGTTTTCCTTTTCTTTTCAGGGTTTCGATTCCGTATTTAGGGTTTAGGGTTTAGGGCGTGTTCCGTATTTTCAGGGTTTCCGTTTACGTGTTTCCATTTAGTCTTTCCGTTTCCGTGTGTCTGTGTTTCGTTTTTTACGAACACGGAATCGGAAAACACGTAATCGGAAATACGTATCCGGAAACACCGATTCCGTGTTTGCGGTTAAGTGTTTCCGATTCCGTGTTTGCGGTTAAATGTTGATGCACCAAATAAAATTACATATATATATACATGTAACACGAAGTAATCGATCGAGAATTACATAATCTGAAGTTCGTTTTCAATAGCTGTATACTTGCATAGAGAAGGGAGCTGGCTATTGGTTCATAGGATGGAAAAATTCTCCGTCTTCTGCTATGACTTGCGTGAGAAGAAATCCTGCCAATTCCTCTGCAATAGCCTTGCAACGGTCGATTGGTTTGAGCTGCGCCCGCTTTCGTGCCATCTTTAAAAGAAGTAGATGAAAACAATTAAGTTATAAACCAAACTAAACAAAATTAATGGCAACATAAATAAAGTTGTGAAGATCCGGTTACGTACCTCTAGATGTCTGGAAGTACGGGATTTCTCATTGATCGTCCTGTGAATGAACTCGCAAACGTAGTATCCACAATAATCAGTTCCCTGTGGTTGTTGCGGGACTTTCTATATACGAGAAACATAATTCAGTCAAATTAATAATAATCAAGAGAATGGTAATGGTATTGAAATCAGGGTACGTAGTACTACTTACTTTGTTAATCTGAAAGTGGAGTTTGTCTGCCCATGTACCGGGTTCTTCCTTGATGAACATTTGCCAAACCCTGGGCGACAAAAGAAAAATGAATAGAAGAGTTAATTATTACTTACTTGATATCAGGAAATGAACGAAAAAGAGACCGATGAACGAAAGAGGCCGATATATATATACTTTTGAAGCATCTGACGCGCGGTCTTCCATGTGTCAGCGCCCCAGGTTAACGAGTCCCAGACTTCAACTTGTCCTTTATCGATTCTAATGATGAACAATATGAAGTGGCCGCTGCGCACGTGTACACACGCAGTCATGCATACTCATCAATTACACTTAACATCAGGTAAGCAAAATGGAATGTCTACAAGACAGTAACACTCACTTGAATCCGTAGGGCCATAGTATTTCTTTTTTGCTACTTTGTCGCTTCAAAAACCTTAGCAAATCATCCGATGTATCCTTGTTGAACCTTTCTATTGTGCTTTGATGATACGAATACGGGTCAATGAACCCAAAGTCCCAGATTCCTGCCAGCCTGCATTCACGAATCTTCATTCTTCATAGTAGTGTACAAAAAGAATGTCGTGAGTGATAATTATACGGGCAACGAACGCGAGCTTAAATAAATAATTAAATTACACAAATAAATCACTTACAAACAGTAGCAGCTGAGGATAGACTTGTCGAGGGCACGTTGATTGTACATCTGGAAGAAATCATCGAACCCAAGCTCGACACCGTAATCTCCGAAGTAGTGTTGATCCTGAACTTGAGCCATGATACAGTCTCTCTTCTGCCTTGCGGCCTCCAAGTACCAATCATGTAAACTCCGTAGTTGGGTTGTTATAGCAGTAGGATTTTCGACCAGAGGGTGCCTGGGCTTGTATGTATATACCACATCAGCAATAGCGTAACCCACGTCGCCCATGCGTGGACCGGACACTGAAGCCTGGTCAGATAAGACCTTGAGCGGGGCAATTGACCGTGCTTCTTGTTGTCCGAGCTGGGGAACTTGTTTCCCGCATTTCGTCTGCTCCGCCTGCTTCATCTCCTCCGTCTGCTTCATCTGTGCGGTGTGCGTCTTCTCAATGTACCGTTCATAGTCTGAAAGGGGCGGCGGTGGCGGCGGTGCAGGATAATATAAGTTGTCGATGATCCGCTCAATTTTCCACTTTGGGATATCCTTCAGAGTTTCCTTCCAGACGTCTGGGGGGGCTTCAGGGGAAACCGTGTGAACCATGCTTGGCTTTTGGCTTTCACGGCATCGGTTAGTTCCTCCGGAGTCATCAGGCCTGGTAACTGCGGGGGAGTCTCGACTTTCTTGGATTTCCTTGGTCTCTTCTTGGGAGGAGTCCTGTTTCTTCTGAACTGCAGCTTCTGCTTTGTCGTACCCGTAGTGGGCGCATCCCTCGGCTCACGGGAGTGCACAGGCGATGGACCCTCGGCCTCGGGCTCCCAATCTGCGTTGTGGGGTGGACTTGGAGGTGCGTTGGGGGGTGGACTTGGAGGTCGTGCATTCTCTGTATGAAAGTGAAAAAACTATTAAAAATAAGCTTACATGTGGTGCAACATTCAGTAATTGATGGAGGTATGGTGCATTTGTACCTGGAGGAGTCGGTGGCCTTGGCGCCGAGTTAGGAAACACGATGTGTTTCTTATTCCACAAGATGATACCAAGCTCCATTTCTCCCAGTGTCTTCTCGCCTTCACCTCCAGGAACATGGAGCTCAATTGAATGGCATCCCGGCGTAATTGTTGACAACCCGACACGAGCATGGGATGCTGGAATCTGACCACCATGGTAGGTTGCTCCAGGTTGATTCGGTAAAGCATAGCCTGACGCCACCCTGAAGAATATGTTCCCCATTGGCATATGTATCTCATAGTTTGTCTTCTCCGTGATATCATCCACGGGGTAGTGAGGCGCCGACGGTTCGACTGCACGACCGTCTTCTAGCTGCAGGTGCGTGGAACCCACGCTGCTTCTATGCTGAGATGGGACGGCATCTGCTACATGATCGTCTTGTATTTGCAGCTGATCAGGTGCAGGACGATGTTCTACCTCCTCTTCAGTGTCAAGTATAGGGTGTCCCCCTTTCTTCAAGAGAAAATCCACCTTTTCTTCTAATGTCGATATCCGTTCCATCGCCCTTTTCTTGCTTCTATTACGGCTTCTGTAAGTGCCAATGTCCGCTGCAAACCCTTGGCTCCACGGGGTAGAGGCTCCAAAGCCTCGTGTTCGTCCCCACTTTTCGGGGTTCCCGAGTGCCCTCGTCAGCTCGTCGTTCTCTCTATCGGGAACAAAAGTTCCTTTTCGAACATCTTCTATTACCTTCTCTAGTTCTGCTACGACCTTTGTTATTTTTTCCGACCATGGTCCCTCCGCAACAATCATCCCAGTCTCAGCGTCCAACGTTGCCCCATGCGCGAACAACCAGAACTTGGACCTATCGGGCCAGTCATGTGTCTGTGGAATGATACCTCTTTTCACAAGCGCAGCTTCATAGCTTCGCCACCTAGGCAGGGCAGTCATGTAGCCACCTGACCCCAAAATATGGTGATATTTCTTCTTCTTCGCATTCTCCGAATTTGTGGCTGATCGGGATGCAAAGACACCCGATTTCTTGTACGCCTTAAAATCATCCCAAGCGTCTCTTATCTTCACTAGGTTCCCAGTGAAAACTGGATCTTCGTCCTTATATTTCTTCCACAGTTCTTTCTTCCACCTCTGGAATTGTGTGGCCGTCTTCTTCAAAGCCCACTGCTCGACTTTCTTCTTCTTATCGCTCGCTACGCTGAAATTTAGCCATAGCGTTTCGCAAAGAATTTTTTTCAATCTTTCATCGACATAACTAGCTGCAACGTTGGCCCCGGTCTTCGGCTTATTCCATTCTATTAAGTTGATCGGGACCAGGTCTCTTACAACAACTCCGCACTGATTTACGAATTTGCGATAAGTTTCTGGGGGCTGCAGTGGTTTGCCATCAGCAGCAACTGTATCGATCGGGAACGTTGCGGTATCTTTCAACCTTGCGGCCGGGCCTCGTTTCGACTTTGTCTCAGTACTTGCGCTAGCTGTTCCGTAGGGCGCCTAAACGGGAAAATAATGATTCGTTAGTAAGTGCAATACAAATTAATTGTTGCGTGAACAGTGACTTGAGATATACATTGGCAGAGTTTGTTCTGGAGGGCACTTCTTCATCCTCGACGTTGTCGTCGTCATCATCTACTACATCTTATATATTCTGAGCTCCGTCACCGGAGTCGTTCAAAAATTGATTGCTAAACGCCTATCCACCATCGTCATCACGATATATGGCCGTTGCATTATTAAAAATCATCTCGCACATGTATCTTTCCTTCTCCGCCTCACCCATTCCTGCGAGATTATCGGCGTGCGGATCATGTGCAGGTTGTTGGGGATCCATAGCTCAACACCTGCTAGTAAAATTTATAAAATGAAGAACACTTAGCGAAATTTTCATCGGGCACTTGGCGAAATTATTTCATCGGACAGTAATAAAATAATAGTTCTGGACATATTAATGAAATAATAGTTCTGGACACACCAAGAGTTACATAGCTCGGGTTAATTTTTTTAACCCTAATACATCACGATCGAATAATATCACTTATACATAG
Source organism: Alopecurus myosuroides (assembly GCA_028641055.1). Lineage (NCBI taxonomy): Eukaryota > Viridiplantae > Streptophyta > Magnoliopsida > Poales > Poaceae > Alopecurus > Alopecurus myosuroides. The sequence goes on along the minus strand of CM054057.1, from coordinate 522,576,106 downwards.
TCTCGTGACATCTCTCAAAATAATTAACTCCGACCGGGTCCTAAGCCGCGGGGTGCTGAGTCACGGGTGCTACGCATCCATAGATAAGGAACCCTCATAGGGTCATAGCTCACGTGGTAAGGAACCCTCCGAATAATCGACCAACTGCTGTTATACTGCCTATCGAGCAAGTACATGTAGCGACGGACGTGCTCGTCCTCCTCCCTGATACGCTGTTGTACCACCTCCTCAGGGGCCGGCTCTCTCCGCACCGAGCGTGGCCCACGCGATGGCCACCAAAGAATATCCGGGTCGACCACGTCACCCGGATTTCTCACCAAGCCGCGTGCCCTGGTACTAAGGAGCTCCCAGTGCCAGCCTGGCGGGGCCCAGTCCCGGACATCGCCCGGCGGGTCCAACATAGACATGAACTAAAAACATGCCCGGACTAAGTAAATATTCCATAATTAAGTAAAATACCTTAGTGTTTCTAACTTAGTAAAAAATAGTAAATTGAGAAATATGACAGAAATAAGATGAAAGTTAAACAGAAACAAAATGGTAACTTAGTAAAATTTCTTAACTTAGTGCAATTATTCTAACTTTCTGAAATTTTCTAACACTAACTTAGTGAAATTTTCTAACACACTAACTTCTAACACAAAATTCTAACCCAAAAATTCTAACACTAAACAAAATTGTAAAAACAAATTAAAGCACTAAAAAAATCTAACACTAACTCTAAAAATTTCTAACACTAACACTAACTCTAAAAAAATCTAACACTAACTCTAAAAATTTCTAACACTAAATTCTAACACTAACACTAACTCTAAAAAAAATCTAACACTAACTCTAAAAATTTCTAACACTAACACTAACACTAACTCTAAAAATTCTAGCACTAATTACTCTAAAAATTCTAACACTAAACAAAATTCTAAAAAAAAAATCTTACCTACGCGTACAGAGCCCGACGGGGCGACGGTGAGGGGCGAGAGGCGATCGACAGGGCGGAGGCGGGACGGAGGCGGGGCGGCGGAGGCGGAGGCGGGGCGACGGAGGCGGACGGCGACGGCGCGACGGAGGCGGGGCCGCGGGGGATCGACGGCGACGGAGGCAGAGGGCGGCGACAGCGACGGCGACGGAGGCAGAGGGCAGCGCGCGACGTCGGGGCGGACGGCGACGAGGCGGACGGAGGCGCGGCCGGAGCAGGGCTTCGCCGTACGTGCCAAGGAGAGAAGACGCGCGAAAGAAGAATGAGCGAAAAATTTCACAAGTCCTGGAGATATCGCCCCACTACAGACCTTTAGCACCGGTTTGTGTTAACAACCGGTGCGAAAGGGTCTTTAGCACCGGTTGTTAACACAAACCGGTGCTAAAGGTCTGTACTTGGGGCCACATTCAGACTGCGCGCCCTGTACATACCTTTAGCACCGGTTTGTGTTAACAACCGGTGCTAAAGGGTCTCTGTACAAACTGCTCGCGTCCCGCGCGCGGCGGTTTTATTGCTACAGTTCGCACCGGCCCGATCGCGAGTCTCTCTGTTTCTTCTCTGTATTCTCTTCTTCCTCTGTCTTCTCTTCTTCCTCTCTTGATTTTCCTCCACCAAGCACCATGGCTCAAGTTTGGAATAGATATGAAGTGCCCACACCATGCGGCAAAAGTCTGGACGTGTGCTACAGCAACAATTGCGAGAGGATCTCCGATTGTCTTGCGTATTTGACCGAACTCTATTTCTCCTCTCCCGATGAACACCGGTTCTTCGGGCTTGATCTCGAGTATACGGCGGATCAACGGGATGTTGCCGTCATCCAGATTGCGTTCAAGGAGGCCGTATTGGTCTTCCAATGGTCAAGGTAACGCACACGTACAATCTTGCATCTTCGATTTGTTTGTTGCATCAGAAAAATGCATGTGTTGCAACATATCTAACACGTATCAAATTTTTGTTGTTGCAGTAGTTCAAAGCATTCTCCGGCACTTGTTGATTTTCTTGTCAACAAGGGGTATGACTTCTGCAGCGTTGACATCACTCAAGACCGTGAGAAGTTGATGCGCTTGGGTATTGTGATACCTGAAGATCACTACATTGATCTTCAGGACCTTATCCATTTCGATGAGTTGCCCGGGCCCAAGACCGGGATGGCTCCGATGGCAACTGCCTTCATCCACGAGGGCACGAAACCATGAAGTCTCGTTTCCCCTCCAAGAATCGTAGGTATTGGGCGAAGAGCCCACTGGACCAGACCAACATCAACTATGCAGCCATAGATGCATACGTTTTCTACGAGTTGTTCCGCATCTACTCGACGGAGCTCGAGTAGATGTTGTTTGTGTACCGCATCTTGCGTTCGATATATGCATGTAATGGATATATTAGTATGTAATCGATATATTATTATGTAATGGATATTATTTCTATATTAATTCCTAGCTATACTATTTCTATATTATGTCAAACACACATTTCAAAACAAACAAACAAAAACACATCAAGAAAACAAAACAGAAAAAATACCGTATCTATATATCTGTTCACCAAAACAGAACATTTTAGTCAACAAACAATATGGGAATACATCCTATAACTTGGTAGTTGATTTCTAAAATCATAAACAAAGATATAAAATGTGGTGGAGAATGGGAAAAATCTGATCACTTACCCCAGGCGCACACTACACCATATGCGCCTGCGGTACTGATCTTATCCCAGGCGCATTTGCCCACTATGCGCCTGCGGTACTGCTCTTATCCCAGGCGCATTTGCCCACTGTGCGCCTGCGGTAAAGTTACCCCAGGCGAATTTTGGAGTTTATGCGCCTGTGGTAAGTTAGGGTGGCAAATGAGTAAGGCAACGAGAAGTGAGAGCGCAAGTGATACATCGAGCATATATATCGTGGATACATATATATATATTGATTTAGCGAGATACCATACATGTAGATTTTTCTTCTTTTATTTTTCTTTTTTGTTTCACTTTCCTGTTTTCTTTTACATTGATTTATAAAACATGGAAAACAGAAGGTTACTTTTATTAAAAACAGAAAACAGACGCGCTAGCGCGCCGCAGTGTCGCTGGAATACAAATTCTTTTATTAAAAAAGAGAAAACAGACGAACACTACTCCTCGTCGTCGTCGTCGGGGAACTCGTCGCTGACCTCCTCCGGGTCATCGTCGTTGTCGAACTCGTCGGTGACCTCCTCGTCCTCGTCGGAGGTGCATGATGGTATGTCCGAGATAGGCCCCCACCTCGGATCGTCGGAGGCCCAGACTTCGCCGGCGTGGTCGGCCCGACGAAGCTCTTGCAGCACATTCGTCCTCGCCTCCCGAGCGGCATCTAACGCGAGGTGGCGTTCGAGGCGGCGCTCCGCCCGCTCAGCCGCGCGGGTCTGCCAGAGCTCCTCGTCGGCGCTCTCCTCCCCCGGGTTGTTCCGGTAATACTCACGGACGACGCGGTCTTCCATGGCGTCGACTAGGCCCTGAAACGCGCGGTGGCGGAGGTGGAGGTGGTCGGCGGCAGTGACGATCTGCGGCTTTGGCGCCCTGGCCTCCGCTTCCCAGACGGTGTGGCAGTCGTTGAAGTTCATCAGCGACCGCGGGCGGTTGAGGCGCCAGGCCGCCGCGTCCCAGGCGCGGGCGGCCTCCGCCGCCGTTGCAAAGGAGACGAGGGGGATGCGGTCGTCCCCCCAGCGGATATCTGCGCTGAACATTCTGTTCTGCCGTGCTCGGACGCCGCGGAAGCCGGTGGTGCTGTTTCTCCTCGGAGGCATTGTGGAAGCGCGACGGTGCATGGAGAGGAGTGGGCGCGTGGAGAGGAGAAGACGCGCTCGAGGCGCGACAGTTTATACCGCGCCCTCCTGGCCACGCGTCACAACTCCCGCGCCACGCGTGAACTCCCGCGCCACACGTCAACTCCCGCGCCACGCGTCAACTCCCGCGCCGGTTGTTAACGTCAACCGGTACTAAAGGCCTGTACAGGAGGGGGCGCACATTTCTTTTCTTCTTCTTTCTGTTTCCAAAGGGGGGTGTAGAACAAAACAAACGGTATCGCCGTCATACAGCCCAACCGTGGCTAGCTACTGGGTGCATATATGCATACCAAATGCACGGCTGGACGTATGACGGCGAATCCGGATGTTTTGTATTTGCTCGATGAACTGAATATATGATGTATCAAACCTTAAAGGGGTGTAGAACAAAACAGACGGTATCGCCGTCATATAGCCCAACCGTGGCTACTGGGTGCATATATGCATACCAAATGCACGGCTGGACGTATGACGGCGAATCCGGATGTTTTGTATTTGCTCGATGAACTGAATATATGATGTATCAAACCTTAAAGGGGGGTGTAGAACAAAACAATTGGTATCGCCAGTATACAACCCTGCAGTGGCTACTGAGTGCATATATGCATACCAAATGCACAGCAGGGCGTATGCTGGCGAATCCGGATGTTTTGTATTTGGGAGATGAACTGAACGGTGTATGAAGCTGGGCTATATATAGGGTCCTCTGGCTCACAAAGTGTTGAGCTAGGGTTTTGATCCAACGGTTAAGAAACATCTCATCCAACGGCTCACAACAGCTCGAAAGAAACACACCGTAGCCCTGATCGTACGGCTCACTAGCGGTTGAAAGAAACACACGATCCGTGTGATTCTATCTGATTGGTCCAAACGAAACCCTAACCCATTTAGTCCGGTTGGTGTCCCCAACCGGAACTAAAGGGATGATCCGTTTCTATTTTTCTTCTTGCCTTTCTTCTGATTGCGCCGTAATAACCATGGAACATCTTCATCATTTAACTGAATGCTCGGATCATTTTTGACTTTGAAGGGAGGAATTTCATCAAATTTATTGTAATCTTCTGACATGTCTGTCTTGTCCTCGACTCTCACGATGTTTCTTTTCCCTGAAAGAACTATGTGGCGTCTTGGCTCATCGTCTGATGTATTCGCTTCCTTATCTTTTCTTTCTCTCGGTCTGCTAGACATGTCCTTCACATAGAAAACCTGAGCCACATCATTGGCTAGGACGAATTGATCATTGTCGTACCCAAGATTCTTCTGATCCACTGTTGTCATTCCGTACTTCGGGTCTACATTCACGCCTGACAGGTTGAACCATTTGCACCAGAACAAAGGGACCTTAAAGGAAGGTCCGTAGTCAAGTTCCCATATCTGCTCTATGTAACCATAGTATGTGACCCTTTGCCCGTTGTCGTCTTTTGCATCAAACCAGACGCCACTGTTTTGGTTGGTGCTCTTTTTATCTTGGTCTGCCGTGTAAAATATGTTACCATTTATCTCGTACCCTTTAAAGGTCAATACAGTCGAAGATGGTTGCTTGGCCAACAAGTATAGCTTATCTTCAACAATGTTGTCATTAATGAGACGTCTTTGCAACCAACCGCCGAAAGTATTCGCGTGTTCTTTAGAAATGAAATCTTCAGGTTGCTCCGGGTATTCCGAGCGTAAAATATCCGTGTGTTCCTGGATATATGGAGCCGCCAAGCTGGAATTAACTAGAACTGTGTAGTGTGCTTGAGTGAAAGATTGCTCGTCCATACATGTTGTTGATTTCTTTCCTAGCATGCCTTTTCCACGCAGTCTCCCCTCATGGCGCGACTGAGGAACACCGATCGGGTTCAGGTCAGGAATAAAGTCAACACAAAACACAATGACCTCCTCTGTTCCATAGCTCTTGATCATGCTTCCTTCCGGCCTAGCACGGTTTTTAACATAATTCTTCAAGACTCCCATGAACCTCTCAAAGGGGAACATATTGTGTAAGAATACAGGACCGAGAACGGAAATCTCTTGGACTAGGTGAACTATGAGGTGCGTCATAATATTGAAGAAGGTTGGTGGGAACACCAACTCGAAGCTGACAAGACATTGGACCACGTCCTTCTGTAAACTTGGTAGAGTTGCTGGATCGATTGCCTTCTGAGAAATTGCGTTGAGGAATGCACATAGCTTCACAATGGGTACTCGCACGTTTTCTGGCAGAAGCCCCCTCAATGCAATCGGAAGTAACTGGGTCATGATCACGTGGCAGTCATGAGACTTTAGGTTTTGGAACTTTTTCTCTTCCAGGTTTAGTATTCCTTTTATGTTCGACGAGTAGCCAGACGGGACCTTGATACTGCTCAGGACTTGGAAAAAGATCTCCTTCTCTTCCTTGGTAAGAGCGTAGCTGGCAGGACCTTTGAAATTCTCTGGATTCATCAGGTCGTCTCGTTCGTGCATACGTTGGTGGTGCAGCCGTGCTTTTGGTGTATCTCTCGACTTCTTCCCATGCACGCCCAATAAGTTTAGCATGTTCACGCAAATATTTTTCGTCACGTGCATCACGTCGATCGCAGAGCGAACCTCTAGGAATTTCCAATAGGGTAGTTCCCAGAATATAGATTTCTTCTTCCACATGGCTACGTGGTTGTCGGCGTCATTCGGAACAGATTGTGCACCAGGACCCTTACCAAAGATTACTTTTATATCTTTGACCATGTCATATATATCACTACCTTTAGGGAGGGTTGGCTTCCTCCGTGTATCTGCCTCGCCTTTGAAATGCTTTCCTTTCTTTCTTACGGGATGCCTGTCTGGAAGAAATCGACGATGCCCCGGGTACACATTCTTGCCTATATGTATACTTTCAGTCTCGCCTAAACAGTGTGTGCATGCGCTGTATCCCTTGTTTGACTGTCCTGAGATGTTACTAAGAGCGGGCCAATCATTGCTGGTTACAAACAGCAACCCTCGTAGGTCAAATTCCTCTTGTTTGTACTCGTCCCACACACGTACACCTTCGTCAGCCCACAACTCTAAAAGTTCATCAACCAGTGGCCTCAGGTACACATCAATGTTGTTGCCAGGTTGCGACGGGCCTGGGATAAGCACTGGCATCATAATGAACTTACGCTTCATGCATAACCAAGGAGGAAGGTTATAGATACATAGAGTCACGGGCCAGGTGCTATGACTGCTACTCTGCTCCCCAAACGGATTCAGGCCATCTGTACTCAGACCAAACCTTAAGTTTCTTGCATCACGTGCAAAGTCCTTGTACTTATCGTCGATGTTTCTCCACTACGACCCATCAGCGGGGTGTCTCAGCATATCGTCTTCCTTACGGTCTTCTTTGTGCCATCGCAGCAACTTGGCATGCTCTTTGTTTCGGAACAAACGTTTCAACCGTGGTATTATAGGAGCATGCCACATCACCTTGGCAGGAACCCTCTTCCTTGGGCGATCGTCGCCCTCAACATCACCAGGGTCATCTCGCCTGATCTTATACCGAAATGCACCGCATACCGGGCAGGAAGTTAAATTCTCGTGCTGACCGCGGTAGAGGATGCAGTCATTGATGCATGCATGTATCTTATGCACTTCCAATCCTAGAGGGCAGACAACCTTCTTTGCTTCGTATGTACTGCAGGGCAGCACGTTATCTCTTGGAAGCATCTTCTTCATTATTTTCAGCAGATTTTCAAATCCCTTGTCAGATAATCCATTCTCTGCCTTCCATTGCAGCAATTCCAGGGTGGTGCCCAGCTTTTTCTGGCCATCTTCGCAATTTGGGTACAACAATTTTTTGTGGTCTTCTAACATGCGCTCCAACTTCAACCTCTCGTTTTCACTTGCGCAGTTTATCTGTTCTTCACGAATGACCTGACGAAGATCATCATCAGACTCATCAACAATGTCCTCAAGTTCAGCCTCGTCTTCCCCCATTTCAGTATCACCGTGTTCACCGAACATAGGATAATTATCATCATCCTCTTCTTCTTCATTGTCTTCCATTACAACCCCTTTTTCTCCGTGCTTGGTCCAACAAAAATAACTGGGCATGAAGCCTTCTTGCAACAGGTGGGTGTGTATGGTTCTTGAGTTATGGAAATTCCTCTTATTCTGGCATTTTTTACATGGACAAAAAATAAATCCATTCTGCCTGTTTTTCTCAGCCACATTGAGAAAACTATGCATGCCATTAAGGAATTCGGGACGACGTCGATCACTGTACATCCATTGCCGGTTCATCTGCATTATATAAATTTATCAACAACCATTATGCTAAATCATCATGACTAAATTAATTAATTAATACAAAAAGTTCATCACACGTTAATACCAAACTTGCGTATAGTGACCATACATATATAGTTCTCATAAAAATACACACTGAAACCATCCATAAAAACTCTCTCTAATTAATGCATTTAAAAACAACAACAAATGCGATCAAAATCGCAACAAAGGTAACAATTGACCCGACGGCATAATGATACCAAGCCTCTTTACTAATTGCATATTTCCTAATCTTTCTAATCTTCAGGCGCATTGCGTCCATCTCGCTCTTGTGACCATCGACGACACCGGCAAGAACCTTTTCCAAGGTCATCTTCTCTCTTTCAGTTTTTTCCAACCTTTCTTCAGTTTTTTTCAATCTTTCTTTCAAGCCAACATTTTCTTGTTCAACTAAGTATAACTTCTCAACAATAGGGTCGATTGGCATTTCCGGTTCCACTACCTCCTAGATAAAAATATCTATGTCAAGTTGGTCGGCGTAAGTAATTGTCGTATAATCAGGAAATAAAAATATGTAGTGAAAAAAGATAATATACCACATCCGAATCATAGACTGGACGAGGGCCAACGGGGACGGATATCAAAACCATGGCGCTATGTATATAAAAAAAATCTTACACAATAAGAAAATTATATACAAGTAAATACGTAAATCATACAAATCAAAATTTGTTTTGGTAAATAAAAACAATAGGCTCACCAAGGTTGTGTCGGTTATGGGGCGATCGACGGCAGTGAGGAAGGGGACAAGGCGCGCGACACTAAAAAAACCACAAATCATAATTAATGTTGAGCTCAAATTGCATGAATTTGTATACATAACAAAATGAATAACAAATTCTAGCTTAGGCATTTCATCAAACACCTAGCTAGCACAACAAAAATGAAATGAGCAAGAAAACGAGCAAAACTTGCAATGCCGGAAGAGGGAATGTTGATGCTAACCGTAGAACCGATGGGTACTAACAAGAGGAAGGAGAGAGCAAAAATGGAGTTGAGCTCGAGCTGGAAAAAATGGAGCTGAGCTCGGGGTGGTATGTAGGGTTTAGGGGAGGGATTTAGGACCGGTTTGTGTTACAAACCGAATCTAAAGGATATGACAGCGGGACCCGCGGTTGCTGCAAAAAATGAGAAAACCTGTAGAACCGGTTTGTGATACAAACCGGTTCTAAAGGGTCTGTCCCCTGGGTCCCCCTCCCTGCAGCAAATGGCCCGCAAGGCCTTTAGGACCGGTTTGTGTTACAAACCGGTCCTAAAGGCCTTGCGGCCATTTGCTGCATCGGTGGGGCCCAGGGGACAGACCCTTTAGAACCGGTTTGTATCACATCCGGTTCCATTGTGCTTGGCTCAATGCCCTGTTTTCTACTAGTGTGTTAGCAATAATTGGTCATTAGGTTGCCCATTAACATATGCTGATCACCAATTAGTGCCCTAGTCTATATACCTACTAATAAAGTCATTAAGGTTTCTGCCAAAAATTTCGTTCAACATAAAAAGACCGTCCTACCCTCCCACCAATATTCTATAGTCCGTTTTGTACGTCAGGTTTCTTGTTCGCCTGTTTGTCTTTTGTCCGATCGCTACCTCTTCTTAGAGTCCCGGCCCGTCTCGATTGCTACCGCTGTAGAACGAGGAATCATCGAGTAGCTATCCGTACCGGATACGTACAAAGGAAAATCATATAGCTGTCTCGTATAAGTCGGCGCACCCTATTAATATATATTCCACCCTGCTGTGATATCTTTCTATCTTGTAGCCATCGACACGGAAAAACGCCTTGCTACTTGCTCACGCCAATGGATGAAATCCGCTATGGCCGGCCGGAGGGAGAAGACACACATCCACGTTGCATCGCTTCAAATCTGCTCATCCTCGTGGACGGGCTCTGGCCGCGAGCGCCGGACATGGTCACCGGCACCACCACGTACCAACGGCCCGAACAGCCAAGACGCGGCGTTCCGGATGTCTGCCCCAAACTTTTAGATGGTGCCGACTTTTAATGCACACGGGCTCCGGCCGTGAACGCCGGACATGGTCACCGGCACCACCACGTACCAACCGCCCGAACAGCCAAGACGCGACGTTCCGGATGTCTGTGCCAAGATTTCGCTAGATTGACCGGATGACGCCGGCTTTTAATATAGGGAGCATACATTAAGATGGAACATTGCGACTCGAGCCGCTAGCTCCACCATCCGGCTGCCACAGCGTGCAGAAGATGGAGTCAGGTGGCGCCGGAGCCGGTGATGATTTCCTGATTCCCCCTCGTCGTGGCCACCGCCGGAGCCACTGCCTGGTCTTCTCCGGTTGCCTTCGTGGCTTGGCAAGTGCTGCATACGGGCTTCTTCTGCTCTAAGCGGCGTGTGAGATGCTGCTCGTGGCTGCCGGCATGGGTGTCCTCCTCCCGTACCTCCTCGGCGTGGAGTCGCCGTTACCGGGTGAGGATATCCTCTTGTGGTGGCTTCGTCCTCTAGGCTGCTCACGATGCAGGTCCCAACATCCTCCACGCCAAGCTGAATCGTCGAGCTAGCCTATGCTGTCATGGACGCGGTTCAATTCCATCTATATGCTCCGGTGCGATCTGTATTGAAGATCGCCAAGATCTTTTCCATCTCCAGCAGATGAGCGCCGAGGAAAGATGCTGGGTAGCGAGGACCGGAGTGGCATCCAGGGCTGAGCATCCTGGATCGTATGCGCATCAAGGGCGTACGTGATGGGGGGAGGCGGAGGAAGTGGCAAAAAAGCCACGCAGGCTGTGGACTTTGTCGCGCCAAGCTTCCCCGGTGATGAGCTGGCCTTCATCGGGTCCAGCAGCACCGTCGCGTCGCAGCCCCGTGCACGTACACGCACAGGTATCAGGCAACGTACATACTTAGCGATGCACTTCAGGCTGCGAGTGATAGGCATGCGTGCAAGAGTGCAGCGTGCGTGTGGGCAAAAGACTAAATCTGTGTAGCGATTCAGCCTAGGTTAGTGATTGTTTCTTTTACGATCCACCAACGCTAAATGCAACAAATTTGAAATCGTCTACTGCAAATCGTCCCTCGGTTTTCTTTCACGTTTCATACGAGCGTGTATAAGCACTTCCATCTGTTACTATTGTATTTTTTTGTTTCCTGAACTGGAGTGGTCATTGTATTCTACAGGTTATTTTGGTTTGCTCGTAGGGAATCCTTCCTTAGGAACTGGTAAACATCTTGAACTAGATGATACCCCGCGCGTTGCTGCGGGACCACATGTTTAAAAAAGAGTACGATCAATCAGTCAAAACAAATGTAACATAAATAAAATAAAAGTATTGTATAATAGTGCACAAATATATAAGGTCTGTACTTTATCAAAAAAAAAAGGTCTGTATGGATATGAAGTGTGAAAAACAACGTGTTCTAAACAAAATTACTAAGAGATTCATAATAAGATTATTCTTAGTTTAAAATGCTATTATTGACAACATGCCCATTTCAGTATAAGTAAGCGGGGGGCGAATATGCGGCAAAAAAGTGTGTGTAATGTGAAATCCACATTGTCCGATAACAAAAATGAAGGTGAAATAAATAGCATAACCTTTTAGTTGGTACAATTACATGAAAGTATTTGCATCGTCTCCCATAAAAATGCAGCCTTTTGTAAACCAAAATAGAAATAAAAAGTGACAACATACATGCACAAAAGAACTTTCAAAGATCAATGAACAAAAAATTCACAAGGTAGTTAAATATATTGCTTTCACATCTTGAGTGACTCAAGATAAATGTCATTAAGTGTAATAGATGGGAACTGCAAATCGTAATTTATTTTTATCATGTCCATATAGCTAAACAAATAAAATCATTTGGGAATGAAATTAATAATCCAGTGCCCTCTGGCCGCAATACAATTTCCTAGGTAAACATAGTCTGCGGATGGAGAAGTCATAATGATTGGATCTCATAGAGCGGCAAGGACGCATCACGTGCCTACAGACTGTAGCCAGAAATTGAGATTTGAGAAGGAAAAAGGGCAACCAACATAAACAATTCCTATGTAAGCATACAGGTGAATTTAATGATGCAAAATCTGTACAACGTCATAGCATGAGATTAGAAAAATCAGGTGGAAAGGAAGTTACTACCAGGTAACACCACAACGCAAACTGATCTGCAATATGGCATCTGCTCCGATTCTGCAAACAGTCGAAGAAGAGTAAAAAGCCACAATTAGAGTTGAATAGCGCGGGGGCAAATTGACCTTACAGAGAGACTGAGAGGGGCAGCCGATTGATGCTGCGCTCCGCGCAGCCGATTTAGCACTACCTGTTCAGATTTTATTCAGGCGGTTGGTACTCGGTATAAACTCCAGAAAACCTGTAGATGTCGCGCGGGCGCCGGCGCAGTGACCAGCTGGCCTAGTGATCAAAGGATAAACGGAGACACCGGAAGCTGCTGTCGCCGGGTGAGACCCTATCCAACACATTGGTCACTTGCGGGATCCAAACAGGACGGCCAAGGGCGTAAGGCGGTAAGGGTTCTCGTGCGACATTGGGGACTCGGGGGCGAACTTGAGTGACGATTGCGAAGATTTATAGACTATGGGAGATAAAAGGGACTTGGAACCATTAGACGATTCGTTTCCTTAGGGGAACGTGAGAAGACGAGGGATCAGCTGGAGAAGCGCTCGTTGGACCCATACGCTTTCAACCGCTCGTTGCTAACATGGCAGTAATATTAGGTGATCGGCAAAAAAGTTAATTCTGAAATTGAATTATGACGTGGCAGATTGGTGAGGTGGGAGGGCTGCATGTCTAGAGAAATGAGTTAGTGGGTTGCCTCTATTTAGTTATATATAGGATGTATTCGGGGTGTTGCAAGAAAATAACGTACTCCCTCCGTATTAAAATGTAAGATATTTTAGTTTTTTCTAGAAAAAATATATCTAGACATGTTTTAGTGTAACATGTATATGAATCTACGAACTAAAACATGTCTAGATATATATTTTGTCTAGGAAAAACTAAAACATGTTATATTTTAATACGAAGGGACACTACGGGAATCAGCTCAGACGCCGACGGCCCTCAGAGACGCCGACGGCCAAACATCGTCCCCCTCGGCGTAGGGTGGCCGACAGGATCGGCGCGCAGCGTGCCCGTCGGCGTCTGTTCGCCCCTCGGCGTATGGAACCTACGCCGAGGGCCACCGTCGGTGTATGTATCACCCTCGGCGTAGGGGCCGCCCCGTTACGTCGTTGGAATTAGGCCCGTTACGTGATGGGCTACCCCGAGGGGGTGCCGTCGGCGTATTATAAAGTTTTTTTTTTCTCCCGCGCTCGACCGTACCGTGCGCGGGCGTGTGTGACCTAGCCCTACGCCGAGGGGGTGCCGTCGGGTTAGGTTTTTTTCTTTTTTCTTTTGCATTTCGTCAATTCAAACAAGGCAGAAAGGTACCGTATATATAGTCATAAACAAGATCTAATATGAGTGGAACCTTCTTGTGCTAGGTGGATTATTAGTATCATAATCGGCGCGACAAACTCGTGTCGGTCCGCTTCTTTATCACGGGTGTCGGCAGCCCATGCTAGCTCCCCTGAACATTCTGCTATCACGGGTGTCGGCAGGCGGCCATGTGCGTGCGTGTTTTAAAAGAAACCTTTCCCTACGCCCGTGTGGTATAAATTTGTTCTAATATTAGAATTTGTTTCTTCTAATATTTTGTTTAAACCAATGCATTATCCTAGTCTTTCTAATATACCGCCACCCGCGCCCATGAAATAACACGGTGAAATCTCCCGGAGCCGACCCTATACAACACGGTGAAATAACACTAGTTCCACAATGCTACCCCCTTTCGACGCTGTTACCGCGTGTATCCGTATAAGTCTGGTATTTCTCCAGCGGGTCTAGGTTTTTCACCGGAGGGGGGCTATGGAGCGTCCGGGTCCCCACACAAGCTAGAGGGTCGCATAACATGTTAGTATAGGTGTGTTGTGGTCTTTGGATGGCAAAGATTGCACTCCGGGGTGTGACCCGCTTCACCGGCGTCCGTTTCTCCCTCGTTAGTTTACATGCGCTTATAGGGTGAAAGTCCCTTATCGGACGAAACGTCGGGAATCTTCCGAAGAGTTGGGTTCTACCAACTTGTTTTATGTTCCTATGGGATACCCTAACACAACCAAGCAGCTGGTTCCACAATGCTACCCCCTTTCGACGCTGTTACCGCGTGTATCCGTATAAGTCCGGTATTTCTCCAGCGGGTCTAGGTTTTCACCGGAGGGGGGCTACGGAGCGTCCGGGTCCCCACACAAGCTAGAGGGTGGCATAACATGTTAGTATAGGTGTGTTGTGGTCTTTGGATGGCAAAGATTGCACTCCGGGGTGTGACCCGCTTCACCGGCGCACGGTAATTTCATGTTGACGTGTATTAATGTTTCATTATTGTGCAGCACTTGGATTTTTGCACCGGGGATCAAGCGTACTCCTAACAGCCTGGTTGGATCTCTGCTTAGGAAGTATTGGCCGGGCTATTACTCTCCCGTCCCCGGTGGCGAGAGGATTCTAGCCAGCAGTTGGCACGACTATCAGGCCGCCCCTTGGGTTGGCTACGAGTCAGCTGCTGACGCTGTTATCACCAGGTTTTGGGTAAGACAAACTCTTCAAATTTCTTTCATAGTTGATAGTTGATGACTCCACCATGCTACCTCATGACTCTCACAATTATTTTTATGCCTAATTTACAGAGATTCTTTAGGGTGCTTCCGGAGGATCAGGACACGGCGGACAAGACTTTGCAGGGGGCTTGTAAGAAATTGGTGCCGCAACAGTTCTATAATCAAAAGAATACGTCCATGAACTTTTTCAGTTCTGAGAAGTTGGGCAAGAGGGCGCCGAAGCACGAGAATGTGGAGAATCCACCTGACATGACCCTGGATGATTACATGTTGGTAAGTAAATTGTCAAAAAGTTCATATGTTGCTGCTAAGGTGCATTTGCAATTTCTGTGCTTCAAATGAGTATCGATTTTTCAGGTTCGACCCTCGTGGAACTTAGGTAGGGAAGACGCATGGGAAGCGGTGGCGGCAAAGTGGCTCGGGCAAGACGCCGAGTTCAAAGCCGTGAGCGACCGAAACAAGGCAAACCGTGGCCACGTCGGGACACACCGTGCGGGTGCCTGCGGCCTTGCCAACTTCAAGGAAAAGATGGTATACATGGAACAACCTGCATCTATTTCGTGTTGTTTTCCTACTTGATGAACATAACATTTCCTCTTGTGTTCCTACTTGATACGCAGGCGCAATCTACTGGAGGGTTTGTTTCGGACGTGAAAGCATGGGAAACAATAAAGCTTAAGAAGCCCGATCCATCCAAGCCTCCTCCCGAGGTTCCCGAGTACTACGACAACACAAAGGACAAGTTGGATTTGTACTGCTCGACTTTCCAGACTTTCCATCCGCATGTGGAAAACCCTTTGGAGCACGAGACCGATATGAGAGCGTTGGTCGTGGCGGGAGGTGGCAGGGAGCATGGGCGTTACTTCCTAGCTGATACGGTGACCCCGCACATGCCTGAGTTGAGCTTGACGCGTGTCAAGTCTACCCTCACCGCCGATGACCCAAAGGTCACGCGTCATCGCCGGCCTTCCCGAGCTGACCACGATGTAAGTTGTCTCAATTTCATCCTATTTTCGACATTCGTTCCTGAGGTGACTGTTCACGAGATTCAATTTTCTTGGGATTGTAGCCTGCTTTCGAGGCGGCCTACGCAGCCGCTTTTGCGGAGTATGAGACGGCGTATAACGAGTGGCTGCAGGTCTCACAGGCATACGCCGAGTATAGAGAGATGCTCGATACTGTAAGTTACAACCTGTTGTTTCTACAAAATATTACAAGTCTCATTTCTCGTGGTTTGAACCTTCATTTCTACAACGCCTAACATCTACCCTATCTTGCAGGCGACCCGCATGTTTCTTATCACTAGTGAGAGGCCGACGTCGCTACCAGAGGCACCAGCGAACCCGGGGCCGGCGCCACGGGCCCCGTCGAAGGATATGTTCGCTCTTGGATACTACTCATCGACTCCGGTAAGTAATTTGGCAAACTAGTTGTGATCGATATCATGTGCATTCTAACTTGCTAACTTTTGCTCACACATGCATGTAGGGCTCGGGATGCTCCACGCATCGACCCTTTGGTCGTCCTGATGCCTCGCCCACGGGTTCCCGAGAGATCACAGCCTCGCCGAGTTCGTCTCGTCAGACCACACCGGTTCATACCGGTGGTGCTGCCTCGCCGAGTTCCGGGGTTGGTTCGACGGCGGCTACCCAGCGCCGTGCATCGCCGATCCTGACGAGGTCGGAGATGGGTACCTCGAGTGACGAGGCCGTGTAGCTAGGAGATGGTTGTGCTTGTAAGCACGGTTGAATAATGTCGTTGGATCATGTATGCACGGTGCTTGGATGGTTATGTATGCACGGTTGAATCATACTTTTGTGATGTTATATGATGTTTGGATTGATATGGTACCGTTGTGTGAAGTCTATGATGTTTGTGTGATGATATTCCATAATTTAGAGCTTTTATTTCTGTTGAAAACCTGCATAATTGCCCTGTAGAAATAACAGGAAAAAATAGCAATTATTCCAAAAAAAAATAAAGCAGGACCTACCCCGAGGGGATCCCCGTCGGCCTAGGCCTTTGCCCAGCCCAGGTAGGGGTCTACGCCGAGGGGAAGGCCGTCGGCGTAGGCCTCTGCCCAGCCCAGCTCGACCGATACGCCGAGGGGGAGGCCGTCGGCATAGGTCCTGTGCCCAGCCCAGCACAGAGGGTACGCCGAGGGGGCAGGCCGTCGGCGTACTTGGCTGCTGAGCCCTAGCTGTCCGCCACGTGGGCTTCTACGCCGAGGGGGTGGCCGTCGGCGTACGTAGGCGCGTAACGGATTCCGTCCTGACGCGTTTGCGGGCCCCACCTACCTATACGCCGAGGGGATATTATACGCCGACGGCCAGGACGGATTCGCCGACGGGCGTGTACGCCGAGGGGGCTACGCCGAGGGTGGCCGTCGGCGTATGGCTACGCCGAGGGGGATAAGAGCTACGCCGAGGGGGTCCGGCCGTCGGTGTACGGTCGCGTTCCTGTAGTGGGAGTACTATTATGTCTCTGCTTCTCGAGGAGTACAACGACTTAACTCATCAAGGTGTGGCATTTTGGAAAGAGGATTACCACACTGTTGGCCACGATGCGGAGGTGGTTACAATTTCAGAGTTCTATTTCAAGGTATATCTAATCTCTGCATCCATCGGAGCCGCGAGCGATCTTTTCTTACTTGCGCGTCTGCCGCTTGCCGGCGGTGGCGGCTGGCCTTTCCCCAGGCTTCTAGGGTGGATGCAGGGTTCCCTCCTAACAGCGGCGGTGCGTCTCGGCAGTCAGCGGCCCGGCTCGGGAGCTCAGCGATGCGGCCAGCCATTCCGGCTCAAATCCTGGCCCTTTGGAGCCCATCTGGGCCTGGGCGGGCCGTGGCAGACATGGTGACATCTCCTCCGGTGGGTGAAGAGCAGAGGCAAGTGTGTGGGATGGCGGCGTCAGCGGGGCCCCTGTTGCAGTGCGGCGCCGGACTTCATGGGCCCACTCAGGCTCGGCCAGGCCAGTGAGCCTGGTTTTTCATGCTGCTGCATTTGGTCGGCTACCGCTTCCTGGCGGTGGAGGTTGTTCCCTCCCGTGTGTCTTTGTACCGCTGACCCACGCCGGTGTCGTTGCTTCTCGGTCCTAACGGCCTCGCGAAGTGGATCTCGATGAGATGGCGGTGGTGAGTGCAAGACTGTGGTGGCATGTGCTGGTGGGTGGCAAGATTGGTGGAGCGTCCCGGAGTGCCAGGCGGTGTGATTTTTTGGAGGTTGGGAGAAATCCATGCCTTATCGGCGCTGACGCGGTGACACCCGCGGGTGTCGCCTTCCTTCCTCAAGGGCGTCGGTGTACCTCTTCTCTACCCCCCCTGTTGCGGACCAGGGGAAACCCTAGGATGTGTACCGGGGTAACCCTAGAAACGATCCGGGCAGCAGCAGCGTCGTCGTCGCATCCCCTCTTGAGGTGTTGCTTGGTTCGCAACGCTTCGGACGTTAGGAGCGTGGTGGAAATTCTTTGGAGGGCTCAGCGGTTGAGAGTCATCTCCGTTTTCGTCGAACCGCCATTGTCAGCTTTGTTTTCTCTTTTGTCTTCTTTTGTTTCTTTTGGGCGTGTTTTGTGCTGTTTTGCCCCAGCAGTGGCACCACCGTTGTATCGATTGGGTTGGTTGCTATATTAATATAGCGGGGCGAAAGCCTATTTTAAGAGAGAGAGTTCTATTTCAAGCAAACTGCGAACTTTTGGTTCCTTTTTAATTATAATTTAATTTTGTAAGTGTATTCTATGGATTAAAATGATCATTTACATTGTTTTCTTTTAAACATGTAATATTCTTCCATTGCAACGCGGGCGTTCTCCGCAACTAATTACTCCAAACTATAGTATTTTCTGCAGAAGTAGACCACCATTATGATTGGGTGAAACACATCGTTGTACGTCTATCCCGCATAGTTTTTTTCGCTCCGTTGCAACGCACGGACATGTTTTCTAGTTGACATTAAAAAAGACAAGGGTAGGTTTACACGTAGTTGAGGTAGACATGATTGTCTGCTCGGTGCGGACCAGACTTATGTTTGAGGCAGGTGATGGAGATGTAGCTGGGGCGCCATAGTTGTGTTGGAAACCCATGGACGCCGACATTGGTCTTGGATCGAGTTGGCTGACGGTGGTCTTAGCCCTTTGACCTCTGATAGCACCCTTTTAAATCGTCCACTAGGAATAACTTGGTTTTCCCGTACTGTGTATATCTACAGCTAACCTCCTCTTTTTTATAGTTCCTCCCATCTGAAAAAGGTGTTGGAGGAGGAAAGTAGTACTCCCTCCGTTCCATATTAGATAACTCTCATATAAATGTATCTAGACATATTTTAGTACTAGATACATCTAGTTGAGAGCCATATTCCGTTCCATATTAGATGACTCTCATATAGATATATCTAGACATATTTTAGTACTAGATACATCTAGTTGATAGTCATCTAATATGGAACGGAGTGAGTATGTGTGTACTCTTCAGCTCGAGGTACTAATTACGGATCAGGGTATTTTTTTTAATAAAGTGAGTTTTTACTATTTAAAGAGATTTAAGCACTAACCCAAATTCTGCGTAAGTAGGATGCACACAACATTCACAATTCCAGTAGTGCGGAAAATAAATAAAAAGACGAATTACATGTCACAATGAGAAATTGTAAAACGTCTAGGCCGATCCGCAAATTATGTTGTGATTCATGTTGGGATAAAAAGTCTCTCGACGTATCCTCCAGTCTTATACACACCTCGGTAAACAGCTCGCGATGCTCCACACGTTGCAACATTGACAAAGAATGGAGAGTAGCGTACTCCTCTAGATAAGCTGCATGAGAGAAAAAAAATCATTAAAAATCTTGTCATTTCTACATATTCAAAGCGACCATATAACGGTAAGGGCTGCCACCCTAATAAGTTGTTTAAACCTATGATCTATTCTATTCAATCAAGTTACAAAAATACTAGCAATGTTTCGTAGGGGGTATAAGGTACAACCTATGTGGATGATTGAAAATATATAACTAGCAAATTTTCACTCGAAAAATAAGTGCTTGATAGTCTCGTTCTTATGACAGAAGACACACTTTTTTACTTTCATGTCAATTTCTTTTTGCAAGGTTATCTTTAGTAAGAATTACCCCCCGACAAAGATAGCATGTAAAGACCATGTTTTTTAGTGGAATATTCATCTTCCAAATCTTCTTATTATTATCTACTGTCACATCGGGTTAGATTAGAGCTTTGTACATAGAGTTCACCGAGAATTTACCACTCTTATGCAAACTCCACTGAAACTCATCGGTCCCTTGTGTTAGGTCAACTAAAGCCAGACTTGTAGCAACTCATTCCAATATGCTAGTCGGAGACCAACAAGATATCTTCCGAACATCACATTTGGTGGGGTATTTTTCAAAACCTGAGCGAGCGTATCACTTTTGTGACATCCAAGTATAATGTTGTATACAGCTGGACATTATTCTTAGAGGGTGGTAGTAGCTAGCCACGTATTCTCCCATAACATTATCTTTGAACCGTCCTTTATGAAAAAAAATAACCAAATGGAAAGAAGAATTTCTTTGTCGTCATTGGGCCAACCCAAAAGTGTAAATCACCTAGTCTCCACGAGATTGTGATACCACACTTGAGCCAATATACTTTCTCATTAGAAGAGTTTGCCATGCCCCGTGTTTGGTAAGAATGTTGAACATCCATTTACCAAAAATGGCTCTATTCTTGACCTCCAGGAGCGCGCCGCCTCGTGCGCCGTCTCCAAGGTGGCGAGCGAGAGGCGCGTCTCTCCCGAGCGGATCTCGACGGAGAACGTCCCCGCGGTGCGCGCACGCATGCCACGGTAGCCGCTGCTGCACCGGCGGCGCGGCGACATCTTCTCCTCGAGCGCGGCGGCGGCGGCGATGCGGTGGGAAGTTCCAGTGCGCACGGGGGAAGAGGAAGAGGAAGAGAGGAGGGAAGGATGAGCGGCGCGCGCTGGACTCCGCGCGGCATTTAAAGCGCGCGCGCTGCCGCTTATCCCCGCGTTGGCTCCAAAAAAATCGCGCGCGCTATTTTGGCGCCTCTGTTGCAGAGCGCGTCCGCGCCTGCGCTGTTTTGGCGCGTCCGTTGGAGATCCTCTAATTTTCCTTTCGAACCACTTCATATTTTTTGGAGCATTTCTTCAACATGCTTCCGTTCAACAACTGTAAGCCTCCTGAAATTAATCGAATGTCTGGATAACTTATTGGAAACTTACCTTGCCTGACCTTGCCCATGTCACGCCCCGGGATCGGGCACTATGCAGATTTCAGCATTTCCGCCAAAATCCACATAATAACCGATTCCAGGTTGCCACTTGTGATAACATTACAACAGTTCACGAATAATCCACCACAACAACAGAGGAGGTATATACAAGACGACTCAAACGAGTCAAGGATACAACTGATACAATACAAAGATCCAAATGACAGCGGAAGAAACAACATAGTGTCCGACTACGGACAAGATACAAATTGGACTAAGAGTCCTGAAGATAACTGATGGCGTCCAATCCCTGCCCAGGCCAAGTCGGAGGGATTCCCAAGCTAACGTCGTCAGACTTCAAATCTGTTGACTACAATGTGGAATATGCAGCCACGAAATGGATTCGTGGGTCAGTACTATTAAGTACTGGCAAGTGGATAAACCATACTCACAAGATACCAGCGTAACCAATCATCACAAGATACAAGTACTTTGGGTAGAACGGAAGGAAGGGATTATTGCAAAGAAGCGGCAGCGGGCTGCACTAACTAACTACAGAGACGCGCTACAACATCCGACTAAAAGAAAGGGATAAGATAGCGTGACAAAACCAACTATAACTACTCACCAAACAATACCCATCCAGTGTTACCCCCTACTAAGGAAGCAACCCAAGGAAACTTACACTGTTGATTAAGGTGACATTCATTTTTATGGTGGAGGTAATCTATATTACTAGTCAAGTTATCATCGTTAAGTGTAAGTTGTCTGAGTACTTGTTAGCCAGCACTTTCACCAACTCATCCATAACCGCGGACAACACGGCTTCTCGAGAAGATTAACCCTGCAGGGATGCACCAATTTGGCCGTACACGTAAGAATAACCCGCCAGATGGAAATGCACTTCCACCAAGCGAGGCACTCAACACAACCCAACTCTTCTTCGCATCAAGCCCAAAGAACCACGTGCTGTGCGTGCGCGGCTAATCGAGCCCCCACGAAGAAAAGGGGGACCCTCATAGCACTCTAAGACCACGCCGTCCTAAATGCCGACTACAAAAGTTCCACCCTGGCGCCAAGGGTTCGCACCTGCATATGCATGCATCAAATGGAAAGCCCGAACTAAGTGTGGCGATTTGGACGAGATGCGAATCGAATCAGAATTGCGGGGGGCGTCCATACACGCTTCCCACATGCGGTTAGTGCGCTCATCATGGATCGGAGGACAAGACCCTTTTCCTAATTAAGTTCGACACTAGCAGGCCTCAAAACCACGCCGGGCCTCCTGCCGGTGCCTTATCATCAAATTATTATTACCCAAAACATTAACATGTTGTTGATTAAGACAAGCCCAACTAACAACTAAACAGGTGATAGAACAAAGGACAACATGACTAGAGGGCAAACAACACTAAGCATGCTAGTACGACACAGGCCAACAAACAACAGGGTTATAGGTGTGGAGGTAAGGCAATATCGTGGCAGCAGGGTAACCATGTGATGGGATCGGAACACAAGCATCGAAAATACTAGGCTAGCACAAAGACAACGGAAAGAATCGATAACAAGTGAGGAAAGTCAACATAGGTAGCAAGTGAGTATACTTGGCTGAGATCCAGCAAGTAGGGGTACATCCGAATAACTTGTCGATGCTCACATCATCTCAACGTCCTATCCGCGAAGAAGCAAAGCACTAAAAGAAACACCGGATGCAACACTTACTTCTACGGCAAAAGATCCGGCATGATCCTATTATATATGCATGACATGCGAGATGCAACTTGAGCAATATTAAATGGAACCGGAGTCCCAACAATTTAATTAATAAGGTTCACATTGTTTAACTACCCAGCAATATTAAATGTTGGATTAACATGGCGAAACAAGATATAGATGCGCTACACCAATTTAAATGAAGTCGGGACATTTATATAATAATTCCCGCACACTCCATATTTAATTATTAGGTGATATCTAATTACCCACACCCACAAGATGCAATGCAACATGATGCGATGACATTTTAAATATAGTTGATATGTTATAGAAAAATAGGGCATATAGGTATAGGGTTGGGGTTCGGGGTCGCACGTGGTTCAGGAGGTCTCCGGGTTCGAAGCCACCGTCTTCGGCGCGTAGAGGAAGTAGTCGAAGTAATATTCGAGCACCACTCTTCGGGGTTGGTGGAGATCTCGGCGTATCCGAGGTACACGTCACATCTTCGAGGTCGATGGGGTTCATGGCGTCCGTGTACTTGTCGATATCTCTCGGTCGTTGGGCTCTCGTGGACACGCACGAAGGTGGCCACCACAAACAAGTCCAACGGCGGCGGTGTAGGCGTTCACGGTTCGTCGAGGAAGTAGTCGTGGTCGATGGTACTCATCACATCCGACATCTCCGGGGTCGAAGTAGTTCCCGTTCCGAATGGGTATTAGCCGTGGCCGAGCCGCAACATCAAAGTCTTCATTGTCGATGGTGAACTTGGCGGGTCACAACCTTCGGGATTCACGACAATGGGGTCTCACGGGCGCGCACCGGTGGGCGGGGCAGGAGCAGCGACCGACGTTGGGGCCAGCGAGGTAAGGCGGAGGCGACCCTGAGGAGGCCCGGGCGTGGACGTCGTCGTACACGGCAGTGCCCACGCGCTCGCCGGAGGAGAGACGATGGGCGGAGGCGCTGCAACCGGAGGAGCTCGGGAGGAGAGCCGCAGGGTGCCGGGGCCGTGCGGCGCGAGCAGGGGAGGCTGGCCCTACCGGCAGAGCTCCTGCTCGGGGGTGGCGGCCGTCCACGCGGGGAAGACGGGAGCCGCAGCAGCCCGCAGCAGCTGCCGGCGGCCAATGGAGGAAGGGGCAGGAGGCGAGGTGGCGGCGCCTGCGGTGGAGAGGCCGGCGGCGAGGCAGAGCTCGGGGCGCAGGGAGACGACGGGGAGGGGCGGCGCTGGCTCGCCGGAGCCAGCAGAGGGAAGGGCGGCGAGCACGGGCCGAAGGCGGCGCGGAGATGGCGACGGCGGCCTCTTCGTCGACGGAGGGGTCGAGGGGAGCGCGGGAGGTGACGGAGATTGGGGCGCTGCCTGCCGGCGGCGCGACTCGAAGCGAGGGTGGCGCGGGTCCTCGCGAGGAGCTTCGCTCCTGGGAGGGCTGGCGGCGCTCGCGGGGCTCAGGTGTGTGCGTGCGTGTGTTGAGTGTGTGGGTTAGGTAGGCTGCTAGGGTTTGGGGAAGTGGGGTGGCCGGCTGGGCCTGTTGGCCCAGTTTCGGTTGGGCTGCCCCTCTCTCCCTAACAAAACTTTTTTCTTTCTGTTATTATTAATTTTTAGATTTGGTTTAGGCAAAAAAAATTAAAAGAGTTTTAGGCATCAAATTAGTTCCAGAATAATTTAGAAAATAGAATTTGATGAATTACCAATTGTTTGCAAGTTTTAAAAGTATAGCGATGCACGATGCACAAGAATACAAACAGCAACACACAAAAACTAATTGGGGAAAATCCCCGGGCGTTACAATCGACACCACTAACAAGGGATTGCGCCCTCGCAATCCGCCGCCCCGGGATCGGGCACTATGCAGATTTCAGCATTTCCGCCAAAATCCACATAATAACCGATTCCAGGTTGCCACTTGTGATAACATTACAACAGTTCACGAATAATCCACCACAACAACAGAGGAGGTATATACAAGACGACTCAAACGAGTCAAGGATACAACTGATACAATACAAAGATCCAAATGACAGCGGAAGAAACAACATAGTGTCCGACTACGGACAAGATACAAATTGGACTAAGAGTCCTGAAGATAACCGATGGCGTCCAATCCCTGCCCAGGCCAAGCCGGAGGGATTCCTAAGCTAACGTCGTCAGACTTCAAATCTGTTGAGTGCAATGTGGAATATGCAGCCACGAAATGGATTCGTGGGTCAGTACTATTAAGTACTGGCAAGTGGATAAACCATACTCACAAGATACCAGCGTAACCAATCATCACAAGATACAAATACTTTGGGTAGAACGGAAGGAAGAGATTATTGCAAAGAAGCGGCAGCGGGCTGCACTAACTAACTACAGAGACGCGCTACAACATCCGGCTAAAAGAAAGGGATAAGATAGCGCGACAAAACCAACTATAACTACTCACCAAACAATACCCATCCAGTGTTACCCCCTACTAAGGAAGCAACCCAAGGAAACTCACACTGTTGATTAAGGTGACATTCATTTTTATGGTGGAGGTAATCTATATTACTAGTCAAGTTATCATCGTTAAGTGTAAGTTGTCTGAGTACTTGTTAGCCAGCACTTTCACCAACTCATCCATAACCGCGGACAACACGGCTTCTCGAGAAGATTAACCCTGCAGGGATGCACCAATTTGGCCGTACACGTAAGAATAACCCGCCAGATGGAAATGCACTTCCACCAAGCGAGGCACTCAACACAACCCAACTCTTCTTCGAATCAAGCCCAAAGAACCACGTGCTGTGCGTGCGCGGCTAATCGAGCCCCCACGAAGAAAAGGGGGACCCTCATAGCACTCTAAGACCACGCCGCCCTAAATGCCGACTACAAAAGTTCCACCCTGGCGCCAAGGGTTCGCACCTGCATATGCATGCATCAAATGGAAAGCCCGAACTAAGTGTGGCGATTTGGACGAGATGCGAATCGAATCAGAATTGCGGGGGGGCGCCCATACACGCTTCCCACATGCGGTTAGTGCGCTCATCATGGATCGGAGGACAAGACCCTTTTCCTAATTAAGTTCGACACTAGCAGGCCTCAAAACCACGCCGGGCCTCCTGCCGGTGCCTTATCATCAAATTATTATTACCCAAAACATTAACATGTTGTTGATTAAGACAAGCCCAACTAACAACTAAACAGGTGATAGAACAAAGGACAACAGGACTAGAGGGCAAACAACACTAAGCATGCTAGTACGACACAGGCCAACAAACAACAGGGCTATAGGTGTGGAGGTAAGGCAATATCGTGGCAGCAGGGTAACCATGTGATGGGATCGGAACACAAGCATCGAAAATACTAGGCTAGCATAAAGACAACGGAAAGAATCGGTAACAAGTGAGGAAAGGCAACATAGGTAGCAAGTGAGTATACTTGCCTGAGATCCAGCAAGTAGGGGTACATCCGAAGAACTTGTCGGTGCTCACATCATCTCAACGTCCTATCCGCGAAGAAGCAAAGCACTAAAAGAAACACCGGATGCAACACTTACTTCTACGGCAAAAGATCCGGCATGATCCTATTATATATGCATGACATGCGAGATGCAACTTGAGCAATATTAAATGGAACCGGAGTCCCAACAATTTAATTAATAAGGTTCACGTTGTTTAACTACCCAGCAATATTAAATGTTGGATTAACATGGCGAAACAAGATATAGATGCGCTACACCAATTTAAATGAAGTCGGGACATTTATATAATAATTCCCGCACACTCCATATTTAATTATTAGGTGATATCTAATTACCCACACCCACAAGATGCAATGCAACATGATGCGATGACATTTTAAATATAGTTGATATGTTATAGAAAAATAGGGCATATAGGTATAGGGTTGGGGTTTGGGGTCGCACGTGGTTCGGGAGGTCTCCGGGTTCGAAGCCACCGTCTTCGGCGCGTAGAGGAAGTAGTCGAAGTATTATTCGAGCACCACTCTTCGGGGTTGGTGGAGATCTCGGCGTATCCGAGGTACACGTCACATCTTCGAGGTCGATGGGGTTCATGGCGTCCGTGTACTTGTCGATGTCTCTCGATCGTTGGGGTCTCGTGGACACGCACGAAGGCGGCCACCACAAACAAGTCCAACGGCGG
The DNA here is from genome assembly GCA_028641055.1 of Alopecurus myosuroides. Taxonomy (NCBI): domain Eukaryota; kingdom Viridiplantae; phylum Streptophyta; class Magnoliopsida; order Poales; family Poaceae; genus Alopecurus; species Alopecurus myosuroides. The sequence continues at coordinate 522,549,340 of CM054057.1, read as the reverse complement.
CGGTGTAGGCGTTCACGGTTCGTCGAGGAAGTAGTCGTGGTCGATGGTACTCATCACATCCGACATCTCCGGGGTCGAAGTAGTTCCCGTTCCGAATGGGTATTAGCCGTGGCCGAGCCGCAACATCAAAGTCTTCATTGCCGAGTGGCGAACTTGGCGGGTCACAACCTTCGGGATTCACGACAATGGGGTCTCACGGGCGCGCACCGGTGGGCGGGGCAGGAGCAGCGGCCGACGTTGGGGCCAGCGAGGTAAGGCGGAGGCGACCCTGAGGAGGCCCGGGCGTGGACGGCGTCGTACACGGCAGTGCCCACGCGCTCGCCGGAGGAGAGACGATGGGTGGAGGCGCTGCAACCGGAGGAGCTCGGGAGGAGAGCTGTAGGGTGCCGGGGCCGTGCGGCACGAGCAGGGGAGGCTGGCCCTACCGGCGGAGCTCCTGCTCGGGGGTGGCGGCCGTCCACGCGGGGAAGACGGGAGCCGCAGCAGCCCGCAGCAGCTGCCGGCGGCCAATGGAGGAAGGGGCAGGAGGCGAGGTGGCGGCGCCTGCGGTGGAGAGGCTGGCGGCGAGGCAGAGCTCGGGGCGCAGGGAGACGACGGGGAGGGACGGCGCTGGCTCGCCGGAGCCAGCAGAGGGAAGGGCGGCGAGCACGGGCCGGAGGCGGCGCGGAGATGGCGATAGCGGCCTCGTCGTCGACGGAGGGGTCGAGGGGAGCGCGGGAGGTGACGGAGATTGGGGCGCTGCCTGCCGGCGGCGCGGCTCGAAGCGAGGGTGGCGCGGGTCTTCGCGAGGAGCTTCGCTCCTGGGAGGGCTGGCGGCGCGTGCGGGGCTCGGGTGTGCGTGCGTGTGTTGAGTGTGTGGGTTAGGTGGGCTGCTAGGGTTTGGGGAGGTGGGGTGGCCGGCTGGGCCTGTTGGCCCAGTTTCGGTTGGGCTGCCCCTCTCTCCCTAACAAAACATTTTTTCTGTTATTATTAATTTTTAGATTTGGTTTAGGCAAAAAAAATTAAAAGAGTTTTAGGCATCAAATTAGTTCCAGAATAATTTAGAAAATAGAATTTGATGAATTACCAATTGTTTGCAAGTTTTAAAAGTATAGCGATGCACGATGCACAAGAATACAAACAGCAACACACAAAAACTAATTGGGGAAAATCCCCGGGCGTTACAGCCCACATCCGAATAACTCAGCATACAATGTAGTATCATTCTGAGCCTCACAGAAATACAAAATTCACATTTATAGAAGTTAATATTTAGAATGGAAAGCTTCTCGAAAGCTGATAAAATTAATTTCAGCTTTTTTGATGTTTCCATGTCACATTTCATGAAAAGAATTGTATCATCATCATATTAAAGAACAGATAACCCGCCATATCCACTAGATATGGGACTACACCTTCAATTTGATCATCCAGTTTTGCACACTCAATGATTATGGCTAGCATACCAGCAAATATTAAATAGTATAGATCATAACGGATCACCTTGTGGGTAATCCTTTTCACATTTGGAAATATCTACCAAAGTCAAAATTTACTTTGATGACAACACTTTCTCCAAAAAAAATATGGATCAAAGCGCGCCACTCATCAGAAACATCTTTCATTCCGAGTGTTTGCTGGAGGAAAGACCACTTAAATTTATCATAAGCCTTTTCAAATTTTATCTTTAATATCATTTAGCTTTTCACGATGCAACTCATGAAATGTTTCATGTAAAATAAGAACCCCATTAAGGATATTGCGACCTTGCATAAAAGTCGTCTGAGTCGGACACACAACATAATCAGCCACCAAATTAAGCCTAATTGTAGTTATTTTAGTGAAGAAGCTAACGTTTAGAAGACATATAGGTCTATATTTCTGGATCTTTTCTGCTCATTTGGTAACGAAATTATCGCATCAAAATTTAGGCGAAGTAGTTCGAGTTGTCCATCATGGAGAGCATGAAATTTGATTGATGTATGGCCAAGAGACAGTAAAATACATCAGTTTCATGATTAATGTATTATGTTTTTATGATATAACTGCTATGGTCACTAAATATAAGATTTAGAGGAAAACTCATACGCACATGTAGACACATAAACACACCGTTATAACCCTTTGTTATGTCTCACAGACAAACTCATTAATATTATATGACCACGTTTTCACAGTCATGGACATTTATTACGTCAATATAAATGGGAGCACATTGTTGTTTCAACATTATGGCTGGGTAGACCCAAGTAGTTGAGATACTACGAGATTATTTTTGCTAAATAGTATCATCACAGATTGGTCGTTTTGTTTGCTTACTTAGACCATGAGAATATTGTCGCACCCGGACTTCTAGAGGATACTCACCGTACGAACTGAACAGTATTTTGATTGGATTACGGGGCTTAACGGCTCCCGCGTCCCCTTACGGGTAGGCCAGCACTTATGTGCGACAACCAACCGTTACTGTTCACCGTCGATGTAGACTATCCCGTAGAAATCAGGACACTACCATTGACGTACTTCATACCATACACACATGGTACGTCAACGGCTTTGAACAAAAGGATAACACAACATGCCTCTAAGACACAAAAGATTGAAATAAGTTGCAAATGGCCATAACTAGGGCAGAGAATAGCAAATACAATCATCCAGAGGACACATGTCCCAACATAATATCATTACAACTCAGCGGAAGCATTCAAAGGGTCTGAGTACAGACAAATCCAAATAGGCTTAAGAAGCCGGGAATGAAAAGAAAACGGAGCCCATCCACGATGTCTCGGATCCTGCCCGGGTACGCTAACTACTCGTCAGCAGCCTCGTCAAACTCCACGTAGTAGCCGTCACCTGGATCCTCGTAAGCGTAGTCTGCGGAAACCACAGCCCCAAAGGGGTCAGTACATAAACGTACTGGCAAGCAAGACTCACAGTTCACCAAAATGTAACCCGTCAACACCAAGCACATATGCCTTATGATCAACGGAAGAAAAGGGTATAAAAGATGCTGCAACTGGCTGCACTAACCAACTACAGAACGTATTACAACTTCCGGTGTAACAGAAAGAGATAAGATAGCGTATCGTAACTAACTATAGCTAACCACCAATCAAACCCATCCTGGATCTCGCCCCTTATCCAAAGAAGCAATCCGAGGATAACTCACACAGTTGGATTAATGATGGATCAAGTTGTTGCTTCAGTAAGCCTATTACTAGTCAAGTTATCATTAGTTAGGTGTAAGTTGTTCTAAGTACTTGTTAGCCAGTACTTTCACCAAGTCAACCATAACCGCGGAAAACACGGCTTCTCGAGAAGATTTATCCCTGCAGGGGTGCACCAATTTGGCCGTACACGTAAGAATAACCCGCCAGATGGGAAGGCCTTTCCCACCAAGCGGGGCACTCAACACAACTCAACTCTTCTTCGCATCAAGCCCAAAGCACCACGTGCTGTGCGTGCGCGGCTAATCGAGCCCCCCGAAGAAAAGGAGGACCCTCATAGCACTGGAAGACCACGCCGCCCTAAATGCCGACTACAAAAGTTCCACCCTGGCCTCGGGTTCGTACCTGCATATGCGTGCATCAAATGGAAAGCCCGAACTAAGTGTGGTGATTTGGACGAGATGCGGATCGAGTCAAATTGAGGGGGGCGCCCATACACGCTTCCCACATGCGGATAGTGCGCTCATCATGGATCAGTAGACAAGACCCTTTTCCTATTAGGGTCGACACTAGCAGGCTTCAAAACCACGCCGGGCCTCCTGCCGGTGCCTTATCAGCAAATTATTATTACCTCAAATTAACAGGTTGTTGTTTAACACCGAGCCCCAGAATATAACAGATATATGATAACAGAAAGTAACGGGTAACAGACTCGAGCAAAACAACCCTAAGCATGCTAGTAAGACACGGGCTCAACCAAAGGGGTGATAGGATTGGAGGTGAGGCAATATCATGGTTCAGGGTATCATGTGATAGGTTCGTAACAGAAACAACTACCACTATGGCTAGCAGAAAAGAACAACGGAAAGTATCGGTAACCAATGTTGAAGGGAACACAGTGGTTCATGTGAGTGATAACTTGCCTGCAAACCCAGTAGCCGGGTACTGAGCTAGATCCTCAGAAGGGGTGTCGTAAAGATCGTCGGTATCAACGTCGTCGTCTATCCGAGAAGAAGCAAACAAACAAGGCAGAAATATAAACAATCATTATCATGGCATAGTGCACAATCAAAGATGATGCATGACAAGTTAATGGTTGCATCAAAATAAACTAAGTGACATGGTACACAATTTAGATGGACCCCTATGCAATTTTGAGTTGCATATGGAGAGGTTCATGGATTAAGTTGGAACCAAATGATTTGCAATTAATTATTAGGTGAAAGTTGTTAGCATGATGCATGCATGATGGTAACAACAAAATAACAACAAATAACAATAATAGATGCAAGTGATAAAAGGATTTAACAAGTTTTGGAAATCATTTAGTAAGTTTAGAAATTTTGGGTTACTTAAACATGTCACACAAACAATTGTTGTTTTCATCAAGTTAGAGGGTGCCAAACAATTAACAAAGTTTATATTTGAAAAGAACATCAAATTTTAGTTGGATTACATGTTTCAAATATTGAAATAGGAGGTAGGATAATTTAATTATGAATTAAACAATATTAAACAAGTTTTAAATGAAATTAAAACAAGTTTGAATTTAATTGAATTTTTATTTGTTCAAAACATAAATTCAAATTCACATTTGAAAAGTTCACACTTTGATGGTTTGAAAACATATTTTTCATGTTTAAAATTATTTTATTTTGAGCAAGTTATGATTTTATCAAATTTAAATGAATTAAACAAGTATTAAATTATTTAGGCAATTTAAATTATTCAAACCATGAAACAAAATTTATATTTGAATAGGTTATTTGAAATAGCATTGAAAACATATTTTATTTGCATGATTTGGATTTATTATGAATTAGTTATGAATTTTAGCAAAATACAATTGAATTATTTGAATTCAAATTTGAATTGCAATTTGAAATTTCAAAACAGTACACAATTGGATTATTTGGAAAGATCATTTAATTTAGAGCAATAAACATATATAACTTTTATTATTTAGAGTTATGGATTAAAAGTTATTAAAGTTTAAAGTTTAGGGTTTAATTCTGCCAATTAAAAGGAAAATAATTTAAAACAGAAACGTGTTAATTCGTTTGTTACCGCGCTGGATCTAACCCCAGCCACTGCCCCGTGGGCCTGTGGCCAGCGTGGCGCGCGCGCGCACGCGTGGCAGCCACAGTGGCTGACGGGTGGGCCTCTGCGCGGGGAAGGAAAATGCCTAAAAAAAGGTTTTGCGCTGCGGGGACTCGAACCCACGACCAGCCGCGAGATTCAGACGTGATGTTACCATTGCGGTAATTCTTCAGTTTTGACAGAGAGGGGAACGCGGACAGGTTTAGGTGTCAAGCTGTTATCTGAAACTCACAAGCGCGCGCTGGCTAACTGAACTATCTGACAGAGACTTGGTTGTTGCTCGCCGGCGGGGAGATACGCGGCCGTGCTCGATGCAGATGGGGTGCAGTGGGGTGGTGGACGTGCACGGTACCGTGGTGGTGCACAGAGGGAGAGAGGGAGGTAGCTGGTGGAGCTCACCACCGTCTGTAGACGTAGCAGGAGGGCGGTGACGACAGCGTGACGGAGGCGACGGCGGAGGTGTCGTGGACGGCGGCGACGTCCTAGCGGCTCCCCGGGAATGCTCTGATGTCCAAAAGAGAGAGGCAGCTGCAGGCTTTCGATTTTAGGGTCTAGGTAGGGAAGTGGACAGCCATGGCGACGTCGCGGTGGACGGATTCAGTCGGGGTTCTCCGGCGAGGGGCGACAGTGAGCGGGAGGTGGCCGGGAGAGGGGCAGACGGCGGCGGAGAAGAGGGAAATATGGCGCCTAGGGTTAGGGTAGGGCAGCGGGGCTCCTAGGGGGGTACATATAGGGCCAGAGGGGCATCGGATCGCCGTTGGAGCTCGCAGATGCCGCCGTGGCTGCCTCCGATGGCCGCCGTACAGGAGAGTGACGACAGAAAGAACAGGGGAAAAAAACGAAACGTTTCCCTGCGTTAAGTGGCGGGCTGGGCTTGCGCGCGAGGAGAGGGGAAAAGAGTAGTGGGCTGGGCGCAGCCCACTCCCCCTGGCTGTTCCTTTTGCCTTTTCTTTTTTAAAAAATTCCTTTTCTGTTTTTTTTTGTAGGGTTTGGTTTTTGGAAGAAAAGATAGCTTTTAGTTTAGTAAAAATTCTAGAAAAATTAGGTTAAGTTATTTAGGTAATTAGAAAACAATTTCCAAGATTTGTTTTAAAAAATGTTGAGATTTGCTTGCTGTTTGAAATTAAAACAAATTTAGGTGAAATTTTAATATTAAATGATCATTAATAAAACCCAACATTAAAATAGGGTAACCCCTATGTTAAATTACAAACCATTGATCAAAATTGTGTTATAATTTGCATGGATTCAATTGGTTGTTGTTTGATGCTTGAATTTGGAATTTTAAAGGTGTTTGGAAATTAAATGATTGGTTTAAAACCAACATTTTCACAAGTGATCACTATGGCATAAAATGAAACCAATTGGTTGTTATTACTTGTGATTTTTATTTAAAATGTTGTTACAGAGCAAGTATGGAACCATTGTTTGAATAAAGTTTGAATTTGAGTTGTGAAAACAGTGGAAATCAAATGCAACAATTAAGAAACAAATGCAAACAACATGGAAACAATATGATGACATGATGCAATACTTTAATAAACATGCAACAAACATTCTAAGGGGATGGTTTTCATACTTGGGATGTTACAAATATTCAATGATGTTTACTGTAAGGACCATTTTGGTATAGTCAAGTATCACACCGTAAACTGGGTGATCAAAAAGGCTAACACTAGGTGGTCATGAAAGTATTCATTCATTGTGATAGTTCAAGATTGGCAATTAATCCTCTAGTTAATAGAGAGATACATCCAGGATCAACTCAGTAAAATAGTATCGGTAAATAAGTCTGCGCAGACAAGGACATGACACTAGTCATGGGGATACTATGTCACGGTAACGAGTAAAAGGAATCATACAAGATATCGGGAATAATGCGATAAGGTGATTAAAGAATTTAATCACAGTCTTATCATTTATCTCGTCCCGAGGTATTGATTGGTATCGCGAAGTAATAGGAATTTACTTAACAACCAACATGTTCAACAGTTTTCTTCGTATAACTTGTGGGAATCAATATGGACGTCCACGGTCCCGACGTTGATTATTGATTGGGAACAATCATCCCTACTAGTTATCGAACATGTAGGGGTTACACACTTAAGGCGTTAAAGTCTGTTGTTTTCATTGTATGGTCCAGAGGAGAATAGGGTATCATTCGGGTAACTTCGATGTGTTAGAATAAATATTCAAGAGAGATTACGGAGGAGATGAGATGTCTATAGATGTTGCAAATATGTTTCTAACATCAATAGGTAATGGTAGATGTCATTATGATATCACATAATCAATTCTGGTGTCAATCGGAGTCGTTTTGGGAAAGTTATCATAAGAGAGAAATAATGCCGGTGTAGGCAGAATGTTATATGAGATATAACAAAGGATATGAGATGTCCCGGGATGTCGGGAATATGTATCAGCCATCGTTAGATAATATCGATGATTTTATTTATAGGGGTCACGGGGTTCTGGAAGAGTTCCGGGGTTCCTAGAAGTTCTAATAAAACTCGGTTGGGAAACTACCCAGACCTAGGGCTTTGTTGTGTTCCATTTGGAAGATCGCCTTTTTTATCTCCTTGAATAAGGAGCAGTAAGGTGGGTGTTCTCATCATCGAAAATTTGCGGAATTTCACTTGTTCGTGTTTTATCCAGTGAGAAGTTACCCTCGTATGGCTCGCCGAACATATTTTTTTGTAATACTTCGTCATGTATGATTTGGGTTTCTCATGGGCTTCAATCGTACCCTCATCTTGAGTAAGAGAATGAATGAGTTCCTTCTGATGCCTTTCATTAGCCAGACGAGTATCTCGTATTCGAATCTCCCTAGAAAATGAATTGGGTTTTTGATCGTTGATACCATTTAAACTCCTCTTCATGAAGTAGACTCGCCATCTCCGCATTGGATTGGTTTTTTTAATTCAATCTCTTGTGTGGACATCGGTCGCACCTTAGCAAAAACCTATAGTTCATCAATAATAGATCACAAGTTAATCTTTTCCCTTTTAACTGTCCTACCATATGTCTAGCCCAAAAACCCAGGTGTTTGCTCAAAGCGCGTATTTTATTGTTCCACCTTTTGATCAGACTCTCATCAGTCACCGACCTTTCCACACCATCCTGACCATTTCATAGAAACCCTCCCGATGTAACCATCCAAATTTAAAACTTGAACTAGCGTTTACAAAGCGGGTTAGGTGTCTTAGTGATTATTAGTATGGATGCATGATCTGGAAATGCCTCGATAAGTCTGAGGGCTCTTACTGAGACCATTGGAAATTTAGATTCCCAATCTGAGTCCATAAGTACATGGTCCAAATTCTTTTATGTTGGCTATGGGAGGCTATTAGCCCAAGTGAACTTCCTCCCAATCATTGAAGCCTCTATTAAATCAATGTTGTCAATCACAACATTAAATATTAGAGGGCAATGGTTGTAAAATCTACCTCTTCTCTTCTCATGCGGGAACATTAGCAAATTAAAATCATCTCCTATAATAATAGGATATGGTTTATCGTTTTCCAGGTTTACCAACTCGCGGAGAAAATAAGTCTTATTCTCATCCTAGGCTGCTCCATACAAGACAAAAAGATTCCATCTGAAGTTATCGTTTTTTTGGATATGGAACTTTATATGAAAGCCACCATCCAAACTAGAAAACACATCCATGGTGTCTTTTATGACGCCAAGTAATAAGCTCTCGGATCTGCCATGGGGAGGACGAGACTTCCATGTAAAACCTAAACTGCCAGATATGCGGTTAAGTACACTCGCAGATAAATCACATTTAGTAGTTTGCGAAATGCTCACAAAATCCAATCTATGATCCTGAAAATAATACGAATGTGTTTAGACAAGTCACGAAGACCTCTACAATTCAAGAATATGCCATTCATTTGAAACAATTGGAGGTGCGGACAATTTCACCTTATTAGGTGCCCTTTTATTCTTTTTAAGAGAGTCTTCTTTAGATTTACGGCCAGATGCTTTCAGGTCATTGATACGTCGAAAATGTATCTCCTTTTCCGAACACTTTTCTTATTGTTTTCCTCTAAACTTGTGTGTTTTAGATACAACTAACACGGACTAACGCTGTTTTCAGTAGAATTACCTTGGTGTCTTGTTTTTGTACAGAAAAATCAACTTTTGAAAAAATGCCCAGAAAAGAGCCCATTGATGTTTTCAGCCCACAAGACCCCGGGAGCCAGAAGGGGGCCAGGAGAGGGGCCACAGGGTGGCCACACCCCGTGGCGCGGGTCCCCCTGGCTGCGCCAGCATAGGGTGTGGGCCCCCCAGGACCCTCCCTCGGACCCCCCTTTCGACTACAAGTAGCCTCCAACCGTAGAACGCGAGGGGGTACGTCATATTCCACAGAAACACAACAGAGCACCGCCGCCGTCCCGAACCTCGATTCGGGGATCAGAAGTTCCTGTTCTAGCCCCCCTGCCGGGACGGGGAATTAGAGGAGATCATCGCCACCGTCATCACCAACGCCTCTCCATCGACCATCCATGTGTTCCCCCATCCATGTGTGAGTAATTCCCTGCTGTAGGCTAAAGGGGATGGTAGGGATTGGATGAGATCGTTCATGTAATAATGCCGTGATTGTTAGGGCATAGTGCCTAGTATCCTCTATTAGTGCTATTGACATTGTTGCAACTTGTTATGCTTAATGCTTGCCACTTTGGGCCCGAGTGCCATGATCTCAGATCTGAACATGTTATTGAATCACGATGATAATTATTGTTTCTTGATCATACCTGCAAGTTGTTTACACATATCGTTGTCTGGAACCCGAGGCCCCGAAGTGACAGAAATTGGGACAACCGGAGGGGATGGCTGCGATGTGAGGATCACATGTGTTCACGGAGTGTTAATGCTTTGCTCTGGTGTTCTATTAAAAGGAAAACCTTAATTAACAGTAGTTCCCTTGAGGCCCCGCTGAAAACAGGCTGGTAGGACAAAAGATGTTGTGCAAGTTCTCATAGCGAGCACGTACGACTATTTACAGAACACATGCCTATGGTTACTTAGTGCTTGGATGCTTTATCTTATTTATCTGCAATTCCCCTGACATGATCATTATTAGAACTTTCTTATCCATGCAACGCCCGTTCATCCATCCCTATGCCTATAGTATTTAATCCCGCTGTTTACTTCAAACACTACTGCTGCTGTTTTCATTCTACTGCTGCTATTATTTCACTACTTCTGCTACTATAAAACTGTTACTACTGATAAACCACTGCGAACAAAAGTACTTTCAGGTGCAGGTGAATTGACAACTCACTTGTTAAGGCTCACAAATATTCTTTGGCTCCTGTTGTGTCGAATCAATAAATTTGGGTTTTACTTCCCTCGAAGACTATTGCGATCCCCTATACTTGTGGGTCATCAAGACTATTTTCTAGCGCTGTTGCCGGGGAGCATAGCTTTATTTGCGAGCTCATCGGAGAGTATTATTATCTACTGCTATCATTCATCATGGGTAAGTCTCGTGATGGAAAGTTTCCTATATTACCATCCACTACAAGAAGAGGTACAACTCTGAACACATCTGTTGCTCTTGATTCACCGTCTGTTATGAGTAAGCTGCTTACACAACCACATGCTACACATGCTACTTCTACTAAATCTGAAAATGCTTCGGATACTTTTGATGATGCTTCTACTGTGCTTGATGAGAGTGGTTCTCTTGGTCCTTTTTTAGATGCTACTATTGCTAAAGCTAAAAATATTGGAAACACTAAAACTCCTGATAAAAATCATGTTACTCCTGCTTTTTCACTTGAGTTTAGAGAGAACCCTAGTGATGATTTAGATGATGCTTATATTGAACTGAGTGATGATCTTATTGATGAAATACATGCTTTGAAGGATAAAGATGTTGCTATATGTCTTATGGAAATTCGTGTTGTTAGATATAAATTATCTCCTGATGCTAAGTTTGCCACTTCTCCTATTTATATTAAGGATAAGGGTTATGATTTCTCTCTTGATTTATCTTATATATCGATTGTTGAGAAAGAACCTTTTTGTGGAACTGAAAATGAAAGTGTTATGAAACATATGAGGGAGCTCTCCTCTTTGAGTAGTTTATTCTCTGATGATCTTAAGAAACATAGTTACTTTGTTGCTAAAATATTCCCTTTCTCATTAAAGGATGAAGCTAAAACTTGGTCTAACAGTTTGTGTCCGGGATCTATTGATAGTCCTATTGGTTTGGTTAATGCTTTCTTTCAGAAATAATTTCCTGCTAGTGCTCAACATGCTGCTTTACAAAATATATTTAATTACAAGCAATTGGAAGAAGAGAAACTGCATGTATCTTGGGCAAGGTTCTGTTCTTTAGTTAGAGATACACCTGGGCATAAGCTGGAAGATAATAAACTTCTTGATATATTCTATAATGGACTAACTGTTGAATCTAGGACATACCTGGATAGTTGTGTTGGTTGTGTTTTCAGGCAAAGAACTCCAGAAGAAGCTGAGGAATTAATGGCTAAAATAAGTGTCGTGGGATGATGACGGCAGACGTTACCGGGGGTAACTGATCTTGGGGCAAGACGACACAGGCGTTTGGGAGAGGGTTTAGCTCAGAGGAAAACATGATGGAACTCGATCTGGTAGCCGGCAATCAAGTCGCCGAGTCTCCGATCTCAAGATATTAACTCAACTCTCGTGTTACACTGGATGCTCGATACCAAGCGATATTGCTAGGGCTCTCAGATCTCTCTCAACTAATCCTAGGGGTCGGTTTATAAAGCACCCGTACCCCCTGGCTTGTCTTCCAAGGCGCACCCTGAATCCTACACGGACACCGCATTCAAACCCTAACTTTCCTTTACCTTAACCCACAATCCGGGTTACGAGGCCTACAAACTTGGGCCTTCCAGAAGTTTCTTTATCCTTAGCCGGATCTTGCGCAGCGTCCTGTGGGCCGGGTTATACCTTGGAGTTGGCCTAGCGGGTTATTATCCCTCCATCAGTAGTCCCCAGAATAGCTTGGGCTTCACGGATCCTTCCTTGAAGCGCTTGCTATTCCCTGCAAAAACATCAGATGCACAAATGCATGAAGGCCGGGTTAAAGCGCTTTGATAAATAGCTAGGCCCAACTCCATGGTGGCCATATAGTAACCCGGATTCTCTCCAAACACTTAGCTTTTCGGGTCTAAGCCCTGATAAAAATGTCAAGATCCTGTACTTTACTCGATAATTGATCTTGATATTATGAAGAATATCTCCTTCCTATTTCTATCCGGATACCTCGCCCAATATTTAAAGCGTATCTCGCAAAACTTAAACAGATAGCCGTTACTCCATAACTTCCGGCTCCCACCCGTTGAACTGGGCTTATCCACTCACGCTATTATAAATTGGCTCTTAGGGGTAACCCTAACCCCAACAGCTCATTTCCCTCCATTCTTCTTCCTTTCTTCCTCAGTGCTCTAGCTCACAGAGCGCCACCACGGAAACCTCGCGCGCATCACCAGAGCCTATCTGCCGCCGGCTACGCTCCGCCACGGTGCGCTCTGCACCACCGCCCAGATCCGCCGCCGGACCCCCGACCTGCCCGCCGGGAATCGCAAAGGGGCACCAGGATTGTGCCATTTGCCTCCGTCGAGCTTCACCGCAATCCCCTCCAGTAAGCCTCTCTCATCCATTAACTGGCCTCCGCGATTTCTTGATTTTCTTCAGATTAGATCTAAGTCAACTCGCCGGTCCTTTTCCTGGTCACGCCGAATTAGGTGGCTCATATTCATTCTAGCTCATCCAATGAATTGGATATAGACTTTATTTCGCTTTCCTACCGCCCATAGTCGTTAATTTTACCACAAATCTAGAAACGGAGTCTCCAATCTGGGCTCGGGCCGCCCAAATTTTCCGCCCTTGTCTCCGTCACCCGGAAAATCCTCCCTTTTCCGGTTCTTTTTATTCGCAATAGGTGCCTGTGCAACCATCCATCGCCCTCAAAGGCTCTTTCAATGCATAGGCCTCCATAACTTTTATTATGATGCTTGATACCCGGATAGTTTGAACCTTACTCTGCAGATTGATACCCGGATAATATGCAACTTCCATGTCGTCTCGATATCACTCGCCGATACTCGGCCAGCTCACGGTTTCCGAGTCTTATTCCTCACACTCTTCTACCTTGTGCTTTGCAGGTCAAACCCATGGCTCCCAAGAAACAGGGAAAGCAGCTTACCAAGGCCAAGACCACCAACTCCATATCCGCCAACTGGGCGCGATCTACGGTCACCAAGGCCAAGTTAGAAGAACTGGTCAAGCTAGGGGTTCTTCCCCCCAAGAGGATATCCAGTGGAGAGTGCCGGGTAAAGAGACCCGGCCTACACCGGCAAAGGATGAGGTAATATGTTTTGTGGAGCACGTGACCCGGGGCTTCCGTCCTCCGGGTCACCCTTTCTTTCGTGACATTTTGAGCCACTATGGCCTTCGTATATTTGACATAGGGCCTAACTCCGTGTTAAATATCTCCCACTTCATCGTCCTTTCCGAGTCATACTTGTGCACTCCGCCAAGTTTGGCTCTTTTCGTCGAGCTTTTCCAGTGCAAACCGTGCCGCGAAAGCGGTGACGGGGCACTTCTCGCTTGCGGCGGGGTCTCTATCCAGCGCTGCAAGAATTCTCTGATGCCACCTCTTACCCTCAACTCCCACGTCAAACATTGGCAGCTCTCATACTTTTACTGCCGAGACACTTCCCCACCCGGCCAAAAGAAACTGCTGGGTTACTCAGAGGGCCTTCTTGACATCTCCGAGAATTTTAATGCCTTTGCCCCTGACTCGGACAGGGAGGCGATTCAACCTTTGTTAGCCAAAATCACTGTTCTTTCGTCCCAAGGTCTCATTGGGCTTAACCTGGTGAAAACTTGGGTCGATTTCCGGATCCAGCCTAACTCCATCCGCACAAAGTTAATGTGCGAATATACGGGGCACACCACAGACCCGCTCCGGTACTCTACTAACAGCTTTGCACCCGGCGACACCAATAAAACTATCAAGAGCTTTCTGACAGAGAAGCTAGAGGTAATCCAGAATATAACCGGATTAGAGCCCTTCACACTCGAGAACCCGACCCCGTGGTAAAAACCCGGTTCTCATGTTTTCACCTTTATTCTTTCCACTTGATACAGCTGATAACCCTTGCTCTTATGTCTTCATCTCAGGCCGATGATGATTTCTGGAAGATTGAAACTCCTCCTAACTCCGAAAATCCAGAGGAGCAAGAGGATGGCGCTAACTCGGATGAAGGTACGTTCCGAACTTCACTTAGTTCCTTTGAGTTCGTCGTGTCCCGTTCTTCATTTTCCAACTGTGACCTTGATAACTTCCAGAGCAAGAGGACAAGGACGAAGAAGAAGAAACTGACGGCAAGGTAGAATCCGCCAGTGATGAGGAGGAAGTGGAGCCGACAATCAAAGTCGGATCTAAGAGGAAACCCCGAGGGGTCGTCTTCAAGGTTTCATATCGCCTCCTTGTATTCAATTCCTATTCCTTTGATGATATACATGAACTAACTTGACGTTATTCCACTGGCCATATTTGAAGGAGTCGCCCATGACCAAGCGCAGAGCGACTCGAAATTACCCGGGTGATGGTGCTCTTAACCCGGGTATTCCACTGTCTCCGGCTCGGCGCGCTGGTATTTACCTTATCCTTTCTCGGACGAAACAATCTTCCTGAACCATTCCCTTACGAAATCTCGCTTGATACTTTTCAGTTTCGTCCGGGTCCAGCAGCGAATTCCCTTCGGACTTTGCGGTGAATCCCGGGTAAAGTTCCTTTCCTGACGTTCTATCACATTTTCATCACCCTTTCCTGGTTGTACACTAACTGCTCACTCATACTATCTATAGGGCCACGGTCATTATTAGCGACCAAGAGGATATGGAGACCGATGACCCGGGTAAGGGGAACCCGACTGATAATACGGCAGCCGCAGCTGGCGGCAAAGGACAAGTGTCACCGATGAACCCGACCAGTCAAGGAGCCGGGTATCCGATAGCCTCGCATGCAAGCGAGAAGGAAAAAGCTGCAACTTTGGGTGCGGGGGTAGGAGCACCAGATTCCGACATTCGGATGACCCGGATGCCGTCTCCCGCTAAGAAGAAAACTCCTTCTCCGAGTTTCCGAGACCCCGGATCCTCTAACACGGGTAATGATACTTTTGACCAGCTGATGAGCACTCTCCTCACTATGAAGACCTCAGAGAGCAATATTCTAGAGCGCATGGCCGCAGAGCGCCAGGTAACAACACTTGATATCTCGCAGTATACACTTAGTCCCCAAGTTCCGAGCATAACTTTGTTGAAGTTGTGCTTGGTACTTTATGCAATATTCGGCTTGCGATGATACCCGACTGATACTTGTGCTCCTTGTTCTTTACAGGCACAGATGACCCGGTCTGATTAAATTTTGCTCAAGACCGAACAACTTCTTCTTGCCGAGGTAAAGCGGAGAGAAGCCCTTGAGGCTGACGTGGAAACCTTGAAGAAGGATGTTTCTAAATACAAGAAGAAGTACAATACTGCTCAAACCGCACTGAAGAAATTATCGGACCAGGTTACCGATACCTATCGCATCTTGCTTAGTAAGTTTTTGCTGCCGACTGACTTCATGCCTTTACTTTATTACATGATACTCGGGATTACTGATACGTCCTTCCTTTGTTTCAACTGCATGTGCCAACCTTGCGGCCCCAGAGGAGGATGCCATTGCAAAGGCTAAAACTTTAAAGACTGTGCTCTGGACTTTCTTTGCCGGCACGAAGTTTATACTGGACGCCGTGAAGTGGCCTACTGAGGTATATCCGGGTGAAGAAAATCTTATCCAAGCCTTCTCCACCGTGCCTGCCTGGATTGAAATCTGGAAACGCTCGGCATGCCGGATTGGTATGACCCGGGCCTTTACCCTGGCTAAGGCTTATTTTCCGAAGCTTGATCCGGCAAAGGTAATATCTGGGTTTCCAGAATTCAAAGCTGATGGCTCCAAGTTTGTACCCAAGGACTTCAAGGCCATACAGTCCGCAGTGCGTCATTCGGCCACCACTTTGGCCGATAGTATGGATCTGAACACAATTATGAGTGCGTACGATGCTGAAGGCAAAATCGTGACGGAGGACGCACCCCCACCCTTTGATATTTTGGAGAAATGGGCTGCTGACTCGGCCAGGAAGAGGGAAGAAACTGCGAAGAGAGAGGCCGAGTTAGGATCAGTGCCAACCACCTCTACACCAGCTGTCCTTCCGCCTGTCCGTCCTGACGCGAAGAATCCGGGTGATGATGCCGGGAGAGCTAAAGAGCAAGTCCAGGAGCAAGACCCGGAGGGCAAGGGCAAAGATGTGGACCCTACTCAGGAAGCCGAATAGGCAAATGCCATCAAAATACTTCGATCATCTGATGCTTTTATTCAAAACAAGTATTCTTTTGATGGTGCGCCTGTGCACCCTTGATACTGGTGTCGCAATTTGTAACGCACTTTAATTCCGTGATACACTTCGCGCCTTTCTAGGCCTTTTGATGAACTTGATACTTGTCTATTTTTGAACTTATTCTTGATATCCAACTTTCTTTTCATTTCTTTTTATTCCCCTCTTTATTTCCGAGTATTGTGAGTTTTGACAGGTGGACTTTTCTTTAAGTCCCCAAGTCCCCACGACTCGGACATTGGGGTCTTTCGAGCTTAGCAACGAAACAACTTGATTCTGTTTCGAAACCCACAGTCCCCAAGGCCCGAATTTCCGAGTCTGTGGTGTGTGGTCTTTTCGAAGAGAACAAACTTGTTGTTGCTAAGCCGAAACCCGGAGTTGTTTCATATAGATAATGAAGTTACGCTTGATAAACGTTGAGTTTCCAGCTATTAGCCTTGTACTCTGCATAACTTGTGGTTTAGATGACCCTTTTGACTATCTTGTACTGTAAGCCGGCTTTCGCGTGGATACCATGTTGTTACATCTATACGAAAACAGGGTCAGACAAGTCCCATTGGGCTTCATGGCTGATTGTAATCGTAAGCGAGCAAATCATGCCACTTTAGTGCGAGTCACATCGAGCTTAAGTAAGAAAAGTCAAGAAAATTTGGCTCCTTTGTCCGGTTATAAGATTGCAGCCGTACTCGTTTGCGAGTAATCGGCCCTTATAACTCATAGGCATCAAGGCCGGGTCTTTGGGTTTGTGGCTGTGCTATTCAAGCAATCAGCCCCCAAGACCTATATATATTCAACATACTTGATGATACTGATGTATTGATAGCAATGAATACTACTTACCTGTAACCGAAGTAAAGATTGTATCAAAATAGGACTTGATAACCATCTCTTTATTGATACGAGAAAGTTTGGATCAGCAGGCCGCCTCATTAAAAACCTTCCAGTCCCCTTAGGTACCCTGGGTAGGAAAAGAGCGCGTCTGAAACCTACTGCCCGTTACATTGTTTAGTTCTTCTTGGGAACCGGTCCCGGACTAACGTGACCGATACACATTCTCCATTTGTTAGACTTTTTCATGATGAGTACCGGGTTTACTAGCCAACCCGGGTGAGGCGTGTCCATAACGCGGCTGGCTGTGAGCGGCCGTGCAATTTCTTCTCCTATGCCAGATTGTTTGGAGGAATCATCCTTGATAAAAGCCACCATCTTAGCATCTTGTGCTGCCTTGGACTTTGCTCTTTCGCCTTCAGTGCTCGGCCTTTTTGATGTGGTTCTGTCCTCCGGGCCTGCTTGAGACCGGTAATGCTTGAGTTCCTCTTTTCTACAGGCTTGCTCGGCCATTGCTGCATCTCCTTCATCGCATTCAGCTGCTATATCTCGATTTCCATGTATGGTAATGGTCGGCTTAGGACCCGGGATTTTTAGCTGTAGATACACATAACACGGCCTTGCCATGAATTTAGCATAAGCCGGCCTTCCGAATAGCGCGTGATAAGGACTGCGCAACTTAACCACCTCGAAAGTAAGCCACTCAACTCGATAATTGTCCTTTGATTCCCCAAAAGCTACTTCCAATGCGATTTTTCCCTCGGGGCACGCTGAATGACCCGGTACTATGCCATGAAAAACTGTCGTACTTTTTTGGAGCTGAGATTCCTTGAGACCCATGCGTAGAAAGGTTTCCCAGTACAGGATATTGATGCTGCTTCCTCCATCCATCAGGACCTTTTTCAGCTCGTACCCATTGACCTGTGGTGCAACTACCAATGCTAAGACTCCCGGGTGTTCTATTCTTTCCGGGTGATCTCTTCTGCTCCATGTTACATCCTGTTCTGACCACCTCAAATATCACGGGACAGCCGAAGAAACTGAGTTGACCGCTTGCTTCAGTTTCTTTTTGTCCTTGTTAGAACCTCCTGTGGTATGCACGTGATATTGACCCAACTGTTTGGGGTTAGCTTGGAAACCTCCAGCTCCCCCTTGATTGTTTCCCTGATTTCTTGCTGCCGGGTTACCGGCTGGGGGTGGGCCGTTGCCCGGGTTTCCTCCTGGACCCGGTCCTCCTCCCCGACCCGCACCTCGCATGGCTCTGTTCACTTCCTCGTTCTTCCATCTCTGTAGGTTGGCGCATTGCTCCAAGGAGTGGTTAGCCGGCCTACCGTTCCTGCTGTGCATCGGGCACGCCATTCTAAAGATGTCCCAATTGTTACTCGGCCTCGGCGGCCCTTGATAGTTTCCTCCATTGTGGTTTCCAGTGTTAAAATTTCCTTCTGCCCTGGGTCTCGAAGCCCCGGCTTCCGTGTTGGCGACAAACTCGGAGCCTCCTTCAAACGGGCGCTTGTTCTGGCTATTTCCGTTGTTACCCGGTGCTGATCCATTGCCGGTTCTTCCACTATTACCTGTGTTTGCTTTTGCTTTTTTATCGTCAGTTTCCTCTTCCGTAGTGTCCGTTGCGGCATGTTTGTTGCACGCATCCATCAGTTCTCCCATTGTAACCTCCGAAGCATTCCGACTAGATTTCATGCGAATTAACTTTTGTACTAAAGGTGTGTACTTGCAGGTCTTTGCCATAGCTTGCAGCGCATCCTTGGGCTGAATATCTGTAGATGAATGAAGTATTTCCATAACCCGGCGCACCCAGATGCGCGCCGATTCTCCCTTCTTCTGAACACATCGCTCTAGGTCATCAATAGTGAATAACTTTCTGCACGTCCCGTGAAAGTGCTTGATAACGCAGTTTTCAATTCTTCCCATGACTTGATAGATCCTTCCGGTAGATTGGTGAACCATAACTTTGCTGCTCCCTCTAACATCATTAGATACATGAATTTGGCTTGAAGATTCTCGGACGCATTGCGAATCGACATGGCCATCTCATAACTGCTCAACCATGTTTCCGGATCCATAGTCGGCTCGTAATTCACTACTTTACCCGGTTCTTTGAACTTTTCCGGGTAAGGCTCAGCCCTGATGCTATCTGAAAGACACTTAGGTCCTGCAAGAATGGTCGAAGCTGGTCTTACTCGGGAAACGTGTGATCCTGCAGGGGGTACAGCTGGACGCGGTACTGCTGGTATCCCATGTACCGCAGACCCGGCCACGGCTCTCCTGGCTCTGGAACTGTCCACGATGGCCTGTGCTGCTGATGCTGCTGGTACTGCCTGAATGTGTGGAGGAGGCGGCATTTGCTGCTGCTCTTCCCTCCGCCGTGCCGAACTTGTTTGGATGTTGCCAGCGTTACCTTGCTGTTGGCTGACATATGGTGTCCCATGCATTCCGCTTCTGTGATCCGGGTAATTAACCTGTTGCGCCACCGCGGTGCGCAGCATATCTATCGCCCGCCGGGTCTCCTCTGCGTGGGGTGACTCTCTCACGGGGATTTGATTTAGTGCAAGCGTTGCCGCGTACACGTTGTCCATGGGATTGTTGTAATGACCCGCTGGTGTGTGAAAACGTGATGGTGGTGGTGGTGGTGGCGGTGGTACAGTATTGCCGGTAGTAACTCCAGTCTGTGGTGCGGGTAACCCGGCCTGCGTGTCTACCGGTTGTACTCCTCCGGTTGTCGGCTGAGGGGCGATTCCTTGATTTGCCGCTGGAATCGGCTGATCCTGAGGCGTGATAAGTAGTGCGGCCGGGTTTATGACTCCTCCCAATGCTGGCAATCTGGTTTGGTGCCTTTGATGTATTCTAGTCGTTTCCTCTCGGAGCCGGGTTTCCAGTGCATCCAGCTCGCGTTGTCGTGTGGCCATCCCTTGTCTTTCTGCTTCTACTTGCCTCCTCTGCTGCTCCAATGCACGACGGGCTACGTCCAAATCCCTAACACGTTCCGACGCGTTCTCTGGAGTGATAACTGTGGCAAGAACTGTCGGATCTAGGATCAGATTGTTGTCGAACAAGGCCGGATGTTGTGGATTGGAAGGACCCGCTCCTGGTGTCCGGTTTGCTAGGAATCCAAACGTGTTCGCGTGTAACTCGTTTTGTGGCGCTTGACTGGTAACCGATGCCGACTCTCCGTCAACCTGGGCCAAAACCGTGTTCCCGTTAGCCGGCCCTTGCTGCCGGGTTAATGCTTGTGCTGTCCCGGCCGCGGCCGCGGTTACGCTCTCTTGGTTGAGATTGGTCGCGGGAGCCGTGTAAACCGCAACTCGGCGTATGATGCTTGGCGCAAATTCATGCTGTTCCTCTTCGCTGTTATTCTCCTCATACCGGTTCTCCAGCAGGTCCAGGATGGACTCGGTATCATCCTCTCTTTCAACCCGGTCACGCGGGGTCCATGCCGGTTCCTCCGGCTGTTCCCACTTCGCGATGGGTTCTTCTGTCGGATATGTCGTTCCAACTGATTCTTCTCCATCTGATTGGATATAAGTGGCCTCCCCTGACACAGAATCAGATCCAAAATTGTCAGGGATCGAACCGGAAGTACATAACATACCGATGAAGACGCTGATCCGGCCGATTGTCACGACGGATCCGGATTCGAGGTGATCCGACTCTGGCCCCCAGCCGGAATCGTCCACCGTCTTCTCTCCTTTGTGGTCGATGTAGATCTCGCCGACAACAAGATTCTCCATGTTGTTCCGAGCTTCTCCCGTGATGTAAACACCTTTGGACGCAGGCCCCACGGTGGGCGCTAACTGTCGTGGAATGATCACGGCAGACGTTACCGGGGGTAACTGATCTTGGGGCAAGACGACACAGGCGTTTGGGAGAGGGTTTAGCTCAGAGGAAAACATGATGGAACTCGATCTGGTAGCCGGCAATCAAGTCGCCGAGTCTCCGATCTCAAGATATTAACTCAACTCCCGTGTTACACTGGATGCTCGATACCAAGCGATATTGCTAGGGCTCTCAGATCTCTCTCAACTAATCCTAGGGGTCGGTTTATAAAGCACCCGTACCCCCTGGCTTGTCTTCCAAGGCGCACCCTGAATCCTACACGGACACCGCATTCAAACCCTAACTTTCCTTTACCGTAACCCACAATCCGGGTTACGAGGCCTACAAACTTGGGCCTTCCAGAAGTTTCTTTATCCTTAGCCGGATCTTGCGCAACATCCTGTGGGCCGGGTTATACCTTGGAGTTGGCCTACCGGGTTATTATCCCTCCATCAATAAGCGAAAATCATGATGATTGGACTATGGTTGAGCCTGAGCCGACTCCTACTCCAGTACCTACACCAACACCAACACCCAATAAGAGGGGAATGATTGAATTAAATGATGAAGTGATGAGAGAAACCAAGAAATCTCTTAAAAGAGGGATGTTAAATATGAAGATGTGAAGAATCTTCCACCTATAGAATAATTATGTAAGCCAATCCCTCACTCACCATCCATTGAGGTACACTCTCTCCAATATTTTGATAGTAGAGATATTCCCTATAGAAAACCTCCTGATCAATGCTTAGATGAATTTGATAATTATGTCATTAAGCAAGATAATTTTAATAAGAGAGTGCAAAACCACCTTATGGAAAACTCTAAAGCTATTAATGATTTGCATGGTATTATAGAAAGAACCTCTAATAATGTTAAGATGCTTGTTAAACATTTTCAAATGGTTCAAACTCAAATTGATCAACTTGCTAAAGTGCAAAAAGATTTGCTAGTTAATGCTTCTAAAGAAAGACATGCTTATGAAATAAGAACTAGAAGTGGTATTGATATACAAGATCCTTTATATCCCGAGGGACATCGTAAAAGAATTGAACAAGATTCTCAGCAAACTAATAATGATGTTATTCATACTAAGAAGAAAAAGAAGAAGAAACATACAACTGATGTAGAATCCTCTGAACTTGCTAAAGATCCTAATAGTATATCTATCTTTGATGCTGAAACTGAAAGTGGTAATGAAAAGAATGATGCTTCTGATAAAGAAGAACCTGAACCTGAAAAGCAAACTAAAACTGCAAAGTATACTAAGGAAGATTTCTTTGCTAATAAACATGGTAATGAGAGAGAAACTTGGGTACAAAAACCAATGCCTTTTTCTGGTAAGAAACACAAATCTAAGGAAGAAGAACACTATAACAAGTTTTGTGAATGGATGAAACCTTTCTTCTTGAAAACTCCTTTAACTGATGCTATTAAATTGCCTCCTTATGCAAAATATATGAAAGATATTGTCTCTAACAAAAGGAAGATTCCTAATGAGGAAATTTCCAATTTGCTTGGTAACTACTCTTTTAATGGCAAGGTTCCTGAGAAGCTTGGAGATCCTGGTATACCTACTATTCCCTGTTCTATTAAAAATAATTATGTTAGAACTGCTATGTGTGATCTGGGAGCTGGAGTTAGTGTCATGCCTTTTACTATCTATAAAAGACTCCTCCTAGAAAAGTTGATACCAAATGATATATCTTTGCAAATGGCTGATAAGTCTACTATTATTCTTGTGGGTATATGTGAGAATGTTCATGTTCAAGTTGCTAATAATTGTTTGATATTAACTTACTTTGTTGTGTTGGAAATGCCTGGAGATGATAATATGTCTATTATTCTTGGAAGAACTTTTCTGAATACTGCAGGGGCTGTTATTGATTGCAACCAAGGAAAAGTTACTTTTAATGTTAATGATAAAAAGCACACTGTTTATTTTCGCAAGAAGATTGATAGAAAATATGGTCTAAATTCCATCGAAAATGTTGAGACCACCAAGATTGGAGAATTTTATTTTCCTATTCCAAGGCCACCCAAAGAATATGAAATTATTATGATTGGGAATATGCCTATTAAGTTTGAGGTAACATGAGTATCTAGTGAAAAACAAAGTTTTATTTCATATAAAATTATTTTGGTAGCAAGACTTGATCACCCTTGTTAACAAAATGATTTTAAATGAAATGGGCAATGTTTTCACCTTCCCCATATTGTTTTCACCATGTTTACTTCTGTTATCACATTGATACTTGAGTACAATCATGTTTTCCACCATCCATATGCATGTTTTCCTGATGTTTTCACCATGTTTACTGAAGTTATGCATGTTTTCACCACCCATATTTTTGTTTTCACCACTACCACCTTTGTTTTCTTTGGTTATTCTTTCATTGGAGTGTCATAGAACCTCCATAGTTTTGGTTTTGGTTTTGTTTTCCACGTTTTCACTTTCGTTTTCCTGGTTTTTATTAATTATTAAAATTCTGGAAATACCCCAGAAATAAAGTTTCTCGAAAAATTACAGAAAAATTATAATAAATTTTTACGTAAAAAATGAGGCAGAAAGCCACCTGGGACACCCTAGGGGGACCCACCAGGCAGGCACACCCTAGGGTGGTGCGGCCTGCTCTGGTGGCGGCAGCCCATGGTGTGGGCCCCCCTGGCCCCCACCAACTCTCTCCCCTACCAAAGTTCCCTCTCTCACCTTCCAAACTCAACACATTTCCTGGAACCCGAGTTCTTGCTGTTCTTCCTCGAAATTTTTTGATCTCTTTGCTCAGCCCATCTTTTGTGCTGATTTTTGGTGCATTTGCTCTCCGGTATGTGACTCCTCCGATGATCCAAGTAGAATTTTGTTTAGTGAAGTATTTCTTGAGTATTTTGGTACTGTAGGTGACAGCTTATGTGAGTTTGCATGCTTGATTTGAGTAGAAATAACATAGTTTTGATGTATGTTTAGCTCTCATATAAGTCCCTATGGTAGTCTCCACCTTATAGTTGCTTGAAATTAATTTTTATGATGATTGTTGAAAAATTTCAGAGATGGATAGTTAAAACTTTAATGAGATATTTAGGAGTGATGCTCCTAGAAGGACAAGGCCATCACGCTCGTCTACTTCAGCAAGGCCCTCATATAATGAAGTCGTTATGGCATCGACTATTAATGATGCAGAAGATGACGATATCATTTACCCATCTAGCTTTCCTTGTCATACATTTTTAAGAAATGCAGGTCTTTTAGATGATCTTCTTATGCTTGTTGAGAGACTTGGTATCACCAACTTTATGGAGGATGAAAGCCCTCAGTATGCCACGCTTACAAAAGCTTTTGTTAAGAGCTTTAAATTTCAGAACACTCAATATGGTCCAACTGTTGCATTCAAATTATATAGTAGTTCTGTGTCTTTGTCCTTGGTGGAATTTTGTGCTATTATAGGTATCAATGCCACCGGGACGGCAAGCAGGATTCAAGATAGACCAGCAGACCTCCAGGGGATCTACCGAGAGATCACCAACGATGATGGGCGCTCATCCCAGCGTGGGAAGATAAGGAACATTCAAATTCCTGCTCTTAGATACTTTACTTACTATATTGGTACTAGTATTCTTGGTAGGGAGAACACTAGTAATGTTTATAGTTATCACCTTGCTTTTATTGATGTTGCACTGAACCGTAGCTCAAAGTATAACCTTGGCGCACTTGTTGCACGCCGCCTTGCCGCTGTTGGGCCTTTTTTTGGTGGCATTATTGCTACACGTGTCGCAGCCGCTTTGCATGTTTCCATTGATCCTAATGATGAAATTATTGCTCCACATAGGCTTAATCGTGCTGCTATGAAATCCCATCAGTTTATCACTTCTAACTCTACTAATGAACGTTTAATATATAGAGTTTTGTATATGGATGGAGAAGAGCGGAAAGTTACTTTGCCGCAGCCTATTTTATTTAAGATTGACAAGTCACCATGGTCGCTCTCTAAGGAGAAAGTAGACGAGCATCTGAGCACCATTGAGTTTTACCGGCAGCAGGAGAGGCGAGATGCGCCTCCCGAGGACCACAACACGCAGTACACCGGCGCATCCTCGAGCACATATCAGGGGGAGGCTTCCTCCTCGGCGTATTACGGGGGCGGCACCTCTTGGGCCCCTTGGTGATTGATCTCCACTTAGGCCAAAAGCCTAAGCTTGGGGGGAGGTATACCGACATCACACCCATTTATATATCATGTTTAGTCGGTTCTTTTTATATCCATCTTTTTGTTTCTTTCGCTTGTTTTCGTTTCTCTTATTTCTCTTTGTTTTTATTGTTTTGTTCTTGTTTTCCAAAACACAAAAAGACCATAAATATTTCTGTTGTTTCTCTCTATTTGTTTCTTTAGTTGGTTTGTTTTATCTTTTAGTTGCAGTTTAATATTCAAAAATCCAAAAATATTTTGTTTGGTTTGTTTGTTTGCTTTCTTTTGTTCTTGTTTCATTTTGAAAACCCAAAAAGATTTTTGCTTTGTTTGCTTGCTCTCTTTTTGTTCGTGCTTTAATTGAAAAACCCAAAAATATTTTTTGTTCTTCTTTGGTTTTGTAAAGTTTGTTGCAGAGTTCAATAGTCATCCGTGATTCCATTGGAGCTTGGTTTTCATTATATATTTTTCGAGCCACGAGTGAAGAGAAATAATGACGATATACGACAGTTCAAGTTGTGGTGAGAGGCTGGTATGAACTCCATTTGCTTTCATTTTTGTACATGTATCCATCTATGTGAGCATGCTTAGTTTGTTCGTATAAGATATATGTGACTTAGTGTCTGATTAATAGTTCATGCTCTCTCGTGTTTAGTTCCAATTTATTGATAGTAAATGACTTATCATATAAATATTTGTTCGTATTGGTCTATTCATAGAAGGGTATGATATTGTGGTAACCTCCTCTGATTGTTTCATTTGAATCGACTTGGCACATGCTCACGCATGCTAAGACTGAAAACAAAAAGTCAAAAAGGCTCGATGATTTATTTTGCCCCAGAGTTCTAGTATCAATCTTATGCCTCAGTTAATTTTACTTTGTCGGAAACATGATTATGATAGTTGTTTCTCTCTAGATTGTCGCTCCCTTTCTATTGCTAGCCTTCACCTGTACTGAGTATGAGCTCTACTCGTGCATCCAAATCCCTGAAAACCAAAGTTTTCCAAATGTGTCCACCATACCTGCCTATATGTGGTATTTAACCGCCACTCCAAGTAAATTGCTCATGTGCTACCTTTAAAATCTACTAAAAATTATTCCTGTTTTGTGCCCCTGTTTTAGCTCATGAGGACGTAAATAGAGAATCTTTATCTCACTTGTTGATTGGATTTCACACCCTGGACTAGTGGCTTCATCCGCTTATCCAAATGATAGAAGAGCTGGCAGCGGGGTGCCCAGCCCCAAATTAATACACACAAATTCTTTTCACTCTTTTTGCCCCTGATTTATCAATAAAAGTATAATTGTGTAAACAAAAGAGAAAGAGGGATGACCTTCTACACCAGTTGCGTCCTTCACCATGGGAGCCGCTCTTGTGAATCCAGTTGACTTGTGACATATTGTATTGTCTGTTTACTATTCGTTGACATAAGCATACACCTCTCTCAAAATGTTTTCAATACCTCTGTTTAATAAAATAAAAAGCTCTAGCACATGAGTGATCCATGCTTCCCTCTGCGAAGGGCCTTTCTTTTACTTTTATTTTGAGTCTCCGCCATATTATTTGAGAACTTTCTTGAGAGCATAATTATCATTCTTAGTGTAATGTGTTTGTCCCATAGTACGGTTAATTGTGATATAACTTTGATACTTGTATCTTTGATATCTTTACTTCTATTCTTCCCTTGAAATTCAGAGGTGCCCTGATATTTATGTTTTGCCCCACATTTAAGGGCGAGCGAGATACCACTTTGTCAGATCCTATTATGAATATTTCAATCTTGCAAATAGTTATGATTCATGTTGTTTATTATTAATATGTTGTTATCTTCTCATGGTTTGCATAGATATTAAGTGTCAGTATCTTGCATGATCTTATCATGAGCATAATTAAGTATTTGATCACATAGTGAATATATTTACATTATATGAAAGAAATGTGTTCGTAAAAGTCTTTTATCGCACTCAGTTATCACTGAATTGCTTGATGACAAGCAATAAGCTAAGCTTGGGGGGAGTTCATACGTCGAAAACGTATCTCTTTTTCCGAACACTTTTCTTATTGTTTTCCTCTAAACTTGTGTGTTTTGGATACAACTAACACGGACCAATGCTGTTTTCAGCAGAATTACCTTGGTGTCTTGTTTTTGTGCAGAAAAATCAACTTTCGAAAAAATGCCCAGAAAAGAGCCCATTGATGTTTTCACCCCGGAAGACCCCGGGACCCAGAAGGGGGCCAGGAGAGGGGCCACAGGGTGGCCACACCCCCTGGCGCTGGTCCCCCTGGCCGTGCCAGCATAGGGTGTGGGCCCCCCAGGACCCCCTCAGACTCCTCTTTCGACTACAAGTAGCCTCCAAACCTAAAACACGAGGGGGTATGTCATATTCCACAGAAACACAACAGAGCGCCGCCGCCGTCCCAAACCTCGATTCGGAGATCAGAAGTTCCTGTTCTGGCACCCTGCCAGGACGGGGAATTGGAGGAGATCATCGCCATCGTCATCACCAACGCCTCTCCATCGACCATCCATGTTTCCCCCATCCATGTGTGAGTAATTCCCCGCTGTAGGCTGAAGGGGATGGTAGGGATTGGATGAGATCGTTCATGTAATAATGTCGTGATTGTTAGGGCATAGTGCCTAGTATCCTCTATTAGTGTTATTGACATTGTTGCAACTTGTTATGCTTAATGCTTGCCACTTTGGGCCCGAGTGCCATGATCTCAGATCTGAACATGTTATTTAATCACGATGATAATTATTGTTTCTTGATCATACCTGCAAGTTGTTTACACATATCGTTGTCCGGAACGTGAGGGCCCGAAGTGACAGAAATTGGGACAACCGGAGGGGATGGCTGCGATGTGAGGATCACATGTGTTCACGGAGTGTTAATGATTTGCTCCGGTGTTCTATTAAAAAGAACACCTTAATTACCAGTAGTTTCCTTGAGGCCCAACTGAAAACGGGCTGGTAGGACAAAAGATGTTGTGCAAGTTCTCATTGCGAGCACGTATGACTATTTACGGAACACATGCCTATGGTTACTTAGTGCTTGGATGTTTTATCTTATTTATCTGCAATGCCCCTGACATGATCATTATTAGAACTTTCTTATCCATGCAACGCCCGTTCATCCATCCCTGTGCCCACAATATTTAATCCCGTTGTTTACTTCAAACACTACTGCTGCTACTGTTTTCTTTCTACTGTTGCTATTATTTCAGTACTGCTGCTACTATAAAACTGTTACTACTGATAAACCACTGCAAACAAAAGTCCTTTCAGGTGCAGGTGAATTGACAACTCACTTGTGAAGGCTCATAAATATTCTTTGGCTCCCCTTGTGTCGAATCAATAAATTTGGGTTTTACTTCCCTCGAACACTGTTGCGATCCCCTATACTTGTGGGTCATCGGTCATATAATGAGTTGAGCATCACCTCATGCAGGCAACCCTCTGATACATCGCCAACTAGATGTGGGAGGAGCTGAACATCAATTGTATCGTGTAGCTCCTCCTCATTCGTATGGGGACTAAGAGACTTACACGAGACTTTTGGGATGACTGTTAACTTGAGTGCTTTTGTCGATATAGCAATTTTTGTGTCATGATTACCAAAATAAATTACTACTTTATTAAATTTAGATGCAATACTTCAATCGTAAAATGCAAGAAAACTCTTTGGGGGTTTGTCCATACCAGCGGTGTTGAGGTTATTTCGGCCTTCCGGTGCATGGCCTTCGCCATAGAGTCCTCGTTTGTGCAAGAGGATCCATCTAAGGTGATGGCGTTCCTCCCACTCTTCAACGGCGTCGACACCGGGGGAAACAAAGGTGGAGTAGAGTCCACCCCTAGCGCTGAAGAGCTCGTATACACATACATTGTAGGCATGATGTTCTCCATGTTCTGCGGATGTCCCTCACACAGCAGCTGCTCCTGTGTACCTTGGTGCTGGTGTTGTCCCGATGTGTCAAGTGGAGGTTCGTGGATGCTGCATGGCACTGGCATTGTCGTGGCATAACGGCAGTACCACCCAGCTTCCCGCCACTGCTCCCTTTGTAAGTACATCTAGGCCTAGAAGCAGCAAGGCCAAGCAGCAACCACACTTCTGCTGCACCTTGATGCTCCGGCCCGAGCGCATCCGCATCGCTGCTAGGCGATAGCGACTCGCCTGTCACCTTGGCAACATGTGCTCCAAGAGGGTGAGCTGCTACAACGCGTAGTGCTAGACCTGACAATCCGAGGATGCTCGAGGTTCCCCTGGCATATCTCATTTCATCCGAAGAAGTGCTTCAGTAGCTTTGGGTCAAACCATAGTTGGTCTCATATAACGACATGGTGGAAGGGGTATATGGATTATATCCACACGAGGTTCGTGGTTATGATAAGTTTAGATTGAGGTTCTAGACGTTTCCGTAATGTCTGTGTTTTAATCACCCCACAAAATTAATTTAGCAATGAGAATTAACATACCTCGAATCGCGTAGGTGATGACAACAGTGATCGTAGAACCTACAACAATGCTAAAACTTCAAAACAAAATGTTAGATGCGTCTAACTTGTTTTTGCAGAGTGTGCTTGTGGTTTGGTATAGCTATTGTGTTACTGTGTTTTAACATGATGGCCAATGTTAAAGGATTGTCATTGTTCGATATCGACAATCACGCGTTCATCGTGGAGCTCAGAGGAAGTACATGATAGGAGAAAGTGGTCGTTTCTTCGTCATGGAAAAACTTGAAGAAATTTTCACCGCAGCGGAATTTCCTCGGATTTTACAGGTGTGGTGAGAATAACAGAGATGGAGGATCCTAGTTGTAAATGCGTCAAGAAATCCTTGAAGAACAAAGGCTATACCGAATCACATGAATTTATAAATTGTCTGTGATGTTTATCCTTTGTTGATTGCAAGTTGATTGCGCAGTAGTCGCTTATTAGGGTGATTCCTCGCATAAAAATATCAAGGTTGTTCGTGTTCTTCCATCCTGTAGCAACCATCATAACAGATTTGGGTTTGCGTCCAACACTTGTATCCAAGGGTCAACACATTCTTATCGTCTGTAGGAAGGTATGGATTGATGACTTATATCCAAGGATCAGTCCATACAAGTGGTACCAGATGGTTATCTTGATGTTTAGGCATAACTAGTTATGAGCTCGGAACATAATCATCTAAAGATGAGCGAGAATCACATTGTGTGATTGGAATGGTGGCCTACTCTTTAGGTTATGATTGGCTGATATGTATCCATCCTTCTTGTCATAATTTATTGGGATCTCCTTTCACTGAAAGTTGATTATGAGGAATATCATTTTTAGTTGGAGCATAAATTAATATCAATTTTATTGTATTAAGTAGTGCAAATTAATTTTGAACTATAGTGTATAAATAAACTTGTTTGATTGTAGAGATGGATACCTTTGTTAGATATCAATTTAATCCGATGATGAGCCATGAGTCTTTGGCTACAAACAGAAACAATTTTGGGGAATGGTTTGATGTTGTGATGGGGGTTCTTAGGAACTCCAATATGGTTTACTTTGTGGGTCACATGCCTGGAGATGAGGATCTTGATGGACCTCACATACAATGTGACGTGTGCCTTGTCAAGGAGCTCATGCACACATGCATTGATGGAGAGCTGGTTGATCGGTTCTGTAACCATCATCCCTACTATCTAGTAGAGGAACTAAAAAAATCTCTTCTCACATCAAGTGCGCAATGAGCATTTTAATCTAACCAGAGAACTAATGAATAGTCGACTTGGATTGGGTGAACCAACCGATATGTTTGAAATTAGGATGGCCTGATTAGGAAGAAACCTCGGAGATGTTGGTTTTCCGATAACTCATGAGAATTTTCATGACATCATACTCGGATCACTTCCACCAATATTCCATGGTTTTGTAAAGCTTTACAACACCATTGTCAAAGAGTGCCAGTTCAGATGATGTTTTCCTTACTCAAGGAAGCATAAAATGATATTGAAGACGGAGATCCTACATGGACTAAGACATGTATAAAAGTTATACCGTCAACTATTGACATTGTTCCAACAAAAGTCAGTTATGAAGATATACTAATTGATGCTCTTACTTGCACCAATGGCAGGTACTTTGGAAGGAGCAATTGCTGGAAAGAAGAGGAGGTTCTGGAATCACGTAGAAAATGCACTTGGAATGTAGCTGGTCATCTCATTAAGTCCAATTCAATAGAGGATATCAACACTAGGACTTCGAAATAATAGTTATTTTGAGTTCGATCATAATGAAAATTTTATGTTTGTGAACCTTGTTTAGTTTGAACTATAAAATATGTTTGGGAATTCCAAGCTAGGGAATTCAAAAGTTTATGATCTTCTTTATTGTGTTATGTCAATTAGTTTTATTATTAAGTCTTGAATATTTTGATTCAAATTATTGCTCGAGTTTGAGTAATATTTTTATGGCTTGTTAAATAAAGTGGAGATAAATATTTTATTTTATTTATCAAGGCTACCGCCTCCAAAATATTTAATATATCCAAAATCCATTAAGTGCTAGGCACTTGTGAATTTCGAAATTCACATAACTTTTGGATGTTTTCTCAATTGAATTAATTCCATTGAAGATTCAATATGATAAGTTAATCACATTGATGAAGTGGAATAGATGAAATAATTGAAGTTTCAATATTTCATAAAAGTCGGTGGGAATACTTTGAATCAAAAGCTGAGATCAAAGAAATTGGATTGAAGTAGAAAATGACTTAATAGAAATTATAACATGGATTAACAAAGAATATTTTCTTAGTAAAAAATTACTCATGATGAATTTTGAGAGATTCTAGCTTAACGTGATGATAAAATCTGTGCGAGACAAGGATTTAAGCGATGTTATAATTGTCAAGTGTATTTGTGTGATAAAGTGATAGCGTGAAACAAAAAAAATTCTCAACACGCTAAAGAAAATTATTTTGTTTGTTTAAGTTAGGACTATATCATTAATTAACTTAGAGTTATTTTACTGATAAGTTTCTAGTAATCAATATTGCCCAAGAATGAAGTATAATTAAAAGTTTTTCATATAAACAATAAGTTTATTGGTAGTAAATTTCCACTTATTACTCCAAGTGTTTTAAAACACATTGGATTAAGGAGAAAAGTGTCTTCTCATAAAAGAGATGTGTAAATTATTTTAATTTGGGATTGTGAATCTTTGAGAAGGATTGAATGAAAGGGGAAACATGCAAATGTTTCCAATTCATCATCTTGTCGAGGAATTTATGTATGCGATACATAAAGTTCAGGCTTAATATTTGAATAAAGGTCATATGGCAAATTGGATGTAATATTCACTTTATGAAATATTCATCCAAGATAATGACCAGAATGTGCAAAACAAAACAAACAAGATAATAGTACTCATAAATATATGATATTGTATTATCATATAGATCCATGTTGAAAGAAGATATTTATTTTGACTCCAAGATTTATCTTGAGAGTAAGTGGAGTGATTTTATAAATCACAAGGAAAATGAATGTTTTCATAGGAAAAACAGATATGAATATTTTATATTCATAAAGCTAGTTTTGATAAACTTGTTTTATCAAGGACGAGTAAATTATAATGGTGAGTTGAAAAATGATGACCGACAAGTGTAGGGGATGGCAACAGTCTTCGAGGGTAAATATAGCCCAATTTAGCGATTCGACACAAGGGGAGACAAAGAATATTTATAAGCCTTAACAACTGAGTTGTCAATTCAATTGCACCTGAAAAGTATCTTGATTCACACAATTTACTAGTACTAACAGTGATATAACAGCAACAATAGTTTAATAGTAACAGTAGGAGGAAAACAATAGAAGCAATAGTAATAACGAATGTAAACGGAATAAGTAACAGTGCTAAAAACACCGTAGGCACAGGGATGGATGTATGGTGTTGCATTAATAAGACTAAACATGTAACAAAGGTAACAAAGGTCTGCACAAATATATAAGAGAGTATCCAAGGCACAAATTATCATACGCATGTTTCCCGAAAATTCTCGTACGTGCTTGCAATAAGAACTTGCACGACATCTTTTGTCCTACCATCCCGTTGCAGCGGGGCCAAAAAGTAACAGATGGTAATTAGGGTACTTGTTCTACCAAGCACCGGAGCAAAGCATTAACGCACGGTGAAAACATGTAATCCTCGAACTAGAGTCCTGCCCCTTCGATATTCCAACAATGTCACCTTGGGGTCTCGGGTTCCTGACAATAATAAGTGTATACAACCAGTAGATATGATCCAAAACAAAAATTATACTCATGAAAACATAACATGTTCAGATCTGAAATCATGGCACTCGGTCCCTAGTGACAAGAATTAAGCACTACAAATTGCAACAATGATAATAAACAACAATAGTGGATACTAGGAATCAAGCCCTAACAATCTCATGATCTATTACATGATGAATCTCATCCAATTCCTACAATCCCCTCTGCCTTCAGCTGGGAATTACTCACACGTCGAAGGGGGAATCATGGAGAGTTGATTGAGAAGTGATGGCGATGACGATGGCGACGACCCCCCTCGAATCCTCGTCCCAGCAGGGTGCCAGAACCGTAACCTCTATCTCCAAACTAGGGGTTTGGGTGTCGGCAGAGCTGTTGATCGTTTTTGGGGAAATCCTTTGGGGTCTCAGAGTTTTTGGGGACGAAGGAGTCTTATGGCCAAAAAGGGGGCCCTGGGGATGGTCCCAGGCCCCAAGGGGCCCACCAGGCCACCCTCCTAGGGGCCAATGCCTCCCCTCAAGTTGTCCTTTGGGCTCCGGGAGTTTTCCGGGTAGAAATAATTTTCTGAATTTTTCTGGAAATTTCTGAGGAAATTGATTTTCTGCATAAAACTAGACACCAAGGGTAATTGTGCTGAAAACAACATTAATCCTTGTTAGTTTGATAGAAATCATGCATATGTGAGGGAAAACAACAAAAAAAAGTGGATGGAAAAAGTAGATACATTTGCAATGTATCAAAAAACTTATCATATCAATTGCTTGATGCTGCTATTGGATCAAATAACAAATTATTTTGCTAAATGTGATTAATTTTTTATTACTAGAGTAATCAAAAAATATTACAAGTATGAGTATTAAGTCCTTCGTGTTAATAAAATAAGAAGGAATTTCTTACTCATCATATAAAGCAAAGGGACTTAAAAGTAAGTGGGAGCTGATTATGATCTTTTAATTTAGACTAGCCCAATTAAAAGAAATGTTACCTCAGGAAAATATTTAAAAAAATTTAAATGCAATACCATAAAGTGTCTTATTAAATTCGGGGTCTATGAGATAGATTGAGGAATTTAATAAACATGCATACGATGGGTGTGCTAAGTGTAATTCTGAAAGGAATTTTGAATTACATTGAGATGAAATTATTTTGTCTCAAAAGAAAAATGACATGATATTTTGCAAAACACATGACCTTTGTAGTCATTGGTGAGAAAAATATAAAGGATTGAGATCAATTATGTTTGTGATTTGATCAATCTCATAGTCATTAAAAGGAAGAACACGCAATAACCGGTAGATTTCCATTGACTAAAAATTGTTCAGTCAATCAAGTATAAAGGAGAAAAACTTAAAGAAAAGTTGTTCTTACGCAGTTAATTGTTTCTAATGAAATCAGGGAATATTATGGTGAGAAGTTTCTCAAATAATTATTCAACAGTAATATTACAAGATATAAAACAACACAGTTGAGTTTTGTATAGCCACAAATAATATTGTGAGAAGTATTCATATATCTATTTGTGGTGGAATTACAAAATCAAATATTTATTGATTTTAACTCAGATTATAATTCTTCAATTGATAATACAGTATGTTGTATAATTATCAACATTAGAGTATTATGAGTGAACTCTACATTATTTTTTGTGGATAGTTTCAACACAATGTTGGACATTGTTGATTGCAAGTTATTAGATAAAAGTCATTCGACTTAGTGAGGTTTCAAACGATAATATAATAATTCATTCGGAGACGCTTGAGTTATCAATATTGTCACGGAACCATATTCACACAAATCCAATTCCTAATAAATCCAAACACAAGTTCATCACAAGTTGATGAGATCAAAAGGTGAAAGACAGAAGTCGAATGTACCACATGAATAGCGTGAGTAACACCAGAATTCCATAGGTGTTATGTCATCATATTAACTAGAATATTAACTGACTCTAGTGCAAATGGGAGGCTGTTGGAGGTATGCCCCAGATAAAAAATATCCAGTTATTATTCTATCTCCAAGTTCAGAATTAAGTTTATGTCATCATGCTACAACCGCTATAGCACTTGAAAATGAGTTTTCAAAGGAAAATCTTGGTGCGGGTGTGAAGACATAAACAAACAAGAGTTCCTAAGCGTAGCTTATGGTTTGTGAGATGATCATATTTTCCTGATCATGGACTTATAAGAAAGTATAGCAAAACATAAGAGTTTATTTTTAGGGTAACAATAGTACTGAACTGACCCAAGTGTATGTTGTTGCTAAAAGAGACTAAACAATCATTATGTATTTTAGCAAATGCATATGAAGTTAACATTGACTATAATTCCTATACTATGAGAATATCTAGTGACCGCAAGATCAAAAGTTATGCTTTGAATATCATCAACCATCTTGCCATCACTGTGGACTATAACGGTGATGTTTGGGTATGACCTAGAAAGTGTAATGGAACTAATATCGTTCAAGACTAGTACTTAAGTATTGTAGATGATAGAGATATGCATTCTCTGGGCCCTCTCAGTATCACCAATCACATATATTCTGGTCAGACATGGTGTGATTTTATCACAGGGTCATCGGGGATATGGATGAGAAAAGAGAACGATATCGGTAAACGAGTTATATGTGTTATGATCAAAGAGTCTGATCAGACTAGATCACATAGTCTCACCTTGTTATATCATTTGTATCGTGAAGTTAAGGGAATAAGTGCAATTAGTAACTTATAAGGTTCCCTCGTTCTTCGGAAACACATAGGAGCCATCATGGACGCCCAACGTGCCGTTGTTGGTTATTGTTCGGTAAGGGCCCGAACATGACTATGTGTTATCGAGCCTTTACGGGTCACACGCTTAAGCTGTGCTAACCTTTTATTGAGACAAATAATATGTTGTTATTTGTTTTATGAATTTTTGATGTCATTATGATATCACAGAAACAAGTCCGGTGTCAATAGGAGTGGTTTCTGGGAAGTTACTATAAGAGAGAAATTATGCCGATGTTAGGAATAATTGCTATGAGAATCCACGAAGGACATGATATGTCCCAGGATGTTAGAAATGTGTTTGTAACATCGTTAGATAATATCGATGATTTTATCTATAGGGGTAACTGGGTTCCGGAAGAGTTTCGGGGGACTTTTCTTACATGGAAGAAGTGCTAGAGGGAGGGGGGTAGATTTCCTCCCATGGGCAAAACCTAATTTTAAGGCATGCCAGGTGGGGCCCATGGTCTCAAAAAATGCACAAGATTTCCATAGGAATTTTCCTAAATTTATTTGAGAAATAAATGAGTGGGAAACAGAAAAAAAAGGGAAAAGGGGGGATTGGACTCCACTTCGGAGTCCAATCCGAGTTCCCCTAGGAGGGTGGTGCGGCTAAGGGAGGGGAGGGGGAACCCGACCTCCCCCTGGCAGGTCCCCTCCTAGCTCCCACTATATAATCCCAACCCCCTCCTCTTTGGAGAACACAACAATTGAGCCTTCGACCTTCTCTCTCTCTCTCTCTCGTAGAATTAGAGATCTAATTAGAGAGCCTATAGAATTAGAGCCTCTAATTGAATTAGGGCCTCTAATTAGAAACATCTATAATTGAATTAGAGCCTCTTCTAATCGGGTTTTTTAAGCTATACTCTCTCAATTATACCTATCTCTAATTAGTTTTCTCTCTCATGTGTTGAGAACTTCTGGATTTATAATAGCTCTAACCACAGTTGATTAGAGTTACCAATTGGCGACGCCAGAAGGCTGTCTCTCTTTGTCGGGGCCGAGTCCTGGACGACGGAGCGCTGACGGGTTGACACTAGCGTACTTGTGCGCACCATAAGAGGGATTACACGTGTGATCCTTGACGAGGGAAGACTTAGCGACATCCTTGCAAATAGACCTAGTTGTGAGGATCTATAATTTCTTAGAACTCTTCTACGACTACATTGAATCCTCTACCCAGTTAGTGTTTATCATGATCTTTGCATGTATGGGCATGCCTTGTTATCTGCATAATGATCTTGGTGGGCTACGTAAGGATTTATGAAAAATTCTGCAGCGTAGACGAGCAATGACGACTTAAGCGTGTGACCCCTACAGGTTCAATAAGAAGTAGACATGAACATCGGGACCATGGACGTCCATATTGATTCCTACGAGTTATACGGAAAACTGCTGAACCTGTTGGTTTGTTGAGTAAGTTCCTATTACTTCATGATACCAATCAATACCTCGGGACGATATAAATGTAAGAACATGATTAAACTCTTTAATCACCTTATCACATTATTCCTGATATCTTGTAAGATTCCTTTTACTAGTTACCGTGACATAGTATCCCCATGACTAGTGTTATGTCCTTGTCTGCGCAGACTTATTTACCGATACTATTTTACTGAGTTGATCCTGGATGTATCTCTCTATTAACTAGAGGAGTAATTCCCAATCTTGAACTATCACAATGAAATGAATACTTTCGTGACCACCCAGTCTTAGCCTCCCAGATTACTGTGTGATACTTGACCGTACCAAAATTATCCTTACGATAAACATCATTAAATATTCTCATGGTCTAAGGAAGCAAACAAAACAACCATCTAATGACGACACTATTTACCAAAACAAAACTCGTAGTATCTCAAATATTTGGGACTACCCAGCCACTTCGTTGAAACAAAAAAGTTCCCCTGTTAATATTTACAAAACATTTTTCCATGATGAGAAAACATGGTCATCTAATATTAAAAAGTTTGTCTACGATACATGACAAAGGGTATAACATTGTGTTTATGTTTCTACACGTGTGTATGGGTTTTCCCCTGAATCTCATATTTAATGACCACATCAGTTGTAGTATAAAACATATTACTTTAATCATGATAATATCTAGTGACCGCACAATTGAAAGTTATACTTTGGATATCATCAACCGTCTTGCCGTAACTAGGGATTATAACAGTGATATCTGGGTATGACCTAGAAAGTGTAACGGAATTGAGATTGTTCAAGACTAGTACTTAAATCCTCTAGACTATAGAAAGATACATTCTATGGGCCCTCTCCCTATCACCAATTACATATCGTCTGGCCAGACACAATGTGATTTATCACAGGGTCAACGGGGATATGGATGAGAAAAGAGAACGATACCGGTAAATGAATTTTATGTGGTATGATCAAAGAGTTTGATCAGACCAGATCACATAGTTTCACATCATGATGCTGCTGGTATCATGAAGTTAAGAGAATAAGTGAAATGAGTAAATTATAATGTTCCCTCGTTCTTCGGGAACACACAGGAGCCATCATGGATGTCCAAGGTCCCGATGTTGGTTATTGTTCGGTAAGTACCAGAACAGGACTCTGTGTTAGCGAGCCTTTACGGGTCGCACACTTAAGATGTTCCAACCTTTTATTGAGATAAATAATATGTTGTTACTGGTTTTATGAATGTTCGATGTCGTTACAATATTACAGAAACACGTCCGGTGACAATCGGAATGGTTTCAGGGAAGTTACTATAACAGAGAAATTTTGACGATGTTACGAAGAATTTATATGAGAGGTTATAGAGGACATGAGATGTACCGGGGTGTTAGAAATATGTTTCTAATATCGTTAGATAATATCGATGATTTTATCTATAGGGGTCACGGGTTTACGGAAGAGTTCAGGGGGACTTTCCATATATGAAAGTAGTGCCAGAGGGGGGAAAATTTCCTCCTGTGGGTAAACCCTAATTTTAGGGAGTACCAGGTGGGGTCCATGGTCTCACAAAGTGCATTTTTTTCCCTGGATAAATTCCCTAATTTATTTGAGAAATAAATGACTGGGAAAAAGAAAAAGGAAAAGGAAAGGGGGGGGGGGATTGGACTCCACTTGGTCCAATCCGAGTCCTCCTAGGAGGTTTGATGCGGCCAAGTGAGGGAGACAGAAACTGACCCTTTCCCCATGGCATATGCCTTGATACGTCATAAACGTATCCGTAATTTCTTATGTTCCATGTTGTTTTCATGCCATATGCTACATGTTTCCTTTACACTTTATGCCATTTTTATCGATTTCCTGGGACTAACCTATTGACAAGATTCCAAAGAGCCAGTTCTTGTTTTCTGTTGTTTTTAGTTTTAGAAAATTTCTTCTGGAAATATTCTCGGAAGTGGAAGATTCGAAGCCCGGAAGTCTTAGAAATTCATCGTGCACACGGAGTCCGGGGGACGCAGAGGGGAGCCACAGGGCCCCAAACCATGGGTGGGTGCTCTCCCTTGGCCGCACCCAGGGGTGGTGTGGCCCCACTGCTCGCCCACCAACGTTTCTCTCGCGCCTATATATTGTCCCCAAAGGGTTAACCCTAAATACCTGAGCCTTTTCCACCAAAAACATCCGCAACCGCAGTCATCGTCAACCCTAGTTTGGGAGGGTTCTAGAGCTCTCCCCGGCACCCTGCCGAGAGGGGGAATCATCACCGGAGGGCTCTACACCACCATTCCCGCCTCCGAAATGATGCGTGAGTAGTTCATCCTTTGACTGTGGGTCCATAGCAGTAGCTAGATGGTTGTTCTCTCCTCTTTATGCCTCATGTTTAGATCTTGTGAGCTTCCCTACATGATCAAGATCATCTTATTGTAATGCTACATGTTGTGTTTGCTGGGATCCAATGAATATTGAATGCTATGTCTCTTGATTATCAATCTATCATGTTGTTTTCATGTGTATGTTATTTATGATCTTGCATGCTCTCCGTTGTTAGTAGATGCTCTGGCCAAGTAGATGCTAGTAACTCCAAGAGGGAGTATTTATGCTCGATAGTGGGTTCATGCCTCCTTTTAACTCACGCTCGAGGGACAGAAATGTAAACGGGTGGGGTATGTGATGTTCCCACTAGGGAGAAAACAACAATTTTTTGTCTAAAGATGATGTTATTGTTTACATTACACACTTTGCTTGCTGCGATTATCTGTTTCTTGCAACTTAATACCCTAGGTTTGCTCGGATGACATTCTGAGGGTGCATTATTAGTCATAGATGAAGTTGGATGACGGTCTATGTATCTTGTTGTAATGCCCGTATGAATCACATAGTAATCATCATGTCATGCATATTCACTACGGTGCAGCCTTCATATCTGTCAATTTCCCAACTGTAATTTGTTTACCACACATGCTATCTATCTGTTTTGTAGAGACACCACTAGTGAACTATGGACCCTGGTCCATTTTCCTCATACTGATAATACAACCACTGCCATCACTGTTTTCATACTGTTACTATTGTGCTACTACTGCTTTCCTACTATTTTCCACACCATACATTTAACCTCTTTGTTTTCAGCAAAACCGGTGAGATTGACAACCTCACTACTTCGTTGTGGCAAAGTGATATGATTCTGTTGTGTAGGTTCCTCGTTGCTTTTGAACTGGTAGTGCGCCCTGCCACCTCAGCTCCATCAACCTTCGGAAGTGAATTCTTTCTCCTACTGGTCGATTCAACCTTGGTTTCTTTCTAAGGGAAAACTTGTTGTTGTGCTCCTCATACCTTCCTCTTGGGGTCTCCCAACGACTGCAAGATCTGCACCATCAAGCATATTTTCTGGCGCCGTTGCCGGGGGGAAAGAGGATTTCTGCTAGGGGAGTCTCTCACTTCCAATCTCTTTACTTTGTTATTGTTTTTCTTGTTACTTGCTTTATTATGCTTACTAGCAATGTTTGATGTCTTTGAAACTAGATCTTATTGGCAAGTTGGGTTCACGGAAGAACAACAAAAATATTATAAGTAACACCGCTTGTCACAAAAAGGGATACACTTACGGGAGCAAATTAATAAATTGCATGACTATGCTAAAAACTTGTGCTCTACTTATAATGTTACGTATTGCTTTGATAGATCTTGTTGATGTAGGAGGTATAAACACCTCCCTTTTCAATGTGAGTATAATTATAATGTTACCATATCTTCGTATGTTAAGGGAAATTATGACTTTTATGATGTGGAACAAATTGAGGAATTTATTGCTTGGAAGGGTGCATTCGAAATTGCCTATTTGCTTGAAAGTATTTATGATCCACCTTATAAATACGATATTTATGCTATACTTGTATATTGGTTTGATAATTAGAAGGATTGTAATTACTACATACTTAAATATCTTAATAGATGCTTTCCCCCAAAGAAGGAGACTAATGCCTTGCAGGAGCCTATGGAAGAAGAAACTGCTGAATCTAGAAGCTCATTGGATGAAAAAGAGGAGGAGAGTGATGATCAAGAGGAGCAAGAATGGAGTAGCTACCCATGTCTACCTCCCAATGAGAGTAACTCTTTAACTCATACCTTATTTGGTTGCCCTCCATATTCACCAAAGGAGGATGAGTGTTATATTGATCATCCTATTGATTCTTTTGAAATATCCCTTTTTGATGAATTTGATACTTGCTATACTTGTGACCTCGATACTACTATGAATGAGACTTGTGAGAATGATATTTCTACTGTTATTTATGAAAATCCATGCTACTTCGATAAATCTTATGACAATCCTCTATTTAGTTCAACTATTGATATGCATGATAATGAGGAAGTTTGGTTAGAAAATTTATATGATAATGCTCTAGATGAATGTCCTATGTTACTTGATATTATGAATTATAATTCTACTGAAAATATGATTTCTATAATGTGTCCCATACTTTTTATGAGTGATCAATCATCTTGTTTTAATATTGCTAAAAGTGGGGAAAAAGAGAAGCTGATTTTAAATTTTGATCCCACTGTTTTGGAGCTTGATATGAATTGTGTGCTTTTAGACCATGACAAACATGCCTTATGTGTTAAATATGATGTTGAGTTTGTTCATGATGCTACTGAAAATTATTTTGAGATAGGAAAATATGGTTGTAGGAATTTTCATGTTACTAAAATACCTCTCTTTTTGTTTTGTTGAAAGTGTTGAAATTGCTCCTGTTCTACCTTCCCATGATTTCTAGTTTGAGCTTCTTTAATTTATTTCTTTACAGATTATGATGCATAGGAAGTGGGTTAGACTTAAATTTGTTTCATACTTTATTCTTGATGCTCTCTTTTGCTTAATTCATATTTCTTATGTGAGCATCTTCTTTCTTTCTATGCCTAGCTCAAAGGCGTTAAAGAAAATGTCACACCCCAGATTTGGGACACTTGTGACACATGAAGGAAGAAATTTTTGTGAGCCAACAATTTTTTTTAATGCCCTTGTGTAATCCAACATTATGTAATGAACCATGGTTACCTATGCAATGCAAGCAAACTTTGATTTAAAAATCATTCACTTTGTACCCTGATATTTTCCATTTATTTCTGTGATGTTTTCCACCTGGTGTTTCCAAAGTTGTTCATCAAAATTCTTGTGGAAATGTTTTTTTCAACTTACTAATAATATTTGGTTTTCTTAGAATCAAGAAAACAATTTGGCAAAAGATTACACCAATGTTTTCCTTCAGTTTTTCTATAGAAACTCTTTTCTGAAAAATAATCCAATTAGGTGTTTTTCACCCATGTTATCTATATGATAGAGAATCACATATTGTGTTTTCTTGGCATGGATGTGATCTC
The DNA here is from genome assembly GCA_028641055.1 of Alopecurus myosuroides. Lineage (NCBI taxonomy): Eukaryota > Viridiplantae > Streptophyta > Magnoliopsida > Poales > Poaceae > Alopecurus > Alopecurus myosuroides. The sequence goes on along the minus strand of CM054057.1, from coordinate 522,505,969 downwards.
TAATATATGGAATACAAAATGGTGAACTTGGTTTGAAAATTTGATTTACAGAAATAATCATTTGCTTGATGTTTTTATATTAAGAAAATAAGACAGAATTAGTGTTTTCTGGAAAACAGAGAAAAACATAAACTAGCTGTTTTTCCACCTTGTTTTCATTGATCATTTGAAATTCAAATTTGTTTTATTTTTATGTTTCTGAAAGTACAAATGCTTCTTAACACAAACACACTTGGAAAACAAAATTTGAAGATGGTTTGGTTCATGAAAACAAGTGCAACTTATGACTAATCCCCTCTGTTCCCCCAACACTTAGAATTTTTCTAAGTCATTAACTGAAATTGAAAATATCTGAAAACAGTAAATGGCATGATTTTCGAATGCTTATAACTTTTGTTTGGATGATCCATTTGCTGCACCACTTGGACCATCTAGAAGCCCAGTCAGCACACTACAATTCCATGCCTTAGCTACCAGGACTCGTTGACCAGAGAGGAGGTGAGCATGTGGTCTTCAGAGGTGAAAACGGGAGGGGGCGACATGGGCAAGCCTGACATAGTGAGCACTGTCACGTTCCACTGTGGCCACCTCGCGATTTTCTTCCTCTCCTCACTGTTGTAGCCTTGACTGACCCTAGCTAGCACCCCTGGACGCACCGAAAGGCCAAGGGCCATGGCATGGGAACGCCTGGGCGCGCACAAGCGCGTCACACTGCCACCCAAGCGCACCCGTGCGTGCACACGGCAACTCCCGCGCCTATAAAGCCACGAGAGATCCACGGCCTCGCCACCACACCCGCACACCACCCCTCACTCACCCCGTAACCACCCACGAACACCCAAAGCTCTCTGCGATCCTAGATCGCCGGAGAACGCCGCCAGCACCCGCGGACAAGAATGGTGGGTTGCGCACATCTGGGGCAACCCCACCCCTCCCTTTCGCTCTCGAATGATCCCCCACCCTCCGTGGACCTAGCCTGACCCGTCCTCGTGCTTCCTCGTTTGCAGGAACGCCTCTGACGTCGTCGGAGCCGTCGCGCCAGCAACTGCAACCACCCCGCGCCGTGATTCCAACACTCCTGCACGGCCCCGAGCACCTGCGACTGCCCCAACCCCTCGCCACCAGCCTACACAAGCCCTAGGTGAGAAATCGCATCGAAAATCGCCGCCGGCCGTGCTCCGTTCTGTTCGAGAGAGAGAAAAGAGAGAGGAGAGGAGGACGATGGCCGTGCGTCGTTGATCGCGAGAAAAACGACCACGTTTAAACCGCGAAGCGGTACGCATGCACAGCGTGCCGTGGAAGCGAGCTGGGCCGCTGAGCCCTAGCGGGTCGCGCGCCCGTGTGTTGAACAGCCCGCGAACGAAATTCTTTTTCTTTTTAAAAATAAACTGAATCCGACACTTTACTTTAATCATGTTAAAAAATAGTAAATCTCCAAACTAAAATCGTCCAAAATTACCTGAGGTAGATATACAAAATCTTGAACGAATGCAACTTACAGATTTGTGTTTGAACCATTTTTGAACGAATGAAAAATGATGGACTACACACTGTCTGTTAAGGTAAAAATGCAATAACTTTTTGTTGGAATGTTCAAATGGTTCAAACTAAAATTATTTGAGTAGCTCTTGACTAGATCTATCAGTTGGATTTGACCTCACACCAAGGTGAGCTACCATTTGGAAATGCCATCCACTTTGGTAAATGTACAGTAACATATTCTAGGATTTTTAGAAGTTGTTTGAAATCACTTTTTGATATGAATCCAACTGGATATGTTAAATTATGTTTATATCTATGATATCCTAGCTTGGTGTGATTTTTAGAGCTCTATATTAATTTTGGCAACAGATCTAAGTTTTTGCACTTTTCTGTTAGAAATAATATGTGTAGATTTAATTTTAAAATAATTGCTTGCTAGTCTTACTTTGTTTTCTAGCATGTTTAGATGTGGTACTTAGTGTTAGGAGGTTGTTTTCTCACAGATATAACATGTTAGAAAGTTTGTGCATGTTTAGGAATTGTATGGAACTAGTATGAGCATAGTGTTATTCTCTAGTTTTATTTTATTAAATCTTGTGATGCAAATGCTTAGCTAGATTTTTATCCAAATTGTTAGGAGTATTTTTATGTGAATCCAGTACAATTTTTGTACTGGTTAGTACTTTTTTTTCACTTATGTTAGGGTGTATTATATTTTCTTAGAGATGCATGTGTAGTGTTAGTACTTATTATTCATAGTGTTGTTTTCCACTAGAATCACTAGTACAATCCATGGGTGGTTCATGGCAGATGATTGGATCTAGTGGAATGTGTACACCTCTGCAGAGTAAAACTATTCAGAATAGCCAAGCCCTCGGATATGGGAAGTTGAAAGGCCATGTAGCTAGCATTGTGTCAAGTTTTCAAAAAGTGTTTTTTGAACAAGGACTTGTACTTGAGTGGTACCGATGAAGAAGATGGCGATGTTTCCAAGAAATTTTGCAAAGAAAACTTTCTTTTATAAAACAAGTTTTATAAAACCTCTTGTACATGCGATATCTACAAGAGAAAGAAAAATTATACTATTTTCTTCTGAAGTATCTTCTTCAATAAAGATATAGAGATATCAAAGCAACCATGATGTTATCTTATATAAACCATGGGTAGTGAGCCTTATTTATAGCCTACCTACCCACCATATAAGCATACTGCATTTTGTAAGTGTATAAAGGATGTCTTACAGAGTACATTCAAATGTACTCATATTGGTTTCGCCCCTGGCTATTTACTTGGCCAGACTTTGAGGAGACGCCACCGGAGGAGGAATACGAGGAAGAGTACTATTCCGACGATTATGCGAACTAGGCCCGGCTCCCGGTCAGCAGCCTGTTGGTGAAGGCGTGACACGGGCTACCTACATGTGTTTCCTTTCCGCTGTGTGTGTGACGTGAGATATTTGCCTGCCCTGCGTGGCAGATAATAAAGACTTTGTCATGTGACCATTGGTTTGTAAGACTATTTTATTCGTGTAATGGATAATGTATCTGTGTACCACTTCGTATGTTGTTCATGACTGAATTCTTGGGATCGTGAATGTATGCATATGGGGGGTTCTGGACCATCCGGTTTGGGGCCTCTACAAAATTGGTATCATAGCTATCTTGGCCCTAGGAACCCTCAGTTAGCATGGACGTTAACTAATACTCTCTGTATATATATAATATACTTAAGTGACTAAGTTTCAAAACACTCTTATACCTATCTTCCCTATTTTTCTAAACTCTACTTACAGTAAGTTATATCATGTTCGACTCTAAAATTTTGCACACATGGGTCTAACTTAAGCTTACTTAAAATTTTGTGTTGATGGAAGTGGTTTTCACTGAGGCTTGCCAGTTGGGACTGGCCAGAGACTTGTAGCTATGACCGAGCTCATAGATCGTCCGGTCCCCGAGCTGCGGGGAGGGATGATCTTCGGATCTCCCATTGAGGGAGAGTGGTTTGTTGAGTGCACCATACGCCCTCCGCTTACCACTCCTTCAGTGGAGACCTTCGTCTTCGCCACCTTTGAGCGCTCCTGGCAGGAGGGCGCTGTGCGAGTGATCCAGGAGGCCATTGCGCGCCTGGCCCACTTGAGGGACTACCAGTACTTGGGGTCTAGCTTCGAGTTCCTCGGGAGGAGGGACGAGACCGGAACACCTGTTGCCGTGTCTCAGGACTTCGAGAGTATCGGTTCTCACTCGGAGGACATGGAGGTCCTACTGTACCGCACTCAGCGTCGTCTTGACGACGTGAGCATCCTGCAGCACACCTGGGTAAGACGATGCTCGACCTCGAGACAACGACTGCACGGATCCGAGCCTTGGAGAGTCAGCTGCGGACCACTCGTCTGGCCCGTACCCGTCTCACCACCAAGGTGGGATCACTTCAGGAGGCAACGCGATTCTGCGTGAGCGCCTGAAGACTGCTAGAGAGGCCCTAGACAGTAGAGACTCCACACTCGAGGAGCTAGAGGAGGAGAGCTCCGAGCTTCGTAGGGAGAACGAGGATCTCCTCGTCGACGATGACATCCTGTCTGGTGATGATGGGGTGGATATGAGCGAGCAGAGCAGGCAGGAGGACGACGACTCAGATGAGGAGGAGGATCCCGGGGAGCTCCTCTTCGACGGAGACAGCGCACAGGACTAGTCGTAGTGCCTATTAGCTTGTGGAGTTGTGCCAGTGAGATGTACGCCGACCCTATAAGGCGAATCCCCCGATGTAGCTCTGAGGAGCGTAGTTGTGGTAGATGTGTGTTGATGTGTTGTTCTATGTATGACTCTATGCTATGAGTATGATGCTTGTTTGTGTGATTTTTTATGTTTGGAAATTTGTCTCAACCCTTAAAAATCGTTACCCTAAATAAATCACTTGTCATCTTTCGTTTGGTTTTTAGACACTCTTTTTGGATGTTCGAGTTTTTGTTTTTTCTAAAAGCAAGGAAGTCTTGCTGCATAGTCTTACACCTGTTTCAATAAACATCATGCCGCCGCGTCGGGAACCACCACCACCACCCCCGCAGTCGATGGAGGCATTTCTAGCACTCATGATGGAGGATCGCCAGGCCACTAGAGCCGAGAGTGCTGCCACAATTGCTTCCCTGCAGCAGTTAGCCGCTGCCAGCGCCAAAAACAATAATAACGGCGATGGCAACGAAAATGGAGGGCGCTCCAAGCTGAAGGTGTTTCAGCAGACTAATCCTCCGGTCTTCTCCAAGATCGTGGAACCACTTGATGATGACGATTGGCTTCGCACCATCGCCAACAATCTGCAAGTGGCATCAGTGGATGAGAATGACAAGGTGCTATTCACCACCCATTTTCTTGTTGGACCAGCAAGGACTTGGTGGGACACTACCCGTGACACAGTCGCCGCTGATCACGTTTTCACTTGGGCCGACTTCACTGCCCGGTTCCGCAAATATCACATCCCTCAGGGTGTGATGAACATCATGAAGGATAAGTTTCTGAAACTGCGGCAGGGAGGTATTTTTGTGTCAAAGTACTGGGAGGAGTTCACTCTGTTGTCCCGGTATGCACCTGATGAAGTCAACACAGAAGCTAAGAAGAAGGAGAGATTCTTGAATGGGCTGCACCATGAGTTGAAGTGCACCCTAGTGGTCGTACCATTCCAGGATTTGGAGTCATTCGCGGATGCCGCGATGATGATGGAGCACAAGAGGCAAAATGTCTTTGACAACAAGAAGAGAAAGATGCAGTTCCAAGGAGGACCAAGTGCGCCCAGAAACCGCCCCACACCCTATTCCAGGCCACCACCACCACACATGGCGCCTGCTTATGCGCCAAGGCCTAACCATAACAACCACCACCATGGCCACAACAACCACAACCACAACAGGAACCGTGCATTCTATGCACCCAAGCCTGGTGGCAGTGGGAATGGAAATCGGAATGGACACAAGCCCAACCACACTGCCAAGCCGAACCAGAACTCAAAGCCAGTTGGAGGATGCTTTGTTTGTGGGAAGGAGGGGCATTTTGCTCGGGAGTCCCAAGCAAGACCACTCCACCAGCTCAGAACAATGCAACCAAGTTGACACATGCACCGGCACCCAAGAAACAAAACATTACCAAGGGATATCTGAATCATGTCAATGTTGAGGAGGTTCAGGACACGCCAGGTATGGTGATGGGTACGTTTCCTGTCAACTCTGTACCTGGTGAAGTATTGTTTGAATCGGGTGCATCGCATTCCTTTGTTACTATGCCATTTGTTGAAAAGAGTGGGATGAAACACACACATATGCAAAACCCTATGCTAGTGCAAATACCCGGAGCTAGTACAAAAACCAACCGTGTTTGCAAAGAGATACCCGTGGACATACAAGGGAAAAAATTTATGCCGACCTGATAGTACTGGGATCCCAAGGGATAGAAGTAGTACTGGGCATGAAATGGATGACCAAGTATAGTGGTGTGATTTATTGCACCAGGAAGTCCATATCTTTGACTGCCAGTGATGGAGAGAAAGTAGCTTTTGCCGCAACAAAGTCAAAGTCAGAGACTCACTGCCACACTGGTATAGCCGCATCTGCACTTGAGGAAGTTCCGGTAGTATGTGAGTACCCGGATGTGTTTCCTCAGGAGTTACCCGGTATGCCGCCTGATCGGGATATCGAGTTTGTTATTGAGTTGATACCCAGCACTGGAGCAATAGCACAGAAGACGTACTGGATGAACCCGAAGGATCTAGATGAGTTGAAGAAGCAGCTGGATGACATGTTAAGGAAAGGTTTGATTCGCCCTAGTGCATCACCATGGGGATCACCTATCATTTTTGTGGACAAGGGGGACGGTTCCTCACGTATATGTGTGGATTACCGTAAGTTGAACGATGTTACCATCAAGAACAAATACCTGCTGCCCAAAATTGAAGACTTGTTTGACCAGCTAAATGGGGCAAGAATTTTCTCAAAGATCGATCTTCGTACTGGTTAGCATCAGTTAAAGGTTCGTGAGACCGATATTCCAAAGACCGCTTTCACCACACGTTACGGGTTGTATGAGTACACCGTGATGTCTTTTGGTCTAACCAATGCCCCCGCCTACTTCATGATTCTTATGAATAAGGTTTTCATGGAATGCCTGGACAAGTTTGTCGTGGTTTTCATTGACGACATTCTTATTTACTCCAAGAGCGAGGAAGAACACGAAGAACATCTGAGAATTTTTCTCGGAACACTTCGACAACATCAACTGTATGCTAAGTTCAGCAAGTGCCAATTATGGTTGAAGGAAGTTGGATTTATTGGACACGTAGTATCTGGAGGTGGAATCTCTGTTGACCCTGCTCTGGTTCAGTCTGTCCCTAATCGGGCTGCCCCAACTAATCAGACTGAAGTCAGATCTTTTCTGGGATTAGCCGGAAATTACCGCAAGTTTGTTCAAGGATTCTCCAGTATAGCCAGACCACTCACTCAATTTCTCAAGAAGGATAGCAAGTTCGTATGGACGGACAAATATGCTGAGAGTTTTCAGGAGTTAAAAAATCGACTGGTGACGGCCCCGGTACTCGTTATGCCGGATGTCACCAAGAGTTTCGATGTGTATTGTGATGCTTCTAAGCTTGGTCTTGGGAGTGTTCTCATGCAAGAAGGAGAAGCCGTTTATCTCACGTCAGCTGAGACCACATGAGTTGAATTATCCTACTCATGACTTAGAGCTTGCTGCAGTTGTGCATGCTCTCAAAGCATGGCGACATTTCCTTATTGGGAAGAGGTGTGAAATCTATACAGATCATAAGAGTTTGAAGTATATCTTCACACATAATGAACTCAATATGAGGCAACACCGTTGGATAGAGCTCATCAAGGACTATGATCTTAGTATCCACTATCACCCTGGAAAGGCGAATGTTGTTGCAGACGCTCTTAGTCGAGATCCGGCCTCTGTGAATGCTATGATTCAGATCATACAACCGGAGTTGTGGAAAGAACTTGACCAGCTTGGTATCGAGGTGGTCAGCTATGGCATGTTGGAAGCCATGGAAGTTAAACCAACTCTAGTTGATCAAATCAAAGAAGCTCAGAAAGGCCAGAAGAGTATTGAGGGAATCAAAACCCGCATGGAGAAAGAAGAAGTTGCCAGTTTTACCATTGATTCTGATGGAGTCTTATGGTATGAAGGACGCATTTGTGTTTCGACTGAATCTGAGATGAAGCAAACAATCATGACTGAGGCTCATGACACTTTATACTCTATTCACCCTGGAGGAACTAAAATGTATCAAGATTTGAAGGAGAAGTTTTGGTGGCACGGAATGAAGCGAGATATTTCCTCGTTTATAGCCAAGTGCCATATTTGTCAACAAGTGAAGGCTGGACATCAGCGTCCCGTTGGTTTGTTACAGCCGTTGCAAGTTCCTGTTTGGGATGGACTTCATTACTTGAATACCCCGGTACAGTCGAGGAAATGATTCGCTATGGGTAGTCGTTGACAGGCTCACAAAAGTTGCACACTTTATACCTGTCAAGACCACATATCGGGGAGACCAGCTTGCTGATCTCTATATTTCTCGGATAGTCAGCCTACATGGAGTTCCCAGCAGGATTTTGTCAGATCGAGGATCACAGTTCACATCTCGATTCTGGAAAAAGTTACACGAAGCCTTGGGAACCAAGCTAGCTTTTAGCATAGCCTTCCATCCTCAGACTGATGGACAAACAGGGCGTGTGAACCAGATATTGGAGGACATGCTCCATGCGTGTGTTTTGTCCTATGGAGTTAACTGGGAAGACTGTCTGCCGTTTGCAGAATTTTCCTACAATAACAGCTATCAGTCAAGCCTGCAAATGGCACCTTTTGAAGCATTGTATGGACGGAAGTGCCGCACACCTTTGAACTGGACTGAAACAGGAGACAGTCAAATCTTTGGAGTTGACACTCTAAAAGCTGCAGAGGAACAAGTGCATTTGATCCGTGACCGTCTTAAAGCCGCACAATCACGCCAGAAGAGTTATGCGGACACTAAGCGTCACGATGTCTCTTTCACTATAGGAGATTTTGTGTATCTGCGTGTTATGCCGCTCAAAGGGATGCATCGTTTCCATGTCAAGGGAAAGCTTGCACCCGGTATATTGGCCCGTTTAAGATCCTAGCCCGCCGTGGAGAGGTATCATATCAGCTGGAGTTGCCTGAAGAGCTGTCAGACATTCACGATGTTTTTCACGTGTCATTGCTCCGAAAGTGTCTTCACGTACCTGAGAAGAATCTCACTTACCAAGACATTGACTTCAAGACCATTGACATCAATGATGATTTGACCTACCGTGATCGACTCCTGCGCGTACTTGAGGAAAATGTTCGTGCTACCAGCAGAAATGCTTTCAAGTTCCTTAAGATTCAGTGGACGAATCATTCAGAGCAGGAAGCAACCTGGGAGCATGAAGATTATATCAGGATGGAGTTCCCTAGTTTCCTCAAAGACTAGACCCGCGAATCTCGGGGCGAGTTTCTTTTAAGAGGGGGAGATCTGTTACACCCCAGATTTGGGACACTTGTAACACACGAGGGAAGCCATTTCTGTGAGCCAAAAAAAAAAATTTCTAATGCCCTTGTGTAATCCAACATTATGTAATGAACCATGGTTACCTATGCAATGCAAGCAAACTTTGATTAAAAATCATTCACTTTGTTTCCTGATATTTTCCATTTATTTCTGTGATGTTTTCCACCTGGTGTTTCCAAAGTTGTTCATCAAAATTCTTGTGGAAATTTTGTTTTCAACTTACTAATAATATTTGGTTTTCTTAGAATCAAGAAAACAATTTGGCAAAAGATTACACCAATGTTTTCTTTAAGTTTTTCTATAGAAACTCTTTTCTGAAAAATAAGCCAATTAGGTGTTTTTCACCCATGTTATCTATATGGTAGAGAATCACATTTTGTGTTTTCTTGGCATGGATGTGATCTATAATATATGGACTACAAAATGGTGAACTTGGTTTGAAAATTTGATTTACAGAAACAATCATTTGCTTGATGTTTTTGTATTAAGAAAATAAGACAGCATTAGTGTTTTCTGGAAAACAGAGAAAAACATAAACTAGCTGTTTTCCACCTTGTTTTCATTGATCATTTGAAATTCAAATTTGTTTTCTTTTTCCGTTTCTGAAATTACAAATGTTGCTTAACACAACCACACTTGAAAAAAAAATTGAAGATGGTTTGGTTCATGAAAACAAGTGCAACTTATGACTAATCCCCTCTGTTCCCCCAACACTTAGAATTTTTCTTAGTCATTAACGGAAACTGAAAATTTCTAAAAACAGTAAATGACATGATTTTCGAATGCTTATAACTTTCGTTTGGATGATCCATTTGCTACACCACTTGGAGCAACTAGAAGCCCAGTCAGCACACTACAATTCCATGCCTTAGCTACCAAGACTCGTTGACTAGAGAGGAGGTGAGCATGTGGTCTTCAGAGGTGAAAACGGGAGCGGGCGGCATGGGCAAGCCTGACCGAGTGAGCACTGTCACGGTGCCACTGTGGCCACCTCGTGATTTTTTTCCTCTCCTCGCTGTTGTAACCTTGACTAACTCTAGCTAGCACCCCTGGACCCACCGAAAGGCCAAGGGCCATGGCATGGGCACGCCAGGGCGCGCACGAGCGGGTCACACTGCCGCCCGAGGGCACATGTGCGCGCACACAGCCACTCCCACGCCTATAAAGCCACGGGTGAGCCGCGGCGTCGCCACCACACCTACGGATGGCAATGGGGCCCCGAAACCCGCAAACCCGATGGGTACCCGTCTTAAATGGGAAGGGTTTGGTAAAATGTTCGACCCGCCAGGTCTAATGGGGCGGGTATGGGGGTGGCAAACCCGTACCCGCATACCCGCAGACCCGCTCTAAGTACTAATCATATCCCTAATAATCTTATTCCTAACCACACGTCCATGATCTATGGACCACAAACCTCACACATCACATGAACACGTTGGAATCTGGAGTTCCGGAGACAACACACGTATACACGTGTCTATTCCCACCAACCTCATCCCAATATTTCATTGTTTTATTCCCCACATGTGTCGGTGTCGCTCCTTAAATGGGTACCCGTTGGGGCCCCGAACCCGGCCGGGTCGTGGGTATGGTAAGAAATGAGACCCGACAAGTTAAATGGGGCGGGTATGGGGGCGCCGACCCGGCCCCGAACCCGGTGGGTGCCATCCGGAACCACACCCGCACACCACCCCTCACTCACCCCGTAACCACCCACGAACACCCCGAGCTCTCTGCGAGGCTAGATCGCCGGAGAATGCCGCCAGCACCCGCAGACAGCAACAGTGGGTTGCGCACGTCTGGGGCAACCCCACCCCTCCCTTTCGCTCTTGAATGACTCCCCACCCTCCGTGTACCTAGCCTGACCCGTCCACGTGCTTCCTCGTTTGCAGGAACGCCGGTGACATTGTCGGAGCCGTCGCGGGACACCTGCTTCGCGCCAGCAACTGCAACCACCCCGCGCCGTGATTCCAACGCCCCTGCACGGCCCCGAGCACCTGCGACTGCCCCAACCCCTCGCCACCAGCCTACGCAAGCCCTAGGTGAGCAATCGCATCGAAAATCGCCGCCGGTCGTGCTCCGTTCTATTCGAGAGAGAGAAAAGAGAGAGGAGAGGAGGACGATGGCCGTGCGCCGTTAATCGTGATATCAACGACCACGTTTAAGCCGCGAAGCGGTACGCGCGTGCAGCGTGCCGTGGAAGCGAGCTGGGCCGCTGAGCCCTAGCGGGCCGCGCGCCCGTGTGTTGAACAGCCCGCGAACGAAATTCTTTTTCTTTTTGAAAACAAACTAAATCTGACACTTTAATTTAATCGTGTTAAAAATATTAAAGATCAACAATAAAATCAACCAAAATTACCTGAGGTAGATATACAAAATCTGGAACGAATGCAACTTACAGATCTGTGTTTGAACCATTTTTGAACGAATGAAAAATGATGGACTACACACTGTCTGTTAGGGAAAAAATGCAATAACTTTTCGTTGGAATGTTCAAATGGTGCTAACTAAAATTATTTGAGTAGCTCTTGACTAGATCTATCAGTAGGTCTTGACCTCACATCAAGGTGAGCTACCATGTGGAAATGCTATCTACTTTGGTAAATGTCCAGCAGCAAATTCTAGGATTTTTAGAAGTTGTTTCAAATCACTTTTTGATGTGAATCCAACTGGATCTGTAAGATTATGTTTAGATCTATGAAATCCTAGCTTGGTGTGATTTTTAGAGCACTAGATTAATTTTGGCAACAGATCTATGTTTTTGCACTTTTCTGTTAGAAATAATATGTGTACATTTAATTTTAGAATAATTGCTTGCTAGTGTTACTTTTATTTTCTAGCATGTTTGGATGTGGTACTTAGTGTTAGGAGGTTGTTTTCTCACATATATAACATGTTATATAGTTTGTGCATGTTTAGGAATTGTATGGAACTAGTATGAGCGTAGTGTTATTCTCTAGTTTCATTTTATTAAATCTTGTGATGCAAATTCTTAGCTAGATTTTTATCCAAGTTGTTAGGAGTATTTTTATGTGAGTCTAGTACCATTTTGGTACTGGTTATTACTTGTTTTCACCTCTTTTAGGGTGTATTTTATTTCCTTAGAGATGCATGTGTAGTGTTAGTATTTATTATTCATAGTGTTGTTTTCCACTAGAATCACTAGTTGTATTTTTACTAGATGAATGTTTTGTTTTCCACTAGTTTGACCAGAGGCTTAGTACCTCTTAAATGACATGGAAAGCCTAGTGGAACACCCACTGGTTCCATCTCATTTTGTTGAGAAATGATATATCTCAACCATAGTAGTAGTAGTAATATTATTGAATATTGTTATTTTGGGTGTATGCTTGTATAGTATTTTTTTGTGAACTTGTGTGCTATTTTTGTTTGTGCATTGATTTCTGTATGGTGTAGTTTAGTATCATTGATTGCTTAGTATGGTTCTGATTGAGTGCCCTTCTTTTTATTTTACGACGATAGAACCCAAAGAAGTAGTTGGAGCCGAAGGCTACTACTACCACTCTTGTTGTTATCACGAACAGGAACCTCAACTCCTCCAAGGCAAGCCATCCTTAAAGCTTGCTGTTATACTACTTATCATTATCTACCATGCATGTCCTACTTCTGAAGTTTTACAAAAACTTGATTATCAAAAACTATTTTGTTGAGTGACTATCATTATTACAATTAATATTATATAGTTATATTATCACTTTGCCATTAGTCAACTTGGTGTTACCAAGACTTTAGCCACTATAAGGTATATAAATACCGCCTAAGATTATAATCTTGAGTCCCTAAGTGGACACTTTTAAAATGTGCTTTTGAAAACGAAAAGGTGTTATGAAAAGTCCACGGTGAAAAGGCGGAACCTTGTTCACCGGGGGAGTTAAAGATATGTTTTCAAATGGTTTTACAAAAGACACATAACCTAGTCTTCGCTGGACAGCCAAGAAGTACTGCCACTCTACCCCAACATGGGTACGGGGCCTATCTAGATACTTGATCTTGTTAGTGTGTTTCCTATCCCAAGATGCTATAGAGAGGATGATTCTCTGAACCGAAGTGTCGCTAGGAGTGAGAAACAGGACATACACAGTGAGGGATTAAGTTCTCCTCCGGGTGCAACAATTGGGTCCCCTGTTTGGCGATGTGTGACATGGTGCCAGGGGGAATAAACCTAATTGAAGGGATAGCCATATACTAGCTTGTTCAGAGTGGACAGTTAGGATCATTCTTTTGATGCTTGCATATCGCTGTGATGATCCATGGGTGGTTCATGGCAGATGATTGGATCTAGTGGAATGTGTACACCTCTGCAGAGTAAAACTATTCAGAATAGCCGAGCCCTCGGATATGGGCAGTTGAAAGGCCATGTAGCTAGCATTGTGTCAAGTTTTCAAAAAGTGTTTTTGAACAAGGACTTGTACCTCAGAGGTACCGATGAAGAAGTTGGAGATGTTTCCAAGAAGTTTTGCAAAGAAAACTTTCTTTTATAAAACAAGTTTTATAAAACCTCTTGTACATGCGATATCTACAAGAGAAAGAAAAATTATATTATTTTCTTTTGAAGTATCTTCTTCAATAAAGATATTGAGATATCAAAGCAACCATGATGTTATCTTACATACAACATGGGTAGTGAGCCCTATTTATAGCCTACCTACCCACCATATAAGCATACTGCATTTTGTAAGTGTATAAAGGATGTCTTGCAGAGTACATTCAAATGTACTCATATTGGTTTCGCCCCTGGCTATTTAATTGGCCAGACTTTGAGGAGACGCCACCGGAGGAGGAATACGAGGAAGAGTACTATTCGAACGATTATGCGAACTAGGCCCGGCTCCCGGAAGGCATGACACGGGCTACCTACGTGTGTTTCCTTTCCGCTATGTGTGTGACGTGAGACATTTGCTTGCCCTGCGTGGCAGTTAATAAAGACTTGGTCATGTGACCATTGGTTTGTAAGACTATTTTATTCGTGTAATGGATAATGTATCCGTGTACCACTTCGTATGTTGTTCACGACTGAATTCTTGGGATCGTGAATGTATGCATATGAGGGGTTCTGGACCATATGGTTTGGGGCCTCTACAAAGTTGGTATCAGAGCTATCCTGACCCTAGGAGCCCTCGGTTTGTGCAGAAAAATCAACTTTTGGAAAATGCCCAGAAAAGATCCCATTGAGCTTAAAACACCAGAAGACCCCGGGAGCCGGGAGAAGTCCCGGAGAGGGGCTAGGAGGGGGCCACACCACCCCTTGGCGCCCCCTAGGCCGTGCCGCGAAGTGGTGTGGGCCACCCATGCACCCCCTTGGGCTCCCTTTTCGACTACTTATGCCCTGCAACCTAAAAACCGAGGGGGGTTCGTCATATTCCACAGAAACACAACAGAGCACCGCCGCCACCTCGAAACTCAATTCGGGGATCAGAAGTTCCTATTTTGGCGCTCTGATGGGACGAGGATTCGGAGGAGATCATCACCATCGACACCGCCACCTCTTCTCCATCAACCATCCATGATTTCCCCATCCATGTGTGAGTGAACACCGGTGTAGGCTGAGAAGGATGGAAGGGATTGGATGAGATTGATCATGTAATAATGCCAGATTGTTAGGGCATAGTGCCTAGTATCCATTGGTAGTATTTTCTACCGTTGTTGCAACTTGTTATGCTTAATGCCTGTCACTGGGGCCAGAGTGCCATGATCTCATATCTGAACATGTTATTGCTTCATGAGTATAATTATGTTTCTTGATAATATCTGCAAGTTGTTTTACACATGTCATTGGGACAACCGGAGGGGATGGTTGTGATGTGAGGATCACGTGTGTTCACGGAGTGTTAATGCTTTGCTCCGATGCTTTATTAAAAGGAGCACCTTAATTACTAGTAGTTTCCCTAGAGGCCCCGTCGCCACGGACTGGTAGGACAAAAGATGTTGTGCAAGTTTCTCATTGCGAGCCTGTATGACTATATTGGAACACATGCCTATGGTTTGCCTAGAAGTTGTATGCTTTATTATTATTATCTTCAATGCTCATGTTTAGATTATTGCATGACCTTTGTTATCCATGCAACGCCCGCTCAAGTTGGAGATATGCCCGAGAGGCAATCATAGAGATGATGATATATCTATGTATCCATGTTTTGTAATAATGGGCCTTGAATAATATCTTTGTATTGATTGGCAAGTATGTGACTTGTTTGTGAAACTCTCTACTTACATGGTTATTCTAAATATGTCCCTAGTCGGAGTTCATGTGAGGACACACATGAACAATAGACTAGCACATGTATTGGTTGATGGCTAGGTTTCGCAAGTCATAGACATGGTGATGTCAAATTAATAATGTGTGAACTCATGTTACGAACATGGTGTTGGACTGACCCAGCTTGAGACATTACAACAATGTTAATAGTTCTCTCTCTACACGTTGTGCATGCTTTGTCCTTAGACCTGAGATTGTCGCATGTTCTTGAGATGTGAATCGACCTACTTTGGGGCTATCAAACGCTACACCGTGACAGGGTAGTTATAAAGGTAGCTTTCGGGTTTGTCATGAAGCATGCTGCAAGGCATGGTCAGTCAAGATGGGATTTGCCCCTCTCTTCACTAGAGAGAGATATTTCTCTGGGGCCCTCGAGTGATTGGATCTAGAATTGCATGGCCATGCTGAATAAAGTTAATAGTTAACTCGGAAAGGGATTCCGATTCATAAGATCGAGAAAGAGTGATCATCTAGGAGCATGATCAAATATCGTGAGGCAAAAGGAATAGCATAAACATGTGATGGTTCGTCCGATGTGATCTTTATGCACGTTTGGGAGTTGGCACGTTTTGCTAGAAGCCGCTACCAACTATTGGCCGAGTAGGTGTACTCATGTCATGTCCAAACGTTTGTGAACTTATAGGGTCGCACACTTAAGGCAGAAGAAGCAGAATTCGGATTGGATCCGAAATGGGCTGGAAATGGATTCTAGAGTGCGCTGTTTTAGTGGCATCCCATTATGGGGACGTCTATATAAAGGAGAGGAGGTTGTGTGTTTAAGGGTTGCTAATTCCGCACCACATTCCACCGCAGCCATCGTATCTCCACGCCCCTGCCGCCCACGTGGACCTAGCAGTCCGGCGAGCGGTGCTTCCACGCCGCACGTGTGGATACCGATAGAGGTAATGCATCTGTAGCATTTGGACGAGCCGCCAAGAGGAGCTGTTCGTGGGAGCGACGGGATCCGGAGGATTCGTACGACTACCCTGCCCCGACCCGCTTCACCGAGATAGGCACAACGCGTCTAGTCGTAATCTCGTGATCTATATCTTTCAGTAGATCTTGGTTGATGCAGTAGAAATTTTGATTTGTGCTAGTGTAGCCTACCCCGTTTTCCTACAGCTCATTCATTCCCTCTATGCCTACGATACTCCCATATTGCTGTTTTCCGCGATTGCTACTGTTGTTACTATTTTACTACTGCTGTTATTTTATTTCTACTTTCAGGTGCAGTTGAATTGACAACTCAGTTGTTAAGGCTTATAAATATTCTTTGGCTCCCCTTGTATCGAATCAATAAATTTGGATTTTAGTTCCCTCAAAGACTGTTGCGATCCCCTATACTTGTGGGTCATCAGTTGGCTCTATCTTCTGATGAAGAGGACGAAAACAGGGACACGCTGTGCCAGTTGAGCCCGGGCGGCGACGAGGGCACCGGCGTGGTGCCCAACGAGCGTATCTTGGGCAAGGGGCCGCGGGTAGATGTCGGCCCGTCGTCTTCTGGAGTTGCGGCCGAGAAACCCCCGGTGGTGCGGCCTGCTCAACTCCACCCTAGGGTGTGGTGCTTTTACTTAGTTTGGAATTCTATACCTGGAATACTGGTCTTTCTGATGGATCCAGAATAGATAGATATCTCGTATCATCAATAGATAGAAAGAGGTCAACCCTTATTATTGATAGAAAACCTTTCACTACTAATAGATTCAGTAAAGGAAGGCCCGAAACGGGCTGAGCTACTGCCTGAAATAGAAGAGGACGACTAGAGTAGAGGAGCCTAATTCCAATCCAAACAATTGACGAGGGAGTCTAATTATTTTTCCGTTTTTGATTGTTTCAATTGGCGACGAGTAAGCGGCCTCGCCTCAGGTCTTTTCCTTGGTTCTTGAGCTTCATACATTGACGAGTTGATGTTGTTTGCAGCAGGGGATAGGTCGATCACGCCGCGGGCGGGCTGTTGGGGCATGCCCCTCACCCGCTCACCGTGCTCCAGGCGAACCAGCCCCCAGTGGTGGAAACCGCGGCCGAGGCTCTTGCCGATGCCGTGATGCCCCCTGAAGTCCTCTCGGAGGCGCTTGCGGAGGAGGCCGTGATGCCCCTATCCACTCCTAGCTCGGGGGAGGACACCTCTACCTTGTCGGGGCCAGGCAAAGCTAGAGTTAGTGTAGAGGCTACGCCTGGCACCGACGCGAGGCCTCACGAGGCTCGTGCTGATGATCGGTGGCCTCGTCTAATTGACGCGGCCTCTGGCTCGGGTCCAGGTCAAGGCTCCCTCGTGGAAGACCTAGCAGGCCAGATCCACGGCGTCATTGTTGCCTAGGCATCCGCCTTGTCCACCGGGTTGGAGCGCCTTGATGCCCTGGGCGGCCGGCTACGGGAGGCCGTTGCCGCCAGCCTGGCGTTGTAGGAGGCAGCGGCCGCAACGAGGCGAGCAATGCTGACTGAGGCTGAGCAAGAGCGTCGTGATTCTTCAGTGGCGCTGAAGGAGGCCCAGCTGGTCCTGGCGACCACGCGGGACGGCAGGAGGAACTTCGCTTGGAGAGGAACCAGCACTCCATGGAGGTGAAGGAGTGGCCCCGCACTCGCCGGGTGAAAGAGGGGGAACTCGCCTCCAAGGAGAAGGCGGTCAGCAAATCTGAGGACGACCTCACCAAGCGGGAGGACAGGTTAAACTGTGCTGAGATCAAGCTGAGCTTTGTGCGTGAGCGCCTCAACACCTTCAAGGCTGAGGTGCGACAGCTAGAAGCCCGTACTCAGGAGAAAGTCGACGCCTGCAACGCTCGTGTCGCCAAGGCGAGAGCTGAGCGCGAACGTGGCAACGGGAAGGAGGTCGCGGCATGGCGCGCGGCCATCCGTGGAGACCTCTTGAAGGCATTTGGGAAGAAGAACAAGGACCTCGAGGACAAGTTTACCAAGCGGAGGAGGGAGATGGAAAAGAAAGTGAGGGATTCTGAGGAAGACATGGAGAAGGACCACTAGAGGCTCACCGAAGAGAGGAGGGCCAAGGTGCAGGTGGCGAAGGAGGCGGCGAAGCACCAGGAAGACCTTCTCGCCTTGCAGGAGCAGATCGCTCCGCTCATGGAGGGGAAAGAAGAGCGTCGGGCCTCCGCTCAGCCGGCGCGTGATCTGCAGCTCCAGTTCTAGGCATTATTCCGTCAAGCAGTGCGTAGGACCCACACCGTCGCTGATCTCCTGCACGTCGAGACGCCGAATGTTCCCCTCGAGTACACTGACGCCAAATACGTGAACTACTTCTCGCAGTTCGTTGCTACACTCGAGAAAGAGGTCCAGGATCTGGACCGGGTCTTGAATGAGGAGTTCCTCCAACTCCTGTTAGCGGCGATTAGCCATGCCTTCTCCCAGCTCCAGCTCGCCAACCCCCTCTTCGACTTCAGCACCCTTTCCTAGCCTATCCCGCACGATCTCCGGGAGACCCTTCGAGTCCAGGTGCGCGAAGGGGTGGTCACCTTCACCGAGAAGTTCAACCCCCCCCCCCCCCCCCCCCGAAGGGTCCATCTTCGTCAAGCACCCTGATGCCGACGGAGCGGGAGGGTCCAATGATGATGCTGCGGACTCCGAGATCCTTCACTCTTCTGTGTGACTATGATCTTCGTTTCCTGGTGCATTGCAATAGGAAGTAGGTGAAGCTTCTGGAGGATGACAACTTTGTTTTGTTGGGTTTTAGTTTATTGGTACTTCCTTATGGTGATACTTAGCTCTTCCTTGATGGTGTCCTTTGAGACACCTTGTTGCATCTTTTGCGGTGGGCCTCCAGTTGCTTCTTGCGGAGGGTCCTTCTGGGCTCCGTGCGAAGGGCTGCATGATGCATGCTTGCTCCTTAGGAGTGAGGCTCTTGTTTCTACCTACAGTTTGTGCCTCTGGAGAGGTGTGCGCTTGGTTGTTCCTTCGTGAGCATCTCGCGAGGAGAAATTCCGAGGGACTTGGCCAAGTGTTTGTGTGCGGTAGCGACCCGCTCACATACACTGTGCCAGCCCCCGCTCGCGGGATGCTTTCGAGAGGAAAAAGGCCTTCGCGTGCCTCTCTGGAGAGAGGGAGTATGCATGCTTGGATGAATGCACATGATATTTTGTTGGATGCAAGATGCAGACATGCTGGCATGCAAGGAGAGATTGATTTCTGAAAGCAACAAGATTTTACTTCTAGGGTGAGGCGTTGTTCTCTTACAAAACGCTTGGGGATGTCATGACCTAGTGGTCCCCCAAGAGGCACCTGACGTCAACGTGCGGACATGGGACTCCAATCATCACGGGGCCGATACTCGCGCGAGTTCAGGTCCATAGCTCGAGGATGTAGTGGCCTCGTGGCGCCCCCGAGTAACAAAGATTGCCCCGCCGGAGCGAGGCTCCCACTTGTGTGGGTAGAAGCTCCCGCAGCCATGTGGTCTGCCTGGCGAGAGCTCCATGAGACCCTCATGGAGAGAGGTCACGGCATCGTATTTACCGTGGCGTCATGGGGTCCCCTCGAGGGTGCGCCTCCATGGCCTTGTGGGGGCCATGGAACGAGCATGTGGTGAGCTCTCCTCCCTAGGAGAGAGTCGTGCTCGCATGGAGAGCAGTGGCAGCCTCCAGCGCTCTGGGGGATCTTCTGGGTGGTAGCCCCCGAGCCTCCAACACTCTGTGGGGTCTTCTGGGTGGCTGCTCCTTTGCGAGAAGCAAGAAGCCTCTTCTTGGGAGCCTCATCATGGTGTCCCACGTCGTCTTCATAAGCCGGGTGGGAGATGGCCACCTCCTTGTAGGCTCACTCGACTGAGCACGTCGGCTCCTCCACCTCTGCATGGATGGTGATGGTGCCAGCTGGCCCGGGTAGCTTGGCGAGGTTGTACGTGTGGTGCATCACGACCATGAACTTCGCGAGAGCTGGGTACCCGAGAATGGAATGGTAGTGGAGGGGGATTTGCGCGACGTTGAAGTCGAGAGTCTCGGTGCGGTAGTTCTGGCGAGTGTCGAGCGTGGCGGCAAGGCACACCTATCCCATGGGGGCCGTGGTGCCTTCGGTGACGTGTGTGAACGGCCTCGTGGGGGCCAGGTGCTCGTAGGGAACCTGGAGCCGCTCGAATGTAGGCACCAAGATGACGTTGAGGCCTGCACCCCCGTCGAGGAGTGTCTTGTTGACGGCTATGTTGTTGATGGTGGGGCTGCAGACCCGGGGCAGGATCCCCACGGTCCTTGTGGACTTGGGGTGGCCGTTGATGTCGAAGGAGACCTTGTGGTCTGACCACTTGAGTAACTTCGCCATGGCTGTGCCTGAGTGGACAGCGGCGAGCTCGCACGAGATCTTCTTTAAGTGGCGATTGGAGAGTGGAGCTTGTGCTCCGCCAAGAATGCAGGCCATGTAGCCCGTTGGTTCTTGGTAGCCCCCACAGTGTTCGTTTCCCCGGCCCTGGTTGCCCTCGGCGTGTTGCTGCGTGGCAGCATTCACCTGAGGTGCGGGTGGGTTGGGACGGTGCAGCTGCTACGGGGGTGGCTGTTGCATTGGCGTTTGGTAGCCACCCTTGTTGTAGCTGCCTATGTTGTAGTTGACGTAGCCGTTGAACTGGTCCGGGCCGCGCTCCTCCCATATCCCGCCAGCGCGACCTCCCCCTCCCCCAGGACTGTGCCAGCCACCGTCTCGAGAGTAGCCCTTCTGGCCACCCCTCATGAGGTGGTCTCCCTGCATCCTCTCCCGCTGGAAGCAGTCCCTTGTGGCATGTGAGTGCATGCGGTGAAACTCACAGTAAGGGCGGTTGTCCGCCGCGGGTGCAGTGGTGCTGCGGCCTTGCTTGCGTTCTGGCTCGGCAGCCAGAACAGCCAAAGCTTTCCATTTGGCGTCCGCATCGTCGCCTCGAGCCTTTGTCTTTGTCTTGGGGGCCACCGGCTTGGATTCATTGGCAGGAACGTTGTGCCTGAAGAGGCTTCCCTCCTCAGCCTTAGCGCACCTGTCGGCCATGTCCGCGAGCTTGACGGTGGAGGTGAGGTCGTCCCTGATGTCGAGATCTTCGATCATGCGCTCGTTAATGACCCGTTCCCTAAAGGCGGAGATGACGTTTGCGTCGGCGATGCAGGCGATCTTGTTGCATGTCTGGCTAAAGCGTTGTAGGTACTGACGAAGTGTTTTAACGGGCCGCTGGCGTATGCCACGGAGGTCTTGTAGGAGAAGGGGCGCTCGTAGGAGCCCTTTAAGTTGGCGACGAAGTGGAGGCAAAACTCCTCGAACGACCCAATGGAGTACTCTTGCAGGTTCATGAGCCAGACGAGGGCTGGGCCCTTGAGGGCTATGGGCAACCAGTTCGCCATGCACCTGTCGTCCCCCTTTGCAGCTCCTACGCTGAGGCAGTAGAGCTGCAGGAAGTCGAGGGGAGGAGTAATGTCCTCGTAGCGAGATGGCAGAGTGGGGTTGAACTTCGGCGGCCAGGAGACCGTGCGAAGTTGCTTGGTGAACGCGAGGCTGCTGCCGACGTAGACCGTTGGGCGAGTGTCGAGGTTCGCCGGGCGGTTGGCGCGACCAGTCTTGGCGAGGTCGCGGATGGTGCGGCGCTATCTTTCGTGGCAGCGTTCGATTTGAACGCGCGCATCCAGTGGGGTGCGCTGGATCTGGCAGCTGTTGCTGCTCTGATTAGGCACCTTAGTGGTGGGTGCCTTGTCAAGGAACTTGGTGCGGGGGTCACCATGAACCGACGAGGTTACACCGTGAGAAGGGGGCGGCGCGTCATTCCTTGCCGCACTCCTACGCTGGCCGACGTCGCCTCCCCGTGTGGGGATGTTTGCGACGGCGGCGACCTCCTGGAGTCAGGCGAGCCATGCGGCGTGTCCTTCAGGTGCGGGCGGGTGCGTAAGTAGCTCCTGGACCGGCAGCAGGGCTGCTGCGGGAGTAGGTTGCTTTTGGCGCCCCTGCGTTCCTAACGGCGGTGGGGGCAAATGCTGAGACGCAGGCGCTTCTCGATGTGGCGTGTGGGAGGAAGCTTTTTCCTCGGCGCCGTGTTCGCCCTCCACGCCAGTGGTGTTGTGTTGTGGCACGTCGTTGTCGTTGTCGTTGCTGGTTGGCTCGAAATGCCCTCGGCGGTGAGCGTGCTCGGAGTGGGTGAGGTGCGGGCCGGTCCGAGCGGCAGGTGCCATGGCGATGAAGAAACGAAGGAGCGCCTTAGCCCCCTACCCGGTGCGCCAAATGTCGGAGAGAGCTTGTCTGTCCTAGACACGATAGCTCTCAGAGGTTCGAACACTCGGGCTAAACACACTTCCTTCATTTCCAGAGGAGGCTTCGAGAGGCCAGCTTGAGGACGACAACAATGGCGACACAGAGGGTTAACCCAGTTTCAGGCCACCAGTGTGGTGTAAAACCCTACTCCTGCTTATCTGATGGATTGCACTGTAGTGATTACAGTACAAGTGTGAGCTTGTGCTCGGAACATACTACTTGGTCTCTATGATGAATCGATCTCCCTTTGTCCAAGGGCGGTGGCGCCCTTCTTGTACTGGCGTTTGGACCTCATTCCCGCTCATTTGGCGGGAAAGGGTTACCACAAAGTGCCAAAGGGTGGAGCGTCTCGTACTTCTGCGCCTCCTGCGCGGTCTTGGTCACTAGGGGACAGCTCCACCATCCACGGCGTCACGATTGGGGAGCCCGGTGATTCCGCCTTCGTCTTGTAGCGCGGTCTTGGTTTCCTTGCACCAAAGTGGTAATCCTGGGGAACCTCTTTCTGCCCCGGCGGTTGTCCTTCTGGCCTCTATACACCAAGATGGCAAATGCGGACAAAGAGTTTCTGCACCACTGTCCGGCTTCTGCCAATGCACGGAGGCACAGGCGTCAGAGGCACGTGTCTTGTCCCCTCGTAGATGGATGGATCCCTTCGAGGGGAGCGAGGTCCTGGAGTAGAGATCCTCTCGAAAGGAGGGAACCCTAAGCCTTATCACCAAGGGCTTAGGGGAACCCACGGAGGGCGGCGCGGACCCCCTCGGGGGTTGGGTTGCTCGATTACTCCAAGAGATGTTTGTTTGGCCGGGCGGCAGCAGACGGGCCAGGATACCCCCATAACCAGGGGCCCGACAGAGATATATTGCCATACAACATCCATCATCATTATGTTACTTGTCATGCTTCATTGTTATTTTGCATACTGCTACACTGGCAGGAGCATTTAGTTTTATTTACATCAGAGATATTTCAGTTTGAGTTATGAGTACTAAAAGTGTGATGATTCATTGTAAAATAGAGTGTTGCCCCTACCAGTGAGCTTATATATCAAAAAAAAACAAAAAGAAAAAAAAAAGAGATAATAAAGAGAGAGGGAGGAACACTACTACCATTTATTTCACAATTGTGCTTGGTTAGCATCATTACTTCTGTTTGGAGAGAATTTTCATATTATGACTTGCATAACTATGTGGGGAACTTACATTTAGAACTTGGCTTGTATATTCCAATGATGAGCCTCCTCAAAAGAGCACTAGGTCTTCGTGAGCAAGCAAGTTGGATGCACCCCCACTAGTTCCATTGGAGAGCTTTCATACACTTATAGCTCTATGTGCATCCGTTGTGTGGCAATCACTACTCCTTGCATAACTTCGATTATAAGACTTCCTCTTGTCTAATGATCACTTTTAGTTGTGTGAGACTTTCTTCCATTGACCATCCAAACCCCCCATAATGTTCTTTTAGCCATAACATCCTGGTGCCAGGGACCAATACAGAACACTTGCTTGTTTTGAGTGCACAAATATTTTAATGATTTTCCTACGTTCATATTGTTGTCACTTGACTTGATCCTAACAGGAGTTGTTGTGAGAGTTTGATGCTTGGATGATTATATTATTATTGTTGAAGCTTAAATCATCTTAAATACACCTTGTATGGTTGATTTTCTTTTAGTATTGATTCATTGAAAAGTTTTACTCTGTTCTTCCTAATGGTTTATACATTATTCTATTTAATATCAACTATAAACCACAACCTTTATTCATTTGATACTAGTTTCATGCTTTACATTACTATGATGATCAAGTTTATGTTGGTAGCATGTCACCTCAGAAATTATTTGTTTTTATCGTTTACCTACTCGAGGACGAGTAGGAACTAAGCTTGGGGATGTTGATACATCATAAACGTATCCATAATTTCTGACGTTCCATGTTGTTTTCATGCCATATGCTACATGTTTCCTTTACACTTTATGCTATTTTTATGTATTTCCTGGGACTAACCTATTGACAAGATGCCAAAAAGCCAATTCCTGTTTTCTGCTATTTTTAGTTTCAGCAAAGTTCTTCTGGAAATATTCTCGGAATTGGATGATTCGAATCCCGGAAGTCTTAGAAATTCGCCGCGCACACGGAGTCCGGAGGTGACCCGAAGGGGAGCCACAGGGGCCCCACACCATGGGTGGGCGCGCCCCTGGCCGCGCCCAGGGGTGGTGTGGCCCCACTTCTCGCCCACCAATGTTGCCCTCTCGCCTATATATTGTCCCCGAAGGTTAACCCTAAATACCCAAGCATTTTCCACCAAAAACATCCGCAACTGCCATCATCGTCAACCCTAGTTTGGGGGGTTCTAGAGCTCTCACCGGCACCCTGTCGGGAGGGGGAATCATCATTGGAGAGCCCTACACCACCATGCCCGCCTCCATAATGATGTGTGAGTAGATCATCCTTGGATTACGGGTCCATAGTAGTAGCTAGATGTTTGTTCTCTCCTCTTTATGCCTCATGTTTAGATCTTGTGAGCTGTCCTACATGATCAAGATCATCTTATTGTAATGCTACATGTTGTGTTTGCTGGGAACCGATGAATATTGAATGCTATGTCTCATAACTATCAATCTACCATGTTCTTTTCATGTGTTTGTTATTTATGATATTGCATGCTCTCGGTTGTTAGTAGATGCTCTGGCCAAGTAGATGCTAGTAACTCTAAGAGGGAGTATTTATGCTCGATAGTGGGTTCATGCCTCGCTTTCACTCGCGCTCGAGTGACAGAAACGTAAACGGGTGGGGAATGTGCTATTGCCACTAGGGAGAAAACAACAATGCTCTGTCTCAGGATGATGTTATTGTTTACATTACACACTTTGCTTACTGCGATTATCTGTTGCTTGCAACTTAATACCCAAGGTTTGCTCGGATGACTTTCTGAGGGTGGATTATTAGTCATAGATGAAGTTGGATGACGGTCTATGTATCTTGTTGTAATGCCCGCATGAATCACATAGTAATCATCAAGTCATGCATATGCACTACGGTGCAGACTTTATATCTGTCAATTGCCCAGCTCTAATTTGTTTACCACCCATGTTATCTATCTGTTTTGGAGAGACACCACCAGTGAACTGTGGACCCTGGTCCATTTTCCTCATACTGATAATACAACCACTGCCATCACAGTTTTCATACTATTACTATTGTGCCACTACTGTTTTTCTACTATTTTCCGCATTATATGTTTAACCTCTATGTTTTCAGCAAAACAGGTGAGATTGACAACCTCACTGCTTCATTGGGACAAAGTGATTTGATTGTGGTGTGTAGGTTCCACGTTCCTTCTGAATCATCAACCTTCGAAAGTGATTTGTTTCTCCTACTGGTCGATTCATCCTTGGTTTCTTTCTGAGCGAAAACTTGTTGCGGTGATCTTCATACCTTCCTCTTGGGCTTTCCCAACGAGTGCAAGATCTGCACCATCATGCCTCCTCTGTACCACTATATAATCCCCATCCCCTCATCTTTGGTGAACACACAATTGAGCTTTTGGGCTTCTCTCTCTCTTTGGATTAGAGATCTAATTAGAGAACCTCTAATTAGAACCTCTCTAATTGAATTAGAGACTCTTCTAATCGGGTTTTGAGTTATACTCTCCCGATTAGACCTATCTCTAATTATCGCTTATCTCTAATGTGTTGAGAACTTCCAGATTCTTAATAGCTCTAATTACAGTTGATTAGAGCTACCAATTAGCAATGCCGAAAGGCTGTCTCTGTTTGTTGGTGCCGAGTCCTGGACGGCGGAGCGCTGACGGGTTGACACGATCGTACGCGTGCACACCATAAGAGGGATTACACGTGTGATCCTTGACGAGGGAAGACTTAACGACATCCTTGCAACTAGGCCTAGTTGTGAGGATCTACGATTGTTCAGAACTCTTCTATGACTACATCAAATCCGCTTCCATGTGAGTCATGATCTTGACCTTCGCATGTATCGGCATGCCTTGTTATATGCATAGTAATATTGGCGGACTACGTAGGGCAATTTTTTTAAATTAAGCAGCGTAGACCAGCAGCTTCACCCATTTTCTTCTTGTCCTCCGAAACAACAGTAGAAACTCTTGTCAACTAGAATCACCCCTTGATACCTACCATTCATTGTCAACAACTTTCACGTCAGGTTCAAGTTATTTATGATCCCATAATCCACCACCAATTCGTCCTTAACCGTGGACACAACTTTTTTAAAAGATTTAACCCTGCGGGGGTGTACAACTTTAAATACGCGTGCCAAACGACTCTTAATTTCAAGCTATTGGAACACTTTTGACGACGTGTCGGCAGAGGATGGTCGAAAACGACCTTTCCCTTGTTTCTCCTATTCCATAAGTCACTCCGAATAGAGTTGGTCCATCAACAGGGAGTTGGCCACCTCCTGGCGCTCCCTATCATTGTTTGTAGTGATCGATGGTTGTCTCACCACATGGAGCCAATACACTGCCACGTCCTAGTTTTCGTAAAGTTTTTTCACATCCCCCCAAATCCAAACGGAAAACCGAACTAAACGCCTCATAGAATGAACTAGGAAAGTTGAGACGGAGGGGAATCCAAGCCCCGTGTGGATGCACTTTCAGGCTTGGCTTTGAAGGCGAGAAATCACTCCTAGGGGCGAGAACGAGGCAAATCACCACATCACATGTGGCAATTCATCCAATCATTTATTCAAATTATTACATGTTCAAATCCTATCCACGTATTTCTAATACTCCAGATTCATTCATCGACCCAAACCATTCATCGGGTTGATCGGGTCACAACACAATGCATGACTAAGCACATAAAACATTAATATTTAGTGATGCGCATGCAAGCAAACCTAATCTTGCTAGGAGGAGTGGATTAGGATATTTAGGCTATGCAATAAGTAGGAGACTCTATCCATTGACCAAAAATACATTGGAATCAAATGCACTGTACGAGAAACAAAAGCACTTTGAAAACATATATTGGCAGATGAGAGGTTATGCTTGCCTTGCTGGAAGATGAGATATAGTTCGTCGATAACAAGATATATTGCCCCAAAAAATCATTTGCTTGAATTAACCTCCGAGGTTCAAGTATTCATCTCAGATAGTACTGATGCCGACTTCAGAACAAGGTTCTACCAAGAAGAACGAAACACTTGAAAAGAAGAACAACATTCAACACATGCATCGATGCAACGCGCAATATGTATGCATGAGCAATTTAATGCATTAGGATAGACCCTAAAACATGTTAAACAAGTTACTATGTTTGGAATGCAATTATGAATATGTATTGAATTTAAATTCATAATTAAAAGGAGGGGCATTTTGGTCATTTCCAAAAATGTGCCGAAATGAAGTTGTTTAGACATGGACGAAAATATTATAAACAACTAGGATTTATTTTTCTCAGAATTTTGATATATTAATCATATTTTATGAATTACGAATTAAAAGAGATATATTGTACACTTTTTAATCATTCCCTGGATTTAATGAAATGTGGGACCCATCTATCAGAAATTTAACATTTATGAAAATAATTAATAAAAGAAAACCGGCTGACAACCCGACCCCAAGTGATATCAGCCAAGGCCGAGACTGTACTTCCATGGATTAATCGCTCGAGTTTGCGCGCGATTTCAAGATCGAGTGTGATGACGTAGAGGGGACGATGGCGGGAGCATAGGTGGCGGCACCGCCATTTTTGTGTTACTGGAGCTGCGTCGGCGAGCGCAACCAGCGACGGACGGCGGCGGTCTACGACGCCATGGTGAACCAGAGGGAGAGGGAGGGAGGCAAGGGCACCGTCGTGCTTAGGGGATTACCAGGAATGCGACGGAATGGACGACAATGCGAGGTGAGTCCGACATGGAGAAATCGGCGGCGGTCGGAGTCGAGGACGACGTGGAAATTCCGGCGGTTTGGAACTTCTCGGCTTGCGCGCGTGGTCGAGGTGGTGGAGGATGACAACACAGTGAAAATGGCGTGCTCCACGAGGCATTAGGGCGGTTGGAGCGCCTGTGGTGAGCGGCGGCCGACGAGGTTAGAGTTTTTCGCATGGTTCGTTACTCACCGTTGTCCTTGTAGAGAGAGAGAGAGAGAGAGAGAGAGAGAGATCGAAGAGGGTGAGTTAGGAGGGAGATGAGTGTTGGGGAAGGTCTCCTCACCGTTGTCCTTGTAGAAGGCAGCAAGCAGGAGGTGGCGCGCGACGGCGGCGACCTCCCTACCTGCCTGGCGGGAGGTAGAGGACAAAAGGACTATTTTGTCCATAACCCCTGGGTTTTTCCAGAAATAACAAAACATTCCTTGTTATTTTAAAACAAATTTCTTTAATTATTTTGAGGGCCTTTTGCAGATAATAAATCATAATTACATTTGGTCTCACAATAAAATTTGCAACAACAGCCTATTTTTGTTTGCAAAATTTGAAACCATTTTGAACCACCATTTTGAATTGGCCATTCTGAGTGATTTTAATAATTTCCTTATTAAATTCAAATGCAAAATTCGACCACATTTTTATGCATGATATGACATGACCACAAACACAAGCTCTTTATTACAAAGTTGGGATGTTATATCCTCATACCAGAATTGAGTGGCAAAACAAAGTACTACCTTAAGTATGTTAACATGATGTCGGATCTCTCATGTACTATCTTGAACAGAGAGGCCATTTTTTCTGTGACTAGATAGATATAGTGCATCGTATCCCGTAATCCGGAGTGAAAGGTAAATATACAAAGGAAAAAAAAATAGTTCCTAAATTTCCTACTACAAATTTACTTGATTTAAAATACGTATTTCATCTCTCGCGTTAGTATACTAGTTTAATCATAAGTCATATACATGAACGGGTTAATAATATGCTTTTATAAATACATCTAACATACACTAAAATATTTCATCTCATTATCCATCAACTATTATAGGATCCACCATAGGAATTACATAAATGACCACAGTCATGTAGGGCAACTCATATTGTTCTCAAACAATCACAATACACATAGATATGAGTCAAGATGCTTCCACAAACCCATAGTCCAAGGATGGACCAATCCCTCTTCTTCATAAATATGGTAACAGAGATGTTGGAGGAGTCAATCGAGCAACCGTGGTGGCTCCGACGACGTTTCCCCCTCCAATTTTTAACGGGCGATGTTTATGTCTATGATTCAATGTTTATGTGATGGTGATCGTCTCCTCGGGAGTTTTGGTAAAATAATGTATATATAAATAGTTTTAGGTCAAACAAAGAGACACCCGAAAAAATGGACAACATTAGAGCCTGAAGACCGCAAAACCTACCTATGACGCACTACACCACGGAGGGTGTCGGGGGGATTACACTGGATGAGATGGTTGCCACATAAGATACTAAGGATGAAGAAGAAGATGGGATTGGCACGCTGTCGTGGTGGTGTCACGGCAGATGCCATGGGATGGCCTAAGCTTGGGGCCGATGGACGTTGTTGGTATCTGGGGAGGGATAGCGCGTAGAGATACGCACACGGAAGAGACCAAACACACTGATGTACCCAGGTGTTTGGGTCCTCATGAGGAGGTAAAGCCCCTATTCCTGTTTGTCTGCCTCTATATCAGTGGGTAACCGAGTTACAAGTGCGTTCCTCTAGCTCTCCTAGCTAGAGGAAGAAGAAGAAGTTCCATATCTCTCTCTGAATATCACTAAGTCTCTTCCCTCTCTCTGTCTGGATCCATTCATCGCGTAGGAGGGGTGTGGACACCTTATATACCGGTGGCCACTGGCTGAGAGTACAAGGTTAGGCAAAAAGCACTATGGTGTATCGCATGCCGTCCAGCACGGGGCCGAAAGTCTCCTCTTCGGTATATATTGTGTGGCATGTCCCCTCTGTCAGAGACACGACATGGCCTCGCCCATACCTCCGCACGATTTCCTTGTACGCTCCACGTCAGTCGCCTAGTAAGTTGAACCACACGCCTATACGCCTCCGCGATTTTCGGGATTCACCTACTCCATTGACTTTCACCCAGGATAGCAGGTTCTTCTCTTAACCCGGTTTCTCCAAGTGTAACTCGGATAACCCGGGAGAACACTCTCCTGCAAGATAATGAACAAGATAACACATACCGACATACTCTTATGTCGGTCACAAGATGCCGGTAGGGCACTTATGTCGGTCAGGTTTGACCTGGTCCACTCCTTGGACATCATTTCACACAAGCATGACCCTACCCGGGGGTAGCCCCCTCGACATTAGTCCCCAAAACTGGTATGGTCCAAGAAACCCAGATGGTGGGCCGTAGCAGTTTAAACAATAATTCCATGTTGCTCAACTAGCATACTTCTTATGTCGGTCCCAACCTCAATCTCGGAACTGCTCACAATCAGAACCAAGACTTGCACCAAGAACCCGACATAATCCTTGCCGAGTCATAGTTCTTCCGAGATTCAACAATTAGCCATTTTCTCCTTAGGGTTTGAGCCAAACTGCTACAAGGTGAAGACACCGCGTTTCCTCCGTGTTGCGGCTGCACCACGTGGCAGGATACTGCGGCGTGCCCCCTCGGTTCTTTTGTGTGTCATGATCACGTGCATGCCACGCAGCGCCACAGGACCCACGCGGTGTCAAATCCACCCAGGCACTCGAGTATCTCACCAGATCCTCCGGGATTAACTGCGCCACACCGCATAGCCACCTCCGTGCGTAAACATGGGTGCAGTTACCACTTTTTACGTGTTCGTGGCACACACAGTAACTTCAATAGTTACTGCCCACGATCAATCTTGCGCCGCACCGTCTCCCCACGGTATAAATACCGGTGCGGGCGCCCACGGTTCTTCTTCTCCGCATTTCCCCCTTCTCCTCAGCGCACAGGACACAGAGTACCCAGCCCTGCGCACCACCACACACCGCGCGTAGCACCACGCTCTGCCACCGAAGCGCGGACACCGACGTGCCCTCGTGCTCCACCGCGCCGGAACGCCGTCAAGCCAATCTACGCCACTATAGATCCGTGCGTGCCCATTTCCAACACCGGGCAATGTACCGCCGATGTCGCCTTCGAGATCAACCACTTCATCACCGCTGCACTCTTCCTCTCCGTCCCCGTTCTTCACCATCGGAGGAGAGCTGCCTCGCCACACTTCTCCGCCGTTCTTCTCGAGTTCTCCATAGGCCAAACGGAGACGCTGGAGTCGTCGTTCACCATCATGCCATCCCACAAGATTGTTGCCGTGGAGCAGAAGAGGAGTACTATGAGGAGGAGTCCACGCGGGCCGCCTGGGAGGGCTCGCAAGTGAAGAACTCTGAGATAAAATGGTTGCACGACACTCGCCGGATGCCGGACGGGGTCGAATGTCAGCTCTCGGGTGATGAAATCATCCCCACTCCATAGACCGATGAGTATGTCATCTTCATCGCCGATTTTGAGCGCGGGTTCGGTCTCCCCCTTTCTGACTTCATGCACGAGTTTTTCATGAAGTTCGGGCTACGACCACACCATCTCCTGGCAAACACCGTCACCACCTTGTCTTCCTTTGTCTCTTTCTCCGAGGGATACCTCGACCTCTGGCCCACTATAGATAGTTGGAGCAAATACTTTCAGTTCCAGAGACAGGTAATCCCGAACATGGAGAACCCAGACGCCCCCAAGGAGATGACACAATGTAGCACCGCCCGGTCATCCCTCGGAGGAGATCCGTATTTCCCAGAATCCGGGGCTTGGAGTCATGCCGAAAATGGCTCTGCTCGTTCCTCTACATCAAGAACTCAACCGACACTGACATGATTTGGTTACCGACGTTCAACATCGACCCCCAAGTGGCGACATGTAACATCCCTGATTTTTGGAAAATACAAAAATCACAAAAATTTGAAATTTTTATTTTCATGTCAATACAAGTCACCAAAAACAAATAAAACTCAAACACAAATGAAATATTAGGTCCTATACCAAGTATATTGGATTTGGAAGTCCAGTTATGCCATTGTTCCTTAAACCCTAACACCTTATTCAAAAATAAATTTCTAAATTATATAAACGGAATATCTTTTTATTAACAAACCTTTACAAAAAATGTTTACAACTCCAATATTACTTTGAAGATATTTTATGGCAACAAAAATCAAAGATTTATAACCCTTAATAAAGTTCTAGGCCTCAAAAGTATTTGATGAGAATAAAGTTGTTAATAATAACTTTTAGTTGTTATTCATAGTTTTAAACATAAAGGTGTGAAAATAAAATGCATTGCTTGATAATAACATAAAAGAGGGTTTTGAAAACAATATTATGACTTGTGGTTTTATTCTAAATTTTATTGATCAACAATATTAATTATTTGATATGAACTAATTAAATAGCATTAAGTTACTATTAGTAAATCCTTCATATCCTAAAATTATAAAATGTGAAAATGGTTTAAAAATGGCTTTCCAAAAATAATATATGACATGTAAAATGTCTCTGAAATTTTATTTAGACAATAAACTCAATTTATTATTTTCTAAATTTTAAAATGGCCTTAAA
Organism: Alopecurus myosuroides; assembly: GCA_028641055.1. Taxonomy (NCBI): domain Eukaryota; kingdom Viridiplantae; phylum Streptophyta; class Magnoliopsida; order Poales; family Poaceae; genus Alopecurus; species Alopecurus myosuroides. The sequence continues at coordinate 522,472,914 of CM054057.1, read as the reverse complement.
GTACTATTATTGTTTTATTTATATTTTCAAAATATAAAATTGTGAAAACAAGACGAAATGAGTTTCAAAAATATGTTTTCAACATTGAGAATGTCGCTAAAATTTTAATTGACCAATAACTATGTTTTATAAATTTTTAAATTCAAAATCACATTAAGTAACTATTAAGGAATTATGAAAATTTCCAAAATTCAAAAATAAAATATGTTGAATTGTTTTAAAAAATGGTACTGTTGGAAAGTATTTGAAATTTCAAGAATTTAGAATTTTATTTCATGCCATTTGGATAATTAAAACATAAGTTATGATTTAGTTATATAAACAGAAAAAAAAGAAAAAATATGGATGACGTCACCCCGACGTCATCTTCTTCTTCCTCCGTTTTGGAAATCCCTCTGTCACGACCGAAAATCCCGCCATCGATTCAAGGCCATTAAGGCCCTGTTCCCCTCCCCTCTTCGGCCCTACTTATAGCCACGATGCCCTCCTCGTTTACCCTCTCCTACCCTCTCAAATCGTGCCCCCTCTCGGCCGAATTTCCTCACCGGATTCCAGAGTACCCGCCGCCGTTCGCCGTTGATTTCGGCCGCCGTAGCCCATCCCTGCCTCCCTCTTTCGTCCCTTTCGAATCCCCTATTCTGGGCGCACGCGCTGATGCACTTGCCCTATTCGTTTGTGTAGAGAGTCGACGGCGCCACAGTCGCCAGAGTCGAGAACTCCTCCGTTCGCTCGGCGCCAACGCTAGAGGAAGCGAGCGACCGCGCCGTGGCCACCCGCGTGTTCTTCGTGCTGCGCTGCATCTTCTCATCGTCTTCCCGGAGTCAGGCGACCACCGGAGGGCCACCATCATCGTTTTTTTTCCTCTCGGGTCGCCGGAAAACCACCGTCTCCACCATCTCCGGCTACCGGAGTGCGGCCACGGTAAGCCCTAGTCCCTGCGCGTTTGGATCTGAATCGGATGGACACGATTAGACTTGAGCCGAAGGGGTAAGCCCCCGTTGGATCTGGATCCAACGTCCCAGATTGCTTCACTTAACCTAGTCAGCAGCCATCATCAGCTTGCCCAGTCAGCGCCCAATCAACTACCACATCCAATCAGGCGCTGCCACGTAGCCAACCTTATCCACTTAGTTTTTTGTTTTATTTTTCGAATAGAAATTAATTGGCAGTTTTATAGATTAGTCCATGCATCTTAGATCTATCATAACTTTTGATCCATAAGCCCAAATTTAGCAAACTTGGACTTTTTGAAATCCTCTGGCTCTGTAGAAACTTTTGGCACTGGCCAAATTCAAATTTGACAAACTTAATTTCGTTCAAATTCAAATATGCTTGTTTGATGAATTTTCGCATAATTCAAATTATACAAATCAACAAATTGCAAATAAAATATATTTGGAAACCTTAGGATGTATAGTTTCATGTCCTATGTCCCAAAATAAAAATTGAACAAATTAAAATTGAATTTGGAATTAATTGGTACATTTGAGTATTTTTGACATAGATTTAATTCTATAAATATTTTCAATATAGTTCCTTTTGCAAAATTGCTCCATTTAATAACCTTGAACCAGAAACAACCTTGCCCAACCATTTTGGACACCCTTGGAACTTGGCCATATGTTTTTGACCAAAAACCCAACATTGTGATACATCCATTTTCACCATGTCTTAGGATTTGTTTTCAAGTATTATTCCTTATGTTATGTCTATTTGGAGCCAAGCCAAGTCCTTAGAATGTGTCAGTCACATGTAGTACCAAGTACTGAACTTTAGTTTTCTATCTACTTCTCCACTCCCCTTTCATGCTTCAAGAAATCATCAAGTTAGCAAAATGGAGATCAAGACTCAAGCACTAGAAGAAAACTTCATCTTTAACTTAGTGGCAACATGAAGAGCTAGAAAGAAGATCATTTAAGAATTTGAAGCAAGGGAATTGGACTTCACAACCACTAGAAGCAATTCAAAGAAGTACAAGTGTATGAAGAAAATCAAGGAGAAGACATCTACCACTCTCTTTCTATCGTTTCTATTTTCTTTCTTTTCTACTTGACTTAGTGTTATTTGTGCCCATCCCATACCTAAACCAAGTAGTGAAGTGAAGATCATGAAGATTTATCAAGTTCGAACGAAGATTCACAACAAGGAGGAAACTACAATATAAGCATGAAGATGAACTTCAAGAAAACAAGCATGTGAAGACTTGGAGCCATCCACACAAGTTGAAGAATAACAAGTTGTTTTTGTCCAACCCTTGACCCCAATAGAAAAGCCCAATACTTTATCTTGTTAGCTCCATTGGTATGAAGTTAGTTGAACCTAGACCTACCTTAATCCAAAAGGGAAAGACTAAACTAGACCACTCAAATGTTTTGATGAAAACAACTAAGTGTTACACTTTATGATGTGATACTTTAGTTGAAATAGTGAGACATCCTTAGTGAACTCTTGGAACTTCCTCGACAAGTATGGTTATAATAAAGTTAGATCACATCAAACTCAACCAAGTCCAACCCAAGTGTTTTCTAGGAGCTTACTTATGAATCCATCATAGTATGAATCCTTTCAAACTCCAACTTTAACCAACCCTGACCATAGTAGATAACCATAAACCCTTTTGCTATGGTTTCTACTTTGTATGTTTTCTTCATTTGTTTGTATGATTGCTAGAATGCTTGTTTATTTTGTTATTGTGTTTTCAATGAATAGATTGTACGGAGAGCAACGATCTTTTGTGAAGAGAGTGTGATTTCTTCACCAACTTCAACAAGGCAAGTAACACATGATTCAACTACCCATTATTTTCTATATGCATTAGTTGATTTTGAGTAGTATGCATGATACGAAGTTTTACTATGTTATATTATGCTATGCTATATCCTAGTAGTGTGTAGCCATACTTATACCTTGTTATTTCGAAGCCTTGGTACTTAGTTGATGCTTTTCCATGCTAAAGAAATTGTTTTACTTGATGTTGTGAGAAAATTATAAGTAACAACTTCAATGAACCACCTGGGTGGATTGGTATTGCGGGGCTGTCGAAAGTTGAGTGTCTCCCCGAGGGGAGTTCACTTGAAGGAATGCCACCCAGGAACAAAGTGATTATGATGTTACCCAAGTTTAGATTGCTTCCAGTGCAGCCTTTAGTCATATGGGCTTTGTCTTGATTAATTAAGTTGCGAGGGTTCAGCCTGGGCTTGACAAGCAGATGTAGCATAATTATAGGTGGAACAGGTCTTGCCATTAGGTTGAATTCTTGCTTCTGAAAGATCTCGTCTCAATCTTCTCCTTTACTTAATGCACTCAGAGTGTATAGGATGTTTGGGCTGATTTGAGTCTAAAGGTGAAAGTGCACAAACTCTGCAGAGTCAACAAACTAAGATCTTAAAAGTGTCCCCGGTTATGGACAACTATGGGCAGCTGGACAAGGAAGGACGGAAGAATCACATCACCATTTTCAATAAGTAAAATTTGACCAAGTGAACAGTATTTGTGGTGCTTGGATTTTAGTCCAATGATGCCACCCTTTTGAAAAGGAAAGTTTTCTTTTACAAAAGAGATAGGAGAAAACTTGCTTTATGCAAACTTAGCCAAAAACTCCACCAAGCCAAATATGCATGTAGTTTTAGTCTTGCCATTTATATCCACCATAGTGTTACTTTCCAATACATTAAATTGTATTGACTTCCTTGTGGCTGCATATTCCATATTGCAGATGTTTCTGAAGACGAGTGAGGATTTCGTTTAGGATCTCGAGACTATCGCCAACATGTTTTGCATGTGGCACATGAAGAAGATGGGCTCAATGTTATACTATGTTTTCCGCTGTATTTCTTTGTTTTCTGCTAGTCTTCTAAGACTATGCAAGTTGTAATACTATTTTGTAAAGACTGGATCATGCGATGTAATAGAATTTGATGCATTTGCATGATATTTCATTTTGTACTGTGGTGCTAGCAAATGATCCACGGACTAGCACACTAACACATATATTCCATCTTTATTAAAAGTTGGGATGCTACAAAATGGTATCATAGCATTGTGTTTCCTGTATAATTCGAGACCCTAAGTTTGGAAAAGACCCTAGAATTGAAAATTTTCTATGTTCAAACTTTTTAGAACCAAAACAATCATCTTAATTCTTCTCATATCTCTCATCTATTATTCACCTTCAAAAAATTTCTAGATGACCTACCTCTTGAATACCCTGAAGGAAATATTGTTGATGACCATACCATGAATTACAAGAAGTGTTCTCACCACATGGAGACCTACACTCAAGACGATTGAAGAAACTTGGAGATATACCCAGACTTCATAACAATCAAGAACACCTCAAGACATGGAGACAAGAATTTGAAGAACTCAAGAAGATATAGATACCACCAATCTAGTTACTTTGTTAGAAGAACGTTAACGTGTTATTGTATTGATCATACCAATGAGTGTGGTATGACAATATTAGTTTGTTTTCTAAAAACCATGTTGTTTGGTGTGATGATTGTGTTGTTATATGTTTGTTATGTGTTGTTTGCAAGATGAGTTTCCTTGATCTGTTGTGTTGGGGTAGGAATTTCTTTAGTCTCTTTCTAATCTCTATTCATCCAGGCTAAACCAAACCCAACCCTATACCCATTTACCACCCATAGAGAGTTTCCAATTGGAGTGCACCAACTGACTTCATACCCAAGACCACCCTTTTGAGACACAAACCATCCAATTGAGGATTTCCAAAATCTTAGGATTTTGTTCTTTTGTGTGAAGGAACAATCACATCCATGATGAAGAAAACTTTATACCAAGGTGCATCAATCCAATCAACAAGGGACGATAAACAAGAGGACCCAAAGTTCCATAAGCTATGAAGATTTTGAAGCTCTTCCCTACACCAGGAGAAGCTCTTCCCTACATCAGGAGAAGGATAGATGAAGAAACTGCAATAACTCAGTTAGTGAAGTATAAGAGTTTATGCAACCCCACTAGTGTAAGAGCCTATAGTTTAGCTCAGGTTTGTCTTTCAGATTGGAAACTTTCTGTTAGACAAGTGAGATGACCTAGTGTTATTAAACAAGATTCATCAATCCAAGTACAAGGTAATGATTGACTGCAACATGGATTGGCCCCCATGGTGACTATTCACATTATTTACTTTTGCTATGAGGAATGTTAAATCTGAGTGACATACCTATTAGAGAGACGACGATGTTAAATCTGAACCATAGAATGGTAGAATACAATAATGAACCTAAGTTAGTGTGGCTGAAAACGTACTATTTTTCGGTGTGGATCAAGCCAACCTTGGAGGTATCAAGCAGTGGGGGATTTTACCTACCAACAGTATTTTGTTAGAAATAGCATGGTGTTTGCCTTCAAGGATGACAACAACAAGAAGGATGATTTCTAAGGACATCAAAATACCAAGTTTAGAGGAACCCAAAGACTTTTGATTGACCCAAAGAGAGACCCCTCAGTGTCAAAGGTAGTTCAACATACCTATGTTGGTCTACAACTCTACCGCGAAGGAAAGTTCTACTCAAGCCAATCTCAAATCAATCTACACTCCAACTCTAATGAAAATAGACTACCCACAAAAGTTTCTTTTAAGGGTGGCAACTCACCTAGTTGTTCTGGAACCCAATCACCTAGACCTATATTTCTTTCTAGACTTCCCAAATCTCGGGATGAGATTTCTTTTAAGGGTGGTAGTCTGTAACATCCCTGATTTTTGGAAAATACAAAAATCACAAAATTTTGAAACTTTTGTTTTCATGTCAACACAAGTCACCAAAAACAAATAAAACTCAAACACAAATGAAATATTAGGTCCTATACCAAGTATATTGGATTTGGAAGTCCAGTTATGCCCTTGTTCCTTAAACCCTAACACCTTATTCAAAAATAAATTTCTAAATTATATAAACGGAATATCTTTTTATTCACAAACCTTTACAAAAAATGTTTACAACTCCAATATTACTTTGAAGATATTTTATGGCAACAAAAATCAAAGATTTATAACCCTTAATAAAGTTCTAGCCTCAAAAGTATTTGAAGAGAATAAATTTGTTAATAATAACTTTTAGTTGTTATTCATAGTTTTAAACATAAAGGTGTGAAAACAAAATGCATTGCTTGATAATAAAATAAAAGAGGGTTTTGAAACAATATTATGACTTGTGGTTTTATTCTAAATTTTATTGATCAACAATATTAATTATTTGATATGAACTAATTAAATAGCATTAAGTTACTATTAGTAAATCCTTCATATTCTAAAATTATAAAATGTGAAAATGGTTTAAAAATGGCTTTCCAAAAATAATATATGACATGTAAAATGTCTCTGAAATTCTATTTAGACAATAAACTCAATTTATTATTTTCTAAATTTTAAAATGGCCTTAAAGTACTATTGGTGTTTTATTTATATTTTCAAAATATAAAATTGTGAAAACAAGATGAAATGAGTTTCAAAAATATTTTTTCAACATTTAGAATGTCAGTAAATTGTAATTGACCAATAACTATGTTTTATAAATTTTTAAATTAAAAATCACATTAAGTAACTATTAAGGAATTATGCAAATTTCCAAAATTCAAAAATAAAATATGTTGAATTGTTTTTAAAAATGGTACTGTTGGAGAGTATTTGAAATTTCAAGAATTTAGAATTTTATTTCATGCCATTTGGATAATTAAAACAGAAGTTATGATTTAGTTATATAAACAGGAAAAAAAAAATATGGATGACGTCACCCCGACGTCATCTTCTTCTTCCTCCGTTTTGGAAATCCCTCTGTCACGGCCGAAAATCCCGCCATCAATTCAAGGCCATTAAGGCCGTGTTCCCCTCCCCTCTTAGGCCCTACTTATAGCCCCGATGCCCTCCTTGTTTCCCCTCTCCTACCCTCTCAAATCGTGCCCCCTCTCGGCCGAATTTCCTCGCCGGAGTCCAGAGTACCCGCCGCCGTTCGCCGTTGATTTCGGCCGCCGTAGCCCATCCCTGCCTCCCTCTTTCGTCCCTTTCGAATCCCCTGTTCTGGGCGCACGCGCTGATGCACTTGCCCTATTTGTTTGTGCAGAGAATCGACAGCACCACAGTCGCCGGAGTCGAGAACTCCTCCGTTCGCTCGGCGCCAACGCTCGAGGAAGCGAGCGACCGCGCCGTGGCCACCCGCGTGTTCTTCGTGTTGCGCTGCATCTTCTCATCGTCTTCCCGGAGTCAGGCGACCACCGGAGGGCCACCATCATCGTTTTTTTTTCTCTCGGGTCGCCGGAAAACCACCGTCTCCGCCATATCCGGCTACCGGAGTGCGGCCACGGTAAGCCCTAGTCCCTGCGCCTTTGGATCTGAATCGGATGGACACGATTAGACTTGAGCCGAAGGGGTAAGCCCCCGTTGGATCTGGATCCAACGTCCCAGATTGCTTCACTTAACTTAGTCAGCAGCCACATCAGCTTGCCCAGTCAGCGCCTAGTCAACAACCACATCCAATCAGGCGCTGCCACGTAGCCAACCTTATCCACTTAGTTTTCTGTTTTATTTTCCGAATAGAAATTAATTGGCAGTTTTACAGATTAGTCCCTGCATATTAGATCTATGATAACTTTTGATCCATAAGCTCAAATTTAGCAAACTTGGACTTTTTGAAATCCCCTGGCTCTGTAGAAACTTTTGGCACTGGCCAAATTCATATTTGACAAACTTAATTTTGTTCAAATTCAAATATGCTTGTTTGATGAATTTTGGCATAATTCAAATTATACAAATCAACAAATTGCAAATAAAATATATTTGGAAACCTTAGGATGTGTAGTTTCATATCCTCTGTCCCAAAATAAAAATTGAACAAATTAAAATTGGATTTAGAATTAATTGGTACATTTGAGTATTTTTGACATAGATTTAATTTTATAAATATTTTCAATATAGTTCCTTTTGCAAAATTGCTCCATTTAATAACCTTGAACCACAAACAACCTTGCCCAACCATTTTGGACACCCTTGGAACTTGGCCATATGTTTTTGACCAAAAACCCAACATGGTGATACATCCATTTTCACCATGTCTTAGGATTTGTTTTCAAGTATTATTCCTTATGTTATGTCTATTTGGAGCCAAGCCAAGTCCTTAGAATGTGTCAGTCACATGTAGTACCAAGTACTGAACTTTAGTTTTCTATCTACTTCTCCACTCCCCTTTCATGCTTCAAGAAATCATCAAGTTAGCAAAATGGAGATCAAGACTCGAGCACTAGAAGAAAACTTCATCTTCACTTAGTGGCAACATGAAGAGCTAGAAAGAGGATCATTTAAGAATTTGAAGCAAGGGAATTGGACTTCACAACCACTAGAAGCAATTCAGAGAAGTATAAGTGTATGAAGAAAATCAAGGAGAAGACATCTACCCCTCTCTTTCTATCGTTTCTATTTTCTTTCTTTTATACTTGACTGAGTGTTATTTGTGCCCATCCCATACCTAAACCAAGTAGTGAAGTGAAGATCATGAAGATTTATCAAGTTCAAGAGAAGATTCAGAACAAGGAGGAAACTACAATATAAGCATGAAGATGCAATTCAAGAAAACAAGCATGTGAAGACTTGGAGCCATCCGCACAAGTTGAAGAATAACAAGTTGTTTTTGTCCAACCCTTGACCCCAATAGAAAATCCCAATACTTTATCTTGTTAGCTCCATTGATATGAAGTTAGTTGAACCTAGACCTACCTTAATCCAAAAGGGAAAGACTAAACTAGACCACTCAAATGTTTTGATGAAAACAACTAAGTGTTACACTTTATGATGTGATACTTTAGTTGAAATAGTGAGACATCCTTAGTGAACTCTTGGAACTTCCTCGACAGGTATGATTATAATAAAGTTAGATCACATAAAACTCAACCAAGTCCAACCCAAGTGTTTTCTAGGAGCTTACTTATGAATCCATCATAGTATGAATCCTTTCAAACTCCAACTTTAACCAACCCTGACCATAGTAGATAACCATAAACCCTTTTGCTATGGTTTCTACTTTGTATGTTTTCTTCATTTGTTTGTATGATTGCTAGAATGCTTGTTTATTTTTTTATTGTGTTTTCAATGAATAGATTGTACGGAGAGCAACGATCTTTTGTGAAGAGAGTGTGATTTCTTCACCAACTTCAACAAGGCAAGTAACACATCATTCAACTACCCATTATTTTCTATATGCATTAGTTGATTTTGAGTAGTATGCATGATACGAAGTTTTACTAAGTTATATTATGCTATGCTATATCCTAGTAGTGTGTAGCCATACTTATACCTTGTTATTTCGAAGCCTTGGTACTTAGTTGATGCTTTTCCATGCTAAAGAAATTGTTTTACTTGATGTTGTGAGAAAATTATAAGTAACAACTTCAATGAACCACCTCGGTGGATTGGTATTGCGGGGCTGTCGAAAGTTGAGTGTCTCCCCGAGGGGAGTTCACTTGAAGGAATGCCACCCAGGAACAAAGTGATTATGATGTTACCCAAGTTTAGATTGCTTCCAGTGCAGCCTTTAGTCATATGGGCTTTGTCTTGATTAATTAAGTTGCAAGGGTTCAGCCTGGGCTTGACAAGCAGATGTAGCATAATTATAGGTGGAACAGGTCTTGCCATTAGGTTGAATTCTTGCTTCTGAAAGATCTCGTCTCAATCTTCTCCTTTCCTTAATGCACTCAGAGTGTATAGGATGTTTGGGCTGATTTGAGTCTAAAGGTGAAAGTGCACAAACTCTGCAGAGTCAACAAACTAAGATCTTAAAAGTGTCCCCGGTTATGGACAACTATGGGCAGCTGGACAAGGAAGGACGGAAGAATCACATCACAATTTTCAATAAGTAAAATTTGACCAAGTGAACAGTATTTGTGGTGCTTGGATTTTAGTCCAATGATGCCACCCTTTTGAAAAGGAAAGTTTTCTTTTACAAAAGAGATAGGAGAAAACTTGCTTTATGCAAACTTAGCCAAAAACTCCACCAAGCCAAATATGCATGTAGTTTTAGTCTTGCCATTTATATCCACCATAGTGTTACTTTCCAATACATTAAATTGTATTGACTTCCTTGTGGCTGCATATTCCATATTGCAGATGTTTCTGAAGACGAGTGAGGATTTCGTTTAGGATCTCGAGACTATCGCCAACATGTTTTGCATGTGGCACATGAAGAAGATGGGCTCAATGTTATACTATGTTTTCCGCTGTATTTCTTTGTTTTCTGCTAGTCTTCTAAGACTATGCAAGTTGTAATACTATTTTGTAAAGACTGGATCATGCGATGTAATAGAATTTGATGCATTTGCATGATATTTCATTTTGTACTGTGGTGCTAGCAAATGATCCACGGACTAGCACACTAACACATATATTCCATCTTTATTAAAAGTTGGGATGCTACACGACAACAAACTGGAAATACCACCCTCGGGATACAATTCCCGAGGTCAATCACATCCACCGAGTTCTCCTCTCTCTGATGGAATCCGGGCTCACGGCAGACGATCTGCTCGCCACCTTCATAAGCCGCCTGGTTCTGCCACTTCAGCACCGAGCACACAAGATTTGCCACATGAGCGGATTCCGGGACCCGACCCGGATCTCGACCGTTGAACTCACCAAGGCGCAGATCCGGACGCGGGTGTATGCCATAGCCCGGACCCAGCTAACTGACAACTAGGATTGGGGACTCGAGACCTACAGGAGGACTTGCTAGGCACCAGCAGTAAGTAAGCCAGACTTTACCGAGATTACCCTATGTCGGCACCATTTACAGTGTCCACTTCTATGTATTTATGCCTTGACTTGAATTTTTGCAGAGGTTCAACCGCCAGCGGACCGAGGAAGGTGAATTCCCGTCTCTCACTTGGAAAGAGGATCGCACCACCGATGACGTCTAAGACCTCGAAGATGAGGACACTCTGCCCTTTCCGGACACAGGCATTGTTGTAGGTGCTGGTAAGTCTCGTGTCTCAGGCTCCATCCGGAATTGGTCTGAGGATTAGGACGATGACGATGTTGAACTTTTAAAGGTACTCAACCCTTCACCACTTGCTTATGCACTTCCTCTATCGTCGGCATCAGCTGGCTCAGACGAGCAGTTCCTGGATGTTGCGCCAGTGGCGATGACGGGCCCTTCTGAGACCAGAAAACGCGTCGAGGCCGAGGTATTGGGTCCCGCACCCAAGAAGACCAGGAACAAAACTGCGGCCAATCGACCGCTGAAAACCAAAGTTAGGCCAACTTCAGAAGGGTATGTGATTTATTGGCGATACGTTCCCTTTGCAATTTTCACTTCTCTCTCTTTCGCCCGATTGTACTTGGTTTTTCTTTATTTTTGCAGTGAACCTCTGGAGATTTCTTAGAGCACACCCTCCATATTCTCGTCGATGCCGACACCGCCAGCCTCCGTTCAAGGTGATGTCGGAGGCTAGAGTTCATCCATGATGATCCCGCTTCCGGCCCAAGCTCACGTGATCCTATTTCCGGGATGAGAAGGTTATCTCAATGAAGAGCAAGACATTCCGGATGTCCAGCCCATGGACAGGCCCGAGATGTCTTCTCCCAGCCTTGACGAAGACCTCGGCGAGGGCGACATGGGCGCCGAGGCAGAAAGATCCAAGATTGTGGAAGCTCCGGAGCGAACTCAACAGCAGCAACAACAACAACAGCAGCAGCAACCACCGCCGCAACCGCAACAAGCCCCACCAGAACAGCAAGCAGCCAAGCAACACCCAACTTAGCAACAGCAAGCTCCACCGACACAGTCGCAAGTGCCAATACAATCACCACCACCGGCATAGCAGAAGCCGGTGTAGAAGAAGCGAGCACTGCAAGATGCCTGGAAAGGGCCAGTAGAAGAGAAGCGGTCTAAGCCCGTGCAGAAGAAGATGGCCTCCTCCGGTGTACGGACTAATCTCGACACGCGGGTTATTGCACACCAAGGGTTGGGCACCGCTCCGACAGATCTGGTGTCCGGAACCACCAGTGTCAGATTCATATCCGGCACCATGAGTGGGAAAAACCTGGGCTCGCTAGAGCACTATTGCACGGAATGCAATGATGCCGACGCCGATGAACTGACCATTACTCCTACATAAGTCTCGGGTACACTTTCATAGAATATGCAAGCCCTCAAAAGTGCTGCCACGGAAACCGAGATAACCTCCCGGGTAAGTACTTTGCTTCCCTCAATTTTTCGAAGTCCTTGCACTCTGTGCCGAGTAGACATTTCTGAGATACATGCATATCCACCTAGTCCCCAAGATTCGGGCTGAGTAACCAACACTCAACCGAGTTAAGATTACTCGGGGCGAATATTGAAAACTCTGCTAATATTGCTTTTCTCCAGGTTTGCACTCAGGCCCGAGCAAGGCTGTTCCACAAACTTCTCTCGGCGCGTCGGGATCTGGATGACCATGCCAAGCGCTTGCAATTTGCGTGTCCCGCAAAGGTAAAGCCCTTGCCACCGAGGTATTGAGTATGCTTTATAATGCATTGATTCGCTAACTTTTTCTTCTTTTGTCATATACAGTTGTGCTGGAGGAGCAGGTGGTCGATCTGGTGACCAAAGTATCAGTACTTGAGAGTAAGTCATTTTTTGCTTTCGTACTTTTCATCTGTGCATTTGGTCGCTTGCTGACAGAGTTTTCTCGGTGTAGGTGAGCAAAAAACCTTCGCCCAAAGCCACCAAGATTGCCTCACCCTGTCGGAGTCAGCCCAATAGCTAAATGACTGCGAGAACAAATTCAAGGTTGAGCTCCAGGCAGAACGGGATGAGGTAACTCGGTTGAAGGCCGAGCTTGCTGAGGCCAAGAAGGAAAAGGCCAAGATGGAGAAAGCCGCGTCTGATGAGAAAACCCGCCAGGAGGAGGATATCCAACAGCTGAAGGACAAGTACTCAGAGTCCAAGTCACTCGCTTCCTCGCTTCAAACCGAGTTGGACGTGCTAAAATCTGACACTAACATGGATATTAAAAGTGAGCATATGCCCTCTTCCTTGTTTCTTCCACCTTTGGATACCGATATTGAACTTATTTTAATTAAATCGGACAACCTTCTTTATAGGAAAACTTCCCCCACTCTGAGACTGTTTCTTGCAACTATATAAAGAAGGCCCGAGAAAGGAGAGCTAGAGCCGGGGGCATTGTTACGAAGGAAATGACTCACAAAGACCATTTAGCAGCACCCAAGGCCCGGGTCTCACCACTCAAATCCATTGGCCTTGACTTGCTTGATGTGGCCATCCAAGTCTACAAGTTCATCTCGCCGGGTAGTGAGTGCGCCGTGGTGGTTACTGAATTGGCAAAATGCCTTGATGGCACCTGGAAGCGGCTCCGAGAGTGGCGCGCATCTTCTGCCCGAGCCGGAGATGACGAGGCCCTCACCTTGATTCTGTCTTGGTATGAAGGCATTGATCTCAACGCACCGGGTCGAAGTGGACCACCAAGTCGGAACTCGTCGAACTCCGCAAGGCCACGGCCTATGCCCTTGCCTCATATGTTGAGACTCAGAATTTCATCGAGGCTCCAGCGGACGAGGAATCCGAAGATCAAGACAAGGACGAGGACGAGGAAGAATCGAAAGACGTCGATGAGACCATCGAAGCCAAAGTTTCTCCGGTACTAACGCCGAGTCTAGTGCTCTCGCTACGACCGAGACTGCTGCCGACACGACAGTTCCGACCGGCCCCGACACTGCGCATGTTCCTCCGACCGGCACCACTGATCCTTCGGTTGCTTCCAGCTCCGATGCTACGGGAAAAAATGATCCTTTCGTGGCATCCAGCTCCGGCATTGCGTAGGTTTAGTTCTATTACCGAAAACACTTTGAATCGTTAAATCCCTGGAATGTCGGGCGCAGATGTATTGAATATTTATGCCTTTTGCCACTTCTAAGTTATTTGCAGTTTGAACGGGACTGGCTAAATGCCGGATCTTTCTAATTTAAGTCCCCGAGTATATTTTCATGTCCACTAAGCTTTTTCATCTCAACTCTTGTCTACCACTTGTGTTTTTTTTATAGTCGAGTCACAAGATTTCCAAAACCAAGTTTACAATACTCACAACTTTGAGAAAAAACCTAGAACCATTCGACACTTAGCAAAAAGAATAACAAACGTATGCAGATTTGCCAGTTTTTCTTTCCTTAGACGTTTTCATGTCTAAATTGACTCTTAGCTTGTTCTCTTGCTAGCCATGAAGCCGAGATTCGGACAACAACTGAGTCGAAGTGTTGGCTCTTAGGTTTAGACACAATACTAGGCCGACATAGGAATTTCTGACATAGACAACCGACATACAAGAACATGATAAATACACACAAAAAGGGTTAGGCAAAGGCAGTCCCCGGGTTCCTCCTCCAGGTGCTGACATTTCATAACTTGGTAAAGAGATACATACATTGCGTCCTTAAGAATGAAAAGGACGAAGGAGAGCCACATTCTAGGGGCGCTTAGTTTCCTCTCTGGATCTGTCCATCTTGTTCTTCTCCTGTTCCTGAGCATCTATAAGATAATAGGCATCATTGTGTAGAGAATTGCTCACGATGAATGGCCCTTCCCATGGGGGAGATAGCTCGTGCATCTCGGCTGTGCGCTGCACAAGCCTAAGCACCATGTCTCCTTCTCAGAACACCCGAGGGTTCACATTCCGGCTATGATAGCGGCTGCGATTCTGCTGATACACAGCTGATCTGGACAATGCCAACTCTCGTGCTTCTTCGAGCAAATCAACATCATTATTTCGAGCTTCTTTTATCCCTGCCTCTGTAAACAGAGTCACTCTTGGCGAGTCATGCTCTATGTCGGTTGGCAGAATCGCTTATGCTCCATATACAAGGAAGAATGGCGTGTAGCCACTAGAGCGATTCAGACTAGTCCTTAGACTCCACAACACTCCTGCTAGCTCATCCAGCCAACAACCCGGGGTTCTCTAAAGTGGCTCAATCAACCTACCCATTAGATTTTGGATGTGCGACCGACGCAATGTCGAGTCTGATCCTCTTTTCTATGCAGAACCGAGCAAAAGCTCCTTCAGCAAAGTTGGTTCCATTATCCGAGATGGTACCATGTGAGTAGCTATATCTCAAGATTATATCCTTCAGGAATGACACAGCTGTGTGCCCATCACACTTCTGGATTGGCTTCACCTCTATCCACTTGGTAAATTTGCCCACCATGACCAGCATGTGTGTCATGTTACCTCACGCTGGATTGAATGGCCCCACCATATCCAAGCACCAGACATCAAATGGCCAGGTGATAGGAATAGTCTTGAGCTCTTAAGCCGACATATGAATCTTGCTGGCATGTCTCTGGCATCCGTTGCACTTCCTGACAATATCTTCTGCTTGCTGCAAAGCATTGAGCCAATAGAATCCATGCCGGAATGCCTTTTTTACTAGAGCCCTAGAGGATGCATGGTGGCCACATTCTCCTTGGTGGATATCCCGGAGGATCTCTTCCCCTTCTTCTGGTTTGATAGAGTGCTGGAGCACGCATCTGACACTTCTCTTGTATAGCTCATTGTTGATGATGGTATAGCCCTTGGATCTTCTCTGTATATGCCTAGTCCAGACCTCATTACTCGGAAGGGTACCATCTACCAGGCACGTCATTATTGGTTGTGTCCATATAGGCACAAAACGAGGAGCAAAGATAGGCTCGCCAATCTCCATAGCTTCAACCGACATTGTTTCATCCGGCATAAAGAGATAAGTCGAATAAGTCCCCGGTTTCCGCAGAGCAGTCCCTGAGTTTGCCAGGGCAGTCCCCGAGTTCTCCAAGATGCACCCCACATCTACATCTATCGGGACAGCTTCAGATTCCGGATTTACCGGGACAAAGATTGACTCGGACTCAAGTGAGGGCTTGATGGATGGCTTTCGAAGACGTTCCAATGAAATTCCAGTTGGGATAGCCTGCTGGGATGATCCCCACTTGGACAGTATGTCGGGATCCTCATTTTCTGTTTGGTGTACATGGTGAAACTCGCGGTCATCGAAGTATCCGGCGATATTCTGTACATGGAACCGATACGATGCCATGTTGGCATCCGAAGCATCCCGATTGCTAGATCCGTGTCACCATAACACACTATTCGGTGAATTCCAATCTCTTTGGCCACTTTAAGTCCATGGACTAAAGCATCATACTCGGCAACATTGTTGGATGCAGCAAAATGAATTTGCAACACATACTTTAGGTGATCCTACTTGGGTGACGTAAGCACAACACCGGTGCCGAGACACTCTTTCACCTTGGATCCATCAAAATGCATCTTCTAGAACTTAGATTCCGGCAATGGTGGCTCAGCAGTCGACCAGAAAATCGGCCAACACTTGAGACTTGATGGAATTTCTTCTTGCATATAGAGGTGTATAAGAGGCTAGCTCAATGGCCCACTTAGATACCCGGCCACTTGCATCCTTGTTTCCTATGATTTCCGAGATAGGTGTGACACTCACCACTATCATAGGATGCTCCTGGAAATAATCCTTGAGTTTCTTGGCTACCATGTAAACTCCATATGTCATCTTCTAATAGTGAGGGTAATTCTTCTTGGAGTTGGAGATCACCTCGCTGAGATAGTATACTGGCCTATGCACTGTTTTTCCTTCCTCCTTTCGCTCTACCACTACCACAACACTAACAACTCGGTTGGTAGCTGCAATATAGAGAAACATCGGCTCTTTGGGTAGTGGCGAGGCCAGTATTGGCACAGAACTCAGCATCTTCTTCAGATCTCGGAATGCCGAGTCACCTTGTGGGGTCCAGAAGAACTTGTTTGTCTTCTTCATCAACTGGTATAGGGGCAATGCATTTTCCCCCATTCTCCCAATAAACCGACTTAAAGTTGTCAGGCAGCCTGTGAATCTCTGCACATCTTTCAGACATTTCGGCAGGGTCATGCTTTGTATGGCACTGATCTTGGATGGCTTGGCCTCGATGCCTCCTAGATGCGAGGAAACCGAGTAATTTGCCTGCGGACACAGGAAATGTACATTTGACCGAGTTCAGCTTCAACCGGAATCTCCTTAGGTTCACAAATATTTCTCGGAGATCATCCAATAGGGTGTTTTTTTCCTTGGTCTTCATGACAATGTCATCGACATACACCCACACATTCTTGCTGATTTGCTCATGTAAGCATTTATGCATGCACCTCTGATAAGTAGCATCGGCATTTCTCAAGCCAAATGTCATAACACGATAGCAATAAACCCCATACGGGGTAATAAAGGCAGTCTTTATTTGATCAAGAGGGTTCAAAGGTATTTGGTGGAAACAAGAGTACACATCTACAAATGATAATAACTCACACCCTGCAGTGGAGTCAATCACCTGATCGATCCGAGGCAGGGGGATGGATCTTTAGGACATGCCTTGTTCAGGTTTGTGTAATCAATACACATGCGCCACACTATGGACACATTCGGGTCATCCTTCTTCTTCTCTACCAGGATCGGGTTAGCCAACCAGTCCGGGTGCAGCACCTCCATGATAAAGCATCCTGCAAATAACCTTGTGATCTCGTCACCAATTGCCTTTCTTCTCTCTACAGCGAAGCGCCGCAGAGGTTGCTTGACCGGATTAGCATCTGGCTTCACATGCAGCGAGTGCTCAACCAACTCCCTCGGAACACCTGGCAGGTCCTGATTCGACCATGCAAAGATATCCCGATTCTCACGGAGGAAGTGGATGAGCTCGCTTTCTTATTTGTCCTCTAACCCGGAGCCAATGATGGCGACACGTTCTGGGAACTCCCGGTCAATCTTGGCCTTCTTGATATCCTTGGAGGTCTAGAATGTTGTACTCTGATGCGGGTTAGTCATACCCAGCATACCGAGTTGCGCAGACTGGGCCATGGCCACCACCTCATGGATTTTCTTCTTCTCCACAGCAACGACCAGAGACTCGGCGAGGCGAGATCCGGCTGAAGCAGACTCCATAGAGCGCTTATAGTCACCCGAGATGGTGATTATGCCATTAGGACCCGGCAGCTTCATCTTCGGATAGCCCACATGAGTAGAGGCCATAAATTTGGCCAATGCCGGCCTTTCAAGTAAGGCATGATAAGGGCTTTCGAGGTTAACTACCTCGAACTGCAGGCTCTCAGTTATCTCGGGTGCCAAACAACACATCTACCCAGACCTTGCCCATAGGCGCACAAGATAAACTCGATACAATACCATGGAAGGTAGTCCGGCTAGGCTGTATCATGTTCTCGGTGATGCCAAGTTTGATCATTGTATCCCGGTACATGATGTTAATGCTGATCCCATTGTCAATGAGAACTCGGGTGAACTTGACGTTGATGTCGGGCCCAATGAATGTCGGGTCCATCACTAGTGCATAACCTCCCGGGTTAGGAATAACCTTGGGGTGATCCCCCAAGTTCCAGATGATTTCCTCCTCAGAATAATACATAAACTTTGGTATAGACGACATAACTGCATCAACCTTCATTGCTCGCCGCTGCTGGCTTTGCTTGTCATCAGGTTTGGTCACAAAGACCATATAGCTCTGGTGGTGATTTTGGTACTCATTCCAGCGAGTACTGCCGGCATTGTTGTTGTAGTTGTAGTAGTTTTTGTTGTTGTTATTGGCTCCCTGAGACACTTGATTCACATACTCTGGCCTTCTCCGGTTATCTGCAGGCCTCGGGGTGCATTCAGGACTTGCGTGTTTGCACCCGTGAGCAGCAGTGGTGGAGGTGGAGCAAAAAGATTTCCTCCCTCGCTCTTGATCCGGTCATACCAACTGCAATGTAAGGTAGCGTGGTTAGCCGGCCTGCTTGGATGCCGGGTGTGATCGCTACACGGCCCATCTCTCATCATCTCGAAGGTGATTCTCTACTAATCATCCCAGGATTTCTTCTGGTCCACCCATGGCTTCTTGTTACTCTGGTTCCTGGGGCCCACTTTTTTTTGGCACTGGCTGTTGCCGGCATCATGCTGATCTGGATCAACCACAGTGACATGGTTTGACACATATCGGAAATCTGGCCTGTCATCTCTTCTCTTACCCCGGAAATCTTGGCGATCATTCTGTCTGGAGGAACCGGGACCATCATTGCGCAAGTAGCGTTTACTCGGTTCCACCGAGGTCAGCAAAGGCTGAGTCGGATCACCCAATGCGTACATATCCGCGATCTTGATTGTCTCGGCCAGAGTGGCCGACATTTCCCTCTGCAACTTTTGCCACATCATAGGGCCATGTCGGCACCCTTGGGAAAACCATGCTATAGCTTGGGACTCAATCACCCCTTCACAAGTGTTCCTCAATGTACTCCATCTAGTCACGTAGTCGTTCGGTTTCATCTTCTCTCTGCCGGCACATGCAGAGTTGTTGAGGACGATTCGGCCTCCAGTATGTGCTACTGAAGTCATTGACGAAGGCTTCCTCAAAATCCAACCAGAAATCAATGTTATCTACTAGCAAGTTGTTCAGCCAGATTCGAGCTAAGGCCTCCAACATTTGCGGCACATACCGCACCACCCAGCGGCGATGGCCACCAGCAATATCTACTGCAGTGACATAGTCATTCAACCAATCTTTCCGCTTGGTGCGGCCGTCATATGTCTTCGTACCCCGGGCAAGCTGGAACTTCGGGATTGGTGGCTCCCTCATGATCCGGGGTCCAAAGCATGGAGGTCTAGGAGGTCCTTGCTCCTCCAGCATTTCAGACAGATAAATCATGTCAAGACTATAACGGGCATCATGTGCCGGCAGCATCCGAGGTCCCAATTGACCAGCGAGTGCTCCCTCATTCACCACTTTCTCATATCTCGGATACTCGGCTTTCTCCATCGCCGAGTAACCGTCATCATACCGGTTATCCGCAGGAACATTTCCTTATTGCCGAATAGCATATCCGGCACCATGTTGTTGCTGAGCTTGGTTTGGTGTCGGATACCGAGGTGGGATATCCCGGTTATGGTCATGTCTAGCCGGTTGGACTCGGTTGGCGCCACGACCGCCTTGACCGACATTGCCTTGACCGACATTAGTTGGACTGGCATTGGGTTGAACGACTAATTGCTTTCCGACACCGGTCGGATCATAAACTTGAAGCTGCTTGTGCTTGCGAGAATTCACACTCCGGGCTCGCCTTTCACCGACATGTGGCGAAGAGGCTTCTCCACCAGATTTATCGCCATGAGAATGAACCACTTGAGATGCTCCTGCAACGGGATTTACCTTACAAAAGTCCTCAGTTTGCCAGGTCTTGCTGCCTACGGCGAGCCTCACCGGACAAGTTGGGTAACTCGGCTGCCGCTGCCTCTCTGTCGCACCCGGACTTCTAGAGGATACTCGCAGTTCCGTTGAACAGTAGTTGATTGGATTACGGGGCTTACCGGCACCCGCATCTCTTACGAGTAGGCCAACACACGTATGTGTGACAACCAACCCCTACTGTTCCTCGTCTACGTAAACCATCCCATAGAAATCAGGATACTACCATTGACGTACTTCATACCATACACACATGGTACGTCAACGGCGTTTAACAAAATGATAACACAACATATCGCTAAGACACAAATAAATAGAAATAAGTTGCAGATAGCTCTCACTAGAGCAGAGATAGCAAATACAATCATCCAGAGGACACATGTCCCAACAATTCATCATTACATCACAGCGGAAGCATCCAGAATGTCTGAGTACAGACAAGATCCAAATAGGCTTAAGAAGCCGGAAAAAAAAAGACGGAGCCCATCCACGATGTCTCGGATCCTGCCCGGGTCCGCTATCTACTCGTCAACAGCCTCGTCAAACTCCACGTAGTAGCCATCACGGGGATCCTCGTAAGCGTAGTCTGCGGAAAACACAGCCCCAAAGGGGTCAGTACATAAACGTACTGGCAAGCAAGACTCACAATTCACCAAAGTATACCCCACAACATCAAGCACATATGCTTTGGGTGCAACAGAAGAAAAGGTGATACAAAAGATGCGGCAGCTGGCTGCACTAACCAACTACAGAACATACTACAACTCCCGGCTAACAGAAAGGAGATAAGATAGCGTATCGTAACCAACTATAACTAACTCCAAACAAACCCATCCTGGATCTCGCCCCTTATCCAAAGAAGCAATCCGAGGATAACTCACACAGTTGGATTAATGATGGATCAAGTTATTGTGGCAATAGGACTATTACTAGTCAAGTTATCATTAGTTAGGTGTAAGTTGTTCTGAGTACTTGTTAGCCAGTACTTTCACCAAGTTAACCATAACCGCGGAAAACACGGCTTCTCGAGAAGATTTATCCCTTCAGGGTTGCACCAATTTTGCCGTACACGTAAGAATATCCCGCCAGACGGGAATCAAACCCACCAAGCGAGGCACTCTACACAACTCAACTCTTCTTCGCATCAAGCCCAAAGAACCACGTGTTGTGCGTGCGCGGCTAATCGAGCCCCCACGAAGAAAAGGGGGACCCTCATAGCACTCTAAGACCACGCCGCCCTAAATGCCGACTACAAAAGTTCCACCCTGGCCTCGGGTTCGTACCTGCATATGAGTGCATCAAATGGAAAGCCCGAACTAAGTGTGGCGATTTGACGAGATGCGAATCGAATCAAATTGAGGGGGGCGCCCATACACGCTTCCCACATGCGGTTAGTGCGCTCATCATGGATCAGTAGACAAGACCCTTTTCCTAATTAGGGTCGACACTAGCAGGCCTCAAAACCACGCCGGGCCTCCTACCGGTGCCTTATCAGCAAATTATTATTACCTCAAAATTAACAGGTTGTTGTTTAACATCGAGCCCCAGAACATAATAGAATATAGTAACAGAAAGTAACGGGTAACAGACTCGAGCAAAACAACCCTAAGCATGCTAGTAAGACACGGGCAACAAGCAAAGGGGTTATAGGTGTGGAGGTGAGGCTATATCAGGGTTAAAGGATAACATGTGATAGGTTCGTAACAGAAGCAACGATTCTTAGGGCTAGCAGAATAGACAACGGAAAGTATCGGTATCCAATGTGGAAAGGAACACAATGGTTCATGTGAGTGAATACTTGCCTGCAAACTCAGTATCCTGGTACTGGGCTAACTCCTCAGAAGGGGTGTCGTAAACCTCGTCTGTCTCAACGTCGTCGTCTATTCGAGAAGAAGCAAACAAACAACGCAGAGGGATAAACAATCAATAACATGGCATAATGCACAATCATGGGATGATGCATGGCAAATTAATTGATGCATCAAAGGTAAGCTAGTTAACATGGTAAAAATATTAAATGGACCCCTATGCAATTTGGGTTGCATATGGAAAGCCCATGAATTTAGGTTGAAATATTTGTTTTACAACTAACCAACAGGTGAAAGTGGATTAGTATGATTCATGGATGAGGAAACAGAAAAATAACAACAATAGAAACAATTTGAAATAAGGTTTACCAAGTTTGGAATTTTATTTATTAAGTTATGGAATTTTGGTTCCTTAAAGGTGTTACACAAGCATTTGTTGTTTTCACCAATTTTAGTTGCTCAAAACTGATAACAAAGTTCATATTTGAAAAGAACACACAATTTTAGGTGGATTACATGTTTCAATTATTGAAAAAGGAATTACAATGATTTAATTATGAATTAAACAAGTTTAAACAAGATTGAAATAAATTTAAAACAAGTATGAATTTATTTGAATATTTCTTTGTTCAAAACATCAATTCAAATTCATATTTGAAAATTTTATACTTTTCTAGTTTGAAAACATATTTTATAAGTTCAAAAAATAATTTAATTTGAGCAAGTTATGAATTTAGCAAATTTAAATGATTTAAACAAGGTTTAAATTATTTAAGCAATTTTAAATATTCAAAACATGAAACAAAATTTATATTTGGAAAGGTGTTTCAAAATAGCAGGGAAAAAAAATTTAATATGTGGCATTTGAATTAATATTGATTTAGTTATGGATTTAACCAATTTGAAAATGATTTGTTTGAAGTTAAATTTTGAATGCATTTGAAATGCTCAAAACAGAATACAAATGGTTTAACTAGGTAGAGAATTAAATTGGTTTCAACAAACATATTTTATTTGCATTATTTGGATTTAGCAATTAAAAGTTATTAGCATTTTAAAATGAGGGACCAAACTGTAAAAAGAAAAGGATTTGATTTAAAAGAAAAGGGCAGAAAAACAATTTTCACTCCGCAGTGGCTAGCCACAGCCACTGACATAGGGGCCCCTGGCCTGCGTGGCGCTCGCGTGGCGCTCACTGCAGCAGACAGGTGGGCCTCCTGCCTGCCAGCGTGTCAAATTGCAAAAAGGGGGGATTAACTCCCGCGGGGCAGGGCTCGAACCTGCACCCTGGGGCGCGCGCGCAAGTGTTGCTACCAGTGCGGTAGCAAATTCAGTTTTGACAGTAAGAGGTGCGCGGTGAGGTTAACGTTCAGTTCGCGTTTAACTGAAATTTTCTGCGCGCGTTTCTGAACCACGGCGAGGCGACGGTGGTCACCGGCGTTGTTCTGCGCGCGGCTCGTGCTCGTGGACGCGTGGTGCTGCGTGCAGAGGTGGTGCGCGTGCGTGCAGAGAGATAGGAGGAAGAGGGGAGGTGTCGCTGTGCTCACCCTCGTTGCAGGTGAGGCAGAGGGTCGAGGAAGAACGGCCGGCGGCGACAGCACGATGATGGCGGCGGCACTCCGGTGGGTTCCAGGCACGGTGGCGGTGTCGAGTCGGTCGAGGGAGGTGAGGGGGCCTCGTTCCCGTTGCTAGCCTGCACGGAGGCTCACCCTACCGGCGGCGAGCATCGAGGATTCAAAAGGGTGGCGCCGGTGTGAGGTTCAGAGGTGGAGAATTCCGGCAGAGAGAGGGAAAACGACGGCGCAGCTCGAGGGAGGAGGTGGAGGCTAGGTTAGGGCAGCTCGGGGAACCCTAGGGTTAGGTTTATAAGGCTAGAGGGGCGCGTGGTGGCCGTTCACTGTTGCTGCCGTCGACGTGGAGGTGCTCGGATTGCTGCCGTACAGCGAGAAGAAGATCGAGGGGGGTATCGGGCCGGGGGGAGGAAAATGGTGGGATGGGCCTGCGTGGGGGCACAGCCCACTGCCCCTCTCTCTGTTTTTTTCTTTTTCTGTTCTGTTAGTTTTTTTTTTTTGCTGAAATGAAATAAGGAAGAAAGCTAGGGTTTTTGATGTTAGAAAATTTTAGAAAAATTGGTATTGATTAGTTATGTAACAGCAACAACTTGCCAAGTTTTGTTTTTTAAGAAGTTCAAAATAAAATGCTCTTTGTGATTTGATTGAAATTTGAATGAATTTTGAGATTAAGTGATTTATTGAAAACAAGATTTAAATAGTTTGAACCTTATAGTTTAAATGGAAACAAATGATTAGAATTGTGTTGTAATTATCATTAATTCCAAAAGGTTGCTGTTTGGAAAATGTGATTTGAATTTTGAATGGAATTTGAGTTAAGTGAGGTATTAAAAAGAACAACTTAATGGTTTGACCTTCCCATTTTCATGGAAACAAAATGGATGTTTTATTTGAACTCTTTATTTGGAAAAAAAATGTAACATGACAAGTATGAAACAAACATTTGAATATTGGTTTGAATTTGAAATGGAAAACACATGAAAACAGATGCAAAACAAATGCAAAGAAAGTAATGAGTATGATGACATGATGCAAAACTTTAATAGAACAAGAAACAAACATTCTAAATGGAAGTTTTCATACTTGGGATGTTACACTCTCCAGCCCTAAGATTCTTAGCAAGAGAGCGATATTTAGGTCTACCAGCCGACACAACACTGGCAGATCTACTAGTTCTAGTGTTACCATCTCTAGCTAACTCGGCATTGAGTTTTCTACCCTCGTTGCACACAACATCTATGCGACTAGGGTTGTCTCCAACGGAGATCGGGGTCGAACTCTTGCCTGGCACGAGACATCTCGATCGCCTCGTTGAGGATTATCTGCCTCTGCTCCTCCAGCTGGGCCTGCACCAGTGCCGGATCCGTACCGGTAGTCACCGGCACAGCCAACTTCTCGATTATGTCCTGAAAATGACCGGGCCTTGGGGATGCCGTAGAAGGACCTGCCTAACCCGATTGGTTCTCGGGTCTCTCTATGGGCTTCTGTGCCACCCGGGTTGCTTTGACGTCGGCATGAGTATCACCTTACGCACCTTTCCTAGCTTCAGCAGATGGCGAGGTCATCATCAACTCTACGCAGTCCACGGGGCGAGCGACACGCCGGTTGCTGACTACGCAGACCGCAGGAGGATCTGCGGCCAAGTGCACCCTTTCGGGATACACGTGGATGACCTCAGTGGCGGCGTAGACCAGATGAGCACTAAATCCTGTGAAGAGGCCATCCGTTGGCAGCAGTTTGCCGCCGAAGTCGCCCGCGTTGTCGCTGACGAAGTTGAGCGAGCCGAATCTGTGGACAAGGCCACAGACCACACGCTCGCCCAAAGGAAGAAGGCATCCCGTCCAGATAGAAACTCCAGCCAACGCCACTGCTGGCCCCATGGTGAGCGCTGATACGTCTCCAACGTATCTATAATTTCTGATGTTCCATGTTGATATTATGCCAACTGCTACATGTTTTCCCCTTCTTTATAGCATTTTTACACGTTTTCCGGGAGTAACCTATTAACAAGATGCCAAGTGCCAGTTTTTCTGCTGTTTTTTATTTCAGAAAATTTGTTCTAGAAATATTCTCAGAATCGGACCCCTTGAATCCCGAATTTTCTATTTTCCCCGGAAGCATCCAGAAGTCTGAAGAGGATTCGAAGACGGGCACCAGGGGGCCCTCACCATAGCCAGGCGCGGGCCCCCTTGGCCACGCCTGGGGTGGTGAGGCCACCCTGGTGGCCCACCGACGTTGCACTTTCGCCTATTTATTCCCCTCCAAAGGAAAACCCTAAGCACCTGATCAAAAATCCCCGAAAAGTTCCGCAACCGCCGTGATCGTCAACCCTAGATCAGGGGGGTTCTGAAGCTGTCTCCCGGCACCCTGCCGGAGAGGAGATCATCACCGGAGGCCTCTTCATCACCATGCATGCCTCCCGAGTGATGCGTGAGTAGTTCATCCTTGGACTACGGGTCCATAGCAGTATCAGGATGGTTTTCTTCTTCTCCCATGCCTCAATGTTTAGATCTCGTGAGCTGCCTAAGATGATCGAAATTGTTCTTATGTAATTCTATGTGCTGTGTTTGTTGAGATCCGATGAATATTGAACCTATGCCAAGTTGATTATAGTCTTTATTGCATATGTTATTTGTGATCTTGCATGCTTTCCGTTGCTAGTGGTTGCTCTGGCCAAGTAGTTGCTAGTGACTCCAAGAGGGAGTATTTATGCTCGATAGTTGGGTTCACGCCTCCTTTTCGCCGGTGCTTGAGTGACAGAAACGTGACGGGGGAGGATGTGATGTTGCCACTAGGGAGAAAACAGCGGTGTGAGTGCCCGCGTGCACAATCATTGCTTACATTACACAAATTGCTTAATGAGATTATCTATTGCTTGCAACTTAATACCTAAGGGGGTTCGGATGATAATCTGAGGGTGGATTATTACTCATAGATGCAGTTGGATTACGGTCTATGTATATTGTTGTAATGCCCGCACTAAATATCATAGTAGTTATCATGTCATGAATGTGCACTACGGTGCAACCTCTATTTGTCAATTGCCAAGCTGTAATTTGTTCACCCAGCATGCTATATTTTATGGAGAGACACCACTATTGAACCTATGAACCCCGGTCCATTTTCCTACACTGTTAAACAAACCACTATAATTCCTTGATTTCTTTACTTACTGCAAGCATACACTAGTCTCCACAATATATGTCTAATCTTTGTTTTCAGCAAGACCGGTGAGATTGACAACCTCACTGTATTTTCGTTATGTTGTGTGCAGGTTCCGCGTTGTTGCTAACACCGGTGAGGCGCCATCACCACCGTCAGTGGCATCAACCTTCCGAAGATCTTTTTTCTCCTACTGGATTGATAACCTTGATTCTTACCTGAGGGAAATTCTTACCGCTGTACTCATCAGACCCTCCTCTTGGGGTTCCCAACACGCCATCCATAGCAACAAGAATTTCTGGTGCCGTTGCCGGGGACATAAAATTCATCATTATCAAGAAGTCTCCCTGTCAAGGCACCCTCAAGGCGTAGCAAAGAATTTATGGCGCCGTTGCCAGGGAGAAAGAAGTCTTCAGGCAAGGGGAGTCTCTCACTCTCAACCTCTTTATTTTGTTTATTGTCTTGTTTTTATTTTTGTCTTGTATTTCTTCTTTATATCAAAAACACACAAAAATTAGTTTCCTTCATAGCTGTTATTTTTGCTTTTCTGCTCTTAGTTTAATCTCTAATCATGATTCTACCCAAGTTTACCTTGAAAGGCGTACCAATAGGTAGCGGTGATATAATTGGGAAAGATAATATTGTAGAGTTCTTTAATTATGTTAGTAAGCACAAAGAATTTGAGGATAGGTCCTTAGCTGAACTTGCTCGAGATTATGAAACCGTTGCACCATCTCTAGTTCGTATGATGGAAGCTAGGTTTGTTTACCTTAATCCCATAATACAAAAAAATGTTCCTCAACCTTGATAACATTAAGGATAGCGAACAAACAGAGTTTATTCTAGAAATTGCGTTTAAAGAATTTGGTGATGTTGCCATTGAGGCTAGAAAAGGTTTTAACCGATTTGAGATGTCAGGCTCATGTGTAGATGTTAATAGCACACAGGTAAAGCCAATGATAAGCAAATTAAAATACCAATACCCTTTAAATTGGTAGGAATGCATGAAGCTCTAGAAAATAATTTTGATTGGATTGTTCCTGCAAACCCATTTGATGAAAGTAGTGTGCCTAAAAGTGTGTAACATCCCTGATTTTGGAAAATGCAAAAATCACAAAAATTTGAAACTTTTTGTTTTCATATTATGCAAGTCACCAAAAACCAAATGAGATGCAAGAAACAAAAGAAAAACAATGCATGTTCTAAGGTTTTGGAAATAAAAATCCAATATACCTCTATTCCATAAACCCTAAAGTCATTTCAAAATAAATAATTCGACATAAATAAAATAATTCTTCTTAAGCAAACCCTTACACCAAACATGTTTTCAACCCAATTATGATCTTGAAAATATCTTTGATATATAAAAACTAGAGAATTGTTATCTCTAATATTTTTCTTCTTATCTCTAAAAAGGGTTTCACTATTATTGAAAACCCCAAAATAGATATAAGTTGGATCCTTGTTTTCCAAGTGTTATGTCAATCAACAAAATATTATAGTGCTATAGAAATAAAATGTTTATGAAAACCAGTAAATTACTTTAAAAATAGTTTATGACAACATTACTCAAATATTTATAACCCTTAATAAAGTCCTAAGCCTCAAAATTATTTGATGAGAATAAAATGTTTTAATAATAACTTTTAGTTGTTATTCCAAGTTTTAAACATGAAAGTGTGAAAATAAAATGCATTGTTTAGAAAATAACATAAAAGAGGGTTTTGAAAACAATATTATGACTTGTGGTTTTATTCTAAATTTTATTGATCAACAATATTAATTATTTGATATGAACTAATTAAATAACATTAAGTTACTAACAGTAAATCCTTCATATCCTAAAATTATAAAATGTGAAATAGTTTTAAAATGGCTTTCCAAAAATAATATATGACAAGTAAAATGTCTCTGAAATTTTATTTAGAGAATAACAACAATTTATTATTTTTCTAAATTTTAAAATGACCTTTAAGCATTATTTAGTGTTTTACTTATTTTTCCAAAATATAAATTTGTGACAAAATGAGATGAAATAACTTTCAAAATTTTGTTTTCAACATTTAGAATGTCATTAAAATTTTAATTGACCCATAACCATGTTTTATAAATTTTTGAATTAAAAATCACATTAAGTGACTATTAAAGAATTATTCAAATTCCAAAATTTCAAAAATAAATATGTTGAATTGTTTTCCAAAAATGATATTGATGGAAAGCAATTGAAATTTTAAGAATTTAGAAATTTAGTTCATGTCATTTGGATAATTAAAACAGAAGATATAATTGAAACAAATAAACAGAAAAAAAAAAATCATTGATGACGTCATCAATGACGTCATCATCTTCTTCCTCAGAAGGAAACCCCCGACCGTTTCTTCCCGATTTTTCTCCCCTCGATTACGCGCCATTAAGGCCGTGTTTACTCTCCCTCTATGACTCTATAAAAAGCCCCCGAGCCCCTCGTCCTTCTGCCCCTTCCCGTTTTCTATTTCGTTGCCCGAGTACACCAATTTCGCTCGTCGGAGTTCGTCGCTTCCGCCGCCGTGATTCACAATTCCGGCAAGTTCAGAAGACCATTGCCGCCCTCGTTTGGTCCCCTCGCTTTATCCCTTTCCAGTGCACCTCTGTGACCACTTGGGTGGGTTTTCGTGCAGCATTTTCGCCGCGTCGTGCTCGCCGGAGTTACACCACCTCGGGACGTCGCCGCGCCATCACTCGAGGCCGCCAGCGTGCAAACCGTGGGCACCATCAACTTCACCGCGTCGAGGCGAAGCTCACCGTGGTCTCCCCGAGCCCGAAGGCACACCGGAACGCGCCGCCGTCAACCTCCCGTGCAGCGCGCCGCCGCGCACGCCATTTCCGGCAGCCCACGCCGGCGAGGTGAGCCTCCTCTCTTCTCTGGCCGTTAGATCTGGAATCAACGCGTAGGATTAGATCCTAGGCGAAGGGGTATGCAGTCGTTAGATCTGGATCTAACGATCCAGATCCATCCACTTATCCACGTCATCGCACAGTCAGCACAGCCCAGTCAGCATCCCAGTCCAATCAGGAGTTTCCACGTGGCCATTCCTATTTTGAAAATTTCTCCCGCTGGAATAATTTTGGCAGTTTTACAGATTAGCCCCTGTACCTTTGAACCATCATATCTTTTGATCCATGAAGCCAAATTTAGCAATCTTGGACTTTTTGGAAAGCCCTTGACATTTAGAAACTTTTGGCACTGGCCAAATTCAAATTTGACAAACTTAAATTTGTTCAAATTCAAATATGCTTGTTTGATGAAATTTGGCATAATTCAAATTCTACAAATCCAAAAATTGCAAATAAAATATATTTGGAAACCTTAGGATGTGTACTTTCATAAACTCTGTCCCAAAATAATATTTGAACAAATTAAAATTGAATTTAGAATTTAGTTGTCTATTTGAGTATTTTTGACATAGATTTATTTCTATAAATAATTTCAATATAGTTCCTTTTGCAAAATTGTTCCATTTGATAACCTTGAACTAGAAACAACCTTGCCCAACCATTTTGGACATCCTTGGACCATGACCATGTGTTTTTGACCAAAAACCCAACCTATTGATTAATCCATCTTTACCATGTCTTAGGAATTGTTTTCAATTGTTATTATTTGATGTTATGGCTATTTGGAGCCAAGCCAAGTCCTTAGAATGTGTCAATCACATATAGTACCAAATAGTGAAATTTAGTTTTCTATCTACTTCTCCACTCCCCTTTCATGCTTCAAGATTTCATCAAGTTGGGATTTGTGAGAACCATGAAGTGCAATGGAGGACTTAACCATCTAGAGATTTCCAACCTGAAGATAGAAGACCAATGAAGGACTTAGAAAATAAAACAAAAATTCAGAAGCATCTCCCAGAAGTGGATGCACTTAGAAGAAAACCAGACAAACTTCCAGAAGACTAACCCCTTTCTCTCTAAGTCTTTTTCCTTCCCTTTTCTATTCTTCTCCTTTCAACTTGGTGGCAATATGAAGAGCTACAAGGAGGATCAATCAAGAAATTTTTAAGAAAAGACTCCACCACTAGAAGCAACTCAAGGAAGTACAAGTGTGAAGAAATCCAGAAGAAAACACCTCCCTCTCTTTTTCTATCCTTCCCCTTATATTCTTTCCAATTGACTTAGTGGTATTTGTGTCCATCCCATACCCAAACCAATTAGTGAATTCAAGCCATGAAGAATTTATCAAGACCAATAGAAGAATCCATCCAAGGAACAAGACTACAATAGAAGCATGAAGATATCTTCAAGAAGGCAATCACATGAGGTCTAGAAGCAATCCATACAAGTTGAAGAATAACAAGTTATTTTTGTCCAACCATTGACCCAAATGGAAAACCCAAGACTTAGTAATATTTTCCCTTTGATGATGAAGTTAGTAAACCTACCCTAACCACAATGCAAATACTAACATAGTCACTCAAATATTTTTGAAGGTGAATATGACCAAATGTTTGCATGTATTACTTTAGTTGAAGAAGTAATATGTTTATTCTTAGTGAAACTCTTGGAACTTCCTCGACAAGTATGGTTATAATAAAGTTAGATCACTACAAACTCCACCTAGTCCTTTCCAAGTAAACCCTTGGGAACTCCTTAACAATGTGTTGAACCATTATGGAATGAATCTTTCAAAACTCAAACCTTGACCTTGTCCTAGCCAACTTAGTCCAACTCCTTTGTTATGATATTTGCTATGTTTGCTTTCTCCACCTATGTGTTTGATTGCTAGGATGCTTGTTTATTTTGTTATTGTATTTTCAATGAATAGATTGTACGGAGAGCAACGATCTTTTGTGAAGAGAGTGTGATATCTTCACCAACTTCAACAAGGCAAGTAACACACCATCAACTACCCATTATTTTCTATATGCATTAGTTGATTTTGAGTAGCATGCATGATAGGAAATTTTACTAAGTTATACTATGCTATGCTATTATCCTAGTAGTGTGTAGCCATCTCTTTTACCCTTGTTACTTTGATAGCCTTAGAACTTGGTAGATGCTATGCAATGTTACAAACTGTTTTACTAGATGTTGAGGAAAAATCCTAAGTATAACTAATGAATGAACCACCTGGGTGGAAGTGGTAAGACTGGGTTATGTTGAGTGTTTCCTCAGGGCCCTTATCTAAGGGTTATTCCACTTGAGGTTGTCACTTGCGGATGGCCACCCAGGAACAAAGAGATTACTATGTCCTTCTAAGTTTAGTAGCTTCCCGTGCAGCCTTTTGACAATATGGGCTCTGTCTTGATCAATTAAGTTGTGAGGGTTCATCCCAGGCTTGACAAGCAGATGTAGCATAATTATAGGTGGAACGGGTCTTGCCGGTGGGTTTGGACTTCTTCTTCTGAAAGATCTCGTCTCAATTCTCTCCTTTCCATGATGCACTCAGGGTGTATAGGATGTTTGGGCTAATTGAAGACAAAGGGTGAAAGTGCACAACCTCTGCAGAGTTAGAAACTAAGATCTTAGCCGTGTCCCCGGTTATGGACAACTATGAGCAGCTGGACAAGGATTGACGGAAGAATCTCAACATCATTTTCAATAAGTAAAATTTTGACCAAGTGAACAGTATTGTGGTGCTTGGATCTTAATCCAATGTTGCCACCCTTTTGAAAAGAAAAGTTTGTTTTACAAAAGTGATAGGAGAAAACTGGCTTTATGCAAAACTTAGCCAAAACTCCACTCAGCCAAATAAGCATGTAGTATTAGTCTTGCCATTTATATCCACCATAGTGTTACTTGCCAATACATTAAATTGTATTGACTCCCTTGTGGCTGCATATTCCATATTGCAGATGTTTCTGAAGACGAGTGAGGATTTCGTTTAGGATCTCGAGACTATCGCCAACATGTTTTGCCTGTGGCACATGAAGAAGATGGGCTCAATGTTGTTCTATGTTTTCCGCTGTAATACTTTGTTTTCTGCTAGTCTTCTAAGACTATGTAAGTTGTAATACTATTTTGTAAAGACTGGATCATGCGATGTAATAGAATTTGATGCATTTGCATGATATTTCATTTTGTACTGTGGTGCTAGCAATTGATCCAGGGACTAGCACAATAACACAGGTATTCCATCTTTATTAAAAGTTGGGATGCTACAAAATGGTATCAGAGCATTGTGTTGCCTGTAGGATTTGAGACCCTAAGTTTGGAAAAGACTCTAGGATTGAAAATTTCTATGTTCAAACTTTCTAGAAACAAAACAATCATCTTAGTTCATCTCATATCATCTCATCTATTGTTCACCTTCAAAATTTCCTAGATGACCTACCTCTTCAATACCATCAAGGCAAGATTGATGATGACAATACCAAGAAGTGCAAGAAGTATTTTCACCACATGAAGACCTACACTCAAGATTTTTGAAGAATTTGAAGAAACTTGAAGATAATACCCATACTTCACAACATTCAAGAACATCTCAAGACATGGAGAGAAGAATCTGAAGAACTCATGAAGATATAGATGAGACCACCAATCTGGTTACTTTGTTAGAACAACGTTAACGTGTTAGTGTATTGATCATACTAATGAGTGTGGTATGACAATACTAGATGTTTTCCTAAAACTATGTTGTTTGGTGTGATGAATGTGTTGCTATGTGTTTGTTATGTGTTATGTGTAAGATGAGTTTCCTTGATCTGCTATTTTGGATAAGAACCTTCCTTAGCCATCTTTCTAAATCTCTACTCATCCCTACTAGACCAAACCCAACACCATACTCATTCACCACCCATAGTGAGAACCATGTGAAATCATACAACCTTTACTCTATTGAAACACAAGCCATTCCATTTGAGGAATGCTAGTATCAAATTTATTTCTTATGTGTGAAGGAACAATCACATCCATGATCAATGCCAACTGCCTAATAAGGATCAAGCTAACCTTGGAGCTATCAAGCAATGTGAGTTTTCCTAACATGAGAGTTTCCTTAGAAATGGCATGGTGTTTGCCTTCAAGGATGACAACAACAGGATGAAAGATTTCCAAGGATATCAAAAGACCAAGTTGAGAGTGAACCAAAGGCTTTTGATTGACCCAAAGAGTGACCCCTCAGTGTCAAAGGTAGTACAACATACCTATGTTGGTCTACACCTCTACCACAAAGGAAAGATCTACTCAAGCTAATCTAGAATCAATCTACACTCTAATCTAATGAAAATAGACTACCCACAAAAGTTTCCTTTAAGGGTGGTAGCCCACCCAGTTGTTTTGGAATCCAGTTACCCAAACCTAATCTTTCTTTCTATCCTTCCCAAATCTCGGGACGAGATTTCTTTTAAGGGTGGTAGTCTGTAACATCCCTGATTTTGGAAAATGCAAAAATCACAAAAATTTGAAACTTTTTGTTTTCATATTATGCAAGTCACCAAAAACCAAATGAGATGCAAGAAACAAAAGAAAAACAATGCATGTTCTAAGGTTTTGGAAATAAAAATCCAATATACCTCTATTCCATAAACCCTAAAGTCATTTCAAAATAAATAATTCTACATAAATAAAATAATTCTTCTTAAGCAAACCCTTACACCAAACATGTTTTCAACCCAATTATGATCTTGAAAATATCTTTGATATATAAAAACTAGAGAATTGTTATCTCTAATATTTTTCTTCTTATCTCTAAAAAGGGTTTCACTATTATTGAAAACCCCAAAATAGATATAAGTTGGATCCTTGTTTTCCAAGTGTTATGTCAATCAACAAAATATTATAGTGCTATAGAAATAAAATGTTTATGAAAACCAGTAAATTACTTTAAAAATAGTTTATGACAACATTACTCAAATATTTATAACCCTTAATAAAGTCCTAAGCCTCAAAATTATTTGATGAGAATAAAATGTTTTAATAATAACTTTTAGTTGTTATTCCAAGTTTTAAACATGAAAGTGTGAAAATAAAATGCATTGTTTAGAAAATAACATAAAAGAGGGTTTTGAAAACAATATTATGACTTGTGGTTTTATTCTAAATTTTATTGATCAACAATATTAATTATTTGATATGAACTAATTAAATAACATTAAGTTACTAACAGTAAATCCTTCATATCCTAAAATTATAAAATGTGAAATAGTTTTAAAATGGCTTTCCAAAAATAATATATGACAAGTAAAATGTCTCTGAAATTTTATTTAGAGAATAACAACAATTTATTATTTTTCTAAATTTTAAAATGACCTTTAAGCATTATTTAGTGTTTTACTTATTTTTCCAAAATATAAATTTGTGACAAAATGAGATGAAATAACTTTCAAAATTTTGTTTTCAACATTTAGAATGTCATTAAAATTTTAATTGACCCATAACCATGTTTTATAAATTTTTGAATTAAAAATCACATTAAGTGACTATTAAAGAATTATTCAAATTCCAAAATTTCAAAAATAAATATGTTGAATTGTTTTCCAAAAATGATATTGATGGAAAGCAATTGAAATTTTAAGAATTTAGAAATTTAGTTCATGTCATTTGGATAATTAAAACAGAAGATATAATTGAAACAAATAAACAGAAAAAAAAAATCATTGATGACGTCATCAATGACGTCATCATCTTCTTCCTCAGAAGGAAACCCCCGACCGTTTCTTCCCGATTTTTCTCCCCTCGATTACGCGCCATTAAGGCCGTGTTTACTCTCCCTCTATGACTCTATAAAAAGCCCCCGAGCCCCTCGTCCTTCTGCCCCTTCCCGT
The DNA here is from genome assembly GCA_028641055.1 of Alopecurus myosuroides. Classification (NCBI taxonomy): domain Eukaryota; kingdom Viridiplantae; phylum Streptophyta; class Magnoliopsida; order Poales; family Poaceae; genus Alopecurus; species Alopecurus myosuroides. The sequence continues at coordinate 522,437,371 of CM054057.1, read as the reverse complement.
TTTCTATTTCGTTGCCCGAGTACACCAAATTCGCTCGTCGGAGTTCGTCGCTTCCGCCGCCGTGATTCACAATTCCGGCAAGTTCAGAAGACCATTGCCGCCCTCGTTTGGTCCCCTCGCTTTATCCCTTTCCAGTGCACCTCTGTGACCACTTGGGTGGGTTTTCGTGCAGCATTTTCGCCGCGTCGTGCTCGCCGGAGTTACACCACCTCGGGACGTCGCCGCGCCATCACTCGAGGCCGCCAGCGTGCAAACCGTGGGCACCATCAACTTCACCGCGTCGAGGCGAAGCTCACCGTGGTCTCCCCGAGCCCGAAGGCACACCGGAACGCGCCGCCGTCAACCTCCCGTGCAGCGCGCCGCCGCGCACGCCATTTCCGGCAGCCCACGCCGGCGAGGTGAGCCTCCTCTCTTCTCTGGCCGTTAGATCTGGAATCAACGCGTAGGATTAGATCCTAGGCGAAGGGGTATGCAGTCGTTAGATCTGGATCTAACGATCCAGATCCATCCACTTATCCACGTCATCGCACAGTCAGCACAGCCCAGTCAGCATCCCAGTCCAATCAGGAGTTTCCACGTGGCCATTCCTATTTTGAAAATTTCTCCCGCTGGAATAATTTTGGCAGTTTTACAGATTAGCCCCTGTACCTTTGAACCATCATATCTTTTGATCCATGAAGCCAAATTTAGCAATCTTGGACTTTTTGGAAAGCCCTTGACATTTAGAAACTTTTGGCACTGGCCAAATTCAAATTTGACAAACTTAAATTTGTTCAAATTCAAATATGCTTGTTTGATGAAATTTGGCATAATTCAAATTCTACAAATCCAAAAATTGCAAATAAAATATATTTGGAAACCTTAGGATGTGTACTTTCATAAACTCTGTCCCAAAATAATATTTGAACAAATTAAAATTGAATTTAGAATTTAGTTGTCTATTTGAGTATTTTTGACATAGATTTATTTCTATAAATAATTTCAATATAGTTCCTTTTGCAAAATTGTTCCATTTGATAACCTTGAACTAGAAACAACCTTGCCCAACCATTTTGGACATCCTTGGACCATGACCATGTGTTTTTGACCAAAAACCCAACCTATTGATTAATCCATCTTTACCATGTCTTAGGAATTGTTTTCAATTGTTATTATTTGATGTTATGGCTATTTGGAGCCAAGCCAAGTCCTTAGAATGTGTCAATCACATATAGTACCAAATAGTGAAATTTAGTTTTCTATCTACTTCTCCACTCCCCTTTCATGCTTCAAGATTTCATCAAGTTGGGATTTGTGAGAACCATGAAGTGCAATGGAGGACTTAACCATCTAGAGATTTCCAACCTGAAGATAGAAGACCAATGAAGGACTTAGAAAATAAAACAAAAATTCAGAAGCATCTCCCAGAAGTGGATGCACTTAGAAGAAAACCAGACAAACTTCCAGAAGACTAACCCCTTTCTCTCTAAGTCTTTTTCCTTCCCTTTTCTATTCTTCTCCTTTCAACTTGGTGGCAATATGAAGAGCTACAAGGAGGATCAATCAAGAAATTTTTAAGAAAAGACTCCACCACTAGAAGCAACTCAAGGAAGTACAAGTGTGAAGAAATCCAGAAGAAAACACCTCCCTCTCTTTTTCTATCCTTCCCCTTATATTCTTTCCAATTGACTTAGTGGTATTTGTGTCCATCCCATACCCAAACCAATTAGTGAATTCAAGCCATGAAGAATTTATCAAGACCAATAGAAGAATCCATCCAAGGAACAAGACTACAATAGAAGCATGAAGATATCTTCAAGAAGGCAATCACATGAGGTCTAGAAGCAATCCATACAAGTTGAAGAATAACAAGTTATTTTTGTCCAACCATTGACCCAAATGGAAAACCCAAGACTTAGTAATATTTTCCCTTTGATGATGAAGTTAGTAAACCTACCCTAACCACAATGCAAATACTAACATAGTCACTCAAATATTTTTGAAGGTGAATATGACCAAATGTTTGCATGTATTACTTTAGTTGAAGAAGTAATATGTTTATTCTTAGTGAAACTCTTGGAACTTCCTCGACAAGTATGGTTATAATAAAGTTAGATCACTACAAACTCCACCTAGTCCTTTCCAAGTAAACCCTTGGGAACTCCTTAACAATGTGTTGAACCATTATGGAATGAATCTTTCAAAACTCAAACCTTGACCTTGTCCTAGCCAACTTAGTCCAACTCCTTTGTTATGATATTTGCTATGTTTGCTTTCTCCACCTATGTGTTTGATTGCTAGGATGCTTGTTTATTTTGTTATTGTATTTTCAATGAATAGATTGTACGGAGAGCAACGATCTTTTGTGAAGAGAGTGTGATATCTTCACCAACTTCAACAAGGCAAGTAACACACCATCAACTACCCATTATTTTCTATATGCATTAGTTGATTTTGAGTAGCATGCATGATAGGAAATTTTACTAAGTTATACTATGCTATGCTATTATCCTAGTAGTGTGTAGCCATCTCTTTTACCCTTGTTACTTTGATAGCCTTAGAACTTGGTAGATGCTATGCAATGTTACAAACTGTTTTACTAGATGTTGAGGAAAAATCCTAAGTATAACTAATGAATGAACCACCTGGGTGGAAGTGGTAAGACTGGGTTATGTTGAGTGTTTCCTCAGGGCCCTTATCTAAGGGTTATTCCACTTGAGGTTGTCACTTGCGGATGGCCACCCAGGAACAAAGAGATTACTATGTCCTTCTAAGTTTAGTAGCTTCCCGTGCAGCCTTTTGACAATATGGGCTCTGTCTTGATCAATTAAGTTGTGAGGGTTCATCCCAGGCTTGACAAGCAGATGTAGCATAATTATAGGTGGAACGGGTCTTGCCGGTGGGTTTGGACTTCTTCTTCTGAAAGATCTCGTCTCAATTCTCTCCTTTCCATGATGCACTCAGGGTGTATAGGATGTTTGGGCTAATTGAAGACAAAGGGTGAAAGTGCACAACCTCTGCAGAGTTAGAAACTAAGATCTTAGCCGTGTCCCCGGTTATGGACAACTATGAGCAGCTGGACAAGGATTGACGGAAGAATCTCAACATCATTTTCAATAAGTAAAATTTTGACCAAGTGAACAGTATTGTGGTGCTTGGATCTTAATCCAATGTTGCCACCCTTTTGAAAAGAAAAGTTTGTTTTACAAAAGTGATAGGAGAAAACTGGCTTTATGCAAAACTTAGCCAAAACTCCACTCAGCCAAATAAGCATGTAGTATTAGTCTTGCCATTTATATCCACCATAGTGTTACTTGCCAATACATTAAATTGTATTGACTCCCTTGTGGCTGCATATTCCATATTGCAGATGTTTCTGAAGACGAGTGAGGATTTCGTTTAGGATCTCGAGACTATCGCCAACATGTTTTGCCTGTGGCACATGAAGAAGATGGGCTCAATGTTGTTCTATGTTTTCCGCTGTAATACTTTGTTTTCTGCTAGTCTTCTAAGACTATGTAAGTTGTAATACTATTTTGTAAAGACTGGATCATGCGATGTAATAGAATTTGATGCATTTGCATGATATTTCATTTTGTACTGTGGTGCTAGCAATTTCCAGGGACTAGCACAATAACACAGGTATTCCATCTTTATTAAAAGTTGGGATGCTACAAAGTGTTGATAAATGGACATCTAAAACTTCTATAGATGAAATACAATTAATTGTTGAGGAGATTTCTAAGCTTAATTTTGATGCTTCTTCACTTGAAAATACTTGAGTTGCCTTCTATGCCTAGCTGAAAGGCGTTAAAGAAAAGCGCTACTGGGAGACAACCCGTTTTATTTCTCTGTTTTCAACCCGTTTTCCGTCGTTTCTTTCTGTGTGCTTTGCACCTGGGTGTTATCTATTTCCTTAGGAACCATGCTGTATCTTTTCTTTTGTGTCTTTGTTGAGCCAAGTAAAGCCTCTAGTGGAAAGTTGAGACTATATTTCGGATTTCTGTGCAGGAAACAGAATTATGCTGCCCACTGTTAAATTCGTATAAAACCACGAAAAAAAATCAAAATGAACTGAGTTTTCTTGTGCGTAATCCTGGACTATATATGCAACTTTTCTTAGTTGAACACATTTTTTATTTGATCAACAGAAGATTTTCGAAAAAAAATCATCTTTACCTATTGTTCTGTTTTGACAGATTTCTATCAATAATTGCATTTGCATCTTAATATCTTTCTTTTGGTGTTCTTTTGAGAAAAAAAGTGTTTTAAAAGAAGTTGTGACAGTAGCTAATGTGTTTATGAGTGTTAGGCTTGTGTTGAAACTGAACCATATGAATTTATTATTTCGATTGCACTAACATTGCTAATAAAGATTGTGAGAAGTTTGGTGTGAAGGAAGTTTTCAAGGGTCAAGAGAAGAGGATGATATGACGTGATCGAGAAGAGTGAAGATCCTAAGCTTAGGGATTCCCCGGTGGTACATCCCATTAAATTCCAACAAGACTCAAGCGTCTAAGATTGGGGATGCCCAAGGCATCCCCTTCTTCATCGACAAATTATCATGTCACTTCTACTGAAACTATATTTTTATTAGGTCACATATTATGTGCTTTACTTGGAGCGTCTTTTATGTTTTCTTTCAGTTTGTTTTTATTTTTGCAATAAGCTTGGTTGGAACCCAGCATTCTTTTACTGGAGAGTGACACGCTTCGCTTTTTCATGGGAATACTTTGTATTCTTAATCTTTGTATGGTTGCTGCATTTATTTAGCTCATGTTTTGCATTCATCTCTTATTCAGAGCTGTTAGTACTCTTTAGTTTTCATTTCTATATGCTTATAGAGAGTTTTTTGTCTCATATATGTGCTCGTTTTGGAATAGAAATTCTTATATGATAGTTGGTATAGTGGAAAAATTCGCATGGTCTTGTAGATCACTAAACTACTTCACTTGAATCACTGTTGTTGTTTTGAGATATTAATTTGCTTAATGGATAAACGGGAAGGACTATTAAGTATAAATTTTGATGGTTCGTCTAAGATACTTGAAACTTTGCCACACTTAAATTACCAGCTGATAGAAACAATGGTATATGATTGATACGAGTGATACATTTCTGATCGGCCTTTTGTTACGCGCTACGGTCGGGGTAGCTAACAGTGACTTGTCACTGCCACGGACCCTCTTGGAGTGATTTGCATTGTGCCTTGTAAAGATGATTTGCTTGCTGCAACCTTTTAACTCGTGAGTCTATGTTGCGGTTTTTGGCACTTCCACCATACATATTTGCTAGCCTCTTCGGTACTGTGCATTACCCTTCCAGTGCATCCAATTCCCGTGGGAGGACTTTGTTTTCCTACACATAAGACCATATATTATTCCTCAAAATAGCCACCATACCTACCTATCATGGCATTTCCATAGCCATTCTGAGATATATGGTTGCACAACATCCACCTCCATTATGTTACTTGATGATGAGCTTCATGGTTATTTATGCATACTGCTACACTGGCAGGAGAATACAGCTGGATACATTAGAGATATTCCATTATGAGTTATGAGTACTAAAAGTGTGATGATTCATTTTAATATAGGATGTGCCCCTACCGGTGAGGATATATAAAGTAAAAAAATAAAAAATATATGAAAAAGCCCAAAAAGAAAAAAAGGGCCAAAGAGAGAATAAAGAGAGAGGGGGCGCATCACTATCCTTTATACCACACTTGTGCTTCATGTTTAGCACCAATACTTCAGTTTGGAGAAAGTTTTTATATTATCATTCATTCATAACTATGTGGGGAATTTTACATTATAGAACTTGGCTTGTATATTCCAATGATGAGCCTCCTCAAATGAGCTCTAGGTCTTCGTGAGCAAGCAAGTTGGATGCACCCCCACTAGTTCCATTGGAGAGCTTTCATACACGTATATCTCTATGTGCATCCGTTGTGTGGCAATCCCTACTCCTTGCATAGCTTTGGTTGTAAGACTTTCTCTTGTCTAATGACCACTTTCAGCTTTGTGAGCCTTTCTTCCATTGAGCTTCCAAACCCCCCATAATGTTCTCTTTGCCATAACATCCCGGTGCCAGGGACCAACGCAGAACACTTGCTTGTTTTTAGTGCGCAAATAGTTTAAGATTCAAGCATTGCATCGTGTGGAAAGCTTGACTTGATCCTAACAGGGGTTGTGAAGATCGTTTGACGTGCATGATATTGTTGTTCTTGAAAGTTTAAATCATCTCTAATAAACTTTGCACAGTTGATAGACCTTTAGTATTGATTCATTAAAAAAAATTATTCTTTCTTCTTTGTTTATGCATTACTTGTTGATATCAAATATAGATCACAACTTTAGTTCATCTGATCCTAGTTTACATGCTCTGCTTTACATATTATGATCAAGATTGTGTGGTAGCATGTCACCTCAGAAATTATTTTGTTTTATCGTTTACCTACTCGAGGACGAGTAGGAACTAAGCTTGGGGATGCTTGATACGTCTCCAACGTATCTATAATTTCTCATGTTCCATATTGATATTATGCCAATTGCTACATGTTTTCTCCCTTCTTCATAGTATTTTTACACGTTTTTCGGGACTAACCAATTAACAAGATGCCAAGTGCCAGTTCCCTGTTTTATTTTTTTTCTTATTTCAGAAAAGTTGTTCTGGAAATATTCTTGGAATTGGACCCCATGAATCCGGAAGTTCCTATTTTCTCCGGAAGCATCCAGAAGTCCAAAGATGAGTCAAAGACGGGCACCAGGGGGCCCTCACCATAGCCAGGCGCAGCCCCCCCTTGGGCGCGCCTGGGGGTGGCGAGGCCACCCTGGTGGCCACCGACGTCGCCCTTTCGCCTATTTATTCCCCTCTGAAGGAAAACCCTAAGCACCTTATCAAAAATCCCCGAAAAGTTCCGCGGCCACCATCGTCGTCAACCCTAGATCAGTGGGGTTCTGAAGCTGTCTACCGGCACCCTTCCGGAGAGGAGATCATCACCGGATTCCTCTTCATCACCATGCCTTCCTCCGGAGTGATGCATGAGTAGTTCGTCCTTGGACTATGGGTCCATAGCAGTAGCTAGATGGTTGTCTTCTCCTCCTATGCCTCAATGTTTAGATCTCATGAGCTGCCTAACATGATCGAGATTGTTCTTATGTAATTCTATGTGCTCTGTTTGCTAGAATCCGATGAATATTGAACTTATGCCAAGTTGATTATAGTATTTATTGCATATGTTATTTGTGATCTTGCATGCTTTCCATTGCTAGTGGTTGCTCTGGCCAAGTAGTTGCTAGTGCCTCCAAGAGGGAGTATTTATGCTCGATAGTTGGGTTCATGCCTCCTTTTCGCCTATGCTCGAGTGACAGAAACGTGACGGGGGAGGATATGCTATTACCACTAGGGAGAAAACAGCGGTGAGAGTACCCGCATGGACAATCATTGCTTACATTACACACATTGATTAATGTGATTATCTGTTGCTTGCAACTTAATACCTAAGGGGGTTCGGATGATAACCTTAGGGTGGATTATTAGTCATAGATGAAGTTGGATTACGGTCTAGTGTGCTCTTTATCATTAACATTAAAAGTAACTTTTCCTTGATTGCAATCAATAATAGCCCCTGCAGTATTAAGAAAAGGTCTCCCAAGAATAATAGACATATTATCATCTTCAGGCATCTCCAACACAACAAAGTCAGTTAATATCAGACAATTATTAGCAACTTGAACAGGAACATCCTCACATATACCCACAGGAATAGCAGTAGACTTATCAGTCATTTGCAAAGATATATCAGTTGGTATCAATTTTTCTAGGAGGAGTCTTTTATAGAGAGTAAAAGGCATGACACGAACTCCAGCTCCCAAATCACACAAAGAAGTTCTAACATAATTATTTTTAATAGAACAGGGAATAGTTGGTATACCAGGATCTCCAAGCTTCTCATGAACCTTGCCATTAAAAGAGTAATTAGCAAGCATAGTGGAAATTTCCTCATTAGGAATCTTCCTTTTGTTAGAGACAATATTTGTCATATATTTTGCATAAGGAGGCAATTTAATAGCATCAGTTAAAGGAATTTGCAAGAACAAAGGTTTCATCCACTCACAAATTTTTTTATAATGTTCTTCTTCCTTGGATTTGTGTTTCTTATTAGGAAAAGGCATTGGTTTTTGTACCCAAGGTTCTCTCCCATTAGCATGTTTGTTAGCAATGAAATACTCCTTAGTATACTTTGCAGTTTTAGTTTGCTTTTCAGGTTCAGCTACAGGTTCTTCTTTATCAGAAGCTTCACTTTTATTATTACCACTTTCAGTTTCAACATCAGAGATAGATATACTATTAGGATCTTTAGCAAGTTCATAGGATTCTGCAATAGTTTTATGTTTCTTCTTTTTTTTCTTAATATGAATAACATTATTATTAGTTTGCTGAAAATCTTGTTCAATTCTTTTAGGATGTCCGTCAGGATATAATGTATCTTGTGTAGCAATACCACTTCTAGTTCTTATTTCATAAGCATGTTTTTCTTTAGAAGCATGAACTAGCAAATCTTTTTGCACTTTAGCAAGCTGATCAATTTGAGTTTGAACCATTTGAAAATGTTTAACAAGCATTTTAACATCATTAGAGGTTATTTCTATAATACCATGCAAATTATCAATATCTATAGAGTTTTCCGTTAGGTGATTTTGTACTCTCATATTAAAATTATCTTTCTTAATAACATAGTTATCAAATTCATCTAAACATTGATCAGGAGGTTTATTATAGGGAATATCTCTACTATCAAAATATTGGAGAGAGTGTACCTCAATGGTGGATGAGTGAGGGATTGGCTTACATAATTCTTCTATAGGTGGAAGATTCTTCACATCTTCAGATTTAATACCCCTCTCTTTAAGAGATTTCTTGGCTTCTCTCATCACTTCATCATTTAATTCAATCATTCCCCTCTTCTTGGGTGTTAGTGTTGGTGTTGATACTAGAGTAGGGGTCGGCTTAGGCTCAACCATAGTCCAATCATCATCATTTTGGCTTATTTTTGCCATTAATTCCTCAGCTTTATCTGGAGTTCTTTGCCTGAAAACACAACCAGCACAACTATCCAGGTATGTCCTAGATTCAACAGTTAGTCCATTATAGAATATATCAAGAAGTTCATTATTTTCTAGCTTATGCCCAGGTGTAGCCCTAACTAAAGAACATAACTTTTCCCAAGATACATGCAATTTTTCTCCTTCCAATTGCTTGAAATAAAATATATTTTGTAAAGCAGCATGTTGAGCACTAGCAGGAAAATATTTCTGAAAGAAAGCATTAACAAAACCAATAGGACTATCAATATATCCGGGAGACAAATTATTAAACCAAGTTTTAGCTTTATCTTTTAATGACAAAGGAAATATTTTAACAACAAAGTAGCTACGTTTCTTAAGATCATCATAGAATAAACTACTCAAAGAGGAGAGCTCATTCGTATGTTTCATAGCACTTTCATTTTTAGTACCACAAAAAGGGTCTTTCTCAACAATAGATATATAAGATAAATCAAGAGAGGAATCATAATCCTTATCCCTGATATTAATGGGAGAAGTGGCAAACTTAGCATCAGGAGATAATTTATATTTAACAGCACGACTTTCAATAAGAATTATAGCAGCATCTTTATCCTTCATAGCATGTATTTCATCAAAAAGATCATCATTAAGTTCAATATAGGAATCATCAAAATCATCACTAGGATTCTCTCTAAGCTCAGGTGAAACAGCAGGAGTAACAGGATTTTTATCAGGAGTTTTAGTGTTTGCAATAATTTTAGCTTTAGCAAGAGTAGCATCTAAGAAAGGAACAAGAGAACCACTCTCATAAAGCATAGTAGAAGCATCATCAAAAGTATGAGAAGTATTTTTAGATTCAGCAGAAGTAGCATGTGTTGCATGTGGTGGTGTCAACAGCTTACTCATAACAGACGGCAAATCAAGAGAAACAGAGGTGTTCAGAGTTGTACCTCTTCTTGTAGTGGATGGTAATATAGGAAACTTTCCATCACGAGTCTTACCCATGATGAATGATTGGAAGTAGATAATAGTACTATCCGGTGAGCTTGCCAATAAAGCTATGCTCCCCGGCGACGGTGCCAGAAAATAGTCTTGATGACCCACAAGTATAGGGGATCGCAACAGTCTTCGAGGGAAGTAAAACCCAAATTTATTGATTCGACACAAGCGGAGCCAAAGAATATTTGTGAGCCTTAACAAGTGAGTTGTCAATTCACCTGCACCTGAAAGTACTTTTGTTCGCAGTGGTTTATCAGTAGTAACAGTTTTATAGTAGCAGCAGTAGTGAAATAATAACAGCAGTGGAATGAAAACAGCACCAATAGTGTTTGAAGTAAACAACGGGATTAAATACTGTAGGCATAGGGATAGATGAACAGGCGTTGCATGGATAAGATAGTTCATATAATAATCAAGACACGGGCATTGCAGATAAATAAGATAAAGCATCCAAGCACTAAGTAACCATAGGCATGTGTTCCGTAAATAGTCGTACAAACTTGCACAACATCTTTTGTCCTACCAGCCCGTTTTCAGCGGGGCCTCAAGGGAACTACTGGTAATTAAGGTGTTGATGCATGTAAAATGCATACATGAACTTTGCATGTTATTACTTGTTTTTCCTACATATTAGCAACTTATATTCATGTTTTATAATGATTTGGGGGATTTTCTGAACAATCCCCCTTCTTTTGGTTCTAACCCTGTTTTTCCAGAAAACATACTTTTTAGTGTTTCAGACTTTCCGGGAGCTTCGGGACTCCAAAAAGGGCAAGGCCAAAGAGCATAGTTCATAATTTTCGAGACGAAGAGCATGGGCCAAAGTAGAAGGCCAAAAGGCCAACCAGGTGGAAAAGAAGACCCTCCACGCGGCCAGATTCCTTGGCCGCGTGTGGGGCCCCCTTTTTGCCCCCGTGGCTCCGATGCCGTCGATCTTTCTTCTCCCGAGTGTCTCGTGACCTAAAAACGACTATATAAAGGGTCCCCTGGCCTTTTCGAGAAGGAGGCGGTGCCGAGAGACGAAACCACGAAACAGAGAGACAGAAGGCTGCCGCCGGAGAAGATCGGAGGGGGGAAACGCCGCCGGGATCACCCTCGGAGGGCTCCACCCCCCTCCGGCGTGTTCATCATCAACATCTACAGCAAGATCAGCTCCATCTCTCCACTGTAATCTCTTGGCAAACACGATGTATGATGCAATACTATATTCCGTTGATGTATTGTGTCTCCCCGTCTATGTTTGAGTAGTGAATTGTTCTTGGCAATGGTGAAATAGTTCGTTGATTGGTTGCATACAAGTTTGTTATATTCTATGATTGTCTTTATGTACAATATATGAGTGCACGCATATGTTGGGGAATGCATGTAAGGTGATCACCGGTAGCATAATGGAGTGGTGGTGACTTGGGAGTGACAGTAACCTGAGACCGAGCCACAAAGTTAAGTTATTGGGGGATATATATAGGGGACCTTAGAACATAAGGCTATGGTGGGACTTCATGTCTTAATCAATCTTGTTCAGTCATTTACTTGGCCACATGATCCATCATAAGGGGTTGTAGATCATTTACTTGACTATACCTATTCATGGCTCCTTCCTAGAAGAAACAACTAAGACTAAAACATGTGCTTCACTAATTGTGACAACCACACGAACAAAACACCTATTGCTAGAACACTTGCTCCCTTGAGATACTTGAGATATTTGCTGCTTGCTACTTGTGAAACTGGCTTAGAAACTTGCTTCTTTTATTTGTTTCATTACAAAATGCCAATGCATAGGAAATGGGTTAGAGTTAAAAATAAATTGTTTAATATTTTTTGGTGTGTTCCTTATGCTTTAATTTCCTATTCGGTTTGAGCACACATTTATGTTTTTTCAACATGTAAAATACCTTTACCTACTGTTATCTATCATTTAGTTTAATATTTTCATTTTATAAATTTTTTGGGAAAGTAAATGAGAAGGATGAGTAATGGAGAAGTTGGGGTCGACCTTGAACATGTGTTGTTCATGCCAATGAAACCATTGCAAAGTCTCTATCATTAAAACTTTTTCCAAAGCTAAAAACAATTAAAATATTAGTTCACTACTGTAACATCACATTTATGTCTTATTTCTCATCATAAATGGCAAGAATAATCTTATATGAGAGATAGGATTAAACAATAGTAATTAGCTGTCCAGAAAACAGATTCCTGAACTTCACTGCGAAAAATGTTTAAAATCAAAGAAGTGGAATTTTGACCTGGTAATTTACGACAGCAATATTTAGTTATCACTACATATTTCATTAGTTTTAAGTTTTATGATTTGAGCAACTTAAGTGCCTCTAAAAATTCACTCTTTACGGGCTGTTCAGCTTTTGGCAGATTATGTCTTTATTTTGCATTGCTCTCATTACTTGTGTTTTGTGTGGTTCTTTTGATCAAGGAGCAATGCACAACTGTAGTAACAGTAGTTAATATTTAGAATCAACTCATGATGTGTCTTTGTTGTACCTATGTGGATTTTATTTATGGAGGCACTAACCCCTCTAATCAAGTTTTATGTTGAGATTTGTGTAAGAAGAATTTTTCAGGAGGAAGAGTTGAGTGAGATGAACAAAGATCAAGAGGGACAACCAATCAAGCTTGGGGATGTACCCCTGGTCTCATCCTACATGTATCAAATAAGTACAAGAATCCAAACTTGGGGATGCCGAGCCACCTCACTCCAACCATCATGATGTTAAGTAAGAAAAGCCTAGCTATACGGCTATCAATAAAGCGCTTTACGGGAGGCAACCCGGTTGTTCTTAGCTGGTTTTTCCTAGTGTCCTCTTGCTGTAACAAGAGACTTAGTCTTTAGTTTAGTTTCTGGAGTTTTCAATAAAGTGTCAAGTTTCACCCATTTGGATTTAAAAGTTGCTATCCTAGTGCTTGGAATTTCTGTTTCGGCACGATTCTGCTCACCGTACAATTTTGTATTTTTTAATTGTAAGTCGGATTGATCTAATTTTTTAGTATGTTCTGCAACTTTTCGTACTCTGTAAGCAAAAAAATTGGATTAATTTTTTGATGAGTCTAGCTTAGGGAAAACGTTCGTTTTGCTGCTATTGCTTTTCTGGACAGATTTTGTCTTCTTTTGCTGGATGCACTCTTTGGGTTTGGGACTTGAATTTCCTTGATATTTTCGAGCTAGAGAGTGAACATACAACATTATGAACCTTATTTTCTATCTTCTGGAGCATTTGTTTTGGAATTTTGTGCAGCATGCATACGTTTTGTTTGTCCTTGCTAATCTCACCCCACAGAAAAAGAATGGGAGAAACATGTTTTGTAAAGTTTTTTCACAGGGAATAGAGGAGCTGCGCCAAGAGAGATCCAAGAGCGCTGAAAACCACAAGCTTGGGGATGTGGTGAACACCCCCCTGGACCAACACTCTTTTGGTTAGCACACGTCTACTTTCTGTTTTTCTAAGCAAAGCATTTATCGCAGAAACTTGAAGCGTCTAGTTTTGTTTTTTGTTTTTTTTAGTTTATTTGTGGGACCACCACCACAATTATCTTTATGAGAATCAGCTACTAGAATAATGGGTTGAATTAAGTTGGATGCTGTTATATTTATTGGGAAAGGGATGCTTTAGTTGATTATAAAAGCTACTTATAGTTGCATGATTTATATGCTGTTTTAGGTGTAGAAATTTGCAATAGTGTTGTCATGAGCTATCTCTTATTCATGTTTTTTATGTTAATTGTTAGTTTACTTAGTTTTTCATGAAATGGGTAGTTCTATGGACACTAATGCATGCATAGTATCTGGTCAACTATCTCCCTCTTGCTAGCCAAAAAAGTAAAAATTCCAACAAGTATAAACTTGTTTCCAACACCCTTTAGCCAAGTATTTCCAGTGAGTCCACCATATCTACCTATTAGCTTCAGAGCTATTCCGAGTATGTTCACCATGTTATAGTGTTATTTATGTTCTAAATTAAGATATTCACTTTATTAATTGTCATGAGCTGAGTTTGGGATAGGACTCTCACGAACTTTTGAATGCACACCTTTACTTTTCATTGCACTTAATAAACATGACCCAATAACGGGAGCTAAAAGTTTTGAGTTTGACAAGTGTTTGGTTGGGAGCTAGCTATAACCGTGTATCACTGGAAAGCTTTCAACATTGCACAAAAATTTACATTTGGTTGATATCATGTACTTTTGTTTTTGGACTCCTTCCATGCCGAAATGAAATAGAGGAATAGTAAGTTTTCATGAGTAAGTATATTTATGACTAGAGAAACGCATTGGGCCGCTAACCCAAGCCATGCTTGATCATGGTGGAAATTTACTTACAGCTAGAGTGGACTCTACAAACACATCCTACAATAAAATAAGAAGTTATGCATATAGTGAATCAAATAAAAAAGGATGATGAGTCTACTCCGTCTGTTCATCTTGTCATTGTGACATGGGCTGGTTTCCATGTCATGGGGCAAGAGGTACCTCTTTGCGGTTCTCTGTGATGTCATTAATACTTATTATGATTGTACACAGCTTATTAGGAATCTTAAGTTGAGTAATCATGGAGTAGGTTTTCACACTCACGGGGCATGAGGCATTCAACCAACACCTTGTCAATCACATTACTTCAACATTCACAATTTAAGATGCTAGTGATAAAGGGGCAATGAGAGTCTTAGACCAATGGATGCCACATTTCAATTAGTAATTTTAGTTGAATAATTTAGAGGCTAAATAAGACTTGATCATGTTTTACCTCTACTCAATTTTCTCCAAAGTGTCCACCATATTTTATATTTTCCATTATGCTATTCTCTGACCAATATAGGATTTTATTTTTCATTTTGTGTATGCATTTGGTTCATAGTGCTTTTATTTCATTATACACTTTGTGAACTTTCATGAAGCATCTTTGCTTGCATATTTTATATTTCTTATAACATGAATTGTATGTTGCTACTCATCTACATTATGAATAATTTAATTATATGTAGCATGGATAATCTTCTTTGATATTCCATGATTGTTTTAAAATGCAAAGTCCATGTTAGTTTTATCACCTTCATACTCGAGGACGAGTATGGGTTAAGCTTGGGAATGTTGATGCATGTAAAATGCATACATGAACTTTGCATGTTATTACTTGTTTTTCCTACATATTAGCAACTTATATTCATGTTTTATAATGATTTGGGGGATTTTCTGGACAATCCCCCTTCTTTTGGTTCTAACCCTGTTTTTCCAGAAAACGTACTTTTTAGTGTTTCAGACTTTCCGGGAGTTTCGGGACTCCAAAAAGGGCAAGGCCAAAGAGCACGGTTCAGAATTTTCGAGACGAAGACCATGGGCCAAAGTAGAGGGCCAAAAGGCCAACCAGGTGGAAAAGAGGACCCTCCACGCGGCCAGATTCCTTGGTCGCGTGTGGGGCCCCCTTTTTGCCCCCGTGGCTCCGATGCCGTCAATCTTTCTTCTCCCGAGTGTCTCGTGACCTAAAAACGACTATATAAAGGGTCCCCTGGCCTTTTCGAGAAGGAGGCGGTGCCGAGAGACGAAACCACGAAACAGAGAGACAGAAGGCTGCCGCCGGAGAAGATCGGAGGGGGGAAACGCCGCCGGGATCACCCCTGGAGGGCTCCACCCCCCTCCGGCGTGTTCATCATCAACATCTACAGCAAGATCAGCTCCATCTCTCCACTGTAATCTCTTGGCAAACACGATGTATGATGGAATACTATATTCCCTTGATGTATTGTGTCTCCCCGTCTATGTTGGAGTAGTGAATTGTTCTTGGCAATGGTGAAATAGTTCGTTGATTGGTTGCATACAACTTTATTATCTTATATGATTGTCTTTATGTACAATATATGAGTGCACGCATATGTTGGGGAATGCATGTAAGGTGATCACCGGTAGCATAATGGAGTGGTGGTGACTTGGGAGTGACAGTAACCTGAGACCGAGCCACAAAGTTAAGTTATTGGGGGATATATATAGGGGACCTTAGAACGTAAGGCTATGGTGGGACTTTATGTCTTAATCAATCTTGTGTAGTCATTTACTTGGCCACATGATCCATCATAAGGGGTTGTAGATCATTTACTTGACTATACCTATTCATGGCTCCTTCCTAGAAGAAACAACTAAGACTAAAACATGTGCTTCACTAATTGTGACAACCACACGAACAAAACACCTATTTCTAGAACACTTGCTCCCTTGAGATACTTGAGATATTTGCTGCTTGCTACTTGTGAAACTGGCTTAGAAACTTGCTCTAGGATTACTTGCATTTTAAACTTGCTTCACTAGTTACTAGACAAACCACACTCCACGTCACTTGCTTTTAATTAGTTAGTTCCTTTTAGTCAAACTTATTGCTTTGCATAAACAGTCATATAAGAGGGTTATAGGGCTTTAGAGAATACATAGCTTACCTTCAGCTCCTCGTGGGTTCGACACTCAAATACTTATCGAAAGGTACTACAATTGATCTCCTGCACTTGGGAGTCATCAGGTGTTCCTTTTAATAGAACACCGGAGCAAAGCATTAACACTCCGTGAACACATGTGATCCTCACATCACAACCATCCCCTCCGGTTGTCCCAATTTCTGTCACTTCGGGGCCTCGGGTTCCGGACAACGATATGTGTAAACAACTTGCAGGTATGATCAAGAAACAATAATTATCATCGTGATTCAATAACATGTTCAGATCTGAGATCATGGCACTCGGGCCCAAAGTGACAAGCATTAATCATAACAAGTTGCAACAATGTCAATAGCACTAATAGAGGATACTAGGAACTATGCCCTAACAATCACGGCATTATTACATGAAAAATCTCATCCAATCCCTACCATCCCCTTCAGCCTACAGCGGGGGTATTACTCACACATGGATGGGGGAAACATGGATGGTCGACGGAGAGGCGTTGGTGATGACGATGGCGATGATCTCCTCCAATTCCCCGTCTCGGCAGGGTGCCTGAACAGGAACTTCTAATCCTCGAATTAAAGTTCGGGGTGGCGGCGGCGCTCTGTTGTGTTTCTGTGGAATATGACGAACCCCCTCGTGTTTTAGGGTTGAAGGCAATATGTAGCCGAAAGGGGAGCCCGAGGGGGTGTGGGAGTGACCCACACCACCAGGTGGCGCGGCCTAGGGGGCGCGCCAGGGGGTGGTGTGGCCCCTCTCTTGGCCCCCTTGTGGCTCCCGGGGTCTTCCGGTGTTTTAAGACCAATGGGGTCTTTTCTAGGGAATTTCCTGAAAGTTGGTTTTTCTGCACAAAAACGAGACACCAAGTAAATTCTTCTGAAAACAGCGTTAGTCCGTGTTAGTTGCATTCAAAACACACAAGTTTAGAGGAAAACAATAAGAAAAGTGTTCGGAAATGGAGATATGTTTTCGACGTATCAGCATGCACTTTCGCTCACTGCAGAGACAAGCACCCACCTCACGAAGCAACCAAGCTAGGACTTCCACAAGGAAGGGAAGGATGCCTCAAGAAGGGAGACATCAAAGACACTGGCAGCAAGGCGGCTCACCGCGCCAAGAATGCCAAAACTTCCAGAGCTAAGTCTAAACTCCTCGCCGCTAGCTCTCCAAAGGATCCGTTCGCAAACCGATAGGCAAAAGAACACATTTCCTTCATATTTCATACATGAGATACATTTGAGTACATGGAAATGCTGCAGATCCGTCACGAAGACAAAAAGGTGCTAGGATCCGGCGAAGAAATCAGGGAGCCTCGGGCGACTATGGAGGCGACCAGAGAGGGCCACCAGGAACTCATGCTCGGGCACGCGACTATCTTCTGCCCAGCTAGGAAGGGAGCTCCCCATCACACCGCGTGTCGTGGGATAATCACGGCAGATGTTACCGGGGGTAACTGATCTAGGGGCAAGTCGACACAGGTATTTGGGAGAGGGTTTAGCTCGAAGGAAGACATGGCGAAAAGCAATCTAAGAGCCGGAAAGCAACTCGCCGGATCTCGATATGATTATACTGGATACTCGATAACAGGTGTTACAGTTATGACTTGAATCTCTCTTAGGCGAAGCCCAGGGGTTGGTTTATATAGTACTCATATCCCCCTTGGTGAGGATTCCCACGTTCGCTCCAGCCCGAGCAGAGGATCCCTCCGGCGCGTCCACGGCTACCACAGCACGCCTCGCGCTCCGCCGAGGGGCAACGCCAGAGCCCAGGGACGAACCGCTGCCCCGGACTCCATGAGCCATGCTCGGCTTTCTCTTTTTCTGCATGTGAAGAACGGGGGGAGAAGAAGGCGAAGACGAAATTGGAATGGGGGAGAGGGCGCCCCCCTATTTATGCCGAGCCAAAGGGACGGCACCACGCTCGTTTGGTCTTCCACCGGCTCGAGCGCCGAGGTAGAAGGGGCCACGTCCCGAGCGAGGACGTGACTAGACGCCAAGGCACTCACTGCTCTACACTGCCCGGTCAAAGCGGTAATTACAACGAGATGTTTCCGCCACGCGGGGAGATTGTTGGATTCCCTGCGAACCGCCATGCCATGTGGAGGGGCTGGCCCCAGAGTTGGGGGCCCAGGCTGCTCCGCCTTCCCTAAACGCGCATGCATCATGGGCCCGGGGGCTACTGTCAGACCTACGGATACCAGGGTCCTGGGCCGTCTGCTGCTGACCCAGCCAATCAAGCACAAAAGGAGTCCGTATCAGTCTACCGCGAGAGGAGGGAACTCCCAACGGTTCCCCACCGAGGTCAGCCCCTTGGTGAGGATTCCTCCCCAAGGTCTCCATCGCACATCGCTGGGGAGGAGCCCTGCTTCGCCCCCGCTCCTTTGCAGAAGGAACCTCGCCCGTTGGGAGACAGCCCATGTGAGGGTGATGTTTTAGCCCCTGCGCGGATGATGAAACCACCATAGGGGACAAAACTGCTTTGGCCACAGTTTCCATTCTCGTGTATAAAGCACAGAGCCCCGCTGCACGCACCAAAGCCCGATGTGAGGATTTCATCTTTGGTGCAAGAAGACCGAGTCCATGCTACAAGACGGAGGCGGTGACACCGGGATCCCCCACCGTGACTCCATGGACGGTGGAGCTGTCCCCCGGCGACCAGGACCGCGCAGGAGGCGCAGTAGTACGGGACGCTCCCCTCTTTGGCACCTTGTGGTATCCTTTTCCCGCCAAGTGAGCGGGAAAGAGGTCTAATCGCCAGTATAAGTAGACTACTCTTGCCACAAAAAGAGAGGGAGGAGAAGAGGAGAAAATAGGGAACAAAAGGGTACCAAGTAGATAGACCACCGGAACTTCCCTTTGTACTGTAACCATCGCGGTGCAATCAAACAGACAAGCAGGAGTAGGGTCTTACACCATCACGATGGCTTGAACCTGGGTAAACTCCCAGTGTCCCATTGTTTTCCTTCGAGAGCTCCCCTCCCGAATCCTCCAGAGGTGCGATTGAACGTGGTTAGCCCCCAGTGTTCGAACCTTTGAGTGCTACCCTATCTTTGACAGAACAGCAACTCCGACAGTATCCGGGGAGGGTTAGCGCGTAGAGACACGCACACGGAAGACACCAAACACACCGATGTACCCAGGTTTAGGTCCCTCATGAGGAGTTAAAGCCCCTACTCCTGCTTGTGTACCTCTATATCTGTGGGTAACCGAGTTACAAGTGTGTTCCTCTAGCTCTCCTAGCTAGAGGAAGAAGAAGAAGTTCCATCTCTCTCTCTCTGAATATCACTAAGTCTCTTCCCTCTCTCTGTCTGGATCCGTCCCTCGCGCAGGAGGGGTGTAGCCACCTTATATACCGGTGGCCACTGACTGAGAGTACAAGGTTAGGCGTAAAGCACTGTGGCATATCACACGCCGTCCGACACGGGGCCGAAAGTCTCCTCTGCGGTATGTACTATGTGTGCCATGTCCCCTCTGTTAGAGACACGACATGGCCTCGCCCATACCTCCGCATTGTTTCCGTGTATGCTCCGCATCAGTCGCCTAGTAAGTTGAACTTCACGCCTGTACGCCTCCGTGATCTTCGGGATTCACCTACTCCATTGACTTTCACCCAGGATAGCAGGTTCTTCTCTTAACCAGGTTTCTCCAAGTATAACTCGGATTACCCGGGAGAACACTCGCCTGCAAGATAATGAACAAGATAACATATACCGACATACTCTTATGTCGGTCACAAGATGTCGGTAGGGCACTTATGTCGGTCAGGTTTGACCTAGTTCACTCCTTGGACATCATTTCACACCAAGCATGACCCTACCGAGGGGTAGCCCCCCGACACAGCCTGGCTTCCTCAACTCCCAGGCTTGGAGCGGGCGGCTCATCATAACCGGCTCGACCCTTCCAGTCGGTCTAGATCTGTCATGCAAAGACGGTGTGGGAAAAAGGAGGCATGGGCAATAGGAAGACAAGACCTTACCTCCAATGTGAACTTAGTTTTATTCAGAGTTAGCAGGAGGCCCTACGCGAAAACATCGACCGCCTACATCATGAACTGTGGCGGACCGCCTTGTCACATCAAGTACGACAATGACGTGCCTAGAAGGAAATATCCTATAGGTAACCGTTTTGTGGGTCCTATCCGGCTGGATGTACAGCCTGCCCCATATGTCAGCTGGATTTCTAGACTCTATATAAGGAAATCTGGGCTTCACTTAGAAGGGGCAAATTCACTTAGAAGATACAACTCCATGAGCATATTGTAACACCATACATACCACCACATAGTTCATCCTTGCAGGAATAAGTACCTCACAAGGCTGAGGTCCCAAACCTGGTTACATCGTGTCTCTTGAATGCTTGTTACCCAATCACGGACACTGACACCTGCATCATGTATCCCTTAGTAAACTCCATTGTGAACAAAATGGTGCTGCCGTGCATGATACCACGACAGTTGGCACGCACCGTGGGGCATAGAGCGGCGTCCGAAGTATCGTTACGCGCGGGACCCCATCCGGCTAGAGTTTCACTTCGTGCAGGGCTTCTAGATGGCTCCAGCGAGCGTGTCGCCTCCGGCCTCGACATGACATTCAGAGCCTTTGACTGCATCCTCAACAATGTCGCGTGCTTCACGAAGGAGGAGCCCATCCCTGCTAGCGTCTCCATCGTTTCCTTCGCCGAACATTGCGTCTACATTGCCATCGTCCCCGAGTACCCTGCCGAGGTTCTCACTTTCTTAGACTGTCTTCCCGAGGAGGCAACCGGCTTTGAAAGCAGCGGCGAGCCCCACATCTTCACGGAGATCATGGTCACTAACCCTGGCACCAGCCAGCAGCTATCCAGCCCTCGTCCAACTGGCCCCACCAACAACGAAAAGGCTGAAGGGCTCAACGTGCCCATCACCTCCGACGCCGTCCCGGCGAGGGCGGCTAAAGAGTTAGAGAAGACATGGCTTCTACTACTGCGCAAGGTGGGAGAGGTGGCGTCCAAGAAGCGCCTAGTGGAGGCCACCGTCCACGAGTACAACGTCGCCCACGGCATCACTCTAGCACCAAACATGCCCAGCCGGGTAGACGAGGTGTGCCGTCGAGGCGGAAACCTCAACAATGAGATGGACCAAGGGAGCCCTCGGCCCCACCTGCTCCCAGGCGGCCGGTCTACAACACCCTGGCAAAGAACATTAGGGTGGCCCAGGAGGCCGCACAGGAACTAGCTGGCCTAGAAGGGGAGGAGTTTATTTGCTAGGAGCAACTCCACCAAGACCTCGTAAGGGCCGCCAACCAGCAGCAGGAAGCATACGACGCCTCCACCACATACTCAAGCGGCCAAGGAGGAGCAGACAGATCTCACGGCAGCCAGCAGGCCTCTACTCCGCATAACCAACGCAGCGCCAACCGGCAGCCGGCCGCAGGAGGGCGCCGCGAGCATAGTGCAACCTCGGTTCCTCGAGCTAAACCACGCGCTCCACCGGCCACAAACGACAGCCGGAACAATGACCAAGGCGACCCCAGCCGGTAGCACAAGGTAGCTAGACGAACATGCCGCCTCCACTGCCCAACCAAGGGAACTGTCCCCAGGAGCTCGAGCCGGCCAACTTTCGAGGCGGTGTCCAAGGATGTGGTGACCCAGCACACCACTTCATGTGTAGTGCACAAGTCGATGACATAATACTCACAGAAGGACTTATCCGTATATTACATCCCTCAGGGTAGTACAACAGAAACATAGCAGGTCCAGGAAAAACTATAGGATACAAACTTCATTACAAAATCTCGAGAATCTCTTTAAAGAATCAAAGAAGATCTCATACAAATGAAACATCAGAAGAAGCAATTTGAAGATCCAAGCTGGAGAAGAACTCAAGCTCAGAACTAATCTACTACGGCTGATGTCAGCCCTAATCTATGGCTTATAACAACTAACTCCAAGAATGGACTCCACCTACACCTTGATAGCTTCTCCTCCATCAGCGTTGTTGATGACGATGCTTCACGATGACGACTTCCATGAGGCTTCAACTCTAAGCAGGGGGTCAAACGGGAACGAATGAGTAACGAGCGTTACTCAGCAAGCTCATGTTATATAGTGGGTAGTTTGATGCACTAACTACGGCTTTAGACTCAAAAGAGTCATAAGCTAATGCAAGTTTTTGTAAAACTTTCTTCAAGAGGTTGCTTTTAATTCTGAAAACTATGCCCGCCAGATCTTCACGGGACTAGAACTTCATGGAGTTGCCTTTCCTGCCGTGTTCGCAGATCCTTCCCGGAACATGGGGTAACATGCCACATCCTTTTACACTCTGCAGAGGTGCGTTACTTTACCCATGGACGACCAAGACCATGTTGCACAACCAGGTGTACATTCTTGTCCACTCCCACTCAGGTGTGGGGCCCGGTTGTTCGTCCAAGCCAAACTGTGCTTCTCCGCACAACGCATGCCCACCCATTTCTGCCAGCAGGTTGAACGCCTGATTCCACCCCTCACGATGGATATCTGCGCGCACCTGGAAGACCATCATAGACCCGCAGAGTCCGTGGAAATTAAGGGATCCCACCCATGTGCATGTACTCTCGCAAGACCTACAGCGTACGTCTCTGGCAGCCCGTTGACATGCGAACGAGAAAAGATCACAGCTGACTTACTCCCCATAGAAGACCCATGGTTAACGCGAATTTACGGCGCAAGAATCCTGACGGCAGTTGTTGTTAAATCCTAGGTAATACTTTCCCATGCAGATGGAACCTTCCTTTGACCTATTCATCTTACCATGGTCCCATCCGCCCACCAAACAGAACACTACCACTCGGGTAGTCATTCAATTAGTCATATTACTATAAAAATAGGATCATGCATTCTTTTGAGAGTAGGTGATAATACGATAGGGTTTTTGCAAATAGGTCGTTATGAAATGCTGCAAAGGATATGAGAAAGTGATGAATTTTCCTGAGATTGAAATAACCATAATAATCCATGTCTTCGGGGTTCGAGGTCACGTAGAAAATCCCGACATCTAAAAGATAGCAAAGTAGTCCCAGTAAGGACTACAGAAAACACTGACAAGGATGATATATGCATATTAATGAGATGCATCGTGAAATACCCTGAAAACACCCCAGCTTACAAGTGTAGGCTACGTTTGATACGATAACTTACTCACATAAATTTTAGGTGAGTTGTTTCATTACTTGCGGTGATGTTGTTATTACTTATTTTAGACTTACATGTGTTTCACTTTTACTTAGCAAACAATTGTTATCCTGTTTAGGTAGACGTGTTTATTACTTGATTAAATAACAAAACAACAACACATGGAATATAACTATTGAAAAGACAACAAACACATTTATTTTATGTTCAAAAGTGTAGAGCTAATGACATCAAGTTTATTTGAAAATGAGGAACTAATACAACTAACTCTATCATCACAATACTTGCTAATAAATTGTGATGATAGGTTTTAGTAGGTGTGAAAACATGAGGGTTTTATTAATAAGGAAAATAATGTTTGTGATAGTTGTTTATGGTTATATTGGAATATTATAGAATTCCATTATACCCTTAAAACTATTTTATAAGTTGAACAAAATGTTTCATGTTTGACATATTTGAATTGAAAATGCTTTTCTCTTTAATTTGATATATCATTCAATGCTTTCTGAAAATATTTGAATAAATTATTAATTTATTAATTTTAAATGAATTAAATGACTAGACAAAATATTGCACACATGAAAACTTGGTCAAATGACTTTGAAAATATCATAGATGAGTTGCATTTGTCATTTGGAGCATTTTGGTATATAACTTATATTTTTCTAATTTTATGAATTATTTACTATTTTTCTCAAAAAATTTAATGATTTAATTTAATTAAAAATATTTAATTTTAAATTTTATCAAACACTTTTGAAAAGTTTATAAACATTTAGATTATATTTTTCTAAGCATTTATAAATTTTATTTGTATTTTTCTGATAAGTGAATTAAAAGTTATTGAATTTATAAGTTTAATGATTTTTCTGCCAATATTCAAATTGATAGGTGGGACCCACTGTCGTGGTGGTATCACGGCAGATGCCATGTGATGGCTAAAGTTGGGGCCGATGGACGCTGGAGGTGCTCGGGGAGGGATAACACGGCGGGTGGCCGCGTGTGGTAGATCACAAACAATGCAAACACCAAGATCTTACCCAGGTTCAGGGCCCTCGTGTGGAGGTAACACCCCTACTCCTGCCTCTCTTTTTATATGTGTGTTACCGAGTAGCCACAGTACAATCAGGCCTTCAGCCGAGTAGCCACTCTTCTCTCTAGTTCTTTCTACGTGAAGCCAATGCTCAATGTCTTAGCCAACGCAGCGACCCTCTCACAGGAGGAGGCAGGGCACCTTATATACTGGTGCCCAGCTGAATAGAAAACAAGCGTAAAGTACAACGGGATGTGACAGGAGCCCTGCAGAACCGCGCACGCCTCTGGGTTCCCGCTGACACTCGCCCCGTAAGTCGTTGCGCCGTTCGGAGATGGGAACTGTCCACCCTTGTCAGTGAGATAGGGTAGGCCCCTAGCCTTGTCATGTCCCCTCTGTCAGTGACAGGACTAGACAGGCGCCTACCGCACTGTAGCCACGTCGTGGTGCGGATAATCACGCACTCCGTAAGTTGAACCGCATGCCGTACGGACATAGGATACGCGGGATCCTGTGTCAGAACGGCTCCATTGACTTCTAGTCCGAGTAGGAATCCAGTCCCTCTACCCGGACCACTTCCTCTACTCGGAAGAATACAAATTCCTTGATTCTTCCTCCTGGCCATTGTTAGGCACGACCGAATAGCTGTCCACCGGGTAGCGGGTACCGGGTAGCCAGCCAACCTAGTAAAAACTGCTCTTCTGATCTTGCTTTTAGCACTTGCCTTACCCCTACTCGGGGGTAACCCCCCGACATTAGTCCCCGAAGCTGGTAGAGTCCTGCGAACTCGTTCACTGGGCCCTTCCAGCTTAATAAACAAATCTTGTCTTCGAACTGTGAGATACCGAGTAGCACCTCCGAGTAGCCCTTATCCTTGGCTTGAATCTCTTCTTCTCCGAGTAGCACTATTTCTCTTCTCTGATGCCGAGTAAAAAGACTTAGTGAAATCTTCGAAAAGCAATCCCGCTCACATAGTGCAAATCCATCTCTGCGTGCCGCGACGGGGCACGTGTCACACCCCTGTCACTCCGACGCCTCGGTGCCTGGGCGGCGGCAGTCCACGCGCCAGTAACTGCGACCAGGGCCCACTAGCACGTTATGTCACTTCAATCGCAGTAAATCGCCCACGATCTCGACGTGGGATTAACTGCGCCCGTTACGCGCGCAATACGCGTTGTGTGCGTTTCTAACCGGTTCGCTTCCCACGTCGCACGATCTCTCTCCAGGATTGATCCCACTAACTCCGCTGGTAACGGCAACTCGAGGGGAGAGATAAATACCCCCTCGATTCCCTCTTCTTCTCTTTCCTGCTCATTTCAATCCCTCGCCTCTTTGTTTCTCCACCGCCACCGAGCGCTCCGCCCACGCAACCGCTTGCTGCACCACCGCTCCACGCGCCGCCGGAAAGAAACCGAGAGAAACTCATCCAATCCAAACTCCAATCCCCCACCAATCTTCTCGCTTCCATGGCTCGCGGAGAGGATGACGCTGCCGCCCGCGCCGGATGGGAGGGCTCCGATGTCACGGCGGAGGACTGCCAATGGCTAGTCAATACCCGCCGTGTCCCTCCCGGCGTGCAGTGCAGGCAGCCGGACAACGGATCGTCCCCACGCCGCAGAAGGACGAGTTCGTCGTCTTCCTCGCGCACTTCAAGCGCGGATTCGGCCTCCTCGTCTCCGACTTCTTCAAGGAGTTCCTTAACAAATTCGGGTTGCAGCCACACCATCTCCCCCCCAACGCCATGGTGATGCTCGCCTTCCACGCCGTGGTATGCGAGGCGTCCTCGGCGTGTACCCAACTATTCATAGTTGGGCGCGCTACTTCTTCTTCCAGAAGCAGAGCATCCCCAACCCGGGGAACACAGAGAGCGCTCGCGCAATGACGATGACGGGGAGCGCCATGATGCTCCAGCGCTCCACGGGTAGCCACCAGCGCGTCAAGGGGTTGGAGACGGTGCGCAAGTGGCAGCGTTCCTTCCTCTATGTCAAGAACGTCCCCACCGAAGAAGGGAAGCCAATCCAGGACCGGATAAGGCTCCCAAGATGGAAGAATAGGAGGCCGACCCAGCAGAACTGGGGCTACAACCCAAAGATCAAGATCGAAGACCTTGTTCAACTCGAGTCGCGCCTCGCCGAGTTGAAGGAAGAGGGATTCCGCCACGACGATCCCCTCGCGTGCTGGATCTCGCGCCGCTCCCACAAAATGTGCTACATGGGAGGGCCCCGGGACTGCACGAGGACCACCACTTTCGAGTTGAGCACCGCAGACGTCACCATCTGGGCGAGATGCATCGCGCAGACGTCCCTCTCCGACACCTGGCAGTACGGCTTCGTGCCGTATAGCCGCACCAAGCCAATCGAAAAGGTTAGTCTTCTGTGCTTTATCTTTGCACTATGATACCGAGTAGAGCGTCCTAGATACTCTGGTAGGCTTCATATGCTTTGTGTGTGCATGCCCGGGTAGAACTCCTTAGGCTTATATGCTTTGTGTTTGCATGCCACACCAGGTAGAACTCCTTAGGCTTATATGCTTTGTGTTTGCACACCTCACCGGGTAGAACTCCTTAGGCTTATATGCTTTGTGTTTGCATGCCTCACCGGGTAGAACTCCTTAGGCTTATATGCTTTGTGTTTGCATGCCTCACCGGGTAGAACTCCTTAGGATTATATGCTTTGTGTTTGCATGCCTCACCGGTTAGAACTCCTTAGGCTTATATGCTTTGTGTTTGCATGCCTCACCGGATAGAACTCCTTAGTTCAGAACTCAACTCATTCGTGTCATCTGCTTGTCTTTCCAGCATCTCGATCGCCAGGCTGAGGAAGATGAGGAGGTCCTCGAGGACAACTAGGATAGCGACCGAGAAGAGGACGACGAGATCGCCTACGACACCCAGGACACCCTCTGCATCCCGCATGCCATCCAGACTGGTAAGCACCAAGTTGATGCTTCTATCCGCGACTGGTCCGAGGATGACGAAGGTGACCCAGTTGGCCTCTCTGACCGCGAGTAACACAACCGTAATTCCTTTTCTGCTTCTTAATCTCCTTTCCCCTTTTACTCTGCAGAAGATGTCGAGCATGAGGATGACGATGAGACCGAGGATCCCATCGACGTCCAGCCTCTCTCTGTGGCCACTCCCACTACACGGAAAAGGACGGGCAGCGGTGCCCAAGAGCCTGCCGCAAGGAAGCCCAAGAGGACTGAGAAGAAGAAGAAGATCACCACCGCCAGAAGGCAACTCCCCACCCGCAAGGGGTAAGTAACTTTCATCCTAGTTGTATTCTGATTTTGCTTCTTGCTGTTCTCTTCCCCTTTTCTGTTTCTGAACCTCCTTTCTCTTCCAGCGACCCTCTGGATGCTGACGCTGCCGCAGCCCCCACAAGCTCCAAGAGAAAATCAGTTATCGATATCGATGAGCTTGTTGACCTCTCCGACGATGAGGGTGAGCCAGCACAACAGGATGGGGCGCGTGCGCCCTCTCCTGTGAAGATTGAAGAAGAAGACGCCAGCACCGAGAACACGGGCACTGGTGATCAAGACGAGAACATGGAGCAGCATGCCTACGCGGATCAGGGCGCGCAGGATGCTGCTCATGATGAAACACCACCCTCTCCCCCAGCTGCCTCAGCTGGGGAGAATATCGAGCAAGAAGCCGAGCACCAAGACCTTGCCGCCCTTGAGCGGCAAGATGAGAACCCCGAGCAGCAGGCAGATGAAGCTGCCGTTCAAGATGACCCCGCGGCCACGCCGCGGTTAGAAGAAACAGAAGACGTAAGACTCGATCCCGCTGCCGAGCAGCGGGTTGAGAAGACTGCAGCGGAGCCAGTCCTGCAGGACCAGGCGCAGCCAGATGTTGCACCGGGTAGCCGGCCCGTTGTGCCGCCTACCCAGCAGGTTACTCCGCCAACTGCGCCGAGCCCTCCACCAACCAAAAGTACCACCAAGACTGCGCCAAACCTTCCGCCTAAGCCAAGCGCCAAGAAGACTGCATCCCCGCAGCAGCAGCCTCCTACCTCACGCCAAGTGCTTCCGTCCGCTTCTCGGACGGACACTGCCGGCAAGAAAGTCGTCAAATCTGAAGCCATAGCTATCCGCAGGAATCCACCGCGCCACGCTGCGCATGACTCTGCTCTGATGCCTTCGCCCAAGCCAACCGGGAAGGCAGCTATGAAGAGCACGCAACTCAACATTGGCGCTGCTGGTGGATCGGCTGGCGAAGCGTGAAGTGCTGCTCGGGCACCAGGCGTCTGGCCATCATACATACCATCTTCGTCCAGGCAATACGGCATCACCTTGACCAAAGGCGATCAGCGGATCTCTGCCCTAAAGGCCGGCCCAGCCCAGGCAGTGGACTCCAAGCTGAAGGTCAAGAAGCCCATCGAGATCTACTCGCGCGAAGCGGGTGAGGATGATATCATATCTGAAGGGCTGATGCAGGTTGTGGACCGAGTGGGTTTCATCGACAAGGTCTGGGAGAGTGCTGCCCATGGCATCAAGCAGTGGGACGGCAGCGTGGTGGGAGACGATCTTGACCACTACCGCCTTGATTGGAACAAAGCCGATCTCGGCGCCAATCCAATGACCATCGTCTCCGACACCAGCACGCTGGCCGCCAAGCTGTTCGTCCTCCGCAAAGCCGCCGAGGACGTGGAGCAGACATACGCTGTAAGTTTCTTTTGCTTGTTCCGAGTTGCGGTTTCTTTTCTCCTCTGTTCTTCTTCTTTCTCCTTAGCCATTACCCAGTCCCCGAGATTCGGGCCGAGTAGACGAGTGCTCAACCGAGTTGCCGTCTTCTCGGGCCAATCTTCCAAAACTTTCTCTAACTTCCTTCCTTTCTCCTTCGCAGAATAGCCTTTTGAAGAGGACGAACTTGTTCTGGCGGCTGCTCTGGAATCACAGCATCGCGAGGAGACGCATCGCGGCCCTTGAGGCCGAACGCAAGGACGATGCTGCGTCGGAGAAGGGGGCGCTGGACCGTGCCCTCCAAATTTCTGAAATTGAGAGTAAGCTTCTAGCTATTCGGTTAATGTGTTTTGTGTTTACGCCCACGTTTGCTTTTTTGCTCTAACTCCGTTTACTCTGCAGGCAAATTCAAAGAATTGCAAGAGCAGCACGAGCACTGCCACGTCTTCACCGCCTCCGCCGAGAGCAAGATCAAGGAGCTGGAAGGTGAGTTGCTGATCCTTCTGTGCTTGTTTTTCTCCTTTTTCTTGGTTATTCTGCTCACCGTGTTGTTTCTTTCCGCAGAAGAGTACAAGAAGTTCCGTGAGGAGCATCTCGATTGTTTGAAGCCCGCGGAGGTGAAGCAGCAACTGGAGAGCCAAGAAACAGAGCTTAAGAACGAACGCGACGCCGAGCGCGCCGAGTTCGAACAGATGCAAGTCCAATTGAAGACTGCTCTCCAGGATGCCATAGACCAAGCCGCCGAGAAGGACGAAGTCAAGGCAGCAGCCAAGGCCAAGGAGAGGGCCCTCGAGGCGGAAATCGAGGTGCTGAAGAAGTGCAATGAGGATCTCATGCTCCAGCTTGGCACCGCACGCCAAGTCGAGGATAGGCATATTGCCGATGAGGAGGCCTGGAAGAACAAGCTGCACGCGCTACTCATTGACCTTAACAGTAAGTCTGCGCTTCTCTGTACCTAGTTGTTCCCTTCTTCTTCTTCTGTTTGGCTTGGTTTGCTTCTCCTCTTTGCTTCCATATCTAACTCTCTCTGATAGCACTCTCAGATATCTTCCCTGATCTCTGCGTGGCTAGCACGCCTGCTTTGGCTAAGGCGCAAGAAATCCGAGCTGAAAAAGGATTGCCCATGAACACCAAATCTTCAATCGATGACGACCTCACGAGTATCAAGTCGCAGCTCCGCCAGCTTAGGGGCTTTGGCTCCAGCCTGGTGTCCACAGCCTTCAAGCTTCACGATCTATTCTGGCCTCGTGAATCTGCGCCCAAAACTCTTCGCGCGCTCTCCGAGAAACTCGACGGTGCAAAGGCCGAGCTGAAGAAATGGCGTGCGTCCGCAGCTCGGGCAGGCGCCGATCTGCTGCTTCGTTTCATATGCAGCTGGTACGAGAACCTGAACCTCGACACCATTCTCGAGTTGCGCCAAGGCTCCAAGTGGTCAGATGATCCCGACTGTGTTACTCGCCGCAAGGCAGTTGCGTACGAGATCGCCTCCTACGCGGACACCGCCCTCTTCCTCGACGGCCCCACCGAGCCTGACACCGAGGCGGAGAGCAAGGGTGAAGATGAAGACGAAGACGAGGACACCGAGTCGGAGGGCTTGAGTGCCTTCGAGGATGCTGACGAGGAGGGATCCGGGAAGGGGAAGGGCAAGGTTGCTGCAGATAGCGACGAGGAGCTGGAAGACGAGGGCCAGGATGCCAACATCACCACCGAGATGGTGATCCAGCAAGCTGCTCCCGAGTTGGGCTCCTCGTCTAGCGCGGCACTTGACGATGTAGCGCTACTCCGCACCCAGTCCGCTGCTTCCACTTCGACCACCGATCCCATCTCGGTGGCCACTTCCACCTCTGAGCAAGCCACCGCCATGGATGTTGTTGCTGAAGCTGACGCCGAGAAGGCCAACTCCGAGAAGACCACTGCGGACGACACCGCCACTACTCACGATGCTGCTGCCTGAAACTTTATCTTAAAACTTTCATGAGATCCCCGGGATGCCGGGTGCAGATGTATCCAAACAATTAAGTCTTTGTTGCTACTCCTTTTTTATTCCAGTTTGAAATTTGCTACTTGATATTTGAGCGATTCTGGCTCAATGCCGGGTTGCGTTAGTATGCAAGTCCCCGAGTTGTATTTTTTATCCGCTCTTTCCTTTTTATCTCAGCTCTTACCTGCAACTTGTTGCTTTGTTGGTAGTCGAGTCACAAGAGTTCAAAGTAGGAGTTTCAAATACTTAGCCACTTAGAAAAATTCATAGTAACGCTGCCCACCACTTAGCCGGAAAGGAGAAACAGTAAAAAAACACTCTATTCGGTTGCCACACGCTTCCTTTCCTTTGCAATTTTTCATGTGTTCATTGACTCTTTGGCTTGTTCTCTCGCTTGCCATGAAGCCGGGTTGCGGACAGCAGCAGAGTCGCAGAGTGTCCGGTGAGTTTAAACACACTACTTTGTATGCTTTTGAAATTCTAAGTGGTTCAACCGAATAGACAAAGCGAAAAAGAGTAAACACAAGGAACAGTTTGGACGAGGGCAGTCCCCGAGTTCAATTTCAGATTGCCGAATAGAATTTTAACTCGGATAAGAGAGTACATACATAATTTGCTCACGAATGAAAACGGCGGAGTAGAGCTACATTCCAAGGGCGCTTGGATTCTTCTCCTGCCCTATACGGCCTGTTCTTCTGGGATGGCTATGCGTCAAAAAGATAATAGGCATCATTGTGTAGAGCCTTGCTCACAATGAACGTCCCTTCCCACGGAGGAGATAGCTTGTGCATCCCGGCTGTGCGCTGCACGAGCCTAAGCACCATGTCTCCTTCTCGAAAAACCCTTGGGTTCACTTTCCGGTTGTGATAACGCCTCAAGTTTTGCTGGTAAACAACTGAACATGACAGAGTTAGCTCTCTTGCTTCTTCCAGCAGGTCAACGTCATTTTCTCGAGCTTCTCTAGCCTCTGCCTCCGTGTAGAGCGTTACACGGGGCGAGTCATGCTCTAGGTCAGTAGGCAACACGGCCTCAGCTCCATAAACCAGAAAGAATGGCGTGTAGCCAGTTGACCGGTTAGGGGTAGTCCTTAGACTCCACAACACTGCTGGCAACTCGTCTAGCCAACACCCAGGTGTTTTCAACAGCGGTTCAATCAGCCTTGGCTTTATGCCTGATAGCACCATGCCGTTTGCTCTTTCCACTTGCCCATTGGAGGCGGGATGCGCAACAGATGCAACATCTAGCCGAATGCGCTTATCTCTGCAGAACCTCGCAAACCTGCCTTCAGCAAAGTTTGTGCCATTATCCGTGATAATGCTGTGCGGGTAGACGTACCTCAAGATCACATCCTTCAAGAAACTCACGGCAGTGGCTCCATCACATTTCCGAATAGGTTTCACCTCAATCCACTTTGTGAACTTGTCCACCATGACCAGAATGTGAGTCATGTTGCCTCTAGCCGGCTTGAAAGGGCCTACCATATCCAAGCACCAAACAGCAAATGGCCAATAATGGGAATGGTCTTCAACTCGGAGGCTGGCATATGAATCTTACTTGCAAACCTCTGGCAGCCATTGCACTTTCTCACGATATCTTCAGCTTGCTTCAAGGCAGTGAGCCAAAAGAAACCATGCCGAAAAGCTTTGTTGACCAGAGCCCGAGAAGAGGCGTGATGCCCGCATTCTCCTTGGTGTATCTCCACCAATATTTCATCTCCCTCTTCTGGCTCTACACAGCGCTGCAGCACACCAGTAGGACTTCTCCTATGCAGCACATCTCTGAGGATTGTATAGCCTTTGGATCTTCTCTGAATTTGCCTCGAGGTAACCTCATCATTCGGCAAGGTGTCGTCTTTTAGAATGGATAATATGGGCAGAGCCCAACTCGGTGTCTCCCGGATGGGAAACACTGGTTCGTCCACTTCCATTGGATCAGCCACCACTTCTTCTTCTTCTGGGGCGGGGACGAGCCCCCGAGATCTCGTGCATGCAGCGAGAACTCCCTCAATGAATGCGACAGTCCCCGAGTTAGGAGGGGCAGTCCCCGAGTAAGAAGGGACAGTCCCCGGGTTGCAGGCGCCAGTCCCCGGGATGGAGACGGCAGTCCCCGGGTTCTCTTTTGCAGCCTCCCAGTCAATCTCCATTGGGACAGCTTCTTCACCAGGCAGAGAAGGAACAAATATGGATTCCGAGTTGGGGGATGGCTTGATAGATGGCTTCCTCAAATGCTCCAAGGCAACCCCAGCCGGGATGTATTGCCGTGAAGACCCCAACTTGAACAGCTCATCAGCTGCCTCATTCTCTGCTCGGTGTATGTGTTGGAACTCGCATCCTTCAAAGAATCCAGTCATGGTTTGCACCATGAACCGATATGAAGCCATGTTGGCATCCAGAGCATCCCAAGTGCCTGAAACTTGCTGCACAACGAGATCCGAGTCGCCATAGCATATGATGCGCTGCACGCCAACCTCCTTGGCCACCTTCAAGCCGTGTACTACGGCCTCGTACTCTGCTACATTGTTGGATGCCTTGAAGTGGATTTGCAGTACGTACTTGAGTTGATCTCGCTTGGGTGACGTGAGCACCACGCCAGCACCCAAGCCTTCCTTCACCTTGGAGCCATCAAAATGCATCTTCCAGTAGTTGGCTACCGGAGCAGGAGGCTCATACTACACCTCAGCCCAATCCACCTGACAATTCGCAAGAATTTGAGACTTTATGGCTTCTCTTCTCGCATACACAGGAGCGTACGCAGCCAGCTCAATCGCCCACTTGGCCACTCTGCCACTTGCTTCCTTGTTACCCATGATGTCCGAGATGGGAGAAGAACTCACCACAGTGATGGGATGCTCTTGGAAATAGTGCTTCAGCTTCTTGGCGCCCAGGTACACGCCGTAAGTCATCTTCTGGTAATGCGGGTAGTTTTGCTTGGAACTGGACAGTACCTCACTCAGATAGTATACAGTTCACTGCACAGTCTTGCCTTCTTCTTCTCTTTCCACCACAATCACCACACTGACTACTCGGTTAGTCGCAGCAATGTACAGCAGCATAGGCTCCTTGGGTAGCGGGCTAGCCAAGATTGGAGCGCTACCCAGCATGTCCTTCAGCTCCTTGAATACCACATCAGCTTGCGGTGTCCAGACAAACTTGTCATTTTTCTTCATCAACTGATACAGAGGCAAGGCCTTCTCGCCCATTCTGCCCTGGAAGCGGCTCAAAGAAGCCAAGCAACCAGTGAACTTTTGCACATCCTTCAGGGATCTCGGCAAAGACATGCTCTCAATAGCTTTTATCTTTGAAGGATTGGCCTCAATGCCCCGACTGGATACCAAGAAGCCGAGTAGCTTGCCAGCCGGGACGCCAAAGGTGCATTTAGTCGGATTCAACTTCATCTTGTACTTGCGCAAGTTGGCAAATGTTTCCTTAATGTCACTAAGCAGAGTATGTGTTTTATTTGTTTTGATGACAATGTCATCTACGTACACCTACACATTTTTGCCAATTTGATCATGCAAGCATTTCTGCATGCATCTCTGATAGGTAGCCCCCGCATTCCGCAACCCAAAGCACATGACACGATAGCAATAAGCCCCGTACGGGGTAATAAAGGCAGTCTTTATTTGATCAGCAGGGTTGAGAGCTATCTGATGAAAACCAGAGTAGGCATCTATGAAAGACAAAAGCTCACAACCAGCAGTGGAATCGATCACCTGATCTATGCGGGGTAGCGGAAAGGGATCTTTGGGGCAGGCCTTGTTCAGGTCGGTGTAGTCCACGCATATGCGCCATGCGGTATCCGCCTTGGGGTCCTCCTTCTTCTTCTCAACCATCACCGGGTTGGCTAGCCAGTCAGGATGCAAAACCTCCATGATAAAGTTGCTTATCAGCAACTTGGTGATTTGGTCACCAATGGCCTTCCTTCTCTCATCGCCAAAGCGGCGCATCGCCTGCTTCACTGGCTTGGCATCATGCCGCACATGTAGCGAGTGCTCAACCAACTCCCTCGGGACACCTGGTAGATCCTCATTGGACCAGGCGAACACGTCCCGATTCTCACGAAGGAAGTGGATGAGCTCGCTTTCCTATTTCTCTCCCAACCCGGTGCCAATGATGGCTACACGGTATGGGAACTCAGGATCAACCTGGACTTTCTTTGTCTCCTGGGACGCCTGGAATGCAGTCCCGTACTGGGAACTCGGCATGCCGGGCGCACCACCCTGCGCTGCTTGCGCCATCGCCACCACCTCGTACATCTTCTTCTTCTCGGCAGCAATGACCATGGACTCCGCTAGCTGGGAACCAGCAGAGGCACACTCCAAAGACCTCTTGTAGTCACCCGAGATGGTGATCACTCCATTAGGACCAGGGATCTTCATCTTCAGATAGGCAGCATGGGTAGAAGCCATGAACTTGGTGAGTGCAGGACTACAGAGAAGGGCGTGGTAGGGGCTCTGAAGATCAACCACCTCGAACCAGACGTACTCGGTGCGGCAGTTTTCCCTGGTGCCGAATAGGACATCCATCCAGATGCGGCCGATTGGAGCACAAGATACCCTCGGTACAATTCCATGGAATGTGGTCTTGCTGGGCAGCAGCATGTTCTCGCCAAGGCCGAGCTTCTTCAATGTATCCAGATACATGATGTTGATGCTGTTGCCGTTGTCAATCAGCACCTTACTGAAATGGACATTCTTCTCGGGTCCCAGAAAAGTGGGATCCAGCACCAAAGCATAGCTACCCGGGTTGGGCATCACCTTGGGGTGATCAGCCTTGGACCAAGTCACCTCCTGGTCGCACCAGCGTAGATAGTTAGGCACTGCCGGGATGACGGCGTTTACCTCCATCGCACGCCTGTGCTGCGACTGCTTGTCGACTGGCTCGGTGACGAAGATCATGTAGCTCTCGTGGTGCTCTTGGTACTGGTTGCGGTCTCCACCACTATTGTTGTCGTTGTTGTTGTTACCTTGGTTGTCGTTGTTGTTGTTTTTGTTGTTGTTTCTGTTGTTGTTGCGGGTGTAGAAGTTGCGGTTGCGGTCGTTGTTGTTGTAGCGGTAGCGGTCGTTGTTGAAGTTGCGGTTGGCACCTAAAGCCACCTGGTTGACATTCTCTCTTCTCGGAAACACGGCCGGCCTGGGAGCAGGTGCCCGAGCTGGCTGCACAATGGCATTTGCAGCTGGCAGAGGAGGAGGAGGAGGCAGGCCCTCGTTCTTGATCTGTTCCCACCAGCTGCATTGCCGAGTAGTGTGGTTGGCAGGCCTGGCCGGATGCCGAGTGTGGAAGCTGCACGGACCATCCTTCATCTCCGTGAAGATGAAGTTTGGGGCAAGACCCAAGTTGCCGCTACCCTGCTGGGAAGCACTGTATGGTTTCTTAATGCCTTGGCCCTATTTCTGGTTTTGCCCGTACTGGGCTCCAGCAGTTTTTTGCCTCTGGCTACTCCCAGCAGCCGTGGTCACAGCATTCACCTCCTCGGGATCATACCGAGTATCAATCCGGTCGGGGGAGTTCATCAGAGGCTGAGTTGTTGCGGAAATCAATTCGCTTGCTGCTGTTGTTGTTGTAGTTCCTTCTCGGCTCGGGGGAGTCCATCAGAGGCTGAGTTGGGTCGTCGAGTGCATACATGTCAGCAATCTTGATGGTCTCTGCGAGTGTACTCGGCATCTCGTGCTGCAGCTTCTACCACAACATGCTGCCATGCCTGCAGCCCTGTGCAAACCAAGTGATGTCCTGGGCCTCATTCACACCTTCACAGGTGTTCCTCAAGGTGCTCCACCGAGTAAGATACTCGCGGTCGGTCTCGTCTTCCCGCTGCTTGCAAGCGGACAACTTCTGCGGCCTATTCGGCCTCTTGTACGTGCTGGTGAAGTTGCTGATGAAGGCCTCCGAGAAGTCCAGCCAGCAATTGATACTGTCCTTGGGCAGGTTGTTGAGCCACGTCCGAGCTGGACCCTCAAGCATTTGCGGAACGTACCGCACAGCCCATCTCCGGTTCCCGCCTGCAATGTGCACGGCTGTGACGTAGTCACTCAACCAGTCTTCTGGCTTGGTGCTGCCATTGTAGCACTTGGTCCCCCTGGCCAGCTGGAAGTGATTCACAGATGGCTCGTTCATGATACGAGCGCCAAAGCATTCTGGGCCAGGCGGCCCCTTGTTCTCGAGTTGCGCGGACAGATTGATCCTGTCCAGCTTGAACCTGGCATGACTGGGCTCCAACATGCGCTCACCAAGGCGGTCAGCAACATTCCTGGGGTCAGCATAACCGGCTAGCCCCATCGCCGAGTAGCCATCATCATATTTGTTCTCCTGCACGACTGAGGGTTGCACCACAGGGTTGGCTGCTGGCGCAGCCGCACGCGGCTGTGCTGCTGCTGGCTGCTGCGTCCTCTGCCGAGTAGGCTGAGCAGCAGGACGTCGAGAAGGCCCCGCGTTGTCTCCGCTATGTCCCTTACTCTGAGCTTTATGGGCTTGATAGCCTGCTCCTGCAGTAGTGTGTTTCTGACCGGATTCTCGCGGCACAGCGCGCTGTTTCGCAGCGAGAACCGGGTCGTACACTTGCATTTCTCTACCCTTCCCAGAGTGCACACTCTGGTCCCTCTCGCGACTGGGATGCGGGGATGACGCTTGGTCTTGGGACCTCGCAGCACGCAAGTGCACAATCTGAGAAGCGTCAGGACCCGGATTGGCTTTCCGGAACTCCTCATTCTGCCTAGCAGCCTCTAGCACCAGCTCATTGAGCCTTTCCTGCTGCCTAGCGCGTGTCGCCAGCTAGGTTTGGCAACTCTGCGGCTACAGCCTCTGCAGCTCTAAGGGTTTTGGCGGGGGTGCTGTATCTGGGCCTGGTAGCAGTGTTTTGGCTAGCGGTTTGACTAGGAGCCACATCTACTACCGCCAAATCGGCGCCTAGGTTGCGACGAGTAGCGCCTACCTTGCTATGCTTCCTAACAACAGGAGTAAAGCCATGGGCCTTGTTGTACTCGTTCTGATCTAGGCTAAGCTCGAGCCTAACCTTTTCCAGCTCCAACTGCTCGGAGAGCAACTCCTGGCGCTGTCGGTCGAGCTGCGCCCTCATGGTCAAGAGCTCAAGCTCGGTGGGAGGTGGCATGCCCATCCGCACGGCGGATGTCGGTATCGTCGGTGTAGTGGAGAGGGGGATGTTGCAGTCCTTCTCGTAGGGCTTGTGGGTCTTCCCGCCAGCACTCGAGCCAGCGAGATCCTCGATGACGCCCACGGCAGCAGCCGCGCCCTTCCCGGCATCGGCAGCCAGGCCGGCCACCATCACCTCCACGTTGTCCGCAGAATAGCCAATTGGCCTTCCGCGGGCAGCGATCACAGCAGGAGGATCCTCCGCGACCAGCACCTCCTCCGGGAACTCGCGGACGATGGCGGTGGCGATGTAGACGAGGTGCGAGCCGAAAGAGAGCACCGAGCCGCCTGCCGGCAGGGGCCTCCCGCCGAAATCTCCGGCATTGTCGGTGACGAAGTCGAAGGAGCCGAATCTGTGGACAAGGCCACAGACCACGCGCTCCCCAGTAGCAGAAACAAGTCCCGTCCGATAATGGACTCCAGCCAGCGCCTCTGTCTGCCCCACGGTGGGCGCCAACTATCGTGGTGGTATCACGGCAGATGCCATGTGATGGCTAAAGTTGGGGCCGATGGATGCTGGAGGTGCTCGGGGAGGGATCACACGGCGGGTGGCCGCGTGTGGTAGATCACAAACAATGCAAACACCAAGATCTTACCCAGGTTCAGGGCCCTCGTGTGGAGGTAACACCCCTACTCCTGCCTCTCTCTTTATATGTGTGTTACCGAGTAGCCACGGTACAATCAGGCCTTTAGCCGAGTAGCCACTCTTCTCTCTAGTTCTTTCTACGTGAAGCCAATGCTCAATGTCTTAGCCAACGCAGCGACCCTCTCACAGGAGGAGGCAGGGCACCTTATATACTGGTGCCCAGCTGAATAGAAAACAAGCGTAAAGTACAACGGGATGTGACAGGAGCCCTGCAGAACCGCGCACGCCTCTGGGTTCCCGCTGACACTCGCCCCGTAAGTCGTTGCGCCGTTCGGAGATGGGACCTGCCCACCCTTGTCAGTGAGATAGGGTAGGCCCCTAGCCTTGTCCTGTCCCCTCTGTCAGTGACAGGACTAGACAGGCGCCTACCGCACTGTAGCCACGCCGTGGTGCGGATAATCACGCACTCCGTAAGTTGAACCGCACGCCGTACGGACATAGGATACGCGGGATCCTGTGTCAGAACGGCTCCATTGACTTCTAGTCCGAGTAGGAATCCACTCCCTCTACCCGGACCACTTCCTCTACTCGGAAGAATACAACTTCCTTGGTTCTTCCTCCTGGCCATTGGTAGGCACGACCGAATAGCTGTCCACCGGGTAGCGGGTAACGGGTAACCAGCCAACCTAGTAAAAATTGCTCTTCTGATCTTGCTTTTAGCACTTGCCTTACCCCTACTCGGGGGTAACCCCCCGACACCCACCTGTCAGTTTCGTTTTAATTAATTAAAAATAAATCAAAAGAAAAAGGAAAATACGCATGACGTCACGACGACGTCATGCCTGCGTCATCAGAGGAGGGGATCTCCTCTGGTTGCTCTCAATCCATCGATATGTTCCCAAATTGCTCGATTACACAACTCCATGAGCTAGATGGGAGCTCAGTGAGTCTGTGGGTAGCCTCGGCCTGACCAAATGGTCACTGGAACCTCACCGGCGGCGAACTCTCGCGGTAGCGCTGACGGTAAAACGGCGACAGCGAGCTAGGACGCATGGGAGAGCGAACCGAGGAAACGAGGTTGCTCACCAGAGCGAGGGAAAGGCGATGGAGTGGTCGGGGAGGCAAGGCAAGGTCAGAATCGCCGGCGGCGTGGAAAATCGGCCGGCGGCCGGACTCGGGGAAGATGTCCCGATTCCGCTTCTCCCGGGCTTCCCAGCTCCCTTGCGGCCTTGAGGAGGGAGAGGAGGACATGGCGATGGCGATGGCATGCTCGGAGGGGGCAGACGTGGCCGGAGACGACGACGCGATGGTGACCAAGGCGGAGCTAGGGTTTCGTCTCGGTTAGGTACAGAGAGAAACAGAGAGAGGGAAGATTGTGAGGGAGAGAGAGACGAAGTGAGGCACGGCCTCCTCTTCTTCTTATCCATGACGAGGGGGCGGCAAGCAGGACGTGGCCAGACCAGGTCGGCAGCGGCGACACGCCTCTGGCCTTCTGGCCGGAGGTGGAAGAAAGGAAAGAAAAGCCACATTTCGATAACCCCCTACAATTTCCAACAATTACAATTTGGTTCTTCTGTTACTTAAAATTGTGAGTAAATTAATTTTTTCAGGACTTTTCTGTTAACAGAAAAAATAATAAAAATCATTTTTGAAATCCTTATCAAATTTCCATGCCCACCATGTTTTTCTTTTTCAATTTTGAGCAAGATTTGAATTTTATACTTAGGGTGCTAGATTAAGTGATTTTTGTTATTTCTCACCCTTTGATTTATTTAATGGCTTTAAGACTATGTTTAGGCATGATTAATAAGAGTTCACACAACAATCATGTGGATTCCAAAGTGGTGTATCATAATTGGGCAATTTGGAAACAATTCCTTTCAGAAAATAGTTTGGTATCACTACTAGGTAATGTTTCTATTCACTGTAATGTAAAATCACCTAATAGGGAATTTTATTCATATCTATACCTACTAATAAATCTATATCTATACCTACTAATAAAAGAAGTAAGGTTTCTTCCCCCAATTTTTGGTCCGTTTTTTCGTCCGTCTCCCATCTCACCTTTTCGTACGTCGCTCGGCCCACCCTCGCGTCAATCGTTTTTGCGTGGTGTACGTCGCGCGTCGATTCTTTTTGCTTGGTATACATCGCACCTTGACCCATCTAGAAAATTAGTCAATCACGGTTTAAACTCTCGTGGAAGATAAGAATTCCACATCGATCGGGTTTCGTATTTCCTAACTCCCACCCACGATTCCCTATATATACACCTGAGATCAAGCAGACGAGATCGACCATGAAGAAAACTATGGAATACCTGATCGAACGGGTGAAAAATCGATGGAGGGGTTGGTCAATCTGCCAAGATGCAGATGTTCGTCAAGGCCCTCCTCGCAATCTCATCTGATGTCCTCAGAAATTTAATCAATTATCTGTTAACTACAATGCGAATTGATATCCATTGCGGGACCAGCAGGCAGCAGGGTCTCATGTTCGTGGGGAAGCAGCTTCGTCCGCTACTACCAGGAAATCTATGGAAACCACCGTTCCACCATCGCCAAGTTCCTTCTCCGGCCGCACCCAGAACGCCATCAAGAACCGCTGGAAATTCATCCCCCGTAAGCTGTACAGCCACGTCTCCCGCGCGACCATGGGCCCATATGTCCTTCTGCATTGTAGACACGTTGCCGGCCTCGAGGTGACGCCGGACTGCCTCCTGCTGTTTCCTCTGAGAAGAAAGGCGATGTCAGGATGGACAGGAGAAGCACCCCGATGCCTCCTCACGTGAGACATCTGCGGCACTCCGATGGAGCGACGGGGTACCAGGGCCAGTGCAGATGATACGGTGAAGCAGCCATGCCACCTCCCGGCCGGCGCTCCACCTGTGGCCTTCACAACGTTGCCGCTTCCCAACCAGCGCCCCACCTATGTCCACTGGCGTCCACTCCCCGCGACACCGTCTACCCACATGCAGTGTCGTCGCGCCATGCCATCTAGAGTCACCTTCTGTCCACGTCGACGGCACGCAGCCGAATCCCGCAACGTAGGCGGACGCACCACCATTAGCACGCTGCAGCCGAGGCCTGAGCAGCAACAGCAACATCGTCACACAACGATATTCTACAGGTATACTTATGTTTCTGTTTAATTAGTTCTGTCAGAAACAAATTGGAAGTGTCCTGGTAATAGTGCTGCTGTAGTTCTCTAATTGACGTCGGGATGAAACATGAACTACTGCAGTCTAGGTGGTTCTATAACACATTGCAT
The DNA here is from genome assembly GCA_028641055.1 of Alopecurus myosuroides. Classification (NCBI taxonomy): domain Eukaryota; kingdom Viridiplantae; phylum Streptophyta; class Magnoliopsida; order Poales; family Poaceae; genus Alopecurus; species Alopecurus myosuroides. The sequence goes on along the minus strand of CM054057.1, from coordinate 522,395,033 downwards.
AGCAGTTTAATTAGCTTACTTCTCAAGTACGAAAATTGTAGTTCGTATTTCTCAAGTTCTCTATCCACGGACCAGGATAGTGGAGTTACGATTCTAAGAAACCTTGATTTTATTACAACCTACAATAATTTGATTGTTTGCCACCCAAAAAAAAAATCAGATTTCCCATCTTCTATGACTTCCTAGAGATATATCGCAAATTCTATGGGAGGAAACACCACGTACCTAATTCCGTAGATTATTTTTGTAAGCGTAGCATTGCTGGGGGAGAAATTGTGGTAAAATGACTGTTGCAGTTTATGAAATGTGACTGTTGTGACCAACTTTAAACACATCGCTTATTAACTGAATTCATCCGTAGTTCTAATTCCAATTAAGAAAACCAGCCAGTGTCTCGACTCACCAATTCCTTCCTCTAACCACCTATAAAAATTGCGATAGGTACACCTAATGTGGAATGCACCAGAGACATTCTTTGATAGCGCATTAGTGATTACAATACAGTTTGAGTTTGTTCAGCCGTGGCAACGCACGGGCATTTTCGCTAGTCAAACTAAATTGTGTTAGGTAATGAATGGATTTGTTTTCCTTTGTGTGGTTTTGGAATCTTATATGCATGTTTTCCACATAGGTTCCAAGATGGATATTAACCCATGTTTGTTTCAGAACATGTAATCATTTACATATGGGTATATGGGTGAATTCTTATTGTTATCCATTTGTATTATGGGTGAGGAAGATCTGGAAAACAAGAGAATTAGTTTGTTTCCACCTACCTCAGCATATCACAAGACACATGGATGCAAGTGCTTTTTATTATTTTCTCTCTTGATAATTGGTTCCATTAAAGATATATGTTCCTCATCTCAGATGAGTTTGACAAGGAATAGAGATTATAAGTTCTTAATAATACCTAATGATTCACTGGATAATTTCTTATGCTCCCTTACAGAGGCAGTGTTGCTTCTTGAAGTCTTCTGTTGCTTGATGTTCTTTTCTCTAATTTCTACTTGTCTTTAGATACTCCTTTTATCACTTGCAGGTAATATCGTCTATGGGATTCCATCTTCAACTATCTCACCCTTGTGGTGAAAACAACCATTTATTCCAAGCAAAGGTTTTGCTTAGATGGTTTTAAAAGAATATGGGTTTATGTTATGACATCAAGTTGCCCTATGCCTATAAGAAGAATTTGTTGACAAGGTAGCTAATCTTGCCTCCAAATTACTACTCATATACAATAGGCTGAGATGTACCAGGTTATTCAATCTTCTATTTGTTTGTGTATGACACTCAATTGTTTGAGTATACAAAAGTGATCTGTTAACAAGGTAGCTAGTCTTGTTATCAAACTACTTCTATATAACACTAACATTGGAGTATCACACTATTTCAAGAGTGTTAATAAGATCAGATCAATATATAAGAGTTTCCAAGTACTCTTATGATATATCGGAGTAACACTTCTAGAACACTCTAAATAATCTTCTTGAAGATCTTCATGTGGTAGTTCCTCCTGTCTTGTGGTTTCTTCTCTTGCAAGATAACTTGGAGGAGATCGGGAAACAATATAATCTAGACAGAGTAACAAGATCTTGATTTAAGAGTTAGTATATGCTTTTATTATCCTTCCATATACTTCTTATTTTATTTCCCAAAAGATATGTACTTGTCTCGTACATGATTAGTTTTACTTAGCTTTCCATTCAATTCCTCTAATAGAGGTTATACTTGTTGTTATCCTTACTTGTATCCAGAGATACTTCGGTTGTAGAATTGTTGGATTTGAGTAGAGGTGTGAAATGCTTATGGAATAATGACTTAATAGTAAGTGGATCAAATGGTTCATTGAGGTGTTGAGATTTCATGTGTTCACTTGGATAAGATGATTGAAACAATGAGCATGTGAAAGTTATTGAGGTTTAATGACTTATGTCATAGTTGTTATTTGTTCTCCCAGGTGTCATGATCTACTTTATATTCATCACTTTATTAACTTTGTCATTCATAATGCATATATAGAGATTTGGGAATATCATATGTAATGATCAAGGTTCATCAGTAGTTGAAGAAGATTTATTTCTTCTTGTAGATACTTCTTTTATGATTGATGAGATATGTACATATTCGATAAATATGTTAATACAATTATTATGTCATTTTCCACTTGTGGGTTTTGAGTTAACACTCGTTTGTATCAGTAGTGTTCTATTGATTCTTTGTTATGTACTTGTGATGGTTCACCTGATAGTTATGAGATGATTATAGAGATGTTGTGGAAATGAATTGATAACTTAGGGAGTTGTTGTTTTATAGAAGATCGCATCTCTGTTGATGAGATGGTTCAATTTTGGATTACTCATTGGTGGAAGTATCATTATCACTTATGCGATTTGGATACTCACCCCTCTTTGGTTGTAGTTTCCTAGTGAATTATCCCAAGTCACTTGTAGACTTGTGGTTAAGGTTGTTGACAGTTTGTGTTGGTCAAAACCAATTTATGGTTTGTGTAACCAGATGATTTGGTTTCCTAAGATACTTGTTATAAAGATCATTCCAAATGTACTCTTGACTAGATGAACTAGACCTGTTTCATCATGTCCAGTGAAACTTTGGTCACTTTGATTCGTTTAAACTTTCGCGCCAAAATTTCCCGTACTTTTAGATGCATGCTTTGCAAATGCACATATTAAATTTAGATCCTTATAACTTCCCAAACACTGGGATGTTACAGTATCTCCCCCTTAGCAAGAACTTCGTCCCGAAGTTCAACCTCTCTCACGTAAAAATAGTAGAGAGAACTTCTATAGACCGTTGAATCTTCACAACTGTTTTCTTGTGTTGTCCTTGGCATGTGTAGCCTCTTGTCTTGATTGTTCACCTTCCACCGTCTTGCAATATGATCTAATACTTTGTTTGTTGTTGTAACAACTCTATTTTGTTACTAGGCCTCCCTAATGGTATCACGTAGAACACGTGGTATTTCCACCACATAGTGTATACCAAGTTTCGTTCTCCGATGAATAGGTATGGTTTCCTATCTCTCACAGCTTCCTGAAGAACACTGGGTATATCCACCAAATGATGAATAACCAATAAGATTCTTCCGGTGTACTGGATATTGTCTATGTTTGGGACTCCATTTGGTTCAATCTAATGGTCTCAAGAGGAATACTGCTCAAAGAAACTTGTACAACGTAGTGTACATTGACTAAGACTCAATTATTAGTGAAAATGTCTTCGAGTTTCCTCGAATTTTAACCTTTTCCTAAATCTGACTATTACCTATTCCACTGGTTACTTCCTATGGTCCTTCTATATCTTTGGGTCTTGACTTCTACGGGGTGACTCTATGAGTTGACTTACTGATCTTCTACATATTTCGTTCTCGGATATAGCTAATAATGTGATTTTCCTGAGCATCACTTGTGGTGGCCCACCATGTGTTGATGAAGTATCTCACCAACTCCAAACAAGATGTGGAATGTGGTCCATTCCCATCAGTGGCTTCATTGTCTACTGCCTTCTTAACTTTCTGGTCTTCCAGAGCCTTGTGGTTGTTTCCAACTGCTGATTACTCAGACCGCTCTCAGTCTAATCCTATACCCTCTAGACCAGTAACATCAAGATAGAACTCAGTGTTTGCACATGCATTTTCACATCAAGTTCAATCTTCATGTACAGATCTAGTCAATCAAAGATCCAGATAAGATCCAATAAATCCCAAATGCATTTAGCATTCATGCATCAAAAGCCTGTGAAATAGAAGTACTTAGAGTAAAACATCTCAAGTACCAAGGCTCTTAAATGCTATACACTACTAGTAGGTATATATTACCTTGTAATCCTATTCTACACAACCACTCTTTGCCCAGGTAATTATTCCAATTGCATGCCTTACTTCAAAGGAACAAACCAAGACAAAATGATCCTATAGTAGTTGTTGTCTAACTCGGTTCCATATAGGACTAAGTACCATGTCAATTTAATTACCTTATCTTAATTATGACAAGCTTCTCATGGCATTGTGGATCCTTCATGTTGTTGATCATGTCGTAGGAGTAGTAATGTAGCTTCCATCAATGCTTATGTCTTCTCCTAATTCTATACTATAGTATACTATACTGATTCACCTCTAGAGTTGATAACTAAGGATATGGTATGTACCCCATAGTTACCAGATTTTAATGACTCTTGATGATTCTAAATCAACCCTTCTTGATGACTCCTATACTTACTCTACACCATGTTCTACTCCACCCTGTTCATTCATAGAATGGGGTAATCATCACTTTGACTTAATCATCTCTCACTATGCCAGAACTCTCCTTTTCACAATAACACTGATACATGCTAGACTTCTAACTACTCATACCTAGGTGTCGAGACATCGTAGTAGAATTCATAGACGGGGGTGCCATGAGACTACCGATAGAGAAGTGGGGGGACATGATCGTATGATGAAGAATGACACAGGGTTTTACCCAGGTTCGGTATGTCGCAACTAGGCGGCGTTCCTACTCCTGCAGTCTCACTATTCAGGACTAAAGCATGAGGTATACAGAGTACAATGTGAGGTTAGGTTTAGCTACTCGACAAGGATCAACCTCTCGGAGAGTTAGCCTCTAGCTTCTTGTCTATCTTTCTTATCTCCCGTCCGGCTTTATATAATAGCCGGGTTAGGGCTTACAGAAAAGGAAACCTAGAAGACTACGGTATGTGCTAACTTGGAAAGCAAGGAATCTGCCTTCTACTCCAAGCCGTACCACGTGGGCCGTGGTCCGGGTTCTTCTAGAATCCGGCTTCCGCGCGTCAGCTTACTGGGCCGCCCAATGGACCAAAATCCATTACCATTCAGGCCACCCTGGTAATCCGGCACTTTAGAGTACCGTCTGATATACCCCCTATTGGTATATATCCGACAGTAGCCCCCAAGAAGGATTAAGACTTCGGTTCGCCGTCTTTCATCAAATTTGCATTCTTTCCGAGAAATACTGGCTTTCTGTCTTGATTCTTCTTTTTCCTTAAACCATGCTATAACGCGAAACTCGGATTTCGGAAAATCTGGCTTTTCTTCCAGGAGCCTTCGTGGAGAAGTAACTTCTTACGACAGCGCTCTAATCATGCCGACGTTGGGGACGTTTGGGTTTCGAGTGCGAAACCCTGAAACGTATCTCTGACAGATTCTCGCGGGAAACGAGGAGATAGCAATAATCACCCGTCGATTCATTTCCCGGAATTTCCGGCGAGTGACATGCGTTGATCATCCAACGGTCAAAAGAGCCGTTAGCACGTATCGCGATGGATTTCCGTCTATAAGTAGCCAGCTTCATCCCCTCCGGCAAACCTTCCACTCCCCTGTCTTCAAGCCCTAAGCGCACCGCACCCGAGCCACAGTGAGTAGAGCAAACGCTTGAGCACGCGCACTCCACTGCGCCGTTCCAAGACCTCGTCGGAGAGCACGGAAACCTCATCGCGCCGCCCCGGAAATGGAGTCTCCACGCGCCTCCCCGGACCGCTCCGTCGCCGCGAAGATTGACGAGATAATCAACACCATGGATCCCATGGTGGATTCGCCTCTCCGTGCCACCGGCGACGAGCCGGAGAAATCCTCCGCCGACCAGGCCCGTGAGGATCCACCTCTCTCGGCCGCAAATCTGGCCGCGTCCTCTTCTGCGCCATCCCCGCCTCTTGCTCCCGAGACAGCGGAGGAGAAAATTCTTCTCGTCGGAGAAGAACTTGCCGCTGCGTCCGTCGCCGCCGGAGCTGAGGATGGAGGCGAGAGGGCCGGCAATTGGAGCCGGAGCAGTATTCCCCCTTCTCTTCTTTCGACAATGGAGAAGGAGTGGCTGATTGTGGAAGGCAAATGGCGTCACAAAGAAGAAGATTCTGAGCCTTTTCCCAAATCCGGGGAACGAGTTCTCCTAACCTCTCACATTACTAGAGGTATGGGAATCCCGCTTTCCGCCTTCTTTCTCGAAGTTCTTGACCATTACGGTATCCAGCCCCACAACCTACCACCAAACTCTATTCTATATCTAGCCAGCTTCCAAGCCCTTTTCGAGGGGTATTTAGGAATAGCACCTAGATTAGACTTCTGGCAATACTGCTTTGGAGTGAAGCGAAACCCTACAGAGGGCGCTCTTCCAACCTACGGGACCTTATCTTTCACCATGCGGAGATTCAGGGAAGATTGGTTCCCGAAAATAAAAACATCAGAATCCATCAAGTTTTGGACGGGTTCTTTCTTTTACCACCAAGGGATCCCATTTCCCGGAAAAGAAAACGGGGTTCCTCCATTCGTCAATGCTGCTGCTATCCCTCAAGACAGCTGGGCCGTCAAAGTAGTGCAAACTTTGCCGGATGATTTGCTGAAAATCAAACGGCGCATCGCCAAACTCACCTCTTCAAAACCTCCTCTTACCGGAACAGACACGGTTTTGTGCTGGTTCAGACGTCGTATCCAACCTCTTGCCCACCGAACCCGGCTTCTTTGCGAATACGAAGGTCCGGAAGACAAAATGAGAGGAACGGAGAAGGCCTTTTCAAAGAGGGACTTCAAGAAGCGGGTCAACCAATTGGTTGCTACACGCGACCAGTACAAGGAAAGCCTGGGAATGTATCACGAGGAAAACCTGGTTCCCAAGGTACTTAATTTTTCTCCTTTGGGCAATTTCTCGGATTTTTTATCTTTCCCGGATTTTCCTGACTTAATCGGATCTTTTGCCATTTCCATAGTTTGATGATCTTACGGAAAAAGATCTCGCGACCGACACCGAGCTCGACGAATTACATGCCAATTTTTATGGCGGTCGGAAGCGCAAGAGGAAAGTAACCACGGAGGAAGTGGTAAATCTTGAGGGAATTCCTGTCGCCACATCCAGGTAACTCTCTGGGAATTTCATGTCTTTGCCTGCTTTTCTGTTGCACAAGCCGTTTTGTTTTCTCGGGATATTTACTTCTCGGATTTTTCTTCCTCCTTTGTCTTTTCATCCTTGCTCCAGCTTCTTTGAAATCAAAGAAACTGAAGAAGCATAAGGCTACTGTTAGCAAGGGAGCGCCATCTCCAGCTGCAGCTCCTCCCACTCCAGTTACTCCTGGGAGAGAGGATCAGTCCGCGAAGCCGGAGGAATATCCCTTGCTGACCAGCCAGCCTGTTGCATCTGAGGCGGATGCGAGGGAAAGGGCGGAGCCAGACATGGGCGATCCTTCTCGGACTCCTGAGGAGGAGCCCATTCCTACTTTAGACAAGGACTTCAAGGTAAAGGAGGAACCCTTTGACGATCTCGGATACATTCGTCCGGAAGCTAAGAAGTTCTTCGCTCCTGCTCTCCTGATCCGTCCTTGGCCACAAGGCGGACTAATTGTCCGAAATAACTTCGTATTTTCACCTAGGCAGGTCATCCAGGACGGCCTTCACCACGTTGGAATTCTTTTTGCGGAATACGCAAAATAATTCAACGATAACTTCTTAGGTTTACAGCGGACGAGCCAGGTAATATCTCTAGCCCCCAAGCAATAAAATAAATGTATGTTTTTCACTTAATGCTTTCATCCTTTTTACGCTTGTTACTAACTTAAGCCTCTTGTCTCTTTTCCGTGTTTCAGCAAACCGCTGAAAGCATAAACCTGGAAGTTTTCAACAAGCTTACCACCAAGAATAAGGAGGTTAGAAACCTTCTCTCTATTCTTGATGTTAAGGAGGCGGAGCTGGCATCCTCTCAGCATCAGCTAGAAGAAACAACAGGTATGGAATTTCTCTGCTTTTCGGTTTTGTGATTTTTTTCTAAGTAATTTTCCGAGTTTTCTAACTCGTCATTTTTACTTGCTTTTCAGCTGCTTTGGCGAGAGCCAAGCAAATTGCTGCAGATGCCGGCAATGCCGAGAACCTCCGCCGGGAGAATCTGGACCTTCATAAGGAAACTATGAGGTTTCAGAAGGAACTGGAGGCCAGCCAGCTGGCTGTTGGCATTGCGGAGTCCAAGGCCTCCGAGCAAGCTGCGAAGGACAAGGCGACTATCCGAGATTTGGAGAGCGCCTTGACCCAGCGCTTCGAGGAAGGCTCCGAGATGGATAAGATTCTCGGTAAGTAATTTTAACTTTACCGGATTTTCCATGTTTGATGTTCTTTCTCTGTTTTTTCGCTAACACTTTGGTTATTTGCTTGAAAAACAGGAGATGACCCAACACTTACTCGGATTGAGAAAATCCGAGCCTTTGGGAAGGTATTCACCGCAATAAAAGCTGCGGGAATGTTGCTCATCAACAAATGCCTTCTCGCAAGGACTGGGGAGTTCTCGGAAGTTGAGAAACTTTCGAGAGCTATCATGGAGGTGGCGGAGTCCAGGGAATCCACCTTGCGCTCCGCGGCACGTGGTGGTGCGCGCATGGCTCTAGGGCTCATGCGCATGCACTACCCTTCTGTAAATCTTGGCGCGTGGCATCCAGCATCCCCCAAGGATACACGGAAGCCCAGCAGACCAGCATCTTTGACGAGGTCAATGGTCACGCCACCAAGATCGCCTCCATGGTGAACGTCTCCATCTTCTACCTGGAGGAAGCAATTCTGGAAGTTCCCGAGAAGTCCAGCAGCGAAGATGACTCGGATGCCTGAAGGAATTTTCCTGGTCCTGGGTAGAAAGATAGGAAATAGGAGCATTACTGAACTTACAATGTAAACACTATTGTAATGCTTCTATTCTTTTGTATGAACAAGTAATCCGCCTTTTGCAGTAACATAAATTAAGTTTTTTGCAAGTTTTCCGGGTTTTTATTCCTTTATCTTCTAAGTTCTCTGGTTTATATGCTTTAGCTGTCCTTAGTGTTTGAAATGGCTCGATAGCATTTTAATCTTCATGCCAAGTGACTGGGTATGATCAAACAGTCTGAACTCGGAAACATGGATCATACTAAAGGCATTTTTACTTACTAGCTCTAGCGACTCAGCATAAAAATAATCAGATAATACTTAGAGAACAGTAAGGAATTTTTCATATGAAACTCAGGCACACAGGCACAATCTGGGTTTCCTTAGACCATTTTTCGGCTGAAAATCATTCAGTTTTTTAACACAGAGCACGCAGGCACAATTCGGGTTAACATTGAGTATTTTGAAGGATCATTGGGAAATAGATAAGGCGGAAATATGCTTTGTACTATAATAAACATGTAGAAACATAGAAGCGTGAATTCCGACAACTTTATTTCATGATCTCAAAGATGTTTATATAGAAATTGAACTAAGTATAGAAGGGACGTAACTGCTGGATACTCCAGGGCCTCTTTGTCTCTCCTAGTTCATCATCTATCTTTCTCTTTCTTTTGCGATTCGGCTTCTTGGGACGGTCTTCCGTGTCCCGAATGTCTACAAGATAGTATGATCCATTTTTCATAGCCTTTCTAATGACGAATGGTCCTTCCCAGACTGGGGCCAATTTGTGCTTCCTTTGCTGCACCAATCTTAGCACTAAGTCACCTTCTTTAAAGGAATGATGCCTGATTTTCCGACTATGGTAACGTCGTAAACCTTGCTGATAGATGGCGGATCTTTGAAGCACAAGCTCTTGTTCTTCTTCTAAGATATCAACGGCATCATGTCGTGCGCTTTCGGCATCTGAGTCATTGAAAGCCTGCACTCTTGGGCTATCATGGATCATGTCCGTTGGAAGAATCGCTTCTTCACCATAAACTAGGAAAAATGGGGTTTGCCCTGTTGACCTATTTGGCGTTGTTCGAATGCTCCAAAGTACAGAGGGTAATTCTTCCACCCATGCTCCAGCTGCTCTATGGAGAGGAGATTCGAGTCTTGGGCGTATTCCTTACAGGATTGAACTGTTCATTCGTTCAACCTGTCCATTGGATTGCGGGTGTGCCACAGATGCAAGATCTAGGCGAACTCCCGTTTGTCGGCAATATTTTGCCAACTCTCCAATGGAGAAATTTGTCCCGTTGTCGGTTATTATGCTATGTGGAACGCCATATCTCATGACTACGTCAATGATGAAATTTCTGGCAGTTACACCGTCAAGTTTTTTGAGGGGTTTTGCCTCCACCCACTTGGTATACTTATCCACTGCAACGAGTAAATATGTAAGTCCACCTCTTGCAGTTTTGAATGGTCCCATCATATCTAGCCCCCAGACAGCAAACGTCCATGTAATAGGGATAGTTTTGAGTGCTTGGGCTGGCATATTCATCTGCTTGGCATAATACTGACATCCGGCACATGTATTTACTATGTGTTCGGCATATATCTTGGTTGTTAGCCAGAAAAACCCCGCACGGAATGCTTTTTTGACTATGCTTTCTGATTGAGCATGATGTCCGCAATCTCCAACATGGATTTCTTGCAGGATTTCTCGTCCTTCTTCTAGCGAAATGCATCGCAGAAAAAATCCGGTAGTACTGCGTTTATACAAACAATCATTGATTACCGTGTATCCTTTGCATCGACGCTGTATTTGTATTTGCAAGACTTCGTCTCCTCCATCCGGGTACTTCTGATCTACTAAGAAGTTTAGATATGAAATTGTCCACTCCGGGTTAACATGCAGGACTTCGATTGACTCGGAAACGAGAGGATAGTCGACATCTCCACCTTTTATGGATGGTTCGTGCAAATGCTGGACAAACACACCTGGTGGTAAGATTTTCACTCTTTCCGATCCCATGCGGGCTAATGCATCCGCGTTCCAATTTTCCTCCCTTTTGACGTGAAATACTTCAAATCCTAGGAAGCAAATTGCAAACTCGTCCACCGTTCTCTGATATTCGGCCATGATGGGGCTTTTGGCGTCCCAAGTTTGGTTGAGCTGATGCTGTACCAAATCTAAGTCACCATAGCATAATATGCGCATGACACCTATTTCTTTTGCGATATGCAATCCATGAAGCAAAGCCTCGTATTCTGCCACGTTATTACTGGCGTTGAAGTGTATTTGTAATACATACTCCATTGTGTCTCCCTTGGGGGATTTTAAGACTACACCAGCTCCAGCGCCTTCTTTCATCTTAGATCCGTCAAAGTGCATGAACCAGTATTCTGACTCCGGCATTGGTGTGTTTTCCATTGCTTCTGTCCAATCAGCGACAAAATCTGCCAATACCTGGGATTTTATTGCCGTCCGGGGTTGGTACTTAATGTCGAACGCAGCCAACTTGATGCCCCATTTGGCTACTCGGCCTGTTGTGTCCGCATTGTTGATTATATCCCCTAGTGGTGCTTTGCATACCACTGTTATGGAATGTCCTTGGAAATAATGACGAAGTTCGAGATGCGAAAAAAATGCCATATGCCAGTTTTTGATAGTGTGGGTACCTTTGTTTGGACTCGGAAAAAACTTCGCTTACATAATACACCGGATGTTGATCTGGTATACTTTGGTCGTCTTTCCGCCTTTCCACAACTATTACTGCGCTGATAACCCGATTTGTAGCTGTGAGGTACAATAACATGGGTTCTTCGTCTTTTGGGGATGCCAAAATCGGAGCTTTCATCAAGGTTTCTTTCAACTGTGTTAATGCTGCATCTGCTTCTTCTGTCCACACAAATTTGTCGGATTTCTTCAACAATTTGTATAATGGCAGAGCTTTGTCTCCTAGCCGGCTAATAAACATGCTGACGTCAGCTGCAGAACCCGTCAATCTTTGTACATCTTTTACGCACGTAGGCTTTGAGATGTTTAAGATTGCCTTGATCTTTTCCGGGTTTACTTCTATTCCTCTGTGAGAAACGATGAAACCCAGAAGTTTTCCTGAGGGAACCCCGAATACACACTTTAATGGATTCAACTTCATCTTATAAGTGCGCAAATTTTCGAAGGTTTCTTGCAAATCTTCAAGGAGCGTGTCCTTTTCTTTGGAGACGACGGCAATGTCGTCCACATAAACGTGAACATTTTTGCCAATCTGACTATGCAAACATCGTTGCATGCAATGCTGGTAAATTGCGTCTGCGTTCTTCAGGCCAAAAGGCATGGTTATGTAGTAGTATGTTCCATACGGGGTTATGAAGGAAGGTTTAATTTGATCTTCTTCCTTCATGCGTATTTGATGATACCCGGAATAAGAATCCAAAAAACATAAAAGCTCAGAGCCAGCAGTGGCATCTATTATTTGATCGATTCGCGGTAATGCGAAGCTATCTTTTGGAAACAATTTGTTCAAGACGGTGTAATCTATACACATCCTGAGAGCAGTACTATCTTTCTTCGAGACTAATACTGGGTTTGCAGACCATTCAGTATGTATGACTTCCGGATAAAATCAGTTGTCAATAGCAGGATAATTTCCTTGCCGATAGCTTTCCGTCTTCTTCCGTCAAATTGACGGAGACCTTGTTTGACGGGTTTGGATCCTGGAATCACCTTGAGTTGGTGCTCAGCAAATTCCCTGGAATCACCTTGACTTATCGTGATTACTCCTACTTTTGGCCCCGGCATCTTCAGCTTGTTATAGATATAACATGATCTTGCCATGAACTTGGCGAAAGCTGGACGTCCGAGTATTGCGTGATACACGCTTTCGAATGGCACAACCTCGAAGGTTATTTTTTCCTGCCGGAAATGTTCTTTCTGTCCAAAGGTTACTTCTAGGGAAATTTCTCCTAGGGATCGTGCTTGCCTGCCAGGGACGATGCCGTGAAAGCGTATGTTACTATGATTGAGCTGGGTCTCGGAGATTCGCAGATGCTTCAATGTATCCAGGTACATTATGTTAATATTGGATCCTCCATCCATCAGCACTCTTTTTAGCCTAGTGTTTTGAACAATAGGGCTTACAACTAGAGCTTGTGTGCCGGGTTCTGGGACTTTTCCGGGAGGATCAGACTGATCCCAGGTAATTGGTGTCTTAGATTACTTTAAGAATTTTGGGGTTGGTGGAACAACCGCGTTTATTTCTCGAAGGGTTATCTTTGCCACTTTTGCTGATGGAGTTGCCAGGAAAGATAGGTTGCATTCTCCTTCAACTCTCGGAAACTTAGGCTCGCCTTTCCGCTGTTGTTCCTGGATTTTTTTCGTCAGTGTCCGAATCACTGTCTTCTTTTTCAGCTTCTGGCTTTTGCTTGGAAAATTTCCTCTTAGAATTTTTTCCTTTGCTTCCGGATCCTGCACTGCCTTTCATATGCTTGTTAAGCCGGCATTGTGCGTTCGTATGGGTGGGTTTCCCAAATTGCGAATGGTGGACACAGTTTTCCGATTTTATTCTTTCCCACTCTTCTTTGGTGTAGTTGATCGGTTCTGTGCTTCGTCCATTCCATTTGCTCCCATTTTCTCTTCCAAAGGCTATGTTAACTTCTTTGGGTTTTTGCTGTGTTTCTGAAGCTGCTTTTTTCTCAGGACGAGGTTTCCTTTTGGCTTCAATCAAAGTATTGATATTGCCACCTCTCGCTCTGATGTCATCTTCGGCCGCTGCGTGCTCATTTGCGGTTGTAAGCATAGATCCGAGATCTTTGTGCTTTTTGGAACCGATCATGAATGGTATGAGTCCGTGTTTTAAGCCATTGACGAAATCATGCATTGCTTGTACGTCAGTTACTCCAGAACAGTTGTTTTTCATTGCAGTCCACCTTGAGATGAAGTCTACGTATGGTTCATCTTCAAACTGGGTGCAGCGATTTAACTGGTTGATGCTGTTGGGTCGTTTGTACGTTCCCCAAAAATGCTCAGTGAATACTCTAGCCAAATCATCCCAGCTATCGACAGTTCTTGACAGAAGCCCGTTGATCCAATCTCTGGCTCCGTCCAGTAACATTAGGGGGAGGAATTTTACTGCCTCTAGGTCTGTCCCATTGTTAATCTGGACGGCTGTGTAATAGTCTGAGAGCCAGGTATCCGGGCTTGTGCTACCGGTGTATTTTGATACGTTGGACCAACTTTGGCGAAGCCAGAATGCAGAGTTATCCTTCGGATCCTGTCAGTGAAACACTTAGGCCCAAAGTATAAGTCATCTCTTTCCGCTCTATCAATGTGTGCGGAGTATCTCCCGACTGAATGGATAGAAGGGGATATGCTCCTTTCTTTTCCATTGTTGCGAGAACGCGCTCTTCCAGGGTTATCTCTATTTCCTCCGTTATCATGCCCTTTGGGATAGGGTGGAGTTCTGCTCCTATGTCTTTCCTTATTCCTGGGAGGTGTACGGGATCTCTCACGCCTGTGAGGAATGTCGTATCTTCCGGCTTTTTCGGCAGGGCGTCTCGGAGGCGGCATTGCTTTGTCGTCTTTCCGGTTTTTCTCTTCCCGATATTGGGGATTAATTCCATCTTTCGGTAGATGGGATCCGGTTCTAGACGATGCATCCTTGTTATCGGGCTTTTTCCTGTCCTTTCTCGGATATTCTTGCATTTCTTTCGAATTACTTGAATCTCCAGGTTCTTCAGGTCCAGGTGCTCCAGCGGCGCATGTAGCTATTTTGCATAGGGCCAAGTCGTCATGCAACTTCCCTGATCTTTCTTGCCCTCAATGTTGTTGTTGCAATGCTTTTCCTAAGAAAGCATAAACCACTTGAAGTTTTTCGCCATTGGAGTATAGATCGTTGTTGAGGATGGCGAACGCGGCCTCCGCGTTTTCTGCTGCGGTTTTGTATATAGGTTCGCCCCTGGCGTCTTTGCCGTTTACTTGCTTTTGCCAGGCCGGGTAACAAGGATTCCGTTCCTTTGGCGGCAGTACTTCCTTTCTTGCGATTCCGGGTAACCGTGTAGGTTTAATGCAAGATCTATTCCTTTTCTCATATTCCTCGATTTCTTCCTGCTTTAACTTAGTGTCAGCCTGGGTTTTTTGGAGGTGTTCTCGAGTTCGGAATAGATGTTGCTGTTGCCTTTGGAGAGCTTGTCTCCTGGCTTCCAGCACTTCAGGGGGTTTGTGTGGTCCCACTAGTGTCTGAAGTAAATCTTGTTCATCTTGCTCTGGCATTGGCGGAAGAGAGATTTCCTTCGTTTTCTTCTCGACAGGCTTAACTCCACTTCCTCCTCCTACTTCCAGGTTGTCATTGGCTGTGTCAGCCAATTTTTTCTTCCGGAGCTTGTACTGTAGTTTCTTGGAAGCTTTGTGCTTTTTCTTGGAAGAGGGGGGTTTTTTACCAGGTTCATCCTCTGTCAATTCTTTGACATCGGGATATGTTGGAGTGGTTTCTCCTTCTTCTCTCTATTCCTCTGGCGGAGGCGTCCTAGGGCTTTCCTGACTGTCGGCATCTGTGTTTTCAGCCGGTTTTGCCATCAGTACTTCGTGGAATCCCTCTTGAAAAGATTTGACCTTTCTCTCGAAAGCGTCTACATCTTCGTCTTCGGTATCGAACTGATCCGATCCGGGTTTCGACTCTAATATCGCCTCGATGGCGGCTAGCACAGAGTCAGCTTACGAATTCGTCGTTATATTGTCGGATGTCGGATCTTCCACCTCTGTTGTGGGATTGTTGTCTTCTACCTCTTCCACGGGGTTATTTCAATCCGTTATTTCGGTGATCTCGGATTGCACCATACCGATAAAGTGCGAATCAGCAACATATCGGCGATCTGAGCAAAATCCGTCGTCAAAGTCTTCTTCGACTGGGTATAGGGCGGGTGGGATAAATTTTCTTCCACCTTAGAATCCCATTGCTTTTGCGGTTAATCCGATAAAGATGTTTGCAGATCCAATCGGTAAAACGCAGGCACTTACCAGATGATTCCGTGCTGGCATGTACGAGCCGTTGTCGAGGAAGCGCCTGACGTCGTTGTCGAATTCCAAGCTTCCGACAGTTATGGTACTGCCGATTCTGCCGAGTATCCCCGATCGAAACATAACGCCTGACGTCGTTGTCCCCACGGTGGGCACCAACTGTCAAGACATCATAGTAGAATTCATAGACGGGGGTGCCATGAGACTACCGATAGAGAAGTGGGGGGACGTGATCGTATGATGAACAATGACACAGGGTTTATCCAGGTTCGGTACGTTGCAACTAGGCGGCGTTCCAACTCCTGTAATCTCACTATTCAGGACTAAAGCCTAAGGTATACAGAGTACAATGTGAGGTTAGGTTTAGCTACTTGACAAGGATCAACCTCTCGGCGAGTTAGCCTCTAGCTTCTTGTCTATCTTTCTTATCTCCCGCCCGGCTTTATATAATAGCCGGGTTAGGGCTTACAGAAAAGGAACCTAGAAGACTACGGTATGTACTAACTTGGAAAGCAAGGAATCCGCCTTCTATTCCAAGCCGTACCACGTGGGTCGTGGTCCTGATTCTTCTAGAATCCGGCTTCCGTGCGTCAGCTTACTGGGCCGCCCAATGGACCAAAATCCATTACCATTCAGGCCACCCTGGTAATCCGGCACTTTAGAGTACCGTCTGATATACCCCCTATTGGTATATATCCGACACTAGGTATTAAGAAAATAGATAAGTATGTTTACTCAAGTTGAGTAAGAATATTCTATACAAGTATGATCATATCATTCTCAAGTGAATGTTAATCATAGTTGTAGGAAATATGGTTTAGATAAGATGGCTTCCTATAGTCTTTACCAACCTACAGATCTCTTAAAAGGTTTTAAACCTAAGGTCGCTTCGCTCTGATACCATCTGTGGTGACCCAGCACACCACTTCATGTGTAGTGCGCAATTCGATGACATAATACTCACAGAAGGACTTATCCGTGAATATTACATCCCTCAGAGTAGTACAACAGAAACATAGCAGGTCCATGCAAAACTATAAGATACAAACTTCATTACAAAATCTCGAGAATCTCTTTGAAGAATCAAAGAAGATCTCATACAAATGAAACATCAGAAGAAGCAATTCGAAGATTCAAGCTGGAGAAGAACTCAAGCTTAGAACTAATCTACTACGGTTGATGTCAGCCCTAATCTATGGCTTATAACAACTAACTCCAAGAATGGACTCCGCCTACACCTTGATAGCTTCTCCTCCATCAGAGTTGTTGATGACGATCCTTCACAATGACGACTTCCATCAGGCTTCAACTCTAAGCAGGGGGGTCAAACGGGAACGAATGAGAACGAGTGTTACTCGGCAAGCTCATGTTATATAGTGGGTAGTTTGATGCACTAACTACAGATCTAGACTCAAAAGAGTCATAAGCTAATGCAAGGTTTTGTAAAACTTTCTTCAAGAGGTTGCTTTTAATTCTGAAAACTATGCCCGCCAGATCTTCACAGGACTAGAACTTCATGGAGTTGCCTTTCCTGCGACATTCGCAGCTCCTTCCCGGAAGAGGGGTAACATGCCACATCCTTTTACACTCTGCAGAGGTGCGTTACTTTACCCATGGACGACCAAGACCATGCTGCGCAACCAGGTGTACATTCATGTCCACTCCCACTCAGGTGTGGGGCCCGGTTGTTGGTCCAAGCCAAACCGTGCTTCTCCGCACAATGCATGGCCCACCCATTTCTGCCAGCAGGTTGAACGCTTAATTCCACCCCTCACGATGGATATCTACGCGCCCCTGGAAGACCATCATAGACCCGCAGAGTGCATGGGAATTAAGGGATCCCACCCATGTGCATGTAGTCTCGCAAGACCTACATCGTACGTCTCTGGCAGCCCGTTGGCATGCGAACGAGAAAAGATCACAGCTGACTTACTCCCCCCATAGAAGACCCATGGTTAACGCGAATTTACGGCGCAAGAATCCTGACGGCAGTTGTTGTTAAATCCTAGGTAATACTTTCCCATGCATATGGAACCTTCCTTTGACCTATTCATCTTGCCATGGTCCCATCCGCCCACCAAACAGAACACTACCACTCGGGTAGTCATTCAATTAGTCATATTATTATAAAAATAGGATCATGCATTCTTTTGAGAGTAGGTGATAATACGATAGGGTTTTTGCAAATAGGTCGTTATGAAATACTGCAAAGGATATGGGCAAGTGATGAACTTGCCTGAGATTGAAATAACCATAATAATCCATGTGTTCGGGGTTCGAGGTCACGTAGAAAATCCCGACATCTGAAAGATAGAAAAGTAGTCCCAGTAAGGACTACATAAAACACTGGCAAAGATGATATATGCATAGTAATGAGATGCATCATGAAATACCCTGAAAAACACCCCAGCTTACAAGTGTAGGCTACGTTTGATACGATAACTTACTCACATAAATTTTAGGTGAGTTGTTTCATTACTTGCGGTGATTTTGTTATTACTTCTTTTAGACTTACATGTGTTTCACTTTTACTTAGCAAACAAGTGTTATCATGTTTAGGTAGAAGTGTTTATTACTTGATTAAATAACAAAACAACAACACCGGGAATATAACTATTGAAAATACAACAGACACATTTTATTTTATGTTCAAAAGTGTAGAGCTAATGACATCAAGTTTATTTGAAAATGAGGAACTAATACAACTAACTCTATCATCACAATACTTGCTAATAACTTGTGATGATAGGTTTTAGTAGGTGTGAAAACATGTGGGTTTTATTAATAAGGAAAGTAATGTTTGTGATAGTTGTTTATGGTTATCTTGGAATATTATAGAATTCCATTCTACCCTTAAAACTATTTTATAAGTTGAACAAAATGTTTCATGTTTGACATATTTGAATTGGAAATGCTTTTCTCTTTAATTTGATATATCATTCAATGCTTTCTGAAAATATTTGAATAAATTATTAATTTATTAATTTTAAATGAATTAAATGACTAGGCAAAATATTGCACACCTGAAAACTTGGTCAAATAAAAAATATTTAATTTAAAATTTTATCAAACATTTTTTAAAAGTTTATAAACATTTAGATTATATTTTTCTAAGCATTTATAAATTTTATTTTTATTTTTCTGATAAGTGAATTAAAATGTATTGAATTTATAAGTTTAATGATTTTTCTGCCAATATTCAAATTGACAGGTGGGACCCACCTGTCAGTTTTGTTTTAATTAATTAAAAATAAATCAAAAGAAAAAGGGATATATGCATGACGTCACGACGACGTCATGCCTGCCTCATCAAAGGTGGGGATCTCCTCTGGTTGCTCTCAATCCGTCGATATGTTCCCAAATTGCTCGATTACACAACTCCATGAGCTAGATGGGAGCTCAGTGAGTCCGTGGGTGGCCTCGGCCTGACCAAATGGTCACTGGAACCTCACCGGCGAACTCTTGCGGCTGCGGTGACGGTAACACGGCGACAGCGAGCAAGGACGCATGGGAGAGCGAACCGAGGAAACGAGGTTGCTCACTAGAGCGAGGGAAAGGCGATGGAGTGGTCTGGGAGGCAAGGCCAGGTCAGAATCGCCGGCGGCGTGGAAAATCGGCCGGCGGCCGGACTTGGGGAAGATGTCCCGATTCCGCTTCTTCCGGGCTTCCCAGCTCCCTTGCGGTCTTGCGGAGGGAGAGGAGGACATGACGATGACGATGGCATGCTCGAAGGGGGAAGCCGTGGCCGGAGACGACGACACGATGGTGACCAAGGCGGAGCTAGGGTTTCGTCTCGGTTCGGTACAGAGAGAAACAGAGAGAGGGAAGATTGTGAGGGAGAGAGAGACCAAGTGAGGCACGGCCTCCTCTTCTTCTTATCCGTGACGAGGGGATGGCAAGCAGGACGTGGCCGAACCAGGTCGACGGCGGCGGCACGCCTCTGGCCTTCTGGCCGGAGGTGGAAGAAAGAAAAGAAAAGCCACATTTCGATAACCCCCTACAATTTCCAACAATTACAATTTGGTTCTTCTGTTACTTAAAACTATGAGTAAATTAATGTTTTCAGGACTTTTTTGTTAACAGAAAAAATAATAAAAATCATTTTTGAAATCCTTATCAAATTTCCGAGATCACCATCTTTTTCTTTTTCAATTTTGACCAAGATTTGAATTTTATACTTAGGGTGCTAGATTAAGTGATTTTTTTTATTTCTCACCCTTTGATTTATTTAATGGCTTTAAGACTATGTTTAGGCATGATTAATAAGAGTTCACACAACAATCATGTGGATTCCAAAGTGGTGTATCATAATTGGGCAATTTGGATACAATTCCTTTTGGAAAATAGTTTGGTATCACTACTAGGTAATGTTTCTATTCACTGTAATGTAAAATCACCTAATAGGGAATTTTATTCATATCAAACTAAATTGTGATAGGTAATGAATGGATTTGTTTTCCTTTGTGTGGTTTTGGAATCTTATATGCTTGTTTTCCACATAGGTTCCAAGATGGATAGTAACCCATGTTTGTTTCAGAACATGTAATCATTTACATATGGGTATATGGATGAATTCTTGTTGTTATCCATTTGTATTATGGGTGAGGAAGATCTGGAAAACAAGAGAATTAGTTTGTTTCCACCTACCTCAGCATATCACAAGACACATGGATGCAAGGGCTTGTTATTATTTTCTCTCTTGATAAGTGTTTCCATTAAAGATATATGTTCCTCATCTCAGATGACTTTGACAAGGAATAGAGATTATAGGTTCTTTAATAATACCTAATGATTCACTGGATAATTTCTTATGCTCCCTTACAGAGGCAGTGTTGCTTCTTGAAGTCTTCTGTTGCTTAATGTTCTTCTCTCTAATTGCCACTTGTTTTCAGATACTCCTTTTATCACTTGCAGGTAATATCATCTATGGGATTCTATCTTCAACTATCTCACCCTTGTGGTGAAAACAACCATTTATTACAAGCAAAGGTTTTGCTTAGATGGTTATAAAAGAATATGGGTTTATGTTATGACATCAAGTTGCCCTATGCCCATAAGAAGAATTTTTTGACAAGGTAGCTAATCTTGCCTCCAAATTACAACTCATATACAATAGGCTGAGATGTACCAGGTTATTCAATCTTCTGTTTGTTTGTGTGTGACACTCAATTGTTTGCGTATACAAAAGTGATCTTTTAACAAGGTAGCTAGGCTTGTTATCAAACTACTTCTATATAACACTAACATTGGAGTATCACACTATTTCAAGAGTGTTAATAAGATCATATCAATATATAAGAGTTTCCAAGTACTCTTATGATATATTGGAATAACACTTATAGAACACTCTAAATAATCTTCTTGAAGATCTTCATGTGGTAGTTCCTCCTGTCTTGTGGTTTCTTCTCTTGCAAGATAACTTGGAGGAGATTGGGAAACAATATAATCTAGACAGAGTAACAAGATCTTTATTTAAGAGTTAGTATATGCTTTTATTATCCTTCCATATACTTCTTATTTTATTTCCCAAAAGATATGTACTTGTCTCGTACATGATTAGTTTTACTTAGCTTTCCATTCAATTCCTCTAATAGAGGTTATACTTGTTTTTATCCTTACTTGTATCCAGAGATACTTCAGTTGTAGAATTATTGGATTTGAGTAGAGGTGTGAAATGCTTATGGAATAATGACTTAATAGTAAGTGGATCAAATGGTTCATTGAGGTGTTGAGATTTCATATGTTCACTTGGATAAGATGATTGAAACAATGAGCATGTGAAAGTTATTGAGGTTTAATGACTTATGTCATAGTTGTTATTTGTTCTCCCAGGTGTCATGATCTACTTTATATTCATCGCTTTATTAACTTTGTCATTCATAATGCAGATATAGAGATTTGGGAATATCATATGTAATGATCAAGGTTCATCAGTAGTTGAAGAAGATTTATTTCTTCTTGTAGATACTTCTTTTATGATTGATGAGATATGTACATATTCGATAAATATGTTAATACAATTATTATGTCATTTTCCACTTGTGGGTTCTGAGTTAACACTTGTTTGTATCAATAGTGTTCTATTGATTCTTTGTTATGTACTTGTGATGGTTCACCTGATAGTTATGAGATGATTATAGAGATGTTGTGGAAATGAATTGATAACTTAGGGAGTTGTTGTTTTATAGAAGATCACATCTCTGTTGATGAGATGGTTCAATTGTGGATTACTCATTGGTGGAAGTATGATTGTCACTTATGCGATTTGGATACTCAACCCTCTTTGGTTGTAGTTTCCTTGTGAATTATCCCAAGTCACTTGTAGATTTGTGGTTAAGGTTGTTGAGAGTTTGTGTTGGTCAAAACTAATTTATGGTTTGTGTAACCAGATGATTTGGTTTCCTAAGATACTTGTTATAAAGATCATTCCAAATGTACTCTTGACTAGATGAACTAGACCTGTTTCATCATGTCAAGTGAAACTTTGGTCACTTTGATTCGTTTAATCTTTCGCGCCAACATTTCCCATACTTTTAGATGCATGCTTTGAAAATGCACATATTAAATTTACATCCTTATAACTTCCCAAACACTGGGATGTTACAGTATCTCCCCCTTAACAAGAACTTCGTCCCGAAGTTCAACCTCTCTCACGTAAAAATAGTAGAGAGAACTTCTGTAGAGCATTGAATCCTCACAACTGTTTTCTTGTGTTGTCCTTGGCATGTGTAGCCTCTTGTCTTGATTTTTCACCTTCCACTGTCTTGCTCTATGATCTAATACTTTGCTTGTTGTTATAACAACTCTATTTTGTTACTAGGCCTCCCTAATGGTCTCATGTAGAACACATGGTATTTCCACCACATAGTGTATACCAAGTTTCGTTCTCCGTATAAGTTCTCGCTTCCCCGAGGCACCGCCAAGTATAATGGATCCACCAAGCAAAAAGACTGGCTGACCGACTACATCACCGATGTCGCTCAAGCTCTAGGGGGGCGGCTCAATCATGTCTTAACAGACTTCCATCCGGCAGCATCAACACCTGGCTGGACTCGAAGAAGTATTCGTCTATAATTTTGCCAACACCTACCAGAGACCGGGTCAGTCGCAGCAGCTCGCTCAATGCGTTTAAGGAGAGAACAAAACTGCCCACGAGTATCTCACGAGATGGACCACCCTGCGCAACACTTGCGAGGGAATCGGCGAGAAGACCGTCGTCGGCACTTCTAAGCCAGGTGCCAGGATGGCACCATGTTGAAACACAAGATCTTCAGGGCGGACCCCCAGACCATGGCGGCCTTTCTGACCATCGCCGAGAAATACGCCACGGCCGACATAGCCTTGAAGAAGCCCATCAAGCTAGACAAGTCCGGCCTGCTCATCAACACTGCGCCAGTCAAGAAAGATGTGTCCGGCCCGAGCATAGCAGCCGGCCAATCCAGCCGGAACGACCGTGAATACAACCAAGGCGGCACCAAACGGGACAACCGGAAGAAAGGGGGTGGCTAGATGGCCAACGAGCGATACGACAGCCGGCTCGTCGCAGCTGCAGACGGCGGACAGGCGCCAACCGCTAGCACAGGCAATGAAACGACAACCGCTCGTGGAAGAAGCCCAAGTACACCTTCGAGCAGATGCTTGAATGCCCCTGCAAGTACCACAGTAGACCTCGCAAGCCAGATAGTCACACTACTACTAGAATCTGGTCTACAACGTGCAATTCGCCGCCAAGAAACTCCGTCATTACTTCCAGGAGCACGCTATCACCGTGATGAGCACGAACCCACTTTCACAGATCATCAGAAACAAGTACGCGACCGGCCACGTCGCCAAATGGGCCATCAACCCGATGGCACACAACATGCTCTACGATCCGTGCACCGCCATCAAGTCCCAGAAACTCGCTGACTTCTTTGTCAACTGGGCAGAAACTCAATATTTGCCGCATGTTCCTGACTCTCGCACTAGAAAATGCACTTTGACGGGTCAAAAATGCGCGGGGGCTTGGGAGCCGGCATCGTCCTCACCTCTCCCAAGGATGACCGACTGGAATACACGCTGCAGATCCACTTCAAACGCTCCAACAACGTAGCCGAGTACGAGGCCCTCGTCCATGGCCTCAAGCTGGCAATACAGATAGGGATCCAACGCGTCATGTGCTTCGGGGATTTAGACCTGGTGATACAGCAAGTCTCAGGAGATTGGGATGCCAAGGATGCCAACATGGACGCCTACCGCTTCTTCATCCAGCGGCTCTGTGCCTGCTTCAAGGGGTGGGAATTCCACCATGTCCCCCGAGCCTTCAACGAGACGGCAAACATGTTGTCCAAACTTGGCTCCACTCGGCAGGCCATCCCACCTGGCGTATTCCTCGAATACTTGCGCAAGTCGTCCATCATGCCCTCGTCAAGCTCCAACTCCATCATCTTGCCGGCTGACCCCAACCAGCCGCCCGAGTCCACGGACCCGGGGGCTTCTGCCTCGACCGTCCCAGCCGGCGAACCAGGAAACTCGGGGGTTGTCGCCTCCTTGCTGCCTGCTGTCTCCGTCCCGATGCAGATCGACCAGGAAAGCATGGGGGTAGCCAGCCTCGTATGATCACCCCTAGCCTGAACATCGAACCCGGGGGCTACCCAGCCGGCCGCAGAAGTTGTACTCGTCATACACGTTACGTCGTCCTAGCGGCAGACCATATTCGACTACCTCGCCCATAATGAGCTCCCGCAAGACGAAGTTCTCAGTCGGCAAGTCCAACGCCGCTCCCACGCCTACACCATCATCAACAACCAGCTGCACAAGCGCATCGTGTGTGGTATTTTCCAGCGATGTGTCAGCCAGAAGAAAGGAGTTTTTTTGCTCAAAAACATCCACAAGGGGGAATGTGGGCACCACGCATCCTCGAGGGCGATAGCTTCCAAGGCCAACCGTTACGGCTTCTTCTGGCAAACCATCATGGCCGACTCCGAGAATTTGGTGCGGGCCTGCAGCGGCTGCCAGCATTTTTGAGCGCAAAAACACACGCCATCCTTAGGCCTAAAGACCATCCCCATCACCTCGCCATTCGCCGTCTGGGGTCTCGACATGGTCGGCCCATCCAGCACGGCAGGCGACAGAATGACCCACCTACTGGTTGCGGTGGACAAGTTCATGAAGTGGGTCGAGACGAAGCCGATCAAGCGGTTAGACGGCTAGACGGTTGTCAAATTCTTCCAGGACATCATATACCGCTACGGCTACCCCCACAAGATCATCACCGAAAATGGAACTAACTTCGCTAAAGGGGCCTTCACCAAGTTCTGCGGAAGAAAAGGAATTCGGCTGGATCTCGCCTCGGTGGTGCATCCTCAGTCGTACGACCAGGAGGAAAGAGCTAACGGCCTAATTCTAGCTGACATCAAGCCCCGGCTAGTCGACCTGCTTCAGCAAGCGCCTGGCTGCTGACTTGAAGAGCTTCCCTCCTTCCTATGGAGCCTCCGCACCACTCCCAACCGATCAACCGGCTACACACCATTCTTTCTCGTCTATGGAGTAGAGACAATCATGTCGGCTGACACTGAGTTCGACTCTCCTCGAGTCGTTCTCTACACAGAAAAGTAGTACTAGAAGGAAAACCAAGACACCTCAACCTTCTGGAGGAGGCGCGAGAGCTAGCGCTATCCAGGTCGGCCGTGTACCAGCAGAATCTCCGACGCTACCACAGCCGGCGAATTCGCCCTCTCGCATTCCGCAAAGGCGATCTCATCCTCGAGCTGATTCAAGACACCAAGGGCCTGCACAGGCTATCCTCTCCATGCAAAGGACCCTTCGTGATCAGCAGGGCCCTCCACAAGAACGCCTACTACCTCATCGATGTACGCGAACCACGAAGAAACCAGGCGGACACTTCTAGAGAAGAAATGGAGCACCCTTGGAATGTTGAGCTCCTCGCCCATTCTATGCCTGAAGGGCAATGTAACACCATGTATCCCGTTAATGAAAGGGCCGGTAAAACCGAGAAAGCACTCAGGGGATACCTTCGCATCACAAGCATCTGTTTTTCCTTCATTCGGTTGCGCCCAGCCGGCTACCGCCTAAACCTTGGTTGATCCAATAGTATGTCGGATGCCAAACGCTTTCTCTACGGATCCGGTTGCAGACAACAACCCGGCTGAACAGACGGCCAAAGCGCAAGCGGCAGGAACACACACAAAAAATCCCCAAGGGAAAGGAGACAGCCAGACCGACGCCTAAAAACTGACGACCTCGCTCGCTCGAAGTCTTGTCCTAGAGAATAAGAAACTGTGCCCCCCGCCAGCCACCCCTCTCTTTGGATCAAGCTACATACCGCAACCCGGTTGACACGCAGAGAAGAGCAGGGGTCGAAAGGTGGGGCACACGAAGGAATTTCTAGGGACATGGTTAGAGCAAGTGAGGTCCTAATCAAATGACAACAGCAAACTAAAAGTGCAGCCGAACAAAGTCGAGTCTTGATTATCCATGCACAAGAAAGCCAACCGGCGAGATAAGAAACTTGATAAAGCACAAGAAAGCCAACCGGAGAGATAAGAAACATGCAGACGATGTGCTCCTACAAGCGGCCCGAGCGATAACCGACCCTCTAAGCTCGGGGGCTCAAGCGGCAGTTGGCCACCCTAACTCGGGGGGCTCGAACGGCAAAGACCTCAGTTCACATGGCTCCCATGCGAGTAGACGACCACCTAACCACGAGGGCTTAAAAGGCAACCGGTCCCTATGATACAAGGACCACTACGACTAAGTAATTCTAACAATATGTTCACATGGCTCCTCAGCGAGCAGCCGACTACCTAACAAGGACCTAAACGGCTAAGTTATTGGATCCTCAGCAAGCAACTGGCCACCTAACCATGGGGCTTAAACGGAAGTCGGTCCCTCTGATAACAAGGACCTAAACGGCTAAGTAAATGGCTCCCATGTGAGCAGCCGTCCACCCAAACTCGGGGGCTCGAACAACAGCCGTTCCCTCTGGAAATAAGTACATATACGGCTAAGACAACCACTTGGAAGGAGCTTTGGCCCGCCTGCTCTATGAGCAGCCGACTCAGACCTCGGGGGCTACACCCGGTGGTTAACTTGAACCACCAGAAACAAGAAATTTAGAAATCAAGAAAAAGCTCAGGAGGATAATTTCAGGGGGACAATATCTGAAGATTAAAAGGAGACGAAGCTCCACATAACAAAGTGCACGATGATACAAAATACGAGCTTCAAGACACAAATCCACCCGCATCCCGGGAACATCAAGATAAATGCAGTGTTTTATACAATTCCACCTGGCATCCCGAGGTCTTCTCTAGTCGGCCTTCAGAGAGGGGGGACGCGTTGCGTCAGCGACCTCCTTGCGGAAGGCAAGCATGGTGAAAGTGCAAATGCACCTAAATCTTGTCTTGGATGTTTGTTAACAACACATGTATATTATTAAGTGCGATGAAGTTTATCAGGGTATTTCGATAATATTTCATATGGTGGTGTTGAGTATCAAAAAGGACAAAGAGATCTCTTGAGGAAAACCTGCTGGAATTTATTTCCAGGTCGGAGTCTCCGGTCTGCCAAAACGGAGTCTCCTGTATGAGGCTTTGCTGTGAAGATCCCAAAGTTGTGTGTGTGGTGTCACCCACTGGACTCACACCGGAGACTATCTGTAGATTCACCGGAGTCTCCGAACTTTCTCCCATGCATGCATGCTTGCTCTACCCCAAACATACTCTGCGTGGAGGCGACAAGACAAAGGGTAGTATCTCTGCCAAATCTCCGTTCTACATCGGAGTCTCCGGTCTGGCAGACCGGAGTCTCCGGACAAGTCGATTCCCAAGTGTGAAGTGAAGATGGCGTCGTGGTGTCACTCCGGAGGCTCGCCGGAGTCTCCGGACTTTACACCAGAGTCTCCGGTGTGACATTTCCAGAAATGTATCCAACGGCTCGAAATTGGGAGAGTGGTATAAATACCCCGTCCATTTCTCCTACCTTGGGTTAGCTTGTCGAGAATAGATCTCACCATTTCTAGAGCTGACCCTCCTTGCTATATCTCCCAATCCCTCCACCCAAAAGTGTTGATCTTTGTAGGATTGGAAGAGAAGGCCCCGATCTACGTCTTCACCAACCGGTTTTCCATTCCCCTTCATTTGCTTGAGGGGAACTAGTCTAGGGTTTCCTCTTGTGGAGAACCTAGACATCTTGCGAATCTTGGTGATTCTTGTGATGGTTGGAAGACCCCAATTTGGTTGTGGGTGTGTGCCCCAAACTTGTTTGTAAACGACTCGAGTCCCGCCTCAAAAGGGATCAATAGTGGAAGGTGGAATATTACTTTGTGGTGGGGTTCATCGGAGAATAGGGTGAGGCCTTTGTGGCGTTGAGTAGGACTTTGTGGCGAAACTCACACCCCTCCAACGAGACATACCCCCTTAACCAGGAAGAACTCAGGAATACATTGTGTCTCCGCGTGCTTCCGTTATCGGTTACCTCGTTCCCTCTCCTTTGCCCTACTTGTATTGTATTTAATGTTGTTCTTGTCATATAGGTAAATTCACCATAGTTGCATTATCTAGAGAACTTACCTTTGTGTCAAGCCTTAAATTGAGGAAAAATTAAAATTAGTCGTAGCACCTATTCACCCCCCCCCCCTCTAGGTGCCCATACAATCTGTTCAATTGGTATCAGATCCTCGACTCTTATTATAGGTCTTAACCGCCTAAGAGTTTAGTATGGTTGATGATACGAGTCACCGGTCCCACGGCACAAATCACTATGGATGATCTCAAGGACTTGCAAAGATCCTTGACCTCATCCATGTAGGGCAAAATTGATGAGTTGCAAACTCTCATGTTGATACTCATGAAAGAAAAGGAATCAGAGACGTTCAATTCATCTCCTCCGGATGAAAATCTGGAGGGTGCCAAGAATGGGGCAAATGGTGAACCACATAAATATGCTTCCACTAAGAACTCCACCGATAAGGATACGGAAGGAAAAGGAGATTACACCTCCATTGAGGGGCACTACTCTCCTGATCCTCCCGTCCCACATCCTCATATAATTTCTAGACGAGAACCTCCTAAACTTGATGCACATTCTTTTGGTGATTGGCAATATTACATGGAAACTCACTTAAACTATTATTGTATTGAGCTTTGGAGGGTCACTCGAGATGGATACAAGCCACGTGACCCCAAGAACTTGAAAATAAGAGAAGACATATATTGTCAACTCAACTACACCGCCTTGTCCATAATTCAACAAGCCGTGGGTCCAAACCACATGCATCATCTTCAACAATATTCCACCGCCAAGGAAACATGGTATGCTCTTGTTTCCATGTTTGTGGGAAATGATAGCATGCAAAGGAATAGGTATGATATCTTGATAAATGAAGTCGAAGGATTCTATATGCATGATGGTGAGAACCATGAAGATATGTATCGTAGGCTCAAGATACTTTCCACCACATTCAACAATGTTGGCGCCAAGTACATTGATGATGCTTGGATCAAGATGAAGTACATTATTGCTCTCATGCCATTTGAGAATGCAGACTTGAAGAGACTTCAAGGAAGACATGACTTTGCATCTTTAACA
This sequence comes from Alopecurus myosuroides, assembly GCA_028641055.1. NCBI lineage: Eukaryota > Viridiplantae > Streptophyta > Magnoliopsida > Poales > Poaceae > Alopecurus > Alopecurus myosuroides. The sequence goes on along the minus strand of CM054057.1, from coordinate 522,365,790 downwards.
TCAACCCAAGTGATGCAAGAAATTAGCTCCTTCCAAGTGCACACAAAGAATGCTCTTGACAATCGAGCTAGAGCTATGGGAATGCACAAAGGAGATTTTGTTCCTTTGAAGGCCAAGGTAGTGTCAAGGAGGTTTATTATCAAGAAGATTCCATTGAGGACTTGGCCCATTTGAAGGATCAAGAATATGACCCCATGCTCAAGGATGTCATTGCTCTTGTCGTGCAAAAGTTTTGGAAGAATCCATCCAAGGCCAAGGCATATGTTGAGAAGAAGACCAAGTCTATCTATGGCAAGGAAGGGAATCAAAAAGTGAGGTCTTGCTTCAATTGTCAAGACAAGCACCATTTCATTGCGAAGTGCCCCTATGAGAATAGGGAACATCATGGTGGCAAACTCATTTGCAAGGAAAAGTCTAAGGTTGACTACAAGAAGCCTCATTTCAAGAAGAAATCCTTCAACAAGAAGCCTCCCACCAAATTTGTGCTAGTGACTCAAGAGGAGTATGATTCCGGAAGTGATGAAGAAGAAGAATCCACAAGTGAGGTGGCCGCTATTGTTATTACTTCAACACCATCATCTTCATCACTCTTTGAATCCCCCAATGAAAATATTCCACTAGTAGAGAAGTGCCTTTCTATGGAACAGATTCTGTGGCGCACCCCTATCCGGTGCGCCACAGAAATGTAATTCTGTGGCGCACGGGTGGGCATGCGCCACAGAAAACAGGAATTCTGTGGCGCACCGGATAGGGGTGCGCCACAGAAAACAGGAATTCTGTGGCGCACCGGGTAGGGGTGCGCCACAGAAATAAGTTGGGGGCCCACACCATGATTGCGACACACCTATTCTGTGGCGCATGGTGGTTAGTGCGCCACAGAAATATGACAATTCTGTGGCGCACCACTGCCTTGTGCGCCACAGAATTCCCATCCGAAAAAATTCTGTCCACACGCACCAACTCCACCCCCCCCCCCCCCGGGAACGCCTTTTCTAGTTTTTGACGGAAGAGTTGGCAGTCTAAAAAGCATCAAAAAATAAATCCCTTATAGATGCACGGAGAGTTTAATGTCTACTTTTTTGTCAAATTTTGAAATATGTATTTCGACTTTCTGAGCAAAAGTTTTATAAAAAAAGTAAAATGGGCATAACTTTTGCATACGATGTCGAAAAAAAATGATCAAGATATTAAAAAAAACTAGAGAGAAAAAGGAACCCAACCTCACTCGCCTTCGGCCTGTGAGCTTTTTTTAGAATCGCCAAATTCCAAAAGGAACAAAAGTTATGGCCGTTTTAAGATTTTGACTAGAAAAAATAATAAAAAAAGAAAAAAAAATTCTGTGGCGCACCAAGGGGGGGTGCGCCACAGAATTGGGAGGCAGGATTCGAAATTCCTGCCTCCCCTCCTTTTCTTCCCTTCTCCCCTCCACTTCTCCTCCACTTCTCATCTTCTACCTCTCCTCTCCTCCACCTCCTCTCCTCTCCTCCACCTCCTCTCCTCCTCCTCCACCACCACCACCACCACCTCTCCTCCTCCTCCACCACCACCACCAATCCTCCTCCACCACCACCATCCTCCTCCTCCTCCTCCTCCTCCACCACCACCATCCTCCTCCTCCTCCTCCTCCTCCTCCTCCACCACCACCACCACCACCACCACCTCCGGTGAGCTCCTCCTCCTCCTCCTCCTCCACCACCACCACCACCACTTCCGGTGAGCTCCTCCTCCTCCTCCACCACCACCACCACCTCTCCTCCTCCTCTTTCTCCTCCTCCTCCACCACCACCTCTCCTCCTCCTCCTCCTCCTCCTCCTCTATCACCACCACCACCTCACCTCCTCTTCCTCCTCCACCACCACCACCACCTCCGGCGAGCTTCTCCTTCTCCTCCCCACCAACTCCGGTGACCCCCATCCTCCACCCACCAACTCCGGCGAGCATCCGACGAAATCCGGCGAAATTTCGAATTTTCGAAAAATTACCGCGGCCAGATCTGGCCGCCTTTTTTTTTTGAAATTCAAAAAAAAATTCTGTGGCGCACCCCTCCTTGGTGCGCCACAGAATTGCAAATTTCTGTGGCGCACGGCTGAGGTGCGCCACAGAAAAAAATTTAGTGGCGTAGATTCTGTGGCGCACCATTCTGGCCCCTTGGTGCGCCACAGAAAGCCAAAATGGTGCGCCACAGAAAGGCCTTTTTCTACTAGTGTTCCTCAACCCTCCGCCAAGTGCTTCATGGCTCATGCCTCGGAGGTATCACCTTCTCCCAACTCTAAGACTCCAAATGAATTGGATAACAATGTTGGTCTTAGAGTAGAAGATGAAATTGCCTCTTTGGATCGTTTTATGTGTAACATGCAAGAAGAGACCAAGAAGTACTTTGATCTCCTCATGAGACAATTGGGAGAGGCCCATGAATCTCTTGAGAAGAAAGGTGAGATTGAAACAAGAGATGCAGAAAGGCATCTCTCTCTATGACTCTTGAGGAAGAGCATGAGGGTCGAGTTTCTCTTGAGGAGGAACTTGAAACTATTGAATAGTCACATAATGAACTTGTTGCTAATATCACTAAAGAACGTGACCTTGCTATTGCTAAATATAAGAAAGATAAAAAGGATAAGGTTGAGTTTGGGGTTTTTCATGATAAACTAACCGTGGAGTTTGAGAAGCTCACCAAGGCTCACAAGGCCTTGGAGAGTGAACACTCTACCCTCAAAGTGTCACATGAACAACTTCAAAATCAACTCAATAAATTCAATGTGCCTACTACATCTACTTCTTCTTGTGATCATGAAAATATTATTGAGGAGAATTCTAGGTTGAAGGAAGAGCTAGTAAGGCTCAAGGGTAAGATCCCATGTGTTGAGAAGGTGGTGGCTTCTAAGCTATAAGTTGATCCCAAGCCAAAAGTGGTTCCTCCTAGACCACAAGTGGGCAACCAAGGTCTTGGCTATGTTGCCAAGAAGAAGAAAAAGAAGAATAAGAACAAGAACAAGGCCAAGCGCGCACAAGCTAAGAAGAGTGTTGCTTCGAGTGATATTGTCATTACGGACGATATATTCGTAGCAACCCCGCGGGAACTAACAATCCACACCATTTATTATATGTTGATTATTATGGTGTTGTGCAAGCTAAATATGTTGGTCCAATTGAAGGTTTCATTAACTATACTATTTGGGTTCCAAAGACCCTCATTGCTAACAGAGGGGACCCTCCTCGGGTCCTAACTCTAGTCACTGATCTCTTGCAGGACTATGCTTCTGGTGGGTCTAAATGGATAATTGATAGTGGATGCACTAGTCATATGATCGGAAGCAAAGAACTTGTGACGGAGTTGCGCCCAAATACAAATGATGTGTTCGTCACCTAAGGAGATAAGTCCAAGTCTAAGGTAACGGGTTTCGGCGAGGTAGTGATAGCTCCCGATGTCACTATCGTTGATGTCATGCTTGTCGAATCCCTTGGTTTCAATTTACTTTCAGTTCGTTCTCTTGGGAAGATAGGTTTGTCCGCCTTTTTTGATGATGGTGTTGTGGTCCTTTTGAGGAGCAAGACTCTTGACGTCGCATACGTGGGACATGTCGAAACTGAGTTGTTTGTGGTGGACTTTTCGAAGTCCACCAACTCTCAAGCGACGTGTTTTTTTGAAAAGGCGGACGTGGGGTGGTTGTGGCATCGCCACTTATCCCATGTCAACATGAGAACTTTGCAAAGTCTTCACAAAGGTGGCCTAATTCTAGGACTAAAAGAAAATGTTTTATTTTCCAAAGATCGCGTTTGTAGGTCGTGTGTTGAAGGAAAGATGCATGATGTCTCCCTTAAGGCCAAGACCATTATTTCATCAAAGAGGATATTGGAGCTTCTCCATGTTTATCTCTTTGGTGTCGTGCCCGAGGCAAGTCTTGGAGGCAAGAAGTATTGCTTGGTGATTGTCGATGACTATTCAAGATATACTTGGGTTTATTTCTTCAAGTTGAAGAGTGAAACCCAACAAACCATCATCGATTTCTCCAATCAAGTGCAACGTCAACACAATGTCCCAATCATGGATATTAGGAGTGACAATGGCAACGAGTTCAAGAACTGCACTTTCAATGAGTTCCTTAGTGAATAGGGTATTCGTCATCAATATTCCGCTGCATATGCCCCTAACAAAATGGTGTAGCCGAAAGGAAGAATCGAACTCTAATGGATATGGCAAGGACCATGTTGGCGGAGTATTCTCCTCCCCAATATTTATGGGCTGAAACCATATATACCGCATGCCACTCCTCCAACTGCCACTACATTCGCAAGGTCTTAGAGAAGACTCCATATGAGATCCTCACCGACAACAAACCCAATGTCTCCTACTTTCATGTCTTCGGTTGTAAGTGTTTCTATTTGATAAAGGGTTTTCGATTGTCTAAATTCCAATCTAAAACTTTTGAGGTTATATTTGTTGGTTACAGTGCCGAATCCCACACTTATAGAATCTTTGCCAAAACCTCACGGATAGTCATAGAATCTTGTAGTGTGTTTTTCTAGGAAAATGATGGCTCCCAAGTGGCGCAATTTCATGTTTCTAATATAGATGTTGAAATGCCTCAAGAAGCCATATGAAGGATGGGTGTGGGATTTTTCTGCCCCATTGAGGGACACCTTATGGCAAATCGAGAAGAACTATGTTCTACCGAAGTGGAGCCGTCCTCTACAATAGAAGAACAAGCCAAGGTGCCAAATGATGCACCTAACCAAGAACAAGCTCAAGACCCTCCTCTTATTGACCAAGTTACTATGCAAGAAGCAACCTCTCCTATCATTCAAGCTAGTCAAGGTCAAGGCCAAGATCAACCTTCTTCGTCCTCATCTCCACAAGTTGAAGCTAGTGTGGATAATAATGATGATGATCAAGGCCATCAATTAGGTCAAGATGGGGACCCAAATGATCAAGAGGATCAAGTGATCCCTCCTCGCAATAATGAGTAGATCGAAGCCCGTCGTGCTAAAAGGATTATAAAGGCCTTGAAGCGTATTGATGCATCCTATAACAAGGTATTGGAAGATGTTCAAGATAGAAGATACACTGGAAGGCAATTGTCAGACTTTAGTGAGGATCAAGCTCACATATCCATGGTGGAACCAAGAAAAGTGTTTGAAGCTCTTGAGGACTCCGATTGGTTGGAAGCTATGCATGATGAGCTCAATAACTTTGAGCGCAATAAAGTTTGGAAGCTAGTTGAGAAGCCCAAGGATTGCCAATGTTATTGGCACTAAGTGGATATTCAAGAACAAGCAAGATGACCATGGTATTTTCATAAGGAACAAGGAAAGATTGGTGGCTCAAGGCTACACTCAAGTGGTAGGCATTGACTTTGATGAAACCTATGTTCCCGCGGCTTGCCTTGAATCCATTTGTATGCTTATTCCATATGCATCTTCTCATAATTTCAAATTGCAACAAATGGATGTCAAAAGTGCTTTCTAAATGGTCCATTAAAATAGGAGGTATATGTAAGAAACCTCCAGGGTTCGAGAACCCCAACTTCCCTAACCATGTCTACAAGCTCTATAAGGCGCTCTAGGCCAACTCTATGTGGATGATATTATATTTGTCTCAACTAACCAAGCTTTTAATAATGAGTTCTCGAAGCTTATGACTGACAAGTTTGAGATGTCCATGATGGGAGAGCTTAAATTCTTCTTTGGCTTTGAGATCAAGCAATTGGCTCGTGGGACTTTCATTTCTCAAGCCAAGTATACCCAAGACATGCTCAAGAGGTTTAATTTCCAAGGTGCAAAAGAGAAGCCATCTCCTGTAGCGTTCCCACATTTAAATAATGTAAGAACACTTGTGTTATTGTGCTAGTCCCTGGATCAAATGCTAGCACCACAGTACAAAATGAATTATCATGCAACTGCGTCAAATTTTATTACATCGTAAGATCTAGTATTTACAAAAAGAGTATTACAACTTACATATTCTTAGAAGACTAGCAGAAAAACAAAGTATTACAGCGGAAAACATAGAACAACATTGAGCCCATCTTGTTCATGTGCCACGGGAAAAACATGTTGGCGGTAGACTCGAGATCCTAAACGAAGTCCTCACTCGTCTTCAGAACATCTACGGGATGGAATATGCATCCACGAGGGAGTCAATAAAATTTAATGTATTGGCAAGTAACACTATGATGGATATAAATGGCAAGACTAATACTACATGCGTATTTGGTTGAGTGGAGTTTTGGCTAAGTTTGCATAATGCTAGTTTTCTCCTATCTCTTTTGTAAAACAAACTTTTCTTTCCAAAGGGTGGCATCATTGGACTAAGATCCAAGCACCAAATCTACTGTTCACTTGGTCACATTTTACTTATTGAAAATGGTGATGTGATTCTTCCGTCCATCCTTGTCCAGCTGCTCATAGTTGTCCATAACCGGGGACACGGCTAAGATCTTAGTTTCTAACTCTGCAGAGGTTGTGCACTTTCACCCTTGTACTCTTTTCACCCAACATCCTATACATGCTGAATGTATTAAGGAAAGGAGAGAATCGAGTCGAAGTCTTTCAGAAGAATGAAAACTACCAACCAGCAAGACCCGTTCCACCTATAATTCTGCTACATCTGCTTGTCAAGCCATAGGTAGATTCCACACAACTTAATCGACTAAGCCAGAGTCCATATGACCAAAGGCTGCACTGGAAGCAATCTAAACTTGGGGAACATCAAAATCACTTTGTTCCTGGGTGGCATTCCTCAAGTGAACACCCCTCGAGGTGACACTCAACTCTCATCAGCCATGCAACCAAATCCACCCAGGTGGTTTATTGAAGTTGTTACTTAGAATTTTTACACAACATCAACTAAAAACAATTTTTAGCATTGCATAGCATCTATCAAGTCCTAAGGCTATATGGATAAGGTAAAGAGATTGGATACACACTACTAGGATAATAGCATAGCATAATATAACTTAGTAAAATTTCCTATCAATGCATACTACTCAAAAATCAACTAATGCATATTGAAAATACTGGGTAATTGATGGTGTGTTACTTGCCTTGTTGAAGTTGGTGAACAAATCACACTCTCTTCACAAAATATCATTGCTCTCCATACAATCTATACATTGAAAACACAAACGCAAAATAAACAAGCATACTAGCAATCAAACATACAAGTGAAGAAAACATACAAAGCAAGAATCATATTAAAAGGGGTTTAACCAAGTTGGCTAGGACAAGGTCAAGATTTGAGTTGGAAGGTTCATTCTCTCTTGGTTCACTTCTTGTTAAGGAAGTTCCAAGAGTTTACTTGGGATGGACTAGGTTGAGTTTGATGTGATCTAGCTTTAATATAAACATACTTGTTGAGGAATTTCCAAGAGTTCACCAAGGGTTATCTAACTATTTCAACTAAAGTAACACATAACAATGTGTAACACTTAGTCATATTCATCAAGAAAAATGAGTGATCTAGTTTAGTCTTTCCATTTTGGGTTAAGGTAGGTCTAGGTTCAACTAAATTGATAACAATAGAGATAACAAGATAAAATCTTGGGATTTTCCATCTGGGTCAAGGGTTGGACAAAAACAATTTGTTATTCTTCAACTTGTATGGATTGCTCCAAGTCTTCATATGCTTGTCTTCTTGTCATCTTCATGCTTCTATTTTAGTCTTGTTCCTTGGATGGATTCTTCTCTTGGTATTGGTGGATTCTTCATGGCTTTCTCACTAGTTGGTCCAAGGTGGGATGGGCTCAAAATACTATTAAGTCAATTATAAAAGAAAGGAATTAAGAAAGAGAGAGAGGAAGATGTTTTCTTCTGGATTTCTTCATACACTTGTACTTGCTTGAGTTGCTTCTAGTTGATGTAGAGTTCAATTCCTCCCTTCAATTTCTTCAATTGTCTTCCTTGTAGCTCTTCATGTTGCCATCAAGTTGAAAATGAAGTACCTCCTTGTGCTTGAGTCTTGATTTCTACTTTTCCCAACTTGATGAATTCTTGAAGAAATAATAGGGGAGTGGAGGAGTAGATAGAAAACTAGGTACTTGTGTTTAAGGTTCACTACTTGGTATTATATGAGATTGAAACATACTAGGGACTTAGGCTTGGCTCCAATTAGCCATAACATCAAAGAATAAAAGGATGGAAACAAATTCTAAGACATGGTAAAAAGGATGAATCACTATGTTGGGTTTTTGGTCAAAAACACATGGCCATGGTCCAAGGGTGTCCAAAATGGTTAGGTAATGATGTCACTTGTTCAAGGTTACCAAAAGGAACAAATTTGCAATAGGAACTATATTGAAAATATTTATAGAATTAAATCCATGTCAAAAATACTCAAATATACCACTTAAATCTAAATTGAAATTTAACTTGTTCAAAAATTATTTTGGAACAGAGGATGTGAAAGTACGCATCCTAAGGTTTCCAAAAATATTTTATTTGCAATTTTTGGATTTGTATAATTTGAATTATGCCAAAATTCATCAAACAAGCATATTTAAATTTGAACCAATTTAAGTTTTCCAAATTTGAATTTTAACAGTGCTAAAAGATTTTACAGATCCAGGGGATTTCAAAAAGTCCAAGTTTGTTCAATTTTTATTTATGGATCAAAAGTTATGATAAGTCTGAGATGTAGGGGCTTTTCTGCAAAATAGACCAATTAATTCTAGCGGGAGAAATATTCGAATTAAAGTCTAGCCACGTGGCTGATCCTGATTGGGCACTTGTGCTGTCTGGGAATTGATGTGGCCTGCTGACAGGGCGGTGATGTTGATAAGTGAATCAATCGGGGCCGTACGATCTAGATCTAACACAAACATACCGCTTCAGGCGGTATCTAATCCTAGCCGTTCGAAGGCACATCAACGATTAGGGAGAGAGATATGGGGCTCACCAGGATTTTCCGCCGGAGAATGGCGGCGCGGTGGCACGGGCGCTCGGGATCTTCACGCCGGCGACGATTCGGTTGTCCTCGGGCTCGGGGAAGACCACATCGGTGCTCAATACAGCACGGCGAGAAGGATGGCGGTGACGATATTGCCTCGGGTGGCTTCTGACGACGGCACGGTGTGGGAGATGGTGGCACCGCTCCGATCTTCCTCGGGCGCGCACGACGGTGGTGTTCCACTGCGTCAAATATTCAAACTAAGACATCACGAGGTGCGCACTGTCACGGGGATTCGTACGGGACCAAGAAGGACGGCGGAGAAGGGTTACCTCAGCCGGAGATGAGCTCGCACGGCGGCGGACAGTGGGCACTCTGGCGAGAGATTGGGGTTGTCTAGGGGCACGATTTTGACTGGGAGAGAGAGGGGAAATAAAGAGGGGCGCACGGGCTAAATAGGGGTGGTCTCCGGTAGGGCTTTAATGGGCTTGATGGCGAAGAAAAGGCGCAGCGAGGAATCCGGCCGTGACTGCCGGGATTTCTTTCCTGAGGAAGAAGATGGTGACGCCATCGCGTGCGTCACGCGTGGGACCGCTTCATCGGAGAGAGAAAGGTTCAGGTTTTATGCTACGCCTCAATGATACCTTGATAGCGTGTTGGGAACCCCAAGAGGAGGGTATGATGAGTGCAGCAGTAAGAATTTTCCTCACTTAAGAACCAAGGTTATCAATCCAGTAGGAGAAAGAGGATCTTCGGAAGGTTGATGCCACTGACGGTGGTGATGGCTCACCGGTCAGCAACAATGCGGAACCTGCACACAACACAACCAAAATACTTTGTTACATAAGAACAATCTCGATCATGTTAGGCAGCTCACGAGATCTACACATTAAGGCATAGGAGGAGAAGACACCCATCTAGCTACTGCTATGGACCCGTAGTCCAAGGAAGAACTACTCACGCATCACTCCGGAGGCGGCATGGTGATGAAGAGGCCTCCGGTGATGATCTCCTGTCTGGCAGGGTGCCGGGAGACAGCTTCAGAACCCCCCTGATCTAGGGTTGACGATGACGGCGGTTGTGGAACTTTTCGGGGCTATTTGATCAGGTGTCTAGGATTTTCCATCCGGGGGGAATAAATAGGAGAAAGGGCAAAGGCGGTGGAGCCATGGGGGCCCCACACCACCCCCTGGCGCGGCAAGGGGGTGCGCGCCACCCCATGGTGTGGGCCTCCTGGTGCCCCTCTTTGACTCCTCTTCAGTCTTCTGGATGCTTCCAGAGAAAATAGGAACTTCGGGATTTGTGGGGTCCAATTCCGAGAATATTTCCAGAACAACTTTTTTGAAATAAAAAACAGCAGAAAACAGGGAAATGGCACTTGGCATCTTGTTAATAGGTTAGTCCCGGAAAACGTGTAAAAATGACATAAAGAAGGGAGAGAACATGTAGCAATTGGCATAATATTATCATGGAGCATCAGAAATTTTAGACACGTTGGAGATGTATCAAGCATCCCCAAGCTTAGTTCCTACTCTTCCTCGAGTAGGTAAACGATAAAACAATAATTTCTGAGGTGACATGCTACTAACATAAACCTGATCATAAAATGTAAAAGCATATGTAAGCTAAGATCATAGAACTTTTAAACACAAACATGATAAATAGAACTTTAATAATAAAGCATAGCAATCACTTTGCATCATGAGAAGTATCTCAAATAAAAGGTCATGAATAACAATGCAAAGAAAGATATATGTTTTTTTCAGGTATAGAGAAAGCATGGCAAAGTGATATTTCGCTAGTCCTTAAGAATGGGGCAAAACATAAATGCCAGGACACCTTCAAAGTTCATGAGGAAGACTAGAGAAAATAATTTGAGAACAAACAATAACACATCATGAATCAATTAATAATGTTTTTGGGACAGATGCACATAAAACTCGGAATGGAAAAAACGCTCTCTCAAGTGTGCATAAAGTTAGAAAATTGAGACTCAACATAAAAGTAAAAGAAAGGCCCTTCGCAGAGGGAAGCAGGGATCTCTCATGTGCTAGAGATGTTTATTTTATTAAATAGAGGTATTAAAAGTTTGACACTCCTCCCATCCATCTTTCACAAACCATAGCTAACTGAATCCTCGGGTTCCTACCAAAAATCACATACCATGGAGGAGTGTCTATATTTTGAGAGATGTATGCTAATGTCAACGAATGGTAAACCGAAAATATAGTACGTCACAAGCCAACTGGATTCACAAGATCGGCTCACATATGAAGGACGCATCTGGGTAGAAGGTCTTCCCTCTTTCTCTTTTGTTTACACAATTATGCTTTGACTGATAAATCAGGGGCAAAAATAGTGAAGAGATTTTGTGTGTATTAATTTGGGGCTGTGCGCCCCGCTGCTCGTTCTTCTATCATTTGGATAAGTGGATGAAGCCACCAGTCCAGGGTGTAAAATCCAATCAACAAGTGAGATGAAGATTCTCTACTTACGTCCTCATGAGCAAAAATAGGAACACAAAGCAGTTGTTATTTTGAAGGTTTTAAAGGTAACACATGAGCAATTTACTTGGAGTGGCAGTTAAATACCACATGTAGGTAGGTATGGTGGACACAATGGGAAAACTTGGTTTTAGGGAGTTGGATGCACGATTAGAGCTCATACTCAGTATAGGTGGAGTCTTAGCAAAAGACTGGGAGCGACAAATCAAGAGAGAATAAGAGCCATAATCATGCATAGCAACATAAACATCATTAATTAAAGCATAAGCGGTATCACAAGTTCAAAAAATAATGATCATAGAGGCTATTAGTGACTGGTTCATAGTCATAAACATGGTGTGAGCATGCGCCAAGTCAACCAAATAAAACATCCGAAAGAGAATACCATAAATTTATGCTTCATTATGACAAGAACAACTCATGAATCATTCAATGGCACATTAAACACTCTCAGATATTTGAGGCTAATCATGATAATCAATAACTACAAGGCTCTAAAACTAAACTAAAATATAGCATGATAAGAAAAGGTTCTAGCCACAGTTTATACAAGCTTCTACTTGCACCATTAAAAATTCTACTTTAAGCAGCAGTTTCTTCTCCCAACAAGCACAATACAAGATATGTTTTAACAAAAAATACTATTCATGATATAGCAAGCAAAAATTAGAGTACTCACATAACACTACTAAGAGTAACAGCTCTGATAAGAGATGCATGCAAAACAGAAGCTAAATAAATGCAGCATCCAGACAAAGATTAAGAATACAAAGTATTCCCATGAAAAAGTGGAGCGTGTCACTCTCCAATAAAAGAATGCTGGGGTCCAACCAAGCTTATTGAAAAAATAAAAACAAACTGAAAGCAAAAAATAAAAGACGCTCCAAGTAAAGCACATAATATGTGACCGAATAAAAATATAGTTTCACTAGAAGTGACCTAATAATTTGTCGATGAAGAAGGGGATGCCTTGGGCATCCCCAAGTTTAGACGCTTGAGACTTCTTGGAATTTGCTGGGATGTACCACCGAGGCATCCCCAAGCTTAGGATTTCACTCTTCTCGATCACGTCATATCATCCTCTTCTCTTGGCCCTTGAAAACTTCCTTCACACCGAACTTCTCGCAATCTTCATTAGCAACGTTAGTGCAATCGAAATAATAAATTCACATGGTTCAGTTTCAACACAAGACTAACACTCAAAACACATTAGCTATTGTCACAACTTCTTTTAAAACTCTTTTTCTCAAAAGAACACCAAAAGAAAGAGATTAAGATGCAAATGCAATTATTGGCAGAAATCTGTCAAAACAGGACAGCAGCTAAATCTTCTGTTGCTCAAATAAAAAATTGGCCAACTAAGAAAAGTTGCATATATACCCAGGATTACGCACAAAAAAACTCAGGTCATTTTGAATTTTCTGTGATTTTATACGGATTAAACAGTGGACAGCAAAATTCTGTTTCCTACACAGAAATCCGAAATATAGCCTCAACTTTCCACTGGAGGCTTTACTTGGCTCAACAAAAACACAAAATAAAAGATACATCGGGGTTTCTAAGGAAATAGACAACTACCAGGTGCAAAGAAAACAAAAGAAAACGAAGGAAAACGGGTTGAAAACGGAGAAATAAAACGGGTTGTCTCCCGGTAGCGCTTTTCTTTAACGCCTTTCAGCTAGGCATAGAAAGCAACTCAAGTATTTTCAAGTGAAGAAGCATCAACATCATAACTTTGTCTAATAATAGATTCAAAATGTATCTTCATTCTATTCCTAGGAAAGTGTCCCATACCTTTCTTGAGTGGGAATTGATATTTAATACTCCCCTCTTTCATATCAATAACAGCACCAACAGTTCTAAGAAAAGGTCTTCCCAAAACAATAGGACAACAAGAATTGCATTCAATGTTCATAACAAAAAAATCAACAGGGACAAGGTTATTGTTAACCATAATAAGAACATCATCAATTCTCCCTAAAGTTTTCTTCTTAGCATTATCAGCAAGATGAGCATCCAAATAACAGTGTTCCAACGGTGGTAGATCAACAATATCATAAAGCTTTTTAGGCATAACAGAGATACTATCACCAAGATCACACAAATCATTGCAATCAAAATCATTTACTTTTATCTTAATAATGGGTTCCCAACCATCATCTAATTTCCTAGGGATAGATGTTTCAAGTTTCGGCTTTTCCTCTCTAACTTTCATGAGAGCATTGGTAATATGTTTAGTAAAGGCCATATTCATGGCACTGGCATTGGGAATTCCAGGAAGATTTTGGAGGAACGTAATAACTTCAGAGATATTGCAATCATCAAAATCAATATTATTATCATCAAAAGTAATGGGACCAATATCTCCCACATCTCTAAAAAATTCAGCACTTTTATCAGAAGCAATTTAGCACGTTTCACTAAAGGGGTGGAGACTTTGTTAACACCAACTACTTTACCATTGATAGTAAGAGGTTTACTATCACTTTGAGCTTCAGTTTACTAGTGGTGGTGATAGTGCAAACTTTAACAATATTATTCTTTTTAGTCAATTCATCTTCTCTTTCCCACTTAGCACGTAATTCAGCCATCAACCTAACATTATTATCAATTCGAACTTGGATGGAATTCAAAGTTTTACTTTCTTTAACATCATGTGGCAAAACCTTCAGTTTTAGAAAATCAACATCAATAGCTAGGCTATCTACTTTAGAGGCAAGAACATCTATTTTAGCAAGCTTTTCCTCAACAGATTTATTAAAAGCAGTTTGTGTGCTAATAAATTCTCTAAGCATGTTTTCAAGATCAGAGGTAGAGCTTTTATTATTATTGTAGGAATTTACATAAGAATTACCATAACCATTATTAGGAGGAAAGGGCTTATAATTGTTTCCACCAAAATTATTTCTATAAGCATTGTTATTAAAATTATTATTCCTAATATGGTTCACATCAACATGCTCTGCTTGAGCAACCAAATAGGCTAAAGGAACATTATTTGGATCAACTTGAGCTTTACCATTAACAAGCATCGACATAATAGCATCAAGCCTTTCACTCAAAGAGGAGGTTTCCTCAACAGAATTTACCTTCTTACCTTGTGGAGCTATCTCAGTGTGCAACTCTGAATAATTTATCATCATATCATCAAGAAGCTTTGTTGCATTGCCCAAAGTGATGGACATAAAGGTACCTCCAGCAACTGAATCCAATAGGTTCCTTGAGGAGAAACTCAGTCTTGCATAAAAGGTTTCTGTAATCATCCAAGTAGTCAGTCCATGAGTGGGACAATTCTTCACCATAGTTTTCATTATTTCCCAAGCTTTAGCAACATGTTCATTATCAAATTGTTTAAAATTCATTATGTCTCTTCTCAGGGATATAATCTTAGCAGGAGAATAATATTTTCCAATGAAAGCATCTTTACACTTAGTCCATGGATCAATACTATTTCTAGGCAAAGATAGCACCATTGTTTAGCTCTTCCTCTCAAAGAGAAAGGAAATAATTTCAGTTTAATAATATCTCCATCCACATCTTTATATTTTTGCATCTCACATAGTTCAACAAAATTATTAAGGTGAGCAGCAGCATCATCGGTACTAACACCAGAAAATTGCTCTTTCATAACAAGATTTAATAAAGCAGGTTTAATTTCATAGAAAGCAGCAGTAGGAGCAGGTGGAGCAATAGGTGTGCAAATAAAATCATTGTTCTTTGTGCTAGTGAAGTCACACAACTTAGTACTCTCAGAGGAACTCATTTTAGCAAAATAAAAGCAAGCAAATAAATAACAGCTATAAAGTAATCTAATTTTTTGTGTTTTCAAAGTAAAGAAGCAAAACAAGACAAAAATAAAAATAAGACAATAAACAAAATAAAGAGGTTGAGAGTGAGAGACTCCCCTTGCCAGAAGACTTCTTTCTCCCCGGCAACGGCGCCAGAAATTTCCTTGATGCTACGCCTCAATGATACCTTGATAGCGTGTTGGGAACCCCAAGAGGAGGGTATGATGAGTGCAGCAGTAAGAATTTCCCTCAGTTAAGAACCAAGGTTATCAATCCAGTAGGAGAAAGAGGATCTTCGGAAGGTTGATGCCACTGACGGTGGTGATGGCTCCCCGGTGTCAGCAACAACGCGGAACCTGCACACATCACAACCAAAATACTTTGTCCCAACGGTACAGTGAGGTTGCCAATCTCACCGGTCTTTCTGAAAACAAAGATTAGACGTATAGTGTGGAAAATAATGTATGCTTGCAGTAAGAAAAGAAAGCAGGAAATTGTAGTGGGGTTTGTTTAACAGTGTAGGAAAATGGACCGGGGTTCATAGGTTCACTAGTGGTGTCTCTCCGTAAAAGATAGCATGTTGGGTGAACAAATTACAGCTAGCCAATTGACAAATAAAGGTTGCACCGTAGTGCACATCCATGACATGATGACTACTATGATATTTAGTGCGGGCATTACAACAATATACATAGACCGTAATCCAACTGCATCTATGACTAATAATCCACCCTCAGGTTATCATCTGAACCCCCTTAGTTATTAAGTTGCAAGCAACAGATAATTGCATTAAACAATGTGTGTAATGTAAGCAATGATTGTGCACCCGGGCACTCACACCGCTGTTTTCTCCCTAGTGGCAACAACACATCCTCCCCCCGTCACGTTTTTGTCACTCGAGCACAGGCGAAAAGGAGGCATGAACCCACTATCGAGCATAAATACTCCCTCTTGGAGTCACTAGCAACTACTTGGCCAGAGCAACCACTAGCAACGGAAAGCATGCAAGATCACAAATAACATATGCAATAAAAGACTATAATCAACTTGGCATAAGTTCAATATTCCCCGGATCCCAGCAAACACAACACATAGACTTACATAAGAACAATCTCAATCATGTTAGGAGGCTCACGAGATCTAAACAATGAGGCATAGGAAGAGAAGACAAGCATCTAGATACTGCTATGGACCCGTAGTACAAGGATGAACTACTCACGCATCACTCCAGAGGAGGGCATGGTGATGAAGAGCCCTCCAGTGATGATCTCCTCTCCGGCAGGGTGCCGGGAGTCAGCTTCAGACCCCCCTTGATCTAGGGTTGACGATGACTGCGGTTGTGGAACTTTTTGGGGATATTTGATCAGGTGTCTAGGGTTTTCCATCCCAGAGGGAATAAATAAGTGAAAGGGCAAAGGCGGTGGAGCCCTGGGGGCCCCACACCACCCCCTGGCGCGGCCAAGGGGGGGCGCGCCACCCCATGGTGTGGGCCCCCTGGTGCCCCTCTTTGACTCCTCTTCGGTCTTTTGGATGCTTCCGAGGAAAATAGGAACTTCGGGATTTGTGGGGTCCAATTCCGAGAATATTTCCAGAACAACATTTTCTGAAATAAAAAACAGCAGAAAACAGGGAACTGGCATTTGGCATCTTGTTAATAGTTTAGTCCCAGAAAACGTGTAAAAATGACATAAAGAAGGGAGAAAACATGTAGCAATTGGCATAATATTATCATGGAGCATCAGAAATTATAGATACGTTGGAGACGCATCAGGGCTGCAAGGGATGGGCTCGTTTTCCTGGCCTGCCGACGGCCACACGCGTGTGAGGGGGTGAGGGAGGCGGGCTTCTGCCCCGCACGTGGGCGAGAGGGAGGGGTTTTGGGCTGGGCTGGTTTTCTCTTCTTTTTTTTCTTTTTCTATTTCTGTTTTCTATACCTACCTACTAATAAAGGCATTAAGGTTTCTGCCAAAATTTCCGTCCAACACAAAAAGACAGTTTTACCCTCCCATAGAAAACGAAATTATAATCCCTACCACCGCTTAAGTGAATAACCGTTCGTGAAAGTTTTATGCTAGCGCCGCGAGCACACGTTTCCTAGACTCCACAAATCCGTGCAGTCTGTCCTCCAACTCCGATGCGCCCCCGCCTTGCCATTGCGCCGCTCCACGAGCGTTCTCTTCGCTCATTCGAGCCGTGCAGCCCCTCGCTGAGCTGCCACCCGCGGTTACCGCCTCCCCACGCCCCAACGACACCAGGGTTGACTTTCCCTTACTCCTCATGGTTTGGATCTCGCAGACTCACGCGGACACGCCACGGGCGGCTTGAGCGAGAGGAGGGGACCAGGAAGGTGGATTCAAGCGGAGGAGTGGAGCACGACAACAAATGCTCGAGCTTGGTCACCGTCTCCCGTTCCGTCCGCTCGTGTATTAATCCACGATCCCCCGCGTCCCCAGCGCCGTCCTAGGGTTCCGGCCGCCGCCGGCGGCGCGGCCCGCCCCCGTCCCCGCCCCTCCCGCGCTCGCGCGTGCCCGTCGCCCCCCGCGGCGGCGGCGCGCGCCCCCCCGGCACATCCCGTCTCCGCTCCCCCGTCTCCCTCTCCCGTCGCCGCCGTCGGCAGAGCTCACCGGGCGCGGCTCGGGCGGCGCCGGCGGCGGCGGAATGTCCCTCCCCGCGCCAGGATGGGTGGAGGCGGGGCTCCGCCCGCCTGGCCTCGGTGCGCTTCGGTCGGCGGCGGCTCGGGCTCGGCCAGGAGGAGGAGTTGGTGGCGGCGGACGGCGCAGTGGCGGCGGACGGCGCAGCGGCGGCGGACACGGCGCACCCTCTCTGTCCCTCTCCGGCTGCCGGAGGTGAGCGCAGCGGCGGCGCCGCCAGTTGGTGGCGCGGGTGGCTAGGGTCCTGCCGGGCCCGGTAGGCCCAGATCTGGGCCCTATGGGTCCAATCTGGGTTGGTGCGGTCCCAAGCTCGACCCGGCTACCCGGTTTGACTGAGATTGAGGATGCTTGCGACGGAGTGGCGGCGGCGGCGACGACATGTCTTCTGCAGCGTGGCGTCGGGAGCTTCACGGACCCGGTTGGGTCCGGCCAGGCCTTTGGGGCCGATCATGAGGGTAGCAGCGGCGTCGGCCTACGTGCAGCAGCGTGGTGGCGGAGACTTCACGGACCCTCTCAGGGACCGGCCGGGCTTGCCCAGCCTGGTGTGTCTCTGCTACCGCGTCCGGTCGGCACTCGCCGATGGCGGTGGAGGTAGTCCTCCAGGTGGCTGTGCTGCAGCCGCCCTCCGGCTCCGATGTGGCATGGTGTGCTCCTGTGTGTTGCGTCCGGTCGGTTACCGTCTATGGCGGTGGAGGTAGATCCCTCCCACATGGTTGTGCTACTGCCGTCCTGTCTACGGCGGGTGCTCCTCGGTTCGACCGGTCGTGTGGTGCTCTCCTGGTGATACGACATCGGGGGCTTCAATTCCGTGGTGGCGTTTGTTGGTGGGTGGCAAGATGGGTGGAGCAGGTCGGATTGTCCAGGAGTGTGGGTGTCGAGGTCGGGAGAAATCCTTGTCTTCTTGACACCGACGCGGTGGTGCTTGTGAGTGTCGCCTTTCCTTCCTGAAGGGCGTCGGGTGTACCTCCTCCCCACTCCCTGTAGCGTACCGGGAGAAATCCTAGGACCCGTCCGGACAGCAGCAACGTCGTCGTTGTTTTTCTTCTTGGAGGTGTTGTTTGGTACGCGACAGTTCAGAGTGCTAGGATAGTGGTGGGACTTTGCCGGAGAGAGCGCAGCGGATGCGAGTCCCTTTTGTTTTCGTTGATCCACCTATGTCGGCTTTGTTTTTCTTTTCTTTTCCTCTCTTTTTTCTTTTGGGCGTGATTGTGCTGTTTTTGCCCCAGCAGTGGTCTCAAAACTTGTATCGGGTGGTTGCTATTAATATAGCGGGGCGAAAGCCTATTTCGAGATCATGTGCGCATCTCTGAACTTTTCTGCACCGCCCAGCCCGGCAGGTGGAAGGAATGCGGGATGGTGGTGTCCCAGACAGGGGGCAATGCCGGAGTGGTGGGAACTCGCCACGGGTGCCCTCTCGCTCAAAGGAAGAAGTCGTGGGAGAAGTTCGTCGGTAAGATGCATCTATCCGCGATGCAGTTCGTTCACCTCCGAACCAGACTTCTGCGGGCGCTGCACCGCACCAAACATCAGCTAGCATCCAACCGACCGGACTTCCCCGAGCTCTGATTTCCCTCGTGGATGGCCTCTAGCACCACGCAGTGTGAAATTTAGAAATGAGATAGCAGTAAGTTCAGATAAATACACCCGTGAATTTTACACACAAACTCCTACCGATGGTGTACTACTCTTCTGCAGACTGACCGAAGGAAAGTCAAGAGGGCTACGTGTGCTGCTGGGTCTACTGGCTATGTGTGTGTGTTTTGCTTGATCCTGTTGCTGGTCATGTGTGCGTAGATCTTTTTTTAAGCACATTGTGTGTCAGCAGTTTGTTTGGGCGATGGCAGCACATAATTAAATCCTAACCAATAGGAAACTTCAGAAATCATTCTATATGAAAACGTCAGAGGCTGTTTTATAGCTTCCCAACAGGTCTCGGATACATAGGCTTCTTGAAAACCCCGACCAAAAAACAGTGTGCTAGGCATAACTTGTATACTTTGATGGGAAGCTCAGTCACATGAACAGAAGTTCACGTCCATACTGATACAGCAAAAGTATTCTGTTTTTCCTTCAAAAATTTCACGCATTTATTTGATATCTACAAGTTTCATGTAGTCTGTAGCAATATGACTCGAATTCCACTGCAATATGTCATCGCGTCACACCCTACTAACATAGCCGTATAAATTTCGTTCTGTGCTTTGCTGCTGCCGATTCCTAGCTAACTACTCTAACTGCAATTGCTAGCTGTGACCTGTGAGAGATTATGTGTGGAGACCTGTTGCAAATAGGTTGCTGGCCGCTAGGCGAGAATCGAACTCGCGGAGGAGGGGTGAGCGATGTGCCTCACGCGTAGGGTGCGCGTCTCCCATGGCGACTCCAAGGGCGACGGGGCCGCGGCTTCCTCGCCGTCGCGCGCTGGCGCCAAGGCGCGTCGAAGATCCGGCCGCAGGGAGCGGTCGCTGCTAGCGGAGATGGAGGCGGAGCGCTGCTTCCGAGCGCTGTCGCCGGAGGCGAGATCTGCCGCCGAGGGAGGCGAAGGATCTGACTCGGAGCCGCGCGGGGCGGTCTCCATCGGCGAGTTCCTTGGCGCTGCGCTGGGAGCGGCGGCCAGGGCGCCGGGCGCTGGAGGGACGGCACCGGTCGCTGCCGTGGTGCCCTCTCCGCATCGGGGTGGGGAATCGGGGACTCGGGGTCCGCCGTGGTCGCCGCGTGAGTTTCCCCCGATGGTCGGCGTCGTGCCTGGGAGGTCTCCTTCGCGGCCGCTGGAGGGGGCTGAGTTCCGAGTCGGCGAGGTGCTAGTGCCGCTGCAGCAGCGGTGCTCGCCGGAGGAGACCAGGCCGGAACCGGGGGCGGTGACGGCGGCGCTCCAAGGAACCCTAGCCGGCTCGGGGGAGACGAGCGAGGGAGGGTGGACGCAGGTTGGGCCTCGGCCCAGGAAGCGTGGCGCGGCCAAGGGCCTAGGGGAGCAGGGCCCGCCACTGAGTGCTCAACGCGTGTCTGCCATCGTTTCGGTTGGTGGGCCGCAACCGGTGTTGGAGGCTAGGCTTTTGGGGGGGCCCGGCCCAAGAAACCGTTCGGGTATAAGAGGGGGTGGCTCACCCCCGAAACCCTAAACGCTTTCCTTCCTCGTTCGTCTTCTCCCACTGCTGCCAGCCGCCACCCCCACCCACCACCGAAACAACTCCTCCCGCTCATCTCCCCCTCCGGCGAGTGCTCCTACCGCCTCGTGAGGATGGACCGGGACCGCCGCTCTGGAGATCGACGGGGGAAGCGTTCCCTCGAGGACCGGGAGCTTGGCCGCGGCGGGGACCGTGGTCAAGACACAGATCTGCGGCTGCGGCTAGACCGCGAGCGCGACAGGGAGGTGTCTCGCCGGGCGCAACGTGAGCGTGACGAGTCCCTCCGCCGTCGGGAGGCGGATCAGCTGGAGGAGACGCGTCTCCGGACCCAGATCCAAGCCAACGGAGTGCGGGGGCACGACGTGGGGAGGGCCGGGGCGCGCCTTGCCCCACGGCTCTCGGGATCAAACTCCACTCCGGTTGGGGGGCTCAACCGGTTCCGACGGACGCGGCAAAGCCGATCTGCTTCAAGTGTGGACAGGAGGGGCACTTTCAGGCCGCATGCCATGGCGAGCCATTTTGCGTCAAGTGTGAAGTGAAGGGGCACTGGTCGGCGATGTGCCCGGGAGGGGCACAGTGCAAGCTCATCTGGGTGGGAGGAGGCCCGGGGGAACGGGGCTTCTTCCACCTGTCGGTGCCCTCGGAGAAAATGCCGAAGGCCACCCCTAACGCAGCTACCGTGCGAATCGAGAAAGGGAACTTCTCGGTGGAAGAAGTCGAAGATGAGTTCAAGGAATTGGCTGATGAGCTTTGGGATTGGCAAGTTAGACAGATCGGTCCGACGGAGTTCTCCTTGGTGTTCCCCTCCCGCGAGCTGCTGCGCATGGCTACTCGTGGGGGTGGTCTGACGCTCCCCATCACGGAGTTCAGGACGGTGGTATCCGCCTCAGAGGGAGACCCGCGGGCTTCGGAGATCCTCTCAGCGGTCTGGGTTAGGCTGCTGGAGGTTCCTCCTCCTTTCCATGTCGAGTCCTACCTGATGGGCGCAACCTTGGAGATCGGGGTCCCCTTGGAGGTGGACAGAGGCTCCCTGGCCGGCGACCACGCGCCTATTCGCATGAAGTTCGCGTGCCGCGCCCCGGTGCAGATCCCCCCTCCATCACCCTCTTCGTCAACATGCAGGGGTACTGCATCCCGGTGGAGCTCGAGGCGGACAAGGCCAAGTCCCCTCCCCCCTCCTCCCAATCACCCTAGGGAGGATGACGATGACGGAGAAGACGACGAGACGTCCTCGGACGACGAGGGGGAGGATTGGGACAGTCGTCGCTCTATGGAGCGGGAGAGGGCCAGGGCCAACTCCCTCCCCTCCAAGAGTGACAAGCAGGGCACCATGGACGGCGCGGGTTGCAAGCCCCCTCCAGGCGGGGCCACGGTCTCCACGGCACCACCTCCCTCGCTGCCCATCCTGCCCAAGTCCTCCTTTTCGCAATACGGCTCAAACTTCACTGATGACGGGGACATCTTCAAATCGCTTGGGGCGATCGTGTCGGCCGCGCAGCTGGAGCTCTCCTCCATCGCTAGCGACGTCACCATCCTGTCTCCCGCTGGCGCCCTCGACGTCTCTTCTTCCAGGGCAGACAGACCGGAGGGCGTGCAGTCCAAGGTCCGCCGGCTGGAGTTCTCCCCTGCCCCGACCACGGCGCCGGCCGGCCCTCCTGCCGCCATCGCCAAGGAGCGCCGCAGCAAGGCGAACCACGACCGCCCCGCACGGGTTGCGGCGGATGCGGGCTCCGCCGTGCCGGGATCCTCGCAGTCCGCTTAGCTCATGTGAAATCCCAGATTTACACTAAGTTAAGTATTAGAAGTATAACTAGCTTAGCTAAAGTCTGGCCTAAAAATTTCGTTTATATTTTAGTAAGGTTTATATTTTGTTAGGTTTAACCATACGACCGGTGAACCCGCACCGACCCGAGAGCAGTGTCAAACCACGGTGATGGTTGTAACCATATATGTGTGAAGTATTGATTGTCATGCAATTTATACGAGCATACGAAATTGAACTCAAGCAAGTCCGAAGACCATCACACCGTGGAACCGAATAAAAGGTGAATGATAAAAATGGAAGAATGCAAGTGCATAATACCACTAGTTATTACCACCTTTGTTGCTTGAGTGTTGAACCTTTGGAATTCTACAACTTGAAAGTTAGCTCTGATGTTGCTTTCGAGTCTTCACGGTCGAGGCCCTTCACGGTCGAGGCCCAGGAATCGGTAATTTCCATAGGGTAAGATTTGTGAGAAAAATCATTTTCTAACATATACTATAACATCAGTATAACTCCTTCCACCTAACTCGCTAAAATATTCGCGGGGGTAAATGGTGCCGAACAAGGGAACACTAATAATTTTACTTGGAAAAAAATCTCTATTAATAATTTATTCTCGATGAAACTTCTGACTAAAATTGAATTGTTACAAAATACACATTTTAATAATGCGGTTAGTGTTTGTATGATTATGTGGTGAAGCTAGGAATTCAATCGTCGGTACATGCACAAACTACCATACACGGTAGCAGCCTAAACAGCTAGCTTTCTACCTTTTACCAGAGCCTATCCCCACCGATTAAGCAAAATGACCACACCAGGATCTGGCAAGCAGAGGAGCAGCCACCGTAGCATACAGGGGCACGTTATGCTCTCGATAGAAGTCCAGAGGTGGGGAAAATCAAGTGAGGCACTTCTCCGCTCGCTAGCTGCAGGGCACTCATGTTCCTCTCATCTATGTACCATTTCTCCACGAAAACCAGAGCTCCGACACCTCCGGCACCATGGTCGTGACCTAGGCGACCAAGCACCAGAGAGCAAAGAGGCGAAGCAGAGATTCAGATCCCTATCACGTTTCGATGGTGGTCAATCCCACCCGTCGCTTGAAGAGGTGGCGACGGGATAGCGAGGTTGACGGCAGCGGCAACTCGCCCGCAAGCGGCATACAGCACTAGGTCGAGCTGGATGACCTGGAGCCGCAAGAGGCGCATCTCCAGCTCGGAACAGAGGAGGAGGAGCAGAGCTAGGAGAAAGAGGATTTGGGAAGAAGAGGGCCGTGGCCAGCCGTAAAATCACCCAGCATCAGGGGGAGTGGATCAAGAAGATCACTAGAAGACCAAACTAATCAAGTTTATTATCCTCTCACTGGCTCGAGGTAAAATCATGAATTTGGAGCATCAAGAAGAAATCTTTAAGACATATATTTGTTGTGCTTTGCTGAATTCTTATCTAGTGAATAAAATATGAACCCCAGTTCTCCTTTTACATCTTCCTGATTGTTTCAGTCAAAGATATATATGCTTTTGTCTTACCTCTGAACCAATTCACTTATAACTTGACATGTGAGTTTAAACGCTTTGACATGAGTAGTAGCTGGCAGAGAAATAATCATTTAAAGTTAGGAAGTATTAGCAGCCTGAAGTCATACCTACCATGATTTAGTTACACGAGTGCTAAGAAGCTTGTACTCTAGAAATTAAATAGCTTCAGCTCTTGTTGTTCTGGTTGGATTTTTCAGTAAATTGAAAACTGTACCAAACTACTTTGAGTAGGAGTTCTGTGCTGACACGTATATTTATTTGCTGATGGTAACAAGCACAAACCTTCGGAATTATAAGATGCACATGTACTATAGCATAATCTTCAGGTTCCAGTAGAAGAAATAAATCCCAGGGAACCACCAGGTCTCAATTAAGAAATTAAGTAAGCTTGGCCGGTGCTTGAGATATGGTTACTACACCTCAATTCTCGTGTGTTAGCAGGGAGGCCTAAAGAGTTAAACCAGTTCTTAACAGACAAGAATTTAGACTAGATCTTGTAAGAAATTAAAATGACCAACTCATTGACCTCCATGTGTTGTTCCTGTTTAGAATCATGTACAATGACCAGATAATCTGAAAGTGTAGACGCATATCATCAGCTAAGCACGTTTAGAACCAAGACACGAATCTGATGAGTCAGTTTAGTCTAATGCCTTCAGACATGACCTTCCCAACTAGAATTACCGTATACTAGGATTAGTAGCTCCAGATTTTCTTAATAGGATTATTCTCATCTGTGTAAATAAGGAAAGCCTACCACTAGTGCATCACTAGTATCTGCAAACCATATGCCAGGCATAGCTGCCTCATACAATGGCCATTAGTTTCGTACATAGTTTCCATTCAATTTGAACCTAGATCTAGGTGACCAAGTTCCCAGCCAATCAACATGTGCACACAGCAAGCTATGTTGCAGACAAACTCTAGTAGCCTAGCATCGCAAGTTGAACCCTCAGGACCTGGTGAGTCTTGTGTCATGTTTATCCTGGTAGCCGAGGATCTAGTTGGAGGCATCAGGGCACACCTATACTTTGGCTAAGCACATGTGTGTTCTAATAAGTATAGTGGGCTGTCTACCCCATGTGTGGCCTAATATTCTCTGGACACATAAATAACTCTCGATGCATCTGCTATCTAGTTAATTCACTACCTAGTACTAATAAACCTCGAACTCTACAATCATCCATGAACCCTATATTTGCAAACCAATTGGTCTGAGAAGATGTACATGAAGTATTAGTGTGTCCTATATACATTACCAAATTGATGCTAGTGAAAGATAATATAATGACCAAGTATGAACTCAGTTAATCATCAATAACAATCGGGTACATATGTAAAGCCTGCATGCACCAGTATCTTGTTTGTACTCTTGCGGCTTTGTGTTGATTAGACTTCATTTGCGTTTCCAGTTTCGGATCTGCCTTGCAATTCCTGTTTGCTGAGTTAGATCTTCCTTGATGTGCTAACTTCTGAGTATCCCAGGCAATTCCAGTTCTTTGATCATATCCAATTGATTATTTTTATCAAACTACTTGCAATCTATTATTGTGATATCATTTGCATCAAAGGAAAATATATTTTATGAACAATATGATTTGGATTGGGTTGATCGACTGATGGAGCAGTCGGTTAACTATTATGGTGGGTAGTTCGAACCCTTGTGTGGAGGCTGTCAAGCCATTGGAAGCGGGTTCGACTACATGGGATATCACATTAGGATAACAACAATTGCCTTCTTGTGCTCAAGCGCCGTAGTGACCGCGTTGACCACATGACCCTGTATGGTGCGGGGCTGAGCTGAAGTAGTTTCACCTTATAAGGCATATCTCCCAGGGATGGCAGTTTGGGAGTGGCCTATTTTGGCGACCAACTGTCGACAGTTTGGGAGTGGCCTATTTGGCGACCACCTGTCAAGAGGCCTCTGTGTAGGCATGTTATGGACGGGTAGCTGTTTCTGCCAGCTACGATGCGAGATATGTCAAACAAGGTGGGTGAAACGGCTCTGTGGCCATGAGAGTGTGAATGGGGCTTGCAACCTCGTACATATAACCGTGGACGTCTGTGGGTAAAGTAACGCACCTTTGCAGAGTGTATTAAATTGTGGCATTGTCACTCCCTATTCCGGGAAGGAGCTGTGAACGTGGCGAGAAAGGAATCCATAGGGGATTCTAGCAGCTCGTGAGACAAGAAGATCATAGATTTCAGAAGTAAAACTTGACTCTTTCCTAAAAATGCTTTAAAAAATCATTGAACTTTTGGGACCATTGGTCCTAGTAGCTGATAGTGCATTCAAACACTTTCTCCTATCCTGGACTTGTTGAGTACTTCCATGTACTCATCCCTATGTAAACCCCTCCCCTGCTTAGGTTGTGAGATGATAGACGCGGGAGTGGAATATCTGGACGCCGAGGAGGAGGAGGAATTCGAGGAGCATGCACCCACTGAAGGCGACGGAGAATTCTACTACTACTTGGACTTCAACCAGCAACCCGATGGGTGTATATATGAAGATCATAAAATTTAGGCCATTGTTATTGTTGCTTGTAAGATATGAGTTGTAATTTGATTTGTAAAAGTAATTTGAAGGATTATATATCGAATCCACTACCATGTTTCTGTTATGCTACTCTGATGGGCAAGATGCTGGTGAAGTGATGATTTACCAGCGTTGAGCCAAAGACGTGCACTTGCCACTCGAGTGGTGGCAGGTGTGGGTCGCCACAGGTGAGACTATGTTGGTGAAGATATCCTTTTATTGTGATACTATTCTTGTTTTACTTACCTTACCTATGCATGCAATTATATTGTTCATTAGTTGTTGTACTTGTGGGCTTTGTTTGTAAAACATAGGGGGAGCTCATGACTTTGTTGTTCGAGAGCCCGTCTATTTTTTACAAACCAAGCCTGGCTGTGATATTCATTGCAAATATGTGTGTTGTCATCAAACACAAAAAAAGGGGGAGATTCAAAGTGCAAATGCACCTAAATCTTGTTTTGGATGTTTGTTAATAACACATGTATTCTCTTAAGTGTACTGATGTTTTTCAGGGTCTTTCGATAATATTTCATATGGTGGTGTTGAGTGTCAAAAAGGAAAAAAGAGATCCCTAGAGGAAAACCTGCTGGAATTTATTTCCAAGCCGGAGTCTCCAGTCTGCCAGACCGGAATCTCTGGTATGAGGCTTTGCTGTGAAGATCCCAGAGCTGCATGTGTGGTGTCACCCACTGGACTCACACCGGAGACTATCCGGAGATTCACCGGAGTCTCCAGACTTTCTCCCACGCAAGCATGCTCGCTCGACCCCAGACATCCTCTCGTGGAGGCGACAAGACAAAGGGCGGAATCTTCAGCCTACACCGGAGTCTCCGTACTGGTCGATGCCCAAGCATGAAGTGAAGATGGCGTCGTGGTGTCACCCGCTAGAATCACTATGGAGACACACCGGAGTCTCCGGTGTGACATTTCCAGAAATGTCTCCAACGGCTCGAAATTGGGAGAGGGCTATAAATACCCCATCCCCTTCTCCTACCTTGGGTTAGCTTGTCCAGAATAGATCTCACCATTGCTAGATCTCACCCACCTTGCTAGATCTCCAAATCCCTCCACCCAAAAGTGTTGATCTTCAGAGGATTGGAGGAGAATGCCCCAATCTACGTCTTCACCAACCTGTTTTCCATTCCCCCCTCATTTGCTTGAGGAGAAGTAGTCTAGGGTTTCCTCTTGTGGAGAACTTAGACATCTTGCTACTCTTGGTGATTCTTGTGATTGTTGGGAGCCCCCGATTTGGTTGTGGGTGTGTGCCGCAAATTTGTTTGTAAAGGACTCGAGTCCCGCCTCAAAGGGGATCAATAGTGGAAGGTGGACTAGGCCTTTGTGGCGGGGTTCATCGGAGAATAGGGTGAGGCCTTTGTGGCATTGAGTAGGCCTTTGTGGCGAAACTCACACCCCTCCAACGAGACGTACTCCCTTAACAAGGAGGAACTCGAGAATACATCGTGTCTCCGCGTGCTTCCGTTATCGGTTACCTCGTTCCCTCTCCTTTACCTTACTTGTATTGTATTCTATATTAGTTGTTCTTATCATATAGGTAAATTCACCATAGTTGCATTATCTAGAGAATTTACCTTTGTGTCGAGCCTTAAATTGAAGAAAAATTAAAACTGGACGTAGCACCTACTCACCCCCTCTAGGTGCCCATACTATCCGTTCATATGGCGTAAGTGAGCGCCTTTAGCCTGTCGCGCGGCTCGGCTGCGTTGAAGCACGCTAAGTCCTCGTCCTCCTTCTCGCCGGCTGCCGGCATGCGCACCACCCGGTCGGGGATGAATACGTGAAAATCGACGAAGTCCGCAATATGGCAGGCGGTCTCCTAGATCTTCGGGTCCTCCCTGAGCTTCTCGTAGGTGGTCCCGGTCCGCATGGCACGGGAGAAGTCCTTAAGCTCAACCTCAGGGTACCAGGAGCGGATAAGGCATAGGGTCCATTCCGCTCCCCCACGCACAGCAGACTCCTGCAACCGGGTCATGGCGTCGTCAGCATTCTCCAAGCGGGTGGCCAGCTTGCAGATGCACGTAGGCATGTCTTCGCCCTTCTAGAGCTCCCCAAACAGCTCACTGGTGGCATCAACCAGCTCCTTGGATTCCTCGCCGAAGGCCTGCGCCATCTGGAGGGCACTGATTTTGAAGCCGACCATGGCGGTTTCGGTGGCCTCCACCCCATTGGAGGCAAGCGCCTGCCGCTTGGCCTGCGACGTCCGCGAGGGGTAGAACTCTGCGAAGAAAACGAGATAAGTCCCCCAGCCAGGGAAAAAGGTGAAAGTCTGCAACAAAGGCGAAAAAGGAGACAACTCACCTCTAAGCGTGAGGCCGACGTTCTTCAGCTCCGCCTGAAGAGTGTCGATGCCCTTGCTGATCTTGTCGACCTCCTCCGTGTGCTCGGCCGCCTGCTCCATGCCGGCATTCTCCAGGACCTCGAAGGCCTCCTTCTGCGCCTTGTAGACCGCAAGGAGATCCTTGACGCACACCTGCAGCTCCGCATTCTCCTTCGCCAGCCAGGCCGTCTCGTCCTGGTGCTGCCAACCGAGGTCGTTCAATCGCTTGACCTCGGCCTCCAGCCGGCCAACAGAAGAGGCCTCCTTCAGTCGGCCGCCCAGGTCCTTGCTCTCCTCTGCAACACCAACACTGATAGGCAGGATAAAGAAGTAAACTAGGCAGAGAAGGAAAACCAGGTGGGCAGACTTACGCCTAGCGGCTTCTTGGGCCTCCTGGAGTCGCTTGATCTCTCCGGTCGCGGTGTGCTCCTTGTACTGCGAAAGAAGAGCAAAGAGAATCATAATAAGAGCCAAAGGGTAAAGAAGAAAACATGAAAGAAAGAAGAGTGTACCTGGAGTAGCTCGCGAAAGTGCCTGAAGTCTTCTAGTTGAAGTTCCAGTTGGACTTAGGTGGCTCCGCCTGCCTGGAGCCACTTGCCTCCCCCGCTGCATGTGATGGAGGCGGCACGACCAGGGAAGGAATGACTATTAAGGGTTTAGCCCGGGCCTTCGCCTGGGCCTCTTTGGAGGCCTCCTCCTGCACGATGTCGGTGGCCTACATGCCGCCTCCTCCAGCCGCATGGCATGCGTGCGCCTTAGCGTCGCTCTCCTCCTCGATGGTCAGAGGAGGATCCACAAGATAATTGATGAGGGGATAGTAACCCGGTAGACTAACTCCCGGGTGTGATCCGGCCCAAGCGACGGCTGGGCCCAATCTGGCTGGAGACAAAGAAACTTCTGGAAGGCCCAGGGCTTGTAAGGTTCGTAACCCGGATTGTGGGTTACGGTAAGGAAAGTTAGGATTTGTATGTAGAGTTCGAGTAGGACTCAGAGAGCACTCCGTAGGGCAGGCCAAGGGGGGTATGAGTGCTATATAAACCAACCCCTAAGCTTAGCCTGGGAGATTTGGGTCATAGTTGTAATACCTGTTATCGAGTATCCAGCATTATTGATATCGAGATCCGGCGAGTTATTCTCCGGTTCTTAGATCGCTTTCGCCATGTCTTCCTTTGAGCTAAACCCTCTCCCGAATACCTGTGTCGACTTGCCCCAAGATCAGTTACCCCAGGTAACATCTGCCGTGATTATCCCACGACAGTTGGCGCCCACCATGGGGCCTGCGTCCAAAGGTGTTTACATCACGGGAGAAGCTCGGAAGAACATGAAGAACTTTGTCATCGGCGAGATCTACTCCAATGACGAAGGAGAAAAGATAGTGGACAATTCCGGATGGGAGTTGGAGCCGGATCACTTCGAATCCGGATCCATGGTGTCAATCGGCCAAATCAGTATCTTCATCGGCATGGTACGTACGCTCAATTTGAAAGGACAATATCATGTGCATGTTACAGGGATTTCCAGCAGGGACAAAAGGGCGTTGAAACAAACAGTGAATCCAGCCTTCTCGAGCCCTCCGGGATACTTGAGATGGGCAGAGCAAGAGGTAACGTGGAGCAGGAGAGATCATCCAGAAGGAATAGAGCGCCCCGGGACCTTGGCGTTAGTAGTTTCGCCACAGGTCAATGGTTACGAATTGAAAAAGGTGTTGATGGACGGAGGAAGCAGCATCAACATCCTATATTGGGAAACTTTCTTGCGCATGAACCTCAAGGAGTCCCAGCTACAAAAAAGTTCGACGGTGTTCCACGGGATCGTGCCGGGTCATTCGGCACGCCCCGAAGGAAAGATTGCATTGGAAGTAGCCTTTGGAGAATCGGTAGATAACTATCGGGTGGAGTGGCTCACGTTTGAAGTAGTCAAGCTGCATAGCCCCTACCACGCTCTGTTCGGAAGGCCGGCTTACGCTAAATTCATGGCTAGGCCGTGCTACGTATATCTGCAACTAAAGATTCCGGGCCCCAAGCAGACCATCACTATCCACGGAAACCGGGATATAGCAGCCGAATGCGATGAGGGAGATTCAGTAATGGCCGAGCAAGCCTGCAGGAAGGAGGAACTTCAGTATTACCGGTCTCAGGTGGATCCGGATGATGGTACAGCATTGAGAAGACCAGATGCCGAAGACGAAAGAGTAAAGTTTAAGGCGGCTCAAGACACCAAGAAAGTAGATTTTGTGGAAGGAGACCCCACCAAACAGTTCACTATAGGGTCCAATTTAGAGGATGCGCAAGAAAAGGCTCTAGTAGAGTTCATCCGTTCAAATGCGGATGTATTTGCCTGGACACCCAGCGACATGCCGGGTATCCCCACCGAGTTGGCGGAGCACAGTTTGCATGTGGATCCCAAGGCCAGGCTTGTGAAGCAAGGTATGAGAAAAATGAATGAAGAAAGGAGAAGAGCTATAGGTGAGGAAATAGCGCGACTGTTAACCGCAGGCTTTATCATGGAAGTATTCCACCCTAACTGGTTAGCAAATCCGGTTCTTGTGATGAAAAAGACAAATGAATGGAGGATGTGCATCGATTTCACGAGGCTCAACAAGCATTGCCCAAAGGATCCGTTCGCGCTGCCAAGGATAGACCAAATCATAGACGCGGTAGCCGGAAGCGACTTGCTATGCTTCTTAGACGCATATTCGGGATACCACCAGATTAAACTCAAGAGGGAAGATTGGCAGCAACGGAATCAGGCTTGATGTAGCATCAGTGGCACATCCGCAAGCCAACGGGCAAGTGGAGAGGGCGAACCAAGAGCTACTTCGAGGATTGAAACCACGACTGAGGGTTCCTTGTATCAGGGCCGCCGGGGCATGGGTTGAAGAACTTCCTTCCGTGGTCTGGGGTATCAATACTACGCCTAACCGATCCACCCAGATGACACCTTTCTTCATGGTCTACGGCGCAGAAGCAATATTACCAAGCGACATCATTCATGATTCACCAAGAGTGACAGCCTATGTCGAAGTGGAGAACGAGAAGAACCGGCAAGACGCTGTGGATATGTTAGAAGAGCAAAGAGAGCAAGCCTTGGAAAGGTCAGCCATATACCAGCAGGATTTGCGAAGATATCATAGTCGGCGGGTGAAAAGCCGGGTCTTCCAGGAGGGAGACTTGGTCCTGCGCTTGGTTCAGACAAACGAGGGAAAGCACAAACTATCGCCACCGTGGGAAGGACCTTTCATCGTAAGTCGGAGTCTACATAATGGGTCATATTACTTGATAGATGCAAGAGAAGAATCGGCTACAGTCAACGATACTGCCCACACTACTGCACCTATGCAAGAAAGAGATAGACCATGGAACGTGGCTCAGCTACGTCCGTACTATACTTAGCAGAAAACGATGTAACAGGCAGCAGGTTTCAGACGCACTCTTTTCCTATCCGGGGCACCCTTGGGGACTGGATGGGTTTTTAATGAGGCGGCTTGCTGGCCTAATTTTCTCATATCAAATAAAAAGGGGATTATCAAGAAAAGAGGCAATTGTTATTTATACGGCGTGCATATTCAGGTCTTGAGGGCTGGTTGCTCCTACAAGCACAGCTGCAAACTCAAAAGAGACCCGGCCTTGATGCCAATGAGTTATAGGGGTCGGCTACTCGAAAAAACGAGTGCGGCTACAATCTTATAACCGGACAAAGAAGTCCAAATTTCTCGGCTATTCTTACTTAAGCTCGATGTGACTCGCAACAAAGTGGCATGATTTGTTCGCCTACGATTACCATCAGTCATGAGACCCAAACGGGACTTGCTTGACCCCGTTTTCGTATTGATGTAACAACATGGTATCCACGCGAAAGCCGGCTTATAGTACAAGATAGTCGAAAGGGTCATCTAAACCACAAGTTATGCAGAGTATAAGGCCGACAGCCGGAAACTCAACGATTATCAAGCATAACTTCAAACCTCATAAAAAGCTGTCCTGAAGTCTTGGGCATTCAGCGACAGGCGATTCGTTTCCTTGAAAAAAAACAATCATGTGTCCTAGACGCGGAAACCCGGACTGGGGACTTATGAGCTCTAAGGAAGAAACAGCATCATCCAGCCGATAAAATTACAACGAGCCACGCATCCGGGTCTCAGGAGCTTAGGGATTCAGGTGTAAAACCGTTCCCTAGACGCCAACGACACCCGGAGGACGGGTCTTGCTAAGGAAAGTATAAAAAAAAGTATAAGGTATCGAGAATAAAGCAAGTGGATATCAAGAACAAGCAAATGCAAAGACACATTCATCAAAAGCCCAAAGGGGCGCAAAGTGCATCGGGAGTTTAAATAAAAGTATTACAAAAACCATAAAGTATCAAAAGAGCACAGGCGCTCTGCTTAAACGAATAGTAAAGCTGTTTTAACGATGCTTTGCCGGCTGACGTATGTGGAATGATAGGTATTACTTCAAGCTGCAGGGTCCATCTTGGCCTTGCCCTTGTCGCCACCGGTAGTTGCGGCGCCACTCGGGTCAGCAGCAGTCCCGGGTTGTGCAGCAGAAGTTGCAGGAGCAGAGTCGGCCTCGGTCTTCTTGGCGGCTTCTTCCTTCATCTTGATCGCCTCCTCCCTCCAACGGGCAAGCATATCGAACGGCTGGGGGCGGTTCGCCTTGACAACCTTGTCATTAGCATCATAAGCCGGGAGAATCACATCAATTTCTAGGGCATCAGCGATAACACTAGCCGGATGACGGACTTCTTTCTGAATAGCCTTGAAGTCCTTTGGCAAAAACTTGGACCCATCCAAGTTGAACTCTGGGAATCCGCTCATAAGTTTGGCCAGCTCTAGCTTGGGAGCGTAGGCCTTAGCCAACGCGAGTCCCCGGGTTACCCCAAATCGGCAGGAGGACCGTTTCCAGTGCCAAATCCACTCGGGGATTGTAGAGCAGCATTCCAGTACTCTCTTCATGTTATCTGGCCTGACACCCGGCAGTCGCAACTCGTCAAGTATCCAACTGACTCCGCTGCAAAGTTGGCGAAGAGTATTCTTGATGGTTTTAAGCTTGGCAGCATCATCTTCTTCGGGGGCAGCATCACGTGGGCCTGCTAAAAAAGGCAAAAGGAGCAAAGATAGTAGGCAAGCAAGTGCAGTTGTTCAAATCAAAGCAATCCGAGTCATAAAAAGGTGAAATTTAAAAATCTTACCAGTCGCAGTACGGTGAACATCAGCAATTTGAGCAGAAAGAGTTGTAAGTTTGTCCTTAGCCCTGTGAGCTCTCTTCCTGTACTTTTTCGTCATCTTTTGGCACCTGCGAGCCTCAGTCTCAGCAGCTTCACGAAGGGCCGTTTCTTTTTCAATACGCTTGGTGGACTTGGCCAGCTTCTTCTCCAACTGTGAAACATAGTCCTGTAAAGAAGCATGAAGAGGGATCAGCCAGAAACATTATGCAAAGTTCCAAGCAAGTTACCTAGTAATTTACTCGGAACTTGGGGACTATGTATGGAAACAATTGATGATTAGTCGGGATTACCTCGTGCTTGGTTATTAAGGCATCTAGTATGTTTTCTTCGTCGCCCTTCAAGGTATGGAGGGCATCTAGCATTTGAGCAAAGGTCATGTCTTCAGGGCGAAGTTGAGAAGGGCCGGAGGATTGGCCCTCTTGTGGAGGAGTTGTTCCGGGTTTGGGGGTCGAAACCCGGATTGTTTGAACGTCCGGGTTAGGAGAGCCCGACTTGGTCTCCAAAATGATGTCTTCGTCCACTTCTTCAGAGGGCTGGGGTGATGCAGTCTTTGGTGGAATTGGGTCCTTAAAAGGATCTTCTCCATTTCCGTCCTCGGCCTCGTCCTCAACCTCAACGTCCATGTCATCACTCGGCTTCTCTTCTCCCTGCTCTTCTGATTCAGGGATATCCGGGTCGCTCAGCGTAACTGTGGCGCTGAAGAAAAGAAGGGAGACATTGATCAATGGAATATACGGAAAAAAGAAAGGTAACCAGTACGAGAAAATGTAAGTAAAGGTAGTTTACCCGGTGTTCACGGCATAATCCGGGGGAAGCTCGCCGCTGGAGGCGGATGACGTTGGTAAGAGCACTGGCTGCGGTACGCGAAATTGCCCGGCAAGTGGATGATTAGGAGACGGATGACGTTGAGGAGATTGGGAAGGTTGAGCTGGAGGGGTACTGGCTCGATGAGTGGGTGAAGTGGAGATACCCGGGTTAAGGGGATCATCCCCCGGAGAATTCCGGGTCACCCTACGTTTAGTCGGGAGAGGGTCCTTCAAGAAGGGTGAATGTGATAATCGCTCGTTAAGTTCATGCATAGCAGCAAAGGAGTAAGGCGCACGAGACATAGAAGAGAAGGGAACCTTTTCAACTACCCCTCTAGCCTTCCTTTTGTTTCCAACTGGGGGCTCCTGGTCAGACTCGGTGGCTTCCGGGTCATTTTCTTCTTCCTCCTCTTCATCCCCCGACCCTGAAAGCCGAGTAAGTATCAGATAAGAGAAATAACACAGATGAAGGGCAGGTGTAAAGGGTATGGGAGAGTACCCTCATCATCATCAACAGACTCGGTTTCCTCTTCGGGGTCTTGAGAAGGAGGAGGGTTTTCGACTTTCCAGAAGGGATCGTCAGCCTGTGAACAAATAAACACAAGTGGTGGTTAGAGACTATAACGGACGAAGGTACTGAAATAAGAAAAAGGAGTCAGGTCTTACCGCTGGGGCGGGATTTTCCCGAGTAAACGGGGGTAACCCGGCAGTGTTCTTTATAACATCTAGTCTCTCCATCAGGAAGCCCTTGATGGTCTTGTTGGTGTTACCGGCAGGGAAGTTCTTGGTGGAGTAGCGGAGGGAATCTGTGACGTGACCCGAATATTCGTGTAACAGCTTCGAGCGAATCGAGTTGGGCTGAACCCGGAAGTCTACCCAAGTCTTTATTAGATTGAGCCCAAGAAGGCCGTGGGCTGAGAGAGCTGCTAGTTTGGCCAGAAGGGGCTGAATCGCTTCCCTATCAAGATCAGATGCAAAAGCACTGAAAGACTCGGAGGGCTCGAGAAGGCTCTCCGAATAACCCGGTAGTTTCCTCTCACCATCCGGAGAAGTGTCGTGGCAATAAAAGAAGGATAATTGCCAGTTTTTGGCGTTGGAGTTCAGGTTGAGAGGTGGCATCAGTGAGTGTTTGCGGCGCTGGATGGATACCCCGCCGCAGGTAAGAAGCGTTCCGTCACCGCTCTCATGGCATGGTTCGCATTGGAATAATTCGGTAAAAAGAGCAAGGTTTGGTGGAGTGCATAAGTACGACTCGGACAAAACTATGAAGTGGGTGATGTTCAGCATAGAGTTAGGCCCTATGTCGAACACCCGGAGGCCGTAGTGGCTCAAGACTTCCCGGAAAAAAGGGTGACCCGGAGGACGGAATCCCCGGGTCACATGCTCGGTAAAACAAATTACCTCGTTCCCGATGGGAGTGGGACGGGTCTCATCGCCAGGAGCCCTCCAGTGTATTTCCTTTTGAGAAGGAAGGATTCCTAACTCGGCCATCCCATCTAGCTTGGCCTTTGTCGTTGAAGACCGACCCCAGTTGGCAGAAGTGGTTCGAGAGGCCTTTGCAGAAGCCGGGTGTTTTCCTTGTCTTTTAGGAGCCATGGAGTTGACCTGCAAGGGACAGGAAATGTATGGAGTAAGATTCGGAACATCAAATTATTCGAGTCTGGAGACGTCAAGGCGTTGAAGGCTAAAATGAAACCCGGATAATGCGCTACGATGTTAAATGCGGAAGATTTTCCGGGTGTCAGATGAGGTTGAGTAAATTGTTAATTACTTACGCGTTGAGGTGAATTGGGTGAACATGGATGGTTGCCCATACCTTTATTGTGGAGGGATTAGCTGGAAAAAGAGGATTTTCCGGGTGTTAATGCGACAGGCGGAAAGAACAAGGTGGAATGGATCTAGATCGAAAAGCTTGCAAGCAATCTTATGCAAAGTTGGATGGCCAATAAAGGCGCGGGGATGAGCTGCGACTACGCATCAGGTGATTAAAGGAACTAAGGTCTATCGAAGCGGTTCAATTTGATGATATCAGAAAATTAGTTTACGGGTTGACCCAGATCCAATCTTGGTCAGATTGAAAAGGTTGCGAGCTTCAATTGAATGGTTGAGAAAGGCTTACCAAAGGAGTTGAGGTCCGAAGTGAGGGTGGTGCGTGGCGCGGCTTGAGTGTCACGTCACGGCCCTCGATGAGGAAGCGCGGGTGTGACAGCGATGCTTAATGGCGGTGCTGGATAGCTCGAGGATGAGTGCGGCCGGTGGTGGCCTTATCTTTCTTGGAGCGTGCAAGCCCGGTGGCAGAAATTGCGAGGGAGCGTGGAGAAAAGGGATGATGAAACGAGATGAATGGCTTAGGGTTACCATCGGCTGATATTTATAAGGGAGGTGGTGAGCTCACCTATGGCCCGAAAGCCGGAAATTACGGAACAGTAATTATCCGTGCGGATCTGGCGGCATATGCATTCGGAATTAGGCAAAATATCCCGTTGACGGGGGAAGTGCAGCTTGCCCCGAGATATCAGGGATCTTTATCGAGTAGGGCCCTGACATTTTAGGGTTTAAAATTGGAAAGGCCAGTTAAGCATTCAAGGAAGGATC
The DNA here is from genome assembly GCA_028641055.1 of Alopecurus myosuroides. Taxonomy (NCBI): domain Eukaryota; kingdom Viridiplantae; phylum Streptophyta; class Magnoliopsida; order Poales; family Poaceae; genus Alopecurus; species Alopecurus myosuroides. The sequence goes on along the minus strand of CM054057.1, from coordinate 522,328,040 downwards.
GAGCTATCACATGACAGACATGGAGCTGTGCCTGGTCATCTGTTAAAGCAACTTAACTCGGTTCCCATAGGCTTGGGCGTTTCACATCTTTTTCAGGGAATAGCGAGCGCTCCGAGGATGAATCCGTGAAGCCCGCGCTATCCTGGGGACTACTGATGAGGGGATAGTAACCCGGTAGACTAACTCCCGGGTGTGATCCGGCCCAAGCGACGGCTGGGCCCAATCTGGCTGGAGACAAAGAAACTTCTGGAAGGCCCAGGGCTTGTAAGGTTCGTAACCCGGATTGTGGGTTACGGTAAGGAAAGTTAGGATTTGTATGTAGAGTTCGAGTAGGACTCAGAGAGCACTCCGTAGGGCAGGCCAAGGGGGGTATGAGTGCTATATAAACCAACCCCTAAGCTTAGCCTGGGAGATTTGGGTCATAGTTGTAATACCTGTTATCGAGTATCCAGCATTATTGATATCGAGATCCGGCGAGTTATTCTCCGGTTCTTAGATCGCTTTCGCCATGTCTTCCTTTGAGCTAAACCCTCTCCCGAATACCTGTGTCGACTTGCCCCAAGATCAGTTACCCCAGGTAACATCTGCCGTGATTATCCCACGACAATAATCCTCCACCAACAGAGGGTTCTCTCTCATGTCGCGGTCAACCCCATGGTGTTGACGTCCTTTGTCTCGATGTTCACAGCTGCCGCAACGGCCGCCTGGGCCATCTCGAACGCCGCGCCAAGGGACGGGATCGGGAACACCCCCTCCACGGCCTGGTCGTCTGCGCCTTCTTCGGCGCGTAGTTCTGGCACCAAAGGCAGTGTTGGTGTCTCGCCCCCCCCCCCCGCCCCAACTTTTTGGGCGGGCTGCACAAAATAAACAACAAGGGTTAAGGAAGGCTGGATTTCCCAGCCAGACAAGCATTGCGAAAGGGAGGACTTACCCATCAATGGTCGAAGGCGCTGATGGCCTCCTCTTCTTCTTCTTCCACGAGCTAGATGCCTCGCTGACGTGCTCCTCCTCCCCCCCGGTCAGATTCGCCCGCTTCCGAGGGCGGGCCATTGAAGACCCCGTGGATGGTGCATCATCATCAGAAATTAGGATGATGTGGGGGTCGGACCGTTGCTCTCCAAGATCAGCTGGCTCACCCTACTGGGTCACCCCGTTGAGGGCGAGATCGCCCTCGCCCTGCTCGGGCTCCTGCGTGTCCGGCTGGAAGTCCTCGTCCTCCGTCGCCTAGGTCTTCGCGGTCGGGGCTGCCTTCTTCCAGGGCAGAATCAAGATGTCCGTCTTGAAGACGGGGTCGTCATGCCCATCCTCCTCGTCTCGTGCCTCGAACATCCGCGAGAGGTCCTAGCCGGCTTGAGTAGAAGGGAAAAGAAAATCCATACGGTGAGAACAAAAGTATCAGAAGAGAAAGGCATGAGAAAACTTACCCGGGGAGGCGGATTCACGCGGTTGTAGGGGCTCCCGGCCCAACGACCAGCCGGAGACGACACGCTCCTTCATGACCATCCAGATCCACTCGCTCAAGCCTTCTGTCTTGAGCGCCCTGTGGGACAGCCCGGTCGGGTATCGCCGGCCCGACAACTGCCAGATCTTGTGCGACCGCTCGTGTAGCGGCCACAATCGGTGCGCAAGCCAACTGAGTGTGAGGTCACACCCAGTCATGCGTTTGCCGATCAAGTCCGCAATAGGGTTGGCCATCTAGCTGAGGTTGACATCTCGGGACCTTTCTGGGTGTCCTAGACGTTCCGGGACGGCGGCCCGACACTCAAGGCGGGCAAGTTGATCTAGTACTCCTCCTCCTTGGCGTTCCGGACGTAGAAGAAGGACTTCTGCCAGTCCTTTATGCTCTCTTGCGTCTGGAACTTTGGCATATTATTCCGTGGCCGGTTGTAGACGATGCAACCGCCGCACTCTAGGGGCCGGAAGTGGAAGTAATACTGCCGGTGATACGTCATAAACGTATCCTTAATTTCTGATGTTCCATGTTGTTTTCCTATTGTTTCCCACATGTTTGCTATACACTTTATGCCATTTTTATCGATTTTTCGAAATAACCTATTGACAAGATGCCACAGAGCCAGTTCCTTGTTTTCTGCTGTTTTTAGTTTCAGAAAAGTTGTTCTGAAAATATTCTCGGAATTGGAAAATTCGAAGCCCGGAAGTCTTAGAATTCCCGAAGGTTCCACGGAGTCCTGAAGAGACCCGGAGGGGGGACCTCAGGGGGCCCACACCATAGGGCAGCACGCCCCTGTAAGGACCCCAGACCGGCAGTCTGAAACCCTACGTATGCATACATTCACGATCCCAGAAAGATCAGTCGTGAACAACATACACAGTTGGCACACAGATATACATCATCCATTACACGAATACATAAAGGTATTACACAAATGATCACATGATCAAGTTTAACACAACTGCCAAAAGGGCAGGCAACTTAACAAACACAGCGGAAGACAAATAAAACACAACGTAGTTGAGCCCATGTCACGCCTTAACCTACAGGCTGCTGACCCGGAGACAATCCTAGTTCGCAAAGCCGTCAACTCCGTACTTCTCTTCATAGATATCCTTTGGAGGCTCCTTCTCCAAATCTGATAAGTAGATACCAGGGGCGAAACCATAATGAGTACATTTGAATGTACTCAGCAAGACATCCATCATGTCACTTACCAACATGCAAGTATGCTTATATGGTGGAATAGGTAGGCTATAAATATGGTTCACTATCAATGGTGTTCATATATGATGACACCACAGTTGCAGTCAGATTAATCTGTGTCTTCGTTGAAGAAGATACTTCAGAAGAAAATAATATAGTTTTATTTCTCTTGTAGATATCACATGTACAAGAGGTTTTGTAAAACTTTGTTTAAGAATATTTTCTCTTTGCAAAACTTCTTGGAATCAGTTTCCAGAATTCTTGCTTAGAGTAGAAAAGGTTTTCTTTGCAAAACATTTTGTTTTGTATAACATCATCTGGCTTTTCATCATCGACGATACCTCCACGGTATAAGTTTCCATTCCTTTCCGAACTTCACAAGTTCAACACTTCCTTTCCAAAATTCTCTTTCAAAAACTTCCTTTTTGAAAACATTGACACAATGCTAGCTACATGGCCATTCAACTGTCCATATCCGAGGACGCGGCTTCTTCGAAAAAGTTATACTCTGCAGAGGTGTACACATCCACCAGATCCAGTACACCTCCCGTGAAACAACCACGGACTGTAACAACAGTATGTAAACATCAGGTATCTGATCATAACCATCCACTATGTTCAAGCTAGAATATGCCTATCTCTCAGTTTTAATCTCCTCGGCACCATGTCGCACATCGCCATGACAGGAGACTTAACCGATGCAACCGGAGGGAAAATTAATCCCACACTTTTTATGTCTCAACATTGGGAGTTTTGACGACATTCGGTTCGAGGGTACGACGCCCCTTATAGCAAGTGAGATAGCACACACTAATAGGAACAAACTTCAAGTTAAGCCCCGTGCCCATGTTAGGGTAGGGTGGCAGTACGGTAAAGGTTGTCCGGCGAAGACTAGGTTATGTGTCATTTTTGAAAACACCACTTTCTCAAAAATGACCACTTCCACATTCCTCCGGAGAACAAGGATCCGCCTTTTCTCCGGGTTTTTCCGTAAAGCCTTTGTTTTGTAGAATCACAATTTTAGAGTGTCCACTTAGGGACTAGTATATTTGATGGTAATAAATACCATATGGTGGCTTATGGGCTTGGTATTACCAAGGTTAACTACTGGCATGATAGTCACCTATAATATAGTATAGTAGTAATTCCACATCAAAAATAGTTTTGATAATCAAGTTTTTTGTAAAACTTCAGAGGTAAAACATGCATGATAGATAATGATAAGTATTGTATCAGCAAGCATCAGGATGGCTTGCCTGGTATCTCTTTGTGTCCCTGGTTGTTGGAGTGACTGGAACTTGAAACAGAGCTTCACGACACTTCCTTCCTCTTCGTTTTCTAACGCCGTAAAAAGAGAATAAAGGACACACATTCAGAACCAAACAAGACAAACAAGGCTACAAGTAATACATACAGCAAGCAATCAAGAAGTACCACCCAAGTTCTCAATTTTTCCCTTAAGAAAAATTGGCATAAAAAACTATAGTTGAAAAGTCTGCTTTTTTCCTAGTGTTTATGTGTGGCCAATTCAATGATTTTTAGTTAAGAACACCATGGACCAGTGGGGTAGAGCACATGTTACTAGACAGTAGGGTGTCACATAAAACACATTTTTATGTCTAAAAACTTCCCCAACAATCTCTATGGCTAGCACACATAATTTGCTAAATTACTCAAGTGGTGAAATAAGCTCATGACAACAAGTCAAACCTATTTTTCCACCATGAGGCAAACATACCAGTGGGTGTTCCACTAGCAAATATGCTCACCAAGAGGTTAATAAGCCTCTGGTCACTTTTATAAAAGTGCTCAAAACAAACAAACAAGCATCCAAAAACTCCTACTCATTACTAGTAGAAAATTTAGGAAAAATACTAGACTAGTTTAGGCTACACTAGTTAATTTTATGCACAAGTGTGCAAGCTAGCAGAGGAAAAATACTCCTCTAACCAGTACCATAAATGCTACTGGATTCCACAAAATAACATAAAAAGCATAGCTAGGAAACAAGGAAAAACTATGCTTAAAATGCTACACCTGTGAGGAGGTTAATTCCTAGTCATCCAAGTGTTACTCATGCTTTTATGCTACTTAAGAGGAAACCTATCAGAGGTGAAAACCCTAAGATAATAATACCACAAGGACATTCCATCCTCTGGTTTCCATACCAAAGATTCATATTTTTCCCTAGGGGAAAACAAGACAAAAAGCATACATGAATATCCTAGTATGAAATTTAGACTTTAAGCATTTCTATTTAAATCTATTTCAAACACAAGCACCAAGTATCTAGAGGTTCTATAACCAACATAACAGTACCTAAATGGTACTGGTTTCATGAGAATTAATCTAGCAATAAGCCTAAAAAGCATTTAAAGATCTACTCAAAACATATACAAAAGAAACACATCTAGTGTGGGGGGAAATAATGTTTCCACCAAAAATGCAATGACACCAGTGGGGGTTCCACTATCATATCAAAGCATTAAGAGGTCACAATGCCTCTGGTCCAATTGCTAAAAATTAACAAAAAACTAAACTAGCATCTAGTGCATTAACAATACTAGCAGAAAATAATAGGGTGCTTAAATAATCAAGGCACTGCTACTCATGTTATTGTTTTCACACAAGTGAAAACTTTAGGGGTCAAGTACTCATAACAAACTTATCAAAATGCTACTGGACCTATGGATACAACCCAAAAATATGTGGTCACAAAACCACAAATGATTATGTCAAACTTCCACACCTGAGGGAATTTTTCCATAACCATTCTCATAGTCATGACAAAGCTAATAGTGCTTTTCTACCAATTCCAATGCAAGATAGCAGAGGTGATAACAACACAAACTAAGTACCAACATGGTACTGGATACACTCAAAAAATCCAAGTGCTTTGCACATGAATTCATCACTCAAAAATGCTATGCAAGTATTACTAAAGAATAATCAAATGCTATTAACAAAAATTCTATTTCTTCTCAACTCAAGTCCACACATTCTAACATGATAAAATAGCTAAGTAACACTTAGAAAACAAGTTCACACAACTTATACATGCTAGAAAACAATATTGTAACACAAAAATATAATCACAACAATTAATTATCTAAAAATGCCAAAATGGCAGAAACATGCATTTTAAAGATCTGTCCACCAAATTTTGTAGGATGCTCAAAAAATTAAACCCTTATAGGTTTGGATAGCCCTAAACATATACAAGACCATCCAGTTGAGTTTGCATCAAAAATCATTTTTAATAATTTTATAAAAATCACCAAAGTGCTCTCTGGTGTTTTACCAAAATGCATGCCATTTCAAAAATACAATGAATTTGGAAACGAGGTTAAGTGCTCCTGTTAGGAAATTTCAAGAGCTTTCCAATGCAATTGGCCTCACTTCATTCTGAGTTGTGAAATTAAAATGGTTCTCATTTTGGTGTTTCTGGTAGCTGTTACCAAAACATTTTTCATTTCAAATACATCCATCCAAATGTAGATCTACAACTTGGAGATGGTTTAGAATTAGTTTGTGTACCTCTGTGAATTTTGGTTTGGCAAAATTCATCTTTTAGATTGCCTTTTGGAGCCAAAAGCAAACATGCACTTTCTCTGTAAAAATTAAAATGGAAAAGAAGGCAGGGATGGGCCAGATCTTCTAAATGGGCCGGCCAGAACGATTTGCACCGTGGGGGAAGCTAGCCGCAGTGGCTGACCAGCGGGCCAGCAGGCCACGCGGCAGCCACGCAGGCACAGCGCGGCCCCACGGTCGGGTTTGACTATTTTGCGCGCGGGTCAAGGGCGATGCGTCGGCATGACGCGCGGATTGCGTCACCCGCCGGCGGGATGTCTCCGGCGAGCACGCACACGTCGAATCCGGCGACCAAACTACAAATTAAAACCATCTAAACGTTTCTTACGACGAGGGCAACCGAGCGGAGGTAGTTTCGTTTCCGGGGAGGCATCGGAGGGGCGGCGGCGACGGCAACGCGCGGTGGCCGGACGGTGACCACGGCGCCGTCACGTTTTAGGGGGTTAGGGAGGGGGGAAAGTGGTCGGGGTGGCTCCCCTTCTTACCCTAAACGCGTAGAGGTGCTCGGAGAGGAAGGAGGGGGCTCGAGGCGGCCGGAATCCGTCGCCGGAGTCCGTCGGGGCCGATGATGAAACGGGGATGGCGCGGCGTCTACGGTTCGTTTCGGCCCGATTCGTTTTGCACCGAGCACAACCACAACCAGGCGAAGACGATGGAGCCAACGGCGAGCGGCGGCGAGCTCTCGTTTGGCCGAATCGACGACGAGCTCAACCTAGGGTTTCGGTTTGGGCATTTTCTTGAGAGAGAGAGAGAAAGGATTTCGAGGGGGTGAGAGAGGGAGCAGGTAGCACACATGGGAGGGGTTTTTAAGCAACTAGGAGCCTTCTACTCGAAGCTAAGGAAGCATGGGCAGCCATGGCGTCATCTACAGGAAGAAGAAGGACACCATGTGACTAGGATTACATTTTAGTCCCTGGAAAATTACAAGTAGGTCCTTGTACTCTCTGAAAAAGGTTGTTTTCCCTAGTCAAACAAGGTTATAAATTTAAATCCTTTTGCCCAAAATTCTAATTAGTTAATGTGCACAACATATATGAAAATTGGATCAATTAGATAAACTTGATAATTCAAAGTTGTTCAAAATTTGAATTCTTACATAAATGGACATTGAATTTATTAACCTACTTAGGAGCTTCCAAAAATGATAATTTTTGGCACACATTCCTTATTTGATGTGTTCCTTATGTGGTAGAAAATTCAAGTCATTTTGAGTTACTTCATAGAACAAACTTGTTCAAATTTCAAAAAGGTGCTGTCAAGAAAACAGGGGTTTTTGGCAACTTAAATTATTCAAAAACTTGTGCCCTTTTGGTTTTCATCCTCATTTATGATATAGAGCATGTGGTATTTATTTCATGGCATTTGGGAAAAGTTTGTAGAACAAACTTGTTCAAAATCCCAATTGTTGCTGTGGAGAAAATTCATGTTTTCAGGGCTTTAATGGATTCAATTCTTGGTCTCCTCTTGTGTGTGTTCCTTATTTGATATAAGGAAGCAATGGTATGAATTTCAAATCATTTGAGGAAAGTTTCCAATAGTAACTTGTTTTAGTTTTCTGTTTCTGGAAATATTGGAATTTCTATTTAATAAAGCACTAGGCTTTTCTTTATCAATGCTTTGCCAAAATATTTATATGACTAGAGATAGCAATTCAATGCTCTCTAATACTATTGTTTTTAATCTTGCAAGGTTGGAAAAACATTTGATAATATTTTGGTGAAGCATTTAAGAATGCCTCTTTTTCTGATAATCTTTTAGGGAAATTTTATTAAGTGTTTCCTTTTCTTAATTTGGGTCTTGGAATAATATTCAACAAGTATGAGATTCATAAGATGTTTTTGGAAAGCTCTTTGATCAATATTTACCTTAGAAAATATTGCCAAAGTCATTGGAACAATATGTTGAATATTTTTATCATTGGAACAATATGTTGAATATTTTTAGTTTACTGCTTTGCTATCCTTTTAAGTTTGCAAGTTTATATAATTAGTTTGTTTAGTTGCACTTAAACAACCACAAACAAACACAACCAAGGTTTATTAGTAAAGCAATTAGCAAAACAACTGTGTTAACAGGTATTCCAAAATTGGGATGTGACAGGCCTTCCCCCCTTAAAAAGAATCTCGTCCCCGAGATTCACAAGCGAGGACTAAGGGAGGGCCAACAAACACAAAGTTAGTGTTGGAGTGCAGGTGCTTCCCCCCTTTGACTTTTCTTGGGAGGTGGGGTACTCCCTTAAATTAGCAAATTCACTCTAAAAAGAAGTACACCAGTACTTGTTTTTAGGTCCAAAACTTTTGTTTCAAGTTTGAACAAAAATTAAGGTTAGTGCAGAACTACCTGGAAAAGTACCGTCAATTATTACATGAGTTCCTAGCTATATCCCACATCTTACATAACACATATGGAGTGGTGTACCACTCACATAACATGGTACATAATAAGCTAAAAATATAGCTTGTGGGTGCAAAGGTTAGGTTGCTAAGGTAAAACAAACAGTCAGAACAATACCCATGGCAGTGGGTATTACCCACCACAAGCAACTATCACTTAATAGGTTCATGATTTTAGTTGGATGTTTTACTTTCATTAGATACTCTTAAGCACAATCATAACACAAGTATTAACTCATGCTAAGGTAAAACATTTAAATGAGATCCAATAAGCAAGCAAACAACACCTCAGATGAATAGACTATTTATTCCCTAGGTTATTGTTTATTAGAGGTTTTGGAATCCATCAATCATGAAAAATTAGCAAACAACCAGTAGCTAAAAACCAAAGAATACAATCATAAAGGTACTCTAAAATACCATCTTTACCCAAGATAAAAACTGCTATTACACAGACATAAAAAGGTCTGCACAAACAACACACTAGTATGAAAAATCTGCACCAGCATGCTATAAGAGATAATCATGTCCTATAACCATAGAACATGCAACTAAATAATTCATGGCATGATAACAGAAGTAATAACTTCCTAAACATGCTATATCAACACATATACTCATAAAAAAATAAAAAGAGGTAATACTAGAGCAAAAATCACCATTTTCTAGTGGTGAGACTAGTTTCACTCTAGAGAAGCAAACAATGCTATCATGATGTCTAAACTTAAACAAGCAAGTCATGAATATAAATGTACCTAATAGCAGTACACAAAACTTACTCATGTTAGTAAGCACAAACATCAAAACTATCCCATGATACAACTATTAAACATGCATAAATTAATTCTAGCAATTTATGTTTTTCTTAAACAATTACTAGCAAACAAGCAAGGTATAACTCACACAACCAGTAGCTATGAAATTAATGAAAAGTTATCTAAACCTTTTCAACAATCCATACACTCAATTTAAAATTATTCACAAACAATCTACCAATCAAGAGGAATTTATTTTATTTGCGAACAATTTAATTTCAGCACACGATAGTGAAACATTTCTTAACATGATACCCCTAAGGAATATTATGCTAACAAAAGGATCACATCTAAACATATTAGTCTTTACTAATAAGAAATAAACTTATCACTTGCATAAGTGAAAAGAAACAATTATATTTTCCATGGTGGAAAATAGAAATCAATCACATAGTGAAACGTGCTATTTTCACACATGTGTATGGTTGGGGATTTTCATCCTCAAGCCAAAACACAATGGGACCAGTGGACTATGGCCTACTAATACCAAGTAAAAATAGGTACTAAACCTCTGGTTACTCATGAAAAACTTTGCATACTAGATAAAAATATAAGGCTATTTAATCTAGTGCAACTATACTAGTGCATAATGATAGCAATTCTTACACATGCTTTAATATCAAAAGACATGTAAGCTAACATAGGTACAAGCATCAAAATATCAGTACCTAAATGGTACTGGACTCAAAGAAAACATAGCACAAAATTTATCAAAGCATTCACACAAAGGTCTAGCTTTCACAATAATTGCAAATAATAAAAACTGGAAAAATAGCAAATGTTACTCATGCTTTGCTATAAGATCACATGCAAGTTAATGAAGATAACAACATATAAATAACAGTACCAAAATGGTACTGGATCTATCATAACCATATCAAAAATCTAGGTACAACAAATCTATAAGGATTTGCCCACTCAACAATCCAAATAATAAACTAGAAGGTAACAAATGCTATTCATTTTTATTCGAGTTTTCGATCATGCACACACTTTCTAGGGTAGATTTCTTGTAAGAAAACAACATAATAACAAGTCCTAACAAGTCCAAATAAGTTGGGATGCAATATTGAATAAAACACAAATTTATTTCAATCAAGAGCACACAAAGAACCAAAGACAGGAAAACTGATGTTTCCTATATCTATCACAATCGTTCCATCGTTCACTTAATTTCTAAACCTCGAATTTCATAGCACCTACAATGTATATTAAGATTTGGTTTTCCAAATTAGATACACATGATATCTTATTGACTAGTAAACGAATAGGTCATCATTTTATTTCCTCGTGACTTCTCCTTTTTACCAACTAGATTAAAAGGTGTCGTAAGTCACTTAATTCCTTGGTTTAGAAAGAGTTGTCAGTAGTTCACATGCTTTGGTTAGGTGTCAACCTAAGATTAGGCAAAGCATGTTAGTCTTGTTAGCTTTCTATTTAATCATGTTTGTCCGACAAGACACGACTAGTGTCATACGTCGAATACTGAATTGTGCTCTTCGGATTGGCTTTTGAGGGGGTTGCGCATCATGGCATGTGAAGAATTCTTTTTGCACCTTTCTCCAGAGGAGGGAGGTATATAACTTTTTAAAAGGGGATTTCTCTAGTTTGGTCTTTTTAAAAGGGGACATAAAAAAAAAGTGCAACGTTTAGCTAACAGGGTAAATAGAGTCTTTTGCAAATAGACAAAACATAGAGGTTTAGGTCAGTATTGGTTGGTTTTCTTCACGCCTTTTCTTCTTTGAGATTGTCGTTGTTGGAGCTTTATCTGTTGGAGTGCATCACTGGTAGCAATGCTATCAGCTTGTGTGGCTTGATGGTCCTTTATTTAGGCCTAACGGTGCTTTTATTAATTGTGGGTGAGATGGCGGTGGTTCACGACGGGTCGCAATATGAAGCGAAAACAAGTATAAGTCTAAGCAACAAATTCTTGTTTTTGAATGCTATACAAACATTTTTGCTTAAAAAAAATTTTTAACACGAGGCGATTCAAAAACAAGAGCGGGGCAAGCACAAATCTGTAAATTTTTAGCACCCCACAAACATAAAGAAGCCTAGATGAACTAAATTCTACACCACACAACAGCACAAAGTCCTGCGGACACACATAAGCAAGCCATAACACACAAGCAAGGCTCCATTGGAGCTACGTCGGGGGATGATCCAAAATCCTAGAAGTGGCTGAAGAACTATATCTACTTCTGACCATCATCACTGTAGAGCTAGGCAATTATTTTGGTCTTCTCGGGACATCGGCAAGTATAAAAGTTTTTGTATGAAAACAAGATAAATAGAAGTAAAGTTTTGATAAAACTTTATGCAACAATCTGTTTTTGAAACTCCAACTATTTTCTGGACAGAAAACTTCAAAGACGAGAGATGTTTCAAAAACAGAGCGGAGCAGTTGCAAACAAGTAAGAAATAAACTCTTAACCGAGAGAGATACTAACTCTGTAAGGCCCGCCCTTCGAACCACTGTTCAAGGACGCCCTTGATATGCATTTAGAATCTTTTGAAAAGATAAAAAGGAGGGAAAATATACTAAAATTCCCTTAGACAAAAATGATTTAGATTGTAACTAGGTTTTTACTCAAAAATACTTTTCTTTCCTATCTGACGTCCATGCTAACTAAGGTCTCCTAAGGTCAGGATGGCTCTGATACCAACTCTGTAAGGACCCCAGACCGGCAGTCTGAAACCCTACGTATGCATACATTCACGATCCCAGAAAGATCAGTCGTGAACAACATACACAGTTGGCACACAGATATACATCATCCATTACACGAATACATAAAGGTATTACACAAATGATCACATGATCAAGTTTAACACAACTGCCAAAAGGGCAGGCAACTTAACAAACACAGCGGAAGACAAATAAAACACAACGTAGTTGAGCCCATGTCACGCCTTAACCTACAGGCTGCTGACCCGGAGACAATCCTAGTTCGCAAAGCCGTCAACTCCGTACTTCTCTTCATAGATATCCTTTGGAGGCTCCTTCTCCAAATCTGATAAGTAGATACCAGGGGCGAAACCATAATGAGTACATTTGAATGTACTCAGCAAGACATCCATCATGTCACTTACCAACATGCAAGTATGCTTATATGGTGGAATAGGTAGGCTATAAATATGGTTCACTATCAATGGTGTTCATATATGATGACACCACAGTTGCAGTCAGATTAATCTGTGTCTTCGTTGAAGAAGATACTTCAGAAGAAAATAATATAGTTTTATTTCTCTTGTAGATATCACATGTACAAGAGGTTTTGTAAAACTTTGTTTAAGAATATTTTCTCTTTGCAAAACTTCTTGGAATCAGTTTCCAGAATTCTTGCTTAGAGTAGAAAAGGTTTTCTTTGCAAAACATTTTGTTTTGTATAACATCATCTGGCTTTTCATCATCGACGATACCTCCACGGTATAAGTTTCCATTCCTTTCCGAACTTCACAAGTTCAACACTTCCTTTCCAAAATTCTCTTTCAAAAACTTCCTTTTTGAAAACATTGACACAATGCTAGCTACATGGCCATTCAACTGTCCATATCCGAGGACGCGGCTTCTTCGAAAAAGTTGTACTCTGCAGAGGTGTACACATCCACCAGATCCAGTACACCTCCCGTGAAACAACCACGGACTGTAACAACAGTATGTAAACATCAGGTATCTGATCATAACCATCCACTATGTTCAAGCTAGAATATGCCTATCTCTCAGTTTTAATCTCCTCGGCACCATGTCGCACATCGCCATGACAGGAGACTTAACCGATGCAACCGGAGGGAAAATTAATCCCACACTTTTTATGTCTCAACATTGGGAGTTTTGACGACATTCGGTTCGAGGGTACGACGCCCCTTATAGCAAGTGAGATAGCACACACTAATAGGAACAAACTTCAAGTTAAGCCCCGTGCCCATGTTAGGGTAGGGTGGCAGTACGGTAAAGGTTGTCCGGCGAAGACTAGGTTATGTGTCATTTTTGAAAACACCACTTTCTCAAAAATGACCACTTCCACATTCCTCCGGAGAACAAGGATCCGCCTTTTCTCCGGGTTTTTCCGTAAAGCCTTTGTTTTGTAGAATCACAATTTTAGAGTGTCCACTTAGGGACTAGTATATTTGATGGTAATAAATACCATATGGTGGCTTATGGGCTTGGTATTACCAAGGTTAACTACTGGCATGATAGTCACCTATAATATAGTATAGTAGTAATTCCACATCAAAAATAGTTTTGATAATCAAGTTTTTTGTAAAACTTCAGAGGTAAAACATGCATGATAGATAATGATAAGTATTGTATCAGCAAGCATCAGGATGGCTTGCCTGGTATCTCTTTGTGTCCCTGGTTGTTGGAGTGACTGGAACTTGAAACAGAGCTTCACGACACTTCCTTCCTCTTCGTTTTCTAACGCCGTAAAAAGAGAATAAAGGACACACATTCAGAACCAAACAAGACAAACAAGGCTACAAGTAATACATACAGCAAGCAATCAAGAAGTACCACCCAAGTTCTCAATTTTTCCCTTAAGAAAAATTGGCATAAAAAACTATAGTTGAAAAGTCTGCTTTTTTCCTAGTGTTTATGTGTGGCCAATTCAATGATTTTTAGTTAAGAACACCATGGACCAGTGGGGTAGAGCACATGTTACTAGACAGTAGGGTGTCACATAAAACACATTTTTATGTCTAAAAACTTCCCCAACAATCTCTATGGCTAGCACACATAATTTGCTAAATTACTCAAGTGGTGAAATAAGCTCATGACAACAAGTCAAACCTATTTTTCCACCATGAGGCAAACATACCAGTGGGTGTTCCACTAGCAAATATGCTCACCAAGAGGTTAATAAGCCTCTGGTCACTTTTATAAAAGTGCTCAAAACAAACAAACAAGCATCCAAAAACTCCTACTCATTACTAGTAGAAAATTTAGGAAAAATACTAGACTAGTTTAGGCTACACTAGTTAATTTTATGCACAAGTGTGCAAGCTAGCAGAGGAAAAATACTCCTCTAACCAGTACCATAAATGCTACTGGATTCCACAAAATAACATAAAAAGCATAGCTAGGAAACAAGGAAAAACTATGCTTAAAATGCTACACCTGTGAGGAGGTTAATTCCTAGTCATCCAAGTGTTACTCATGCTTTTATGCTACTTAAGAGGAAACCTATCAGAGGTGAAAACCCTAAGATAATAATACCACAAGGACATTCCATCCTCTGGTTTCCATACCAAAGATTCATATTTTTCCCTAGGGGAAAACAAGACAAAAAGCATACATGAATATCCTAGTATGAAATTTAGACTTTAAGCATTTCTATTTAAATCTATTTCAAACACAAGCACCAAGTATCTAGAGGTTCTATAACCAACATAACAGTACCTAAATGGTACTGGTTTCATGAGAATTAATCTAGCAATAAGCCTAAAAAGCATTTAAAGATCTACTCAAAACATATACAAAAGAAACACATCTAGTGTGGGGGGAAATAATGTTTCCACCAAAAATGCAATGACACCAGTGGGGGTTCCACTATCATATCAAAGCATTAAGAGGTCACAATGCCTCTGGTCCAATTGCTAAAAATTAACAAAAAACTAAACTAGCATCTAGTGCATTAACAATACTAGCAGAAAATAATAGGGTGCTTAAATAATCAAGGCACTGCTACTCATGTTATTGTTTTCACACAAGTGAAAACTTTAGGGGTCAAGTACTCATAACAAACTTATCAAAATGCTACTGGACCTATGGATACAACCCAAAAATATGTGGTCACAAAACCACAAATGATTATGTCAAACTTCCACACCTGAGGGAATTTTTCCATAACCATTCTCATAGTCATGACAAAGCTAATAGTGCTTTTCTACCAATTCCAATGCAAGATAGCAGAGGTGATAACAACACAAACTAAGTACCAACATGGTACTGGATACACTCAAAAAATCCAAGTGCTTTGCACATGAATTCATCACTCAAAAATGCTATGCAAGTATTACTAAAGAATAATCAAATGCTATTAACAAAAATTCTATTTCTTCTCAACTCAAGTCCACACATTCTAACATGATAAAATAGCTAAGTAACACTTAGAAAACAAGTTCACACAACTTATACATGCTAGAAAACAATATTGTAACACAAAAATATAATCACAACAATTAATTATCTAAAAATGCCAAAATGGCAGAAACATGCATTTTAAAGATCTGTCCACCAAATTTTGTAGGATGCTCCAAAAATTAAACCCTTATAGGTTTGGATAGCCCTAAACATATACAAGACCATCCAGTTGAGTTTGCATCAAAAATCATTTTTAATAATTTTATAAAAATCACCAAAGTGCTCTCTGGTGTTTTACCAAAATGCATGCCATTTCAAAAATACAATGAATTTGGAAACGAGGTTAAGTGCTCCTGTTAGGAAATTTCAAGAGCTTTCCAATGCAATTGGCCTCACTTCATTCTGAGTTGTGAAATTAAAATGGTTCTCATTTTGGTGTTTCTGGTAGCTGTTACCAAAACATTTTTCATTTCAAATACATCCATCCAAATGTAGATCTACAACTTGGAGATGGTTTAGAATTAGTTTGTGTACCTCTGTGAATTTTGGTTTGGCAAAATTCATCTTTTAGATTGCCTTTTGGAGCCAAAAGCAAACATGCACTTTCTCTGTAAAAATTAAAATGGAAAAGAAGGCAGGGATGGGCCAGATCTTCTAAATGGGCCGGCCAGAACGATTTGCACCGTGGGGGAAGCTAGCCGCAGTGGCTGACCAGCGGGCCAGCAGGCCACGCGGCAGCCACGCAGGCACAGCGCGGCCCCACGGTCGGGTTTGACTATTTTGCGCGCGGGTCAAGGGCGATGCGTCGGCATGACGCGCGGATTGCGTCACCCGCCGGCGGGATGTCTCCGGCGAGCACGCACACGTCGAATCCGGCGACCAAACTACAAATTAAAACCATCTAAACGTTTCTTACGACGAGGGCAACCGAGCGGAGGTAGTTTCGTTTCCGGGGAGGCATCGGAGGGGCGGCGGCGACGGCAACGCGCGGTGGCCGGACGGTGACCACGGCGCCGTCACGTTTTAGGGGGTTAGGGAGGGGGGAAAGTGGTCGGGGTGGCTCCCCTTCTTACCCTAAACGCGTAGAGGTGCTCGGAGAGGAAGGAGGGGGCTCGAGGCGGCCGGAATCCGTCGCCGGAGTCCGTCGGGGCCGATGATGAAACGGGGATGGCGCGGCGTCTACGGTTCGTTTCGGCCCGATTCGTTTTGCACCGAGCACAACCACAACCAGGCGAAGACGATGGAGCCAACGGCGAGCGGCGGCGAGCTCTCGTTTGGCCGAATCGACGACGAGCTCAACCTAGGGTTTCGGTTTGGGCATTTTCTTGAGAGAGAGAGAGAAAGGATTTCGAGGGGGTGAGAGAGGGAGCAGGTAGCACACATGGGAGGGGTTTTTAAGCAACTAGGAGCCTTCTACTCGAAGCTAAGGAAGCATGGGCAGCCATGGCGTCATCTACAGGAAGAAGAAGGACACCATGTGACTAGGATTACATTTTAGTCCCTGGAAAATTACAAGTAGGTCCTTGTACTCTCTGAAAAAGGTTGTTTTCCCTAGTCAAACAAGGTTATAAATTTAAATCCTTTTGCCCAAAATTCTAATTAGTTAATGTGCACAACATATATGAAAATTGGATCAATTAGATAAACTTGATAATTCAAAGTTGTTCAAAATTTGAATTCTTACATAAATGGACATTGAATTTATTAACCTACTTAGGAGCTTCCAAAAATGATAATTTTTGGCACACATTCCTTATTTGATGTGTTCCTTATGTGGTAGAAAATTCAAGTCATTTTGAGTTACTTCATAGAACAAACTTGTTCAAATTTCAAAAAGGTGCTGTCAAGAAAACAGGGGTTTTTGGCAACTTAAATTATTCAAAAACTTGTGCCCTTTTGGTTTTCATCCTCATTTATGATATAGAGCATGTGGTATTTATTTCATGGCATTTGGGAAAAGTTTGTAGAACAAACTTGTTCAAAATCCCAATTGTTGCTGTGGAGAAAATTCATGTTTTCAGGGCTTTAATGGATTCAATTCTTGGTCTCCTCTTGTGTGTGTTCCTTATTTGATATAAGGAAGCAATGGTATGAATTTCAAATCATTTGAGGAAAGTTTCCAATAGTAACTTGTTTTAGTTTTCTGTTTCTGGAAATATTGGAATTTCTATTTAATAAAGCACTAGGCTTTTCTTTATCAATGCTTTGCCAAAATATTTATATGACTAGAGATAGCAATTCAATGCTCTCTAATACTATTGTTTTTAATCTTGCAAGGTTGGAAAAACATTTGATAATATTTTGGTGAAGCATTTAAGAATGCCTCTTTTTCTGATAATCTTTTAGGGAAATTTTATTAAGTGTTTCCTTTTCTTAATTTGGGTCTTGGAATAATATTCAACAAGTATGAGATTCATAAGATGTTTTTGGAAAGCTCTTTGATCAATATTTACCTTAGAAAATATTGCCAAAGTCATTGGAACAATATGTTGAATATTTTTATCATTGGAACAATATGTTGAATATTTTTAGTTTACTGCTTTGCTATCCTTTTAAGTTTGCAAGTTTATATAATTAGTTTGTTTAGTTGCACTTAAACAACCACAAACAAACACAACCAAGGTTTATTAGTAAAGCAATTAGCAAAACAACTGTGTTAACAGGTATTCCAAAATTGGGATGTGACAGCCCCCTCCCCCTTGGCCAGTCCAAGGGGTGGTGTGGGGCCCCCATACATCCACTGCCTTTGCCCTTTCGCCTATTTAATCCCCCCGAGACGTAAACCCTAAATATATCCCACTTTTTGCCGAGAAACACCCGAGACTTCCGACACTGTCATCCCGAGATCGGGATGGTTCTGGAGCTCTCCCCGGCACCCTGCCGGAGGGGTCTACACCACCATGCCCTCCTCCGAAGTGATGCGTGAGTAGTTCATTCCTGGACTACGGGTCCATAGCGGTAGCTAGATGGTTGTTCTCTCCACTTTGTACCTCATGTTTAGATCTTGTGAGCTGCCTATCATGATCAAGTATGTAATGCTACATTTTGTGTTTGCTGCGATCTTGATCATGATCTTAATCATGATAGGAAGCTCACAATATCTAAACATGAGGTACAAAGTGGAGATAACAACCATCTAACTACTGATATGGACCCGTAGTCCAGGGATGAACTACTCACGCGTCACTTCGGAGGAGGGCATGGTGGTGTAGGCCCCTCCAGTGATGATTTCCTCCTCCGGCAGGGTGCCGGGGAGAGCTCCAGAACCTTCCCAGTCTCGAGATGATGGTGACGGCGGCCTCGGGTGTTTCTTGGGGAAAAGTGGTATATATCTAGCGTTTATGTCTCGGGGGGATTACATAGGAGAAAGGGCAAAGGAGGTGGAGGCCTGGGGGCCCCACACCACCCCCCGGCGTGGCCAAGGGGGGCACCGCCCTATGGTGTGGGCCCCCTAAGGCCCCCCTCCGGGTCTCTTCGGGACTCCGTGGAACCTTCGGGAATTCTAAGAGTTCCGGGCTTCGAATTTTCCAATTCCGAGAATATTTCCAGAACAACTTTTCTGAAACCAAAAATAGCAGAAAACAAGGAACTGGCTCGGTGGCATCTTGTCAATAGGTTAGTCTGAAAAATCGATAAAAAT
This sequence comes from Alopecurus myosuroides, assembly GCA_028641055.1. Lineage (NCBI taxonomy): Eukaryota > Viridiplantae > Streptophyta > Magnoliopsida > Poales > Poaceae > Alopecurus > Alopecurus myosuroides. The sequence goes on along the minus strand of CM054057.1, from coordinate 522,308,857 downwards.
AACATAAAGTGTATAGAAAACATGTGGTAAACAATAAGAAAACAAGATGGAACATCATAAATTAAGGATGCGTTTATGACGTATCAGTCTCCACACAGCCGGACTTGCCGAGGTCGCCCTTGCAATGGGCTTTGTAGATGTATTCCTTGGTGACGTGGGAACCACGCCATTCTCCCTCGCGCTTCTCCCCCCTCGCGTGTCATTCCCGCTGCTGCTGATAGGAAGGATGAAAACAATGGGATCGTGGCATAGAGAAGAGGAAATCTGCGGCGGCCTACTCCTTGCGCATGGTGACGAAGAGCTCCGCGATGAAGTACCCCGGCGGCAACAGTTACAGCGGGGCAAGTGCGGCTGGAGCAGAGAAGCAGGAGGGAGCAATGGAGAAGAGAAGTGGAGAGAGAAGGGGGAACAGACCCTTTGCATGTTTGTTTGCGCCCCCTTTTATAGGCACGAGTGGTCGTTTTAGCTCCCCACGAACTGCCACATTGCCCCCAAAAATTCAAAAACCGCCGTGACGTGGGCCGTCTGCTCACGGGATACCATAACTGCCGCAGCTGGCCACAGAAAATCCCAACAAGGGAACCGAGGAGTCGTCGCCTGACACTTGCGGCGCAGAGCGATGGGACGCGGCTGACGTCCGCCACGACCCGCGCCATGACATCACATTTTCCAGCCGGCCAAAGCGGAGAAGCCGAGGTACATGCAGCCAGGAGGACTCCAGTCGGTCGCAGAGAAGGCATACTACAAGTCCACGGGAAAGAACAAGCAGAAGCTTTCTTACCGTGCCGGCTACAAAACTCCAATGTGTTCGGCGGCTACCGTCGGGGGATTACCCATGGATGAGATGGTTGCCACAATAGATCCTAAGGATGAAGAAGATGGGATTGGCCGACTAGCTTCCTCAACTCCCAGGTGGGGAGCGGAAGGCTAAACATAACCGGTTGGACCCTTCCAGTCGGCTTGGCTCTGTCGCGCAAGGATGGCGTGGGCAAAAGGAAGCATGGGCAAAAAGAAGACAATACCTTACTGAAAGATAATCTTCCATTTTGATAATTGATGACAACATAACTAACAGACTACTCTCTATTTAGAGCATGTGAAGGATTTATTTGATACTTATGAAGATGCCAAATTACTCCCAATAGACACTCTCAAAGGCTTACAATATTTATCCTAAAGGAAAGGGTTCAAAAAGACAAAGTTGGGAAGCAGTTTCTACAGGCATCAAAGGCTCCGGTGAAACCACCGGAACCTCCGCCCTCTGCTATTTCTCAGCATATTCCCAGGCGAGGGGCTCCAGTGGAGGCTCCGGTGTTGCCTCCGCCAAAACCCTCTTCGGGTGGCTCACGACGAAGCCCAAGGCGGAACCCACCGGAACTTCCGGTGGGCGGAACCTCCGCCCGAACCATCGGTACCTCCGCCAGTCCAGCTGTGCTACAGGTGGGACTGGGTACAGGTGGAGGATCCGGTGCAGGGTCCGCCAAAAACACCTTCGGGTGCATACCAGCGGAGGCTAGAGAGGAACCCACCGGAACCTCCGGTTGGCGGAACCTCTGCCAGCACCACCGGAGTCTCCGTCACTAAAGTAACCACAAAGAGGAAAAAGAAGCCGCGCGGGCCAGAGTGAACGAAGACCACCGGAGCTTCCCGTGCAAACACCAGAACCTCTGGTGCTGCGTGGGAGCGGACAACGGTCATGTCGTGGGATTATCACGGCAGACGTTACCGGGGGTAACTGATCTTGGGGCAAGACGACACAGGCGTTTGGGAGAGGGTTTAGCTCTGAGGAAAACATGATGGAACTCGATCTGGTAGCCGGCAATCAAGTCGCCGAGTCTCCGATCTCAATATATTAACTCGATCTCTCGAATACACTGGATGCTCGATATCAACTGGTACTACTAGGGTTCTTAGATCTCTCTCAACTAGACCTAGGGGTCGGTTTATAAAGCACCCGTACCCCCTGGCTTATTCTCCAAGGCACACCCTGAATCCTACCCGGGCACCGCATACAAACTCTAACTTTCCTTTACCGTAACCCACAATCCGGGTTACGAGGCCTACAAACTTGGGCCTTCCAGAAGTTTCTTTATCCTTAGCCGGATCTTGGGCAGCGTCCTTTGGGCCGGGTTATACCTTGGAGTTGGCCTACCGGGTTATTATCCCTCCATCAGTAGTCCCCAGAATAGCTTGGGCTTCACGGATCCTTCCTTGAAGCGCTTGCTATTCCCTGCAAAGACATCAAATGCCCAAATGCATGAAGGCCGGGTTAAAACGCTTCAATAAACAGCTAGGCCCAACTCTACGGTGGCCATATAGTAACCCGGCTCCTCTCCAAATACCCGGCTTAGCTTTCCGGGTCTAAGCCCTGATAAAAGTGTCAAGATCCTGCAATTTACTCGATAATTGATCTTGATATTATGAAGAATATCTCCTTCTTATTTCTACCCAGATATCACGTTTAACACTTAAAGCGTATTTCGCAAGATTCAAACAGATAGCCGTTACTCCGTAATCCCCGGCTCCCGCTCGTGGAACCAAGCTTATCCACATGAACCATTATAAATATGGTCGCAGGGGTAACCCTAACCCCAACGGCTCATTTCCCCCATTCCTCTTCCTTTCTTCCTCCGTGCTCAAATTCACAGAGCGCCACCACGAAAATCCCGCGCGCATCACCGGAACCTATTGGCCGCCGGCTACGTTCCGCCACCGCGCACTCTGCACCGCCGCCAAGATCCGCCGCCAAACCCTCAACCGGCCCGTCGGGAATCGCAAAGGGGCACCAAACTTGCACGATTTGCCTCCGTCGAGCTTCACTTCGATCTCCTCCAGTAAGCCTCCCATACCCGTTAATTAGCCTCCATAATTTCTTGATTTTCTTCAGATTAGATCTAGGTCAACCCGCCGGTCATTTTCCCGGTCATGCCGAATCGAGTCACTTGTATTCACTCTAGCTCACCCAATGGATTGAATGCTTGCTTTTATTTCACTTCCCTACCGCCCACAACTGCTAATTTTGCCACGAACCTAGAAATGGAATCTTTATCCTGGGCTCAGGCCGCCCAATTTTTCCGCCCTTGACTCTATCATCCGGAAAATCTTCCCTTTTCCGATTCCCTTTACTCATAATAGGTACCTGTATAACCATCCATTACCCTCAAACATTCTTTCAATGCATAAGCCTTCATGATTTTTATAATGATGCTTGATACCCGGGTGGCTTGAACCTTGCTTCACAAAATAACACCCTGATATTATGTAACCTTCATACTGTCTCGATGCCGCTCACTGATACTCGACCAGCTTATGATTTCCGAGCCTTATTCCTCACACTCCTATACCTCGTGTTTTGCAGGTCACACCCATGGCTCCCAAGAAACATGGAAAGCAGCAGGCAAAGGCCAAGACCACCAACTCCATATCCGCCAACTGGGCGCGATCTACGGTCACCAAAACCAAGTTAGAAGAACTGGTCGAGCTGGGAGTTCTCCCTCCTCAAGAGGATATCCAGTGGAGAGTGCCGGGTAAGGAGACCCGGCCTACGCCGGCAAAGGACGAGGTAATATGCTTTGTAGAGCACGTGACCCGGGGCTTTCGTCCTCCAGGTCACCCCTTCTTTCGCGACATTCTGAGCCATTATGGCCTTCGTGTATTTGACATAGGTCCTAATTCTGTGTTAAATATCTCCCACTTTATCGTCCTTTCCGAGTCATACTTGTGCACTCCGCCAAGTTTGGCTCTTTTCGTCGAGCTTTTCCAGTGCAAACCGTGCCACGAAAGCGGTGACGGGGCACTTCTCGCTTGCGGCGGGGTCTCTATCCAGCGCCGCAAGAATTCTCTGATGCCACCTCTTACCCTTAACTCCCACGTCAAACATTGGCAGCTTTCATATTTTTACTGCCGAGACACTTCCCCACCCGGCCAAAAGAAACTGCCGGGTTACTCAGAGGGTCTTCTTGACATCTCCGAGAATTTTAATGCCTTTGCCCCTGACTCGGACAGGGAGGCCATTCAACCTTTGCTAGCCAAAATCACTATTCTTGCGGCCCAAGGTCTCATTGGGCTCAACCTGGTGAAAACTTGGGTCGATTTCCGGATTCAGCCCAATTCCATCCGCACAAAGTTAATGTGCGAGTATTCGGGGCAAACCACAGACCCGCTCCGGTATTCTGACAACAGCTTTGCGGCTGGTGACACCAATAAAACTATCAAGGGTTTTCTGACAGAGAAACTAGAGGTAATCCGGAACATAGCCGGATTAGAACCCTTCACACTCGAGAACCCAGCCCCCAAGGTGAAGATCCGATTTTAACGTTTTTACCTTCGCTCTTTCCGCTTGATACGGCTGATAACCCTTGTTCTGATATTTTTATCTCAGGCTGATGATGATTTTTGGAAGATCGACACTTCCCCTAGCTCCGAGAGTCCAGAGGAACAAGAAGAGGCCGTTAACTCGGACGAAGGTGCTCGCCGGGTTTTACTTGATTCCTTTAAGTTCGTCGTAACCCCTTCATTTTCCAACTATAACTTTGATGACTTCCAGAACAAGAGGAGAATGACGAAGAAGAAGAAACTGACGGCAAGGTGGAATCCGCCAGTGATGAAGATGAAGTAGAGCCGACAATTAAAGTCGGATCTAAGAGAAAACCCCAAGGGATCGTCTTCAAGGTTTCATATCGCCTCCTTGTATTCAACTCGTATTCCTTTGATGATATACATGAGCTATCTTGACATTATTCCACCGGCCGTATTTGAAGGAGTCGCCCATGACCAAGCGCAGAGCAACTCGGAATTACCCGGGTGACGACGCACTTAGCCCGGGTATTCCATTGTCTCCGGCTGGACGCGCTGGTATTAACCTTATCCTTTCTCGGAGGAAACAATCTTCCTGAACCGTTCCCTTACGAAACCTTGCTTAATACTTTTCAGTTTCGCCCGGGTCCAGCAACGAGTTCCCCTCGGACTTTGCGGTGAATACCGGGTAAAATCCCTTTCCTGATGCTCTATCACACTTTCATCACCCTTTCCTGATTGTATACTAACTGCTCACTCGTACTATCCATAGGGCCACGGTCGTTATTAGCGACCAAGAGGATATGGAGACCGATGACCCGGGTAAGGGGAACCTGGCTGACAAGGCAACAACCGCGTCTAGCGGCGAAGAACAAGCGTCACCAATAAACCCGGCCAGACAAGAAGCCGAGTATCCGATAGCCTCTCACGCAAGCAAGAAGAAAAGAACTGCCACTTTGGGTGCAGGAGAGGAGGCATCAGATTCCGACATTCGGATGACCCGGATGCCGCCCCCTGCTAAGAAGAAAACTCCTTCTCGGAATTTCCAAGGCCCCGGGTCCTCTGACACGGGTAATGATACTTTTGATCAACTGATGAGCACTCTCCTCACTATGAAGACTTCAGAGAGCAATATTCTGGAGCGCATGGCCGCAGCGTACCAGGTAATAATACTTGATATCTCGTAGTGTATGCCTAGTCCCCAAGTTCCAAGCATGACTTGCTGGAGTTGTGCTTGGTACTTTACGCAATACTCAGCTTGCAATAATATCCGACTGATACTTGTGTTCCTTACTACTTACAGGCGCAGACGACCCGGTCTGATGAAATTTTGCTCAAGACCGAACAACTTCTTCTCGCCAAGGTAAAGCGGAGAGAAACCCTTGAGGATGACGTGGAAACCTTGAAGAATGATGTTTCTAAATACAAAAAGAAGTGCAATACTGCTCAAACTGCACTGAAGAAACTATCGGACCAGGTCACCGATACCTACCAGATCTTGCTTAGTAAGTTTTTGCTGCCGACTGTCTTCATGCCTTTACTTTATTATATGACACTCGGGATTACTGATACGTCTTTCCTTTGCTTCAACTGCAGGTGCCAACCTTGCGGCCCCAGAAGAGGATGCCATTGCAAAGGCTAAAACTTTAAAGACTGTGCTCCGGACTTTCTTTGCCGGCACAAAGTTTATACTGGACGCCGTGAAGTGGCCTACTGAAGTATACCCGGGTGAAGAAAATCTTATCAAAGCCTGCTCCACTGTGCCTGGCTGGATTGAAATCTGGAAACGCTCGGCATGCCGGATTGGTATGACCCGGGCCTTTACCCTGGCTAAGGCTTACTTTCCGAAGCTTGATCCGGCAAAGGCAATATCCGGGTTTCCAGAATTCAAAGCAGATGGCTCCAAGTTTACACCTAAGGACTTCAAGGCCGTACAGTCCGCAGTGCGTCATTCGGCCACCACTTTGGCCGATAGTATGGATCTGAACACTATCATGAGTGCATACGATGCCGAAGGCAAAATTGTTACGGAGGACGCACCCCCTCCCTTTGATATTTTGGAGAAATGGGCTGCTGATTCGGCCAGGAAGAGGGAAGCAACTGAGAAGAGAGAGGCCGAGTTAGGATCAGGGCCAACCACCTCTACACCAACTGTTCTTCCGCCTGTCCGTCCTGCCGCAAGGAATCCGGGTGATGATGTCGGGAGAGCTAAAGAGCAAGTCCAAGAGCAAGACCCGGAGGGCAAGGGCAAAGATGTGGACCCTACTCAGGAAGCCGAATAGGCAAACGCCATAAAAAATACTTCAATCATCTGATGTTTTTACTCAAAACAAGTATTCTTTTGACGGTGCGCCTGTGCACCCTTGATACTAGTGTCGCAACCTGTAACGCACTTTAATTCTGTGATACACTTCGTGCCTTTCTAGGCCTTTTGATGAACTTGGTACTTGTCTACTTTTGAACTTATTCTTGATATCCGATTTTCTTTTCATTTCCTTCTTTATTTCCGAGTATCGTGAGTTTTGACAGGTGGACTTTTCTTTAAGTCCCCAAGTCCCCACGACTCGGATATTGGGGTCTTTCGAGCTTGGCGACAAAACAACTTGATTCTGTTTCGGAACCCATAGTCCCCAAGGCCCGAATTTTCGAGTCTGTGGTGTGTGGTTTTTTCGAAGAGAACAAACTTGTTGTTGCTAAGCCGAAACCCGGAATTGTTTCATATAGATAATGAAGTTATGCTTGATAAACGTTGAGTTTCCAGCTATTAGCCTTGTACTCTGCATAACTTGTGGTTTAGATGACCCTTTTGACTATCTTGTACTGTAAGCCGGCTTTCGCGTGGATACCATGTTGTTACATCTATACGAAAACAGGGTCAGACAAGTCCCAATGGGCTTCATGGCTGATTGTAATCGTAAGCGAGCAAATCATGCCACTTTAGTGCGAGTCACATCGACCTTAAGTAAGAAAAGTCAAGAAAATTTGGCTCCTTTGTCCGGTTATAAGATTGCAGCCGTACTCGTTTGCGAATAATCGGCCCTTATAACTCATAGGCATCAAGGCCGGGTCTTTGGGTTTGTGGCTGCGCTTCTTGAGCAACCAGCCCCCGAGACCTATACATATTCAACATACTTAATGATACTGATATATTGATGGCAATGGATACTTACTTATTTGTAATCGAAGTAAAAGCCGTAACAAAATAGGACTTGATAATCATCTCTTTATTGATACGAGAAAGTTTGGATCAGCAGGCCGCATCATTAAAAACCTTCCAGTCCCCTTAGGTACCCTGGGTAGGAAAAGAGCGTGTCTGAAACCTGCTGCCCGTTACATTGTTTAGTTTATCTTGGGAACCGGTCCCGGGCTGACGTGACCGATACACATTCTCCATTTGCTGGACTTTTTCATGATGAGTACCGGATTTACTAGCCAACCCGGGTGAGGTGTCTCCATAGCGCGGCTGGTTGTGAGCGGCCGTGCGATTTCTTCTCCTATGGCAGATTGTTTGGGGGAATCATCCTTGATAAAAGCCACCATCTTAGCATCTTGCGCTGCCTTGGACTTTGCTCTTTCGTCTTCAGTACTCGGCCTTTTTGACGTGGTTCTATCCTCCGGGTCTGCTTGAGACCGATAATGCTTGAGTTCCTCTTTTCTACAGGCTTGCTCGGCCATTGCTGCGTCTCCTTCATCGCATTCAGCTGCTATGTCTCGATTTCCATGTATGGTAATGGTCTTCTTGGGACCCGGGATTTTTAGCTGTAGATATACGTAACACGGCCTAGCCATGAATTTGGCATAAGCCGGCCTTCCGAATAACGCGTGATAAGGACTGCGCAATTTGACCACCTCAAAAGTGAGCCACTCAACTCGATAGTTATCCTTTGATTCCCCAAAAGCTACCTCCAATGCGATTTTTCCCTCGGGGCACGCTGAATGACCCGACACTATCCCATGAAAAATTGTTGAGCTTTTCTGTAGCTGAGACTCCTTGAGGCCCATGCGTAAGAAGGTTTCCCAATACAGTATATTGATGCTACTTCCACCATCCATCAAAACCTTTTTCAGGTCATACCCATTTAGCTGCGGTGCGACTACTAATGCCAAGACTCCCGGGTGTTCTACTCTTTCCGGGTGGTCCCTTCTGCTCCATGTTACATCCTGTTCTGACCATCTCAGGTATCTCGGGACAGCCGAAGAAACTGAATTGACCGCTTGCTTCAGTATCTTTTTGTCCTTGTTAGAACCTCCCGTGGTATGCACATGATATTGACCCAACTGTTTGGGGTTAGCCTGGAAACCTCCTGCTCCCCCTTGGTTATTACCTTGATTTCCAGCTGCCGGGTTACCGGCTGGGGGTGGACCGTTGCCCGGGTTTCCTCCTGGACCCGGTCCTCCTCCCCGTCCTGCACCTCGCATGGCTCTGTTCACTTCCTCATTTTTCCATCTCTGTAGGTCGGCGCACTGCTCCAAGGAGTGGTTAGCTGGCCTACCGTTCCTGCTGTGCTTCGGGCATGCCATTCTGAATATGTCCCAATTATTACCCGGCCTTGGTGGCCCTTGATAGTTTCCTCCATTGTGATTTCCAGCATTGAAATTTCCTTCTGCCCTAGGTCTGGAAGATCCAGCTTCAGTATTGGCGACAAACTCAGAGCCTCCTTCAAACGGATGCTTGTTCTGGCTGTTGTTACCCGGTGCTGATCCGTTGCCAGTTCTTCCATTACTACTTGTGTTTGCTTTTGCTTTTTTATCATCGGTTTCCTCTTCCGTAGTGTCCGTTGCGGCATGTTTGTTGCATGCATCCATCAATTCTCCCATTGTGACCTCCGAAGCATTCCGACTAGATTTCATGCGAGTTAATTTTTGTACTAAGGGTGTGTACTTGCAGGTCTTTGCCATAGCTTGCAGCGCATCCTTGGGCTGAATATCCGTAGATGAATGGAGAATTTTCATAACCCGGCGCACCCAGCTGCGCGCCGATTCTCCCTTCTTCTGAACACATCGCTCTAAGTCGTCAATAGTGAATAACTTTCTACACGTCCCGTGAAAGTGCTTGATAAATGCAGTTTTCAATTCTTCCCATGACTTAATAGATCCTTCCGGTAGATTGGCGAACCATAACTTTGCCGCTCCTTCTGACATCATTAGATACATGAACTTGGCTTGAAGATTCTCGGACGCATTGCGAATCGACATGGCCATCTCATAGCTGCTCAACCATGTTTCCGGATCCATAGTCGGCTCATAATTTACCACTTTACCCGGTTCTTTGAACTTTTCCGGGTAAGGTTCAGCTCTGATGCTATCCGAAAGACACTTAGGCCCTGCAAGAATGGTTGAAGCTGGTCTTACTCGGGAAACATGTGATCCTGCAGGGGGTACAGCTGGCTGCGGTACCGCTGGTGGCCCATGTGCCGCAGACCCGGCCACGGCTCTCCTGGCCCTGGAACTATCCACGATGGCCTGTGCTGCTGATGCTGCTGGTACTGCCTGGATGTGTGGAGGAGGCGGCATTTGCTGCTGCTCTTCCCTCCGCCGTGCCGAACTTGTTTGGATGTTTCCAGCGTTGCCTTGTTGTTGGCTGACATACGGCGTCCCATGCATTCCACTTCTGTGATCCGGGTAATTAACCTGTTGCGCTACCGCGGTGCGCAGCATATCTATCGCCCGCCGGGTCTCCTCTGCGTGGGGTGACTCTCTCACGGGGATTTGATTTAGTGCAAGCGTTGCCGCGTACACGTTGTCCATGGGATTGTTGTAATGACCTGCTGGTGTGCGAAAACGCGATGATGGTGGTGGTGGTGGCGGTGGTACGGTATTGCCTGCAGTGACTCCAGTCTGTGGTGCAAGTAACCCGGCCTGCGTATCTACCGGTTGTGCTCCTCCGGTTGTCGGTTGAGGGGCAGTTCCTTGATTTGCCGCTGGAATCGGCTGATCCTGAGGCGTGATAAATAGTGCGGCCGGGTTTATGACTCCTCCCAATGCTGGCAATCTAGTTTGATGCCTTTGATGTATTCTAGTCGTTTCCTCTCGGAGCCGAGTTTCCAATGCATCCAGCTCACGTTGCCGTGTGACCATCCCTTGCCTTTCTGCCTCTACTTGCCTTCTCTGCTGCTCCAATGCACGAGGGGCTACGTCCAAATCCCTAACTCGTTCCGCCGCGTTCTCCGGAGTGATAACTGTGGCAAGAACCGTCGGATCTAGGATCAGATTGTTGTCGAACAAGGCCCGGTGTTGTGGATTGGAAGGACCCGCTCCTGGTGTCCGGTTTGCTAGGAATCCGAACGTGTTTGCGTGTAGCTCGTTTTCCGGCGCTTGACTGGTAACCGATGCCGACTCTCCGTCAACCTGGGCCAAAACCGTGTTTCCGTTAGCCGGCCCCTGCTGCCGGGCTAATGCTTGTGCTGACCCGGCCGCGGCCGCGATTACGGCCTCTTGGTTGAGATTGGTCGCGGGAGCCGTATAAACCGCGACTCGGCGTATGATGCTTGGCGCGAATTCATGTTGTTCCCCTTCGCTGTTATTCTCCTCATATCGGTTTTCCAACAGATCCAGGATAGACTCGGTATCATCCTCTCTTTCGACCCGGTCGCGCGGGGTCCATGCCGGTTCCTCCGGCTGTTCCCACTTCGCGATGGGTTCTTCCGCCGGATATGTCGTTCCAACTGATTATTCATCATCTGATTGGATAGAAGTGGCCTCCCTTGACACAGAATCAGATCCAAAATTGTCAGGGATCGAACCGGAAGTACATACCATACCAATGAAGACGCTGATCCGGCCGATTGTCACGACGGATCCGGATTCGAGGTGATCCGACTCTGGCCCCCAGCCGGAATCGTCCACCGTCTTTTCTCCTTTGTGGTCGATGTAGATCTCGCCGACGACAAGATTCTCCATGTTCTTCCGAGCTTCTCCCGTGATGTAAACACCTTTGGATGCAGGCCCCACGGTGGGCGCCAACTGTCGTGGGATTATCACGGCAGACGTTACCGGGGGTAACTGATCTTGGGGCAAGACGACACAGGCGTTTGGGAGAGGGTTTAGCTCAGAGGAAAACATGATGGAACTCGATCTGGTAGCCGGCAATCAAGTCGCCGAGTCTCCGATCTCAATATATTAACTCGATCTCTCGAATACACTGGATGCTCGATATCAACTGGTACTACTAGGGTTCTTAGATCTCTCTCAACTAGACCTAGGGGTCGGTTTATAAAGCACCCGTACCCCCTGGCTTATTCTCCAAGGCACACCCTGAATCCTACCCGGGCACCGCATACAAACTCTAACTTTCCTTTACCGTAACCCACAATCCGGGTTACGAGGCCTACAAACTTGGGCCTTCCAGAAGTTTCTTTATCCTTAGCCGGATCTTGCGCAGCGACCTTTGGGCCGGGTTATACCTTGGAGTTGGCCTACCGGGTTATTATCCCTCCATCAGGTCAGATTGGGGAAGGGGTATTTAAAGCCTTCCCCTACCTCTTAAATGCTCAAGCTTTTCCCATTCTCTCTCCTAGCCATTAATCCAAGCTTCAACCTCCTAGATCTCCCTCTCCAACCACCCAATCACTCCATAACTTTGTGCAGAGCTAGAGAAGACCTAGATCCATGATTCCACCAAAGGAATTGCAAATCCATCCATCACATCCTAGTAGATCTAGAATCCTACTTGAGGCCTAGAAACCTTAGTAGATCTTGTGCTTGTAGCTTCCACCTTGTTGTAAAGAAGCTTCAGATTGTTTGATAGCCTCCATCCATCTTGTGGAGTGTCCTCAACCTCGTGTAAAGGTTTGGTCAACGCCTTCAAGTTGACCTCATAGTGGAAACGAGAATCTCCCTCACCGGAGAAGCTCAAGGAGAATAAGGTGTGCACAAACGTGCTATTGAGGAGCGCCTAGTTGGATCCCCACCTCACCAACGTAGATGTACTTCTCTTTAGAAGTAACTACGGGAAACATATCCTTGTCTCCTTGTTTACACTTGTGGTTTATCTTGTTACCTTTCGTTTTACTTCTGTTGCGTATCTTATCTTGTATCACATAGGTTTCTCACCTAGTTGCACATCAAGAGAACCTTGTTTTATCTTGTTTAGCCATAACTAAAAGGAAAAGAATAAAAATTGGTAGTCCTCCTATTCACCCCCCTCTAGTTGACCATAGTGCACTTTCAATTGGTATCAGAGCCTTGGCTCTTGCTAAGGGCTTAACCGCCTAAGAGTATAATGGTCAATCAAAATGAGCCTAACGGTTCTAATGCGGAAATCGCCAAAATGGCCAACACTATAACTAACCTACAAGAAATGGTTGGAACTATCCAAACCGAATTGTCCAAGGTTAGCTCTAGTGTTGGTTCGGAGGTTTCTAGCATAAAAAAGATGTTGGAGGCCATGATGGGGAAACCAAGGAGCTCGAGGAACAACCCCCACCGCCAAAGATGTTAGCTCGGATGATGATTCCATTCCTGACATCGCCGAAATAGAAGCTAACATTTCTTTAGCCAAGGCAAACGCTGATAAAAAGGCTAAGAGCGGTGGGAGTTCTGAAGGCTCCAAGTCTCAAACGGCTAACGGTTCGGGGTCTAACTCAAGAGTTCCACCACCTGCCAATTATGACTCTATTCATCCCATTGCTACGATGCCACACATTCTAAATGTTGGACTTCCTCCCCTGCTTAACACTAACGAATTCTCTTCTTGGAAGTTTGATATGGAGTCTCATATTTCAGGATCTTGCACCGCCTTGTGGAGAAGTGTTCTCCATGTATTCCACCCTCACGATGCAAGCAACTTGACTCCAAGAGAGGATATTGAATTTCAAATCAACAAGACCACTCTTGTTACTATCCAAAAGGCTCTCCCAAGAGAACATCTTGAACACATCCGCGGTATCAAGACCGCCAAGAAGGCTTGGGATAAACTTGACACCTTGTTTCAAGGAAAATCTAGCATCCAATCGTCCAAGTATGATGTGGCTCTTGAGAAGTCTGAGAACTTCGTAATGCTTATAGATGAAAGTTCCGAGTAGCTATATAGAAGAGTTGTCACCCTTTGCAATAAATTGAGGGACTTTGGAAAAGAGGAAATTTCCGATGAGTGGATAGGGATGCAGGCGGACGTCTGCCAGAGATACCGATTTGTCCGCCAAATTTTCGGTTTAGTTATCCACTAATTGAATCATTAACCGAACCGTTTTCGAGTTAGCCAAAA